>OY728137.1:617755557-619190789 GCA_963277665.1 Viscum album | reverse complement strand
ACTATTACTTTGATGAATCAGCTAACATATTTGTGAAAGTAATAACCCTCCACTCTGGAGGTGTCTCCAGATTATCAAATATAGATAGGGTGGCAAATTTCTTGTACTCAGTAGCCTATGGGTAGCTATCCAATGATATGTTGGGAGTATGGTGCTACTGGAAGTCACATGTCATAGAAAATTTACTTGGTACATGTCATGGAGAACCTTACATGGATTGCATCAGACATAGAAAACTCTCATGAAGCTGAGCATTAGTGCCCATATCAGGTATAACATGTGTTTTCAAAATTTCCACTCTTTCTGGTAAAAATAGTGGCTCAAGACCCACCATATCTAGAGAATGATCATCTATACCCTCCTAGAACATGACATGAGGATGTTATATCTACATTGGCCAAAAAATGACTGGAACACACCTAAGATCAAGATTTAAGATAATATTTAACCCGAAGAAGAAAAATAAAGGAAAAAGAAGTGATTACTTCCCAAGTAATATTACCCCGACTATCTTCATAGGAGTCCAAGTATTATTAAGTGTTCATGTTTTAATTACTAGGTTTCCCTTTGATTAAGGGGTTAATAAAACCCTGCCTCTCTATTTTTAGTAAACTATGAATTTTAAGTCCTATTTCACATTTTTAAGTTTCATTTTCATATAAACATATACCAATGTCTTATTACAATGTATTTTCATATTCAGTGAATCAGGGACCATATAACTTATCATTGAAATTGACATCCATTTTATTTTTATTTAACCAAATCTATATTCTTTATCAGAATGTAACATGTAATATATAATGGATTGACTCGGTATAATTCTCATTCTAACCCATGGTGTCCTATATAAATCATGAATTGAAAATTAAAATCAATAAATTATATCCATGTAGTGGAAAAAACATATACATATATATATAAGTCTCACTCAACAAATTTAATGAAATACACCTATATAGAATGTAATATGCAAGGAATGTGAATTATATTTGCCTATGATGATGCATGTTGCAATGATACTTTCCATAATGTCATTGGACCAAGAATGAAATAAAATAATCAATAAGAATAATAATAATAATTAGAATCACATAACCTATGCATCACAAATGGTTAATGGATATGAGTTGTAATACAAAAAATATAGAACAACAATTATTATGTTTTTCAGCTAGGTATTTACCCTGAACATGGATTACAAATTCCCAACAATGGATTATAAATAAGTTCCAATGTATTCAAAATCTCATATCTATTGTCTCAAAATATTAAAACAATAAAATAAAACATCTAATACCACTATGTGAAAACCTGAACCCATGTTCCACTCGGAGGTACCCCAAGATCGGCCGGCCTCATAGACTCAAGCGCATCTATAATAATTCCAGAGGCTTTTAAATAGTAGTAAGGGCCTAGGGTGAGTCATTAGGGGGACAATTACCTTTTTTTTCTAGTGTAACATAAAAGATAAATAAGATCTCGTTAAAAATAGTGGAATTAGTAAGATATATTGATAGAACATTTGAAGCAAACATTATAGACACATGACTTGTAACTCATCGTAGAGGAAGCAGAAATGAATAAAAAAACTAAGTCAATTGGTAATAACACTCAAAATGTAATGAAATTATATTTCATGTGTCTACAAAATTGGAAAATTGGTTTACATGGAAGGAGGAAATACATGCTATAAAATAAGAGAAAAAAAAGACAAACACTAATCCAGAATCCTGAGCCCTAGCTCATTCATCTGTTTTCAATCTTTTTCCTCATGTAGGGAATAAATATAAGGTGTCCATAGAGAAAAACATCCATTTTTCAACACCTGTATAAATTTAGTCATCCCAGGAACCAATGGTGGGCTAGATCCGATGTGAGAAAAATCAGAGTAGGAGACCGCCAATGGCGTCTACAACATTCAGTTGGTGTAATATAAACTGAAATAGTGTGCAATCATGTATATAATAAATTAAATAAATACAAAATATTAAATACCCAATACCGCCTTTACCCTTAGGTGTTGTCTGAAAGATGTATCCATTTCAATTATTAATTATTTTTCAGTTTATATATTAATTTTCATGAAATGTAACCATACATGAATTCTAGTTATGATAATAGTTATAGTAAAGGATCCATAGTATAATAATGAAACTTTTAATGATGATAATAGTGATGAGTGTCCATGTTAATAACCAATTAATCCTTGACCTCAGGGGTCAAGCCAAATTATTAATAATCTATAGCCTAGATGAAGGGATTTGTGTGTAATCCAAGGGCCATCACCCAAGGCATTCTAGTATAATATGATTATAACCGAGTCAATGGAATTCATCCAATGTGAAACTGGATAATAAGTGACTAGGCCCACTAGGTGTATCCATGCCACCACATCTCCATAGACATCACACTAGATCTATGGAGTATATCTATGGAATTCAATAATGATAATGGATGGATCCTATGGTGTCATACTAGAAATCTAATAGTAGACAAGTATTGGCTTCCACGGTGGGTATCTCCCTTGGAGGCCGACACCCATAAATCAGAATGATGTCTATGAGTGCTTAAGGAATTCCCACGAAAATATAATCGAAGATCTAGTATAACCAATAGATCAATATTCAATTGTCACCTTATATGTAATTCATTATTTAATTTAGTACATGTAATACTCATTACTTTTAATTCATTAATTGGTTCATTCTATTACCTTTCATACAGGTGACAAGGCTGGAAAGACATGTAACTATTCATTAGTTCATTTAAGTCTAAATAAATTCATTTGGCTCACCCTGATACCTTACATTATACATGGAAAGGGTTGCTACAAACATGTAGACAAGTCATTCATTTACATTTAAAAAGGAAAAGTGATATATATTAATACCCTATAAAATTACCATTTAAAGTTTCATTTATTTTTTTCAAAGACTTTCCTTATAAGGTTCAAGTGTTATCTTTACATCTAATATCCATTAACAAATCATTAATTTAATTAAACACAGACCATTATAAAGTTTAAGTCAAAACACACCTTAATGATGGATCATATATACATAACAGGCTAATAAAAACATAATTATGGAAACACCCTACATGGTGTGATTTAAGTTGAGGTCATAACCTACAATGATGGATAACACATATAACATTGGTCTTAGAATAAAAATATAATGACTATTATAAAGGAAGTTGAATTTAATAGGCTATACCTTATGAAATTGACATGCACACAATATGAAAATTTATAAAATGGGAAAAACTAGAGGGATGAGTTTTGGGCCACCTACCTTAAGCTCGAATGACTATCCTCGTCTAACATTAGCCTTTAGTAGGTCTAAAATTGGAATAAATCTAAATAATAGATCAACACCCTAAAAATAGGTCATATGAGCCTCCACCAAAATAAATTCATCAAGGGAAATAATATGGGGGGAATGAGTCAAAATTAATCAATTACTTATTTATTCACATCCAACATGATGAATGGGAATCGAATTAAACATCTATAGAATGAATAGAATCAAAATCAATATAAATTCTCTTAAGAACATCTAAGAGGTAGAAGAGTGGTGTTTCTGTCCACTAGAATGAGTCAATGAGGAATGGGTTAGTTAGATATTTGATTAACATAATTTCCAAAAAAATTCTCACCAAAAATGAGTTTCACGATTTAGAATCATGGTCGGTCAAATTGTGCACCAATTGTTCCCCTTACACTACTTATAGAGGGAACCCACATGGTTGGGCCACATGGTTAGGGAAACCATTCTCTAACCATTCGAATATCCTGTAATAGAATCTATAGATATCCCACAAGGAATTTTATCCCCTAGAACATGGTCATGGAAAACCTTGGGCCCTGATTCACCCCACTATCCATCCACATAGGGTTTGGAGAGACCATATGGGATAGGTCACACGGTTTTTTCTAACGATGAGGCCTATTGTTTTTATCCACATGTTAGGTTTTTGAACTCCAAAGAATCCCTAGACACACCCAAAAACTTTCTATCATCATTAAGCATTCATATTTGTTAAAAAACAATTAGAACAAAATTTAATGGATCCATACTTGAGGTAAAACCCATTTTATTACTCCATCAAGGCCTATTGTTGTGCACCAGGTGATGATCATAACCTTCTCAATGTTCCATTTTTCGAGTTATTCACCTTATGTACCTTTGTTCCAAATCCATATCCACTTTTATTATCCATATATATATATGTGATTATTTAGAATCCACTTTATCTATCCTTTACCAAAATTCAATGTCATTTTAATCTTCTTTGACTCATCCATGTACTTATCCTTAGAGAAATTACTTGAAATATCCGTATAAATATCCCTAGGGGTCTACCTAATTTTTTCTTATCCGAGTTTCCTGAGGTAAACTAAACCTTTAATATGATACCATATATAGTGACCCAGACTTCCCATACATGGATATTTCATATTTTATATAAATATTCATTATATTACAGACACAAAACGCCTAGTACTATAATAGTTTAAATGATTTGGAAACTAGGAACATAATATTCTTAATTAATGGGAGAAATTTAATATCTTCTAAAAATATCATCTCACATATTACTCCTCTTAGGGATTCCCTACCTAAACCATTCATTATAACATACATAAAGAAACATAAGAAATTGTGAGCTTAGATTCTCAGTGAGGGTAAAAATAAGATATATCAATCTATGATTATATGAAATAATAACATAATAATAAGGGTAAGTGATCATGATCATAACTTATGCAGTTCATACCCAACTTATCATAGATTATAAACATCAATCATGGCATAAAATTGTATCATTTTCAAATACGTAGACCATAGGGGTTATAAATCAATCATGAACCATACGATCATTCCATAGAAGACTTCATCTATCATAAATATTGAAAAAAAAAATCACATGTCAAAGTTAAATACAAATACCATCAACATAGTATATCATGACTCATCATCTATTTACTATTTTTGATTAGGACACATATGTTTCTCATAGTGGATCAGGACACACTGTTTTCTTATAGTGGATTAGAACAATCCTATTTACAAATGTTGATCAAGACCATTAATTTTTTACCATTGGTATCTTATGAGATATAAATATTTACCTTCTTAATTTGAGAGAGATATAGGTCCCACCCATCTATGTTATAATGTAACCATCATCCTTGGTTATAACATGACCATCGTCTATTGTAATAAATTAACAAAAATCACTTAATAAAAATCATACCTTTTTATACCACAAGATCATACAAGATTCATCATATTAGAACCCATGAAAAGGAATGGATTTCATAAAAATTTCATACAAACATAACCTATGGAAAAGAAGCATAATAGGTAATCATTTAATTATTTTACAAAGAATTACCCATAGAAGAAGAACTAAGTTTAATTTTCATTTCATCATGAAATAACCCAAGAAATTGGAATGGGTTTGATAAACATTTTGTTATCATAAATATATACCATTCAGAGAAAGAATAAGAACAATATCCTTACTTCATATACCCAGAAAACCATATGTTATGTCAATGGATATTATCTTAAATAGAGATATATTTTATTATAAAAAACACATGGGTTATTTCTTTTGGAAGATAAACTTTCTTTGAAAATAACCTTTTAAAACAAAAAATTCATAAAAGTATTTTTGATATCGTTTTCTTCAAAATAACATTCAAATCATATAACAGAATATAAAAAAATCATTTAAAAATATTGAGGAAAATTTAATTTCCTCTATAAAAAACACCTTTTATAATATAAATTTTTTTCAAAATCATCTTATTTTAATATAAATTATAATACTTATAAAGGAAATTTTAATGGAAATAATGGTTATGAGTATGTTAAGTTTTATTTAGGCCAAAAATATTAAAATAATGAATCTTTTCTGATATTCGGTAAATTGAAAATGTGAATATTTATTAAAAATTCCATGAATATTCATTCATTTATTGTTTTTGTAAAATTTTATGAATTGGAAGAAAAAATTTATAATTTTATTTAAAATATTGTTGACAATAATTTTTTAATTTTTTTTAGATAACATTTTATTATAAAAATATATTTTTTCAACCATAAATGTTAATTTTATTAAAATATTTATTTTTTAACTCTTCTGTATATAAAGAGAGGAAAAGAAGATAAAAAATATATTCTCGTGACATAAATATAGGAGAATAAATTTAAACCATTTCTTGATAGATGGATAATAAAATTAAATCATCTAAAACACAATCCAAAATAATCCTAACAAATGGTCAGATTGTATTGTAAAATGATTAACACATTGGAAATGTTAAAATGTAAGAACCATGCGGGAAATTCATGAAATGAATCTTAAAATATTATTATTTGAAATTAATTCATGATATTACATTTCAAATGGGTTTTATAAAGAAATATTTTGGAATGATATGTGCATAACATAACATATATCTCAAGGAAGGAAAATTCATACAAAAATCCCTTATTAGTTTTGTAACATTTTAACTGTAAACCCTTTGAAATTTAAATAATAAAATTTATAAATAAATACCAATAATTTTATGTAAAATAATTATAAAAAAATTCATTAGTAGTATATAAACCATAAAATATAAATACATGGTGTATATGGATTGTGTCTCACAGAAGTAAAATGTGGGAAGGTAATCCTTTATCTTATGTATCGTATTCCTTCATACACATTCAGCCCTAATTTATAATATATATAAGTGTGTGTGTGTGTTTTTTTATTATACATATATTCATCAACCATATGTATATATATCATACCATATATGATTTACTTGTTTCATTTTACTACCTGTTTATTAACAAATCCATGTTGAAGTCATGTTTCCAGTAATGACCGCTCTATTTTCCATATATATTTTGATTTATTATTATCAGTCATCTTAAATTGATATTTTTGACATTATATATAGACTAAAAATAAATAAATAATAATCATATTTTCAAAAAAAATATTTTTTAGATCGATCATGAAATGTGGTTTTGAGAAATGAAGTACATTATGATCACTGACACGGTAAGCTGAATGTACGCGTGAGTAATGTTTTTATTTTTCAATAATAATTATTCTTAGTATTGAAGTAATATATTATCATTAAATAAATAAATAAATGTCCTAAATCTCATATTATTTCATTAAATATACTTATACATATTGTATATGTGTTTTGGTAATGAAAAAATAGTCACATCACCTCATGAAGTTGATTTTCCACACATAAATGAACATAATTATCATCTTTTAGTGAGTGAAAATGTATGAAATAAAATGAAATATTAATATTAAGAATTATAAATATTTAATTAATATAATAAACATTCCATTTAAATCATTTATATTTATAAAATTTATACTTATTTTATTTCATGTAAAGAGTTAGTGAAAATTAGTCCCAGCTCTTCGTGAGGCCATAGTCTTAGGTAAACACAAGCGACATTGTCATATCCCTTATGGAATAGAAATTAAAAATAGTAAATATGATATAATGACTCTGGAAGTAAATTCCTTTTATAAATATAATATATATATTTATTATCTCAATCATCATTCACAACCATGTAATGTGGTATTTTAAAAACTAATGACATTAGTTCGTGAGGTGGTAGTCCACCATACACATGAATGATGATTTCATAACCCATTTCATGGAATTATAGGTGGTTTCAGGTCATTAACATGACATAAAAACTATAATTGTATGTAATTTACTTATTTTATTGTATTATCATGGATTAATATGAATTGAGTGAGGTGGTGGAAGAAATAAATTAAAAATGCTCATTAAAACATGTTACATCTTTTTGGGGTAATCGCCTTAGTTTTTATCCAAAATTCATCCAAGGATGATTTTATTCCCAAAATAAGGATTCTAGGATGATATTATGGAAGTTTATATGTGATTTATTATTGGGTTTTGTTCTATCTAAATTTCTTAAGATTGGAGAATAAGTGAGGTGGGTGAGATACATTTTATGAGTGAGGAGGAGTGACATATTTCTGAATACCTGAATTTAATCAATAATGGGAGGTCACTCTCACATCATTTGGAACTAAAATTTATAAATTAATGTAACTGAGGGATTATATTTATTATAAACAATACCACCAAAAAATTTGTTTTTTAAACATTTCACTCCTTAGTCATTATGTTGTACTTACTTTTGAAAATTTAATTTTCCACATGGTAACTAGTTTTTTTAAAAGGAAATTTAGCATTTAAGATTAAAATAAAAACATAAATATTAGATAATTTATTAAAAATTATTCTAATTATTATATCAAATTTATTTAAAAAATCCAAGGTTTTTTGAAAAATATATTTCGTAGAAGAAAAGTAACTCACAAGACAACATTTTAATCTTAATCGCTATAATTAATTTTTAACTGATTTCACAAATAATTATTGTAAAAAATTATTTTTACCATATTAGATAATATAAATAATAATTATTCCAAATATGGAATAAATTATTTAAAATTAAATTATTATAATTTTTAAATTTTAATTTAAAATTAATCTCGTATATGTTATGAAAAAGAAGGCTTTCAATGAGAAAATGTTCAAATTTTTGCAATGATTTTTTAAAAACATAAATATTATAATTATTTAAATGAACATAATTATATTAATATAAACATAATTGAAAAACATTTACTGTTAAACTAATTTAAAATATAATTTTTCTTTATATATAATTTAAATGAAAAAAAACAGTTTCGAATTAAATTTTGGTATTTTTCACTCCTCATAAAAACATTATTCCTTTCAAGAAATATTCAAAAATTCATACAAGTAAAAAAATTTACATTATGATTTCGAATAATAAATTTATTTTACCAAATTAATTTTCTAAAAGTTTTAAAAAAATTAAAATAAGGGTAAAAATTTGAGACAAATTTTCTTTTTGTACAAATATTTTTTAAGTGTAATATTGGATTTAATCTTATATATTTTATAGAAAACATTAAATATTAACGGTAAATATTTTATTTAATCAATACTATATAAATTTCACTATAATAATTCTCAATTTTTTTTATTTTTTTAGTTAAAATTTGTCTCTTTTCATATTAATATTTTTTTAGAAAAAGATATATATTATTTACAAAGAATTTTAATTTTAATTTTTAATAAGTTGGACACAAAAAATTTCAATTTATATACATGTTTAAATAATATATTTTCATAATTTAGTTAATCATATTCATACCCACCATTCTAATAGTTATATAGTAACTATCAAATAATGATATTTTTATAAAATGAAATGTTTTATTTGAAATCGGTGTTGCATGTAGTGCGAGAAAAACACAGTGTAGAATGTAACTCAAGCCATAATCAGTGCTGCATTTAAAAAAATTAAATTCCATTTTTTTGCAAAGAAATGTTTCAAAAATAATAAATTTAAGTGGAAAAATATTTTTTAAAAAAATCGGGCTGTTACATGAGTGAATCCATCGAGAGATAAGAACAAAAGTTGATAATGACAATAGATAGTGTGGGCCTTGAAAATGATCATCTGGTCCATTCCAACAAGTATTTTAATGATATAATGATTGAAGAAAAAATAAGTACCACTCTACCACAAGGAAAACTATAGTCACTCTACATGTAATACACATGAATCATTATTCAGACCTCATAATCAGAGCCGTGGAAATATCCAATAAAAAAGAACTGTTCTCTAAATGGAATCGTAACACATATACTAACTTTCATGATATAAAATAGAGACTATGACTTATATCAAACAATGATACCACATTATAAGATGAAATGAAAACTATTCCTTTAACAGTATCGTTACCTGATTTAGATTCCTCATGTGCATACTCCACCGCTTGTAGACGTCCCATGTCAGATGATCCCTGAGATTTATTAACCACCTGAACATCCCCATTTTACTTAGTATAATACCAAAAACCATGGGAGAATAAGAATGAACATGTGATCTCTTGGTGAGAGTGGATCCGAACATACTACATTGGGACATCCTTTCATAAAAAATCCTCCAATACCTAGATTGTCCACATTGATGATAAGTCATGGAAGACTCTACAAAATTAGTCTTGGTAGGACTTGGTATTACACAATGATTTTCAAAAACCTTCTATTTTCATACTGATGCACTTGAAATTTTTCTTGAAGGGAACTGGATACCTTTTCGCTTCATTTTCTTTTTCGAAAGATCCACCATGGCTAACAAAAGCACCAACCGAAACTCCACTAAATCCAATATTCACTCTTATGTCATCCTCTTACAATGATTCCTTCTTGACTACCTCCAAAAAGGTCTGAAGTAAAATGATATTTATCATTCACCTAATGGCATACGTCATTCCCAACTAAAACCTCCAATACATTATGTAATCAGTGGTGATTATATCTAGTTCTGAATGCATCATCTTAGAAAAATGGGTCGTATACTCCAGAATAGTATGTTCCCATTTTTCAATGGCGAGAAAAACTCTAGTCATTTCCCCTTTCATCATCTCAGGATAAAACACCTAGTTATTTATTTGCATAAATTAATTCTAGGTTATATCCTTGTGAAACCAAGCTTTCATAACTGATTCCCACAATATACTTCATAGTCCATCAAGAATATTTTCAAAAAAACCCACATTTGAGTCTTTAGTTTTTATCAAAAAATTAATGATACATTAAATATAATAATATGATTCTCAGATTAATGATGTCTTTATCACCACAAAATGTAGGCGGATGCTTCTCAAAAACTTCTGATTCTTGAACCATTGCACATATTGGGTTCCTGATACAAGTTTTTCCCAAAGTCTAAATTATTCAGATTATAGCTTCTACCAAAGAAGGGTCCACTAGAGTATTTTCTTATAGAATATTTCTCACAACTTCCTCTCTCACATTTTGAATATATATTATAATATTCGTTTTTTAATAATCATAAGATAAAACCAATCAATAATGAAAGGATTCTAGAACCATATGATCAAATTTTAGTATCCATATAATTTATTTTAAATGATAAAGTCTTAATGAATATATGGATTTTTTTGAATAAGGACAAAAATGAAGGGAATCGTATATTTAAATGAACCCCAAATGGGGTTAATTAAATTTACCTCAACCACCAAGTTGTATTCTGAGAAAAAATCCTGAACCAACCACAAAAACTTGAATTCAACCATATAAGTGATCTAGTTTCATCCATATTTCTAGATTGACTATATGAATTACATTAGTCATAAATCATATCTATCAAGACATTAAACCAAACACAAATAGGTTCATACCACTTCTGGATGGGTAATGTCTATAATAATAATTCGTAATGAACTAGCCTAGGTTAGTTGGACAATCCAACCAAGAAGTTCTACCACATGGTGAAGGATAAAAAAGTGTAATCAAACATGTCTAATGATAAACATGAATATAAAAAATCAATATGGTACATAGTGGAAGAAATATAACAGATCCATGAGGAAAAAAAATTCTATCCAAACATGTCAACACAAAAAAAAATCTTGACCATTCTAAATAAGTACTAGTGTGCCCTTTTGTCACCACAACACCATCGTGTTATGTAGAAGGTGATAACAAGAGAATCTAGCGTGCTACATATCTCTCTTCCCTTTTAATTTTTTTTAAAACAACATATAAGACCCCACGAAGGAAACTTTAGGGTGTGAGTATAAATCCCAGTAGGATATCCCCATTGAATCTATACATGTTATAATTTAATAAATTTAGTAGTTATAACATTAAATGAAATACATTTTACAAATAATTTTATTTAATTAAAAATATTATATAAATTATTAATTTGGATTTCATAAAATAATTCCATATTCACTAAATCCATGAATATATCTAGTATAAATGACATCAGATAAGAAAACATTGATACTCAATATGATAAGAATATGATAAAATAAACATGAATTATACCATCAGTTGATAAACCAATCATAAATTATAAATAAATCCATTAGGGATCTTACCTATGTGTATACGTGAAAGACAGGAAATACATTCCCCAGTACATGCATAAGGTGTACCCAACCAATGTAACCTCTTGCTACTTTACACACACTAACGTGACTTGAAACCCCTTGTTGCATCAAATTCACAAATTGTGATAGGTCTATAATTGACACGCTCAAGCTTGTGTAATGTTTTATGTTTTCAAAAAAACCATTTAATAAAATTCCTCACATTTAATAAATCATTTTCATAATTATTAATATTTCTATTGTAGGATTTATGTCCCATTTCAAAACTAATTCAAGTATTTCAAGCATTTAATCAAATACTTGGTATGTGAAAATCCATTTTAAATAAATCCACATTAAAAGCAGAAATATCATTAAAAAATTCTATTTTATAAAAAACAAGAATTTTTATAGGATAAATGAAAATAGTTGGGAATAATGTATAACAATTAAAGACTCAACACCTTTTGTAGGGTCACCAACCGCAATAATTGAGGAATCCTAATCACCTTGGACAATTGATTTAGAAAACAAGAACATTTCCATTTGAAATATGAGGAATGTTGAAAACTAAAAATAGATTAATATAGTGAAAACCAATCACAATCCTGTGCATAAATGTAGCCAATGACACTAAAACAAAACGTAGAAATGAAGAAGTATAAATTCCACTTACGAGGGAGAAGTGATGCAACCACTATAAGGATCAAACATTGATTAAAGTTATCTATAAGAAATGAGATCACCAAAAATATCGCAAAATCATCCTATTGTTTAAGAGGATGTCCTGCACAAAAATAGAAAAATACCTCAGAATGGAGCATGATTAAAATTACTAGACATAAACAATTCATTTCCGAAACCCCTTTTATAGTGTGAATTCCTCCAGTTTTTTATATACACTGAAAAATGCATTACATTAGGTAATAAAAAACAATGTTAGAAATTTCATATCATGAAAAGGATTCACGTATAGTAATTTTTCTTTCTCATAACTAGTATCTTCCAATATTCTATAAAAAATATTCACACATGTAACTAGTTCTTGAGGTGAATGTGTCCAGCTATTAGTCCACTAGCTCGATCCTACAAAAAAAGTCAAACCAACTAAAGCCTGATTAAGAAAAAGAGAACCCACCAAAACCATTTATACATTTATACATAGAATCTATAAATTAAAAAAACAAACATCCATGAACATGAGATCAAATAAAGATCATGAAATATCCAATAGAATGGGGTGTTGTAAATATCGAACAAGAATTAACTAACTTTAAACCTCTGGGATGTTATTGAAAACATCCCAAAATGTCACTTCTTCAATATTTCTAGGATACACCTACATTATATCTTGTGACCCAACATGGACAAAAAATGTATCTTCTAGATTACATAATGAACATTTTTATTACTTTTCATATATTCTGTGTTTTATTAATGTTCACAAAACTAGTTAATGATTCTTTTTATGAACATTATTTGGTTTTATAATACACCCAAATATAATCTAAAAAAGAGTAAAATGAAAGAATCAAAATACATATAGATTATCCTACTCCTGATGGCCATAAAAAATATAGGTAAATTATTTAATATGAAAGGCATAAATAGTTATTAAAAAACCCATACCAACTTTTACAAACCTTTTTTAGAATATCGTTATTTTATAGATGAGTTTGGTGACATATTTATCTCAAATCACTTATATATAACTGGAAAAACATTTTAATGGTTTGAATAAATTTTTCATTTTAGGAAATTATTTTATTTTCAAGATTTTGACCTCATTTAGTTTATTATAATCTAAATAATATGTAGTCTCTCATCAATTTTATTCTCAAAGAGAACATGACCACTCTAGAAAGAAGTACTAATCATTGAAAAACACATAAAATCTTACACCTCCAGATCATATTTAAATTCTATTAACTCAAATGGTTATATATGGTATGATTGAATTAAAATCATCTCATTTATCTACACTATCTCAATTAGGAACAACACCTCATATTTCATAGAAAATACGAAAAATATCCTCAATGACGCAATAGTAAAGAATCCTAACACTGTAGGTAATGATTCAAATATATTTGTTTCAACATCATCGATTCTAAAATATTTAATTTGGAATTTTAGAGTTCAAACATGCTCATAATCCCACATTATATAGCCTTTTTATAGTCCCATTTCCCTATTATAATGTGTTAAGTTCTTTTACAAGAGTATAATGCGATTCATACCTTATATATTTTGATAATATTACTGAATTGGGTCAATTAATCCCTACCCATGATATGATAAATAATTCTAATATAATGGGGGGATAGGTCCTAGAGATGTTGGAATAGACCATTTATAAGAGGAAATGAAATACATTTATTACTAGTTCCCAATCATTTACCAAATGGGGTATCAATACTTATAATGACGTGAGATGATTCCACCTAAAATCCCTAATGAGATAAAATATTTCTAAAAATAAAATAAATGGGATCCCCATTATAAAAAAAAAGAAGAATCCTTAGTATAAGAGACAAAAATGATACCACCCACAATTTAAGGATCCTCTATAGAATCATACTTCATTTATTTGGAAAGAAAACACTGATAGAACTACCAGGATAAAATTTTAACTATGAACCCTTACATGGTGATGGTTTCACTAAATTCTAGCTCTATTTTTCGACATTTTACCCCATATAGGACTAACTATAGGTTTTTGAGCTCTTAATGTATCATGTACTCTATTCTAAACAAAGGAGGTCTGACCTTTCTAGGGTTTATGTCCAACACTCTAAGATGGTGTAGACTTATGGTACATTTTAATATGACTGTAACAACAACACTGATGGAACTAAATTAGTTTTTAGGGAAATAATATCTAATATTACTTTTTTTACAATACCATAATCACTTTATGGGTGGAATTATATAATTAGAGAAAACCAAGACATATATACTCTAACATTCTAGGAGGATCTCAAATAAATCTATTTCCTCCCGACACCACTTATCCCAAAGAGAAGACCCTTGGACTTCCAGTACGAGAATATTTACATCTTCTATCAATAGATCCCGTAATTTCTAATGTCCATATCAGTCCTAAATTTGGATACTCAATCATTATGAAACTAATTTAGTTCAAAATCCCCATAGATGGAATGATCCACTAAATCCATTTATCCATTCCAAGCTTGGTGACACCACCCAAAAGTTTGGTTTGACCTCAATGTCAATGGGTTCCTATTGGGGTAATCAAAACCCCATGATAAATAACATCTGATATAGATCTCTCAAATCTAAAAATGTAACAATGGGATTTATGATGGATCATTCTCACTAACTCAATATTACATACCAACATGGGGTTAGTGCGACCACATGATCTACACTGATAGAAATACTCACATAATATTTCTTCCCATCAATGGAAAATTGTATATCTAGTTACACATTGAGATAATCATATAAAAAATAATAATCCATTGAAGGTTATAAGAACTATAAAAGAATTTAATTTTTTATGTGTAAATTAAAAATACTTCTTATTCAATTTCATGAATCCCCAATATAGGATATTTTTCATTATATTTATAAATAAATAATTTATATTCAAAGAATCAATTATCTCGTATTAGGTTATTTTATTCATAGTCAATGTCAATCACCTGAAAATTACCTTCATAATTTCATTCATTTCTCTTATGATAACCCAAGGGTAGAATCCCTGTTGTGGTGATCTAATGCTATCTGACAAACACTACTCAATCAACGAGTGTGTGTGAAATGTTTATAATTTCACACATAGTCTGTTCATGAAAGATCATTATTTTGTCATCTCTGTTGACTTCTTATTCTTGAAAGGGTGATATATTGATGAGTTGATTGAGAATTTAATGTTCCCAAAAATTATCTATATTTATATTTTTTCTATCCTCTACATAATATACATAATGGGATATTCATAGAGGTAGTGTTTACTTTAGAATATTTCACTGTAATATAGTCCTTAAAAATAAATATTTCACTCAAATACCAGTGAATATATATTTATTAAATATTCAATAAAATAAATAAATATTTATATTTATATTCACATACTGATGAATATATATATATTTATTTAATTTTTTCGATCAGTATGACTTGAAAAAAATTATTTCTCGGAATTGAGAATACTATGTATTCCATTAATTAAATTCAAAAATAATTTAATCAAGATCATCGAACACACTTAGTATAAGAACCTCTCGGAATATTTCTCATTGGAATTTGGTGGGCCTACCTAAAATCGATGATTATTGTTTAATTATGGTTGAATTAACCCAATAGAAAGAAAATAATGTTGAAACATCAACAACCACATACAAAAACACATTTTGTAATAGAATTTACTTTTCATATTGTCTCATAAATAATGTTGCATGATTATATCATCAACCTATGTGCTCGATATGTCATTATTTGACTATATGAAATAAACACATTGATTCACCATGGCCAAAGAATTTAAGTAATGGTTATATTCCAATGAAATGTTCAAGATATGAAATTAAATTATGACATATGGAAAAAATCCTTCCTCAATTTATCTATTAATCACATGTTAATCATGATACACCCATCATACCCTATGTTGGAATGAACATAAGTTGTCATGGTTTTTTGTTAGCACATCTATGTGCACGAGTCATGATGTTCATCAATAAAAATCATAAAGTATATGGACCATTACACACACTCCTAGATGTGAATATCCGACAAATAAAAACATAATAAATTCTTGTTAGAGGGTATGCTCCAATATTCTTCCATCTTGAAGATTACCAACTGCAAACATCATGAGAAGAATCCCAATCCTTCTACATGTACTCTCATATGATAGTCTATGTATTACCTGTCATATCATTGTATGTTTTACAACCGTGTAATATTATTTAATAATATCATCATATCACTTCATTTTTCTCATCATAGTAGGGAACTAAATTGACTTTATAAATGGTATATATTCTATATAATATTATTAAATTTGAGTCATGACAGAAAATGAAATATATATAATAAAATGTTTTATTAATTTCAAATATACTGAATATATATGTAATAAATGTAAAATTAGTTGGTCTAAGTAAACCAACACTAAAAAACATCCATATGGACTAGATCTAACAACCTATGACATTTGGTTCACTAGACCTCACATGATAATCTTGTTTCAAATGAGTTAAGCCTTTAGTTAAAGGGTCTGATATCTTTCCTTTTATGGATTTACTTATTACTGCAACCTCACCTCTCTATGAAAAATCTATCAAGATATTATTCTTAAAATGTATGTGCTTCATCCACTAATGTGACCTAGGACACTTATCAAGATCCACCACTGTATTATTATCCCTATAGAGTGTGGTAGGTTATTTACTACTAGGTACAACATAAAGATCATGGATTAAGCTTCATATCCATACTATATCCTTATATTTCTTAGAGGCCAAAATATATCAAGAATATTTTGTTGAAAATACAACCATATCCTTCTTTGAACCCTTCAATCTCATAACACCTCCATAAAAGTGATGATGTATCTCTTTTGTGATTTATTCCCATCATAAGTATTTTGTAAACTACAATCTGTAAATTCTTTGATGACTTGTTCCTCATGTCCTCCATAAAGTTGGAAAATATATTTATCTCACCTCAAATAATTATATATAGTCTTTACATCCATCCAATTTAATTCACCTAGGTTAGCTTGATATATTCATACTATAATTAATTCTTAGGTGACACGCAGCCTAGTATGTAGTGTAACATAAATGAATGATCTAATAGGTGATGCGTATGTAATCCATTCCATCATACTTCTTAGCACATGTATCTAAGGACACATTCTCCTAGAAATATGAATTATATGAGACACTAAAAACAATCCCCTATTAGATTTTTCCATACTAAATCTCTTCAGTATCTTATTATTATATGTATCATGACTTAGTCTAATAAGTCTTTTGGACTTATCAGAAAGATCTTGATCCTAAGAATATATTTTTCCATTCCTAAGTCCTTCATATATAAAAATTTATTCAAATAAATTTTAATAGATAAAAAGACTAGTTTTTCATTACCAATAAGAAATATTTCGTTAAGATATACTATTAGTAAAATCACCACACTCTCACTAAACGTTTTATACAGGTTGGTCTCATATTTGTTCATTATATAGAAAAATCCTATTATTGATTCATAAAAAATAATTTTCGATGACCTAGATTCCTTCTCTAATAAATAAATGTATCTTTTCAACTTTTATAACATTTTGGAATCCTTTCAAGTCACTAACCCTTCATGATGTGTCATATATACATAATTTTAATGTTTCTCATTAAGGAAGACTGTTTTGACATCCATTTTATAATTCACATAATCATGGATGGGCACAATGAAAATTTGAATTCTATTGGATTTTAGCATTGAAACTTCAGAAAAATATTTATCATATTCGTTGCCCTGATTATATTTAAACCATTTTGAAACCAGACACACCATATAGGTACTGAATTATCATCCCAAGTGTAGTTTATTCTTGAATACCCATCTAAAACCAAAATGATATAAATCTACTAGGTATTGTTCCAAAATCATGATATTTTTTTGTTAAATGGAATCCATTTTAGAATTCATTGATGCTTTCCTCTTGGAAAGATATGTCCAATATACTTCTTTCATATTGTTTACTGAATCATTATTATCAACCAATAATGATGCACCATACTCAATGATAAGAAAACTATAATGTTTTGGTTCTGTATCCTCTCTTATACTCCTTCATAGTATTTTTATATCATTGAAAACTTCTTCTCCTTTGGGTATTTGTTGAATTTGTTCATGTTCCAACTCTTGTGTATCTTAAGGCAGTAATTTATGGAAGTCTATATTACTTCCACTTTCACTTTTAGAGATAAGATCATCCGAAATAAAATTGGGACTTCTATTGATGATCACATTTTCTGTAATGTATTTTATAGGTAATATCCCTTTTTATATGGGATATCATATAAATATACACTTCTTCCAAGGGGTGAAATCGTATTACCTAAAGATCCCTTACAACATTATTTACAACCCCACACATGTAAGTATGAAAAAATAGGTTTCATTCCATTTGATAATTGTTATTTTATATAGATTGTTTATTTTGATAGAACTCAGTTTGTACATATTATCGTGTTTTTAATGTGTATCCCTAAAGGGATAATGGGAGAATTTTTTAATCATCATTGATTTCACCATGTCTAACAAGGTGTAGTTCCTCCTTTCACTTACACCATTCCACTATGATGTATAAGTAGGAATTATTTGAGATAACATCTCAAACACTTATATGAAATAAATGATGTAATTATTAATATATTCTCCACTATGGTTTGTGTAGAGTTTATTGATCTTCATACCAAGTTGGTTCTAATCTTTATTCATCAATTAATTAAATCAGTCAAAGGAATCCAGCTTATTTTTTATTAGGTAGACATATCCATATCTTCTAAGATAATTAATAAAATTTATTATGTATGAGTAACCACCCCTAGCCTCAATATGAAATGGTCCAAACACATCATTAAAAACAAATTCATGAAGATAATTTTTCCTTTATTATTCTACAATAAATAGGGAATTGATAATTTTTTCATATAAACATGCATGACATTCACCAAGTGGTTTTAGTTCAAAAAAATCTAAATATCCATCTTTTTTGTAATTTAGTAATGTTTTATTCATTTACATGACCTATCCAGTGATACCAAAGTTGGGGGTGGTATGAGTCATTTGCAGGTTTTTCATTATCAATTTCTATTACTTGGTTTCTGTGGTATAACACATAAATACCTTTAATTTATTATGTCAAAACTAAAAACTAATATCATTATAAAATTAGTAAAATTTATTTATGAAATAGAATATAAAAAAAATTGTATGTAGACAGGATATAGAAATATTGCCTTTGGTAATTAAGGAAACATAATAGATTCCCATTTAGAATAAAAGTATTCCTATTGGAAATGTGTTTTGGTAGTCCCTGATATCTACAATATCATGTTTATCTCCATTGGATTCTCATAGATTAACCAACACTCAAAAATAAATCTAAATCTACTTTTTTCCCTCTATTTGAATGAATATGTGGGAAATAAAATAAGTATCTAATAACACATTTTATAGAAACAAACAAATTTCACTTGATATAAAACCTAAATGAGGAATCTTATTGCTTATTAATGGTACAATATTTCTTCTTGTGGCCCCTATTTCAACATGAGAATCAAAAAACTTCTTATTCCCTTACTTTTCCCATGATCTACCACTTTATGGAAGGGTGTTGTGATGAATCCATAGACATTTAGATTTTCTGGTCTTTTCTTGTTGTTCACCAAACGAATCAAAGGTTTTTTATCGTTCATCTTCTTATCCATGTGGAAAATATGAGTGTAATGATATGAAATATACTTATCAATGTTTTTTATACTAACATTTATAAGAAAATTAACGATCCTTTGAGTGAGTGATTCCATAATTAGATTGGAGACATATTATTCAATAGATTGTAAACCCTAGAGCCTCTAGTTTCTCAGTGTATCTAATTATCTTGACTATATGAGGCCCATTTAGAGTACCATATACAAAATTTCTATTAAATAGAGTCTAATAAATATCAATCCATTTTTTTATATGTACCTCTTGATATAGGTCTTATATATGCTCAATCGTTCTATATGCAACCAAGTTTTCATGAGATTTCATGAGCTCACTATACATTTTTGAAAGAGTCAGACAATGAAAGATGAAAACATCATTCTTATGTTTCTTATAGATTAAGAAATATTCATCACTCGCCTCTTTAATATGAGTATCATGATATGAGGATTCTATCATGTATAATTTACATTCATGGAACAAAACAAACCAATGACATATATAACATTTCTAGAAGTTAATTATAGTTATTAGGTTGTATCTATCAAATACTGGTTGTAGGGATAGTGTGAATGATATGATTTCCATTTTATTCTAAAATTACAATAAGAGATTATTAATAATTTTATTGACTAAATATTATGTGATTAATTATAGATTAGTTTATTTTATTACTTCTCCCACTATTTTATGAAGTCCAAATATACCTCGCTATTAATATTGGAATGCCCAGTTTCAATGAAATTCTATTATAAAGTGTCTCAATTACATTTCTAAATGATACATACATTGTCCATTAAAATAATAGGAATGTAACTAGGTAGGTGGACTTACCAACTATAGGCTCTCAGCTCTTTGATCCGTTGAGTGGATTCCCCAATCCCCAAATCATGAATTGGATTTCGACGACACTTTCCTACAAATTTGGTTTGAACAATCATTTACCATTAAAGAAAATAAAATTTTTGTTAAATTAACCCAAAAACCTCATGATAAGTCCCTAATAAAAGTAATTTTATACACTTTGGACATGTACTACATATAGTTCAATGGTTTCATTTGCAATAAATTAATGGAAGGATTAGTTTGAATTAATATTAAATTTAGGGATTTTTATTTATCATGCATAAATTTTATCATTTTTATCCTTCACATATCCTGTTATTATTTCAGTGGATCTTAATTAATTAAAAAAACATATAGTAAAAAACATTTATGCATAATTTATTTATCTAAATTCTATTTTTTCATACTAATTCATTTATTTATTTGATTGCGATATTTTATAAATAAAATAAATATTTCATTTATAGATATAAATAAATAAATTAAATGACCTAATCATTACTTATCTAATAGTTTATTTAATGATAGGGTGATATATCAAACTATAAACTACTGGAACGACTCCAATTTCTGGTTTTGGCATGATTTACAACAATCCACATATAAATATGTGAATTATCTGGGTTGGAAACATGATAGATTCATTTAGAACCACCACCACAAACCTTAGGATACTCCATTGAGTGCACTTATTTTTAAATCATATGCATGTGAGGGTAGCTAAAGGATTGGTTCCAATAGTACTAAATAAATATCCTTGTACATGTAGGTCCTACATAATAATAAAGGGAGGAATAACATTAATTTCATAATTTTAACTTAAAATAATTACAAACCCCTGGAAAAAACTAAATTAAACATATTCCTACATATAATACATAGGTATAGATTGAGCTCATGATCAGTTATACATGCAACGAATATGAAAAAGTAACTATCTATAATTCACTTCCTTATTTGTTATTTATTATTAAAATCAACACACTTTTATTAACTAATGAATTAATTAAACAATTCCCTTTCATGTTAATGAACATATGAATATAATCCAACATAAAAATTATTTATGGAATTAATTCAAAATAAATAGTACAACCAATAAGGAATATTTATTACAATAAATTAATTGAGTTTTCAAAAATCATTAAAACAATAATAAATTATTAAACTCATAACAAAATTCAAATCAATAAAATAAGGTTTTAATGTTGAAATTTATAAATTTAATTTAATTTTAAATGATATCCATTAATGGGAGATTACATGTCATGTACAAACCAACTACAAACCATGTAACTTGGTTTTAATGTATCTAGTTTAGATGCCTGGGTCTATGGTGTGTACCTCAACTAGTCTACATGGCATGTACATGAAAACTATATGTTGTTTATGCTCTTTTCATGAGACTTAGATACCCTTGTGGGCCTTGGACTCATATAATGGTGAATTACATGGAATACACATTCCAAATACAAGGTTTTTGGCCTGAATGTCGTGTCCCCTTGAAACCCAATGAAAATATCAGTGTGTTCTCATGAAAGAGACAGAAGGAGTTGTGGACTCCAGCTACACATTATGTAGAACTAATGGAATCTTTTTAGATAACTCAACATGTTTATTGGATGTGGGAATTGATGAACAACAGTCCTTGTAAACTAAACACACATCATGTATATCATAAATTCTCTAGTTTGTCAGTCTCAAATGTTTTGACCGTGTATTATGACCACATAGATCGCATGATTTATACCACTAATACATGTAGACTATACAATGTGTACGCCAATATATGTCACGTAATACAACAAAATGTACCAGGTTGGCTAGTCAATGTGAGGAGTGCACTATGTGTCATTACTGTATGGTATTCCATGTATCTATAAGAACATTCATATATAATGCATGTACTTCTGAGTAAACACTATGTTACCCTATATCACTAAAAAAATTTGGAAGTTCTTTGTGGAGTCACTAGTCACTCATTATCTATTCACAGAAAATTATGATAACGAAACACTAAATTATCACAGAGAATTTCTACTCGATCTCTAGGTTCTAGCACAATGAATCAAATTTCTTTCATTTTTCATTCCTGATATCTCATTCCTCAATCATGAAAATATGTCTCTTTTTTAAAATTAATGAGAGGAAGAGGGTTGGAGGAGTAAAAGGAGATTTTTGTATGTGAAAATATTCTCTATTTTCTTAATTTATCTATCTTCAACATAATAGAAATAACAGGATATTTATAGAGGTAGGGTTTAGGTTAGAATATTTTTTAATTTCATGTTTCCCCTTAATTAATATTAAAAACATTAATATTTCTCATTCCACAAAATAATAATAATAATAATATAACTATTAGTTTGTGGTATGTGCCATATTGTACAAATTTAAATAAAGGTTAAAAGCTTGTGAATAATTATTTTAACCAGATGTGGATTTGGTCTTCTCAAACTCCTTAGTATTTATTGAATACCTGAATAAATATGTTATTCATTAATAAATATTTCATTCACATACTGTAAAATAATTATTTATTAATTATTCAATAAAATAAAAATATATATTTTCATTCACTTATTATAAAATAAATATTTATTTAACTTATGTAATCAATATAACATGAATAAAATTATACCTTAGGCAATAGAAGAAAATTTATTCTATTAGATAAATTCAAATAGAATATAACAAATATCTAAATAAACTGATGACGTGTGAGCCTATAGGATTTTTTCTAATTTGTATTAGGTGGTATTTCATAATGTCTAACAAAAACTTCTTATAATGGGTTGAGGAACCAATGAGAATGAAAATAATTTCTCCATGTCGATAACCACACACAAAGACTCAATCTGTAATATAATCCAGTTTTAAAATATCAAATCAAGTAGGTTTCATGATAGTGTCATCAAACTATTTTCCTAGTTTTTTGTTCTTTAAATATCTAAAATAAATACACTCATAAACCATAGACATGGAATTTAGGCGATGGTTATATTACAATACAAGGGTTTTGATGTACACATCCCTAGAGATGGAAAGAAGGAATCCTTCCTCAACATATCCATTAATTACTTGTTAATCATGATACACTAAATGTACCCAACCTCATCATGAGAAAATGTCATTTTGATTTTTATTAGAAAATATAAATTCATGATTCATGAAATGCATCAATGATTATATTGATGTGTATGGTCCATTACACATGCTCACAAATATAAATATTAAATGACAAAAAATAATGAGAAAATCTTAAGGGTGGTTTTATTCTCTTAATATTCTATCTTGGAGAATACCAACTGCGATTTTCATAAGAAGAATTGACATCCACTTATAAGTACTTCCACTTTATATCTTATTTACTATGTGTCCCATTATAATTTATTATTCAATCACATATAATTATTTAATAATATTCTCATAACACTTCCTGGTTCCCATCATAGTGGAGAACAACATCGAACTTATCAATGAAACATACACTCTATAAAATTTATACAGTAGAGTCATGTTGAATAATGTAAAATGATTAATAAGTATTTTTATTAATATTAAATAAATAAAGTATGCATGTAATCAATGTATAATTAGTCATTAATAGGACTCCAACTCCATTATCCCATCAATAAAACATATTTTTTTATAGGTCATTAAAAAATTAAAGTTAATCATTAATATATAAGTCTAAAAATAAATCATTAAAGGTAATCATGTAAAGTTTATAAGAATGAGTTTTAAAACTAGCTGAATAACTCAAATTAATTGGTCCAACCTTCTCATCATTTGTAAAAAAATAATAAAAATATATTTTTAATAATTTTTTGGTTACTATAATTTGTTAAGGATTCCAATAATGAACGGATCAATTAGAACCCAGAAGAAAATATTCCAAATCACCCTATCACTTCCTATATAGACAAGTATACTCATAGTGTGAGAGACTCATAGTGGAAGGAATAACTAATGGAAATGGTTTTAATAAAATATAGACTGCATTTGGGAGCTCAATCTTCTATATTAATTATACTTTTGAGGTATATTAATGGGTTAATTTTTTATCCTCATAAATCCTATCTATTGATTACTAAAAATCCAATACACAATATCCCTTAATTATCTCCGATACCATTTTGTAATGACCCAAATATAGTTACCCAAATGATCCTAGGATGGATTTCTGTAATACCTTACACACAAATCTTTATCGCTAGAGGATATTGTAAACACATAAAGAATTTTAGAAAGTTAATGTGAGGTTGAATTTCCTATTTATAAGTTAAAACCAAGTTTAAATTTTGATGTATGGTGTATGTTATCTTTTGTTAGAGTATAAAAATATTTATTAAGATTAGAGGTTGAAAATAGATACATTAACTGAGGATATCACAAGAATGATATATGAAACCAATGATAAAACCAAAATAAAGAACACTATGAAAATGATCATACAAAAAACTAAAGGGACACAAAATTTACTGTTATTAATGTTTAAATGAGATTGATAAAGATCACATGATTTTAAAACATAATCATCTCATCTCCATTGTATACATATGGGTTACACCTGAATTGTTTGATGTATGAGTGAGATCATGTATTATCTTTATGGTATTCTAGTACCTCGTATATAAAGGATAAAGATAAGGGAGATTCAAGTTCAGGGTAATTATTATTAGAAAATGGTAATCAATCCATAAACTCAACCATTGTATGTCTATAATATATATATATATATATCAATGATAATATTTCTAGGGCTTTGTCATTTATTCGCTAATTTATATTGCATGAATAAATATTGAATCAACTAATTTATTCATCTAATGCACGCATAACCCCCCAAATGTTTCATCTCTTAAAATAGAATAATAAATTATAGCTTACCTGGTTAAAATATAATTTTATAATGATTTAAATTTTTTTTTATAAATTTGAACCCAAACTCCTAGATCGGGTTCTATAAAACATTACATTTAGGGAATGGTACTAGGAAACATTAAAAAGTTTTAATGACTTCAAAACATATAACACCAAACCGAGATTTTTGGTCACATATATACTTAAGGATCATTTGGGTTAAGAATTTTGGGGGATTAAGAAACATTGATATATATAATATTTTATACAAATTTATATGAATTATTACATGAATTCACCAGATATAGAGTCTTAATTGAGACTATTCACTGTTGATCTTTTACACCTCACTATACTAATGAAAATCAATTTAGATCTTGGTGTGACCAAAAAATTTCTCAGAAAGGGGTTATAAAACGTTAGGTAAAATAATTTATAACACCATAAAATTATAATATAAGAACATTTTATTCAATAGTGTATGTGACATGAAACATTTATCTTAAACAACCAATGAAATATATTTATTGAAATTTAATTTCTTCAATAGCTTACGAGACACGCAAACCCGAGTTAAAGTGAACCATAATATTGTATACCTTGTCACTAAATTTGAGCATATGAATATTAATAAAAATATTATGAAAACTATTGTTATATATTGATTATGAATAAAATTAAAATCATATTGAAAAAAAATGTTTTCTGGAAAATAGTATATTTTTAAAGGATGGTTTAATCAAGCCCTGTGTAAATATTTTAAAATTAATTTTTAAAATTTTTTGAATTTTGTTTTTCAAAATAAAAATTAATTTTTTGAAATCATCATATCAGAATTATATTGGGGTGAATTGTTTGTATTTTTCATAAAATTTTCATTTTTTGATGAATAGTGAAAAATACCAAATTTTAATTAAAAACTACATTTTCATATAAATTGATTATAATGATAGAAAAAAAAATTAATTAGTTATAACATAAAAAAAGATAAAATTTATATAAATTAATACAATTTAGTTCTTGGAATATTTTTTATATTTCATTTTAATTAAAACACAGTAATCTTTTAAACATTTTCCCTTTGAAAACCAGTTTCCTCATTGCATCTCTAGGATTTATTTTAAATTCAATTTTTACCATTATGTGAATTAAGATTTAAAAAAATTGATTTAGTATTTGGAATCATAATAATTTATAATATATAATAAGTCCAAAATAAAATTTTACCAAAACGAATAATTAAAATAATAAAAAACATTTAACACGGTTAAGGTAAAAATGTATTAATCAGGGGTTTAAACTAAAAAAATAATGGTTAAAATGACCCAAAAAAATTATAAAAACAATTTAATGGAACTATTTCTACATTATATATACTATTTTTGATAATGGGACATTTGGGATACTTTTTTCATGATGAAATCATCTGGGTAATAGAATCTTTTCAAAAATTACAAGTGTGGAACTCACCTCACTTATAAAAGTCCACTCACTCTCCTCTGTTATTCACACCTTCAATCCCTTTTGGTTAATAATAACCAAACCCGATAGCTTAAAAAAATTTATCCTTCAATAATATAAGACTTATTTTGGGATGAAATCTTTCGAGGAAGGATTTTGGGGAAAATTGGGGATACATTAAGAAGAGGTATCATTTTTCAAAGCATGTTTTTATTTTGCTTCTCCATCCACATCCGTAAATTTTTTTAAACAATGATAATATAAAAAATAAGTATAAGAAATATAATAAAATATTTTTATGTTAATTCAATGAAATAAAACAAAACCCACTTCCATCAAATGGGTTATAAAATCCTCATTTGTGTGTATGTCAGAATACCGCCTCATAAACTTATGTCATTCGTTTCTCAATTACCACCTCTCCCAGTTTAATAAGATGATGGATTTAAATTATATAATTGATATTTATAAGAAAATGATACCTATGATGGAATTATATTATATATCCCTTTTTGAAGTTAAATTCCTTAAGGGATTTTATAACATCGCTCGTGTGTACGACGTACTTCCACCTCATGAAGTGACGTGGTTCATTTTTCAATAACGATTTGCATGGAATGTAATATGGATAATGTTAATGAATATATATTACATATATGACATAATTTTTATATTAATGAAATATTTATTATTATTAAAATATTATATATCATATTCTTTCTTACCTTTTCACCCACTCAAATATGATAACATCATTCGTATACTGGTGGACTACCAGCCTTCACGATCGATGTGACTCTATTTTCATCACCACATAAGATGGAGTATATATATAATTAAATTTAAAGTAAAAAATATGATATCTATGGTATTATTATATTTATAGAAAGATAAATAATTACATACCTTCTTTCGAAAATGATCCTTGAAAAATGGAAACGTTACACATGCATACATACGATCTACCGTCTCCCCGATCATAATATACTTGATTTCTAAAAAATATATTTCATGATTGGTTTTAAATGTATAATTTATGTATTAATATGATATTTATTTAATTTTTATTATTATAGAAGTGATGGAACTATAAAAACTTCATAATAATTTGAACTTTTATGATAAAAGACGAATGAGATAACAAGGCAATTATCAGCCGAAACAATGAAAATAATGAAATATTAAAGAAAAATGGATGATAAGATGTTATAAAAGGATTATATATGATATTAAAAATAATATTATGGTTTTTAAATTATAAAATAATATGTTTAAAACTGCTATATAGGGGGTTAAATCATGTTTAACTAAGAAGAATCATAAGGTACAAGAATTCGCCTCAATTTATGTTCATTGGGGAATATTATAATGCTACACTCATAATTTATTTTATTTGGTGGATATAAAACCCCTTTTTCAAGTTATATAATGACTCAATAATTAATAGTTTCATTTAAATTTTCCATTTGAATTATTACATCCAATGGTGTTTGACTTGAGAATTACCAAGTGGTAAACAAAATAAAGTCAATTTATTTTCTTTGGGTTATATTAATTAATCATTTTTATTGATATTATAAGATTATTTTTGTAATGTATTTATAATATGATATGTTTCACTTTCAATTGTTTTTAGTGGATTCTATTTTGAAAAAATAAAATATTATTGAATAATTCGCATTTCAAAATTATGATCATTGAAAGCATTTATTTCACAATCTCATTATAATATGGATTGTTTATACTTGAATTTCCAAAGAAGTAAATTATTTGATCGATGTTTAATAAAAATATTAATTTTCATCTCCCTGTTTATTAATTAAACATTTTATATAATAGTAAAATTTTCCTACTCTTTGGTACGTAAAATAATTGAGAACATCTTTTTAAGAAAATCCAAGTTTATTTCTCTCTTTGGCTGGAAAATCATTCTATTCAACAACCATGATATCTGAAAATATTTTTGAAAATATTTTTACATTTTCAATGTGATTTATTAATGAAAATTTTACCGGAAAAGAAAAAAGAATAATTTTTTAACATGTATGGAATGAACGTATTTACAGCTTTCATGACCACTCAATGTTTTTAAAAATTATTTTATATTATTTAAGGGTTATTTTAAAAAAAAGTATTTTATAAAAAATATGTTTTAACAATTGATTTTCAGAGTTAAAATTGTATTTTCCCAAATGATTTTTTCAAGATATTTTAGGGCATTTATATTTATCATTGAAAAAACATCAATTTACATTTTATTCACTGGGGATATTTGGTATTCATACTATCCTTATTATTACTACGTATTTTTAATGATTTTTTTTTCTAATGATAGGGTTAATATTTACATCCTTTATTATTTTTTGTAGATAGTAGCTTTACCTTGATTTTTTAACTTTCCTATTATCATTGGACATTTAATTTCCCAAAAATATCCATATAATTTATAACTGATAATTTTATTGTTTAAACCATATATCATTTATATATAATTTTTTCTACATTTATTGTCAATTTTTTATATCTGGGAAAATTGATACATATGTATTTGGTACTCACTATAGATATTTTATGATTAAAAGCATTTTTTACAAATTAAATCAATTTTTCAATATATGAGTATTGTTTTGGACATTTGTTTCATAGGTGGGGAGCAATTATAGATATCCCCTTGATTCATCTGTATTCTCATGGGATGAGTCACCAATCTAGACAGAATTAATTGGGTTTCTACCCATATTTTTTAAACTATCTTGAGGATAGATATTGATGGTATATGTATCAAGTTCCTCGGAAACATGACGTCCAATAATTAATCATTTCCATCATTAAGAATTTAGTTTTTATTATACATTATATTTTTAAAATGATATTATCTATGGATGCAAATTAATATTTTTTTATTTTTAAATTTCATGTGTTTTCCATTATTTACCATGCCTTATTGATTATGCCTTATCCAATTATAATATTCATGTTATTGATGAAATAACTTGATTTTTCTATTATTTAACAACCCATATTCATTATTAAATTTAAATTATTTAAATAATATGTGTGTTTAGTTATTTACAATTCTTTGTTGATTATGCTCACTGATTTATGAAAGCTTCCACTGTACATAACCCTTAATGATCATTTGAGCTCACCCTTATTTTTTCCTTTCATTGGAATCCCAAAAATGTACTACGAAATATATTAAAGAAAATTATTTTGATAATAAATATATTATAGAAATATTTTATGTTTTAATTTTTGTATTCAAATTTAATATGGGAATTAAGTATCTATTTTCCCAAGATAAAAAAAATATTTGGTCTTTTAGATGCGATGCATTGTTTCTTATGCCAATGTATGAAAGAAGGAACCTACATTGAGGTACTGGGGTTCGGGTTACTATATTATATTTCATTAAAAATACTATATAAATCATTTAAAAAATATATCCTTTTATATCAAATATAAATCATCTGATAAAATGAATTACATTTATACAAATAATAATTTATTGTTTTTATAATTCATATGAGTTTCTTTTTTATACATTGAAAAAACATATTATTTTATAAACTTATCTTTATCAAAAATATAATATGTTTTTAAATAAATATATAGTTCAACTTTGATATTTAAAAACATTTGTTTTGAAAAAATATTCTCCTCATAGATTATAATTATACATAGAATTCATTTTTAAAACTATATTTCAAATAGAAATACTGAAGATATAAACATCACTTTTATGAAAAATACCCATTGACTTTATTTTTTCATTCCCCATTCCACATCGAGGTGATCAACACCTATGTTTCAATTTTTAAATAAATGAATTTTTTAATTCATTCCTTTCTCATTATAAAACCATTAATATTAACATTTGAAAATATTAACTTCTATATAATTTGTTTTAAATAATGAAAATAATTACATATCAAATGATCATATCAAAATTTCCCATAATGGAAATAATATCCTTCAAAAATATTATAAGTAATCAAAATTCAGGTGTAACACTTTAAAATTAAACATAAATAAATTTTCCTCATTATATATAATTAATTTAATGATAAATATAGTTCATGTCTATATATTAAATATAATCATAAATTGAATCAATTCATTTTAATGAAAATTTCACACATTAAATGATATTATTTTGACCCTTTAAGAAAATACCTTTAAAACATAATTCCCTTAGAAAAGGGTTTCTTAAAAATTAAAAATTTAATTTAATTGAAAACAAATTTCTATTACCATTATGAAGAAATTAAAAATTATTAAAACATTCAAATCACTTTTGTAATAAAAAAAATTCTTAGATCAAAATATATTTTTCTTTTTAAAATAAGAAACTCCCTATAATAGTTTTAAAGAAAATGTTTAAAAAATTATTTTCCAATATAATAAGTTTGTCACAAACCCGGAAATAGGTGTTTCTTAAAAACATATTTCCATTACAAAAATTTTTATGAAAAAAAAAGTTATTTAATAAATACTTCTTCCAATAAATTAACTTCACAACCAAGATGACTTCTTCTCAAGGATAACTTTTATAAAATCCCTTAATTAAAGATAGGCATCCTATGATTAGTCTCTTCTAATATTCTCACTTTCCCTCTTGAAATAGAAATAAGGATCTATATGGTACTTATATGGTATGTAACCTGAAATAATGTTACTCTTTAAATTGTTAAACTTTACCACACATTAATTTATAGATCTTATCTGTATGAAAGATCATTTCATCATCCACATAATTGTTAATATTTCATAACAACTCATTTATAGTAATATTTAGTTGAAATATTATTTATTTTACTTTAATACTATGATAATATTTTGAAATTCTTATTTTCTTCATAAAATATTTGATAAACTACAAAGTAGGAATTCTCTATGATTGTTGAGTTATTTATTCTTATAGAGTAAAATAAAAACCTATTATCGTAGTTTTTATATGATTTTTATCATATTTTTTCATTTCAATAATTGGGATATTCTCTTTCAATAATAAAAACAAGAAATATGACATGATTATTATAATATATATTCATATATATATATATATATATATATTCATTAATTGTTTTGATTATTTAAGTGAGTAAGAAGATGACACGATGCAATAGGTTTATATCTAAGTGGGATATTACCTTTACATGCAATTAAGATTACAATTAGATAGCATTAAAATCACTACATTACCCTTATACAAAACATTTATAGTTTCTTTTACCCCTATGTGACGGATTTAGGAAACATATGCTGGGTCTTTATAAGACATCTTACCCTTACATATCTTCGATTTCACCCTTACATTATTATATTATGACATTTTTTCTAGATTTGAAACTGAAATTTATTTTAATTGAGAGTCATTATACCCATACGCAAGTGGTGTTGTACCCATATCTTTCGCTTAACACATTATGGATACCCAAATTTAAGTGTTTCTCTACCCTTATGTAGTCTTGATAGAGTGTGGGTTACCCTTACACATTGATATAGTTACCTCTACATGAGCACATCATACCCTTACAAAAGTTTCAGATTATAGTGATATCCTTAATTATATATTTGATGAACCATATGTGACATGGATGAACCATACATATTGGTTGTGATATATTTACATATATGGTCATTTAGGCAGTTTAAGCATACATTGTGGTATGGTTAATTTTACTCAAGCATGGAGCTAGGTGCCTACCCATAGACATGCCAAAACTACCCTTACACAAGTTATAAAGTCCCCCATTGACCTTTTCTCAACATCAAAGCACCTTATTACATTCATATAGATTTCAATTTTATAAAAAATAAGATTTAAATAATTAATTTTTTATATATTTAATCATATAAATTGAAAATTTTTATAATTATTATACTATATTTATATTATTAATTTTTTTAACATATTGTTATAATTTATGTACAATAATGTCCCACATATATATAAAAAATAAACATTTGTTGAAAAACATTATTTTTATTTCAGATACTTTTTTACTATGAGAAATATTTTAAATTAATATTTATCAATATTTCTATGTTATAACATAATTTAATTAGAATATTACACACATGAGTTATAAACATATTCTTGATTAAATTATAAATTTCATAATGATATGTTTCAGAAATAATTTATACATATATTATTTATTTAATAATAAATAAATACTGAAAAATAATATTATTAAAAACATATAGTTTTTCATTTTAATAAAATCAAAACTAAAACTTTCATAATAAATAAAAGGAATTTTATATAATTAATAATCATATTCACATTAAATAAACTTATATTATGATTGAATTACAATTTAAGAAATAACTTCAAAAGTGCCCATTTTTTACTATTATAAAAATCCAAATAGAATGATCCTTCATAAAATCCACCATATTTAAAAAACTCTTTATATAATGAATAAAATCTAGTTAAAAACATGAATAAATCAAAAAAAATATGTTAATTGAAATCTATCATTGTTTATTTTAATTTAGTACATGTTTCCAGAATATAATTATTTAAATTAGAAAAATATATACTAAATCTCATAATGATACATTCTATCGACCTTAAATTAATATTTACCCCACAATTAAGTTTTTAATACTAAAATTTTGCTAAAACAATTAAATTTTAAAAACCATTCATACAAAATTTAAATGAAATTTCTTATTATAATTGTTTCTCTTCAAAAAATATAAGATTCTATTTCCAAATTAAAAAATAGATAATCCTATAATAATATTCCTTTCAAAAAACACAAGGCCATTATTAAATGGAATTGATTTATTATACCTTCATCCACTAAAATTAGGATATCATAATCCTCAAAAGGGTTTCAAACATCTAAATAATCATAAAACAATATCATCCTAATCTCCAAATATTTCTAAATAATGTTATGATACCAAAGGCGATAACCCTAAACCTGAACTTCCAAAGCCAGTTATAAATACATAAACCTTAAATTTATGTATTGATACAGAATAACATGGCCCATTTTAATACACTTCAAAAAATATTATGTCAAAATGAGATATTGGACAACTTATATACCCATAGATCATTATAGATTAGTGTTTTAGAGGATTCTGAATAATTAATACATATTATAATTCATAAAAAGTGTAAAAACGTTTATTTGGATTCACTAGAGCTAGAATATTGATCAAGACCATTCACAATTGATCACTTACTCATCAGGGTTCCTATGTAAATCATTTTAAAAATTGGGGTGAGCATAAAATTTCATGTTAAGGGTGTTGATACATTAGGTGAAATTTATTATGTTTAAAAACAATATAAATCCTCTTTAAAACATTTATTTTAATGTAAAACCAAAATAATTTTATATAATGAGTTATTTTTTCCATAATAAAAATTCTAGGTTTTCAAAATCTATAATATTTTCTTTTCCACACTTTTGAAAGTAATATTATTTTGAAAACTAGTGATAATAAAAAAATATAATATCTTTTGAAATAAATCCAAATTTCTCCTTTAATACATTAAAAAATATCTTTAAAAAATTATATCTCTTTTTGTAATATAATGATACTTGGAAAATTTTTGGAAAACCATATAGCCATTAGAATGATTTAAGGTACAAAAATAACTGTAATGAAAAAAAACTCTTGAGGTCGTGGGTTCACTCCCCATTCCCCATCATCACAATCAATAACCTTGTTCCAAATTTTAAATAAATATTTTTTGAAAATCATATTATTCTCAATATAAGTCCATTAAAATTACATTTCAAATTATTCACTTATATGTAATTTATTTTCAAATAGTAAAAAATTACATATCAAATAAACATATCAAATGCTCTCTTAAAAGAAATTTTTGATTTTATAACTTTTAAAAGTAATAATAAATCACATTCAACACTATTAAATTAAGAATCAAAAATATGTTTTAATAAAATTTTTGAAGTAGCAATGATAAAAATAATTCATAGACATAAAATATACACAATCATGAAATGAATCCAATACTTTTTTTATAACATTTCATAAATGAAATGATAATTTCATGATACTTTAAAATATTCATTGAAAACACTATTCACAAAAAAATGTTTTTTCAATCCTTAAAATATTAGTATATTGAAATATAATTATCTTACCATTATGAAATATAATAATAAATTCATATATAATTATAAAAAAAATTTATAGAAACATTATTAGAAAACATATATATTTCAATTTGAAAAATAATATAATACATTGAAAACATTAAAGGAAAATGTGTTAAAATTTTAATTTTCCCTTACCATTAGGGTTCTAAAAACCATGAAATTCTAGTTTACCAAAAATAAAAATAAAACAAAATGATTTTTGGAAAAATTGAATTTTATTAAAAATTTATTATTCTTTATTAATTTCATGACCTATTGGGTATCTTATAGGGAATCACTTTGAGAAAACCCTATGACTATTCTAGAGCTTCCCTTCGTTATAGATATGCCTCTTATGTCAAAGATCTTCTTCATTTTTAAGATTTTTTATTGAACTAAAACCAGGGAAGTATACTTAATATAGATGGGTTTTAACAAAAAATAAGTGTGTTATTTAAATATGAATCTATATAAATATCTTTATATTTAAATATTAGGAATATTAAATATCATCTTTCCACTCACATAATTATAAAGATGTGGTGAAATTTCATTTACAACAATGTTTTTATAAAATATATTTTATTTTAATATCCTAATATAAAAAGATTATGATCTTATTTTTCACATAAAATGTTTTATAAACTCCAAAACATGAATCTTATGTGATGGTTGAGTTTTTTGATGTCTTACAATCTATGCGTGAAAATATTACTATGTTTTATAAATGTATATGTTCATATTTTGTGTCATGTCTCACTAAGCATGATCGTATTTTTCAAAATAAACAACATGGAAAATTATATGATAATGATAAATTAAATATATTTATACTCTTTGATTATATAGAAGTTTCAAGAGTGGAATAAGATGACACAGTGAAGCAAGTTTATATCATATTTGGACCGTTCTAATTTTTGGCATTATGATTTCCTTTATGTGGCATTAAACTCACCACATAACACTTACATATGGAATTTTTATTTTTTTACCCTTATGTGAGGGTTTTATGAAATTTACATTGTTTTTGAATGAAATATATTACCCTTATATATGTTTGAGTTCACCCGTACATAGATATACTGGAACCACTATATGAGATTTGGAAACCGAAATACCTTTATGTGAGACGAAATATACCCTTATACGAGCAGTTTTGTACCTTTATGTAGTGATTTAGACTTTTATATTACCCTTGTATATGTGTTTCTCTAGCCCTATGTATCCTCATAATAGTGTGATCTACCATTACCCGTGATACAGTTACCTTTACTTGAGAAAAACATACCCTTATATGACTATTTGACTACAGTTCTACCCTTATATAACTATTTGAAGACCATTACATGACATGTATGACCCTTATACAGTAGTTGAGATTCCTTTACATTTCTGGTCAATTTGGTGGTTTACACTTACACAACTGTACGGTAAAATTTACATAAGCATAGATCATAGTATCCACCTTTATACAAGTCTCCATTACCCTTAATGAATTTATAAAATCCTTTAATAACCATTATAAAAATAGGAAACTTCATGCTACCTTTATGTTGAATTCCTTTTTTATTAAACATTATTTCAACAATTAATTTTTTACAAATTTAAACTTCTAAACATTAAAATATTATTATTCTTATATTTTATTTTTATTTTCAATATATTTCCTAACTTAATGACATAATTTTCCTATAATTATTTTATAAATATTTTTGAGAAATTAAAAAAAAATATTTAAAAATATTATTAAATAAAAACACATTATTTACCATTTTAAATATTATAAATTTATTTTTATCAATAATTTCATGTCATAAATTAATTTTATTAGAATATTATTGATATGAGCTATAAATTTATTCTGGATTAAATTATAAATTTCATAATGATATTATTTAAAAAACGATTCTGTATATTTTATTTCTTGAAAAATTATAATATATTAAGAAGTAATATTATTAAAAACATAAGGTTCTTAATTTTAATAAAAGAAAAAGTATAAATATCATACCAAATAAATGTTTTCTAAAATAATTTACAATCAATTTCTCTTTAAATATACTTTTATTATGATTTAATTACAATTTTAAAAATAACTTCAAAATATGTATTTTTTACATTTATAAACATACAAATTTTATAATAGTAAATAAAATCTACCATAACTGAATAAATATTTAAATATATAATAAACCTATATTAAAAATATAAATAAAACCAAAAATTTAATGTTAAATTAATTTCATTCTTTGTTTATTTTCATTTAGTAAATATATTAGAACTACTACAAAAACGGGCAAGGGAAGCGCCACCTTTTATCAGTGCTACGAAAAAAGCACAGATAAATGTAACTTTTTATTAGAGCTAATTAAAATCACTAATAAAGGGTCACATTATCAACACTTTTCTAGTCTGGATAAATATTACCTTTATCAGTTCTACAAAAGAACTGATAAAGTGACCCTTTATCAACGCTACAAAAGCCCTTCTAAGGCACCATTTATCAATGCTTTTCTAACACTGATAAAACCATGGTCTCATTTTATAAAATAGGGTGCACAGTGCTTTCTATTTACCACGCCCTTAAGTTCTCGTGGGACTATACCCCTGTGACAACTCCCCCCCCCTCCCCCCAGTCTTCTCTTTGTCAGTCGCCGCCGTTTCCACTCCTTCGTCGCTGCTGCCACTCCGTCGCAACTGCCACTCTACCACTGCTACCACTCTACCACCGCTGCCCTACTCTGTCACTGTTATCCCTACTCCACTGTCGTTACCCTAGAATTTCCAATATCCCTACTCCTTATCCTCCCCCTCGAACCCCTTCCGCCAATCCTCCTACCCAGGAACCCTACTTCTCCTTATCCCCGCTAGACCCTACTCCCTGCAAACCCCACTTCAATTTTTTGAGATTCTTTTGGATGTGGTTAGATTCTAGGCTTATCATCGTTGATATTTGGTGATTTCTCTTCTCATCCTCATCTGTTTCCTCTTGTTATTATATTTATATTAATTATGGTGTAGTTTTATTTAGTCAGATGGTCATGTTTTAGTTGATAAAATTTTGGGATGTGGTGAGTTTCGATTGAGAGTCTAGACATGATTATGTCACGTGTTATTGACCTCATCCCTTTATTAACCAATACCCTCTTTAAATTGATACTAAAAGAATCAGTTGAATTATTTTCAATGGAATTATTTATCTCTCGTTACCTTCAAATTCCTGTGAAAATATGAATTTTATTGAGTTGGTTTTTGTGTTTGTCCAAATTTAATGATTTATAAAAAAAAGGAAGCATATTTCTATTTTACCTAAATGGATGAGAATTTTTCTAATCTAAAGGTCATGCGTTTGGAAATTTATCTACTATATTAGTTTTCTCATCAAAATTGTATCCTTGTTTTCATTTTATTTGATTTTGGTCACTAGTTTTGGGATGTTTAATGTGTTTATTTTATTATGAATGAGGTGGCTGGTAGTTGTGGTTAAAAAGTTGTTTAATGTTTTCCTGCAAGGGTGGTGGGTGTTAGAACTATTGGTAAGGGGGCTGGAAAGTGTGTTGATTTTTATGGGGGTCTATCCTGGTTCTGTTTATTTCTAAATCTTTATTGGAAATGGTTAGGTTCTATTAATATTTATTTTTATATGTGGTTCTCTTATACTATATTTAGAAGACTTGTTTTGTGTATTTGAATCATAAATAATAATATTTCAGATTCAAATAGGATGGAGATGAATAATGATTGGATGGATGTTAATCATTTTACAATAGAGTATGAGAATGGAGTGAATGATTTCATCAAGTTTTCAAAGGATCACACAAAGGATCCTTCTCAAATCCTTTGTCCGTGTTTACATTGTTGTTATTCTAGACTAATTACTCCTCTGGAGTTGGAAGAACATTTGATATGTCACAGAATATATCGGAGTTATAAATGTTGGAATACACATAGAGAAAAAGAGAATGTAGCTATTGTCTAAGATAAAACTGTGTTTTATGGTTCATCAATGATTACAAATATGGATAAAGAAGAAGACCATATGAAGGATCTGATAACAGATGTCAATGATGATGAAGATTTTATTGAAGAAATGAAAAGGACAATTGAAGAAGAACTTCGTGATTAACCAAAATTTCTTGAGAAGTTAAAGAGTTGTGGAAAGACACCATTGTATTATGGTTGCACTAAATATACAGAATTTTTAGTCGTACTGATGTTGTATAAATTGAAATCAGGCAACAGATGGAATGATGTCAGTTTTACAAAACTACTTGCTCTCTTTAATGACATCCTCCCAGAAGATAATGTTCTCTCAAGCCAGACATATGAAGCTAAACAAATGATATTCTCAATGGGTATGATTTCTGAAAGAATACATTCCTTCTCGAAAGACAGTATATTGTTTCACAAGGAGAACAAATCACTTACAGAATTCCCAAAGTGTGGTTATTCCCGATACATGATAGATTAATCAAGTCCTACGAAAGTTATATGGTACTTTCCAATCATTCCAAGGTTTAGGAGTCTTTGTGGAAGTGACGAAATAGAAAGAAAATTGTTGTGTCATGAGGAGAAAAGAAATAAAGATGGGAAATTATGTCACCCGACAGACTCTCCTCAATTGATGAGAATTGATCATGAGTATCCTGAATATGAAAATGAGCCAAGAAACCTTTGTCTTCCATTATCTACATATGGAGTAAATCCTTTTGGTTTTCAAACCAACACTCATAGTGCATGGATTGTTATGTTGATAAATTATAACTTTCTACACTGGTTATGTATGAAACAGAAATTCATCATTTTATCTACACTTATATCAGGACCAAAACAACCAGTTAACAATATTGATGTTTATTTGGATCCTTTGATTGATGATTTGAAGTTATTGTGGGATTCAGGTGTTTTGTTGTATGATTCTTATAAAAGTGAATACTTCACATTGAGAGTGATGTTTTATGGGACGATAAATTATTTCTCTGCTTATGGAATTTTTTTATGCAACAGCATTAAAGGAACTCTAGGGTGTCCCGTGTGCGAAAAAAGATACAGAATCAATTTGGTTGAAACATTAATCAAAATTTTTGTTTCTCGAACTTCGTATATTTCTCCATCATTGGTATAAGTACCGATCTTGGACGACAACATTCAATGGAAGTTCAGAAAAATGCACTACACTATCTCTACTAACAGGTGATCAGCTGTTTGAGAAATTAAAAGACATGATCACTGTTTTTGGTAAACTATTTTCGAAAAACCTTACGAAAATCAGTTAGAAAAATATATCATTTTTTTAATTACCATACTTCAATTTTCTATATGTTAGAAATTTATCTTGATGTGACGCATGTGTAAAAAAATGTATGTCACAGTGTTATCAGAACGTTGCTAAATTCACCTAGAAAAACAAAGGATGTAATTAAGGCAAGGTTGGAAATGGTTGACATGGATATACGAGAAGAGTTGGCTCTTGTGAAGGGTGAAAATCGAATGTTTCTTCCTCCAGATACTTACACTCTTTCCAGGGACAAGAGATATCAATTTTGAAACTTCTTTAATGATTTAAAGTGTAACACCCCATGATTCCATAGTATATTTCCCTTTGAATAATGCAATACCTTATACTGTAAACAACTTTGAGATTCTAACACACTACGACCAATCAAACTAGCTGTTATGAATATCAATACCAACTTTTTGAAATTTTATAAATTTTAACTTTCAAATTGACTTCATTTTTGGATTTGTAATATCGAAATTAGCTTAGGGTAAATTTTTGGTATTTTTCTGAAAACATTCAATTTTTGATGAATAGTGAAAAAAACTGTATTATTGGTTAAAACTGACTATTTATTTAAATAATTTTTTATTCTATTTTAATTTATTTTAGTTCAAAATAGATAAATAATACATATATGTGTTCAACGTAATTTATTGGCGACATTTTATAATAAGTTTAGATATATAAACTTTTATCAAACTATTTGTCATCCTTTACCCACCGCCTATGAGCATTTGAAAATTTATATAAAACATAATTTTACCACTTCATTGAGTTAAATTTCAAAAAATCATAGAGACGTGGTTAATATTAGTATGTAGTATGTGGTTTAATAAGATTAAAATAAATTTTAGCGAATGGTATCTTTTTTACTTTTATTTACCATGGTTAAAAGTAAAAAAGGGTAATTAAGGGTAAAAATGATATCATAATTACCCTAAAACATGTCCTAATTCTATTGGATAAGTTTAATGCGACCAAAAAACCTTAGGAATAAAATATGATCCCCTTTGGTCCACATATATTAGATTAAAACATTTGTTATTATTTTATTTAATGAAGAGTTAAAACGGTTATAATCATAGTTTAATAAATAAACCTTTTTTAATATAGGGTAATACATAAGATAAATTCAACTATAATTATTAATTATATAGATATAAAGATTTCCTACATAATGGATTTTTATTTATAATTTTTATACATTAAATAATTAAATTTATTTATGACACAATGATGATGAGATAATTACCTCCTCAATGAAAGATTAAAATAATTAATATTATAAATATACAAAAAAATGTAATTTGAGACTTTTAATGAATTGAATTAATTTTGAAGGTTAATATTACATTTTAGGGTTTAATAAAAGAATTTTTTCTAAGTAATAACGCTGTTATAAAATTAACAAAAAGAAAATACCAAATAGTTTCAAAATTGATATAAAAGAGTTTTTAAAACAAATATTATATTATTAATTGGTATTATATTCCTAAAAATATAAGGTTCATCCAAAGGGATTAAATTATATTATATATGTCATTAATGAACTACTTTAGGTTCTCAAGGAATTTTATAGTACGTTTTTTAACCATATAATATAAAAATACAAAGAAACATGATAAATGCCAAACTATTTAACTAAGAGGTAAATCTAAAATATGAGGTTAATATGATGACCTAAAACTGTCTAAAACCTATTTTATTGAGATATATTCCACCCATACCCACCTTAGACTTTAAATAATTCCTTTTGGATCCATTAGAAACCGAAAATGATTTTATTATAAAATAATATTTCAAGCTTTTCCAAAAGTGACCCTCACATATCTTATAAAAGGGTACCTCCCCATCACTCAAATTCACACATTCAAATCCATTTTTCATGAACAACTCCAGCACAAATATACTCTCAACTTTCCTCCCTTCATCCTAGAGGCCTTCCTTTAGTCAGAAATCCAACCTATGGGGCCCTTTTGATCAAATCCAAAGGACGAACCCGAAGAAGAGGTAAATATTTCATCACCTCTTTCAAGTTATTTTCTTCTTCCACTTCATCTTAATTTTTTTGTCTCCATTATAAAATAATGAATCTAGTATATTATATATACTGTGATGTTATTATAAAAATGGTACAACAATATTCATTATTCTATCCATACTATAAATGAAAAAGTAACCATACGTGCGTACGTACGAATTACCGTCTCCACGTTGTGGTGTAGTTTGTTATTGAAACAAATCATCATTTGGATGGGTATAATAATGATTTTAAATTAGGTAAATAATAAATATAACATGATAATAATTCTGTATATATGATATAACATCCAATTATATATTATTTTAATATTAAAATAATGATATTGTCGCTTGTGCGTACGTCCGGATTACCGTCTCCATGAACGTAATGAGATTCATTCCCCATCATAATAATTCAAGAGTAATTTTCATTTTATGATTAAAAATAATGTTTATTCACATAATATCATTATATATATGAATCAAATACGTCCTATCCATAACAAACTTGTCTTACGTAACCAAGGAAATAAAAGAAAACGAATCAGTTAACACCTGAAACGATGATACTACTAAAATATCATTAACAAAGAAATATTATAAGATCATATATGATATAATATTAATGTATATGGTTCTTTTATAATTTAATAATTATTATTTCACCATTATACAAGATTTTAACCTACCCTAGACCATGGAAAAGTACAATGTAAGGGGTTTTCATCTCACATCTTATTCCCGTGAGATTCATGATATATTGCCAATATTTCCTTTTGAGTGGTGTATATACTGCCCATGATTGTATTATTTGTATAATATACTTTAATTTATAGTTATTCACATCTTCATTTTATGATAGTTTTTTCATGGGGTGTTTGTTTCCTAAGTTACCAAATCGGTAAGGTAATTTCAAATTTCAATTCCCGCTCATTGGGCTTTATGCAAACATCATTGATTACTTTACTCCAAGATTACGTGTGAAATCACTATTTATTTATTTATGTAATAATTTCCACTCCCGTTTTTGTGGATATACTTTTGATACACATAATCACTCCATTTAAAAATTATTAAGTCATCTATATAAACTTAAAAAGAGTAATTTTAACTCAATTACTATTCATTGAGTTAAAAATCCATGTCATTGGTGTTGTTTTTCCAAGAATATGCCTGAATTTCCTCTGATTGATTTATACTGAATATCCAATAATATTTATTGTATTTATATTTTTCACACATAATTATGTCATTTATTTATCCTTAACCTAAGTATACAGTCTTTATAAAGTAATTCATCTCAACTTTCATTCCATTGAGACTTCCTTGTTATTATGTGCCAATTCACTATTATTTAGTGTATATATTTTAATTTGACATAGTATATCATGAATAAATTTAGTCACATGATATTATAAAGTTTTTATTATCTCAATTATTTGTTTTCCTTCATCTCTCATTTGGTTAGGAACTCTAACTAAATTATTATTTTAAATATTTAAAAAAATTATTCTTCTAAATCTTTCTCATTAATGTCCATGTTTTCAAATTGGTTTTAAGGTATTATTTAAATGGACATGAATGTTTTAAAATATTAAATCCTTTTAGATGTTTCAAAGTGGAATGGGACACTGTGATTAAAAAATCAGTTTTAAACAGGTTCTTGATAAATAGTGAGACTTTTAATTGTTTTCATGAAAAAGGGATATTTCTCTCAAAGATTTTTTCAGATCATTTTCAACAATGTCAAAATATTTTACAGGATATTATTCTTGATCGAGGTTGATTTATTATGATACAAATCTTTCATAATGTGTTGAAGGTTTTGTGATATGTTTGACTGTGGATATGTTATTTTTATACCATTCATGGTTTATTGATAAAGTATTGACATTTCATATGCTAGTTTTAATATGAATGTTTATGTTATGTTTAAAACTTTTCATATTAGGAATTAATTGGACATAATAAGTGATGGGTGGAGCCCAATATAGATCCTCGATGCATTGATAGGTCTAATGAGACAAACTAGTGTCTTGACACAAGGCCTTGACAACATCTTATTTGTAGTCTTGGCACAAGGCCATGACTATGAGGTTATTTAGGCTGGCATTATGCATTCCATCATTATAAAAGTGGATATTGATAGAGCATGTGATTATTCGATTAGTATAATATCCATGTGAATAAGTAAATGGAATTATATGATTTAATATTTTCCATATTATACTGAAGTTCATATTTAAATGGATTTTTCTTAATCTTATATTACCTTAAATGTTTATGCTAATTTTTTAAAGTTTCCACTATATTGTTATCCTTACTGAGCATCTGAGTGCACCCCTTTCTATGTTTTATTTTTTCCAGGATGTGAAGAATTATATTATTAATGACATGAATGGATCATATAAGGGATTTGAGTGTGGCCTATGGAGACTATGATGTTGTAGATTTTCATTTTATAATGTAATGTAAAACCTATGAATGAATCTAGTATTTCCAAAGCCACTATGCTAATCGGTCTTTAGAGACTTGATCTTTTGTGATCATGCCAATGTTATGTAATAATGCACTAACTATGGGTTACTAGGGTGAGGGCTTATAGTTGGTATCATAGGAGGCTTAGTACAAGCTGTTGATGCTAGATTTAGAAAAAAATCTGATTAGAGAACATTACCCTAAGATAGACTATGAGGATTATTATTGAAGAATTCCATAGAATTTTGGTACTCTAGTCATTTTTTGAGTTTTACAAGTAATAAATACTTATCTGGATATGAGCAGGTAGAGGTGGCTCTAGACCAGATGTACCTAGGGGTAAAACCCAAAAACACAGGCTTGAGCTAGACTCGAACGGGAATTGATGCACAACAATGGGCCTTGATGCACTATTGGTTAGGACACTCCCGGTGGATATTCTTAGGATAATTATCATTTTCATTACAAATCATTGTGTAGGGTTTATGAGTATATACTTCCTCAAAGAAATTTTTTTTATGATTATGGATTATATCCATAAACTGTTTAATTTATGTTAACTATTTTACAAGTTTGGAGTTATGTATTGCAATTCATAAACTAATCTAGTGTACTCAAATGTTTAGAAATAGTTCCTAGTGAAAGGAATGGAAACCATATCAATGCACGTAATCTGTGTATGGATTTCCCTCCTTCTCAAGATAATTATAGTGGAGCTGGTGAAGTAACTAGTGTTAATATCCTTATCACCATACTGGGACAACTCACTCAGGTTTTGAATAATAACCTTACCCGTATGAATCACCCTAATTCACAATGATGAGGATCAATGTTAGACTGCTTCATGAGGTAACAGCCACCATCATTCAATGGGAGTACAAATCCATTAGTAGTTGAGTAATGGATAAATTCCATAGAGAAAATATTTCATGCTTTGGGGAGTAGATAAAGGGAAAAAGTTGTCATGGATGTTTATCGCCTCATGGGAGATGAAGATCAATGGTGGTCATTGATTCAAAACAGAAAAGAAGATAATGAAGTATTAAATACAGAATGGAGGGTGTTTAAAGTGATTTTCTTTGAAAAATAATTTCTTATTGACTATCAAGAGGATATTGAATTACAATTTCTGAGTCTGAGGAAAAAAGATTATGAGAATGTCCCAAAATATGAGGCTAACATTACAAGGATAGAAAGTCATGTAGCATATTATATACATAACCCATGGAGTAAGATTGATTGACTCTTTGATGGGTTAAAACCATTTCATAGTTGAGAATTAGTCTTATAATCCTTCTCATCATACAAAGATATTGTGTCATGTTCTATCAAGACAGAAAAAGAATTCTCTAAGTCTTATGACTTTAAAGAAAAGAAGGATAAGAAGAGATCTACTGAACACTCTAGAAATTCAAATAAGGGGAAGAAGAGAAATGTTGAATATCCATCCTGCAGTAAATGTGGGAAGAAACACCTCAGTACTTTCTTGATGGGAATGGGATTCTGTTACAAGTGTGCTGAAGAAGGCCACCAAGCACATGATTACAAGGGGAAGAAAGAGGCTATCCATGTTGACTGATACAATTTTAGAGAAAAGGGGCATTATGAAAATGAATTTCCTAATTTTTAAGGGAACTTACCTCAGAAAAGGACAAGGGGGAAAGGAAAAGCTTATGCAATCACTACTACTGAGGTTGAAGCTTTGAAAGACGTGGTGGAAGGTAATTTAATGGTTTCCTAATGTTTAGCCAATGATTTTTTTGATTCTGGATCATCTCAATGTTTCATATACTCCTATTTTTCTATGAAAATTAGATATTTTTAATTTTACTTAGCAAGGGATGTTGTCAGTCAAAACACCTAAGGGAAGTATCTTCACAACAAAGTTTTTTGAATCAATTCCCATTAGCGCATATAAATATTCTTTATCTGCTGATCTCATCGTCATACCCATGATTGAATTTGATATAATCCTCCGTATGGATTGGCTTTCATACCACGATTTGAAAATTTATTGCAATAAGAAGGAGGTTACAATTTTCGATGATGATAAATAGTACCTTATCTTTAGATTAGAAATGTCACCACCTGATTCTTATCTAGATCCACCCCCAGTAGCTCTACTAAATTCAATTTTTGGGGTGGATGAGAATGAAATAATTATGGGAGAGGAAAATAATGTTCAAATAGAGGACGTACATATTGTGCAAGAATATGTTGATGTCTTTCCATAGGATTTACCAAGACTTCCTCCAAAATAGGAAATTGAGTTTTCCATTTATTTAATTCTTGGTTCAAGGACCATATCGAACACCCCTTATAGAATGGACACTGTGGAATTAGTGGAACTAAAGAAACAACTAGTTGAATTGAGTAATAAGGGATTTATTATCCCTAGTGTTTCTCTGTGGGTAGACCCTATCCTTTTTGTTATGAAGAAAGATGGATCTATAAGGTTGTGCATTGACTATAGGGAGATCAATGCTATAATAATAATGAAAAAGTATTCCCTGCCTCAAATTGATGATTTATTTGACCAACTTCATGGAGCTCTAAATTTTTTGAAGATTGGCCTATGATCTGAATATCATCAACTATGTGTGAAGAAAGAAGACATTTCGAAAACTGAATTACAAAACAAGTACAGAAATTACGAGTTTATAGTAATGTCTTTTGGGTTGACTAATGCACCCTCTGTTTTCATGGATCTAATAAAGTGAGCTTTCAAGGAATATCTTGATGACTTTGTAGGGGTATTTATTGATGATATCCCGGTATACTCTAAAATCTATAGAGATCATGAAAATCAATTGCGCACCATTCTGAAAACCCTCAGAAGAAATGAATTATATGAGAAGTTTATCAAGTGTGAATTCTAGCTTCAAAAGATTTCTTTTCTTGGACTTATTATCTCTAAGGATATAATATTTTTTGATCCTTCAAAGACAAAGGCAATCTAATAATGGACATCACCGATGAGTATAACTAAGGTATGCAGTTTTATTGGTTTAACAGGTTATTATCGTCATTTTATCATGAATTTTTCTTGATTGGCTGACCCATTAACCAAGCTCCCACGTAAAGAGGTTAAATTTGTTTGGGAAATAAAGAGTAAAGAATTTTTTGAAGAACTAAAGATAATATTATTCAATACTCCTATCTTGACTCTACCATCATAGAACGATGGGTTTGTTATTTGTAGTGATGCATCAAAGAAAGGAATTGGTAGTGTCCTTATGAAGAATGAAATAGTAATTGCCTATGCTTCATGATAGAAAAAATTCATGAGAAAAACTATCCTAATCACAATCTTGAGTTAGCAGCTATAATATTTACTCTGAAAATATGGAGACACTATCTCTATGGTGAAAAATGTTAGATTTATACTGATCAAAAGAGTTTGAAGTATATATTCTCACAAAAATAACTCAACATGAGGCAACAGCGATGGCTTGAACTACTCAAGGATTATGATTTCACAATACACTACCACCCATGGAAGGAAAAAAGGTGGCAGATTCTTTGAGTAGAAAGGATCATAGAGTTTTGAGCAAGATGAGAGTTGAAAGGGATCCTATTTTCATAGATATAGTTAAAATGGATATGGGGACAATCATGGAAGGTGAAACATCAATAATTTTTCAAATGGTTGCCAAACCATCTTTTCTAGAAAGGATAAAGAGTTCTCAAGGTAATTATGGGGAGTTTCAAAAGAAGATTAAAGTTGTGAATGATGGTAGATTGAGTGACTTCATATATAAAGATGGGATGTTCAAATTTGGAAAGATACATTGTGTTCCTGATATACCGGATCTAAAAAGGGAATTGTTAGATGATGCTCATAGGTCCAATTTCTATATATACCCTGGTAGCACCAATATGTTTAGAGATTTGAAGGAACATTTTTGGTGGGAAAATATGAAGAGGGAGATTGCTGATTTTTTGTCAAGATGTATGGTTTATCAACAAGTGAAAGCTAGAAGGAAATAGCATAGAGGAGTCATGCAACCTCTTCCCATGCCGGAGTGGAAGTGGGATAATATTATGATGGACTTTGACATGGGGCTACCAAAGTCTCTTATAAGGAATGATGAAATATGGGTCATTGTTGATCGTGTTACCAAGTTAGCACATTTTCTTGCTATAAGAGAAGATTTACCACTTGAACATTTAGCGAGACTATATATTAATGAAGTTGTAAGACATCATGGAGTACCCTTATCGATTGTTTCTGTTGTTTCCTCGTTTTAAATCAAGATTCTAGAAAAGTCTTCAGAAAGCCCTAGATACTGAACTTTGTTTGAGCACTGCCTACCACCCTCAAACTGATGGAAAATTAGAACAAACTATTCAATCCTTAGAATACATGTTGAGATATTTCTCACTTGAATTTAATGGTATGTGGGATCAATATTTACCTTTCGTAGAATTTTTCTATAATAATAACTTTCATTCAAGTATTCATATGGCTCCATATGAAGTGTTATATGGAAAGAGATGTCGCGCACAAACTAGTTGGGATGATGTTGGTGAAAAAAAACTCATATGCCCAGAACAAGTTGAGGAAACAATGGAAAATGTGATGGTTACCCAAACCCACATCAATGTACCCCAAAGTAGGAAATTGAGAAGTGCCGATAACCAAAGGAATGATTTGGGATTTCAAGTAGGAGGCCATGTTTTCTGAAGGTATCTCTATGGAAGGGTAATTTGGAATTTCCAGTAGGAGACGATGTTTTCTTGAAGGTATCTCCATTGAAGGGTGTTATATTTTTCGGTAAGAAGGGTAAATTAAGTCCCAGGTACATCGGACCTTTCGATATTCTAGAACGAATTAGAGTTGTAGCTTATCGTTTGGAAATGCCTTTAAGTCTCTCCAAAGTTCATGATGTTTTTCACGTATCACCGTTGAGAAAATACATGCATGACCCAACGCATGTACTCACCTATGAGGAAATTGAACTGGATCCTGATCAGTCTTATTGTGAAGAGCCTATCAAAATTCTTAAAACAAGAGAACAAGTGCGGAGAAGCCGGAAAAATCGTCTGGTAAAAGTTCTATGGAGAAACCATACAATGGAAGAGGCAACGTGGGTACCAGAGGAACTTAAGATGAAGAACCACCCGAATCTTTTTGTGCGATAGTATTATAGAAATTTTGAGGATGAAATTTTATGAATTATGGAGGAATGTAACACCCCAAGATTCCATGATACGTTTTACTTTGAATAATGCAATAGCTTTCATTTTATGCAACTTCGAGATTCTAACACACCGTGACCAATCATACTAACCGTTATGAATAGTAATACCCACTTTTTAAAATTTTATAAATTTTATCTTTAAAAATGGACTTCATTTTGGGATTCAAAATATAGAGATTATCTTAGGGTGAATTTTTGGTATTTTTCAGAAACATTTCAATTTCTATGAATATTGAAAAAAATGTGTTATTGGTTAAAAGAAAATTTTTATTTAAATAATTACTTATTTTATTTTAATTTTTTTTAGGTCAAAATAGATACATTATACATATATATGTTTAACGTAATTCATTGGAGTCATTTTATAATAAGTTTAGATATATAAAATTTTATCGAACTATTTACCTTCTTTTACCCACCTCCTAGGAGTATTTGCAAATTTGTATAAAACATAATTTTACCACTTCTGTGAGTTTAATTTCAAAAATATTAGATACAAGGTTAATATCATTACATATTATGTGGTTCAATATGATAAAAATAATTTTTGGTGAATAGTAATTTTTAACTTTTATTTACCATAGTTAAAAGTAAATAGGGTAATTAAGGTTAAAAATGATATCATAATTACCCTAAAACATGTCCTGATTCTATTGGATAAGTGTAATTCGACTAAAAACAACCTTTTAAATAAAATATGATCCCCTTTGGTCCACGTGGATTAGATTAGAACATTTATTATTATTTTATTTTAAAAAAATTTAAAAGAGTTAAAATCAATGTTTAATAACAAATTCATTTTTAATATAGGGTTATATATAAGATAAATTCAACTATAAATGTTCATTAGAAATATACAAATATTTCCTACATAATTTTATTTTATTTATAATTTTTATACATTAAATAATTAAACTTATATATGACACAATGATGATGAACTAACTACCTTATTAATAAATGATTAAAATAATTTATATCATAAATATCCAAATAAATCTAATTTTATTCTTTTAATGGATTCCATTAATTTTTTAGGTTAATATGGCATGTTACGGTTGACTAAATGAATTATTTTTCTAAGTAATAATATTTTTATGAATTTAACAAAAACAAAATACCAAATAGTGTAAAAATCGGCATAAAAGAGTTTTTAAAATAAATATTATATTATTAATTGGTATTATAATCCTAAAAATATAAGGTTCTCGAAAGGGATTAAATAATATTATATATGTCATTAATGAACCACTTTAGGTTCTCTTGGATTTTTATTGTAAGTTTGTTAACAATATAATATAAAAATACAAAAGACATGGTAATGTCAAACTATTTAACTATGAGTTAAATCTAAAAGATAAGGTTAATATGATGATCTTAAACAATCTAAAACCTATTGGTTGAGTGGTTTTCGACCAATCCACACCTTATCCATTAAAGAATTCATTTTGGAGCCATTATAAACCAAAAATGGTTTTATTGTTAAATCATATTTCAAGATTTTCCAAAAGTGACCCTCACCTCTCTTATAAAAGGGCACCTCCCCGTGTCCCAAATTCACACATTCAAAGACATTTTGCTCCGCCAAACCCTGCCCAAATATCCTCTCAACTTTCCTAAATTAATCCTACGGGCCTTCCTTTAGTTAAAAAGCCAACCTAAGGAGCCCTTTTGATCAAATCAAAAGGCAGAACCCGAAGAAAAGGTAAATATTTCATCACTTCTTCCAACTTATTTTCTTATTCCACTTTCTCTTTCTTTTTTGTTTCCATTATAAAATAAAAAACCAGTATATTATATATATATTTATGTTATTATAAAAATGGTACAACCATATTCATTATTATATCCATCCTTTAAATAAAAAAGTCACCATACGTGTGTACGTACAGATTACCGTCTCCACGTTGTGGTGCAGTTTGTTATTCAAACACTTCATCATTTGGATGGGTATAATAATGAGTACAAATGATGTAAATAATAAATATAACATGATAATGATTCTTTATATATGATATTCCATCCAATTATATACCATTTTAATATCAAAAGAATGATATTGTCGCTAGTGCGTACGTTCGAATTACCGTTTCCACGAACGCGATGAGATTCATTCCCCATCGTAATCATTCTAAAATAATTTTCCTTTTATTATTAAAAATAATTGTTATGAACATAATATATTTCATAATATTAATCAAATACATCCTATCCATGACAATCATGTCTTATGTAACCAAGCATATAATGGAAAACGAATCAGTTAATACCAGAAACGATGATACTACTGAAATATCATTAACGAAGCAATATTAAAAGATCATATATGATATCATATTAATTTACATGGTTCTTGAATAATGTAATAACCATTATTTCACCATTATACAAGAGTTTAACCTACCCTCGACCAAGAAAAAGTACAAGGTAAGAGGTTTTCATCTAACTTCTTATTCCCGTGAAATTCATGCTATATAGAAACTATTTCCTTTTAAGTGGTGTATGTACTGTCCATGATTTTATTCTTTCTATAATATAAATTAATTTATGGGTATTTACATCTTAATTTTATGATACTTCTTTCATGGGGTGTATATTTCATATGTTACCAAATCGGTAAATGAATTTCAAATTTCAATTTCCACTCATTAGGATTTATGCAAACATCATTGATTACTTTACTACAGGATTATGTGTGAAATCACTATTTATTTATTTATGTAGTAATTTCCAGACCCCTTTGTGTGGATATACATTTTATATACATAATCACTCCATTTATAAATTCTTAAGTCATCGATATAAACTTAATAAGATTAATTTTAACTCCATTTCTATAAATTGAGTTAAACATCCAATTCATTGGTGTTGTTTTCTCAAGAATATGTGTGAATGCCCTATGATTGATTTACATTTAATATCTAATCCTATTGACTATATTTATATTTCTCTCACATAATTATGTCATTTACTTATCATTAACCTAATAATACAGTCTTTATAAAGGAATTCATCTCAACATACATTCCATTGAGACATTCTTGTTGTTATGTACCAATTCACTATTCTTTGTTGTATGTATTGTACTTTTACCTAGTATATCATGAATCCATATATTCTCATTATATTATAAATTTTTTATCATCTAAATTATTTTTATTCAATCATCTCTAATTTGGTTAGGAACTCTAACTTAAATATCATTTAAAATGTTTTAAAAATTTATTCTTCTAAATCTTTCTCATTAATGTCCATGTTTTCAAAATGGATTTAAGGTTTTATTTATATGGACATGAATGATATAAAATATTAATTACTTTTATAAGTTTCAAAGTTGTATGGTACACTTTGATTAAAAAATAAATTTTAAACTACTTCTTGATAAATAGTGATACTTTTAAATGTTTTCGTGAAAAAGGGATATTTCTCTAAAAGATTTTTTCTGATCATTTTTAACTATGTCAACATATTTCATGGTATATTATTCTTAATTGAGGATGATGTATTATGATACAAATATTTCATACTGAATTGAAGGTTTTGTGATATGTTTGACTGTGGATGTGTTATTTTTATACCATTCCTGGTTTATGGATAAAGTATTGACATTTAATATTCTAGTTTTAATACGAATGTTTATGTTATATTTAAACCTTTTCATTTGAGGAATGAATTGGACATTGTAAGTGATAGTTGGAGCCCACTATAGCTCCTTGATTCATCGGTATGTCTCATGACACAAACTAGTGGCTTGTCAAAAGGCCTTGACAAAATCTTATTTATAGTCTTCGCACAAGGCCTTGACTATGTGGTTATGAAGTCTTGCATTATGCATTCCATCATTATGAAAGTGTCTATTGATATTTCATGTGATTATTCAACTAGTAGAATATCCACGTGAATATGTAAATGGAATTATTTGATTTTATCTTTTCCATATTATGCTGATGAGCAAGTTTAAAAGGATTTTGTTTTAGTCTTACATTGCCTTAAATATTTATTCTTTTTTATGAAATTTTATGATATATTGTTATCCTTAATGAGCATATGAGCACCCCCTTTCAATGTTTCAAGATGCAAAGAAGTATATTACGACTGAACTACAGAGATAGTATATAGGATATGAGTGTGGCCTATGGAGACTATGTTGTTTTAGTTTTTCATTTTATAATGTAATGTAAAACTTGTGAATGTATCTTTTTTTTCAAGGCTATTAAACTAATCGGTCTTTTGAGACTTGATCTTTTATGATCATGCCAATGTTATGTAATAATGCACCGACTCTGGGTAACTAGGTTTGGGGTGTTACATAATGGTTCTCGAGGGATATTCATTAAATTTCATGAACATTGAGTCAATGAATGATTTGAAGTTAAAAGTTTTGAAATCACATGACTGCCATGTTTTGATGCAAGATATAATTCCTATAGATTTACGTTGCATTTGTCCCAAGAATTTTCATCATACGTTAACCAAACTTTGTTTCTTTTTTATAGCTATATGCATCAATGGGTAAGACCCGATGAAATTTCCAGCTATGGAAAGAGAAATTGTCATCATATAATGTGATTTAGAAATGTTCTTCCCGCCATCATTTTTTGATATGATAGTTCATTTGATGGTTCACTTGGTGAGAGAGATTTGACTTTGTGGTCCTATTTACTATAGATGGATGTACCCCGTTGAATGGTATATGAATATTTTGAGAGGGTATGTCAAAAATCGAAGTCATCCAGAGGGTTTTATTATGGAGCAATATATTGTTGAGGAAGACATTGACTTCTATATCGAATACTTATATAATTTGGAAAGCATTGGTCTTTCAAAATCTCATCACACTGCACGCATTGAGGGAGAGGGAATTTCTGGAAGAGATGTTGTAACAATCAATATTATATATTGGGAGAAGTCCCACCTTTATGTTTTGCATTACAGTTTGGAGGTTTCTCTAAATATTGAAACCCACAAAGAAATTCTTATGCAGTTAAATATATCAAGGGCTGAAAAATGGATATCAAATACACATACTCACCAATTATTATGATGGTTTTAAGACCATATTTTTAAGTAGTTAGCTGAAAATCCTAATTCAATTTCAGAACGACTTTTATGGCTAACCGTTGGACCAAGTGTGTATGTATTATCTTACAATGGTTATGTAATTAATGAATATAAATTCTATACAGAGGAAAATGATAAAGATAGTACCATGAAAAATAGTGGAGTTACACTTATGGATGAAGTGATGCATGTTTCTGGTATTAAGGACAGAAATCCAATTTGTGCGAATATTTTATACTTTGGAATTATCAAAAAAATATGGGAGTTGGATTATAAGACATTCCAATTTCCCATTTTTCAATGAAAATGGGTTAATAACAATAGTAGTGTTAAAATAGATGAATTGGGATTTGTGAAAGTTTATTTTAGTAAAAAAGGGTAAAAATATGAACAGTTTATAATGGCATCACAAGCGGTACAAGTATTTTATGTTCAAGATCCTACAAACTAAAAGTGGGTGATTGTTCTATTATCGTCCAAAACTACTGAAGGATCCAATGAAAATTCAGTTGAAGATGATCCATTTAGTTTTACGTCATAATCATTTCGCAGTAGTCCCAATATAGATGATATTTAGTATGTTAGAGGAGACCACAATGAAGTGATTTGGATAATCAGTACAGGTGTAAAATCCCATCAGCCTTTGAAAAAAATAAAGATAGGTCAATAAACATGTTAATTTTTATTGGTAATATAGATCTTCTTTTCTCATGTAATTATATTATTATTACAAAATTTATGTAATATAAATTAACTATTCAACCACTTTTGAAGATAATGACTTCTGCACATTCTGGTACTCCAATCCTCGAGGCTAAACAAGTCTCGCAAGCTGTTGTTGCTACTGATGCTCATAGTATAGAGCAACAACAAATTTTTGAACCTGTTTCTGCTCCTAGTGTTGAGTTCCAAAAACCATAAGAACATGACTCATATTCACAAGACGATATATATTTTTTCATAAATGATTGGGCCGCATACCTGATGGAAGATTGTACACAAATAGCATGAAGATTTGACATGGGGATGTGTACAATTGGTGACCATTTTTTAGAGGGGTTAAGGAGATCAAAAGATGAAACATTGTTGTATGTAAATGGTCATAGGAAAATTATAATTTTTATTAAATAAAACATCCTTTCTACAATCATTCTTTTTTCCATTTTAAAAGATGAAATGCACTAACATGCTAGATTGATGAACCATTTTTCATTGGGCTTTGGATAAGAAAAACAAGTAAAATATACAAAATATATTCATATCTGAACAAAAACATTTTCATTGAATTTATACATTAGTAGAATGATACATGGATCATGTGTGACATGTACGACTCAATCCCACCCCAATCTGAGCCATGGTGTGGCCGGTATCACTCAAAGTGTCACTCTTTTGTTTAAAATGGACAGAATTTTAAGTGAAAAAAACAACTGATGTCCAGAAAACAAGAAAAAATGAATCCAGATTGTGTTGATACTTTAGGAGAAAGATATATGGGTCATTTGTGACATGTATGAGTCAATCTTGCCTCAATCCGAGGCACGGTGTGGACGGTATCACTCAAAGTTTCTCTCTTTTGTTTAAAATGGACAGAATTTTATGTGAAAACAAAAACTGACTTAAGAAAATTGGACCAAACACATTTTTATTGTGTTAATACATTAGGATAATGATCCGTGGTTCATTTGTGATGAGTACGGGTCAACCCTGCCGCAATATAAGGCACGGTGTGGCCTTTATCACTCAAAGTGTCTCTCTTTTGTTTAAAATGGACAGAATTTTATGTCAAAACATCAAATGACGTACGGAAATCTGACCAAATGAATTCATATTGTGTCAATCCATTATGAAAAATATCCATGGGTCATGTGTGACGTGTAAGAGTAAACCCTGCCTCATTATGAGGCATGCTGTTGCCGATATTACTCAAGGTGTCTCTCTTTTGTTTAAAATGGATATAATTTTAAGTAAAAACAACAAATAACGTATGGAAATATGACCAAAAGCATTCGGATTGTGTTGATACTTTGGAATAATGATCCATGGATCATGCGTGACGTGTAAAAGTCAACCCTGCCTCAATCTGAGGCATGTTGTGGCTGGTATCACTCAAAGAGTCTCTCTTTTGCTTAAAATGGACAGAATTTTAAGTGAAAACAACAAATGGTTTATGGAAAACCAACCAACTCCATTCATATTGGGTTTATAATCTAATAGAACTATCCATGGGTAATTTTTAATGTTTAAGAGCCAACACTACCTCAATCTGAGGAACAGTGTGGCCGGTATCACTCAAAGTGTCTCTCTTTTGTTTAAAATGGACAAAATTTTAAGTGAAAACAACAATTGACATACAGAAATATGACCGAAAGAATTTGGATTTTTTTGATAATTTATAATGATACATGGGTCATGTGTGACATGTAAGAGTCAACCTCACCTCAATATTAGGCATATTGTGGCTGGTATCACTCAAAGTGTCTCTCTTTTCTTTAAAATGGAATGAATTTTAAGTGAAAACAAAAACTGACATGTGAAAGTCCAACCAATCACATTCGTATTGGTTTGATACTTTAGTATATTGATCCATGTGTCATTTGTGACATGTAAGGATCAACACAGCCTCAATTTTAGGCACGGTGTGGTCGGTATCCCTCAAAGTGTCACTCTTTTGTTTAAAATGGACAGAATTTTAAGTGAAAACAATAACTGACATACAAGAAATATTATCAAATGAATTCATATTGTGTTGATACTTTAGTAGAACGTTACATGGGTAATTTTTTATGTTTATGTGTCAACCCCGCCTCAATCCAAATCATGGTGTGGCCAGTATCACTCAAAGTGCCTTTCTTTTGTTTAAAATGGACAGAATTTTAATTGAAAACAACAACTGACATACAGAAATCTGACCAAATGCATTCAGATTGTGTTTATACATTAGGAGAATGATCCATTGGTCATGTATGATGGGTAGGAATTGTCTCTGCCTCAATCATAGGAATGTTGTGGCAGTTATCACTCAAAGTGTCTCTATTATGTTTAAAATGGACAGAATTTTATGTGAAAAAAACCACTACCATAATGAAATATGACCAAACACATTCGGATTGTGTTGATACATTTGGAGAACTATCCATGGGTCATTCGTGACATGTACGAGTCAACCCCTCATCAATTTTATACACGGTGTGGCCGGTATCACTCAAAGTATGTCTATTGTTTAAAATTGACAGAATTTTAAGTGAAAACAACAACTAACATATGGAAATATGACCAAATGCATTTGGATTGTGTTTATACATTAGGAGAACGATCCATGGGTCATGTGTGACGTGTAAGAGTCCACCCCGATTTAATATAAGGCACGGTGTGGCAAATATCACTTAAAGTGACTCTCTTTTGTTTAAAATGGACAGAATTTTAAGTGAAAACAACAACTGATGTACGGAAATCTGACCAGATGCATTCAGATTGTGATGATACTTTTGGAGAACGATCCATGGGTCATGTGTGATGTGTATGATTCCACCCCACCTCAATCAAATACATGGTGTGGTCAGTATCACTCAAAGTGTATCTATTTTGTATAAAATGGATAGAATTTTAAGTGAAAACAACAACAAACATATGAAAAACCATGTTCCTGCTATACAAACCAAAAGCATTCATTTTTTTTAAAGAAACACAAACTATTGAAATGAACACTATTCTGAAACCATTTTAAAAATACCAACGATCTTAAAATCCATGAAATTCATTCCATTAAAACCATTAAACTGCCCACCCCCTACACACCACACCACACTCCCTAGAGACCACCCCACCCCTCCCCATGGAAACCCGCCCCCCCTCCCAGCACCACCCTAGATAGCCCCCCACCCCCATCCCACCCCCCTAAAGGCCTCTACCCTCTGGACATCCCCCCACCCCTCCTAGTCATCACTCCACCACCCGGACACCCCCTGGACACCCCCACTTCTATAGACAGCCAACCCCACCCCCTGGACACCACCCACCCCCCATAGACAGCCCCCCCCCAAACCTCCTGTACCCCCTGGACACCACCCCACCCCCCTAGACACCCCCACCCCTGGAAATCCCCCCAACACCCTGGACACCACCCCACCCACCTGGACACCACCATGGATAGCCCCACCCCTACCCAGGAAAGCCCCCCCCCCAACACCCCGGGACACCCCCATCCCCCCAGACACCCCCTCCCCCTGGACACCCCCTACCCCCTTGGATAGCCACCCAAAACTCCTGAATAGCCCCCCAACCCCATGAATACTTAATTGAATTGTTTTTGTATTTAATTGACTTAGGAATTTTGTGTTAATTGTGTATGGTTATACTTTTTGTATGGGTTGTATGGGTATACTTGTTGTATGGGTATAATTACTATAATTATCTTATGAATTATGTGTTAATTTTGTATGGGTATACTTGTTGATATGCTAATTTTTTTCTAGGTCTTATTTGGGTGTCCTATTGCAGAATTTTATGTAGCGATGCAAAGCGGGCTCACGGCCCGTGGGCTTTGCGGGTATGGGGAGGATGTGGGGTGGGGCAGGCCTAAAAAATTTTACCGTTTAGAGTGTGGGTCAATGTGGGTTGAGCTCGCGTGGGTGCGGGTTAATGCGGGTTGAGCCCGCGAGGGTGTGGGCTTCCCCACGGGCTCAATTTAAAAAATATATATTATTTTTACAATATATGTTTCTTTAAAATTTAATTTTTTTAATAAAAAATCATGGTTAAATAGTGACATATGATTTCTCACCGCAATGGTCATATTAATTCACCATTTATTCACATGTGAATTTTAAATAGGTCTATATTTATTGTTTTAATATGATATTATATTATTTATCTAGTAATTATTAACCATATTCACATGGTGTGTCAACCCATCTCTTGAAAAATGGAACTCATCACCCATGCACATGGTTTCAATTCTATAAGAGTTATTATAATCAAAATATTTCTTAGGATGATTTAATTTTGTTATTATTTAATTTTGTTTTGTTATTAAGAGAATTGGATAGAATCTCGTGAAAACAGTAATAAATTCCTCTGAAACTAGTCATTACCTGAAGACACTTCATTCATTCATAGGTTTAGTTATTCACATCACCACACAACCAACATTATAATTCATCACCCATCACCAATCACTCACCTACTTTCTATCGAAACAATTCACCACCACATCACCATAACCACATGCCACCATTAACCCACAAAAAAAGGTTCCATGACATCCTTTAAAACTCTAGTTATTGTTAATTCATACTTCTCCCCATGAATACATTTAATAATGATAAAAATACAGTATTTAAATGATTATAAATAGTATTTTTTTTTAAATTTAGGTAAGCCCACGGGCAACCCGTGAGTTTATGTGGGGCGGGGCGAGGTGGTCTTGAATGTTTTTTGTTCGCATTATATGCGGGCTTTTGTGGACAAACCCACGCGGGCTCAAACCCGTGCGGGCTTAGCCCGCCCCGCCCGTTTTGCATTACTAATTTTATTTTACAGTAAACAGGGCGTTTATTAGTGCTTTTTTAGTGATGATGAACAATTTCTTTATCAGTGATTTTTTAGCACAGATTAAGGATACCTTTAGCAGTGCGTTTTTAGCACTGATAAAGGATACCTTTATAAACGCTTTTTTTAGCACTGATAAAGGGGACCCCCCCCCCATCAATGCTGAGCTTTACAGTGCTTTTTTAGCACTGATAAAGCCTATTTTCAGCGCTGATAAAGCCCGTTTTGTATTAGTGTAGATAATATTTTACTTAAAAGAGAAACAAATGTTCTAAATAACAGGATGTTACAATTTTGATGGTGTCACATATTCCATAATATTATACACTTATATTCCGATCCTAATTGTCATGAAATATATGTAAATAAAATAAATATATAAATGGTTTTTGGGAATATCTCTTTCAACTTCACACTTTATCTAAAACCTAACAAACATTGTGCCATTTCACCTTATAATGTATTGTGTATAGTTACTTGTGAAGCCATATCCAAAACTCCTTTAGCATATCTTCAAATTCATATTTTGTAAAGCTATCATTAAATTCAAATTATATCAAATCATATGAAATTCCTCATAAATTCCAATCCAAAACATTTTTGGATAAACTATAACACAGTTTTATAGAGTACATATGATTTAATATCAATCTCAATTAAGTAAATCATAATTTTTCATCCCACAAGACTTTATAGTGTTGAAAATAAATCTAAATCCCTCAAAACTGATACGTTGTTAGAGTGTGTCCTTTAGTAATTTAACAATTCTATACAAGATGAAAACAGATCTGGTATGATCTCCATTAAACACATGTATCTATATACCTATGGCCACCAGTCTGTATCATATAAAAACATGAAATATCATATTTTCCCTTCTTTTAAGGCATTAAGTGACATGGGACCTAGAATACTTCCATGTTATATAAGTAACTCATCAATTATTGATTCCAAATATATAGAATGAACTGATCAATGAATCCATCACGTTTCATACATCCTTCTAGATAAGAAAATCACATGTCCCTTATCCAGATTGATATATATAATATCAAGGTGTGACCACACACTCCCACATTCTATCTCAATTGAGGGCCCATACTTCATGCTCTTCATATGATTTAAAAAAATACCAACCTAGTTTTTTCTCCCTTTTACGACATGATCAACAACCTATACATCCACCCCATGATTAGATAAGTCCATAATTTGATTACATAAGTAGTTTATCAATGTTTGAACACTTTAAAACTATGTATATCACCAATATGATGTATTGGGAAATCAAATATGATCCTTGGATTCCTATTATACCAAAGAAATCTATTTATAACACTCCATATGGTATAAATATTAGGTCATCCGGTGTATAAGAAAATTAGATTCTTTATTTAATGCATCATAGGCATATTTTTTATCTCTATGAAATAATCTTACTCATGTTGGCCATAAAATTTCATCGCATCCTATAATAATCAACAATGAACATTAGTTATTGTTAACTACGTGTAATACTTTGAGTGGTCAATTATCATTAAATATCACAAAATGTATATCTACGCATATATTTATTTAGAAAATGAGGAATAAAAATATAATGGTGGAAAAATTTTAATTTGGTAATTTTTTATATTCTTAAACTCTTTAAGAATATTTATATGACACATTTAATATTTGTAGACACCTTTAATAAAACATAACATCACCAAAACAATCACCAGTATGTCATATTGTATATAATAATCTTCCAAATCTTCCTTATCCTTATGTTCGATATACATTCAAATTTTTTTAACCTATTATGACATATGTAATACATGTTAAATATCTATATAACCATGTCACATCTCTATGTGACAATATATTAAATTCCACTAACTAAAATTTTTAGGGATAAAAATCTATGTAGTAAGAAATGTTTAATAATGGTGATATTCAGTAATCATATTCCCAATTTGTTCAGCTTCTTGAAAATTTTCAAACTATTTATCTTATCAATATAAAATAATCTGATGTAAACATATTTTTTCTTCATTTAACAACTTTCATGTTCACCATCTTAATAATTTTAATCTTATTCCATCAAAAATATTCATTGAAATTATTTAAATACTTACATTATTATTTATTATTCACCCTAAACACTTTTAGGAAGAAGAAACAATCACGTTAATATGAAAACTAAATGTAGATGTCTACATTTCTATTTATCTTTATTCCCAAAAATAATTTTTGATAATGTGATAAAACATTGTTATGGTAACTAATCAAACTCTTTACATTTTTCATTACCATCATATCCTAAATTCTTTTATAATGTAAAGCATGATTGATTTTTCATTTTTATTGGTAAAATCCTATATTAAATTTTTTATTTCACTTTACATGAAATATAAATGTTACTCATTATAATTTTATTTGTTATTATATATCCTAAACTCTTTTAGCTTATTGAGTGAAAATCCATTTTGTCTCAAATTGGTTTGATAGTGACATATACTCTCTAGATGGTATTTAAGTGTGTCACATTTCAATCTTTTTTACCATTAGATATCTTAATCATTTGTTTATATTAAGTTTAGAACATGTTAACATTAATTTTTTGTTATCAATTAGTTTTTTATTTTTAACTTTTTTAAGTCCAATAATTCTCCTACTGTCCACTTACACAAAAAATTATTTTTAAAATATTATTCAGTGAAATAAAATCCCTTTTGTGTTAGTAAAAACATTTAATTACATTTAGTATAAATATTTAAAAATTATAATTTCTTCCATCTAATATTTATAATTCAATGTATTTAGAACATTTTAAATTTTAAATTTTGAATTTATTAAAATATACCCCCGATGGGTGGAAGGAACACATTACCCTTCATTTTTAATAAATAGTTAGATAAATACATTTATGATAGATAAACAATTTTGTCAAAATATTCTTCTCAAAACATGTTATGAAAACTTATGAGTCCTAAACCATGTTCATAGATTTAATCCTTTGATAATTTTTCATAAAAAAACTTTTTATAGAATAATTTCTATTATCAAAAAAGATATATGAGATAAATATACATATCTTTTACTTTAATTCAACTAAGTTTTTTGAAAAATTTAAAATTAAATTTAAATAACTCATTAGATCATTAATGTAAAATAAAATCATAAAAGAGTTACTTTGAGTTTGAACTCTTATGTGTTTATAATACTTATAAAATATATAATAGATATGAGAGACTCTTTAAAATTTTGGAATTAATTTTTATAAAATTCAAAACTAACATGGAAATTCAATGGTTTTTAATAAACTACTTCAGATACATCCTGGAAAATATAGTTATATTGAATTATAATTATCCCTTATTTAAAATCCTACATTTTAGTGACCTTCTTTGTCTTCTTAAACAACTTTTGTTGAAATTTTTCAACTGAAATATCATTTCCAGTTTAAACATATACCATATTATACATTACATATAACTACTACAATGCAGTCATCATATGCCTAGTTTATCCATCCATAACCCTTTGATAATATTTTAAACACTTATTTTTAATTCATTGACATTTTTTATCGTTTTTGAGGAGGATGAAAAGATGAATTACCTCACATGAACAGTTCATTTTTCCTTTAGTTAAATTATCTAATATATTTTAAAAAATACTAAACCATGTGTATTGAAAACAACCATTTCATTATATGTAACAAACTATTTTTACATTCTCTTCTCAAGAGATAAATGAGGTAAAATATATATCATATGATGAGTTCATCCATTCATGAAGTAACCACACTACCAATTTAATAACCCCTTTCCCCCATTATGTGAAAAAATAAATCTTCAATTCAGTTCACATTATGACATTGTGTATATTTACAATAATTTTTAAAACATACAGAGAATGTCATATGGAAGTCAAAATAAAAAAATTTATTACATTATCCAACATATTTTTAAGAAAACCATTATTCTAATTAATTCATCAATATATTCAATCATATTGAGTCTCATTTAACCTAACAATTCATATTCAGTATATGAGACTAAAATTCCATTATATAATTTTTAATGAATGCATTTGAACCCTTAAATGAATAACTATACACTTCCTAAGTGTCTAGATCATATTTTTGAAAATTTTCAACATTTGGAAATAACTGTTCTTCCATAAATTGTTTTTTACATAATAACTTTTCATAAAAGACAAAACATACATAAAAATTATACTCTGATGCCAGTATTAGTATTAAGGTACATTAAGATTCTACTTACATTAGTTAATCATACTTTTTAGCTTTATGAGGGTGATTATGATGAAATTATTTTCCATCAAATTATTTTTTTCAGATGATTATCATGTAATAATAAACATTTAATAAGACATTTTAGTAAATTTGATGCTTATAATATGATGAAGCCTTTTTAGAATCATATATATTAGTCGTACAAGATTTATAGTTCACTAATAAATGTGTCTCATTTTGAATTTAATTCACCACTTATAAATTTTGGTAGGGAATCATCCAAATCATATCATATATGAATCTTTAATAGTTGATTAGACAACCCATTTTCAAATACATCATAAGGATAAACTCAACTCTATCCCACTAGTAACATAATACTATTATTGTATCTTTGTGGGTGTAACCTAATAAAATTGAAAAGGACATATAAAAATGATAATAAAAGGGAACCGATATTTGGTATAGACTACATTATTATGTTCCTTTGGTAAATACCCTTTCTTTATATACAAAATATCATTAGGGGAACCCAACATTGAAATGGACAACCAAGTTTTTTGATTGAGGTCTTGGGAAGTTCCTATTTGGAATAAGTCCCACACATAATATTAAAAGGGATTTTAATCTCAAAAACTCAACTCAAATAATTCCCATTTATGCATTAATTCTTCAATTAATATACTTTTTATTCTTATTCTGTTCAAAATATCAGTTTTTTTAAACTATATTGATGTGTAACTCATTACATAACCTGAATGTTTGTGTTACTAACCAAAAATTAAAAGTTGATAACATTCATACAAATTGAAATGAATCATATGCATAACATACATGAAATTGTTTTGTAAATAAATAGATTTATCCCCATGAGTAATCTTTGATTAAAAAACATCCAAACCCATTCCCCATCCTAGTCAAGGCACAAGCCTTTGAGTAGGTCGGTAGTCTGACACAATTCCTTATAATGGGGGATAATCTAACCAATATATAATCAAATTAATCCTAACTCTAACACATAATATGTCAAAACTATTTTTAGTGACTAAATTCATTATAGATTCATTCCTACAATGAAAATTAATTGCTTTATCTAGAATCATTTTTAGAATTAAACTAAATTGTATACCATTCATCAAATATGCACTTTTATAACTATGAATAAAAATATAGAATAACCTTTAATATAAATGAATAATTCATATGTTTAAAATTGAGATATTTTATAGAAATAATTCATAAATAAAATAAATGTATAAACCATTTTCTATTTTATAGCTTTAATGTTATGAACATTCCATAATTTTGAATACAAGCATTTTTATATTCATTTCAATACAATATCTTTCATATTATTCATCATATAACATTTCTAATTTAAATAAATTATATTTAATGGATTATAAAATATTTATAATGAAATTTCTATTAGGGAAACATTTTTTATAATATAAATATCAAATACTTAATCATCATTTAGATCCTGGTTATATAAATAATCAAAACATGTTTGGTGTGTTTTAAATCATAATGAAATAAGGCCCCATTTCTGTTTAAATAGTTCAAAATAATTATATTTTAACAATTATTAATTTAAATATAAACATTTTATAATTAAGTCCTTATTATATAATTTATAACACTTGATAAACTATTTCTTATGATTTATAAATGAATTTTATTATTTCTATATAATAAGAATTTTCATATAATTCATTAAAAGGTATATTAAATATTAACATTTAAAATATGAAAAAATAAATATTTTACAAAAATTTAGTTAATCAGAAAAAAATTTATAATTATATAATTTAAGATTTTTTTAAATTAAAATTTTCTAAAATACCTTTGAAGATGATTTATAATAAATTTATAAACTATTAGAACCATTTTATATGTTTAAAAAAAATTAAATTTTTTCTAGTCACCCTTATATAAGAACCCATTCCTGTAAAAGGGTATCAACCATTTACCCTTACATATACACTATTTATAAGGGAAAACTAGTCATAGAGCTTTTTTATAAGGGTATAACTCAATTGACTGTTATGTAGTACCAATGTGTAAAGATAATTTTCCTCCAACCCTTATATAGATGGTTTATGTTAGGGTATTGTGACCATTATGATGTTTAAGGTTTCAAGGCATATTACCAATATATGAATACTTCATTTAAGTGTAAGGTTCAAGTTACCATTACATGACCTATAGGTACAAATACATAACCGTATTACCTTTATAGAAAATATTTTTAAAAAGGTAATAAAGAGGATACCCTTACACAAACCTTCAGTATAAGGGTATCAAAGTTGTGTACCCCTATTTTACATAAAGGTAATGGGATGGTTACCTATTCCTAGATTTGAGAAACATTTGGTCACCTGTATGTAGTGAAGGGAGTATAACCTTACATTTCACTTTTAAAAACACAATTACCCATATATATAAAAATTCATAGGGGTAAACTAAGGTGACCATTACATAAAATGATCTATGTATGTGTAAGGATTTTATTAACCTTTAAAATCTATTTTTCTTAAGGTAAAGCCCTCATTTTTAATTTCACAACCCATCTATGTATGTTTAAACCTAGATTTTCCATATTTTCATAAAACCTGAAAACATATTGCTCTGTTTTCTGATTTATTCTTCATTTCAATTATATGTTTCCTAAATCCAAATCATCGGAAAACTCTAATTACATTTTTAGGTTTCATTAGAGTCTAATAATATTTATTAAACCTAGAATATGCAATGAGAATCCTTTTTTGAGGATCTCCCATGCATGTTATATGAAACCTGAGATAAAACTAGAAATGAAGAACATTTTATAAATGAGTGTTCTATTCAATAAGGAGCCACATCATCCGTTGATTAGTGTCTTCATATTAATTTGAAAAAGATCATATGAGGGGGGAACATTCTCTACTCACCTCCACTATGTGTCCACAGGTTACACCTAAATCATTCAACGTTCAAGAATGATCCTATCTTATCTACAAATTATGCTTGTACCTTGTAAGAAAATGAGGATAAAGAGAGATATTTTGGTTTACAGAATTTGGGAAAATCATAATGATCTCAATCAAAACACAAGACCATCCTATGGATGTAAAATATTTAAAACGTCAAAAAACATTCATGGGATTATTATTTTATTTTTTCATTTTTAATGTATGAATAAATAATTATATAGCCAAATGTGGCATCCATTGCATTTATAATGCCCAAACATTTCATCTCAGGAAATGGTGTATTAAATCATAACTTATATGGGTAAAACATAAAATGATATCTATTAAAAATATTTAAGAAATAACATATTAAATAATAATATATCTTTTGTACGAAAATCATTATTTTCCAGAAATATATATAAATTATATAAATATATATACAAGTATTTAGGGTATATCTAGTTTAGACTATGTAGAAATCTCTCATGACCCTTAGAGAAGTTAGAATTATGTAACTATACACAAAGAAATATTATTGTGATACCTTTTCACTATGTGCTGGGAAATAAACAATAATACAAATAAATGATTATTAAAATATAAAATTTAATAGAAGAATTACCCACATAATCCCCAAAGGATTTAAACTATATAAAAAACAATATTTTTGTATTGATGTCAGCCAAATATAGCTTAAAGAACCCAAAATGGTGACTCTAAAGGTGGAATCCACTATTTAAACATCAATAGATCTCAATGATATTACCACATTATAATTCCACGAATAACCCCAAAATGGTTAACCCAGACTATATGAACCACTAGAGGAAACCACCCATTCTTTAAAAAAACAACCTCTTATAACCAAGAACCATACCTGTAACTTTATCATGCAATATAGGTTCAACATACATTACTATGTGAACACATGGAGGGTTTATTACAATGTAGATTATGGATGTCACTACGCAACCCAACCAAGTTTATTATTAATACATGTGTGAAATTCAGGAATATAAAGAATGTAGGAAACAAGTATATATAAACAGTCCATCCAAGGGTACTTTAAATAAATTAAAAATGATGAAGTAGTAACTATAATTCTATAATATTACCCAAAATAAAAAAGATATTCAAAAATTCTTTTTTTCATATAAATTATCTAAACCATATTGATGCCAAGCTCAAGTTCAGTTAGGTTCGTACAAGTTTTATCATTGACGGTGGCCTTCAAAATTCATCCTTTATAGGAGTTAGTAGATGTACACACTCTAAAGACACTCATTTATGTAGAAATAATCATCCTCTTAGAGGTAACACTTCTCCTCTATCAGAGGAAACATATGTATAAATATATATATATATATACACACACAACAACAACATCACCATATAGTCCACTCTATTTCCCTCGTCAAGGAATACACACACACACACACACACATCTTCATTCCGACACATATACATTATTCTTTATCTATATGAGGTTGATACCCTTTTAGATAAAAAATATGTAATGTATATATGAGTCCCCATGAGATAGAAATTCTCATCAATTATACTATGACCTATAAGGATAAATCCCAATATTTAAATATATAATATATTTCTATACACAACAATATATATTATATATCATCCAAATAAGCCTCTAAGTACAATTAAAATATCTCTCTCTAATAAAAATATCCACACACATGGTTCTTAAAACACAATTTTAGCAAAAAAAATTATATTTTTCAAACATAACACGTAAATTTCTTAACAAACACACATTTAATCATAAACAAGGTATAATAGAAGTGAATGAACATTGTTTTTCCCAATTTTCAAATAAGGTATGGGTATTTAAATTAATCTTTTTAACTATTCTAAATCATAAAAACATATAGTGGAGCCCCATAAACCTTTTAAATCATTGAAAAAAAATTAATGAAAATTTTTAAAAAATGAATTCCTTCTTAATTGGATTTAATAACACAATAAAGGTAGTTTATTTTTGGAATAAAGCCTCTGGGATTAATAAGTGTCATTCAATTCTATTTTGATTCTCTAAATATTTTTTTGCTAATATTTTTTAAGTTAAACCATTTTTTTCATATTAGTCACACTACAACATAATCATATAAAACACAATATAAATTGTATGAGGTAAGGATGTGTGGACCACAAATATAAGACATGGAAGATGTGATTACATTTTCACAAAAGAAGATATATTCCACCACTAAAAGATTCAAAATCCTAAGAATGATTAAAATATTAGTCACATTTATACCGTAATTATAAAAACACATAACCAATTACTATAGAAACACCCTTAACTGTATAGATATGTGAACAATCACTAGATACCACCCATAGGGAAAACAAAAAAGTGAAGAATTATAAATAAAAAACCTAGATAAAGATGACATATGATATGTGTCTGAAATATACTATAAAAAAATTAGATTTTCTAAAATTAATTAGATACAAACCTTGTATTCACCTATAAAGGACATGCATGGTGACATTAAGATGTTTTCATCTATATATAGAATCATTAATTGATGGAGATATAAGTAGGATTAGGGAGGATATCTCAAGGGCCTTAAAATTGACTAATGTGGTGTGAAATGATGAACTAAAGATTAAATGTGTAAAATTTGGTGTAAAATGATATATTTTCTATTGAAACAAAAAAAATAGTTAAATCATTTTCAGTAACCAGTATAGGTACACTAGGTAAAAGGTTGTTTTGGTAGTGTTGTTACCTTACTATATCCATTGCTAAGCCACTAGGTACCGACTACTATCTTGAATCCTATGTATCTTATTTTATCCATTATTTCTATCTCAAAGGCCTCCAATCCCCCATGACATTGAATCAAATAAAATAAAAAAATTATATCATTTCATTTTAGGTAAAAAATAACAGTGAAGGCTATAGGTCCTTACTAATAATCCAAGATATCGTTCAAAGTTCAAACAATCACTTATTTAGGCTCCTTATTGAATAATGGTGAAATAAGGGGTTCTTGGTCAAAAATGATAACGTATAGAATTCAATGACGATTTCTAATATCATGTAAATATAAGTTCACAATATATTTTATATTTGAACTATCATTTATAAAAATAATGATGTATTTTTTAAATAAATTGACGATAATAATTTAACTGGAATTTTTCCCTCTTACAGATAGGGGTTATCCATGGAAAATTTTCATATAGGTCTCACCCAATTTGTTAATAGGTTTACAAAATATTTATATTAAATCTATAGACTGTTGATGCCCAATGTTTACCTTGTGACATGTGAGGTAATGAGATATAAACCTAGACGTTTCCACATTTTCTAGGGACACTAATAATATCATTTGATGTCATAAAAAGTATTAGTATCACTAAAGTAAGTATCCTAGTTAGAATAGTGACCTTTACTCATCACATTTTTCATCAAAAAGAATAGAACAACTAACCTATTCACAAAATATAAAACACCCCTAAGATACTGATACCAATCACAAATGGTCTAACCACATTTTAAAATTCCACTTATAAATTGAAATTATGGATCCAAATAATACTCTTACTATAAATATTTTTAACCTAGAATTTCATACATTTACATTACTTCTTTTTATAATAATATTCAATAAATTACACAACCACACACCTATGGAAAATAATATTTTTGTGTCTTAGGAGAATAGGTGTACAATATGAAAATTTGGGGAAATATCTTCATCATCTCCCATAAGGATCATCCCATTTTGTAATCTCTACAAACATACCCTAATTAAAACCTTTTTTATAACCTGTGGAATTAAACCATAATAAATAGTGATCATAGATTCCCAGTACAGGTGAGAAATTTATATATTAAGGATCACATATACATGACATGAGAATAAGGGTATGAGAGATTGAGCTTAAAATTTAAAATCCATAGAAAGCATATCAAAGATAAGAATATTGACACATGGTATAAATCTTGGAATTTTATAAGACATTAATTATAAGGAAATAAAATAACAATATCCTTGCGAGCATAACATTTTCATAAGACATGTAATTGTGGCATGCACATAAGAAAATAAAATCATTTCCATAGTAGTGACAGATAATTTCCAAGGATATTATAGTTTAATTATTGCACTCCCCAAACAATAATTGTAATCAAGGTTCCCTCCAAAGAATATCATAGTGGATAAATTTCCTTACTAAACCATTTTCACACAACTTTCCATTACTGTATATCACATGTGATATAAATTTTACCAAATTCATTAGATGGTGATATTGGTCCCACCTGTCTTTGTTTGTAATGTAACCAACATCAAATATACAAAACCATACATATATATTCCACATGGTTATAAAACCTTCATTATATCATAAAATAATAAATGAAATAAGTTTCATAAACATTTCATCATATCATAACCTATGGAAAAGAGACATGTTTCATATTCATTTCAACATTCCATCATTCTATAACCCATGAATATAAGTGGGGTCCAGAAATTGTTTATCATGATATAACCTAAAAAATAGAAACTAATTTCATAAATATCATGTCATCATAAATAATTCAGTGTAAGAATAATAATATAATCCTTGGTCTCCATCCCCAATAAATCAACTCAAAGGATGACATCATAGGTAGAGAATGATTTTTAAAGATAAGTCAATTGTAAAATTTCATAACTAGAATACATTTCCCTAGAATGTTTTTTAATACAAGATACATTTAAGAAAGAATTTTCTTTGAAAAAAATTTTAAATCTTATAATGGAAGTTTTGAAAATAATTTAAACAATTTGTTATGGAAAAAAATTCCTATTTTGAAAAGAACATTTTTAAAATCATTTTTGAAGTACTTTTCTGGGAAAATTATATTGAAAAAAACATAGACATAGGATTCAATGAAAATAATAGTCCTAACAGTGGGAATTTTTTCATTTTGTACACATGAAAACAAATATTACATTGATATTTTTTTTAAAATCCAAATGGGAAATATTTGGAAAATTGCATGAAGATTCCATTCGAAACATATAAAAAAAATAAAAAACGGTTGAAATGACTTTAATAATTCATATTATTATTATTAAAATTATTTTTTAAAATATATTTAGAAAACATGGTATTTGAAGAAAAAATATTTTTTACCAAACAGAGAAAGAGATATGGTTTTTCTTATAAAAATTATATTGAACTCTTAATTACATAAAAAATGGAAAATGAAGGGAAAACATGTACTCTACTGAAATAACCATAGTATTATAAAATAAAGGATTTTATTTAGTTTTTATCATAATATTTCATCATTGGGAGAATAATTATGAGCAATCATGATAAATGATGAGATTTTAATATTAAAACACTTCCAATTTGGTGACATTGAATCATAAGCCTCAAGAAAAAATAAAAATAAATCAAACTTATAATATCATGAGAATAAATATAATCATTATATTTCATGTTACAAGGTATTTATATTAACATCATAATTAATATAGGTGAATAACTTAACATATGTATCAAATAAAGAAAAAGGTGGCATAGATCCGTTACCGCTTGAGTATCTTCTGAACGATAAACCATGTAAAAGAGAGGTAATTAAATGGATATTTAAATTCCAAATATTTTGTTGATAAAAATATAAAATTCATTCATAAGAAATATATACACCATATATAAGAAACATGTGGTATAGATGTCTTCTATCTCACAGAAGTAAAAAAGAGAGATGAAAATCTCTTTACGCATTAGTAATATTTTGAATCATAATTCCCAATATTGAATAAAATCAAGTAAAAATTTTTATATAATAAAAATCATGATATTAATTATATAAATCTTAAAAGGAAAAATTTATACACCAAAAAAATAAATGAGTGGTGAATTTTCATATGTCTCGTAGAAATAAAACAGAAAATAAAAATTGCTTACCTTAATTACCAAATTTCTTCATACACGTGCAAACCTCCTGTATATAAATATATTTTTGTTATTAATATATTATATAATATCATATATTATTTACTTATTAAAATTTATTACAATTATACTAGCAATTCCTTCTTGAAATCACGTTTCGGTTCACTGCCACTTTTTTCTGTAAATGTTTTGAGTTCTTATTTTAGTATATATTAAATTGATCATGGTTACATCATCTCTAAAATAATTAAAAATAACAATTATCTTATTTATAGATAAATTATTTTTGTAATAATAATCATTAGATATGTTTTTTATAAATGATGTGTGTTACAATCATGGAGATGCTACGTCATTCGTAACCATGAGCAACTTTTCCATTTTTCAATATTCACTATAGAAAGTAGATATGTAGTATTTTATCATTAAAAAATGATCATAATATAATAAATATAATAATTTTAATTTAAATATACAAATACATATCCTTCATGTTGTGTTTTTATGAAAATAGAGATTCACATCACATTGCGAAGGATGATTTCCCCACAAACACAAACAACGTTTTCATATTTCATTGAGTAAACTTTTTTGATTGAAAATGAAATATTATTTTTTAGGAACTATAAATATTTCATTAATATAATAATTATTTCATTTATATCACATATATTCATTAATTGTATCCTTATTCTCTTCCATGTAAATCATTAAAGAAATGAATCATGTCATTTCATGAGGTGGTAGTCCTCCGTACACACGAACAACTTTATCATGTCCCTTATGTAATGAAAATTATAAATTTTTATATGATATAATTACTCACTGAGGTATAAGTATTTTATAAATATCATATTTAAACTTTATCTCCATCAAAATACCCAACCATGAGCGGTGGTAATTTGACAATGAATGACATCAGTCCGTGAGGTTGTAGTCCGCCGTACACAGAAATGATGATTTTGTAACCCATTTGATGAAAGTTGATATATTTTTAAGTCATTACCTTAACATATAATCATCAAAATATATTTAATATATTGATGATATTATATTATCATGGTTTAGTAATAAATATATATTAAGGAAGAAATAAATTAAAAACACTCTATGAATAATGTTATATCCTCCTTAGGTAACCTGCTTAGGTTTGCACCAAAATCATTTCAATGATGTATTTATGACCAATAAAATTCTTATAAGATTATATGAGGGTAGTTTTAATTTTATTTGGGATTTTATTTTCCAATAAATGGGTTTGAATGTGTGAATAAAACAGGATATTTGGTGGCCTTTTATAGTTGCAGTGAATGACACGCTTGTAATTATTTGAATTGAAAAAGGTGTACCTATGTTTTTCTTTGAAAAAACATAAAAATGAAGTATCATCTAACCATAGATATTATATGGTGTAAATATACCCATAAAAATATTTTAGACATGTTTTAGGTTATTTTATCCCCGATCATTTAGTTTAGCCCTCAGAAAATAAATTTTTACATCAACTTTGGAAAGAAATTTGTATTGTTTTCACTATTTACATTGGTCAAAAATTAATTTGACTATATATGAAAATATAAATTGTTCTTATTAAAAATATGGAATCCATATTTTTAAATTTAATGGAAAAAGTGAAAATATTGAATTTATAATTTACTACATAGACATGATGATAAATCAGGATTTCAAAGAGAAAATGTTCAAAAGTTTAAAAAAATTAATATCAAATTTCAACATGAAAATGATTAGAAAGTGATAAAGTTTTGTAATAGACTCATTAATGATGTAATTTTAATGTAAAATAAATTACTATATAATATAACTTTATAAATAAATTAATTTACAATGTAGTTTTCAATTAAAATAATGTATTTTCACTATTCATCTAAAATTAATCTTTTTAGAAAATTCTAAAAACTTCACTGTAATATAATTTTTTATTATGATTTCAATCTTTTATTTTATTTCTTTACAGATATTTTCTAATAGTGAATAAAATTATTTTAAAAATTAATTCTGAAAAAATGAGAAAACATTGTGTTTAGAAAAATACAATTTTATGAGTAAAATTGGTTTTATTCTTATCACTTGTCTAGAAAAAAAATAATATCAGTGTTAGAGAGTTTATTGAATATATAATATATTAATTTCATTAAAATAATTCTTCAAAACTGATTTATTTAATTTATTATGATAAAACAATTCTATCTTCCTCAAACAGTTTTTCAAGAAAAATAATTCATTTATTTAAATTTTTTTATTTTCATTTATAATTAATTGGTCACAAATGAATTCATTATATATACATGTGTAAAAAATATTATTTTAAAATTTAGTTAACTGTTTTCATAAATTCTTTTCTAGTGGCTAGGTAGTACCAATCTGGTTAAATAATTATTTCTGAATACATGGTCTCTTTTCATTTAAAATCGACATTGTGTGTAACATAATATAAACTCATTGATGTGTGTAATTAAATCTAATATCAATGTAATAAAATATATCAAAAAGATTAAATTATTTGAAAAAAAAATTATTTCAAAAAAATATCTGGGTGTTACATTCTACCACAGTAAAATGTATTTCTCCATTGAAATTTATCTCAGTCATCAGAATATTAAATATGAACATTTCTTCATATGTGTAAGAACCCGGATCTTATTTTCAGGTATGTTTTTATTTTCTGGTGGGTTTTTAGAAAAAATGGAATTTATGGAAACTTTTGAATTACACATTGTGTACTCAATTACTGCGGGTAGTCGTGTGCTGGCCGTGTAGCGACCATGCACACAGCTATGTAGGGGTGACCTAGAGGCTGCTTAATGTGGGGTACGGAAACCGAAAGTACATGCCATGTACTTCCAAAGTACACACCGTGTATTTTATTTTTTTTCATTAAACACATTGGGGTCGCGTCTGACTGATAGAAAGGGATTCTTCTTGGTTTGGTTCAGCCAAGAGCTCTCGTACAGTCGCGCTCTTCCTATGAGCCCCCAACTGAGCATACCATCTCCGATTCGACCACCGTTGATTGAGTTGGGATCTCCTCGATAATATCTTCCTTCTACTTGAGCTTCGTTTCATGATTCCTATTCTTTATCAAGTTATCCTCTATTGAACATTTTAGAATTTTTGGTAGATATTCGGCATTTTAAGGTGAGTCAAGCCCTGGGACTCAAGTATATTGATCTCCCAACACCAAGGTAGGTGGTTTGTTCCATTCCTTTAAAAATCATTGAGTTATATGTGCAATTTCTTCTAATACCCATGAATGGGGTATTACACGTTTACTGTTTTGGCCCATTTTTTTGCCTGCTATGCCTGTATGTTTGAATATAGATTTATTGAATGTGAATAGGGTTAATTTCTATGCTTTGATGTTTTTTCCCATGCATGATAGAATGTTTTGACCGTTGGGTCTAGTTTTCATGTTAGGCTGATGTTTACTTTCCCATGCCTAATTGTAGGATGGTGTGACTATTGTTATGATATGCTGTTATGTTGTAGACTACAAGACAAGTATTTCTTAAGGTATACCTTGGATGACATGTGCTGATATACATGCTTGACTTACACAGGGCCATGAGAACCTGGTGTATATACCATAGGGATAATGGACACAAGGGCTTCTCTAGAGTGTCTGTTTTACTTACGATGCGAGACTATAGGTGGAATTTACGTAAGTTCTTCCTCATAGTGTTTGTAGATTCTAGATGTGGTCCAAAGGGGTAATATACATTGAGTGCTTCCCCAGATCACCTTTAGTTGCCGATAGGAGACTATAGTAGTAATTGAAGGTGAGTTCTTCCTCAGATAATCTATACTTAAGTTGAACCATTGGGGTTAGACTGAGTGTACTGTCTATAGGGTTTCTTGTGTTGCTTGGTAGGAACAAAGGGGATAGGTTGTGAGTAATTCCAAAAGGGTTACCTTTTTTGATTATATGCTTTGATTATTTTTTGCATGATATTTGAAAGTGTGGATTGTTACTGTTGAGTACTTCCTTGTTTTCTACTTTCTGTAATTTTCCTGCCATATATTCCCTGACTATTAGGCACAGATCTTGTGGTGGTTTCCTACTAGGATTTAGTCTCACACCCTATTTGGGACATGCTTTTAGGCCCAAACAGATTATATTGCTATAGGTATAGATAAGGTAAAGCGCCCCTCTACTTTAGGTACTTGACTTGCTGTGAAGTTGGAGAGCATGGGACCAAGCTTTGGATTGCGAGGCTAAGGAGTTGTTTACTTTGATTACTTTTGTATTAGAACTGTTGTATTCCAGAATTTTGATTTGTTTGGATACTTTCCTAGACATATGCATCACGCATCATTCATATATATGTGTGTGCTCTGTTTATTATTTCCAGTCATCCACTATTTACTTTTGTATGGAGTATCCCTACTTCTGCTATTGCTATCTATTTTACTTCCTCTTTGTTACTCTTCCATTGAGGGAATAGTTTCCCAACTATCACACCCACGGAACTCACTGCTAGTCGGCACCCTCTGGAGTTCGGGGAAATGCGCTTGAGTCCATGTGACCAACCAGGTACGGCGTGCCTCTGGGTGGATTCTAGAACAGGAATGTTACAAAGTGGTATCAGAGGAATTCTCTTTCCCTTGACTTACTGTTTGGAGCCTATAGATAGGGATAGGAAGGAATAGGTACTTAGTAATAATTTGTACCCAAGATTAGCTAACCCATGTAGAGGGAAAATCCAATCTACCTTGTTTATTGCAATTTTTCTGGTTTTTCAATTATTATAGTTGATTTGATTTTCACCTTGAGTGATTCACATGTTTTGTGCAATTATTATTGATATTATTTAGGTTCTATTTGTGTTGCAACACGATGAGATAAGGGTATGCCATCTCATGAATCATTTAGGCACTTTCTAGAAATCACATGTCATTAATTCTTTCCATGTCATATAGGGTGCATTAGAAATTGCGTGTTGTTGTGATAGATATTTTTCTAGAGATGCATGATATTGTGATAGTTTCCTTGATAAAATACTTTCTGTTTGATAGGGTATCGTTTGTGTAAGGTTGTGTTTGAATGAACGCCAACCTTTGGTTCTTGAGATGTTATGTGCCCTCATTGACTAGAATTTGGTGGATTGTTGATTTGTTTACCTTGTTATAACATTTGTAAGATGCCAATATTTGATTCGCAGGGAGTATGGTCCCTCACAGAGAAGAATTTTCCACTTTAATGTTCGTTTCATTTTTTTAGGGCTCCGGAGTAATTTATGAGGATTACTGTCCAGAAAAAACCTAGAATACATGGCGTGTGATGTTAACTACATGCCCTGAGTTCTTCTGTTTGTGAAGAAACTGTTTTTTTAGATCATGCCATGTACCGCATGTACACTCCATGTAATCTCTAACCATGTCACAGACTATGTGGGAGGGGACATAGGGTTTAGAATCTTTGGTAAGACATGCCTTGTAGATAATGTACATGTTGTTTCGTAGAACTGTGTAACCAGACGTGCCACTGGCAACATGGCTCAGAAAAATTTTCATAGTACATGTCGTGATCATCTGGAACACGCCGTGTGGTGTAACCCAGGTACTCGGCTGTGTAACTAACAACACGGGTCAGTGTTATCCTTTATCATACATGTTTTGTCCTCATCGAACATGCCGTGAAGTGTGATCCGTGTAATCGGTCATGTATCTAACAACATGGGTCGGCGAGGTTCGTCTAGTACATGTCGTGTTTCGAACTAACACGCCGTGTAGTCTCATTCTACGGGAACTGTGTGGCTTATCAGTGTAGAAGGACATGGGTAGGGGAAGAGGATTCAATTACACGTCGTGTGTTAGATGAACACGCCATGTGTATGGGGTGTTACATGACTAGTTCTGGAAGGAGTACACACCCATGTGATTGGATTCTAGGAACATACTGTGTAGGGAATGTACACGCCGGGTAGTCATGCTCTGCAAAACATGAATGTTTTCCTTCTCTTATTCCCTTATTATACTTTTGGTTCTTAGTCCTTGATAAACATAATCTAAGGGGTGCGTTTGACATTGCAGAGTCATGCTGCCGAGATGTCCTCTTGTTGTACGCCAGTTGCTGGGTAGTGATCAGACACCGCATATGGCTGATCAGGGACTACCTGTAAATCCTCATGTTGTGACAGTCTTGGCACAAGCCATTATACTAGACGCAGGTGCTGATGCACAGTTTAGGGAAGGCATTAAGATGATGATGCAGACCATTCAGGGAGCACCGCCTCCTATCCCATCGATGGAATATTTGACACGGGTTTTTTAGTAGCAGTATCCTCCCACTTTCTCTGGGGATGGAGGACCCTAGGCTATAGAGTCATGGATGGAAGCCATGATGAATATATTTGAGCATCTAGAGATACCTCCAGAGAGTAGGGTGAAGCTCGCTATGTATTTGCTTTAGGATTCCTCCAAGAGATTGTGGGATGTGATGTCACAGGCAGGACACCAGTAGGTTATGACTTGGGAGGAGTTCCAGCGTATCTTTTATGACTACTTCTACCCAAATACTTTGAGGGTCGATTGAGCCTGAGAGTTTATGTGTCTGGAGTAGGGTACTCTTTGGGTTATGGAGTATTCCTCTCAATTTACCGAGCTGCAGAATTTCATGCATATTCCAAGAGGTGGTCAGTTATTCTAGGAAAGGATGTTTGAGGAAGGTATGAGGCACAACATCCGATCATAGGTGAACATCTTCAGGCTTAATTCTATCACTTTTATCGTCAACCAGGAACTAATTATGAAGTGCAATATGAGAGATTCTGGAGTTCTGAGCCAGGAAGACTCAGCAGCTGGAGTTGGTATTCCTCCTACTCACAACAGGAAGTGTCGTAGGGAGTCAACTCATAGAGATACAAGTAGGAGAGATACTTATTATTGTAGTCAGGTGGTGTGCTACCAGTGCGAGAAGAGTGGGTATATGAGGCCACACTGCCCAAAAGACCCAGTGGAGTGCCAATGTTGTAGAAATATGGGTCATATTCAGCGCTTCTGTCAGATGTTCTCACCAAGCATCTGGTGACAAAGGTTCTTCTATGACTCCTCGTTCAGGAGCAGCACAACTTGTTTCTAACCAGTCTGGGAACTGGAGTTCTTCTAACTGTTCATTCTGAGGTGGAGGTTGTGGTCGTGGTAGCGAGTCGCCCGGTTTTCAGTGACAACTTGGTGGATCAGCTCATGGTATCCAGACCAGGTCACATGGTCACGATGCAGGTCAGACTTTTGCAGTGGAACAGTATGAACAAGAGAAGGATCTCGGACCCTCTATAGTTCAAGGTATGATCTTAGTATCCTTTTTTTTATCTTCTTCTCTTTTCAATATAGGGGCTTCCCATAGCTTTATATCTGTTGCAATTGTGGAGAGCCTTGGACTCTGCATCATTTCTTCTTCTGATATCATGACACTAGACACTCTGTTGGGGACTAGAACGATGAGTGTACGTCAGTGAAAGGAGTGATCTCTAGAGTATGGTGGGTGTCACATTTTATGGGACCACAATGTCCTAGATATGACAGGCTATGATGTCATTCTCGGAACGGACTGGCAAGTTCCCTTCCAGGTAGTCATCGACTATTATCACCGCAGGGTGAGTTCCATATCACCAGAAGGTGGATCTTTTCTTCATAAGGGAGAATTGGATTTCTAGGAGAGCAGAGCCGGACCCGATCATCATGGTTTAGGATGAGTTACAGCCTAAGTTTCTAGTCTCTACCTGGATGACCATGGGTTTCCACAGATGTACTTTCCTCCAGTGGTGGATCGTTTTAGAGATGTCTTTCTAGAAGAATTTTTAGGTTTTCCTATAGAGTGTGAGTTAGAATTTTCTATTGATCTTGTGCTAGGAGTGGTGTCGATGTCTATTCCTCCTTATAGGATGGCTACACCAGAGTTATAAGAGTTCAAGAAGTAGTTGGAGGAGTTGTAGGTAAGGGGTTTCATCCGACATAGTAATTCTCCTTGGGTTTCACTTGTTGTTTTTACAAAGAAGGAAGATGGTACTCTCAGGATTTTTGTGGATTATCAGAAGTTGAACTAGTTGACGGTCAAGAACTGATATCCATTACTGTGGATTGATGATCTCTTGGATCAGCTTCGATGATCCCTGGTGTTCTTGAAGATGGACTTGAGATCTGGATACCATCAGTTTCATGTTAGACCATCTGATATACCTCTCAAATCCTTCCAGAGTAGGTATGGTCTATACGAGTACATGGTTATGTTGTTCGGTATCCCGAATGCACCTGCAGTTTCATGTAACTGATGAATTGAGTGTTCCATCTATACTTGGATTCCTTCATGGTGGTTTTCATGGATGATATCTTGGTGTACTCTCACACTCGATATGACCATGCCACAAATCTTGAGATCATTTTGTGTACACTGAGAGAGCATCAGTTATATGTTATGATTTCAAAATGCCACTTTTGGATGGATCATATTCACTTCTTGGGTCATGGTATCTCTGAGAAAAGAGTGTTAGTAGACCTAAAAAAAGTGAGAGCAGTTGTTTCCTAGGAGCAACAGAAGAACTTCTTTGATGTACGGAGTTTTCTAGGGCAGATAGGATTCTATAGACACTTCATTCCAGTATTTTCACTCTTATCAACACCACTGACGTGTCTGACAAAGAAGGGTGTAAAGTTCATGTGGTCAGATTCTTGTGAGTTAGCCTTCTAGGAGCTAAAAGTTAGGTTGACTTCAGCACTAATACTAGTGTCACCAAATTCGGGTAACAGTTTTACCATGTCATGTGATGATTCAGGTATTGGGCTAGGAGTTGTGCTTATACAGGGAGAAGGAGTCATTGCGTATGGGTCTCGGCAGTTGCGGCCACATGATAATAATTACCCGATGGACGATCTCGAGTAGGCTGAAATTGTTCATGCCTTATGCTATTGGATACATTACCTTCTGGGAGATCATTTTGTGGTTCTCACTGACCAAAAGAGTCTCAAGTACATCTCCACTCAGCGTGATCTGAATTTGAGATAGCGAAGGTGGGTTGGGTGCCTTCAGTATTTTGACTTTGAGATTGCCTATACACCTGGGAAAGTCAACGCAGTGGCTGATGCGTTGAGCAGGAGGACTCAGATATAGGCAGTTTAGGAGGCCAGCAGTGAGTCTCAGTTTATGGCTATGTTCTATGAGATACATTTGGAGGTGCACGACAAACAGGGTAAGACGTTTCTTTCTTCTGTAGTTGATACCTCTACTTTTCCTGATCAAGTATGATTTATGTAGCTATCAGATTCAGAAGGCCTAGTCCTAGGGGAGAGCGTATCAGGAGAGGACCCTATTCTGAGATGGAGCATAGGCGAGGATGAGATCTTGTGTTTCTAGGGGTGCGTATGACTGCCAGCAGACATACGTGAGGAGATCATGCGGGAATTTCATTTCTCATTTTGGGCAGTTCATCCAGGTATCACCAAGATGTATCGTGATCTACACCATCAGTACTAGTGGCCAGGAATGAAGAGATAAGTTTCTAGTTTCGTCATGAGGTGTTCTACCTGTCAGCAGGTGTAGGCGGAGCATCAGCGACCATAAGGGATTTTACAACAGCTACTCATTCCTGAGTTGAAGTGGAATGATGTCGCGATGGATTTAGTGACAATTTTACTGAGGTCATCTCGAGGGAATTATGCAGTTTGGGTTTTGATTAACAGACTCACAAAGGTTTATCACTTCATTCCGATCAAGGAGACCTTCAGTGTCGATGATTTGGGATGGTTGTACATCCGTGAGATTGTGCACTTTCATGGAGTTCCACACTCCATTGTTTCATATAGAGATGCACATTTTACTTCGTGGGTCTAGTAGGGGATTCATAAGGCTTGGGGAACATAGGTACATTTGATTATAGCTTACCATCCCTGGACAGATGGTTAGTCTGATCATACAATTCAGGTTCTTGAAGACATGCTCCGAGCATATATTCTCGATTTTGGAGGTTCTTGGGAGAAGTATGTACCTCTTTGAATGTTTTCCTACAATAATAGTTTTCAAGAAACTATTCAGATGACACCTTATGAGGCTTTGTATGGTAGGCCATGCTAATAACGCTTATGTTGACTGGAGGCAGGAGATGCAATTTTGTTGGGACCTCGTCTTTTTCAGGAGATCTCAGAGCAGATAGAGTTGATTCGGAATAGGATGGCTACTACACAGTCTTGATAGAAGTATTATGTTGTCCAATAGAGATGACCTCTGCAGTTCGGGGTTGGGTATCGGGTTTTTCTACGTGTCACACCTAGGTTGGTACATAAGAGGACTAGGAGATAGGGTAAGCTTTCATCGAGGTACGTTGGGCCATTTCAGGTTTTGGAGAGAGTCGGGCGGGTTGCCTATCGGCTGTAGTTACCTTAGAGGTCCCGGGATATGCATGATGTCTTCCACGTTTCTCAGCTTCGACGTTACTTATCAGACCCATCTCATGTCTTCCAACCTGAGGAGGTTGAGTTGGAAGTGGATGCATCATTCGAGGAGCATCATATCCATGTTGTTGATCGATGTATGAAGGTTCATCGTGGTCAGTCTGTTCCTCTGGTACGAGTGCTACGGCAGCACGGGCGAGTATAGGACGAGACTTGGGAGAGGGATGTCGATGTACGAGCTCAGTGTCGAAAACTATTCGGGTTTTCTTCTCCTACGTCGCCTTTCTAGGGAAATTCAGGGACTGATTTATTTAAGGGGGGATGTTTGTAATAACCCAGATCTTCTTTTCAGGAATGTTTCCTTTTTCTAGTCATTTTTTAGAAAAAGATGAAATTTTGGAAATTTTTGAAGTACACATCGTGTACTTTCTGAGTACACGCCATGTACTTAGTTACTGCGGGTAGCCATGTCCTGGTCGTATAGCGACCATGCACACGGCCATGTGGGGTTGACGTGGAGGCTGCCTAATGCGGGGTATGAAAATGGCAAGTACACACCGTGTACTTCCAAAGTACTCATTGTGTATTTTCTTTATTTTCTTAATTAAACGCAAATAGGTTGTGTCTGATGAATAGAAAGGTCTAATTCTAGGTTCGGTTCAGTCGAGAGCTCCCGTATGACCGCAATCTTCCTCTGAGCCCCTGACTGAGCATACGATCTCCGATTTGACCACTGTCGATTGTGTTGGGATCGCCTCGATAAGCTCTTCCTTTTGTTTGAGCTTCATTTCATGATTCCCATTCTTTCTCAATTTATCCTCTATTGAAATTTTTAGACATTTTTGTAGATCTCTGGCATTCTAAACTGATTCATGCCCTAAGACTCAAGTATATTGATCTCCCAACACTAAGGTAGGTTGTTTGTGCCTTTCTGTTAAAATTATTTGTGTTATATGTGCAATTTGTCCCAATAACCATAAATAGATTATTGCAAGTTTACTATTTATCCCATTATTTTTTCTACTATGCTTGTATGCTTGAGTTGAGGTTGATTGAAGGTGAATAGCGTTAATTAGTGTGCTTTGGATGTTTTTCCCATGCATGATTTCCTGTATTGACCGTTGGGTCTAGTTTTCCTATTAGGCTATTGTTTACTTTCCCATGCCTAGTTGTAGGATGGTGTGATTGTTGTTTTGATATGTTGTTATGATGTAGACTTCTATCAAAGCAGTTCTTGAGGTTTACCTTGGACGATATGCGCTGCTATACTTGCTTGACTTACATAAGGCCATGAGAACCTTGTGTATAGACCATAGGGAGAATGGATGTAAGGGCTTCTTAAGAGTGTCTGTTTCACTTATGATACGAGACAATAGGAGAAATTGACGTATGTGATTTCTTAGAGTGTCTGTAGATCCTCAACACGGACCTTAGGGGGAATAGATGTTGAGTGCTTCCCTAGATCAAATTTTGTTATTGATACAAGACTATAGGAGGAATTGACAGTGAGTGCCTCCTTAGAGAGTTTATGATTAAGCTGAACCAGAGGGGATAGACTGAGTATACTACCCAAGGTGTTGCTTGTGTTTCTAGGTAGGACCATAGGGGATAGGCATTGAGTACATCCCATAGGGTTACCTTTTCTGATTATCTTCTTTGATTAGCTATTGCTTGATATTTGAAATGGTGGATTATTACTGCTGAGTACTTCCTTGTTTACTTATTTTGGTACATTACCTTCCATATATTCTCTAACTATTAGGCATAGATCTTGTGGTGGTTGCCTTCTAGGATTTAGTCTCACACCCTGTTTGGGCCATTCTTTTGGGCCCAAACAGATTATATTTTTGTAGGTATAGATAAGGAAAAGTTCCCTTCAACTTCAAGTACTTGATTTGTTGTGGAGTTTCAGAGCATGGTACCAAGGTATGGCTTGTGATGTTGAGGAGTTGTTTACTTTTATTTCTCTTGTACTTCGGTTTAGTACTGTTGTATTCCAGCATTGTGATTTGTGTGGCCGCTTTCCTAGACATAGGTATCATGAATCATTCATATATATGTGTGTGCTCTAGTTTTTTTTGTTTAGTATTCCATTGCTTACTTTTGTATGGAGTATCCCTTCTTCCACTATTGCTATCTATTTTACTCCCAATGTGTTACTCTACCAATGGGGGCATAATTTCCCCACTATCACACCCAAGGCCCTCACTGCTAGTCGGCATCCTCTGGAGTTCGGGGAAATGTTGTAACACACTGAGATTATATGAGAAATATTTTTTTTATGTCTTATGTTTTACGCAACACCAAAAGAATCTTTCATAGCACACAATACAGACTTGGATTGCATTACACGCAATCGTGACCTTCCTCGATAGCGTGTGTAGTACGCAATACCGGGTTTCACTAAACAACGGTATATTATTATGGAATAGCCATTATGAATAGTATTAACTACATTTTGAATTTTATAACATTATTATTCATCTTAAACATTTTCTAGAACATGGTAAGAGAACAAAATAACTTTTTCGGGTAAAATAAGTATTTTTCAAAAAATGCAGTTTTGCCGCCTTTTGATGGCACACCCACATTAAATCTAGTTTTGAAATGTTTATAAGTTCAATTTGAAAAAATAAAATTATTTTTTTTAATCAGGATATAAAAATTTACTTTGGATCAATTTTTGATATTTTTCTCATAACTTACATATTTTGATGAATAGTAAAAATACGCTAATTTTTAATTAAAAACAACTTTTTCATTGAGATAATTTATATGGTTAAATTATAATATTGAATGGTTTTAAATTATAAATAGAATATATTTTTACCATTTAATATAATTTATGTCATTATCATTAATTTCACATTGAATTCATAGGTAAAAACATTTCAATCTTTGGAAATGTTTTAACTTCTAAAACCAGTTTTCTTAACAACGGGATTAATTTTAAATTAATTACTGCAACTTATGTGATTTGAAATTTGAAGAATGGATTCCATATTTGTAATAAGTGGGTCCAAATTATGTTAATAGGCTACTTTTTATTTTTGGGCATTATTAATAGTAACTACGGTAAATTTTATTACCACAGTTAAAGGTAAATCGGGTAATTAAGGGTAAATATAAGATAATAAAATTACCCTAACACCTACCAAAATCCTATTGGATGACTAAAAGTTGACCCATATCACCAAAGGGTTGTATTAGATTCATTTTATGGAATTTTCTCCATGAAAATGATTTAATTATTATTAAAACCAAAGAAAGTGACAACATGTCACTTTTTTAAATCTTATAAGTATAATAATATTAATTTAGTGATAAACTTGATGAAACTTCGAACATAAATAGTCTCCAGAAAGATAATACAATAATAGAAATCATAATAATTTATTTATAATTTTTAGGAATTAAATAATTATCATTAATTATGACACAATAGTGATGTTGAAATTATTTTATTAATTAAAATATCAAAAAAATGGTTTTAAAAATATTAAAATAAATATTATATGAACTATTTAATGTTATACACTAATTTTCTAGACACATATGATATTATATTAATCTATTAAATCTTTTATTTCGAACATATATTCTGTATATATTATATTTAAATTCAAATAAATGAATAGTGTCAAAATTGACACTATTGTTATTTTATAAAAATAACATATTATAAAATTGTTTAAAAATCACAAAAATATTTAAAAATTATAAATTAAAATTTATATTGTCTAAAATTTCATAAAGTGTCAAATTATTGAAAATTCACAACACATATGTAATTATTTATAATAATTTTAAATTTAGAATAATATTCCCACAAATAAAAGTAAATTGATAAATAAGGATAAATCAAGTTGATAGTATTTCAAATAAATTCCTAACATGTCTAAATTTTATTGGTTGATGAGATTAAAACCATATATCATCTAATATTTGGATATGATTCATTTTGGAAGTTTTTAAGTGGGGTTTGGATTTAATATAACCTAATATTTCTTATAGTTCCAAAGGTGCCCCACTCCTCCCTTATAAAAGGGCACCACCTCTCTATCCTCCTCACACCAATTTGAGCCTTCAAGATCGGCCAATCCCTACCCATTTCACTTCACCACTTCCATAGAACCATCCTAGAGGTACTGGTATTCTACAAAGACCAATTTTAGAGCCCTAAGAGGAGGTCTCAAAGAGGCGCTTCAAAGAAGAGGTAATGTCTGTTACGGATTCTTTCAACTTTATTTCTTCTTCTACTTCTTCTTATTTAGTTGTTTAATTGTGAAGTAATAGCATCAGTATCACTCATATAATGATATGTTATTATATGTATGAAACAACCCTATTTCTCCATCTATCCATCCTACGGAAAACGAAATCACCGCGCGTGCGTACGTATGGAATACCGTCTCCACGTCGTGGTGTAATCTATTTTCCACCACCACCTTACTTGGATGGGTATAATGGTGTAAATAATTTCTATATATGATTATTTTAAAGTTATATTGATTCTGAAATATTATTCATACACTCCAATACAATTCCACAATCATGGGAATGATATCATCGCTCGTGCGTACATACGGAATACCATCTCCACGATTTGATGCTACTCGTTCTACATGATATTAATTGTATAATGATTATATAAATGAATTGAATGAATAAATATGATATATATTAAACTAATAAAATTTCGGAAATGAGGTGTCTATAACCTAAAAAGCAGAATAAGAATTTATTCGCAAAACACACATACAAACATAAAGCAATAAACACCAATAACAAGTAGCAATGAAATATTACTAATAAGAAGATAAGAATATGGCCATATATGAAATCATAAAAATAATTATGATTCTGTAATAAGTCAATGACATTATTTAAATCATTATACAGGAGGTTCATACACTTACGAAGCAAATCGGACCTAAGGTAAGGGAAAATCTCACAATCTCATTTTTTATCCCAGATTGTTTATACTTCAGAATTTAATGGGGAATATTTATCATCCACATCCATGTTTCCTCAATATTTAATATTATTTCATCCACCTAAAATTTTTTAAATCCAATTTTAACCTTCGTTGAGTTTTTAGTAAAGATATGAATGGAATCTTTTGTCATTTTACGTACGAGGTACTTTTGGACTTTTCCGGCCAAAGTACGGGAAGAATGTTTTTTTAACTTATACAGAATGAATGGATTTTTAGAAAATTATTTCCATGAAGATTCCTTTAGAAGTTTTCATGTTTATTTTTAATCAACTTCTTTTAGTTCAAAATTATATGTCATTTTAAGAATGGAAATTTTTTTTGAAGTAGAAAGGATATTTTCCTCAAGAATGGAGTTCAAGTGTCTTATCAAAATTATTTTCCATCAAATATAATATAGGGTTATGTTTATATCCATATTTTTACATTTATTTGATTATGTTATGATGGAATTATTTTTAAGATATCGTTTTATGGATTATGTTATGATGACTTGATGTTTAAGAATCTCATTTTTATTACATGGGTTATGATATGATGTATGGTTTATGATTTTGTGGCACACATAAGAATGGTATCATTATGAGATTTGTGGGACCTATATCTCCCTCCAATGAATTGGGTAAAGATTTATATATCATGAGATAAACATGGCTGGAATGGCAGGTTAAACTGGTTCAGTGAAACAGGACTGAAACGAGGAGTGAACTCGGTTCAGAAATGGACTTTGTCCGCTAAGATAGTCTTGGAAATGAGTCTTGACTACTAAGAAATGATTTTCTATGATTATGTGTGTATTCCACAAATCTTCATGTTTTAAGTTATGATTATTGGGATTACATTTCACTTCTATGATTTATCCCATGTTATGATCTCTTAAGAAGGATAAGATTTTCAAAATGTTATGTTCTTATAAATATGATATGTTTGATATTTATTTGTTTTACCCTTACTGAGAATTTGAGCTCGCCCTTTTGTATGTTTTCTTTTCCCCAGGTTAGGAAGAAGGATATTAAGTAGGATATGCCAAAAAGGGACTCTAAATATGATGAAATAAATGGGAGATAACGTAGATGATTTATGAACCAGTTGTTTATGTTTCCTAGTTTCTAAAGACACTATACCTATATGGTCCTTTATTGGTTTTGGTATATGTTGTAATAATTATGATTCAATTTTGAAGTAATAACCATGTATGTAAAGTATGGGTCATTAAATTTGGTATCAGAGGAATGGTATAGTCAACCTTTGGAAACTAGGATGTGAAATTCTTAGTAAGAAACCTATGGATATGTCTAAGCATAGAACAAAATCTTAGTGTTTTAGAAATGGACATGAAGAACCTTTGATAAGACCTTAAGTGTGAAATTTTATTCTTGATTATGTGGTTTTCCTATTATAATTAGTGTTGCTCACACTATTCTTCTTGGTTTTAGTCAATGGCCGGAACCCGAAGGAATGGTGTTAATGCAAAATGTGATGGGAAATGCAATGATTGTCCCCCTGAGCAACCAAACGTTATGTGAGCTGGAATGAAAAATCTTGTATCCATTCTCACACAACTTTCTCAAGCTATGAATCATGAAAGACTTCCAAACGAGAAAATGAAGGAGAAACATTCTTTTGAATCCTTCATGAGGCAACGTCCACCTTCATTCAGTGGGTCTTCTGATCCATTAGTGGCTGAACAATGGATCGGTACCACTGAAAATATATTTTCAGTTCTTCAATGTTCTGAACATGATAAAGTCATCTTAGCAGTGTATCGTTTTGAAGGTGATGTTGATCAATGGTGGAATCTTATGAAGAATACGAGGCAAAGGGATGAAATTGAGTCCCTGGATTGGGACGAGTTCAAGAACTTATTTTTCAATACGTATTTCCCTCGTATTCTTTGAACAAAGATGGAGAAGGAGTTTCTTGAACAGAAGAAAAAGGATGATGAATCTTTTGGTACCTTCGAAGCAAATTTTACAAGACTTTCAAGGTACGCTTCCGGAATTATTATCCAACCTGAGAGTAAGATTGATCGATTCTTTAGGGGCTTAAAACCAATTCTTCCAAGGGCATTATCCATAAGGGACTTCAATAGCTACAAGGAAAGTGTTCGATGTGCTCTCAAGGTTGAGATGGATATTGGTGTAACCCATCAGTCACATCGGTTTGATAAGAAGGGGAAAATGGAATTCAAAGAAAAATCTAAAGACCACACTGAAAAGAGTATGATTTTTCCCTTATGCTCAAAGTGTGGAACGAAACATGGAGGAAATTGTCTTCAGGGGATAAGCAAATGTTATAAGTGTGTAAAATAAGGTCATCGGGCAATTGAATATCGAAATAATGGGAAGAAGATGTCTAATGGTGCAAACAAAGTAAGGGATACACAGAATGAACCTATTACACTTCAATGTTTCAAGTGCAAGGAGATGGGGCATTATGCCAATCAATGCCCAAATCCAAGGGTTGATGATGATGATTGACTTCAACAAACTCTTAAGGCCAAAGGCAAAGGAAAGTCACATGCAATTACTATCGGCGATGTAGAGTATGACAACGAAGTGGTGAGAGGTACACTTATCATCCACTCTAAAGTAGCAAATGTTTTATTTGATTCTGGATCCACCCACTCTTTTATTTCTGAAGAATTTTCCAAAGTTATCGCCGTATTACCTCAATAATGAGATGTTGAGTTTGATGTGATAACTCCTAATGGAACAATAGTTTCATCAAATGTTTACAATTCTTCTCCGATTGAAGTTTGTGGGAAAGTGATTCCTGCAAATCTTGTGATCCTTACTATAGTGGAATTTGATGTGATTCTTGGCATGGATTGTCTTTCTTTATATGGAGCTCATATCAATTGCCAAAGAAGGGAAGTCACATTTCATATTCCAGATCAATCTATGATCTTCTATCGATGCAAGTATGAACATAAACTTCAAGTGGAAATTTCTTCTATCTTATGGGTCTTGATTCCACTAAATGAAGGTTATTTATCTCAAATGGTTGGAGAGAAACTCATGATTAATAATATTCCCATTATACGGGAGTTTGATGATGTCTTTCCGGAGGAATTTCCAGATCTTCCACCAAATTGTGATGTTGATTTTTCAATAGAACTCGTACCGTGTGCTTTGCCTATTTCGAAGACACCTTATAGAATGACCCCAATTGAGTTGCAGGAATTGAAGAAGCAACTCCAAGAGAATCTTAATAAAGGATTCATACGGCCTAGTACGTCACCTTGGGGAGCACCTGTTCTATTTGTTAAGAAGAAATATGGATCAATGAAACTCTGCATTGATTATCGAGAACTTAACAAGATCACTATCAAGAAAAAATATCCTCTCCCATGCATTGATGACCTATTTGACCAACTACGCAGTTCTCAATACTTTTCCAATATTGATCTTCGTTCAGGGTATCATCAATTAAGGGTCAAAAGGAAGGATATACCAAAGACGGCTTTCCATAAAAGGTATGAACACTACGAATTTATAGTGATGCCATTTGGTCTTACTAATGCCCCTGCTATCTTCATGTATCTGATGAATAGAGTCTTTAGAGACTATCATGATCAGTTTGTGGTAGTATTTATAGATGATATTCTTGTCTATTAAAAGAGCAAGGAAGAACATGAAGATCACTTTAGAATTGTATTGAAGACCCTAATAAAGGAGAAGATTTATGCCAAATTTACCAAGTGTGAATTTTGATTTCAAAAAGTTTCATTTTTGGGTCACATAATCTCAAAAGAGGGGATATCTGTGGATCAAGCAAAAATAGAGGTTATTGAAAGATGGTCAAGACCAACAATAGTAACTGAGATCCGATGTTTTCTTGGTTTGGCTGGATATTACTGACGTTTTGGGAATGATTTTTCAAGGTTATCTAACCCACTCACCATGTTGACTCAGAAAGGAGTTAAGTTTGTTTGGACTGAGGAATGTGAAGAGAATTTCAAAGAGCAAAAAAGAAGGTTAGCCATTGAACCTGTGCTCACACTACCTTGCAGTGGAGAAATGTTTGTGATCTACAGTGATGCATCCAAGAAGGGAATGGGGTGTGTTCTCATGAAAAATGATATGGTGATAGCTTATGCCTCACGACAGTTGAAAATCCATGAGCAAAATTACCCAACTCGTGATTTGGAGTTAGATGCGGTAATCTTTGCATTAACAATTTGGAGGCATTACCTTTATGGTGAAAGGTGTGATATTTATACTGATCATAAAAGTTTAAAGTATATTTTCACATAAAAGGAGCTGAATATGCGTCAAATAAGATGGTTGGAGCTGATTAAGGATTACGACTGCTCAATTCATTACCACCTTGGGAAAGCAAACACGGTAGCAGACGCATTAAGTCGACAAGACCATACTAGCTTATCTATGATGAGGATCACAAAAGATCCAATATTTATGGATTTATAAAGGATGGATCTTTGAATTATAATGGAAAGGGAAAAATATTATCTTTCTCAAATGAATGTTCAACCATCTATACACATGAAGATTAAAGAGGAACAAAAAGAATATATAGAGTTACAAAAGAAGGTGAGAAATGTTTCTGAATTCAACCTTGATTGTGATGGGATAATAAGGTTCAGGAATTGGGTTTGTGTTACTCCCATTCCAGAATTAAAGAAGGATCTACTGGACGAGGCTCATAGTTCTTCATTTTCTATTAATCCTGGAAGTACAAAGATGTATAGGGACCTGAAAGGGTAATTCTTGTGGGATGGCATGAAAATAGATGTTGCTGAATAAGTCTCTCGATGCTTGGTTTGTCAACAAGTTAAAACTGAGAGGCAAAAGTCTAAGGGGATGTTACAACCATTACCCATACCCGAATGGAAATGGGAAAACATCACTATGGACTTTGTCATTGGACTTCCAAAAACAACCAAAGGCAATAATGCTATATGGGTTATAGTTGATTGTCTTACGAAGTCGGCACACATCATTTCTATTAGATAATATTTTTCTCTTGATCAGATTGCCAGGATATATATAAAGGAAGTGGTAAGATTGCATGGAGTACCACTTTCCATTATATCTGATCGGGATCCAAGGTTTACCTCGAAATTCTGGCGAATTCTTCAGAATGCTCTAGATACAGAGTCTAGTTTTATCACTTCTTACCATCTTCAGACAGACGCTCAATCTGAGAGGACAATTCAACTCTATAAGACATTTTGAGAGCTTGCTCTATGGATTTCAAAGGGCGTTGGGATCAACACCTATCTTTGGTGGAATTTTCTTATAATAATAGCTTTCACTCCAGTTTCAAATGGCTCCTTATAAAGCCCTCTATGGAATGAAATGTAGAACTCCAACTTGCTGGGATGAAGTTGGGGAAAGAAAGCTATTAGGACCTGATCTTGTTGATGAGATGGCAGAAAAGGTCAGATCTATTCAATAACACATAAGATCAGCTCAGAGTCGAACGAAAATTTATGCCAACAACTAATGAAAAGACCTAGAGTATGAAGTGGGAGATAAAGTGTTCTTAGGAATATCTCCCTGGAATAGGGTCATGATATTTAGAAATAAGGGAAATTTGAGCCCTAGATATGTTAGTCCTTTTAAAATTTTGGATCATGTTGGGAAGGTAGCTTACCGATTGGCTCTTCCACCAAATCTATCTCAAGTTCACGATGTGTTCCATCTATCTCTCCTGAGAAAGTACATACCTGATCCTTCACATCTACTCAGCTCAGAAGTTGTACCACTGGAGAAAGATCTTTTTTATGAAGAATAGCTGGTAGAGATTCTGGATCATAGCAAAAAAGTCCTACAGAACAATACCACTCGCTTGGTGAAAGTTTAATGGAGGAACTGACAATTAGAAAAAGCTACATTGGAACTTGAGGATATGATGAAGGAGAGGTATCCTCATCTGTTTGTAATGAAGTGACAAATTTCGAGGGAAAAATTTATTTTAAGGGGGGTAGAATGTAACACCCTGAGATTATATGAGAAATATTTTTTTATGTCTTGTGTTCTACACAACACCAAAGGAATCTTTCACAGCACACAATACTGACTTTTCTTGCATTACACGCAATCTTGACCTTCCTCGATAGCGTGTGTAGTACGCAATACCGGGTTTCACTAAACAATGATATATTGTTATAGACTAGCCGTTATGAATAGTATTAACTACATTTTGAATTTTATAACATTATTATTCATCTTACACATTTTCTAGAACATGGTAAGAGAACAAAATAAATTTTTCGGGTAAAATAAGTATTTTTCAAAAAATGCAGTTTTGCCACCTTTTGACGGCGCACCCACATTAAATCTAGTTTTCACATGATTATAAGTTAAATTTGACAAAATAAAATTCTTATTTTGAATAAGGATATAAAAATTTACTTTGGATAAATTTTTGATATTTTTCTGATAATTTCATATTTTGATTAATAGTAAAATTACGCTAATTTTTAATTAAAAAAAACTGTTTTCATTGAGATAATTTATATGGTTATATTATAATATTGAATGGTTTTAAAGTATAAATAGAATATATTTTTACCATTTAATATAATTTATGTCATTATCATTAATTTCACATTGAATTCATAGGTAAAAACATTTCAATCTTTGGTAATGTTTTAACTTCTAAAACCCGTTTTCTTAACAACGGGATTAATTTTAAATTAATTAATACAAATTATTTGTTTTGAATTTTGAAAAATGGATTCCATATTTTTAATAATTGGGTCCAAATTATGTTAATAGGCTATTTTTTATTTTTGGGCATTATGAATAGTAACTACGGTAAATTTTATTTACCATAGTTAAAGGTTAATCGGGTAATTAAGGGTAAATATAATATTATAAAATTACCCTAACACTTGCCAAAATCCTATTGGATGACTAAAAGTAGACCCATATCACCTAAGGGTCAGAAAAGATTCATTTAATGGACTTTTTTCCATGAAAATAATTTAATTATTATTAAAATCAAAGAAGGTGACAACATGTCACTTTCTTAAATATTATAAGTATAATAGTTTTAATTTAGTTATAAACGTAATAAAACATCAAAAATGAATAGTATGTAGAAATATAATACAATTATATACATCATATGAATTTATTTAGAATTTTTAGGGATTAAATAATTATCATTAATTATGACACAATAGTAATGTTGAAATTATTTTATTAATTAGAATATCAAATAAATGGTTTTACAAATATTAAAATAAATATTATATGAACTATTTAATGCGCTCCAATAATTTTCTAGATACATATGACATTTTATGAATCTATTAAAGCTTTTATTTTGAACATATAGTTTGTATATATTTTATTTAAATTCAAATAAATGAATAGTTCCAAAATTGACACTTGTTATTTTATAAAAATAACATATTATAAAATTGATTAAAAATCACAAAAAAATTATAAATTATAAATTAAAATTTATATGGTCGAAAATTTAATAATGTGTCAAATTATGGAAAGTTTACAACACATATGTAATTATTTATAATAATTTAAAATTTAGAATATTACTACCATAAATAAAATTAAATTGATAAATTAGGATAAATCAAGTTGATAATGTTTAAAATAAATTCTTAACATGTATAAATTTTATTTTTTGATGATATTACAACACTATATCATCTAATATTTCGATATGAGTCATTTGGGAAGTTTTTAAGTGGGGTTGGGATTTAATATAAACAAATATTTCTTATATTTCCAAAGGTGCCCCTCTCCTCCTTTATAAAAGTGCACCCCCTCCCTCTCCTCCTAACACCAATTTGAGCCTTCATGCTCGGCCAATACCTACCCATTTCACTTACCCACTTCCCTAGAAACATCGTAGAGGTCCTGGTCATCTTCAAAGACCACTTTTAGTGCCCTAAGAGGAGGTCTCAAAGAGGCACTTCAAAGAAGAGGTAATGTCTGTTACCGATTCTTTCAATTTTATTTCTTATTATACTTCTTATTGTTTAGTTGTTTAATTATGAAGTAATAAAATCAGTATCAATAATATTCTTATATGTTATTATAAGTATGAAACAACCCTATTTCACCATCTATCCATCCTACGGAAAACAAAATCACTGCGCGTGCGTACGTACGGAATACCGTCTCCACGTCGTGGTGTAATCTATTTTACACCACCACCTTACATGGATGGGTATAATGGTGTAAATAATTACTATATATGATTATTGTAAAGTTATTTTGATTCTGAAATAGTATACATACACTCCAATACAATTCCACAATCATGGGAATGATATCATCGCTCGTGCGTACGTATAGAATACCATCTCCACGATGTGATGAGACTCGTTCTACATGAGCTTCATTGCATAATGATTATATAAATGAATTGAATGAATAAATATGATATATATTAAACTAATACGATTCTGTAAATGATGTGTCTATAACCTAAAAATAGGAATAAGAATTTATTCGACAAAACACACATACGAACATAATGCAATAAACACCCGAATAACAAGTAGCATTGAAATATTACTAATAAGAAGCTAAGAATATGACCATATATGAAATAATAAAAATAATTATGATTCTTTAATAATTCAATGAAATTCTTTAAATCATTATACAGGAGGTTCAGACACTTAAGAAGTAAATCGGACCTAAGGTAAGGGAAAATCTCACAATCTCATTTTTTATCTAAGATTGTTTATACATCAGAATTTAATAAGGAATATTTATCATCCACATCCATGTTTCCTCAGTATGTAATATTATTTCCATCCACTTACAATTTTTTAAATCTAATTTTACCCGTCGGTGAGTTTTTAGTAAAAGATATGAAAGGAATATTTTGTCGTTTTTAGTACGAGGTACTATTTGACTTTTCCGGCCAATGTACGGGAAGAATGTTTTTTATAAATTATACGGCATGAATGGATTTTTAAAAAATTATTTCCATGAAGCTTCCTTTATAGGTTTTCAAGTTTTTTTAATCAACCTCTTTTAGTTCAAAGTTATAAGACATGTTAAGAAAGGAAAATGTTTTTGAAGTATAAAGGATATTTTCCCCAAGAATGGAGTTCAAGTGTTTTATCAAAATTATTTTCCATATAAGATAATAGAGGGTTCTATTTATATCCCTATTTTTACATTGATTTGATTATGTTATGATGGAATTATTTTTATGATATCCTTTTATGGATTATGTTATGATGATGTGATGTTTAAGAATCCCATTTTTATTACATGGGTTATGCTATGATGTATGGTTTATGATTTTGTGGCACACATAATAATGGTATCATTATGAGATGGGTGGGACCTATATCTCCCTCCAATGCATTGGGTAAAGATTTATATCTCATGAGATAGACGTGGTTGGAACGGCAGGTTAAACCGGTTCAGTGAAATAGGACTGAAATGAGGAGTGAACTCGGTTCAGAAATGAACTTTGTCTGCTAAGATAGTCTTGGGAATGAGTTTTGACTACAAAGAAATGATATTATATGATTATATGTGTATGCCACAAAGCTTCATGTTTTAAGTTATGATTATTGGGATTACATTTCACTTCTATGATTTATCCCATGTTTTGATCTCTTTTGTAGGATAAGATTTTCAAAATGTTATGTTCTTATAAATATGATTTGTTTGATATTTCTTTTGTTTACCCTTACTGAGCATTTGATCTCACCATTTTGTATGTTTTCTTTTCCCCAAGTCAGGAAGAAGGATATTAAGTAGGATATTCCCAAAAGAGACTCTAGATATTATGAAATAAATGGGAGAAAACATAGATGATTTATGAACCAATTGTTTATGTTTCCCAGTTTCTAAAGACACTATACTTATATGTTCCTCTCATGGTTTTGTTATATGTTGTAATAGTCATGCTTATATTTTTATGTAATAACCATGTATGAAAATTATGGTTCGTTATAAATGTGCTTGAGGCCATGTGACCAACCAGGTACGGGGTGCCTCTAGGTGGATTTTGGAACCAGGATATTACAATATGAACCAACATCAAAAAAATTGTTAATAAAGAAACCTATTTATAAAGGGAATAATCTTGGGTAAACTCTTCTAGAATAACAAATTATAGGTTTCTAAATAAGAGAACATATGTGGGAATTGATGTTATGTACATGGAAGAAAAAATTAAACAAATATAGATCAGGATATAGCACATCGATTATAAGAAAGTGGGTGATATGAATAAGGTTAACAAAAAACCATAAAATAAAGTGGCATTGAAAAATGAATTAATATCATGAAAAAGATGATATTAGTATGAAATTTTATTTCATGGTCATTTTTCTAATTTTGGGTAATTCTATTTCCATCTAGACTAAGAATATATGAAAATATACTTACATTATATCTTTTTTATTTCAGAAGAAAAATTTCATCCTTTAGTTACACCTTGATCAATTTCTAGTCATCAAATACTCTAGTAGATGAATTTGTTTCATGTATACAACACTTAATAAAGTCCATAAAATAATAATAATTCATTCCTTTAATCTCAATAATAAAATGTTAACACTTGTTATATAATATGAAAAAAAATTCATATGGTGAAGTAACACATTAATCTCTAAAACCTCATCCAAAGTTCAACATAAACCAATCCAAAAGTGGTTAACCTTATAACCCTTCCAAAATTATTTATTTATAAAAAAGGCACTAAATTTCACAAAAACCAACATAACATTAGTCCCCCAATATAACATAAAGTGGATATTGATTGTCTCATAATAAATTTGTGAATACCTTTATCATTTATTCTATTATAAAATTATAATAACTTGAATTACAAAAAAATATTATTAGAATATTACATGACTCATCATTCATTAAATAAAAAATATAGTATGGGACATATTCATTAAATCTAAAAAATTGTAAACTCCATCAATGATACTATAAACCACATTGTAAAAAAATCATAAATAACTACTAAGGTCATCAATAATATCAATTTTACTTATTCATATCCAGTATCACTTTATCCCAATATAATATGTCAACATTTGAAACATATAAATGGTTATATTCCATTAATCAAAATATCACCATATCATTAAGTCTCTTTTCTTTTCCATAAGTACCATTAAAATTATATTTGAGTATACATAATGTAAAAATTATACAAACAATCACTATACATATTATAATTCAAATAAAATAATTATGGAATTCCAATACACAAACACTTAAGTTATTCCACCTCATCCTTGCGCCATTAACTACAGTTTTTTGTCATATTCCTTAATAAATACTTTATTTTATATATCATTCATAGTCACTTAATCATTATAAATATAACCATTACTCGTAAAAACATTATGATTATATTTATATGATTCCCCCTTAGGACATAGATTTTTATGATTCTTATCATTTACAAATTTAAAACTATAAGAAGTCAATCATATCATAGTGAAAACATTATTCTCATCCATTTAATTTACCAAACTTTTAATTTTTCCTTTGGAGTTTCATTCTTTGTACCTTTCACTTCCACAACCAAAACATCTTCTCATCCCTCTGGGGATTTCCCTTGAGTGATTCTTCAGAGATTCTCAACGTAAAATAAAAAAAAAAATTCTTTCATGGTCTCTCTATATGAAATATTAGGTAATTATATCCTTATATTCATTTGTGAGTCAGATAGTTGGTTAAGCTTCATGTTGTTTTTCATGTTTTAAAATAGATGTTTTGGATTGATCGTAACATATTTTACTCCAATAATCATCCCATTTTTCTTCTCATTAGAAAATGGTCCATTAAATTCAATGTTAACCTTGTTCATTTTGGATACCACCGTTAACTTCAACCAAATATCATAGTGTGAGAATCCCTAATCATACATTAAAACCTAATAAATATAAAAAAATCACTTAAAAGATGTCTAAATCATGAAACATTATTTTTATTCATTGAATTATTAGGATTATCCTATGGAATTCATAGTCATCTCAATTTAAATACCTCATTATGGTTCGTAAATAGTTCTTGAATTTCCAAAAAATATCCCTTCGGAGTGTCAGACTAGGTGTATAGTAACACCTATTGTAATGATCAAGGTGAAAATAAAGTGTATATCAATGGAAACTTTTCAAAGTTGTTTCCCCTAGGAAACTCTATTCTAGATACACATCCACTTGTAAAATATAGAAAGTTATGTCATTTCTTGTAACCCACTCTCTCTATCATTTACCAAAATTTCATGATATTTTCCTATACATTAACTCATCTTGAGACTTATTCTTAGACATATATCAGGTCATATCCCTAGAAATAACCCTATGTATTTCACTAATTTTTCCTCATCCTAGTTTATAGAGGTTAAAAAAACATTTCTTATTATAAAAATTATCTAAATGACAACTTTTAATCCATTGATAATACATTTTTTAGATGAATATTCAATAAGTTACAAAAACACATGGTCGAGGACCATAATTGTTTAGTGTATTTGGATACTAGTTTCACAGTATTTTAATTTGGTTAAAGATATTAAACATCTCCCATAAATATCTTCACCTTTATTACTCTTCACAAACATTCCATACTTAAATCCTTTATTCATATCCTTGAGAAAGTAAACATAAGAAATTGTGATCTCATATGCTCAGTAAGTGTATGAAAGTGAGATAACAATGATCAAATAAGCATTAAATGAGCATAAGGTTATGATATAATTTGAATAACATTTTAAATACATACCCTTACTATCAAATATCATAATATTATAACATGGAATAAACATGGGTAGTTTATATGACATGATTCATAAAAAATCAAAGAACATGAGAAATGATAAAATTCCATTAGCATCTGAAATAGAATTTTGGCATACAAAAAGTTATATAAATTCATTTCCACAATATTAAAGTATAACATCCAAGGATATCATAGTGGAATGGGTTCAATACCAAAAACATCATAGTATTCTAGTTTCACTCTCAATTCCTTACAAGAGGAAAATATACCTTAATGTATTGGTTTCACTCCCTATTCCAGTCTTATCTATCTCAAGAGATTTAAATTTTTTCCCAATTATTTGTAGTGGATACAGGGCTCACCCTTTGTTGGTTATAACATAACCACCATCCTTAATTATAAAATAACCAACATCCTTGGTTATAACATAACCAACATAACATAAGGAAAATCATACATATATGTGACCCCAATCATAAAACATTCATCGTGTCGGAATCTATAAAATGAAATGGTTTTAAAAAATATTTCATCATATCATAACTCGAGAGATAAGTTTCATAATCATTTAAATATTTAATCTCAATATATCCCATCAAAATAAGTGGGTTTCATAAAAATTATATCATGGTATAACCCATGTAATTTAAATTGGTTTCATAAACATCATTTCATCATAAAGCATTCAGAGTAAGAATAAAAATGGTATCCTTGGTTCAAGTCCCAATAAATAAATAACTATATCAATGTTTTTAATCGTAGACAGAGAATGATTTTGAAAGATGAATAACTATGAAAATTTTTTCAAGATAATAAATTTTCATTGGAAAACATTATTTGAAAATCACAAAAAATTTAAGAAATAATTTTCATTGAAAATAACCATGTAAACTTATAAAAAAATTTACAAATCATTTAAAATTTTTCTTGAGGAAAATAAAATTTCAAATAAAATTTTTAAATATATTTAAAATAATTTTCAATGAAAATTTCCTTAAAATTTTATAGGGAAATATTAAAATAAAATTCATGTCATAATGGTGATAATTTCCATCCATGTTGTGCATAATAAAAAAATATTCCTTTCCCATTTTCATTAAAACCCAAACAAGAATTGTTTGAAAAATGACCAGATAATCCCTTTCAAAAAATGTTTTAAAAAATTCGAATATTGGTAAAATTTTATTTAAAAAACATTTGTTGATTTTTAAGAATCATTTTCATAAACATTTTTAGAAAGAATGGTTTTGAATGAAAAATAAATTTTTGACAAAATTAAGAACTAAAAAATATTTTTCAAAAAAATATTTTTAACTCCTGAGTATATAAATATAGGAAAATGAATTGTAAAACTTTATTATAATAAAAGTAATATAGCAGAATAAAATTAATATTTTTTGGTTAGGTAGATCGTAATATTTCATCATTGGAATTATAATAATGAGAAATCCTGATAAACAATTCAATTTTTACATAAAAACCTTATAATTTTTGTAACTTTCAATTGTTAACCTCATTAAAGAGTAAAATTAAATGAAACATATAAAATCATGAGAATAATTATAGTTATTATATTATATTTAAAATGGGATGTATATAACCCTCATAAAGAAGATAGTTGTACAACATTACATATGCCTCAATAAAGGAAAATTGTACCAAGAGCCCTTACCAAATGGATATATTTTGAACCATAATCCCCATGAATATAAGATCTTATTATGGATATGTAAATACAAATAATTTTTATGATAATAAATATAAAATACATTATTGGAAATTTTAGAAACCAAATATAAGAAAAAGGTGTTAAATATGGTATATATCTTATAGAAGTAAAAAAGTGGGAAGGAAATCACTCACTTCTTTAGTATACTTTTGAATTATAAGACCTAATAAATAATAATGTAAAATAAATCATTTAATATCATTATAATGAAGATATTAATGATATATAATTTCAAAAGTTAAATATATACCCCAAATAAAATAAACAAGCAGTGAATTTTCTAATGTCTCTCTGAAATGAAAGTGAAAATAGAAATCTCTTACCTTAAGTATTTAATTTTTTAATACACATTGATACATCTAGTATAATAAATATAAGTTTATTTTAAATATATTATAGAACCATATTTATAGAAATTATATCATATATTATTTAGTTAGGACTATTTACTACCTGTTTATTTAAACTTCCTTATTAAAATCATGTTTTAAGTAATAACCACTTTGTTTCTTGTGTATGTTTTAATTTCTTATTTTCATTATTATTACATTGATAATGGTTATAACATATCCTTAATAATTATCATGAAATAATTATCATAATTATAAATCAATATTACTATTAATACCAATAATTAAGGATGGTATTGAGAAATTATGTATGTCGTGATCATGGAGAGGGTAGGTTGTACATAGGTATGACTAACATTTAAATTTTTCGATGATCATTATAGAATGGGGATAAAAATTATTTTATCAATATAGGGTGATAATAATATCAAAAATAATATAGTATTCCTTTAAATATACTTATAATTATCATCCATTTTGTGTTGGGGTTAAATGACAGAGTCACAGTGCTTCATGAAGAAAGTAATCCACATGTACATGAACAACGTTATCATATTTACGTTAGTGAAAAGAAATGAAAGAAAATAATATATTATCTTTTAATAATGATTAATATTCCATATATATCATAATAATGTAATTTATATGAAATATATTTTTTAATATTATCCTTATTATCTTCCATATAATGTGTTAGTGAAAATGAATCACATCGGGTCATGAGGCAGTAATCCACCATACACACAAACAACGTTATCATATCACCTATGAAATGGAATGTAAAAAATTTTATTTATGATAAAAATAACTGTGGAGACATAATTATATTATAAATAACATATATATACTTTATATCTATCATAATAATGAACCATGGGAAGTGGTAATGGAGAATTGAATGGCATCAATTCGTGAGGTGGTAGTCTTCAATACAAATTAATAATGATTTTATAACCCATTTCATTATGGTGTAGGTGGTTATAGGTCATGAAATTCGCATAAAAAAATATAATAATAATTAATATATTGAATATATTATCTAACCATATTGTAATAAGAATTAAATTAGGTGTTTGAATAAATAAAATAAAAATACTTGATGAGAAACATTACCTCTCCCTCAGGTAACATCCTTAGGTTTGCACCAAAATAATTCAATGGTTTGCATTATAAAATAATTAAGTCATAGAGATTAGGGGATTCAATAATTGATTTTCTAAACCAAAAGGGTTTTAGGGTGTGAGAAGGATATGAGAGAGGTTTCTTTTTATTAGTGAGGAGAGTGGTACACTTGAAATTTTTGAAAAGAAATGTTTGTACCAACATTTCTTCATGAAAAATGAAAGAAAATGTAATGTTATTAAGAATTAGATATTATTGATTATAAATATTTCAACAAAAGAAGAAAATTTCATGTTTTTAGGCCTTCTTTACCCTTATCCTTTTAGATCAACACCTGATTAAATCATTTTACCTTTACCATTATAATAATTTTTTACGTTTTTCACTGGTCCTGTTGGTCAAATATAAATTTTCACTTATTTGAAAATATAAATTTTGATGATTCCAAAAAATGTATCTGTTTATCAAAATTAAATTAATATAGGACAAATTTTATAGTTGAATATGTACCCCGTAGACATGACAAGAAAGAACCTTTTTAGAGAAACAGTTATCAAATGTTGATAATATTTCTATATAAAAAATCAATATTAAAAAGACTCAAAAGGACTAAATTGAATTAATAGATACATAAATTATCTAATTTTACTTCAAAAACAATTAAAAATTTATTTTAAATTTTAGAAAATTCAAATGAAAAAGGAATCATTATATTGTAATTCAGTAATTTTAACTACTTATCAAAAAATTAATCTTTTTTGAAAATCATAAAAAATTAACCCTAAGATAATTATTAAATGATTATTTATAAAATTAAGTAACATTTTCTAAAATAGATTTTTATAATTTTAAAAAATTTACATTAAAAATAATCATACAATAAGGGGAAAACATATTTTGGATAAAAACAATTTTTAAGCTTAAAATTGGATTTATTGTTATCTCTTATATAGAAAACACATAAGAATAATTATAAATAGTTCAATTAATATATAATATATATATTTCTCAAAAATAATTAACCAATAGTGATTTATTTAATTTATTGAGATAAAACTAGTTTTTCATATAAAACATGAATTTTCAAAAAAAAAAAGATTCTGTTTAAATTTAAAAAATTGGTTTTATTTCTAATTAATTGGTCTCCATGAAATTCGTTATATATACATGTGTAAACAATATATTTTCATAACTTAGTTCATCAAATTCATACCTAACAATCCAAAAATTGGGTGATAAATATAATATTGAATAATTATAATATCTTAATGGTAAGTCACATTTCGTTTAAGCTTAGAGTGGTGTGTAATGAAGGATATACTCATTTTTTCATGTAACACACACTAATCTCTACAAAATTATTTTTTTTTCAAAAATATTATATTTATTTGAATAAATATTTTAAAAAATATATGAGCCTTAAATGTTTTCCTAGAAATTTTAGGAAATTTGTATTTATTTTTACTAATTTAAATTTCTTTGATAACTTTCCCAACATGAAACATCGTGTTTATCATGTGTTATATTTATCACCGAGTTTATAAAAACCATGACAAAAAATTGGTACTGTTTTTTAAAAAATATAGTTATTACTTAGCCATTAAACATTGAAAATTTATTATAAATAAACCTAATTAAAATATTATGAATAATAGTTATATATAAATAAATAATATTTATAGAAAATACATAGTTTTTAGTAAATACTTTAAAAGGTTTAAAAATACTTTTTTTTAAAATGTGTTATCCAATGTAATTATGTTACTGAAAATTAAAAAAATAAATTTCAACTAATTTTAGAAAATTATGTTTACAAATTAACATCATTTTTAAAATCATAATTTAAAAATTATGTAATGGTGAATTTTTATGATTTTTCTAAGAACATTAATTTTTCTATTAATTATGAAAAATACAGTTTTTATTGAAAACTGCCTTTTCATTTAAAAAAAATTATATAAGTATTTTTGTTTTAAAATGGGTTTTAAAATTAAATTATAAAAATTACATATAAATTAATTCAATTTGGTTCATCTTAACCATTTTTATAGAATTATGATAAAAAATATTTTAAAACATTTGAACATTTTCTCATTGGAAAACTATTATTTCATCACATCTACGGGTTTAATTTCAAATAAAAATTTGCCATGATTTTTAAAATAATTTGTAAAAATGATTTCATATTTTTAATAATCATAATTTACATCATATAATAATGTAAACACAATTTTTGATAATAATAAATAGTAAAAATATAAAATATTATTTATCATGATTAAGCCAAAAATGTGTTTACCAGGGTTAAATTAAAACATTATGGGTTAAAAATGACCCAATACATGTAAATAATCCATTTTATGACCATCTATTTACCTTATAAAGTATAATTATAGATAATGATCCATTTTTTTTCCTTTTATCATTTGAAAATGTGGGTGCACCTTTTTCTTTCCAAAAACTACAAGTGTAAAAATCGCCTCACTTATAATAGGCCACCCCTTCCCTTATTCTATTCAAACATAAAAACAATTTTTTCAGAAAATAACTACAAAAATATCTTATATAATTATCTTATCTCATCATATAATCATTCTTTTTTTCAGAAATCTATCATAGAAAGGCTTTTGGTGAAAACCTAAGGTGGTTACCCTGAAAAAGAGGTGGTGACCTTTGACAAGCATTTTTATTTTTTTTCAAATTCAAACTCATTAACTTAAAAATAAAATATGATGATATAATATCCTTATAAAATTAAATGTATTGTAAATTTTTTATTTTAAGTTAATTAACAAAATCCATGTAGAATTTCATTATATGGGATACAAAGATATTATTTGTGTGTACAGAGGACTACCACCTCGTGAACTAATGTTATTCATTTTCCATCACTAACTTTCATAGGTGTATATAAGTATGGTATACATGTTTATATATTATATTTATTATATTTTTATACATATGAATGTTCTATATTTTCCACGCCCCCTCCCCAAAAGGTGTACCCCTCCTTCGCTGGTAATGTGAGAAGGGAGATAATGACCCATGTGTCTTACCTCTAGTAGGCCTCGGGTTGGAGACTAGTACCAAGGGCATAGTAAACACTCAAATGGGAGGGATTACCCTCTATGAGAACACACGAGAAATAGAGAGATGAGATAGACACCAAATAACTCCAACTCAGACTACAGTATAAAAGAAATCCCATGTGCAGATATGTAATGTCATGCAAAACTAAAACAGCTGAAAGTGAAACTGCAAGTACCAAAAGAATGTAAAAATGGAAGAAACTACAAGCCCAGAAATCTCATGCAACCCCAAGCTAGTAGTAACCAACCTGATCTTCAACCTTCTACAAGTTACCTAAAAACATTTTATATATACATTGGGTGAGTATAACTGTAAACTCTGTAGGATCCTCCCTAGAGCCTCCTGTGCAAAATTAATGAAGGCATGCTAAAGCACAATGAACAAAAAGTGAAACTAACTCATGACTTAAATAGGTATACTATGTTCCCAACCTCACCATGGATACTCTATCAGAGTATCAAATAAAAGAGTAATAAATATAATAAATAATATCAAGGGTACAGTGCTACCACTTCCCCACTAGTTTTCTGATTTCCCCAACATCGCACGTCCTAATCATCTCTCTCTAAAAAGTCTTGCCTACAGATACCGTGGCGCAGCACCACAACATGCACCTCATACAATAAAACCACCACATCCACGTAATAAAAGTAAATAGGTAGTTTTCGAGAGCCACCATACCTAGAATTACGTGTATCATATATTGAGTATTAAACCTCAATCCATTGTAGCCCATACACCACATAAGGATCCTCAATACATCATAGCCTATACACATTACACATATAATATTCCATAGGAAAATATATCCTGAACATATTTTTGTGAATAAGCACAATCCATTATATCCCTCTACACACATATATTGGGAAAACTAACTATTTTGCCTACCAGCACATGTATCTACCAAAGAGAAGGGATTGGGGCCAAAGGGTGTAGTCATCCATGCATCCTACCACCAGAATGTAGGGGAAAAGACCCCCCCCCCATCATGGCTTATAATCCTAGGGGTATCAGTTTCTCTAACTAATGAGGTGGATTAGTGTTTAAAAACACACAATGTAAATAATATATTATAGATCACAACCACAGTATAGGCATAACCTAGTCTTAGACTCAAATACAGCTAAGGTCTCTAGGACTCCCAGCTTCCACTTCTAAGACTAGGTATCCTATAATCACACAACCATTTAAATATATTTATTACATTACTTCATTCCCTTTTTATCAATTTCACTTCACGTTAATTAATTATTTAAACATTAATTAACCATTAATAATTTATACATTGTATTTCATTAGAATATCACCCAAAGTACAATGTTTCAATAAAATTTAAACAAAAATATTACATCCTAGCAAGCTACAACCCCACGGGTTAACATCATTTATTCAATCATTTATTAACAGAATTATTACTTACTCATATTCCCAGAAAATCTAGAAAAACATTCTAAACTATTAAACATAAGGGGGATCAACACGGTGAGTATGTGAACTACCCATCGAGTCTTTTCCACCTATAAAAAGTGCATAGACCCATCCTCAATTAAGAAGCTAATATTAGAATGCACATGGTATACCCTACATGTCTTCATCCCTTTTGGAAAGAGGGTAAGCAAGACTAACTGCCATGAGCAGTGGGGAATGTAAAGCATATAAAAAACCAACAAGATTCATCAAGCATCCAAACATTCACATCCAACCTATTTCATTATCTATGGTTTCCTCCCAGAAAACCATGTGCATAATACAATGCATCTTTCCACTATAGGCATGAACTGCTGCCACAAACAATGGGCCTCTCTACCCCAACATTTCACAAAAGCCACACAAGCTCATATCACTGCATAAGCACTAGGAAAACAAACATCATATTAACTGGGCTCTTGGCCCTTGAGCAAGCAACATGGTAACTCGGAACCCTGTGAGTAATTATCTTTTATTGAACAACCTGTTCATTAATCCATCCTGAATTTATCATTTTATTATTAATAGGTTCCAATAATGGAAAACCTAAATAGTAAGCTATCACAAATAATTAAACATGATTACTACATCAATTTTATTAACATGAATTTACAACAACAACAACAACCAGATTTATTTAAATGCCAATTTATCTTTAGCCAAATAATTATCAATTAATGAAAAATTTACATTCTTTACCAATTTCATCAAGAATGACATGGTAATAAGAAAAATATTTATATCACACTATCTAGAAAAACAAGAGGAATTAACATACGATTGACACCAATTTATTTATCCGGTTTAAATATTTATTATGTAAGTTCCATTATGATTGAGTGGTCTAAAACATGATAACTCTACAGTTTCATGTCAAAGTATAGAGATACCATGAATCCCCTACCTCAAATAGTTATTGACATTATTTATACGAGAGAGATTCACACAACGGATCACGGTCGCCCCCTCCGATGACAACTGCATCCGAACGAGGATGATGCGGTATGACCACACCAACCAAAGCCCAAGAAAACTCCATTAGAGTCATGTAGATCACATAAAATAACATGTAAAAGAGAAAACTGGGGTAAAGGATTGAATAAAACACAAAAACAGTGGTAGATCATACCTTCTATTGATGAAGGATCGACACTGGCTGCTTGCACCAAAATAGAGGGTGTGCATGCAGTAGGAAGAAACTTCAAGGGGAAATCAATCCAATTATTAAGGTTCTATCACATATCTCTAAAGGGAAGAAGGAAAGGTTAGAGCGTCCCACACTGGGGAACAAGAATTTAGGACAAGGAAGGAAGATATCTCATCCCTTTAGAAGATTTATGAAGCAGCGATTTAAGAAACGCTGGATTTTCTATTAGAAGAAGATCACATTAAACAACATGGTTTAACCAACTAAAATCATTCCAAACCTTATGAAAATTAATATAAGAGTTATTTGATTTGATTCGGCCTTAAATCCCTTAAAACAAGGAATTGAATGAATTTTACGTCAAAGAAAATATCAAAGGAGATAAATTGTGTGAAGGTGGAAACACTATACACGATCCTGGAAACACTGTACACCTATCGATGCTGGAAACACAGTACACGATCTTGGAAACATTTTACACCTACTGATCCTTGAAAAATTGTTCAAATAATGACTCATCGATACGGATGGCACTGTTCAAAAAATGACTCACTAATACTGATGGTACTGTTCACAAAATGACTCACTAATACCAATGGTACAATTCAAATAATGACTCACTGATACCAATGGTACTGCTCACAAAATGACTCACGGATACTGATGGTACTGTTCACAAAATGACTCACTAATATCTATGGTACTCTTCACAGAAAGACTCAATGATACTGATGGTACTGTTCATATAATGACTCACTGATACTGATGGGACTATTCGTAGAATGACTCATTGATACTGATGGTACTGTTCGTAGAATGTCTCGCCGATGGAAAACACTGTACATATTCTTGGAAACACTGTTCACAAAATGAATCACTGATGGAAAACACTATATGCAATCATGGAAACACTATTCACATAATGTCTCACTGATGGAATTATTCACATTAGTCTTGCCGATGAGAAACATTTTTCACATCGGTCTCACCGATGGAACTCTTCAAATATGCCTCACGGATGGAATTGTTCACATTAGTCTCACTGATACATGGTACACATTGGTCTCACTAATATAACTTTTCAAATCAGCCTCACCGATGGAACTGTTCGCATCGATCTCACTGATGGAACTATTCCAATCAGTCTCACCGATGGAACTATTCACATCGGCCTCACCGATAGAACTGTTCGCAGAATTGTAAATTTGGAAAAGTGTTGGGGATAAGTCACATTGACTACACTGAACACCTCAAACACAAGATTTCCACATAGGAATGGACTAGATAGGTCTGGTCTATTACATTAGATACCTCTCTAAACATTCTCATCCTTGACAATTCAAACCTCGCCCAGAAAATAGGGGGTCTGAACAATCACACAAATAACATCATGGCCTCCTTGAGCTTAAGGTAAACCAGTAATAAATTTCATTGAGATTTCCTCCCACTTCCATTGAGGAATATATAATGGCTGGAGAAATCCTCCGGGGACACAGTTCTCGGCCTTCACCTTCTGGAAGTCCAAACATTGAGACGCAAACTCAAAAACTACATGCTTCATCCCTGGCCACCAAAACAGACTCTTCAAGGCTTTGTACAACTTTTTCAGGACAGGATATACTACTAAAGGATTACTATGAAACTCTCTGAGAACCACCTCATGCATTGCCAAAGGAACAAAAAACCTTCCCTGATAAAACACCCAATGTTGTTCATCCTCAGACCAACTATCAGGGGCCTCGCCATTAACAACTCCATCTCCCCATACCTCCACCTCAAGATCCTCCAACTGGGAATCTTCCACCTGCAGCACCAGATATGACTACACATTCATCAGAAAAAGACAACCTCTTCCCCCACCTTCTCCCATATCATGATGTAATGCTAAAAGTTCTTCCATTACACTCCAAGAATCACCATATTCATGCACTGCATCACTACGTTACTTCCTGCTCATCGAATCATCAACAACATTCCCTTTTCTAGGGGTAGACGATATTTTGAAGTCGTATTCTTGTAAGAACTCCATCCATCGACATGGCCACTAGTTCAAGCTATGCTGGGAGAAAACATACCTCGGGCTCTTATGATCGGTGAAAACCACAAAGTGCTTTCCAATGAGGTAATGTCTACACAACTTCAGAGTAGACACCACGGATACCAACTCAAGATCATGGGTGATATAGTTACGTTCATGGGGGTGTAACTACTGAGACCCATAAGAAAAAACCGATCACTACTACCTCATGACACAACCTACCCCCAGATGTGATGCATCACAGAAAACATCAAAATGAACTAACTCTATTGGAAGTCAAAGAAATGGAGCACATACCAACTTATCCTTTAGATAATTGAATTCTTCCGGACACTAATCAGTCCACACTAATGCCTGATCCTTCCTAGTCAATTCAGTTAGAGGAGTCACAACCCAAGATAAATCGTCTACAAACCTCCTGTAGTAGCCTTCAATACCATGGAAACTTTTCACCTTTTCCAGTGTCTTGGGGACTTCCCAAGACACAACTGCTTCTATCTTTGATGCATCCACAACTACTCCCTTCTAGGACACTACATTTCCCATGAAATGTACTTCTCAAGAACAAAAATCACACTTTGAAAACATCCCAAATAGATGATGTTGATGAAGAACTCTCAAAAATGTGTGTAGATGCTCCACATGCTCCTCCTCGGATGTAGAGTACACAAGGATTTCATCGATGAAAACCACAATGAGCTTATCCAGGAACTCATGTAACACAGTGTTTATCAATCCCATGAACACATCTAGATAATTCTTCATAATAAGTGGAATTACAATGAACTCATAATGCCCATGATGAAAACAAAAAGAAGTCTTTGGGATATCCTCATCCTTCACACGCATCTGATGATATCTTGACCACAAGTTGATCTTTGAGAACCAAATTTCACCATTTAGTTGATCAAATAAATCATCAATTCATGGAAAAGTATGGCAATTAATCATTGTCACATTGTTTATGTGACGATAATCAATACACAACTGCAAACTACCATCATCCTTCTTCATGAACAAAACCATTGCACCCCATGGTGACACACTTGTCCAAACAAAACAGCATTATAATAGACCATCAAGCTATATACGTAGCTCTTGTAACTCATGTGGGGATATCCTATATAGAGACATAGATATAGGAGATGCTCTTGGCTATAGCTCGATCCCAACCTCGATCTCCCATCAAGGGGGTAATGCTACAACCTCTTCTGGAAAGACATCAGTGTACACTTATATGACTAGAGGAAATTCCAACTGCTGAACCTCTGAAGAACTCGACATCATATCATCCATAAAGGATGATAAATACGGAACATGCCTCTCACCCATTTGAGGGTATCACCCACTAATAAACATAGCTATCCCTCCATCTGCATCGAAGAACACCACCTACCTCCTGAAGCAATCAAAGATAACCTACACCGAATACAACCAATTCATGCTAAGGATGACACCGTATGGTTGTATTGGTATACATAGGAAATTTCCCCAAGATCAGTGCTTCCCTAGCACTAGACAATAGTCTCTACATACTTCAAACAAGTCATCTTGACCTCCAACTGGAATACTCAACTCCAAGGGCACTGGAAGCCTCTCTACCTCAGGTCACAGTGCATGTACAATGGAAGGTGTTATGAAGGAGTGTGTCTCTCCTGAATCAAACAAAGAATACACCCAAGTATAAAACAAGAAAATGGAACCTCGAACAATGTCTGGATATCTTGGAACTAGCAATGCTAATGAATGAAGCTAAATACGACCTATTCCATGACCTCTCTGACCTTGATGAATACCACAACCACGAGAGCACTCTACACTCTAAGGATGGGGAGCTTCATGGGGATATCCTCTACCTACCCCATCTTCTCTCTTTGGTTCCAAAGCTAGTGAAACCCACTATTTCTTCCTCAGCTGGAACAACCCCAATGGAGGAACCGGGAGCGGAACACATAGTGAATGATAATTTCACTGAAAGGTTGGAAACTCTCGTTGCTGATGACATCACCTCCACAAGAAAAACAAGTGTATGATCCCTTTCATAGGCCTGAGAGCCGTTACCCCTAGAGAAACAAGATGCTAAGGGTTGGGACCAACCCCCGACCGAATGGAAAATCTTCATCCCTAAAAACCAGGAACCTCGTACCATAGATCTGCTTCATGATAAATAAAGAAAACTCCCCTAATGTGATGATCTAGTTCGGTCCAATGTCCTCTCAATGACCTCTTCCCTTACCAGCACCTCAAGATATATCTTTAGCATAAACATAGTGACCTAGCACTGGATATCTGGAGGCAAATCCTCCTCAAAATGCCTCTCCCTAGCCTCCTCATTTGAAAACAGGTCTGAAGAATATCGTAAAAGGTTCCTAAAATAGATTCCAAACTCTCATACACTAGATCTCCCCTTTCAAAGGGTAATCAGCACTTGGAAACTAGACTTATTTTTAGTTGAAGATAGAAACTCGACTCTAAACTTGTCTCAGAACTCATCCCATGAGATCACTGACTCGTCCCAATCCTAGAGGAAAAATAACCACCACTTCCTTGCTGGTCTACGCCGCATCGTCACAACCAAATACACCATGTGATCCTTCTGGGATTGTATTGAACTGAATAATATCTAGACCTCCTCCAAACAATCTTCTGTGATTTTATCTGAAATGGGTCCCTTTTACTTCTTCAAACTTTGGCACTAAAACTCTCAGAGTGTCCTCCTCCAAGTGTCGTCATCATCAACCTCTACACTGTGGTGATCTGCTGGAAAAACATTCTCGACATCTTCTGTGTGAATCTGATGAGGACATAGACCTGGAGCCATACCTGCAAAATAAAAAATAGTTAGAGATCCTAAACCTAGAATCGGGATGACTCAACATTAATTATTTAATTATTTTCTTTTATTCATTTTATATTAACCAATCCTAAGGTCTACCCATTGAAACACATGCACAAATAAGAATGATGCATGATCCTTTCCTAGGTCTCTACCCTGTAACTAGTATCACCGCATTTAGTTGCCACTCTAAACTTAATGTTTTCTACATTAGATCATAGGGGGACCTACACACCTATGTCTCAGCTGGTCTCCTATGTTTACATCACTTTACAAACTTGACTAACACTATTTCCCTACCAACCCATGCAACCTCACATGTGCCTAACACAAAACTCCATACTCTCCCTTAACCAACCTCTAATACCACTCTGTCATGACCCTGTCCCAAGAAGGTGTACCCCTCCTTGGCCAGAAATGTGAGAAGGGAGATAATAACCCCTGAGTCCTGAATCTAGTAGGCCCCATGTTGGTGACTAGCACTGAGGGCGTAGTAAACACACAAATGGGAAGCATTACCATCTATTATAATACATGATAAAGAGATAGATAATATAGATAGCAACCAACACCAAATCAGAATATAATATAAAATATACCCCAAGTGCACATATGTAATGTCATGAAAAACTACTGCAACTAAAAGGGAAACTTCAAGTACTAAAAGAATGTAAAAATGGCAACAAACACACGCCCGAATAGCTCCGGCAACCCCAAGATAATAGTAACCATACTGATATCTAACCTTCACCAAGTGACCTAGAAAAAAAGTTTATATATACATAGGGTGAGTATAATAGTATACTCAGTAGGATCCTCCCCATAGCCTCTCGTGAAAAAGTAAAGAAAGAATGCTAAAGCACGATAAAAAAGAAGTGAAACTTACTCATCACCTGAACATGTATACTAAGTTCCCAGGTCATCATGGATACACTCTTAAAGTATCATATACAAGAGTATATAATATAATGAAGAATATCAAGGGTACCCCACACCCACTTCCTCACTTGTTTTTCGCTTTTCCCCAATGTCTCACGTCCGAAACATCTCTCTCTGAAAAGGATTGTCCGCAGACACTTGGGTGAAGCACCACAACATGTACCTCATGCAGAAAAACCACCACATCCAAGTAAGAAAATTAACCATGTAGTTTTCAAGAGCCACCATAGCTTGCATAACGTGTATCATGTGTCAAGTATTAAACCTCAAGCCATTATATCCCATACACTGAGTAAGGATCCTCAATCCATCATAGCCTATACACATTACACCTATAGTAGTCCATAAAAAACTATATCCAAAATATATGTGTGTGAATAACCATAAGACCTTATATCCCTCAACACACATATATGGGGAAAACTAACTGTTGGGCCTATCATCACATGTAATTAACAAGAGAAGGGAGCGAGGACATATGGGGTAGTCAGAGACATCCATCCTCCCACCGGAATGTTGGGGAAAACACCCTCTAGGTCTCAGAATCCCTAGGGTGTTAGTTTTCCTAAATAACAGGGTGGAGTAGCGTATAGAAGCACAAAAAGTTTAGAATAAACTATAGCTCACAACCACACTATGGGCATAACTAGTCTTAGACTCAACTGTAGCTAACGTCTCTCAGACTCCTGGCTTCCACTTCTAATACTAAGTATCATATAAGCACACAACCATTTAAAGATATTTATTACATTAATTTAATCCATTTTTATCAGTTTCACATTACTTTAATTAATTTGTTAAACATTAACTAACCATTAACAGTTTCCACATTATATTTCATTAGCATCACACACAAAGTCAACTGTTCTTTTAAAATTTCAACCACAACATTGCTTCCCAGCAAGCTCCAACCCCATGGGTTAACATCATTTATTCAATCATTTATTAATAGAATTTCTAATTTCCCATATTCCCAAGAATTCTAAAAAAACATTTTATGCTACTAAGAACAAGGGGGATCAACACGGTGAGAAGTTAAACTACCTGTCGAGTCTTTTCCACCTATAGCAAGAGCATAGACCCATCATCCCTTAAGAAACTAAACACAGAAATCACATGGCATACCTCACGAGTCTTATCCACTTTTAGAGGGAGGGTAAGCAAGACCATCTACATTGATTAGTGGGGAATGCAAATTAGATAAACAACCAACAAGATCCATCAAGCATCCAAACATTCACATCCAACCCGTTTCATCATCTCCGGTGTCCTCCCAAACACCCACATGCATAAACTGATGCATCTCTCCACTATAGGCATCAACTATTGTAACAACCAATGGGCCTCCATACCCCCATATATCACAATAGCTATCTAGGATCATATCACAACACAAGTAGCTGGAAAACAACCATCATATCAACTGGGATCTTGGACCTTAGGCAAGCAAGAGGGTCACTCAGAACCCTACCTAGAATTATCTTTTATCGAACAACCAGTTTTTTAATCCCTATTAAATTAACCATTTTATTATTTGTAGATTCCAATAATGGGAAACCGAAACAGTAATCTATCACAAATAATTAAACATCATTACTGCATCAATTTGATTAACATCAAATTACAACAACAACTACTACTACATGATTCATTTGCATGCCTCTTTATGTTTATCCAAATAATTATCAACTAATGTAGGATTTATGTTATTTACCAATATCATTAAGAATAAAAAACTAACAAGAAAATAATAGATATCACACTATCTAGAAAAACAAGAGTAAATAACATACGATCGATATCAATTTATTTATCTGGTTCAAATATGTATTATGTCAGTTCAATTGTGATTCAGTGGGATAAAACATAATAACTCTACAGTTTCTTGTAAAAATATAGAGAGACCACGAATCCCCTACCTCAAACAGTTCTTGAGGTTATTTATATGAGAAAGATCCACAAAAGGGATCACGTTCACCTCCTCCTATGACAACTGCATCAATCCGAGGATGTTGTACTACGACTGCACCAATCGAAACCCAAATAAAACTCCATTAGAAGCATATAGATCACATACCATAACATGGAAAGGAGAAAATATAGGGGAAAGGATCTAAGAAAACACAATAATAGAGGTAGATTATACCTTCTATCCATGAAGGATCAACACTTGCTGCTTGAACCAAAATAGGGGGTGTAGATGCAACAAGAAAAAACTTCAAGGAGAAAATGATCTAAGGATTAAGGTTCGATCACACCTATCCTATGGGAAGAAGGAAAGGTTTTAGCATATGACACCACGAAACAAGAAGGGGGAACAAGGGGAGAAGATATCTCATCCCTTTAGAAGATTTACAGAGCAGTGGTTTAAGATATGCTGGATTTTCCATTAAAAGTGGATCATAATAAACCACACCGTTTGACCATGTAAAACCATCCTGAGCCTTAGGAAAAATAATATAGGAGTTATGGGATTTGATTCAGCCTTAAATCCCTTAAAACAAGGAATTTAATGCGTTTTACGTCAAAGAAAAAGTCAAAGGGGTGAAACTGTAGGAAGCTGGAAACACTGTACTTGATCCTGGAAACACTGTACACCAACCAATGCTGAAAACACAGTACAGGATCTTAGAAACATTGTACAACTATCGATCCTAGAAACATTGTACGCCTACCAATCCTGGAATCATTGTACACAGAATGACTCACTGATACCGATGGAACTATTCAAAAAATGAGTCACTGATACAGATTCTACTATTCACAAAATGAATCACCGATACTGATGGCACTGTTCACAAAATGACTCACTGATTCTGATGGGACTATTCACAAAATGAGTCACCAATAACGATAGTACTATTCACAGAATGAATCACTTATATCGATGGTACTGTTTAAAGAATGACTCAATGATACTGATGGTACTGTTTACAGAATGACTCACTGATACTGATGGTAGTGTTCACAGAATGACTCACCAATACCGATGGTACTGTTCACAGAATTACTCACCAATACTGATGGTATTGTTCACATAATAACTCAGTGATACTGATGGTATTTTTTGAAGAATGACTCACATACATCAACGGTACTATTCATAGAATGACTGTCCAAGACTGATGGGACTGTTCATAGAATGACTCACTGATATCAATGGTATTGTTCATAGGATTTCTCACAAATGGAAAACACTGTACATGATCATGGAAACCCTATTCACAGAATGAATCACCCATGGAAGACACTGTACATGATCCTAAAAACATTGTTCCCAAAATTTCTCACCAATGGCATTCATTACATTGGTCTCAGCAATTGGAAACACTGTTCACATCAGTCTCACCAATGAAAATGTTCACATCGGTCTCACTGATGGAACATATCACATCTGTCTAATTGATGGGAAACATTGTTCACATCAGTGTCACCGATGGAGCTGTTCACATCGGTCTCACCGACGGAACTGTTTAGATCGGTCTCACCGATGGAACTATTCACATCAATCTCACAAATGGAACTGTTCACATCAATCTCACTGATGGAACTATTCCCATCGGTCTCACCAATGGTACTGTTCACATCAGTCTCACCGATAGAACTATTCACAAAATTGGAAATTTGGAAAAGTGTTGGGGATAAGTCACCTTGACATCCCAAAACACCTCAAACACCATATTTCTGTAGAGTAATGGACCTTAGAGTTCCGGGCCTTTAAAGTATTAGATATACTTCCCTAATTTTCATTCTATGATAATATGATCACATCGCTCGTGTGTATGACAAATTTCTTCCTTGTAAAGTGATGTGATTACTTCACACTTTACATAGAAGCTAATAAAGTTGATTGTAATGGAAAATTTGATAAATATGACATGAAAACGATTCTTTAATGGTGATCAACAATTTACCTTTTTTTCTTTCTATGATTTTTAAAATGAAAACATTTTTAATGTTTACGTATGATAGACCAAATCCATGAATTGTGTATTTTATATTCTACCACTAACATTTCTCGATTACTATAAATAAATATATAATTATTATTTATTTTATTTATATCATTTTAATAATTATCAAGATTATGTTACCATGATCATAGTAATAGGACCAATAAACTAACAAACCGAAACATGAATGAAATAAAGTAGTTATTGCCTAAAATGTTATTTTAACCTGGAATTGGTAATAATGGTTAATATAATGTAATAAGTATATAGTATATGGTATGATATATATAATTATTCCTCTACAATAAGTTTATATTAAAACATATTTTTATTAAAAATTTGGTTTCAATGTATACGAATGAAGTCGAGGCTAAATGTAAGATATTTTTTGTCTCGCTTTTTCATCCATGGGATACATGCCATATTCACCACATGCTTCTTATATGTGGTGTATATAATTATTATGATTTTAAATTATATTTATATTAATGAAAATCATGTATATTTACATGTCTAATTTATTTTCTCTCTTTCATGAGTTTTATGGTTGAAAATACAAAAATGTGGTAGGGTATTTCCATCTCACTCTTTTATATCTATGAGACACCTGGCATATTCGAAAAAACTTTTTTCAGGTATATGATTCCCATGAATGTATATTATGATCATAATATTGAAAATTATTGTGTTTTACATATCCATTTTTTGATCTCCCTTTGATGGGTTTTACGGTTTCAATGTTACCAATGAAGTACGGTATTTTTCTTTCAATTTTTCTTTCCATGATACATATGTTATATAATGCAACCATATTATTTTATGAGGTTTATATATATATCCCCTTTTATATGAAATATCTTGAGTATATTTATTATCATGATATTTTATGTTACATAAAATTTTGTTCTTTCATAGGGATTACCATTTAGAAGATACCAATGTGGTAAGGGATTATTTCACAATCTCATCATTATTCTAGATTATTATTATTTATGTCTCCCTTAGGGGAATTTTTTGATATTTATATCTTAAAATAAATATATTTTATTATCTTATTGTTATTCATTATCTTTTTTCATGTAATTATACCATTTTATAATCATCAGTAGATAAAATTATTGAGAAATGTTCTTATAAACTTCCAACTTTATTTCTATCTAAGATTGAAAATACCCTTTCATGAAAAGAAATCATTTATTGTAATTTTTTTAACATTTTGAAAAATATATATTAAATATATTTTAACAAATTTTATGAAAAAAATTTAATGGAAGAATAATATACTTTTTCAAAATAAGGCATGTTTGGAGATTAACAAAAATTTGAAAGGAATATTTTCTTTAATTTGTACGGCTTGAATAGTATTTTCCACCACCAATACCAATATATTCCTTGAATATCATATTATAAGTGTTAAAATATTATTTTCAAAGAAAATAATTTTCAAATTGTTTTATGTTAAAAATAAATCAAATTTGAAATAATAATTTCTACGAGAAAAGTTTTAAATGATTTTCAAATCGTCTATCAATAGTTTCAAATATTGTTTTCAAAGAAAATTATTTTGTAAATGATTTTTGTTTTGTTATTTTTTTTGTGTAAAGGATATTCTACTATAGAAATGTTCCAAGTGATCTTTCAAAATATTTTTCCATCTAAGATGACATCATTTTATGTTACTTATTCGTTGTTGGGGATATGATCCAAGGGTACCATTACGATTATTATTTATCTAAATGGTTTCTATTTTTGATGAATATGTGCTTATGAAATCCATGAATCTTCCATGGGTTATACCTTGATATAATTCTTACATGTCCCGTTTCTTTTTCAATGTATTATGTTATAATCAAATGATGAAATGATTATGAAACCTGTTTCTTTTCCACATGGTATGTTATGATTAAATGTTTATGAAACCCACTTATTTTCATGGGTTATGATATGATGAAAGTTTTACAATCTTTTAGCATAAATATTTATTATTTTCATTATGTTATGTGTGGGAATTATATATCCCATTAATGAATTAGGTAAAGATTAATATCTCATGAGATAAATAGGACTGGAATGGGGAGTGAACCCAGTTGGGTAAGGGACTCTATCCATTGTGATGGTCATGAGAGTGAACCTTTTCTCCCATTATTGATTTGGGATTGAAACGATTATTCTATGATAGTGTTGGAAATAATCCTTGAACTACTACGAAAATTATTTTCTATGCTTATGTGTATGATAAAAAATCTATGTCTAAGGTCAATTTTATGATCTAATGGATCATGTTCTTTGATATTCTTATAATTTATATCATATAAACTGTAAATATCTATTTCATGACACAATATTATAATATTTTATATATAGAGTATTATTTTAAAATTTTATTCTCATGTTCTCATACACTTATGAAAATTTTATTCTTATAAATCTCCGTGTTTTTTCTTTATTGATCATTTAAGCTCACCCTTTACTATGTTTTCTTTCCCCAGGTGATGAATAAATGTTTTAGGTAGTCTACAAATAGTACAATTTAGTAAGATAATTATGTGTTATGTTTTATATCATTCAATAAATTAGAATATTTTTTTATTCTCCAAAGGAATGATACCTTTTTGATCCTTAGGTGAGTGTTAGTGTAATGTAAAGAATATTCCTCTTAAAAGATTTAATATATATGTATGAGATATTTTTTGTCCTTATATTAGATATCTAATGGATAGGTTTAGTGAACATTTGGATACTAATATATTAATACATTAGTAAAAACCCATAGTATATACTTGAGGATAAGTCTGAGTATGAGTCAATGTATATGAAAATGTCCTGGAATTTCAGTAAAGGATTGGGTGAGTGGTTTCCAATTAATTTCATCCATGTATAGATAATATAAGTGGATGCAGTACTTGAACAAAGGTACCTAGGGGTAATAAATCGTAAAAGGGTTCATTGATCAAGAATCGATCATCACTTGGTGTATAGAAGTTTTCCATAATGCACCCTTGGTTTTAAATTACAAGGGGATATGCTTTAAAAATAAATAAACTCTCTTTGAATTGTCATGAAGTATTTGAATAACGACCATAAATTACAAGGATAGTAATAATGTTTCAAATATTAAAAATAATATTTCATGATTTAGACATCCTACGAGTGCTTATATATGATTATGTGGTTCCCCACTAAGATTATTGTGCTTACATTATAATTTTTTGTTTTAGTCAATGGTAAGAACCATAATGAACTAGATTTATGTAGAATGTGATAGAAAATGTTTTGTTGAGAAACCAATTCGGATGTTGAATAGAGTGAAAGATTTTGTTATTATTCCTAATCAATTATAATTATATATGATTAATAAAATCCAACCTATGAACTCTTAGATTCACTAAAGAATATAAAGATATAGTTCATTAAGAGTTTTAGTGGTGGATACAATGGTTTAAAGAAGGTAAATGTTTCTATATGTTGAGAATTTGGGAATAAAAAACCAAGTGAATGTCTTATATTAATATGAAAAAAAAATTTAGGGAAAAAAATAGTGTCGCAAAGAAAATAATATTCAATTAAAAATGAAATTTTTATTTGATGTAATGGATGGGAATAATGGACAACATGAGTTATCAAAAATTTTTGAATGTTTTAAATGTGGAAATTTTGTTCATTATGTATATTGATGTCATATGGGTAAATATAATGAATAATACCAGTAAGTTTCTATGAGTAATGGTTATACTTATGATGATGAACAGACCACGAATGATATATGAATGGTATGGGTTATTCAAAAGATATCATTTATGTTAAACATGGGAAGAATAATTAAATTGAGGATAGCTAATTTTAAGAAATAATTCATATCTGATATTCTAGGAATTAGTTATTATGAAATAACATTCTTAAACCTAGTCAATTTCATAGGAATAATGTATAATGATTTAAGTTTTTATTTATTTGAATTAAATAATTATGAAATATATAAGGATTATTCTCTATATGTTTTTCATTAAGGATTTAAAATAATTTGATTAATGGTATTTATGAACTATAAAATTAATTTAATGGAAATGTGATATTTAAAAAACACATGATTAAAGAAAGATATCCCTTAATTTTTTCTTAAGGTAAAAAAAATATATTCATTTGGATAAATAAATTATTGAAATGGATAACGTAAAATGGATAGTATTTATGACCTTAGAACTGATGAATTATTTTTTAAAAAATTAGTATATGATACCACTGATAGAATTTATAACATTATCATATATATGGAACAAATTTAAAAATATATCATTTTATGAGTAATGTGCTAATTTTTTAAAGGATATATGTTTTCATTAATGGTTGATGGTAATTCTATTTATTACATTACTTTTTTTGTATGTATAACCAATGTTCTAACAAATTTGGTGTGTTCCCATTAAGAGATACTTATTGATATTTATGGGATTTCTATTTTATTGATTTTGGAAAATTGCTTGATCCTATTTATAAATTTATAATTCTTGAAGGGTATTAAGGATAACCATGTAAGGAATGGAGTAATTTTAATTTTAGATGATGGTTTAGAGAATAATTTATTATTTCACCATATGAATTTCTTTTCATAACACGTTATGAACATTTTTTTGATAATAAATAGAGAAAAAATTAGTGAAATATAATTATTTTATAGATATTATGACCCCCAAGTACTTCAAAAAATATAATTCATTTCTTAAGGTATGAGTTGAAGTTGAAATAGATCAAACTACAACTAAAGGATTATTGTTTTCATATAAAATATAATGAAATTAAGTAAGTATATCTTCTAGTGAAAATTATAAAACATTAATAAATGGATATATAATTAAAATTTTATACATTTACCTTAATTTATGATGGATGAATGGTCTATTCACTTATAAATAATTTATGGATTTTTGGACATTAACTTTCTCTTGACCATGTTCACTTCTGTACTCCATTAGTATTTTGGTGTTAGTTTTCTTCTCCAGGTCCATGTTTTCATTTCCCACTAATTTTGTACTACATGGAATCCTAGTTACATGTTGTTGTAGATGAACTTCGTATATCCCTTTATCTATTTTCAAGAGTAGTTATTATTAACCCTTTTTATTATATGTGTTTTCAACAAATTTATTTTCAAATATCAAACCATTGATTACAGACTGAAAGTTCAAATCGTGAGGAAAACATTAATTTAATGGGATAGAATATAACACATAGAGATTTTATGAAAAATATATTTTTTGAATAACATTAATTTCATTGATATCTTATGTTACATGAAACTTTGAGTCTATCTTCTGTTATATGCAACACAGAGATTTAACCAACCAAGAAAAACTATTAATACTATTATTTAAAATTATTGTTATTCCCTAGCTGGTAAAAATTAAAATTTTAATATGAATAAAAAATTAAATATTATGTATAATGGTTTTATATAAAGATAACATATTGTTAAAAAATAATTAATTATTGTTAATATTATTATATTTTTTGAAAAAACTATTTTACCAAAAAAATATTTTATTTATTTATATTTTTCTGGAAAATAATAAAATAAAATTTTCAAACTTCGAGAAAATTAATTTGAAAAAATAGAACGTATTTTTCAAATAATTATTTCCAAATTATCATTGGTTTCATTTTTTGGGTTTTTCTAAAGGGATTATGTTTTAGAAGAATAGTGAAAAATACTTTTTTTATTGAAAACATCATTTTTTTAAAGAATTAATGGGGTTAAATTTTTATTAAAAATTTATTTTTAAAAAAAGTAATATAATAATATTTTATTTAATCATATTTAGTTTGCTGAGATAATTTTTATATTTAGTAATGACACAAAAACTTTTTAAACTTTTGAACATTTTCGCAATGGAAACCCACTTTCTCATCATGTGTGCTGGTTTAATTTTAAATAACATTTTCCATTTTTATTAATATAATTTTGTAAAATTTTATTCCAAATATTGATTAATATTATTTTATTTTATGTAATAAGATCAATATAATTTATTACCATAATGAATTGTAAAAATAGTAAAAATTATTTAGCATAATTAATGTATGAATTGGTTTACATAGATATTAATGTAAAATGATATGGGTCAAATATGACTTAAAAATTTTCCAAAACACATTTTATTTAAATATATAGAAAATATAATGTCTAATTATCTATAATGGTTTATTTGAGATCCTTTTTTTATTTTAAAAACATCAGTACACCTTTTTCTTTTCAAATATTACCAGTGTAACACTCACCAAACTTATAAAAGGCCACCCCTTATCCTCTCCACTTATCACTTCCAAAACCATCTGTCCTTCAAATATCTACCAAATTAACCTCCAAATATCTATACTCTCATCATATATGAATTTGTTTTGTCATATAACCAACCTAGGAATGTTTTTTGTGAAAAATCTAAGGATATTACCCAAAGAAGATGTAACATTTTTCAACGAGAATTTTTATTTTAATTAATCATCCTTGTCCTTAAATTATTATGAGACAACAATGATATAATAAAATCATAATATTTCATTTTAATAGCCATTTCAATGTTATTTTAATGACCTACAATCATTTCCACTTCCATCAAATGGGATAAAAATCATCATCCGTGTGTATGGAAGACTACCACCTTAAAAATTGATGTAATTCAATTTCCATCACCACCAATCACATATGGATATAATGATGGATTAAATTTTTATATATTATATTTATTGTATAATTTTAAATTTCTAATTATTACTTCAAAAATACCTCCTTAGTTTTCATTCTATGGGAATATGATAATGTATGTCGGGTGTACGACAAATTACCGCCTCACAAAGCGATCTGATTCTTTCACTCTTTAAATGGAATGTAATAAGGATTTATTTAAAAAAATAGTTTATAAATACAAAATAAAAATTATTCTATAATGTTATAATATTATTTATCTTTATTTCTTTGAATCATTTTAGAAAATAGAAATAACATTCATGCATTTGTATGAACTACCGTCTCCATGAACATTGTATTCCATTTTCTAGCTCTAAATTTTATAGAATACTATAATTAAATATATGAAGAATATATAAAATATTAATATTTTTTTAAATGATGTTACCATGGTAATTCTAATAGTACTTAAAAATGACAAATCAAAACATACTTGTTAAAAAAAGTAGTTATTTCCCACACCAATAATTTAACATGGAACTGTTAATAAATGGTTAATAAAAGGTCATAAGTAAATAATATTTGTTATTTTATATATTTATAATTTTTATTCATTAATAAATTTATAATAAACTTATATTTTTTATAAATGAGGTTTTAATGTTAATGAAAGAAGTCAAGACTTTTGTTTAGGGATTTCTCATCTCACTTTTATATTTGTGGGATACATTCCATATTCACCATTTGTTCCTAATATGTTTTTTATATACATCGCATTAATTTATTTAATATTAATACCAATTAATATTATGGGTATTTACATGTACATTTTATCATCTCTCTTTCATGATGTCTATGGTTCAAAAGATACGAAAGTCGTAAGAGATTTTTGTCTCACTTTTTACTTCTCTAAGACGCATTCCATATTCAGTTCCTATTTATTTTATGTAGAGTTTGTACTGCCTATGAAAGTATATTAATTTTATTTTACTGAATATTATGGGGCTTTAAATATCTTTTTTTTGATCTCTTTATAAATGTATTTATGGCTTCAAATTTACCAATGAGTTAAGGCATTTTTATCGCAATTTTACATCTTTAAGTTATATGTTTTGTTATTCACATATATTCATTTTTATGTGTATATAAAGAAACTTTGACATGTAATATCATGAATATATTTAGTCTCATATTGTGTTATGTTTCATATAAGATTATTCTTCCTTAGGGATTATAATATTTTTGTTACTAACATGGAAACGGTTTACTTCAAAATATCATCATTATTTGGGATTCTTTTTGTGTAAGTCTCTATTGGAAAAATTATTTGTTATTTATATCTAAATATAAATTTATTTTCTTAAACCCTGGTTATTCCAGAACTTTTTTAGGTGAAATAACCATTTTAAACTATTTTTTACTTTAAAATATTGAGAAAATATTGGTAAGAATATCCAACTTTATATCTCTTTTCAGTCGAAAATTCTTTTTCATCAAAATTCATGTTTTCTAAAAATGATTCAAAACCATTTTTAAACATTTCAAAATGATTAGTAAAATATTTTTTTAATCATTTATGCATTTTTATAAAAAAATTAAAAGGAATTGTCAAATCATTTTAAAAACATGGTCTATTTGGATTTTACCAAAAAAGTGAACGGAATCTCTACTTTATCATGTATGAAATGAACAATATTTTATACCATCATAACTATTATTTTATTTGAATCTTAGGTTATATGTTTTAAAATGTTATTTTTATAAAAAAAATTAATTTTTTTTTGTTTTCATTTTTTCCCTATGTGTAATGGATCTTTTCCAAAATAAACTTTTTAAATGATTTTAAAATAATTCATTATAATTTTCAATTAATTGATTCATAGAAAATTATTTTGAAAACAAATTATGTTTTAATATTTGTTTTTCAAATTGGAAATGCTATTTTACTCCAGAAATTTTCCAAGTGATCATTCAAAATAATTATCCATATAAGATGAAATAATTTGATGTTAATTATGCTTTACTGGGGATATGATCAAATGATACCACTCTTAATCATTCTCTCAATGGTTTACACTTATGAGGACATAATGTTTAAGAAACTTTTTTCACTTCCATAGGTTATACCATGGTCAAATGATTATGAATACTGCTACTTTTTCAATAGGTTATGGTATGTTGAATTGATGAAATTATTATGAAACTTCTTTATTTTATATATGTTATTCTATGGTGAAATATTTATGAAACCCATTTCTTTTCAGGGGTTCTGATATTATGAATGTTTTATGATCTTATGGTACAAATATGTATGATTTTGATTATGTGATTGGTGAAATCTATATCTCCCACATTGAATTGGGTAAATATGGATATCTCATGAGATAAAAAATACGAGTATAGGGAGAGAACCCATTCTAGTAAGTGACCATATCCACTATAATAGTCTTGGGAGTAAAACCTGACTACTACTATGGTTTATGGATTAAATAAAATTGAAAATTATAGTCTTGTAAAAGATTATTCAACTACTAATTAAATGATTTTATATGATATTTTTATGCCAAAAATATATGTCTAATGTCAATGTTTTACTCTCATGGATCATTTTATTTGATTTCCTTAGGACTCGTGTATGATTAACTTCCATGATTTATTCCATGACTCAAGATTATGATATTTGATATATAGGTTATTGTATTCAAATTTTATTCTCATGTTCTCACACACTTATTAATATCTCATAGTTTCTGTATATTATTTTTAAATATTATATAGAATTATTATGAGACCAGGATTTGTGACGGCGTGCGATTCTGAGGCCCAGTGTGCCCAGAATAAATGTTTGAAATAAATTAAAATTTTAAAAAGTGCATGAGTGGTTTTCCTATAACATTGGAATGACATTTAAATTGAATATTGGATAAGAAATATGAGGGCACCGTTGCATTTAGAGAAGAAAAATTACAATATGTGAGGCCTAACATTGATCGGTGTTGGTCGACAGTAGAAGTTAGTTTTTAGATGTTTTAAAGGAAATAAAATAAATTAATATTTTATTTGATTTTAAATGTTTCCATGACACAGTGACATTTTAATTGGTTTTAAATAACCAGGTGACCAGGGTTAGCCTCATAACCAAAGAAATTTTCCTTGTATGCTCTGGAGCTTTGGAGAGGAGCCAACCTTGGGGGAATCTCAACAAATGACGACGAGCAATGAAGCATGTATCATTGCACAAAAATATTGAATCATAATTGATGAAAGCTCTCCCTCTTCATCGACGATTGAGGTATGGGTTGTTGTTTTGATTTCTTTTTTCTTCATTCTTGGATTTTAACAACGAACGCAGATCAACCCAAGAAAAGGTTGCATGCGAACTGTTCATTCTAGTGGGATGGTTTTTCAGCTAGTTTATATCGGGGAATTGATCCATGTTTTATTTGTTTTATATTTGATTTTCTCTGTTTGATCCTTCTAATGAGAGTGGATCAATGTTGTGATGAAAGATGATGGAGGTTCTTTACTCAATTCATTCATTGGATTTCTTCCCCCTTTTGACCCCATGTTCTTCGAGTTATTCATAGGGGTATGAACAATGGATAATTGTGCATCAAGTTCGCAATGCAATGATCCCAAGTCATAGATCCGACATTGTGACGACCCATCAAATGTGTGATAAATATGGCGGTGGATGAATTGACATAGTTTGAGAGAAATATTCTTTCGATCATTCTTAATGCGGATAATCGAAACATGTTTTCGAGGATGATTGAACACCCAAAACCTACCGATTCAGAGTTACCATGGTGGGGAGACCATAGAAATTTAATTATTAAGTGAAAGAATAGCCGGATTTAAGATTGTATGATCATCCAAAGAACTGGTGAAAAACCATTTTTTTTTTAAAAATCATGATTAACATGGTGTGTAGTTCGGAATGCACGACGTGTGGGACCTGGTCAACGGAATCTGGGTGTATGGGTGACAAAAATCAATGAAACAATGTGTGACATATGTCACATGATGTGTGGGACCTTATGTAGGACTCGGTGCGTGTCTCTGAAGATACACCGACATGGGGTGAAGTACACAGCATATACTCTGCCACATGGCTAGACGATACTAGTTACATGGGTTACCCCATGTATTAGTACGTAGGTTGGTAGACACTGGTCGAAGAAATCTATGAACACATTCCCATCATACATGTAGTAACCTCGGGATAGTATGAAATGGCATGTTACTTTTCTCAACATCATGTATATATTTTCTACAATACTTGATCTTTGACACTGGATCTTGTACATGGGCAGTACCCGGGGTTAGAGGACATGGCGGGTGACACCTCTACATGTTGTGTACTTTATTAAATATTTCTTGATCTCCTTATCTACAATTCCTTGGAAATATTTATTTTGGGTTATTTCTCTCATTCCCCTAAAGTTCAGGTATCGTTTCCATACACATGAGTATGATCCCTTCAATAGGACTTTCTTGATAGGGTCAGAGCCCCTCCGAGAAGCCCGGAGTGAGATCCTCCACCCATTCTTGGCCCTAGGTAGAGTCAGGTATCAATGAGACCAATCCAACAAGTTGTTGATCCTCTACATAGAAGAAGAATCTTGATGAGTTGTGGTATACACCAATGCCCTGGAAGTGATCCTCATCTTTTTATCATGGTCTTTCCCCACTCAGGAGTGATTTCTCCCAGAATGAGTTTATCTATTCTCTCTTCAGATCTATCAGTGTGTCTATTTTTTCCATGGTACATTTTGATGAATGTACTTCTCAGAAATATTTTATCATATCTATCATACTAGTGGAGTGAGTTCTCCCAAAAGAGTGCCTTGTGGAATATTTCAAGTGAATCCCTATAGTAGGTATGTGGTTGTCGTTACTTACCTCTAGACAAGGGACTGGGTTTCATATATATCTGGATATGCTTCTCTTGTTATATGTTCTATAGACATAAAAAGTGTAGAGATTATTTTACCTTCACTTTGTGTATTGGTTTTTGGTTTTCGGGGTCCTCTACTGAGTATTGTTATACTCACCCCTATATAGGCTCTTTCCCGCACATGTCGTGTCTTGAGAATATGAGATACCTTTTGAAAGAGTCCAGGGCGGACCAGGATTTTACTGAGATTTGTGAGTTCCCTAAAGGTTGAGGTGTTTTTTCAGCATCAAACAGTAGTCCCAGTACCTATTTCTTACTTACATGTAAGAATTTTTAGTTTTCATACTCTTTCTTTCGGTGTGATTGTATTCTAGCCCAATTAACTTTCTGTACTTTAAATTTTTTTGTACTCTATTGTTTGGGTTTACATGTATGCATTCATTTTTTTCCTCAGTGGGTTTTTATATTTTATAATTTGTGGGCTTGGAGATGTGTGTGTGTGTACAATTACTTAGGACATGCCTCCCATGTTAGTGATATGCCTACTCAGTGCTATTTTCCAACCCCTGGCCTATTGGAGGCTGGCTTGGGGAGTTGCAGCATGGGCCCCACCGGGATGGGTCATCAAAGAGTTGTATCAGAGGTGTTCAGTTCTACCTTGGGACCAAGAGTCTATGATATTGTATTGTAGAAATAGTGTTAAGTTTTTCAAGTTCAACATTCAGGCCAGGGACTCAAGTGTTAGTGCGGGCGACCAACGTAACCATTCACCATGACACTAATAACCTGCTTTTTGACTTGGTACATGAGAATACTAGTTACAGGGAAACAAAATAATGGCACATACATCATATAGGTTTGGATTGTGGATTCCAAGTCCTTTGTGTCTGCTATACATATATACTCTTTAATTGTGGTACATCTTTTTTCCATACAGGATGCCTCTATGATGAATACCTGCTACGATTAAGTGAATCAATCACAAGGATTACCCCCTCAGATAGGAGGATTCGATTCGGGGACCAGTTCCCCATGAATTACCTCCATGTGGTGCACCTACTATACCACCACCTGTGGAGCAGCACTTGATACCTGCAGTACCAGCAGATGAGGATCATAGGTGGAGCGCACTCCATTAGTTTCAGATACAGATACCCCTCAGGTTCTGAGGAAATCCTGACCATTAGGCGTCTGAGGACTATCATGAGGCGGTGACTATAGTTTTTAATCCAGTGAGGATACCAGCAGACCAGATAATGATCCTATGAGTGATAATTCATTAGGGTTTGGTGGGATGGTGGTGGTGTTTGACCATGTAGACTTCTGATAAGGAGACTCTTTCGTAGAAGGAGTTCGATGAAATCCTATGTGAGGAGTTCTCTCTGATTACACTAAGAGCATTGTGTACCCAGGAGATTCTTAAGCTATATCAGGGAAGTTTAATGGTGGATGACTATTCATCTGGGTTCACCAACATCACTAGGTACTCAATGGATATTTTCAGGGTTCAGTACTTTAGATCTCATACCATCGAGAGAGGTCTATGTTGGGACATCTGATCTAGTGTCATGACACTATGCATTTTTACTTACGCAGGAGTGCACGAGGGAGCTTTGGTGGTCAAGATTTTCTTGGCTGAGTAGAGACAGCTAGTGGTACTTAGCAGTAGGAAAACTGGTGCAGAGACCTCAGTAGTGGGGAGTCGACATTAGGCATAGGAATTGAGACCTGGGATAGATCACAAGAGGTCCCAAGAGAGGGGATTTGTGGGCCTAGGCTCTCAAGATGGATCCAGATAGACTTAGGAGAGGTGATGATACTCATGCGATGGTAGGGGACTTCTCCCTAGAGATTACCCAACCCATCAAACTGTTGATAGGGAAGCGATGGATAGAACAACGAGGTAGAGGTAGAGAGTGGAGTTGGCAGACCAACTGGGCGGCAGATGTGGTAGAGGGGGAGGAAGATCTACAGATAGTGGAAGACGCTTTGACCTACTTCCACCACCACCCCCATGAGGTCTGCACCAGGCTTAGGGAGCTGGGGTTAATGGGTGGGGGTAGCTACATGTAGTCAATCCGTATGACCCAGGTAGTCCAGAGATGATCTTAGGTATGATCTGTGTCTTTTCTAGTTACCATACTAATTGTCAAAGGTCATAACCATTCTTTCCTCTCTGCATGTCTTGTTTGAAACCTTGAGATTCTAGTGGAGGCTTTGACTTGACCCTTGAACTTGGAGACACCTATTGGAGGAGAATTGATGATCACTCATCTTTTCCAATAGTGTTATCTTATACATGGAGGTTAGATTTTCAGTTGGAACCTCTTAGAGTCATCATGAAGGCCATACAATGTCATTCTCAGTATTGATTGTTTATCTTCAGTCCATGTCAAGATTGACTTCTTTAGGTGAAGAGTGTAGTGTGTCTGCAGTGATGAAATGTGGTTTTCCATTATTGGTGGAAACGAAACCTAGGAAGCACAGAATGGGATCATGCCTAGGAGGGTGCAGCTGATCACTCATGAGTAGCATATCCTTACACTTATATTATCAAATTTTTTGATATTTTAGTTTCCAGTAACAGTGGTAGAGTATGAGGATGTTCTTCCAAAAGTTGTTCTAGGATTACCTCCCTACCAGGAGATTGACTTTTTCATCAACTTACACCTTGGGACAACATCGATGTCCTCACTAGTGTATCAGATGGATCCCATAGAGCTTCATGAGATGATAGTTTGATTAGAAGACTTTCATAGTAAGGTATTTGTATGACCGAGTGTTTCACCTTGGGTGGCCCAAGCTTTGTTTTCCAAAAAGGCAGATAAGAGTTTGAGGTTTTGTGTCGATTACCAGTGCCTAAACCAGGTAATGTTGAAGAAAAAGTATAAAATACCGAGGATTAAAGACCTCTTTGATCTTCTAAGGGAGTAATGGTGGTTCTAAAAGGTTGACCTTTGATCGGGTTAACACCAATTATGATTACGAGATAAGGATATACCGAATATGGATTCCAGATGCTGCTATGGTCACTAAATGTATATGGTGTTTCCTTTTGGCTTAACGAATTCCACAGTATTGTTAATGGGACATATGAAGCAGATATTCCATTCGTACATAGACCAGTTCATAGTGTTCTTCATTAAATAAATTCTTACGTACTCATCATCAGAAGAGGAGCATGCAAGACACTTGCGGAGGGTTCTAGGTGTACTCTGTGATCACCAGCTTTATGGGAATCTCTTGATGTGCTAGTTATTGATATAGGAGGTCCACTATTAGGGACATGTTATCTCATAAGATGTATTAGCAGTGGACCAAGACATTGTTGTGGCATTTTTATCATTGTATCCACCCCGGAGTGTTACAGAGGTGTAGAGATTCCTTTGTTTTCTAGGATACTACTGGAGATTTATCCATGATTTCTTCTAGATATCAGCACTGATGATAGCCTTGACCTAGAGGTGGAATAATTTCTTATAGATGGAGAACTGGTAGCAGAATTTCTAGTGGTTGAGGTATAGGTTGAAGAGAGAACCATTCTTGATATTTTCAGAATAGGGTGTCAAGTATGTAGTTTTACATGACGCATCAGGGACCAGGCCTGACTGTGTCCTAATGTAGAGAAAAGTGGTGATTTATTATGGTTCACACCATGTGAGGCCGCATGAGAAGAACTACACGACCCATGATCTTGATTTGGCAGTGGTAGTCTTTTCTTTGAAGATGTTGAGACACTACATAATGGGTGAATGGATTATCATCTACTCTGACCACAAGATCCTCAATTACGTCTTCTCGCATAAGGTTATAAATTTTAGGCAAAGGTTATGGCTAGAGTTCCTCCATGATTATGACTCCAAAATAATATGTACTCCTGGGAAGGGGAACATTATTGCAGATGCTCTCATAATGAGAATAGATTCTCAATTACTGATTGAGGAATCAAATTAGTTGGCCTCGCTATAGTTATCCTTCATGAATGAAGATGATGCAGCATATCTCCAGTTGATGGTTGTCACCCCTCCACTCTTACAGCGAGTCAGGGAGTCACATATTGGAAATTTCAACTACGATACTATAAGTGATTAGTTATCCATAGAACATGCTCTTGATGGATATTCATGAGGTGTTAAGCACGTAGTTTTTTTCGAGGGAACATGGTTTTACCCATGGAATTGAGATAGGAGGTTCTGAGGGAGTTTCATACTTCCTGTTTAGCAGTAAATCCTGGAGTGGAAAAAATCAAACAAGACCTCTAACATCAGTTCTTCTAGACAGTTATATAGAAGGATGTAGCAAATTTTATTTCTCAATGCCTTATGTGCTAGTAGGTGAAGGCTGAGCACTAGGTGATAGCGGTATTATCTCAGCCCATGGAATTTCTGGAGTGGATGTGTGATGGAATATCAATGGACTTCGTGATGGGATTACCATGAACGTATAGAGACAAAATTCAATTTGGGTGATGGTTGACTGACTACCTATGTTGGTACACTATTTAGCTATTAGGGAGAAGAGTTATGTGTAGATCTTAGGATGCCTCTATGAGCGTGGGATAGTTTTTCTTGATGGATTCCCTTCGACGATAGTCTCATATCATGATGCTTGTTTCACAACCCAGTTGTGGAAGGGATTGTAGAAGGCATTTGGGACTCAACTACATTTGAGCACAATGTTCCATCACCATACAGATAGTCAGACTAAGAGAACCATTCAGGTCTTGAAGGATATATTACAGGCCAATATTGTGGACTTTTATCATAGTTGGGAGGACCACCTACCACTGGTCTAGTTTTCATACAATAAAAGATACCACTCCAGTATTGGTATGGAACCTTTTGAGGATTTATATGGGAGAACCTACTAGTCACTGCATTGTTGGACCTACCATGGAGAGTTAGCACTCATGGATCCATAGTTGGTGTGAGGTACCACCATGAAGTTGCATATCATCTAGGAGTGGATGAAGATTGGAAAGACCCATAATAAGTCTTATGCGGACAGACAACAGAGACCTCTGGAGTTCAAAGGGGATACCATGTCTTTCTTTTGGTTTCACATTGGTGAGGGTTGTGGACATTTGGCTGAGGTAGCAAGTTGTCTCTGAGGTTCATCATCCCTTTTCAATTATTTAATAGAGTTAGAAATGTGTCGTACTTCCTAAATCTATACCACATTTTCATTGGGTACATTATGTCTTCCAGGTGTTGTAGTTGAGGAGGTATGTGCATGAACCATCACACATCATCGACTGGGGTGATCTGGACATCAAGGATGGGGAGACCTTCACAGATTACTCAGTGGAGATCAATGATCAACATGATAATATCCATCATGGGAGAGCTATTCCCTTAGTGTGTGTTTGGTGGTAGCACGGTAACCTTTAGGAGAGCATGTGGGAGGAGGAGCCTTAGATTTGTACGTAGTTCCCCCTTCTGTTAGAGTAGCATTTTGTTTTGGCTTTTCGGCTACATAAAAAATCTAATGTGGGGTGAATTTAATGTCTCCAATTTTTCATGTATTAATTTTAAATTTTATATGGAATTATTACGAGACCATTATTTGAGACAACGTGCGATTCTGAGGCCCAGAGTGCTTGGAATAAATGTTTGAAATAAATTAAACATTTATATAGTGATCGAGAGCAGTTTTCCTAAAAAATTAGAATAAAATTTAAAAGGGTTCCTAGATCCAAAATCAGAGGTAACCATTGTGTTCATAGGAAATACTTTACCTTAGGCGATGCCTAACATTGATAAATGTGGGATGGCACCAGAAGTTAGTATTCGGATGTTTTGAAGGAAATATAATAAATTAGTAATTTATTTTTTTAAACGTTTCAATGACATAGAGAATGATTAATTAGTTTTAAATAACCTGGAGCCCAAGGTTAGTCTCATAGCCTTGGAAACATTCTTTGGTCACTCTAGAGCTTTGGAGAGTATCCATCCATGGAGGAATCTCGACAAACGGCGATGAGCGACGATGTGTGGATCGTTGAGAAACGAGATCAAATCTTGATCGACGACCTCTCTCCTCCTTCATTGATTATAGAGTTAGCATTTATTGTTTTGATTTAATTTTTCCCCATTCTTTGATTCAAATGGAAAACATGGATCAACACACGAATAGGTTGACCCATGGATCGTTAGTTCTTAAACGAGGGTCTTTCATTGGGTTTATATCAGTGAAATATACATATTTGAGTGGTTTATATTTGATTTAATCCATTTTATCTTTATAAAGGTAGTGGATCAATGAATTGATGAATGATTGTGGAGGATCATTCCTTAATTCATTCTTTGGATTTCTACCCCCTTTTTTGACCCCACGTTCTTATCGTTCTTCACAGGAGTATAAATAATGGATCATTGTGAGTCTGTTTCACAATTCAATGATCCAAAATCATAGATTAGACATATTGATGACCTAGTAGAGGTGTGATAATGATGGAAGAGGATGAACCAACATGGTTCGAGAGACATATTCTTTCAAGCGTTCTTAGTGCAGATAATCGAAACAAGTTTTTGGGGCCAATCGAACACCTGAAACCTATAGATTCCATGCTACCATGGTGGGGTGACCCTATATCATGAATTTTGAGGATACAAAACTATTGGAGAAAATATTGGAGTATCATCTGAACCACCAGTGAAGAATAAGGGTTTTCTGGAAAATCACGATGAATATGACATGTAGTGGGGACTATACGATATGTGGGACCTATTGAATAAAAACTAGGGTTTCGGGTGACAAAAAGCATTGAACTGAATGTGACAGATGTCACATGATGTGCGGGTCCTTAATTAGGACTCAGAGTGTATCTCTGATGATACGTGGACAAAAGGTGGATTACACAACATGTACTCCCCCACACGACCAGACCAGATTGGTTACATGGGTTACCCCGTCTATTGGTACATGGGTTGGCAGACGCAGGTGGAATCTGTGTACAAGCACATAGCCAGCGTACATAGAGCGACCCATAGAAAGTAGTACATGTCATGTTACTCTTATACATGCGGTTTATATCTTTTCTACATGAAATTATCTTCAATGTAGGTCATTGTACATGGGATGTACCCATGGGAAAAGGAAATGGAATTTGACAACTCAATATGCCTTGTATTTTATTCTACATGGCTTAATCTCCTAGTATACCATTCCATTGACAAGTCTCATTTGGTTTACTTCCCCATTTATCATTCCCCTAATTTTGAGGTATTTTTTCCACCCATATGAGTATGATCACTTCAGCAAGACTTTCTGGATAGAGTTAGAGTCCCACCGATAGGCACGAAGTGAGATCCTCTACCCATTACTGTCCCTTGGTAGACTATGATATTTCCATGAACAATCCTAATGGTCTCAAATTCTTTACTTAAAATGAGAATCTATACGAGTCATGGTATACACCATGTCCCAGGAAATTATCCTCATTTGTGTATCAGGATCTTTCTCCACTCAGGAGTGAGTTCTCCAAGAATTGGTGTATTTGTTCTCTCTTTAGGTCTATTAGTGTGTTTATTTATCTCATGACACTTCCTAATGAATTTAATTCTCGAACGGACATCATCAGAGCTATCAGAATCATGGATTGAGTTCTCCCGATGAGTGCTATGTGGAATCTTCGAACTGAATCCCTAGTGTGGGTTTGTGGTTTTCCGAACTTACCTCTAGACTATGGTTCTAGGTTTCGAGTATATCTGGATTTGTTTCTCTTGTCATATGCTCTGTAGACATACACTATGTTGAGTTTACTATAACTTTTCATTGTGTATTGAATTGTGGTTTTCAGGGTCCTCTACTTAGTGTTTTTATACTCTTCCCTACATAGGTTTTTTCCCGCACAAGTTGGGTCTTGTGTAGACGAGTGGCCTTTTGACGGAATCTAGGGCATACCAGGATTGCACTAAGCATTGTGAGTTCCCTATAGGACAAGGTGTTCCTTCAATGTTGAGAAACAATCCTAGTACCTATTTCTTACTTATGTGTTTTACTTGTAGTTTTAAGACACTTTCTTTTGGTGGGTTTTTATTCTGGACCAGTTTACTTTCCACACTGTACTTTATATTTTACCCTATTGGTTGTGTTTATTTGTATCCATGCATTTTGTTCCTAAGTGATTTTTATATTTCATTAATTGTGGGATTGGAGATGTGTGTGTGTGTTTGTGCATGTACTTAGTCAATGCCTCTCATGTTAGGGATATGCCTACTCAATTCTAGTCACCATCCCCTTGCCTATTGGAGGCGAGCTTTGGGAGTCGTGGCATGAGCCCCACTTGGACGAGTCATGACACCCTAATTCTAAAGATACCCTTTTTTATGTCACTCGTTTGCCCATACTAAGAATTTAAGGTCACCCTTTCTTATGTTTCCTATCATTAGGTTATGAAGAATTCTTTTATGTAGGGTGTTTTAAAGAAAAATATTATTTGGGATGATATTTATGGGTGATATTGAAGATATATTAGGAAATAATATTACATTCTATCTAGTACACAAAGGAAATATACCTTTACAATCCATAGGTTTATGTTTTTGTAATGTAATTAATATTCATTTAAAAAGATGTAATTTATAATGTATGAGATGCTTGAGTCATTACAGTTATTAAATTCCATCTTCAAACAGAGTGTTGCATTTACAATTTCCATGAACACCCAATCATCCTCATCTGTTATATGTGTGTTAACATAACTGAATAGTCCCATAAGATTCTATTATTCCTCATATTATTTCATAGACTGTGTTAGAATCATACTCTGAATCTTCATTTTCTTTTCTTGGGGTATAATCCATGTCAAAATTTAATGTCTACATATATCCTACACAATGTCTCAGTATAAGGTTCATGTCATTATAGAAGAAAATATATATTATCCTTTTATGATTCGTATACACCGTATAAATATCAATAAAAGTATGGTGGAACAAATTTATCAATTCATGCATCACCACCATAAACTCTAGGTAATTATGCGGGTTATTTTTATCATGAGTGTGTAAATATAAAAAATTGTATACCACAAAATAGTCATGTTTCTTAAAAATACATTCTATCCCCACACCTATGTTATCAAAATAATACATATATCCTTTACTAGGATATTGAAGAATTATGATTTCTGCCAATGTCATCATTTCCATCAATTAATCAAAATTATTCTCGAAAATTTCATTACAATCAAATTTCACTCCCTTTTGATTCAAACCCAACAAGGGGGATACCATCTTAGAGTATTCTAGAATGAGTCACTTGTAATATCCATCAAGAGTTAAAAATGTATAAATCAAACACATTCCTGTGTCTCTCCTATAAAATAACTACTTATATCTTCTCAAAGTCCTCATATGTTTCTCTCTTAGATACCACATAACCCAAAAAAATTTACTTCCAAAATAAATAATTGGAATATTGATTATTTATCAGAAATGATATTCTACATTAATATCAACAGTAAAATATCCATATTCTTCTCATGATCCCCTTTCATCTTGGATTATACCAAGATATCATCCTCAAATCCTATCAAAATGGTGTGTAGGTATCAATGAAATATATTTTTCATTATTATCAAAAAACTATAGAAGAATTTGTAACACCAAATAAAATGAAAATTTTCTCATAATGCTTATTACAACATATAATGTAAGTCTTAAAGATATTGGATTCCAATAATCTCAATTGAATTTATCTAGACTAAAGATAAATCTTATAAACCCATATTAATTTTTGTAGATCATCTCATTGGTTATTATTTTAAGGTTGTGGGTATGTATTATTTATGGTCACCTAATTTTGATACATATAGTCAACTAAATTTTAAATTCTTTTATTTTAATTCATTTAAAATATAATAGATTCTTCCCATGGTAACATGCATCGATGTATAAAACCCTTTCCCTTAATATCTCCATGATGTATCTTCAATTATCTTATCTCAAAATGTGTTTTTTTAATGATGATAGAGATATGAGAATTTTACATAGAAGAAAATCAATGTATAATTTTACCTCTCTCTCTAATGGAATCCAACAAAAATAATCATGATAAAATTTTAGATATCTATCCACCATCATAAGAAACTAACTATTAGAATTACCATCAATAGTATCCAAATGGAATCTTGATACTTGACACAAAATATTTCCAGTATCTAGAATGATAGTTGATGGATTCCCTAATTTAGTGTCCTGATCACCTTGTAAGATGTTACTGTTTACATCAAGAGAATAAAATAGGACCCACCTCTGATAGAAATAAATTAAAAATTTATATTTTCTAATAAATTCCACAATAGAATATAGTTTTATGATTTCCAAACTGAGAATAAGAAAATCCCATAATATGTTAATAATAGTTATCATCACATATAATATATGGTTTTTGAAACCTTTTACCTTATACTTTCATAATGGATTATAAGTATCATGTTTATAAGGAATCAACAAAAATTGAATACCTAATAAATGAGTCACATTTCATGTGATGAAGAAATAAAAAATATGTGTATCAAAAAAAAGACTATATAATAATATTTCAATATTGTACCACTAATAGTTAGTATCCCATCTTCTAATTCTATAGGTGCATGGTGAACAATATATAAATACCCAAATTTGGGACCACTGTTAGTTTTCCAACTAGGTTGAAAATATACAATTATCTTACTATGTTCCTCTCATATCATGTAATGTGGATATACTCTATTTGATTCATTTGATTGTACATGGGTTCTCTTAGTAAATGAAGAACCAACTTTGATACTCTAAGGAGCATACTTACAAAATTATTTCATATTACCCATATGATAAAAATATCTTAGTACTTTGTGGATTCTTGAAAAATGGGATTATATTACCAATGTATCCATCATTGGAAAATGTAGATGCCTCACCTTGAAAGGTTAGAAAAAATAAGGAAAATGGTCATTGAACCCTCCCAGTACTACCCCTATAAGATTCATCTCCATTCTGACCATTTCTGCTTTATTGAATAGTGAAACACACATTGAATGGAAGAAGATAAAAATGTTTGATTAAATATATAGTTCCATTCCTATTTCAAACCGATGATCCTTGATAAAATTATTTATGATAATCTTGAGATAAAAGTGGTCCAATTTAGAAAACCAAGTGGGATATTCTATCAAATATTGTCTTTATTTATCCAGAGCTACAAAATCACTATCCATAGACATCTTCAAGGTTTATGGGTAGAATTGATGACCATATATGTTCTTAAATTTTTCTATGGTGGTATCTTCATTCATTATGGCCTACATGGATAATTACAAAAAAAAATTACATATAGGACAATTAATTTTATATTTTCTATACCTGTTAATGGAAGTTACATGAATTTGAAAAAAAATATTTATTTTCTAAAACCCTTCTTAAGGTTCTCAAGATTCTCAATCATACTAGAAGAAGTTTTTGGTTTTTTGTGAAATCTTGAGCTTGATAAATTAATTTAACATGATACCACAAATAGTTGAGACCATGATTTTGAAAATTTTGAATGAAAACAGAATAATTTTCAGTTCCGCAAGTGGATTAGATTGTGTTAAATTGTCTTCATATCTGTATCTAAGATTCACTAGATTTACTTTATAAGACATATTATTTAAAAAGAAACCAAAAATGTAATTGATACATATAACTAAATTTTTATAACATCAAAAACAAAAAAAACCATACAAATAGTTATAACAAGTTATAACAACGATTAGGGATATTTAGAATCTTATGGGGATCAAAATAATAAATCTTGAAGATTCTTCTCTCTATACATAGTTTGGTCACATAGGTTTGAATACTATGTTCCAACCATGAATAACCCCAAGGGTGAGTATCCACATTCAATTTCACGGTCTATTCATGTTTTTCAAGATCATGCACAATAACTATACACCCAATGATTTACACCCATTTGAACTCAAATACTTAGTTTTTTTAAAATTGACTCATAGAAACTTTATAAAATCTGTGAATAAAATAAGCCACACAAAAAAATCAATAAAAATTTAATGTTTATGGAAAATCTAATATTTAATTACTGACCAAACATGGTAACTTGAAGCTTGACCTAAGATAGAGTTGTCCAGATACTTCCTCATACATATTTCTCAAGATCTTATGGTCCTATCTATTATATATCATTACTCCAAAAATAAAAAGATGGATATCATATCATTTTGTAAATAACATGATCACATTAACCCACCACATCACACATTTTGATCTGTTATATGGACCAACACAAGTTCTTAGTCACCTAGGGTTGGAAATAGTTACTAAAGGTATCAAGAAATACAAATTGGTAACAATTTAATCTTATCATATGAATAAACCTTATAATATACTCCAACGAGGAATATAGCTAGAGGTATCTATATAATGTATATACTTTCAATGTGAATACATATATTTAAATTATAAATCCAAATACACATGGAATAATAAGATTTAATTCAAAAATATATTCTAAAAGAAGCATTATCAAAAAAAATTAAACTGATAATAATTGAATATATAACACAAAAAATAAAAAAATACAGAGAAGTTAAAGTTGTATGATACATATATACATCTCAAATAACCTAAAAGGTTCCAAAATACCATACAAAACATTACTACATGACATTTAATCCCCACATGTTCAACATGTTATAAAAAGATGAGAAGGAACATAAGAGGCATCCCAAATTGAAGTAATTCACTTTATATTACCTCCATCACTCATAAAATGGTCTATATACAATAAGTGGGTCTGTATATTTTTTGAGAATTTGTCTATTATGATACAACCATGGTTATATATAACTAGTTTTATATAAAAAACACATATCACAATATTTCAATATAATTTAATGTTACAATTTAATTTCTCATAAGTATGAAAAAAATCATATCTCATTTAATTTTAAAAACTATATATTTTGAGAAAAAGAGTAAGAGTTCATGGATAGGTATATGTTTTAAAGTATTAGTTCATAAATAATTTTAGGGAGTTATTTTTTATTTATATAAATACAAAAATAGGTAAATATTTACAATATTCATCTATTGGATGTGTATATATTACTTATAATATTATTACTTTATTCTAGATTATACACAAGGGGATGGTAATATCATGGTCGAGACACTTTGTGTGAAATCTAGAGAAGGAACAAAAAAAATTTTTATTAGTTTGGAATAATATCAAGGTGGAACTATTGAAATTGAGAGGTTTTATTTTCTAAATAATGTATTACATCATTGTTTTTAGGGTGAGTGAATAATATTAACTTATCAAATATTTATTATATATTGATTTATGAGTTTTAATTAATGGAATATCATGGAAATGTGGACATAGGATTTAATATCTTATATATATATATGGGAGAGTATTAATCTTAAAAAATATGCAATAAGAGGTTATGGGAAACTCTTATTCCGATAAATGCTTTGTCAATCCCAATGTTATGACAATATAAATGATTTTTCCCAAGGTAATAGATGAAGATAGATATATAAGGAATGAAAATTTTATTTCTTACCTACCAATAAAAAAACATTTAAAACCTGAATTAAAATTATATTCATGTCCAATTATTGTATGTAACATGACAAGAATGAATTTTCTATTGTGTCTTACAAGATAAACAAGGGGTTGAGACAGAATATCACTGACCATTTACTATCTTAGAAATATTTCCCCCTTATTTTTTATTCCAAAGGATCATTTAATTGAATATTCAATACAATTTTACCTATAATATATTATTAATTTTCTTGTCTTATTGATGACTACCATTTCTACAAGATACCTGAGATTTATATCTTCATTTATTATAGTATTACATTGAGAAATGGTCACTCAATTGAAATTTAAAAAAACGCATTATAAAAAGACCTAAAAATAGTTATATTGTGTTGTATAGATATAAAAATACATGATTTAATACTCAATATTCTATTTCAATAGAGTGTAAAATAATAAAATTTAATTTCTTGATTTTTTTAATCATAATTACCTAGCATCGATGTTGATGAAAATATTTGATTACTTATAAGAGAGATCATGATGAACATAATTATGTTTCATGGAAGTTATGAGAATTACTTGTTGAACATAACTTTTCCGAAGATAATAGGTATTTGGTTTAATTGATATATAAATGATTATAAAATATTCATAGTATCAAAATTTTATATAAAAATTGTTAAATTTAACTAATGAATTTTGAATTTTTGGCTATGTGTTTCTTTGGGTTTTCCCTTAATTGTATATATGAGGATTTAGAATATAGAGAAAGATGATGTCATAATTTTATGTCCTTTTTAGATACATAATCACCATATAAAGGTATCTTACTTATTATATTAACCTCTATGTTTCAGTTTGCTGATTGATGTATTTTCATATGTCTCAACTAAAAATGTATGAACATACTCTATCAATAGTGATTAGTTATGATGATGTAGTTTTAGAGGTTGGTGTATAATTTTTGGAATGATCAGAGTATAATTTGAATTTTAATGATAATAATTTATGGGATAAAATATTTCCCCTAATATGAGAATTAATGATATATTATCAGGTTTAGAGAGCTTCTTTATTGGGATAAATTAAGACAAGGATCAAATTACAAAAATATTTTCTAAGGAAACATTTTAAGTCTGCTCAAGAAAAAATAAATTGATGGTAAAGAGATCGTAACATCTACCAATTTATATTTTTAGCTTTAAAAATTATTTATAACCCATGTGACTAACCTCGCATTGACAATTTCTTTGAGGAAAAATTAAAAACCAAAATTTCCAAGCCTCTATATTAGTTATGTGTAAACTATCATCAAAGTGGATTATTAGGAAATTAAGCTTCTTTTCATACATCGTAATGATGAAATAAATATAAAATGTGTGATAATACTTATTTTATATTGGATTATCCATTTTATTTTTATATTTATATAACATATGATGTAAAATATTACATTGGGTGAATTCTTTGACCACTTCTCATCTCCCACCTGTTTCTTCTTCGCTCTTGAGTGTATCAAATATGGTTTAATAGAGATACTCACTAGATATTTTATCTTCTTATATATTTATCACATTTAAATTTATATAATATAATTTCATTGTTATTTCAATAAAATAATTGAATAATAAATGAATTTTATTCACTTAAATCAAATAATATAGTAGAATGATCTTAAAAAATAGCATTCCATGTACCATATATGCTTCTCCCCATTCATCAAATTACACTACATGGAGCTTCACATGAACAATACCTCTACATAATTTCCCTAGATTATTAACTACCTAATATCCAAATATTCACTTATCCATGGTGAAAAGGAATATTATTATCTTGACATCTACCACCGTTATACTACACTAGTGGTCAATCAGGATTGTAATGATGTAGCTTTGAAAAAGGATAGGGTGGATACCATGGTTGATGGGATAGAACATCCATAATTATGATCTGCCTCATCCTATACTAATTACCTAAAAATTATTAATAAAATAACTATGGATTTAAATTACATCTATTTAAATAAAATATAACATTTTTGTCCATTCCTGATAGTTGTAAACTACTAACTCTTGATAATCATAAATAATGGGGTCCATATCAATGAACTGTCCACCTTGTGAATGAAGGGTTACTCATCATATATTCACATGAAATAAATCTATATCATCACCTATCACGAAAAATATTATTCTTTTTTAGATTCCTTTCAATAACATTAACCTTCCTCAACACCAATGTATAAACCATCAAAGTAAATAGACTAAAAAGTTATTAAACGTCATGTTGTAGTATTGTCTAGAAGTGGAGATATCTGTACTCCACTTCATATTATAAATTTCTAGAAGTCTATTATAATATTATGAAATTAAGCATTATAATATCTAATCATATAAAAAAGTTAACTACCTAATCCCGCTACTAATTTTCTAGAGTCTTTCAACCAACACTAGGGTATCCTCACAAAATGATGAGAGGTATGTCCTATAGATATCACCTATAGTATATATAATTAAATATAATACATTTTAATATATAAATATATATAATATCATCCACATAAAAAACCACATTTATATATAAACAATATGTCAATAATATAGTGGGTGGTAATGAAATTGAACAATATATATAAGTACAAACTCCCAAATAGATGTATGTTTCAGTACAGATTTCACAAACATGGAAATTATAATGATTATTTTTTGATAGAAGATACCATATATATATACCTGTACCTATCCTTTGAGATCATCTACCATCCATATATTTGGATCATCGTAAACAAAATAATATAAAATATATGAATGTTCATGAAAGGGTGAGCAATAATACTCAGTATGGTCACACTAAGTAGTGAGTCAAACCCAAGAGAATTTGGTGTCTACAAGACTTGTAATTTAATAAAGTGTAGTGAAACTAATTATAGATTGAATTAACATCTATAATGATCAAAATATTCTAGATCAATCCTTACCAAAAACTAATATCTCAATTTTATCCCACTCATATGTTAACAACACTTACACATGAATATAGATATAGTTTCTAAATTATCATTACAATATAGACTATCCAAAACTCTATCTTCAAAAAGGTTACCTGATATCTATTTTCCTTTCCCAAAAGTGCTATAATCCAGACCCTAATATCCTAGAGAGAAGAAATTATTCCTTGTCCCTTAGATCTACTATTTTATAATCCTAAACTAAATTGATGATTATTTATCTCAATGTTCTGACCATATAATGAATAATCATGTACCTCTCTAATCAGATATTCGAAATCAACCACAACACATTTAAATAGTATTTCCCTCAAAATCCCTTTTTTTGATATTTTCTAAGATACACTTTAAGGAAAAGTGGTAACAATACATCACAAAATTCAAAAAACAGCATTGCATTACAAAAAATCACATCTCACCTTCTTCATAGCCACATTTCCATGCCACCGCCAGAGTTTTCAAATTCAAAATTCACAAACATAAACCTCTTTCAAATCCACGTGCCATCCGTCATCATTTCCAGTTGATCCAAGAGCCACCTCGAGTCGCGTAGACATTGATTCAGTCACCCACCTTGATTCGAGCAGACGTCGTAATCATCATCTAGTCACCTCTAAAAACATGGATTCTCAGAACCACCACCATCGTCGTCGTCGGAGCTTCCATCACTGGCATCGCCGGAGCACCGTCAACGTCTCACAGTCCTCGTCTCTCAATACCAATTTCCACTCATCGACGTCTCTAAACAAGAAATCATCGGCATCGCCAGAACACCCGAAAAGAAACCAATGAACTATTCGCACTTCCATGGACACCCATCCACTCGCACGAACACCTCTTAATGCCTCCTCAGAAGCTACTGCGCCCAACCGACCTGGGAGGGTGTGAATAACCTAGAAACCAGAGCAGAGCACAAGCATCGGGGTCTCCACAGCAAACCTAACCCACCCCACCGGTGCTTCATCTTCGTCATCATCGTCGACACCGACGTCCAGCACCGCACATTTAAATAGTATTCATGTGAATAAATAATACATTAGAAAATATAATATCATATAAAAACCATCGATATTTTTTCCCACAAAATGATTCACCCTATATTATGTAACCCGATATACTAATGTAATACCTATATAGCCATCTCATTCTAGAGTTGTATATAAATACCTAGTATACCTATACGCAGAGCTGTGGATGAGATACCATACAAGGAAATCTAGCCTACTTCCAACCTATATATGTGGGTGAGAATAGATAGTAAACTAGTGCATCTTCATATACCATAATCCCATTGTATTGGGATTGAAAGTGTTTAAGAACACTATTGAATCATCATCTATCTCAACCTTGTCTATCATCATCTACCCAAAACCTAAAAATCATAGTTGATTAAAAAACCATACATGAACATATAATCATAATCATTTTATTAGAGAAATGGGTGTGAAAGGTAAATGTATTCATTGTAATCATACCCACACTGGTAGATAGTGAAATAGAATCCACATCAGTATATTATCTCTATATATATACTATATAAACATTCATGATGTACATGAAAATATAGTAGTAGATGAAAAATCAATTTAATAAAATTAATTATTCACCATGACATAACTTGATACATTCGACATAGTTAACCCAAACTAAGAGATCATCACAAATGGATTCAGACATTTATTGATCAGTGAAAATTAATAGGAATAGTTCAATAATATTTAAAAATTATATTTTTAATTATTTATGTAATCGAATCATTTCTTGGTTGATATCAAGAACCAGATTATACATTACATCCATGATATATAATATGACTCAACGAATTGGCACTATATTTATCATATTGTCATAGTTTATTCAAGTCAATATCAAAAATATCCAACAACATTAATTAACTAGGTTCATGTCAACATTACAAAAAAATCCAAAGGAACTCGCCATTTGACCATCAAATATCCACAACATCATTGGGAATCATCCTATTATTTTTAGTATACATCATCAATTTTTTAGTCTCATCATCCTTTAGCTTTCATAATTCTTATCGATAATATTTTATACCGTATTTTTGATACCTATTGACTTATGATACTATATTCTACTTAAATAAATGCAATAAAGTTGAGTATTCCAATTAAATCTATTATGTATTAATAATTTCAAAATAATTGATAATCTCCATGTTTTTCTAAACACACACTTTTCACAAATAAAATTAAATAAAATTATTTATATTAAATACATAATTATAGAATAATATTATGATAATAATTATTGTGTTCACTAATTATAAAACATTACATCTATGTTTTCAATTCAATATAATCTTCATATATATTTACTCAAGGGTATCACATGGAATTAATTTAATCAAAACCAATTCCATAAGGACCTATTAAAATTTGATGATAAAAAATAACCAATTTTCAAAAAAATTGTGGTTTTTTTTCTTTAATATTAGTAATATTTAAAACATCCATTACAATTATTAATTGGATAAAAAATATTAGCATTAGTTCTTTTTTTAGTGAGAAATTCATCATCATAATTCTCCAAGGAACAGATTTATTTACTAGAATATACCATTAAATTCCATATTTAAAATATTCTTGGCTATCTCATTATATTTAATTGTTACCATTTAACAATTATATTTTACATAATTTTCAAATTTTTAATTGGTTACATTTTTTTAGTGATTTACTTCATTAGTTTAAGCTTATTAATTTCATTAAATTGTTTCCAAATGTATTGAAGAAATATATTCATCACAACACTGTGTTATACACTATCCAAATTATTATTTTTTTAACAATTATAATTATTCATAATTATTTAAAATAAATATATTAATTCAAATTCAAAACATCTATAATGACATTAATTTAAGGTTTCATTAGGATTGTGTTGTCAATATTAGTCCAATGACACTTTTGGAATTGAAATATTAGTTGAATCCCATGACCATATGATACATATCCTTTTTTACTCAGGGGGTACCACATGGTTCCCCCACATACACCAAAAACATTCCATGCTTATACACCAAACTACTCCCACTTATCTATTTGACTAACTAATATAATGACTCTAACCATCCCACATCATACCCCTAATCCACATTAATCCTATCCAACCCCAACTATTTGACATGATGATCATTATGTATGTGGATCATTCCCACCCCATGTGCCTCTCCTACAGTATCCATTTACAAGTGGCCACATATATCTCCATACAGTATAAAGGTTATATAGATACATGTTTCTCACGAAACTCAATTTAACTAAGAAAGGGTGTTTCCATGTCACTTCTCACTATCCACTTAATCATTGATCAAATGGTATTTATGGGCCCAATACACTTTTTTATAATCACTCATCACTACCACCCTACTTCACCGCTAACACCCCCCTATAGAGTAACCTAATAGAGAGAAAATATCAAGTTGAAACAACATTTTATATATATCTTCACCTCATCATGAGGATTCCAAAAATATAAAAAACATGTAATCAGTAAAACATCATGGACATGAAAAGTGAGGAAGAATATTAAAATTAGAGGAATTTATCAAATTAATAAATTTAAAAAAATTATGTTGAATGATAATGTTCTTAGAATCATTTTATTTTTTATTTAATATCATTTATAGCATTTTATAATTTTAAATAATATTATTCATTGCTTATGGAAAATATTTAAATTTTTAAAAATTGTAATAAATATTCTCTCCAAATTATCATTGAAAATAGAGCTCATTTTTATGAATATAATTTCATAAAAGATTTAATAATAAATAGAATAAAATCTATGGAAATGTTTTTTGAATTGATGATATATACCTTCAGAATTTTTAGATAGGTTTTGGTGTGTTAAATGTTTTAAATATTTATTCAAAATCCATTCCACAGATTTTGATCAATATAATTCCATTATTTTAATTTTGAATTATAAAATAACATTTGAAAATTTTGTGTTAAGATTAAATATTTAAGATATAAAATGATAATTTTGATTTTTATTCATGAAAATGTTTAAAGGGGAATGCCAAAAATCAAAGAACCATACATTATTTTTGAAGACATTTTATTCTATGGCAATGTGTCTCTATCTAATGATGGTCTCCATTGTGAAATAATTTCTAAAACCCTATCCTCCCTATAAATATATCTAACAAATGAATATATATATATATATATATTGATATATTATTTTAGGTCTAGTTTATATTTTTAATAAATCATTTTTATTATCATGAACTCTAAATACACATTAAAAATCATAAATGTTAATAAAATATTCTAAAAATATTTTCCCAAAAGAAAATTCAATTTTGAACAAATTTAAGAAGTTTATTTTTTATTCAATGGAAAATTACTATTTTAACCAGTTTTTATAAAAATTAATATTTCCTTTCCAACATCTCATGGAATTAAACTGAACCATTGGAGGACATAATTTAATTAAAATAAGTGTTAATAAATTTAATGAAACTTAAATGGTCATAAAATTCCACATACTTGAAAAATGATTCATGAAGGAAAATTATCACTATTATATTATATAAAATATTAAATTTTTAACCTCAAAAATAAAATTCATAATAAGAATCATGATCAATAAAACCATTACCCCAATCCTTTCATTTTTTATAAAGTGAAACTTTTATAAAATTGTGACAAATATATGGTATGAATAACTAAAAAAGATAGAATTTGGATGTATACTAAATAAATTTCCAAAACTCAAGAATAAAATATTGAAAGAAATTTTTTAAAACTAAACCGATAATCTTAATTATCCCATTCAAGTAAAATTCAATTTCTCAATTTTTACTAGATTTGAATTTTTTTTAAGAAATCATTTTCTAGAATGTTTATCCTTCCCATGACTTATTCATGATGTTGAAATAAAATTTAATGAAACATATCAAAAATTACTACCTTCATAATTACAATAATTTTAGGAATATATATTTAATTCATCAAAAGAAAAACAATATGAAAGTTAGAGAAATTTTTAATAAATTATTTCATATGTTGATAAAATTTATAGTTTATATATGTGGAATTGAGTCACGATCTCCACTATTAAGAAAAATACCAAACATTGAACCACTGAACACATTATCATGATGAATAACCTCAAAAAAATTAATCTAAAATAAAAATAAAAATCAAATATAATCAATACCCACAAGAAAATACTTTTCATAGCTTCACAACATCATCTAAATGAAAACCATTACCTACCAAACCAAATATTTCACATAATAATTTACACTATAATCTAATTATGATTTCCAAAAATTGAAATTTAATGTGGACTAAATAATAGAAAAACACAATATTTTATACTTTTTAATAGCCAATTAAAATTTTCCTTCTTTTTTTCACATTACCACATCAAATATAAAAATTTCAAAGACCAAAATTGATAGTTTTTACGTATGTAGTGGAACCAATTAATAATATTTTATAGGTTAACAAAAAAATTATTCTACCATATTAATATATAAGGAATAACTATTGTAATAAATTCTAATTATAGTTGGAAATCATTATCCAAAAACCATCTATCACTTTGAATTTTCATTACTACCACTTAAATTCAGGTAAATACTTTCATTACAAGGTTTTTAACCAAATCAAGTTATAATCCTAAGTAACTCTAGTTATTTTCAATGATTCATCAATCGATTATACAAAACATCCACATTACACAGATCTATTAACCCCTAAAACGTATACCATTATCTAATAATGACATGGGGTCTTTAAGTATCCTACAAAACTCAATATAAAATATTTTTTCCCTCTATATTTAATTAGTCACCCTCCCTCAAATCATGATGATTCAGAAATGTATAACATACATTTCACTAAAAAGAAACTCCTACACAATTTTTTGCACTAATAAAACACTAACAATAAATTATCTATGATTTCTAAAAAGATAATTTATAACCCTTTAAATAAATTAATTATCATTTATATTGATTAGTTAAAATTTCCTTAATAACTAAAATAATATTCTTTTTTATCGTCATATATCCACTTATAAGAAGCATTCAAATATGTATAATATACATATTCTTACTTCTTTAACCATTTAAAAAAATGGTTTATAATTTATTGAGACTGATATCATCACATTTGATGTTGTTGTTCTTATTAATGTATACATGACCATAATTATTCAAGTCAATACATCTAAATAACATCTGAAAAGAGTAGATAGTCAATAACCATAATATTAAAGATTTAATATTCAATTGTTTTATGATCCATTCACTAATATTTAAATTTTATTCTCAATAATTACATAACCCCAAAGCAATGACAACCCAACCCATAATTAGAATCATTACTGCACATCCCATATTGTGTCCCCTCTTCTAGAAACTGAGAATAATTTCACTACATACTTCTCTTATGGTAAATTTCACATGTATATAAATATCATATTACTTTATTACAATAAAATCATAAAATTATATTTTACCTCATAACATTTTTCAATGTTCATATTATATACAATAATGCACTTTATTGACCACTCTTATTAAAAAATAGTTATCATTTAATATGAACCCCAAGTTACATTCTAATAAACACGTACTTAGTGGTACACATTATGAAATTCATGAAGAAGCACATAAAATTTTAAATATTTTATAATAAATAAATAAAAAATGATATCAAATCATTATATAGTATAGAAAAACTAAAAATACATAGATTAATTTTAATATAATTCCACAAAAAATCCATAATACCACACATAAAGTAAACTATTTGTGTCTTCTTGGGTGTTCTAGAATTAATTATTTGATTTTTTCGAATAACATATCATATTTTATCTCTATATCAACTCAATGTCGCAATCACTATTATAAAAAAACTAACATTTCAAACTCAAATATAATTATCCACTATCTTCCAAAAATTATCAAAATATCAATCTCATGGAATATGATGTGGATACCCACAAATGATCTATAAGTTTATTATAGGATGTATATCTAAAAACTGAATAAAATCAATCATAAAATCATAGAATCATTATTTTTATATACATGATAAATTATATATTCTTCTACAAACCTAGTTATTATAAAAATGTATTGATCATGAGTTGACATTAAGATCCTCGCTCAAGAATATATTAGCTTCCAATATCATTTTAAATTTACTTATTGTGACTATATAAACTAATATTTTATATTAAATTTAATCTATAATTTCTCAAGAAAACATTACATGTGACTAAATCCATACTTCATTATAATACTTTGATACCAATCCATAACATTATAATTTATTGGTAATTTCACTCACTATAAATTACGTTATTTTCCTAGGGTATAACACCTAGAAATAATAATTCAAAAAAATATTATTAGAGGAATTACTACTAGATATGACCTGCACATATTATGAGGAAAATTCACCAGCCATAAAACAAATGGGACATCATCCATATAATGATACCAATGAAAATTTTACAAATATAACTATAATATAATATATGTTAATGAAATTAAACACCATGTACAAATTTCACATCTCAAACATAATTAGATTTGAGAATAGATGATAATAATATGGATCTCATATGAAAAATACCATGCTAATAAATAATATATACATATCCTCTACCAATGGTATCTTCCAAGATTTGTATCAACTATTTTACATCAACACAATAGCATAAAATGTCTAAGAGTTCATGCATAGGTGATAAATAATATATAGTATGGTCACTTGAAACCTTGATACAACGCCAAAAATAGTTAGTATCTATGTGAATCACTAATAAAAATGTATAGGATATCATTATCTAGTATCCCGAAAATATTTATGATCAATCCTTTCCATGCTACCCATATCCCACAATCATCATAGTCCCTAAATAAAAATTATTACATATATGTAGACATATACATAAACATTTCTAGACTATAATTATTGAAAGGTACTTTACAAAATACTTCCTACTAGAGGTAATTAGATACCTTTTTTCCCACCCCAATATGCTATGATAGATAGCTTGGGATCCTAGAGAGATGTAACAATACATGGGTACTTAGCCACACTGTTCTACAATCGTTATCTTTGAATAGAAAAAACACTTATAAAACCCTAACCATCCAATAAATCATTATTTACCTCCGTTATTGGACATTGGATCTTTTCCACCCCATATGTGAATGGTATATATGTTAATAAATAACATTATATAAAATATGTTATCATTTATAATACATTTATATGTATCCCTAGATTATTATTCACTATATAAAATATTTTATAGAGATTAGGGTAAAACCTCCATACTCATATCATAATATAGTCATAGATAAATATCTATCCTACCTTTAAGGGTGATAAACCATTCCTAGATAACTATTCTTTTGGTAACCTAGTCTCAAGGGTGAGAACCCTTAATAAAAATATGCACAATTTTTTACCTTAATCATAATGATGTGGAAGTGAAAGTGTTAAAAAATCCTAAAACATTTTTATATTGGAACCTATGTATTACTGGTAACACAAACCTAGAACTATGTGTGGATGTGAAAATTATACAGGTAGATATTATAACTAACATATACTGAAATAAGTTTCTGAGAAAGTTAAATAAAATTATCCAAATCTAACCTAACATAGTGGGTGTGTTTAATGGAAACCATAATTATATATTATCTCTATAAATATCCTCCATAAAATTTACTATAACATATATAAAATAGACGAGTTAAAAGAACTTTAATCAAACCAATGATCCACCTATTAATCAACTAGGACAATTGACATAATTTCATAAGGTTTATGTAAAATATTTAATGAAATCCCACATTCCAATCCCAATAAAATATAATATTAATAATTTAATGACTAAAAAATTTAAATATTGGATTATTCATCTTACAAAATCATATCTTGGTTAAAATCAATACATATATTAGGTGTTAAATTTTCAAAATATAATGTGATTTAAGGTAATGTCACTATATTTACTTTATTAAAAATGTTCATTGAATATTTTTTAAAAATATCCTACCACATAAATAATCCAAGTTATATACAAATATCATTTTGGATTCCAAAGTAACTAATTATTCATCTATCAAAAAACCATTACTTTTTCAAGGAACATAATGTCAGTTCGAAAATATTGATTTAAATATTTAGGATCATACTAACCATTAACATTAATAATTCCCATTGTTATCTTTTAAAACTAGCATTACAAATCCCAAATTCATAAAATAATTTTCAATACATTAATTAATAATAATAAAATAGAGTATTTTAATTAAATCAACTAAGTTTAAATCACATAAACATAATTAATAATCTATAGTCTTTCCTTAATTAATTAGTTTTAAATTATGTAATTAACTATCATATTTTACTCATAAATGATTATAATAATAAATCAAATTAAAACCTGTATTAAAAGAATAATATGAGGACCTTTCTAAATGGGAAAGTACATTTAATTTAAAAAATATATTTCACAAGTTAGAAGGAAGGCATTTTACAACTATCCCTTTGAAAAAGTGGAATCTCCTCATATACTAGAGCATCAAAAATAACGAGATCATAATTTCTCACCCCTTTATCCATAATGCAATAATATATAAAATGGGATTGATGGTATGAATGTATAATAATATATATAATTTATGAAATAATATCAAATCATTTGATCCACCGAGCATTCATATTCTAAGAGAGATAAATATTACGAATTCTATCAACCTGCTCAATAATGGTAGAGTCTCATTCCAACTAAAAATTGTTACAAAAACATTTCCTTTCAATATCAACTGCATGAATCAAGACAAAAATTTTATCCTTAAGAGATCAATTGATTTCACATGATCAATAAAGGCAGACCATAACTTCACTATTGTGATCTCTAAAATCCACTCCAAAGCCGACAATACTGGTTTTTTTCATCAGAGTTGCATTTGAAACATCCATGAAATGATGAGTTCAATATGTAATAATTATTTCTAGTTTGAGGAAAAAATTATCCTAAAATATCAAGATACTGAATAATTGAATAAATCGTTTATAGAGGATTTACATTGACCATGCATAATAGATTTGGATTTCCACATCACCACCATAATTTGAACAATGGATATTTAGGATTTAAGGTTGTTTTTTGATGTATCCTTTTGTTTTTTCTATAAAAAAACTTTAATTATTTAAACACTAGCCACATGAAACAAGATAAGAAGGTGATGGTAATGTTCAAGATGATGATAGGCTTTAAGATGGTCCTTTATGGAATTATCCTGAGGATGGAATTCAAAAATATCAAAAATAGAATTCTATAATTTCATATGAGTAGCATAAATTATGAAAATATGGTTCACATATTCCTGATATTGATGTCATAAAATTAATACTGAGAATATCTAGATTCCCACAGTTTGAAGGAAAGAGGAAATATGGAGATTTGAACAAATCATCCTCCATTAGAGTGTAAATCTGGAAGGAGTAATCTATTTTTTGTTTAGTTTCAATTCCAGATTTGATTATTCTTAAAAAATCATTCAGATAATATTTCATAAAGGGTATTTCTTTATTAAGAACTGATTGAAATATAATCAGGAAATTATAGTTAATGAAATTATAATTACTTATAACTGACCTAACCACATCTAGGAGCATTCCAAATCCATTCATCTTCCATTTCATTATGATATTGGGGAAACAATTCATCAATGGGATATATTAGCTCAAAAAAATGGATTTCGATTATAATTATTAAATTATAATTCATGATATAAATTTTCATCTTCCAACCGGTGTGAATATGTTTAGATAAAAGAGAAGGTGGGTTTGGAGGAAAGCCAAATATAGTAATTCGCATAATTTGGGTCTCTAGATTTCAACATGCCTAAAAGTATTTATTTTTGAAAACCACGAGATGATAATTTCTCATTTATAAGACTACATATAAAATGTCCATGTAGTGATTTACTGAAATTGACAGGATTTCTAATTCCATGACCCCCTTAATAAAATGTTTTATAACTTTTTCTCTAATGAACAAAAAAAATACTTTTATCAAGTATACTCTGACTCCAAAAAAAATTATAAATACCTAAAGTAAATTTATTTACCTCATTAATTAGTGATATCATATAATCATTTTTTTCACAATTATTTAATGTTAATATCTCAATCCATCAACCAAACGTCTCTAAATTGATCTAATTATTTTTTCATTATGATCTAGATATTCAATGGAGCTTAATGAAAAAAATTTAATTATAATTTTAATTTATAAATAGCCCCACATACCACCCTAACTATCAACCAAATCGAGTTGGGGTGTTCATGGGGTGGACCTTTGTTCCCTAGACACATGATTTGTTGATCCCCCCACACTTCCTGAGCTGAGTCATCCAATTAACTAATCAAATTACTTTAGTCATCCCATATGATTCCCCTCCAGTATGTCAGCCCCATTCATCCATAATTATTTGATATAATAATAAGAAAATTACTACATACATAGCTCACTCTTGCACTGTAAGATGGTCCCTCGTTCAACTTGGACACTTTTCCATATTTCCTACAATTTGATCCAAGGAATGTAAATCTACAATTTTCTCATGAAACTTCCTTTTGTTGTGCAAGGGGGATGTCATATTTCCTCCTATCAACCATATAACCTTATATAATATATTATGAATCCACTAATGGTGCCTTTTTTAGACCTACTGGCACTACTACTGAGATCCCCTACCAACTTACACAAATAGTGGAACCTCATAGAGAGGAACTATGTAGTGGAAACTATCATTTCACAATATCATTTTCTCATTTTAAGGATTAAAAAATTATAAAATTTGAGTTTTTAATAGAAAAATATTACAGCAAAAAGTTAGAGAGAATGTGAAAATGAGTGATTCACATCACATCAGTAACATTTTTTATATAGACCGAATAATCATGTTTTTTGTATATTTTGCTTTACTATTTCAAAATCTCTATAATGGTATATTATTTTCAATAATAATTTTTGTAGATATAGGTAAATCTCAAATTTATTGTAAATAAACTCAAATATTATCTTAAGAAAATCTATAAATACAGAAATCAGTATTCTATGAAATTTATCTCATTAGAACCATATGTAAAATAGATTAAATTATATAAACCCTATATTTTAAATTGATGTTACATTCATTGAAAACCCAGAGATATTTTTTGGAGAGCTAAACCACTCTCTAGATTTAGTCATAATATATTCATTGGATTTTTACCAATTGAGTTTCATTATAAATAATTTAAATTAATGAATAACATATATAAATTTTATTCCCTAAATAATTCCTATTGAAATAGAAAAAGAATATTTATTTGAATATATTAAAATTATTATATGGTAATTTCATTATTAAATAAAAAAACCTTATACTTGATAATTCCTCAGTTTCTAGAAAGGCATCTCCCTTCAGTAGGGGCCTCCATAATAAATGATTGTCAAAAACCCCTTCCTCTGTTGCAATTCATCTATACTATGAATATATATGAACTAATTTTAAGTTAAAATAATATTTTTACCATATATTATTTATTATTAAGAACCCACAGGTTACACTAAAAAGTCTCAGGTCCTTCAATTGAACCAATGCAGGAAAATTCATTCTAATTTTTTTTACTATTAAATTTTTATCTCAAACACCAGATGCCCATTTATGAGTCATCAATATATAATATTATAACACTAAATAATGGTTAAATATCATTAATCACTCAAAAACAATTTACAAATAGCTCCATATGCCTATATTTAAATCAAAAAGCTTAAGGTGAAACACCCACCATTATTCTATTACTTCATGCATCGAACTCTTGTCCATTGAATTCTTATAAATATCAACCAATTAAATTACTCAATATTATATATATTTTCCATATATCAACCAATTTTTAATACCCCATAATTCCATGTAATTTTTTTTAAATTAAATGGGATTATTTTTTAGACTAGGTACTTAGACGATATGCACTTTCGAGGCCCAGAGTGTTTGGAATGGTCCATCGAAAAATTTTATGTTTTAAATAGCACAAATGAGAAATTTTCCTAAAAAACAAGTGGAATGACTCTTAAACGGGTTCCCATATCCAAAACCTGAGGGCACCGTTGTGTTCAGGATGGCGGGTTTATCCTACCCGCGACTTAAGTTTAGTCAGCATGGGCCTCTAGTGAGGAAACCCAAAAATGGAAAACTATAAATAAAATAATTAATTAAATTTATTTTCTTTTTAAAATCCTTATAACTCAAGAAAGGTAACTCAGATTGAAAATATAATGCCATTTTTTAGCTCATGAGGGTGTTATTTTCTTAGTTTGATCTTGGCATTGGTTGGTGTAGGCTCACATTGGAAAGTTATTTTTGGTCATAAATAAAATAAATGAATAAAGATTATTTTATTCTCAAATCCATATAACTAAAAAATGGTGACTCGTATTGAAAATATAAGAGTACTATTTAGATCGTGAGGGTGTGATTCCCTTAAGCATAGATTAATATCGGTTGGCGTGAGCCGACTATGAATGTTGATTTTTTGGACATAACTGTAAATAAAATAATTTAAATAAAAAGAATTATTTTATTTTTGAACCCTCATAACTCATAAACAAGAACTGTGATTAAAAATATGATACAACAGCTGATTACATAATTATATTTTCTCCTTAAATGGGGCCTAACCTCGATCGGCATCAAACAAGGGAAAAAGTTTATTTTCAGACTTTTCGGAAGAAAAATAAAATAACATAAAAAGTTATTTTAATTTTTTTCTTCATCGTTGTGCAGTAGAACGTCAGTGTTGCAGTGCAGTGATGAGGAGAAGATGAATCTCATTAATGAGTCTATGTAACCACACTGAAACACATCATAATAGAAATAATTATTCTCATTTTTTAAATCAACATCCTAACCAGCAATGCAGGATTGTTGGCACAATCCTAGAATTGCTCTATGGTTTTGGTGGGTGATAATGACGAACGACGAAGGAAAACCACTCCAATGATGAATATTGGCGAATAACACGATGATGAAGACACCCTTATAGGGTGTATTCTTGATTATAGATCCAAAACAATGATGAACAATCATCCTAGAGCAATCTGCTTTCCCAGGTAGGGGTTTGAATATGTGTTATTGTTTTTCCCCAATTCTCCTTTCTAAACAAAGAAGGTGGATTAACTCTCTAAAAAATTTATCCACAGATATATTTTCCTTGTGGTTTAGGGAAAACCTTATTGAGGGTCGATAATGGGATTAAAATATTAGTGATTTATTAATATGAACCATGTTTCACCTAATGAGAACAAATCCAAATCGACACGAACAAAGGCTAGTTTGTTCCATTTGGGTGTTTATGTGTTCTTCGTGAATGAACCCCTGAATAAATGGGATGGAGATGTCGACAATTTAGTAGGTATGGAAGTGACTTGAGAAGTTCTAGGGCATTGATTGTTTAAGAATCGGATGACCGGAGCGGACCTGGTAGCCAACGAAAGACACTGTTAGCGGCAGCGGCATGGCAAATCCCACGACCAGCTAGGGAATCGGCGGTGCAGTAGGGTGTTGCCACTCGGGTGCCTCTTTAGAGGAGAAGCCCACATTGGTGAGCCATGACAAGAAAGTGGCACAAAGTCCCTAGGATATTTGGGATGTGGAAATAACCATCATGCTAGTGCAGGTTCGGTCGGATGATGTCGGGTCATCGGGCGACGCAGGGGGCTGGACCCACATCCGAACTGGGCCAGGTCCAGCAAGGCCCAATGGTCTTGGCCTCTGGGACAGGCCGGACTGGATTGGTTCGGGTCTATTGAAATGGGTCAGGTCATGCATGGTGCCCAGATTGGATTGGGTCTGTTCAGGTCAACTGAAATGGGTCTGGTCATGCGGGACGCCTAGGCCTGGTTGCTCTGGTCTGTCTGACCAAGTCAGATCAGGTCCAACCACAACCAGCCCCTGTTTACTAAAACGCCAATATCTTTCAGACCGGGCATTCGATTAACGCACCGTCTACACCGTTTGAACCCTTATAATGGAATGGTCCTTTGGGAATACACTAAATGTGATTTCTTTATGGTTGAGTTATGACCAATTTCATGAGGATTATATTCTCCTAGAATAAAGCACACTAGAGAGTAAGAATCCCATGACAGGCTATGACATGAAAGATATGACGAGTGTACCTTAGTGTTTCAACAAACGGGTGTACCTAAGTGGTTCATTATACAATGGTTCCTAAGAGGTTCAGAAGATGAGCTTACCTTAGTGGGTCAGCAAAGGAGTGTACCTCAGTGGTTCAGCATATGGGCGTACCTCAGTGGTTTAGTAGACGAGCATACCTCGGTGGTTCAGCATACGAGCGTACCAGGGTGGTTTAGTAGAAGAGATTACCTTAGTGGCTCATCATATGAGAATACCTCTGTGGTTCATCATATGAGTGTAAGTTAGTCATTTAGAAAATGATTGTACCTTAGTGGTTCAGCAGACGACTGTACCCTAGTGGCTCAGCAGACGAGCTGACCCTAGTGGCCCCATAGATGAGCCAACCTTAGTAGCTCATCAGGGATGAGTTCCTCAGCATTACAAGATGAATCATATCAATTACTAATAATACTACTGTATATATATAAAGTTATACTTGGTGTGATTTTTCTTACTTTTTGGTCTTACTATGTGGTCATTCATTTGTGGTTTGGGGTCCCTACTAACTATTATGTTACTCACCCCTACACAGGCTTCACCCTCACGTGTCGTGTCTCGTGTAAGTGATCGAAACATCGACAGAGACCTTAGTAGTCTAGGACTAGGTGTTTTTCAGTGAGATAGGATGGATGAGCATACTTCTATAGCTACAGGTAGCTACCTTCACCTACCCTTCAGGTAAGGTCTTGAGCAGATGGACCGAGGGAGTTGTACTTTCTATTGTGGTTTTGTGTATATATTTTCACCCCATTGTACTTTCAGTTGTTTTGTACCCTCAGTAGTTGTCTCAATGAAAGTTGTTGTTCACTTTGTGTTTACTTTATATAGGTTGATCATTGTGCATGTGTACGGGTTTAAAGGAAAATGCCTTCCCTTTTGTGATATGCCTACATGGTTCTAGTCTCTTGCCCCAGGACTATGGAAGGCAGGCTTAGGGTAGTCATGGCACAGGACCTAAGGGATGGGTCATGAAAAAGTGGTATCAAAGGGAGGTTGGTTCAACTAGAAGAACTAATATTCTGTAAATTTTTATGGGGGAAACAGTGTTAAGTGTTTCAAGTTTGGAATTCAGGCCAGGGAGTCTGTTGTTGGTGCGGTGACCAACATATCCATACATCTGGACCCCGAATTTTAGTTTCTGACTCAGTACATGAAAACACTGGTTATATGCTTCTTTGAATTTTTTCTCATGATCTTTATGAGTCAGAGTCATCTCACCAGCTATAATTTATTAACAGTGATTCATCTTGATCTCTTTTAAGAATCCTCCATGCAGACAGCCATCTAGGATTATAGTGCATTACCACTGAAGTTCCTAGTCAGGATCCAAGTATCACTAAGAAGGGGAGGGGGTGAATTAGTGATATATTTTTCTTTTTATGTTTCCCCTTTTTGAAACAACCTTCACCTCATGTTAAAGAGTTTCTTCCCTACAGAACACACACAACCACAAGAACACAAGATTTAGAAGGTTCACTACTCAACAAGAGTAGATACGTCCTTGGTATGGTATGGAAACAATACAGTACCACACAGTACACTATAAAACAATCCTATGATGTGGAATACAATGAGTATGATATACCCTGACACTCGTGTACCACGTTGAAAAAAATCCAATAGTGTGTGTTCTCTTTCTTAGAACAAATAGGGTAATGTAATGATTCTTTGCTTCTTAATAAACTTTCACAAATAAAATCTTTCAAAAACATTCTCCACTTTCCTACCTAGAAGCTGGTAAGAACTTCCTAGTGCAGAAAGCTTGTGCTCCACTTTCTACTTGCATGCCTCCCTGCGTGCGCGCCACCTGCTTGCGCACCTCACTGATTGCATGCCTCCCTTCTTGCGCGCCTCCCTGCTTGCGCGCCTCTGGAAACTTGCGCGGAAAAACTTGCGTGACAAAACTTGAGTGGAAAAACTCGCGCGGAAAAACTTGCACGATGCCCTACTTGCATGCCTGATCAATACCCCTCATCTTGCGTGCCACTTCATCTTTTGCGCCGCCCTCAACTACTTGCACGATCAGACCTCAAATTTTCTCTTAAGTGTTGAACACTAAAAAATGGGGAGGGTAGTCATCTATTTATAGGAATTTTGGTGACTTGTGCACCACATATACTTGCATGCCTCACTTGCACGCCACTCCATCACTTGCACACCCTTCCATCACTAGCGTGACACTTTATTGCCTTTGTCATATTTTGATATGATGATGTTGGAATATGACTTGTGCACAACATTCACTTACGCACCAAGACTTGTGCTCTAATACTTGTGCGGCACTGTTGACTTGCGTGACACTTTCTAACTTGCGAGCCGCTTTATTTACTTTTTCATATTTTGAGTAGATGATCTTTGAAATATGAATTGCGCGCCACTTATACTTGCGTGCCAATACTTTCACACCAATACTTATGCTCCACTCATGAATTGTGTGCCAATTTCTTTCCTTTGAAAAAATCACTTCATTACTCTCTCTACTCTTCATAAGGCTTGCATCAAAAGTTCTCCAAACTTATGATATTTTTGAAATACAAATCAGCAAAGCATTATCATAGTTTTTGATTCTTTTACAAAGTGAGTTGATTTATCTTCTTTGAAAACAAAATACAACACTCTGCAAATGCTTACTCTTCAAACTTCATTCTCCATACAACTTGGTCCCAAGAATCTCCCCATTTGGATTTTGTTTTCAACAAATATTCATAAATCACTGAACTTCGTAACCTTATGCAATGGATTAATAATCAAAAATTCTAATCTTATGTGAGCTAACTCTTTGTAGGAAACAAGAATTATTTACAGCCAAAACCATGATGTCCAAAGGTAGTTACTATGAAATCTCATGATCATATCTCCTCATCCTTCTTCAGAACATCATTCAGAACACATTTCAAGATTTTACTTCAGCATTATTCACTTCTTCAACATTCCTGGAATACAAAAAAATTGTTTCCTACAACCACTCCAACAAATAGTTAGAATAGTTCACACACATACATGCTGGATTCACAGCTTAACCACAACTCCCCCTTTGTGAATGCATCTATAAGGATAGATTTATGAAGCAATTATCCCACTTGACAACACTATCCAAAGGAAAGATGAGATTGGGGACAGAAACATGTACCTTAACCTTGATGATAAGGAGGTTGGACACCCATGTTCAACCTCAATTTTGAAAATGGTTCCTTCGGTAACGGTTTTGTGAATATATCAGCAACTTGTTCAAATGTAGGAACATACTTCAGCCTCAATTAATTATTCTCCACCTTCTCTTTGATGAAGTGGTACTTTCTATCAATGTGTTTTGAATGAGAATGTTGTATTGGATTTCTTGTAAGATTGATTGCACTCTGATTATCACAACCCAAGAGAAATGGTAGCTTTACGTCAACAAGTAGATCTTCCAGCTGAGTCTTCATCCACATTAGTTGAGTTGCAGCTTGAGTTGCAGCAACATACTTAGCATCAGATGTGCTAAGAGTTACTGAATTCTATTTCTTGGTATGACAACTAACACAACTTTTCCCTAGAAAGAAAACTCCACAAGATGTGGATCTTTGATCATCAACATTTCCTTCCCAATCAGCATCAGAATACCCGAATAGATCAATATTTATTGAACCATCATACCTGATTCCAAAATTCGTTGTGCCTTTGATATATCTAAGAATTATTTTTCCAGAAATCAAATCTTATTCTTTAGGAGCACTCTGAAATATTATACATAAAGTGATAGTATAGACTATGCCGGGTCTTGAGGCAATCAAATACAATAAACTTCCAATCAGCTTTCTAAACTCTTTCTGATCAACTTCCTTGCCTTATCCATCTTTAGAAAACATGGTTCCCATGGAAATCAGTGTGGAAACTGGTTTCAAATTTTCCATTCCAAACTTATTCAGAAGTTCCTTAGCAGACTTTTCTTGAGATAGAAAAATGTGATTCTTCTTCTATGAAATCTATAAACCAAGAAAGTACTTCATTTCTCCCAGCATGGACATCTCAAATAACTTCTTCATCTCCTCAGAAAATTTTTCACATGATCTTTCATAATTTACAACAAATATAATATCATCGACATAAACAACAACAATCAGTGAAAACTCCTGACATTCCTTGATGTAGAGACCATTGTCAACTCTCCCTTTCTTAAAGTTCATCTTCTTTAAGAAAGTATCTAATTTAGAATACCATGCTATTGGAGCCTGTTTTAGCCCATACAAAGCCTTCTTCAACCAGAACACATTACTTACATGATTTACAATAAAAAATCCACAAGTTTAGTCAATGTAAACTTCCTTGTCAAGGTCACCATTCAAGAATGTGTATTTTACATCCATTTGAAAGATTTTGTAACCTCATTGTGCAGAAATATCAAGAAAGATTATGATTGTTTATAATCTTTAAACCAGAGAAAAGGTTTCATCAAAATCAATGCCTTCAATTTTTGAATACCCTTTTCAAACCAATCTTGATTTGTTTCTTATTACTTTACCTTCTTCATTCAGCTTGTTTCGAAAAACCCACTTTGTACCAATAATGTTATTATTGTCCGGCTTGGGTAAAAGTTCCCAAGTATCATTATTCTCTATCTGATCAATCTTTTCATTAATTGCATGAACCCATTCTGGATGATCAAATGCTTCATTTACATCATTCGGTTCAACTTTCGAATAAAGATAATTATGTGATATAGCATCTGTTGTTCTTCTTATTTGAACCCATTGATGTTTATCTCCAATAATATTCTAAGCATCCACTTGTTTCCTCAACCAAGGATGATTTGTTCGAACTTCATCCTCATCACTCGAGATTTCTAAGTCATATTCCTCTTTAATGGTAGGATTAACACAGTCTGTAGCATTATTAGAATCATTAACAAAAGATTCTCTATCCTACTCAACTTCCACATCAACATATGATTGCTTTTCTTTCGCAACATTTTCAACAACTTTTACCTCTGAAGAATAAATAATGCTTCATGTTTATTTGTTGTGACATTTATACCCTCTTCCTTCTAGAGAATAGCTAAGAAAAATTCCAACACCTCCTCTTTCCTCAAACTTTTCAAGGTTTCCACCTTTCTTCTTTATAATGCATGGACTCCCAAATAGTCATAAATGTTTCAAACTTTGAGTTTATTCATAGAACATTTCATATGGAGTCATATCTATTTTTTTCCTATAGAAGCATTGGTTCTAAATATAAACAGCAGTGTTCATGGCTTGCCTCCAATAATAATGATAAAAACTATGTTCAAGTAACATAGTTCTCCCCATTTCCACCAGACATCAATTCTTTCTTTCAGAAACCCCATTTTTTTGAGGTGTGTATGGTGAACTGAACTCATGATGAATTCCATGTTTCTCAAGGTAACTTTAAAACTATTCATTCTTATACTCACCACCATTATCAGTTCTCAACTTCTTCACTGAATACTCACATTCCTTTTCTGCTCTCCCCCTAAAACTCTTAAACATTTTCAGAGCATCTGACTTATGTCTCATGTACATAACACAAGTAATGCGAGTAAAGTCATCAATGAAAGTAATGAAGTACTTATCTCTATTTGTTGATTTCTTGCTCATTGGTCCACATATATCAGAATGTATAAGTTCCAAGGGTTGTTTTGAATGAATTTTAACTCTCTTATGAAAAGAGTTTGTAATCTTCCCTTTTTCACAAATAGTGCAGCACTGATCTCTTCTTCTTGATAAATTATGAATATCTCGGACACTATCTCACGTTGACAACTTGAACATATTTCTCTGACACATATGTCCCAGCCTTTTAGGACATAACTGATTTTCATCCAATACACCCATCTAACAAGAGTTCTGCACTTGACCAACTTGGAACAAATTCCCTCTTGTATATTTGCCCCTTGTAACTATATTTCCATCATTTTCACTTTTCACAAAAAATCCATCTTTTCTGAATATAAAATTGTTTCCCTCATCAAAGAGTTGTGAAAAACTCAAAAGATTATGTTTCAACCCATCGACATATAATGTTTTCTTAGATTTCATTTTTCTTTTACGATGATGGCTGATCCAACACCTTTGATTCACAGAGATTCATCATTTCCAAATGTAATCATTCTTTATTTGAAGTCTTTCACATTCTTCAGAAAATTTAAGTCTCCTGTAATATGAGAAGAACACCCACTATCAAGAATCTATAGACATTCTCATTTTGTAGCTTTCAAAGAAGTTTCGACAACAAGAGATTTTTTTTCTTCCTTTTCCTTCACTTTCTGTTGTGCTTCCTCCAATTTCCTAGCCAGGTCAATGTGTTCTAGCCATGAAACCATGCACTCTTTCTTTTTGGACTTATTAGACCTGTCCCTTTTAGCTTTTAGAAACTCTGGCTTTTGAGAATTATTAAGAGTTTTTTTTTGCTTTAGTAACACACTAAGGAATCCCTTGGAAAGATGTCCAGGTTGATCACATCTTTCACAAATAGTTTCTAGTGGTTGGAACCAATTCTCAACTTTCACATCAGTCTTCTCAGATATCTTCTAAAATTTATTTGGAAACTTTCTATTTTGAAAGGATTGACTTCCCCTCAATCTGTGTCTTTCAAAACTTTTGGAATAGTTTTAATGTTGTTGGTTTAACAAACACATATTTTCCTCTGAAACTTCTATACTGACCAGATTTTTGAACACACTTCTCAATAACATTCTTAATAGAACTATGTTGAACATCAACCTTCATGTTTTCATTTGAAACTCACTTTCTCATTTCAGATTTAACAGCACCAGAAGTATTAGAAGTCTTTCTTGACTCGTGATTTTTATGCACTTCTGATTTTTCATCATTCCTGACTTTGACCACATACATGGTCTTTCCAGCCTTGTTCTTATCATAACCAGTTCTGTATTTCATTTAGACCTTTGAAGGTAACTTTTTTGGATCCTTGTTTGGTTCATTCTTACTGGAACATTCACTAGATTCTGAGATAGAATTTTTGAAACTAATATTCATTTCTTTAGCTTTATAAAGTTTATGTTGGAAAAGTTCCAACTCTTCTTCTTTTGCCTTCAGTTTTACTTCAAGATGATCATTACGATTCTTTTTATTCTCAAGATAATTTTTTAGATCATCGATCTCCTTTTCCATATTGATTTTCCCATCAGTAAAATAGTCTTGATTGTTTAATGTGGAATTTTCATTTATCATATTTTTGTTTTCCTTCTCAAGCATTATGATCTTCCTCAAGCATTCTTTCAACTCTTTTTTTAGATGATATTCAAGTTGAGATTCTTCTTCTTATGAACTATTTCTCTCGTACTATTCATTATTCACTACAGAAATAAAGGTATTCTCTCTAGTTTTTTTAGAAAATAATTTCTCAAATTCATCTTCGCTATCTTCTTGATCTTCATCTTTAGATAAAAAGCTTCATCTTTTTTATCTGAAGAACTTTTTATCCTTCCCCTTTGAAAAATATTTATCTTTTTCAGTTTTTTTCTTCCAAAACCTTCTTGGACTTTTGTTATCATCATCAATGTCTTTTTCTTTATTCTTTTGAGCACAGTTATCCGCAAAGTGACCAACGGCTCCACACTCAAAACATTTCAAGGGAAGTTTACCCTTGTATTTCCCTGTACCTCTTTTCACATTCGTAGAAAACAAGGATAAAAGTTCATCAAAATTTTTACATACCTCGTCTTTAGAATCAGATTCACCAGCATCATCTTCAATAAGAGTCTTCATTGACTTCTCTCTCTTTGTAGCAGTGAATGACATTTATCTATCATCTTCTGTTTTTTCTTACATATTATACTCTCTTCTCAAATCATAAGTAGTGATAGTGCTAAGAAAATCAACCAAAGATAATGTTTCAGGGTCACTATATTCTAATGAAGAAACTTTAGCATCAAGCTTTTCAGGCAGAATTCTCAAGATCTTTTCAAAAACGGTAGAAACCTCCAATGTTTCACCAAGAAATATGATTGTACATACAATATCATTTATCCTGGTAAAGAAATCCCCAATAGATTCAGATTCTCCCATTTTCAAATCTTCATACTTTAGTCTCCGATTTGTAGTTTACCCTTATTCACTTTTTTATTTCCTTCATAGATGTTCTTTAGTTTTTCCCAGATTCCTTTAGCTATAGCAACACCTTTCACTCTTATAAATTCACTCTCAGAAAGAGATGAGAGTAATGCATTTTTATATCTTCAATCATTCTCAAGGTTCTTCTTCTCGACAAGAGTCAGAAGAACCTTATCATCAATAGTAGGAAATCCATCCATTGTAGTTTCAAGAACTTCATATCCAAGATACATAAGATAAGGCATCATTCTGTCCTTCCATATGTGATAGTACATTCCATAAGAAATTGGAATCCCCATACTTTTCACGCAATTTAGATTCTACATCACAACTTCTCTTAAACCACTTCAGCAAAGAATAAATGAAGGGAACCTATCACTCTAATACCAATTGAAGTTCCCAGTCAGGATTCAAGTATCACAGAGAGGGGGAGGGGGTGAATCAGTGATGTCTTTTTCTTTTTAAGTTTCCCCTTTTTGAAACAACATCTGTCTCCTGTAAAAGAGTTTCTTCCCTGCTGAACACACACAACCACAATAACACAAGATATACAAGGTTCACTACTCAACAAGAGTAGCTACGTCCTTGGTATGATATGGAAAAAATCTAGTACCACACAATCCACTATAAAACAATCTTTTGATGTGGAATACAATGATTAGGATATACACTTACACTCCTGTAGCACTTTGAAAACAATCCAATAGTGTGTGTGCTCCCTCTTAGCACAAATAGGGTAATGTAATGATTCTGTGCTTCTTAATGAAGTTTCACAAATCAAATCTTTCAAAACAATTCTTCACTTTATTACCCAGAAGCTGGTAAGAACCTCCTAGTGCAAGTAGCTTGCACGCCACTCCCAACTTATGAGCCTCTCTGCTTGTGTGCCACCGGCTTGCACGCCTCCCTGCTTGCGTGCCTCCCTACTTGCGTCCCTACCTGCTTGGGTGCCTCACGGCTAGTGCACCACCCTGCTTGTGTGCCTCCTGAAACTTGCACGACAAAAATTTGTCGTAAAAACTTGTGCGGAAAAAATTGTGCGGCAAATGTTGTGCTGAAAAACTTGTGCGTCAAAACTTGTGTGGCACCCTACTTGTGCACCTGATCAATAACCCTCAGCTTGAGTGCCACTTCTTCTTGCACGCTGCCCTCTACTACTTGTGCGATCAGAGCTTTAATTTTCTCTTAAGTGTTGAGAACTAAAAAATGAGGAGGCTAGTCGTCTATTTATAGGCATTTTGGTGACTTGTGCACCACATATACTTGTGTGCCTCACTTGCGTTCTGCTCCATTACTTGTGTGCCTTAAAATCAGTAGCGCGAAATTTTCTTGCGTTTTTCATATTTTGATATGATGATGTTGGAATATGACTTGCGCGCAACTTGCACTTGCGTTCCAAGACTTGCACACCAGTACTTGGATGACACTCTTGACTTGCGCAACACTTTCTGACCTGCTTGCCACTTTATTTCCTTTTTCATATTTTGATTGGATGATCATTGAAATATGACTTGCGTGCCACTTATACATTCACTCCAATACTTGCGCGCCAATATTTGCACGCCACTCATGACTTGCACACCACTTTCTTTCTTTTCCAAAGTCACTTATTTACTCTCTCTACTCTTTATAAGGCTTTCATCAAAAGTTCTCCAAACTTATGATATTTGTGAAATACAAATCAGCAAAGCATTGTCATAGTTTCTGGTCCTTTTACAAATTGAATTGTGTTATCTTCTTTGACAACAAAATACAACACTCTGCAAAGGCTATCTCTTCAAACTTCCTTCTCCATCCAACTTTTTTCCAACAACCACAAGGATGGTCTAAAGAGTGATGAGGCTTCAATATAAAGATTTTTTTCGAGATGAAACCTTCGGGCGTTGTCCCTGCTTTACCACAACCCATTAGCCAGTAGTTACTATCGGGGCTACCGATAAAGGATGCGCGTAGGCTCAGTCCTTTACATGAGTTTCAATGACAGAGACCCCCAAGTTCAAAGAAGAGCCCGACTCATAGGAGGCTAAGGATTGGATTGAGGTGGTGAACTAGTTTTCCATCTATTCAGGGCACCATTATATTAGATGGTTCTCTTGGCAGTGATCCATCTATGTGGCTCAACTCGGCGATAGTGGTGTTTAGATTACTCAATCTTAAAATGAGGTTATTTTTCTATGGTTAGAGCTTGAGAACCTTTCTCAGAGTAGGGACTTTTTCAATAAAATCTATGAGATATGTGTGCCCAAGAGATTCTACATCTTCAGAAAGATGACATATCGGTAGCTGAGTATTCATCAAGGTGTACCGACCATTCAGGTTACTAGATAAATATGATGCGACCAGTGATTCAGGACTCAGACCTCCGAGTGAGATGTGCTAAGGGAAATCTGAGCTAGTACTATTCCATTGTGAATTTCTCCTTATGATAGGGTGATAGAGAGAAAAATTTTGGTTGAAAGTCCTTTGGATTAGCAGATAAAACTAGTGGATGTTAGCAGTGGGAAAGTAGGCAGCTGATGTGAGTCTTAGAGATATGGACGTGTGAGATGTTCTGAGAAGAGGTTCAAAAATAGGTATCTATAGTTGAAGGCTCATAGGGTGAGTCCATATATCCTAGAAATAGGTAATTCTTTTTGAATGATTGTAGGGGACATCTTACGCGAGATTTTCCAGCCCATCGTGCTGACAGTGAGATAGTGGATAGGCCACCGGGGTAGAGACATTGACAGGAACAGATGATTCTGCAGGGCAGTAGACATTACAGAGGATCTTGGAGAGAAGTAAGAGTTGGTATAAATTTTGACATGTTACAACCACCACCCCAATGTGGTCCACACTAGACTCAGGGAGCGGGAGTATGGGGGAAGGGGGTAGCTACATGTGAACATCCTTACCCATGTGGTAGTGGATGTTTTGAATTTTCATTTCCCGACAGTAGTGGAAGAGTATGGGGATGTCTTTCCAGAAGGTGTTTCCCGGATTACCTTTCCACATGGATATGGACTTCTGCATCATTATATACCCAAATATGGCACTAATATTAGCATGATTATACTGGATGTCTTTTTCATAGCTTTGTGAGCAGAGGGTCTTAGTGGGAGACTAACAAAGGAAGGGGTTTGTACGACCCAACATTTCACCATGGGAAGCCCGAGTGTTGTTTTCTAAGAAGCCATACAAAAGCTTGATATTATGTGTGGAATTCTAGTGCCCAAACCAGGTGACCATGAAGAACAAGTATCCTCTATCAAGTATTTATGACCTCTTCATTCAATTAAAGGGATCGAGATGGTTCTTGAAGAGAGACCTTATATTTGGATATCAACATCTTCAACTATGAGATAATTACATCTTGAAGATCACTTTTATATGTCTCTACAACCACTAAGAGTAATTAGTGATGTCATTTGGCATGAATAAAAACCCATAACTATTCACATGACTCCTGAATAGGATCTTCCTACCATACTTAGACCTATTTGTAGTGGCCTTCATTGATAAAATCTTAGTGTATTTAGCATTTGAGGAGGAGCACACGATACACCTGAGGATGGTTTTGGACACACTATGAGAGCACCAGATTTATGGGAAGTGGCCTAAGTGTGACCTCTAGATAGAAAAGGTTCAATTCCAAGTACATGTCATCTTTGAGGTTGGATATACGGTAGATCCAATGAAGATCAAGGCGGTTCTTCCTTGGGAGCCACCCTAGAGTGTTACTGAGGTGTGGAGTTTCCATGGGTTGGCTAGGTACTATCGGTGGTTTGTACCCGACTTCTACAGAGTCACAGAACCCATGAATGTGTTGAAGAAGAGAGGAAAACCATTCATGTAGACAGCAAGATTCCATCATAGCTTTCATAAGTTGAGGTAGATCTTGACATGTACTCTAATCTTGAGGCGGTGAGAGGAGGGAATCGAATACATGGTGTTCTGTGCCGCATGAGGAACCTGTCTTGGTTGTTTCCTGATGTATGGGAAAGTAGTTATTTCTTATGGATCATGAAAATTGAGACCGCATAAGCAAAACTACACGACTCATTACCTTGAGTTGGCAGTGGGAGTCTTTGCACTGAAGATGTGGCGATACTTTCTTATAGGCGAATAATTCATCCTACAATCTTACAACAAAAGTCTCAAGTATATATTTTCTTAGAAGGATCTGAATATGAGATAGTGATGTTGGATAGAGTTCCTCCAAGACTATGACTTTGAAATAGTCTATACTCCTGGGAAGGGGAAACATGGTGGCAGATGTTCTCAGCCAGAGATCGAGTTCGTAACTACTGAACAAAGCATCAGAACAGTTGACATCACTTCAGATATAATTTGTGGATAGAGAGAAGATAGATTTTTTTAGTTGATGGTAGTTTCCCTTCCACTCTTATAGTGAGTCAGGGAGGCGCAACTTGTACATGCCACCTATGAAACTACACATGCCCAGATGTCCACAGGTCCTGCCATTTATGGATATTTGAAAGGTGGGGAGCATGTCATCCTTTATAGAAGACGCATTGTAGTACCAGTGGAGTTTTGGGAGGAGTTGTGGATGGATTTCCATACATACACTTTTTTGGTACATCCAAGAATGGTGAATATGTACCAAGACCTATGAAATCAGTACTAGTGGCCAGGGATGAAGAAGGTAGTTGCATAGTTTGTCTCGTGATGGGTCACTTGTCACCAAGTGAAGGATGATCACCAGGTTCCAGCAAGTTTGACATAACCCCTTGAGGTACTGGAGTGGAAGTGTATGGTATATCAATGGAATTCATGACAGTTTTACCATATATGTCTAGGAGACACGATACCCTCTGGTTGATCATTGGATGACTCACCAAGTCGAACCACTTCTTAACTACCTAGGAGCAGAGTTTAGTATAGGGATTGGGATGCCTCTACATGTTGGATATTTGACGATGTGGTGACTTTCACAGAGTATCCGGTGGAGATATAGGATTTATAGGATACGATCCTTTGTGGATGGTGGATTCCTCTTGTGCATGTTCTTTGGTAACACATGAATCTCCAAGAGAGAACGTGAGAGACGGAGGGTTAGATTCGTTCTCGGTACCCCCATTTGTTGGATTAGCCCTAGTTTTGACTAACTAGGACATAAATCTATAACTAAGGGAGTAATGTAATACCCAGTAATTCCATGTAATTTTTTTCAAAAATAAAATGGGATTATTTTTTATACCAAGCACTGAGACGACATGTGATTGCAAGGCCCATATTGTTTGGAATAATCTGTGAAAAAATGTTATGTTTTAAATTTCGTGTGTGAATGGTTTTCTTTATAAAGATGAATAACTATTAAACGGGTTCCTGGATTAGAAATCATAGGGCACCATTATGTTCAAGATGGTGGGTTTACCCTAGGTACGACTTATGTTTAGTCGTTGTAGGTCTCCAATGAGAAAAACTGAAAACAGCATAAGTGTAAATAAAATTATTAAGTAAATTTTTTTTCCAAATCCTTATAACTCATGAACGGTGACTCAGATTGAAAATATGACACAACCATTGAGCTTGTGAGGGTTCACTTTTCGTAGGCATATCCTAACATTTTTCAGTGCAGAGCAATAGTGGAAATTAGTTTTTTGGACATTAATAAAATAATTGAATAGAGATTGTTTTATTTTTAAATCTTTATAACTCACGAACAGTGATTCTGAATGAAAATACGAGAGTATTGTTGATATCGTGAATATGTTGTTACATTTAGCAGGGTCTAATATTGGTTGATGCAGGTAATCTGTGAAAGTTGGTTTTTGGGACATAACCATCAATAAAATAATTTAAATAAAGAAGAATTATTTTACTTTCGAATCCTCATAACTCGCAAACAGTTACTCGTATTAAAAATCGGAGACCATTGTTAACTTCATAATGAGATTTTCTCATCAAGTGGGGTCTAACCTAGACCATCACAGGTTGAGGAAAAAATTTAATTTTTGGACTTTTTGGAAGAAAAATTAAATAACAAAAAAGTTCTTTTAATTGGTTTCTTCATCATTGAGCAGTGGAACGTCAGCGTTGTGGTGCACCGATGAGGTGAAAATGGATATCATTAATGAACCTCATTAATGAGTCTACTTAAAGACATTGCAACACATCATAACAGAAATGATAGTTCATGATTCTCCAATTAATATCCTAATAAGAAACGTTGGATTGTTGGAACAATCTTGGAATTTCTCTGAGGATTTGGTGGGTGGTGATGACGAACGAAGAAGGAAAACCTCTCGAGTGACAAACTTTGTAGAATTGGACAATTAAAAAAGACACCCTTGGAGTGTGGATTTGGTATCGGAGATCTAAAGACAATGATGAATGACCATCATCGAGCAATCTCTCTTCCCTGGTAGGTGTTTGAATATGTGTCATTGTTTTCCCCCATTCTCCCCTCTAAACATAGAACACAAATCAACTCTCTAACAAGTTGATCTAAAGATATATTTTCCTTGCGGGGTTAGGAAAAAATTGTTCTAGGATCATAGTAGGATTAATATCTTATTGATACATTAATATGCTTTATGTTTCCGCTAATAGTAACAAATCCAAGCCGATAGAAACAAAGGGCACTTTGTTTCATTTGGGTGTTTGTGTGTTCTTGATGACTGAACACCCAAATCAATGGAAAGGTGACCTCAAGGTCGTATCTGGGATGGTGGACACCCGAGAAGTTCATGGGCACAAATATTTTGAGAATCGGACCACCGTAGAGGACCTAGTGGACCGTGAAAGACATCGCTGGTGGTGGCACCGGTGACCGATGGTGGTGGACAATGGTGGTAGTTGCAGGAGGGAGGTGGTGTGCCCCGACATCCCATTGCGGTGGAAGAGGGCACAACTAGCTAGGGTCACGGTAATGCAGTAGAGAGCTACGTTGGAGGAGCGGCCTGCATCGGCAGGCCATGACAAGCAAGTGGCACGCAGTCCCTATTGGACTATGTGCGGGCAGGAGGTCGCCGACCTCAATCAGCAGTGTGGCAGTGCACCCGAGATGCCTCGAGCATTCGGTCTGGAAGCTAATCATCCCGCCTTTACGATCCAGGCTGATGGGGGGAATAGGCCACTTGGAAGCCAGGGTTGCAGATAGAACCGACCTACCAGTGTGGGTCGGGCCGAATGAAATGGAGTCATCGGGCGACCTGGTTGGCTGGACCCACAACTAAACTTGGATGGGTCCAGCAAGGCCTAAGGGTCATGGCCTCTGGGCAAGGCTATACAAGGACAACCTATACCCAACTGAGTTGGTTCAGATCAACTGAAATGGGTTGGGTCATGTAGGACCCCCGGGCCTGGCTGGCCGGGTCGGTCAAATCGGGTCCAGACAGAACCATCCCCTTTTTACAGAAGCGCCAATATCATTCAAACCAGATGTATGATTGATGCGCCATCTATGAAATTGGGACCCATGAAAATTAATGTCCCTTTTGGAATAATATATCTGAGATTCTTTGATAGTCTAGTTATGACCAATGGATTAAAGAGTAGATTCTCTCGAAATCAAGCACACTGGAGAGTGGGAATCCTACGGCTGGCTGTGACATGAAAGATATGATGAACATAAATTAGTGGTTCAGCAGATGAGCGTACATATGTGGTTCAGAATGCGTGCATACCTTAGAGGTTTAGTAGATGAGAATACCTAAATGGTTCAACATACGAGCATACCTTAGTGGTTCAGCATACAGGAATACCATAGTTCTTCAGTAGACGAGTGTACCTTAGTGGTTCAGCATATGTCTGTACCTAAGTTGTTCAACAGATGAGAGTACCTTAGCAGTTCAGCATATGATCGTACCTTAGTAGATCAGCATATGGGTGTACCTTAGTGGTTCAGAAGATGAGTGTACCTCATTGGTTCAGCAGACGAGCGGACTCTAGTGGCCTAGTAGATGAGCAGACCTCATTAGCTCATCAGGGATGAGTCCCTCAGCTGTGCAATATGAATCATCTCAATGACTGGTAATCTTAATTTTATATAATTAAATTTATACCTAGTATTATTTGTCTTTCATTGTGGTTTTTTTGTGGTCCTTCCTTTGTGGTTTGGGGTCCCTACTGTGTATTGTGTTACTCTGCCCTGCATTGGATTCGCTCGCACGTGTCATGTCTTGTGCAGGTGATCGATGCTTTGATGGAGACCCTGGTGGTCCAGGACCAGGTGGTGTTTAGTGAGATGGAATAGACAAGCATACTTCTATGACTACATGCAACTACCTTCACTTACCCTTCAGGTAGGGTCTCAAGTGGACAGACCATTGCAGTTGTACTTTCCTTCGGGGATTTGGGTTTGTATTCTGACCCCTTTGTACTTTTAGTAGTAAAATACTCTCAATAGTTGTATCAGTGATAATCGTCATTTACTTTTTTTTAATATCTACAGTTTGTTCTTTTTTTGTGTGTATAGGTTTAATGTAAAATGTCTTCCCTTTTTGATATATACCTACTCGGTGCTAGTTGACATCCCCTAGACTATGGAAAATGTGCTTGGGATAGTCATTGGATGGGCTGTGGGGGATGGGTCATGACACACTTGATTTTTATTTAATAAAAGGATATTATATACTATGGGAAACTATTCTAGTATAATTATAATGATCCCCCATTGAGATTCAAGTATTAATGGGTGTGAATGAAGTACCCTTAATGAGACTTGGTTTATAAAATATTTTTATTTACACCAATTATTAAAATGATCTCATATACGTTTTATTTCTATTAATGTTATGTTAATATAACTCTGTCAATGGAAAATTATTGTGACCTATATATTGATTCATTTATTCAAGAGGTTGGAATTAGATTTCATATTATTTTTGATGTCCAATTTCTCAAGGAATTAAAGGATTTGTAATGGTGATACACCAGAAGAAAATGAATTATGTTTTTATTGTATTTAAAAATACACACACAGTAAGAACTATGTTATGTTGTAATTCTAATTTTGGTGATATCTTTTTAGATACGCAATATTAACACTCTAAAATATTTTTTCCATAGTTATTTCAAAAGGATTTTGATTGATTATTTAATATTGAAAATATAAATGGTAACAATCATTATTCTATTAATGTCTTCATTCATATAAATGTTTTACCCTATAAAAATGTTTTAATTCTTGAATAATATCTTTTAAAATTGGGATGAAATACTGGTGAAAAAATATCCATTAATATGAGGGAATCACTTCACTATTTCTTCCCACAAGTCATTATCCAGGAAAAATTCCACAATTATCATAACACAACACCATATTTATGACTCTTGATACAGCTATGATGAAATAAATAACCTATGTAGCATGTCACTAAGATGAAATGGTTCATCGAATGGCACTGAGGGTATACAAAACAAAAATATGGGAGACATTTTAATCAAAACCCCATAAATAGATAAAGAAACTACAAATAAATTTTATAATGGTAATTAACTGATCGTAATACGTGAAATGTTAGGTAATGTAAGAATCTAATAGTATAATCTATTAAAATCATATTTTATTTATATAAACTTTAATAATACATTCATAAACAACTAGGAGCTAGCAATTCCTAACTCAATCACAAACTCGTAGTAGCGGTGCTGAAAAGGGGGTGTGTGTATATACATATGTGGAATATAATAAATCTTTAGAAAGTAGGATCCTCCCAAAAATCGATAATAATAATATAATAGAATCATATTGAAGCACCAATGAAAAAAATAGAAAAATCATAAAAAATTTAAAATTAGGGAAATAATATTCCAAACCACACCAAGGATAACTCACTAAGTGATAAATTGGAACATAATATCAAATACATATATTGGAGAAAAGGTTCTAAATACAAATTTTCCCAACTAACGAGCAAACCTAAACCCCTAATTTTCTATCACGGTTCTCTCAATACCTTAATAATTCATATTTTGCAACCTTGAAAAAATATAACAATCAAATCCATATAATCATAGCCATACCAGTTTTATTTTCCAAATATCATATAGTATGTCTGAGAGAAATTGCAACCTAGGTAAATTTATATTATGCCTCGGGTTATTAATACTTGTATATATGTACTTATAAAATAACTATAATCCATTAAATTTTGTATACATGGATACACTATAATCTTAAGACACAAAAAATCGCATGTAAATGTATATCATAACCACGAACCATTACAGCCCGTCTGAGTCCATACCCTATAACAATAATCTTCTTTATCCTGAATATTCTAACATACCATCTTTGATAACTTCTGGTTCACTCGTACATCATAAATTAGTTTTTAGTTCTCTTGTTTTCTATTTTAAGACTTTTTGGGAGTCACGGGTTAAAAATTAGTTTCTTTTTGTAACACAGTCCTTGGCACATTATTGGTGCATAATTTGCCTAACCATGTAGCTAACTGTGTGAGGGTGAGTTTTTTTGAGACATTAGACTTTTTTGTAGATTGAGAATAGTTTTTCAAAATATGTGATAATTAGGAGTAACCTTGTGACATCATTTTTTGAGAAACTATAGATACTATATTGTGTGTTCATGATTTTTCTAACCATTCACTCAAACTGTGTGAGTTGTATCTATCATTGATTTTTTTTTACCAAATTTCTCTTAATATATTGAAATTATTTTCTCCCCTTTATTGATTATTTCTTGTTTATCTCCCTCCCATGGTATTGAATATTATACCCTCACATATTTTGGTATTTTTTCCTTGATTCTAAGGCGTCTTGGATTTTGTTAATCCTATTTCATCAAGTTCTCTTAATCTTTCCCCCTTATCATTCATTTTTCATTAATTTCCATGGGTGGTGGAAATCTTAAATGGTGGGTTGGTAGAACATTATCTTAACAATAGGGTATTGTTTTAATTTATTTTGTTTTTGGATTGTGATGAATCATACTTCCAAAATATATTGATTATCATTGAAGGTGATAATGTTATAACCAATGTTGAGGATGGTGCCCCTATTTAAGTGTTTTTCGTACGGTAATCCTTTTATTTGTTTTTACATATTTGGGTTTTTTTATTAAATTTAAATTAAATTTATTTTTAGTTGATTTATAATCAATATTTGTGTTTATAAATGTTTTTGAATTGTAAATTTGATTTTTTTTTAAGTGGGATTTCTATGGTTGGTGGATTTAACACACCCCAAGTGCATGATTAATTGGTTCAAAGATGTTTTGTGGTTTTAAATTGAAGTATAAAGGGGTTTTATGAATTATTCTACTACTAGGAATGTGTTTTATCAATGTCATATTGTTTTTTTGTTAAATGGAATTACAAAATATATTTTATGTTTTTCACTTGGGATCCTATTTTTTTGTAATTGAGTAGTTCATGGGATACTATCGATTTGACGGTGTGTTTCCTAAAGGAAAAATATATTCATTATATAGGAAGACTAATACATAAAACATTTTTTTGACTAATAGACTAAGGGTTATCTTTAAAGTTGGGCCTAAGGAATACCATGAGATATTCAAAACTATTATATTGTCTAGATAGATGACATATCGGGTTGAGACTATCTTGCATTAGACCCATGTGGTTAGAGATCATAATGAACATTTATTATGCCCAATTTATTTATATACTTTTATTAATTAGGTTAGTACCTTGTTCTATTATGATACATTATTTTATGTCCATTTCCTCTTATTTGGTGAAATGATGTTCTATATGATTATATAGTTGTTATGCGATGTTTGGGTAGGTTTATCATATTTATACGGGAGGATTTTTTCATTATTTTAGCCATGTTTATTAATATTTTGGAAACTTTTTTTATTTTAAGAAAACTTAATTTATTTTTAGAGGATTTATTTAAAATGAAATTACTTTAAAGTGAGATGGTTTTGAGAATTGATTTATCATAACTAATTTTATTATCTTGTATGGTTTAAACAGATTTAATATAAAAATGTTAGTATCTAACTATGCATTTTTCCTCACACCCTATATATGACTTTAGTCATATATATATATATAAATTGTCTCATAAGACATAGGAATGGTCATGGGAACAATGAATTTGGTTGGTTTATCTTTATTACCACTATGTGTGGAATTTTATTAAGGCGATCTAGTCTCATAGGGTCATAACATGAGTTTTTTTAAGAGTTTAATATTATTATGATATATGTATTTTATTTTTGGGTCTTGATCCCTAATTTGGGGTTTTTATCATTCAAAATTGGTTATAATGTTTGAGTATTTTGTATGAAATGTTATATGTGATTATTTTATGTTATTTAATTCATATATTATATTCATGGTTGTGTTACATAGTTTATATGTTTATTTTCTATTGACTCTGATTATGTTGGTTTGGCTATCCAATTTATTGGGTGAGTCATCATAGATTTCCGAGGTAGAAATCATTCCTAAGAGGTTACAAATTAGGAACATGTTATTATCACTATAATGTGGTGATCAAGAATGTGTTTCAGGTCTTCTGGTATTCCAACTTGGGTAATAGGTCGGGTTAACCAGGGCAGGTCACTATAAAATTACATCAGAAATTCTTTGTCTTGGGGTCAGTGGTAGAATGGAGATAATCCCATCAAAGAGTGAGAGTGTAACACCCTGAGATTATATGAGAAATTTTTTTTATGTCTTATGTTATACACAACACCAAATTAATCTTTCATAGCACACAATACTGACTTGGCTTGCATTACACACAATTACGACCTTCCTCGATAGCGTGTGTAGTACGCAATACCGGGTTTCACTAAACAACCGAATATTATTATAGACTAGCCGTTATGAATAGTAATAACTACATTTTTAATTTTATAACATTATTATTCATCTTAAAAATTTTCTATAACATGGTAAGAGAACAAAATAATTTTTTCGGGTAAAATAAGTATTTTTCAAAAAATGCAGTTTTACCACCTTTTGATGGTGCACCCTCATTAAATCTACTTTTTACGTGTTTATAAGTTCAATTTTACAAAATAGAATTTTTCTTTTGAATCAGGATATAAAAATTTACTTTGAATAAATTTTTGATATTTTTCTGATAACTTTCATATTTTGATGAATAGTAAAAATATGCTAATTTTTAATTAAAAACAACTTTTTTCATTGAGATAATTTATATGGTTAAATTATAATATTTAATGGTTTTAAAGTATAAATAGAATATATTTTTACCATTCAATATAATTTATGTCATTAGCATTAATTTCACTTTGAATTCATAGGTAAAAATATTTTAATCTTCGGCAATGTTTTAACTTCTAAAACCCATTTTCTTAACAACGGGATTAATTTTAAATTAATTACTGAAACTTATGTGTTTTTAATTTTGAAAAATGGATTCCATATTTGGAATCAGTGGGTCCAAATTATGTTAATAGGCTAATTCTTATTTTTGGGCATTATGAATAGTAACTACGGTAAATTTTATTTACCATAGTTAAAGATAAATCGGGTAATTAAGGGTAAATATAAGATTATAAAATTACCCTAACACCTGCCAAAATCCAATTGGATGACTCAAAGTCGACCCATATCACCTAAGGGTCGTACTAGATTCATTTAATAGACTTTTTTGTATAAAAATAATTTAATTATTATTAAAACAAAAGAAAGTGACAACATGTCACTTTCTTAAATCTTATAAGTATAATAATTTTAATTTAGTGATACACTTAATAAACCTTCAAAAATTAATAGTCTCCAGAGAGATAATACAATTATATACATCATATGAATTTATTTAGAATTTTTAGGGATTAAATAATTATCATTAATTATGACACAATAGTGAGGTTGAAATTATTTTATTAATTAAAATATCAAATAAATGCTTTTAAAAATATTAAAATAAATATTATATGAACTATTTAATGTGATCCACTAATTTTCTAGATACAAATGACATTTTATGAATCTATTAAAGCTTTTAGTTCGAACATATCTTCTGTATTTATTTTATTTAAATTCAAATAAATGAATAGTGTCAAAATTGACACTATTGTTATTTTATAAAAATAATATATTATAAAATTGTTTAAAAATCACAAAAATATTTAAAAATTCTAAATTAAAATTTATATGGTCTAAAATGTCATAAAGTTTCAAATTATAGAAAATTCAAAACACATATGTAATTATTTATAATAATTTAAATTTAGAATATTATTACCACAAATAAAATTAAATTGATAAATAAGGATAAATCAAGTTGATAATGATTAAAATAAATTAATAACATGTATAAATTTTATTTTTTAATGATATTAAAACCCTATATCATCTAATATTCGTATATGAGTTATTTTTATTGTTTTCACGTGGGGTTGGGATTTAATATAAACTAATATTTCTTATATTTCCAAAGGTGCCCCTCTCCTCCCTTATAAAAGGGAACCTCCTCCCTCTCCTCCTAACACCAATTTTAGCCTTCAAGCTCGGCCAATCCCAGACCATTTCCCTTCCCCACTTCCCTAGAAACATCCTAGAGGTCCTGGTCTTCTTAAAATACTAATTTTAGTGCCCTAAGAGGAGGTCTCAAAGAGGCACTTCAAAGAAGAGGTAATGTTCGTTACCGATTCATTCAACTTTATTTCTTTTTTTTTACTTATTATTCTTTAGTTTTTTCATTATGAAGTAATAACATCAGTATCACTCATATACTGATATGTTATTATAAGTATTAAACAACCCTATTTCACCATCTCTTCATCCTACGGAAAATGAAATCACCGTGCGTCCATACGTACGGAATACCGTCTCCACATCGTGGTGTAATCTATTTTCCACCACCACCTTAATTGGATGGGTATAATGGTTTAAATAATGACTATTTATGATTATTTTAAAGTGATATTGATTCTAAAATAGTATACATACACTCTAATACAATTCCACAATCATGGGAACGATATCATCCCTCGTGCGTACGTACGGAATACCGTATCCACGATGTGCTGCGACTCATTCTACATGATCTTCATTTCATAATGATTATATAAATGAATTTAATGAATAAATATGATATATATTACACTAATAACATTCTAGAAATGAGGTTTCTATAACCTAAAAATAGGAATATGAATTTATTCGACAAAACACACATACGAACATAAAGCAATAAACACCTGAATAATAAGTAGCAATGAAATATTAATAATAGGAAGCTAACAATATGACCATGTATTAAATCATAAAAATAAGTATGATTCTTGAATAAGTCAATGACATTATTTAAATCATTATACAGGAGGTTCGTACACTTATGAAGAAAATCGGACCTAAGGTAAGGCAAAATCTCACAATCTCATTTTTATCTGAGATTGTTTATACTTCAGAATTTACTGGGAAATATTTATCATCTACATCCATTTTTCTTGAATATGTAATATTATTTACATCCACCTAAAATTTTTCAAATCCAATTTTACCCTTCGGTGAGTTTTTAGTAAAATATATGAAAGGAATCTTTTGTCATTTTTCGTACGAGGTACTTTTTGACTTTTCTGGCCAGAGTACGGGAAGAATGTTTTTTTAACTTATATGGCATGAATGGATTTTTAGAACATTATTTCCATGAAGCTTACTTTATAGGTGTTAAATTTTATTTTTAATCAACTTATTTTAGTTCAAAATTATATGACATGTTTAGAAAGGAAAATGTTTTTGAAGTAGAAAGGATATTTTCCTCAAGAATGGAGTTCAAGTGTTTTATCAAAATTATTTTCCATATAAAATAATATAGGGTTCTGTGTATATCCCTATTTTTACATTGATTTGATTATGTTATGAAGGAATTATTTTTACGATATCCTTTTATTGATTATGTTATGATGACATGATGTTTAAGAATCCCATTTTTATTACATGGGTTATGCTATGATGTATGGTTTATGATTTTGTGGCACACATAAGAATGGTATTATTCTGATATTGGTGGGACCTATATCTCCCTCCAATTCATAGGGTAAAGATTTATATCTCACGAGATAGACATGGCTGGAACCGAAGGTTAAACCGGTTCAGTGAAACATTACTGAAATAAGGAGTGAAATCGGTTCAGAAATGGACTTTTTCCGCTAAGATAGTCTTGGAAATGAGTCTTGACTACTAAGAAATAATTTTCTATGATTATGTGTGTATGCCCAAAAGATTCATGTTTTACGTTATGATTATTGGGATTACATTTCACTTCTATGATTTATCCCATGTTATGATCTCTTTTGTATGATATGATTTTCAAAATGTTATGTTCTTATAAATATGATATGTTTGATATTTTTTTTGTTTACCCTTACTGAGCATTTGAACTCACCCTTTTGTATGTTTTCTTTTCCCCAGGTCAGGAAGAAGAATATTAAGTAGGATATGCCAAAAAGGGACTCTAGATATGATGAAATAAATGGGAGACAATGTAGATGATTTATGAACCAGTTGTTTATGTTTCCCAGTTTCTAAAGACACTATACCTATACGGTCCTTTCATGGTTTTGTTATATGTTGTAATAATTATGCTTAAATTTTGAACTAATAACCATGTATGTAATGTATGTGTCGTTATAGTTGGTATCATAGGAAAGGTATATTCAACCTTTGGAAAATAGGATGTGAAAGCCTTAGTAAGAAACCTAAGGATATGTCTAAGAATAGAACACAATCTTAGTGTTTTAGAAATGGCCATGAACAACCTATGATAAAACCTTAAGTGTGAAATTTTATTCTTGATTATGTGGTTTTCCTATTATAATTAGTGTTTCTCACACTATTCTTCTTGGTTTTAGTCAATGGCTGGAACCCGAAGGAACCGTGTTAATGCAGAATACGACGGACAATGAAATGATTATCCCCCTGAGAAACCAAACGTTATGGGAGCTGGAATGAAAAATATTGTATCCATGCTCACACAACTTTCTCAAGCAATGAATCATGCATGACTTCCAAACAAGCAAAGTAAGGAGAAACATTCTATTAAATCCTTCATGAGGAAGCGTCTACCTTCATTTAGTGGGTCTTCTGATCCATTAGTGGCTGAACAATGGATTAGTACCACTGAAAAGATATTCCCAGTTCTTCAATGTTCTGAACATGATAATGTCATCTTAGCAGTGTATCGTTTGGAAGATGATGCTGATCAATGGTGGAATCTTATTAAGAATACATGGCAAAGGGATGAAATTGAGTCCATGGAATGGGACGAGTTTAAGAAATAATTTTTTAATTATTATTTCCCTTGTATTCTTCGAACAAGGATGGAGAAGGAGGTTCTTGAACTGAAGCAAAAGTATGATGAGTCTGTTGGTACCTACGAAGAAAATTTTACAAGACTTGCAAGGTATGATTCCCGAATACTTATCCAACCTGAGAGTAAGATCGATCGATTCTTTAGTGGCTTAAAACTAAGTCTTCGAAGGGCGTTATTCATAAGGGACTTCAATAGCTATGAGGAAACTGTTCGATGTTCTCTCATGGTTGAGATGGATATTGGTGTAACCCATTAGTCACATGGGTTTGATAAGAAGAGAAAAATGGAATTCAAAGGAAACTATAAAGACCACACTGAAAAGAAGATGAGTTTTCCCTTATGCTCAATGTGTGGAAAGAAACATGGAGGAAATTTTCTTAAGGGGACAAGAAAATGTTATAAGTGTGGAAAAGAAGGTCATCGGGAAATTGAATGTCGAAATAATGGGAAGAAGATGTCTAATGGTGCAAACAAGGAAGGGAGAGAATAAACCTACTACACTTTAATGTTTCAAGTTCAAGGAGATGGCGCATTATTCTAATCAATTCCCAAATCCAAGGGTTGATGATGATGATAAACGTCAATAAACTCTTAAGGCCAAAGACAAAGGAAAGTCACATGAAATTTCTATCGGCGATGTGGAGTATGACAATGAAGTGGTGAGAGGTACACTTACCATCCACTCTAAAGTAGAAAATGTTTTATTTGATTCTGGATCCACCCACTCTTTTATTTCTGAAGAATTTCTTAAGGGAATCTTCATATTACCTCAACAATTAGATGTTGAGTTGGCTGTGACAACTTTTAATGGAACAACAGTCACATCAAAAGTTTACAATTCTTCTCCGATTGAAGTTTGTGGGAAAGTGCTTGCTACAAATCTTGTGATCCTTCCTGTAGTGGAATTTGATGTGATTATTAACATGGATTGGATTCTATTATATGGATCTCATATCAATTTCCAAATAAGTGAAGTCACATTTCATATTCCATGTCAATCTATGATCGTCTATCGATGCAAGGATGAAAATAACCTTCAAGTGGAAATTTCTTCCATCTTATGGGTCTTGATTCCACAAAATGAATGTTATTTATCTCAAATGGTTGGAGATAAAATCACGATTAATAATATTCCCATTGTACAGGATTTTTATGATGTCTTTCCGAAGGAATTCCCAGGTCTTCCACCAAATCGTGAAGTTGAGTTTTCAATAGAACTTGTACCGGGTGCTTTTCCAATTTCAGAGACACCTTATAGAATGGCCCCAATTGAGTTGCAGGAATTGAAGAAGAAACTCAAAGAGAATCTTGATAAAGGATTCATGCACCCTAGTGCGTCACCTTGGGGAGTACCTGTTATGTTTGTTAAGAAGGAAGATGGATCAATGAGACTCTGCATTGATTATCGAGAACTTAACAAGATCACTATCAAGAACAAATACCCTCTCCCACACATTGATGTCTTATTTGACCTACTACGCGGAGCTCAATAATTTTCCAAGATTGATCATCATTCAGGGTATCATCAATTAAGGTTCTAAAGGGAGGATATACCAAATACATATTTCCATAAAAGGAATGGACACTATGAATTTTTAGTGATGCCATTTGGTCTTACTAATGCCCCGGCTATCTTCATGGATCTGTTGAATAGAGTCTTTAGAGACTATCTTGATCAGTTTGTGGTAGTCTTTATAGATGATATTCTTGTCTATTCAAAGATCAAAGAAGAACATGAAGATCACTTGAGAATTGTATTAACGACACTAAGAAAGCAGAAGTTTTATGCCAAATTTACCATGTGTGAATTTTGGCTTCAAAAAGTTTCATTTTTCGGTCACATAATCTCAAAAGAGTGGATATCTGTGGATCCAGCAAAAACAGAGGTTATCGAAAGATGGTCGAGACCAAAAACAGTAACTGAGATCCGAAGTTTTCTTGTTTTGGCTGGATATTACCGATGTTTTGTGAAAGATTTTTCAAGGTTATCTAACCCACTCACCAAGTTGATTCAGAAAGGAGTTAAGTTTGTTTGGATGGAGGAATGTGAAGAGAATTTCAAAGAGCTAAAAAGAAGGTTAGCTAGTGCACCTGTGCTCACACTAACTTGTAGTGGAGAAAGGTATGTGATCTATAGTGATTCATCCAAGAAGGGACTGTGGTGTGTTCTCATGCAAAATGATATGGTGATAGCTTATGCCTCACGATAGTTGAAAATCCATGAGAAAAATTACCCAACTCATGATTTGGAGTTAGTTTTGGTAATCTTTGCATTAAATATTTGGAGGCATTACCTTTATGGTGAAAGGTGTGATATTTATACTGATCATAAAAGTTTAAAGTATATTTTCACACAAAAGGAGCTGAATATGAGTCAAAGAAGATGGTTGGAGCTTATTAAGGATTACAACTGCTCAATTAATTGCCACCTTGGGAAAGAAAACAAGGTAGGAGACGCATTAAGTCGACAAGACCATGCTTCCTTATCCATGATGAGGATCACAAAAGATCCAATATTTATGGATTTAAAAAGTATGGATCTTGTAATTATAATGGAAAGGGAAAAATCTTATCTTTCTCAAATGAATGGTAAACCATCAATTCAAGTAAAAATTAAAGAGGCATAGAAAGAAGATTTAGAGTTATAAAAGAAGGTGAGAAATGTTTCTGAATTCAACCTTGATTGTGATGGGATAATAATGTTCATGAATCGGGTTTGTGTTCCTCCCATCCCAAAATTAAAGAAGGAGCTACTAGACGAGGCTCATAGTTATTCATTTTCTATTCATCCTGGAAGTACAAAGATGTGTAGGGACCTGAAAGAGTACTTATGGTGGGATGGAATGAAAAGAGATGTTGCTGAATATGTCTCTCGATGCTTGGTTTGTCAGCATGTTAAAACTGAGAGACAAAAATCTAAGGGGATGTTACAACCATTACCCATACCAGAATGGAAATGGGAAAATATCACTATGGACTTTGTCGCTGGACTTCCTAAAACATCCAAAGGCAATAATGCTATCTGGGATATAGTTGATCGTCTTATGAAGTCAGCACACTTCATTTCTATTAGAGAAGATTTTTCTCTTGATCATCTTGCTAGGATATATGTAAAGGAAGTGGTAAGATTGCATGGAGTACCACTTTCCATTATATCTGATCAGGATATGAGGTTTACCTCGAAATTCTGGTGAAGTCTTCAGCATGCTCTAGATACAGAGTTGTGTTTTAGCACTACTCATCATCCTTAGACAGACGGTCAGTCTTAGAGGACAATTCAAACTCTAGAAGACATGTTGAGATCTTGCTTATGGATTTCAAAGGTGGTTGGGATCAACACCTATCTTTGGTGGAATGTTCTTATAATAATAGCTTTCACTCCAGTATTCAGATGGCTCCTTATGAATCCCTCTATGGAAAGAAATGCAGAACTCCAACTTGCTAGGATGAAGTTGGGGAATGAAAGATATTAGGACCTGATCTTGTTGATGAGATGGCAGAAAATGTTAGATCTATTCAACAACATGTAAGAGCAGCTCAGAGTCGACAGAAAAGTTATGCCGACAACCAAAGAAAAGACATAGAGTTTGAAGTGGGTGATAAAGTGTTCTTACGAATATCTCCTTGGAAGAGGGTCATGAGATTTGGAATGAAGGGAAAGTTGAGCCCTAGATATATCGGTCCTTTTGAAATTTTGGATCGTGTTGGCAAGGTAGCTTACCGATTGGTGCTTCCACAGAATCTATCTCAAGTTCACTATGTGTTCCATGTATCTCTTTTGAGAAAGTACATACCCGATCCTTCACATGTACTCAGCTCAGAATTTATACCGCTGCAGCAAGATCTTTCTTATGAAGAACAACCGATAGAGATTCTAGATCATAGCGAAAAAGTCCTACGGAAAAAGACCGCTAGCTTGGTGAATGTTTTATGGAGGAACCACCAATTAGAATAAGATACATGGGAACTTGAGGATGTGATGAGGGAGAGGTATCCTCATCTGTTTGTAATGAAGTGACGAATTTCGAGGGCGAAATTCATTTTAAGGGGGGTAGAATGTAACACCCTGAGATTATATGAGAATTATTTTTTTATGTCTTATGTTAAATGCAAAACCAAAGGAATCTTTCACAGCACACAATACTGACTTGGCTTGCATTACACGCAATTGCGACCTTCCTCGATAGAGTGTGTAGTACACAATACCGGGTTTCACTAAAAAACGGTATATTATTATGGAATAGCCATTATGAATAATATTAACTACATTTTAAATTTTATAACATTATTATTCATCTTACACATTTTCTAGAACATGATAAGAGACCAAAATTAATATTTCGGGTAAAATAAGAATTTTTAAAAAAATGCAGTTTTGCCGCCTTTTGATCACACACCCACATTAAATCTAGTTTTGACATGTTTATAAGGTCAATTTGACAAAAAAAAATTCTTCTTTTGAATCAGGATATAAAAATTTACTTTAGATAAATGTTTGATATTTTCTAATAACTTTCATATTTTGATGAATAGTAAAAATACGCTAATTTTTAATTAAAAACAACTTTTTTCATTGAGATAATTTATATGGTTAAATTATAATATTTAATGGTTTTAAAGTATAAATGGAATATATTTTTACCATTTAATATAATTTATGTCATTATCATTAATTTTACATTGAATTCATAGGTAAAAACATTTCAATCTTTGGAAATCTTTTAACTTCTAAAACCCATTTTCTTAAGAACGAGATTAATATTAAATTAATTACTGCAACTTATGTGTTTTAAATTTGGAAAAATGGATTCCATATTTGGAATCAGTGGGTCCAAATTATTTTAATAGGCTACTTTTTATTTTTGGGCATTATGAATAGTAAATGCGGTAAATTTTATTTACCATAGTTAAGGGTAAATCGGGTAATTAAGGGTAAATATATGATTATAAAATTATCCTAAAACCTTCCAAAATCCTATTGGATGACTAAAAGTCGACTCATATCACCTAAGGGTTCGATTAGATTCATTTAATGGACTTTCTTTCATGAAAATAATTTAATTATTATTAAAATCAAAGAAAGTGACAACATGTCACTTTCTTAAATCTTATAAGTATAATAATTTTAATTTAGTGATAAACTTAATGAAACTTAGAACATTAATAGTCTACAGAAATATATTACAATTATACACGTCATATAAATTTATTTATAATTTTTAGGTATTACATTATAATCATTAATTATGACACAATAGTGATGTTGAAATTATTTTATTAATTAAAATATCAAATAAATAGTTTTACAAATATTAAAATAAATATTATATGAACTATTTAATGTTCTCCACTAATTTTCTAGATACATATGACATTTTTTTAATATATTAAAGCTTTTAATTCGAACAGATCTTCTGTATATATTTTATTTAAATTCAAATAAATGAATAGTGTCAAAATTGACACTATTGTTATTTTATAAGAATAACATATTATACAATTTTTTAAAAATCACAAAAATATTTAAAAATAATAAATTAAAAATTATATGGCCTAAAATTTTATAAAATGTCAAATTAAGGAAAATTCACAACACATATGTAATTATTTATAATAATTTAAAATTTGGAATATTATTACCACAAATAAAATTAAATTTATAAATAAGGATAAATCAAGTTGATAATGTTTAAAATAAAGTCCTATCATGTCTAAATTTAATTGGTTTATTAGATTAAAACCTTATCTCTTGTAATATTTATATATGAGTCATTTTTTAAGTTTTTAAGTGGGGTTGGGATTTAATATAAACTAATATTTCTTATATTTCCAAAGGTGCCCCTCTCCTCCCTTATAAAAGAGAACCTCCTCCTTCTCCTCCTCACACCGATTTGAGCCATCAAGCTCGGCAAATCCCTGACCATTTAACTTCCCCACTTCCCTAGAAACATCTTAGAGGTCCTGGTCTTCTTCAAAGACCAATTTTAATGCCCTAAGAGGAGGTCTCAAAGAGGCGCTTCAAAGAAGAGGTAATGTCCGTTATCGATTCATTCAACTTTATTTCTTCTTCTACTTCTTCTTCCCTAGTTGTTTCATTATGAAGTAATAAAATCAGTATCACTCATATACTGATAAGTTATTATATGTATGAAACAACCCTATTTCACCATCTATCCATCCTACGGAAAATGAAATCACCACGCGTGCTTACTTACGGAATACCGTCTCCACGTCGTCATGTAATCTATTTTCCACCACCATTTTACTTGGATGGGTATAATGGTGAAATAATGACTATATATGATTATTGTAAAGTGATATTGATTCTTAAATAGTATACATACACTCCAATACAATTCCATAATCATGGGAATGATATCATCGCTCATGCGTACGTACGGAATACCGTCTCCACGATGTGATGCGACTCGTTCTACATGATATTCATTGAATAATGATTATATAAATGAATTTAATGAATAAATATGATATATATTACACTAATACCATTCTTGAAATGAGGTGTCTATAACCTAAAAAGTGGAATAAGAATTTATTCGACAAAACACACATACGAACATAAAGCAATAAAGACCCGAATAACAAGTAGCAATGAAATATTACTAATAAGAAGCTAAGAATATGACCATATATGAAATCATAAAAATAATTATGAATCTATAATAAGTCAATGACAATATTTATAACATTATACAGGAGGTTCGGATACTTACGAAGTAAATCGGACCTAAGGTAAGGGAAAATTTCACAATCTCATTTTTTATCGGAGATTGTTTATACTTTAGAATTTACTAGGGAATTTTTATCATCCACATCCATGTTTCCTCAATATGTAATATTATTTACATCCACCTACAATTTTTTAAATCCAATTTTACCCTTCGGTGAGTTTTTAGTAAAAGATATGAATGGAATCTTTTGTCATTTTTCGTACGAGGTACTTTTTGACTTTTCTGGCCAAAGTACGGGAAGAATGTTTTTTATTAACTTATACGGAATGAATGGATTTTTAGAACATTATTTACATGAAGATTCCTTTACAAGTTTTCATGTTTATTTTTAATCAACCTCTTTTAGTTCAAAATTATATGACATGTTAAGAAAGGAAAATGTTTTTGAAGTAGAAAGGATATTTCCCTCAAGAATGGAGTTCAAGTGTTTTATCAAAATTATCTTCCATCTAAGATAATATAGGGTTCTATTTATATACCTATTTTTACATTGATTTGATTATGTTATGATGAAATTATTTTTACGATATCCTTTTATGGATTATGTTATGATGACGTGATGTTTACGAATCCCATTTTTATTACATGGTTTATGCTATGATGTATGGTTTATGATTTTCTGGAACACATAATAATGGTATCACTATGATATGGGTGGGACCTATATCTCCCTCCAATTAATTGGTTAAAGATTTATATCTCATGAGATAGACATGGCTGGAATAGCAGGTTAAACCGGTTCAGTGAAACAGGACTACAACGAGAAGTGAACTCGGTTCAGAAATGGACTTTCTCCACTAAGATAGTCTTTGAAATGAGTCTTGACTACTAAGAAATGATTTTCTATGATTATGTGTGTATGAAACGAAGCTTCATGTTTTATGTTATGATTATTGGGATTACATTTCACTTCTATGATTTATCCCATGTTATGATCTCTTTTGCAGGATAAGATTTTCAAAATGTTATGTTCATATAAATATGATATGTTTGATATTTCTTTTGTTTACACTTACTGATCATTTTAGCTCACCCTTTAGTATGTTTTCTTTTCCCCATGTCAGGAAGAATAATATTAAGTAGGATATTCCAAAAATGGACTCTAGATATGATGAAATAAATGGGAGACAACGTAGATGATTTATGAACTAGTTTTTTATGTTTCCCAGTTTCTAAAGACACTATACCTATATGGTCCTTTCATGGTTTTGTTATATGTTGTAATAATTATACTTCAATTTTTAAGTAATAACCATGTATGTAAAGTATGGGTCGTTATAGAGAGGTAGGAGATGAGGTGTTACAGAACTTATATTCTTCATGTCAAGCCATTAGTTTCCGTGGGTGATCTTGTATTTTGATTATGTTTTATTATTTTTTATAGGGGATTGTATTGAAATATTGATTTATTTAACTATGTATTATGAGTTACGGTGTGAGCCCATGTTTTATTTTGAGTTTATTGAATAAACATGGAGGGAAAATGAGGTTGACTGTTGAGGTACATAGTAATTAGCTACCATGAGAAGGACATGGGACCATATCTATCACCATCCTATAGAGCATTCATGTATGTCACATGGTGTTCATAGTTGTGCCACCAAACCATGCACAATGGGAAAGTGTATAAAATTTTGAAATTTTCATAGCTTTTTTTGATAGAATTGTTTTTTATAATTATATTTATTATGAAGATTATATGTTTTATTTTATTTTATATAATTTTTATTACGATTCAATTGTTTATTTTTTTGATCTTGTGTCAACTATTTTAAAGAAAATGACTCCAAGAAGGGACACGTCGAGGCTTAGAGAGGGAGTTATGGATCATGTCATGTAGAAAAATACTCGAGTTGATTTGAATTTTATATTTTTAGTAAACTATATGATCTAGAACATGGGATATGATGTATGTTAAGAGAATAAATATATGGTGGAGTAGGATCAGTTGTTTACTAGGAAAAAACCACGGGTCTTTTGTGGTGATAAAGGAACCTAGGTTCCCATGGAATGGTTGGATTTGATTGAGGGATTATTTTAGTTTTTGAATGTTATTGAGACCTAGAATTTTTCCTTAACTATATATATTCTATAATTACCCATTATAAAATGGTGGGAATCAATATTTCCCATAAAGGGACATGAGGATTTAAAATTTACCACATTTAATGTGGATTTCAATCGACAGCTCTACCTAGAAACTTAAAGGGTGGTGAAGGGCCAAATTTTTTTGAAATTCGTGAAAGGGGACCCTTTGGTGTTATAGTTTTCTTTTTGGATTCACAATTGGGTTCATGTATCTCTCAAACTCTTCATGAATGATTAACTCAAGGCTAGATCTTTTTAGATGTTGTTAAATTATGTGATCAAATATATGCTAATACTTCTTTTCTTACTAACCTATGATGACATGGATAATAAAAAGGAAATGAAATATATGAACATAAATGGGAGTAAATTTTTCATTGGTATTCCTTTACTTGGTTGTATCGAGTGGTTTTTATTTGGATGGAAGAGGAATTGAGATGAACTCCAAAGGGGAAAAACAATATTGCTTATCAGTTATTAGAGTGCAACGCCATTTTTTATTTAGTGCGTAAGACAATGGTTGGTTATCAAGGAGTTAATTATGGTCATATTATGCCTAGTTTATCACTGTTTCTGATAATGTTTCACTATTGTGGGCATTCAGTTGTTCATCATACCTTCAATATGTTATCGAAAAATGGGAGTTATGTTGGTTCCATATTATCTTAGTGTTATTAGGTACAATATGATGATTCTAATGGGGGATAATCCTTCCAATAGGAAAAAATGGGATCCTCACTAGGTGAAGAGGGATCAGGTTTGGCATGAGTTATAATATCGTTAGGATGAATGTGTTTTACCAACAGTTCCCAAACCGTGGATGGAAATTATTAGAGGTAGGATATTCATTTCTTCTTCCATGGAATCTATTTTATTTTATAAAGGTTTTTTCCATTTATTTATCTTGATAAATTTTCATTATTATTTGATTATGTGAGTATATTTAATACTATTTTTAATATATTTCCATATCCCACTCGGTATGAAAGAGGAGAAAGGTATTGAGTTCCTAGAGTTTCATTTTTTGAACACTGATGTGTAATTAATGTGGTATTTCTTCAAGTTGAATTGGGACATCTATGACCTAATATTAAACATAGATTAGGTGATTATAATCAAAGTTCAAATTAAATTCTACCACCGAAGGGGCCATCTATTATCTCCCGATGGGAGCACTTATATCATACTAGGTGAGTGGGATCTGTAATTAAGGATGAGAAGACTCGTTACTCTAGAGATGAAATTGATTTTGTGTGAGTTTTCCTGGTTTTTATCATTTCCTTAGAGTAAATTTCATATTACTGACTTCCATTTGTCATAGACTAGTACAATGATGTAGTTTTAGAGTATTTATTTGTGATTCCTTCCCAACACGTTCTCATGTTCACTAACTATTTATACTATAGGATAAGCCCCATTACCTTTTCATATTACTTGATCACACCGACCGAGATGAAATAGTTAAAACCTAATCCAATGAACCTTTTGAGTAAGGTACTTATTCATCTGAGAATGTACCCATGGGAATCACTAATTTGATATGTAAATAATATGGATGGAAGACTCTTATTTATCATAAATATCCATAATCTCACTCAGGTTCCCATTATGAATAAATATATGCTTCCAAAATTAATAATCATTTTCATCATCTCATAGAATATAAATGGTTTTATATTATTTTCAAGAGATCTGAGTACCACAAATTGGGCCCCTGTATGAGAATATACGGATGAAAAACTATCAAAGCTAGTATGGAAACATTGAGTATTTGGTTAGGCTATTTTGTCTTATTAATACTCATATGGTCTTTATAGTCCTTAGAAGATATATCATCCCTTGATTTTTTAATCCTTCATAGTCAGGTTTTTTTATGACATTTTTTTATTCCAAGATAGAAAGGGGTTATAGAAACCGTCTAGAGGCTCTTATGGGAATCTTGAGAGAGAATCATCTACATAAAAAACAATACAAATTTTCATTTCTGATTTAGGAGGTGAGGTTTTTTTTTCACATGTTTTATGGGAGATTTGGTTCAGTGTAACCTTATAAGGTTCATGTAGTATGCCTTGTGACCTATAACAAATGACACACTAGTAAGCCATCACTGGTGTTTTGATTTATTAAATTGTTAAATGATACAAATAATTTCAGAACAAATGATTAAAAAGTTTATTTATCTTAGATACATGGTTCCCATATTAAATTTGAAATAAAATTAAAAAATAATTTTTTGTTGATATAATTACAGTCTCTAGAATATACAATCATATGATCTATAGTAAACTTACAATATTTCAAGGAATTAAAAAAACAATATTGAACTGAAATGGTCAATAAGGGTTATGTGCAACAAAATATATCATGAATAAAAAATAATATTCAACATGTAAAGCTAAATACCTGAGCACACATTCCATTTAAATATCTCGACTATCCTGATAAGATAATGAGTAGTCAATATAGAATAGTAATTTACTAAAATTTCATTTCATTTATGTTTGGACACCACCCACAGGTCCCGGACCTGACTACCCCAAGCTCGACATCCATAGGCCAGGGGTTGGTGACTAGCACCAGAAGGCTTTTCCCGAAACAAGGAAGGCATTGCCTTAGAGAACTGTACACACTCAAAAGGGAAACTGAAGTAAACACCCAACAAAAGTAAGGTACAACCATGAGAGTAAATTACAACCACAAGTACAGTTGTAAACTGAAAACAGTGGGTCGAAATATAAACCCTATAAAATAAAAGAAAGTAAATAGTTGTTTCATTTTCCCTAGATCTCTACCTGGGGGGTATTTACTGTAAGTCTAATGTCGAAGAAGAGGATCTCGACTTCTCCCATCGCAAAAAGCTCCACCAAGTCCCAATCCTCCAAATTTTTTCTCGGAACATCAGTAGTCTGCACCAGACAAACACATGCGGGAAGAGCCCCTGCATGGGTGAGTATAAAAATACCCAGTAGGGTACCCCGAGACTCCCGAAGGTCTCTCAGTAATCCACTAAGGAAAACACCACAAGAAATACCACAAAGTTAATATCATAATCATGATCTAAATCATGAAGCAAAAAAGAAAAGAGATAGCTTACTCTAACGGTATAACTTCAAGGTTACTGGGATAGGGATGACTAGTCATAAAGCCAGATCATCCTATCCGTAGTAACTCTACAGCTGACCCATATAGGTCACTATATGTCGGCCCGTATTGGTCTCTAGGGGATGACCCGTATTGGTCAATGGTGTTGACCTGTATTGGTCACTGGTGTTGACCCTATTGTTTGCTAGTGATGACCCGTATTGGTTGCTGGTGCTGACCCGTATTAGTCGCTGGTGATGACCCGTATTTGTCATTGGTGCTAACTTGTATTGGTCACTGGTGCTGACCCATATTTGTCTCTAGTACAGAGGTAGGGATGATTAGTCGTACATCTAGATCGTCCCACTCTATATTTTCTGTTTCTAACCCGTATTAGTCGATCTTCTTCTATAGGTCACAGCCAGCCACTAGAGTCTAGCTCATAGCACACTTTTTTCTGGGAGAATTTATCCTCAATCAATCAGTCGTATGTCAACCGGTACGAAGTCCCACAAAAAACATACTCATGGGTCCACCTCATCATAGGGGTCCCAATATGTTAGACGGCCCGTCGATCGAACGCTCGGTCTGTGAGATATGGGCACTTTTTTAAAAAGGTCACAGTTGGATTCAAGTCTGATCCAACCCATGTTGCACATAAAAATCCATAACAACTCAATTAGAGTATCTCCAAATGACCTCCTTGTCACAATGGTCTTTATTCCACAGACGGCTTGTCGATCGGACGCTCAGTCTGTTAGTTACATTCCTTTTCGTGAAATGGGGGTGATCGCACCTCTGTCCAAATCGGCTCGGTCAGGCCTTCCAGAATATGCCAAAGGGACCACTTCCCAAAATGGGTCTCAACACCACTGACGGCGTGTCCAATGGTCGTACAGTTTTCAAGATACAGACATTTTAGTAACCAGGGGACCGGTTGCGACGGGGCCCGGTCCGACCCAGTCGGACTGACCCGACCAACCCCGCCCGGGGGTTCCACATACCCTAGTTCATTAAGACAGACTCGACCCAACCTTGTGTGGGTCGAGGTCGGTATGTTCTAGCTTGTACAGTGGGCCAACCCCAATATGCCTCACTGGACCCGGCCCAGTTGGTTGAGGGTCTAGCCCGCTGAGTCCCTGGCGACTCAGTCTTGTTAGGCCCGGCACAAAGAGGGCACGATTTCAGCTTTCCAGTCCAGGTCTGACCCGCTGGATGCCGATCCGGCCTGTCGATATATTCCGGCACACCAGTCTTGGTTCCGACCTGCTAGGAAGTGGGTACGGCCCGCGGTGCGGGCCCGACCAGCTGGGTGCTTCATACCCCGCCCGGTCCGCAATAGGTGGACCGGTCTTCTTGGATCGCGTCTGTTGGCCACCTTCGCCCCATGGGTTACATCAGGATGCCTCCTATACCATGGAAAAGTGATCGCAGCTCATCATGGGGGACACGGATTGGTGCCATGTCCACTGGTCTATGACACGGTCGAGCGATTACGTCCGCCACCTCCAGCCACTGGCTCAGCCGGCGGCTCCTCCTACTGTGTTGCAGGCTGGTCTGACCATGGCCCTTCCTTCAGTGCGCCATCATGGCACGCCACCTCTCACTCGTGGCCACCGCCAACGCACTGGTAGATTCTACCGTGGACCACCGAGTGTCCACCGGTGGTTCGTTATTCGTGCCCCTTAAGCCTGCATTATCCAAGGATCGTCCTCTCCACCGCGATGGTCTCAAAACTACCTTCTCGTCGATTCTAAAGTTTGGCCACAAATAACAAACATGGAGGAGGGGTTTGGGCCTTTTTTGTGTCTTCTCGGGCCCTCCTCATTAGATGTTTAAAAAACAAGGGAGGTCAGTGGATTTTAATTTGAACAACAAAGATAATTAAATCCTAGATAAAGTAACCCCAAAAAAACTCACCCTCCCGCAAGAATGCACGGTCCGCAGATTAACCTGTTTGTTGGTTAATCCACATTTTTCATTTTAAAAAAAGAATGGGGAAACCTTAAAATCAAACAACCCCTACCACTTGAAGTTCATTGTTCCATGTTCGTCCTCAAGGGGTTAAGACGTCGGTGCAGCTTCTCGGTTCCGATATTCAAAAGGTGTTAAAGAAGGAGAAGATCCACTAGAATTCTTCATTCTTCGCTAGGGTGGAAGTCTGTTAGAGGTTTTCCACAAAATCCTCCAAATTTATTATCCATATATCCCCAGCACGTCGAACTATAAATAAGATCATGTCGCAGCGTTCCCATTTTGGTGCGATGTCACATCGTTATGCTGGTTTATTTAAGAAACATGGTCTCTATTATGTACCATTAAGGCATCATTATGTTATAAGATAGCGATCAATTGATGAGTCTCACTAATGCGCATCATCACTACCTTGTCACTTCCGCACAACGTCACCTTCCACCACTCCAAGGTGAGAAAGAAAATAAAATATATTTACTTAATTATTTTATTATTTTTCTCAAAAAGTCCAAAAATAACTTTTTCTCTAGGCCCTTGTCAGCTGAAGTTATGTCATTCCAAGGTGAATCCGAGAGTTCTGAATTCAATGGTGCCCTCAGATTTTTGATCCGAGTAACATTTCAAAAGATAGAAAATCTTGCATGCATGTTTATGAGGGTATCTTAAAAAACGTTCAAAAATTATTAACAGTCTCACTCGACCTATGCTGGTCAATGTTAGGATCCTCCAAAGGGGAACACAAACTCAAAAGCCCAACGGTACTCTCATATTTTTAATCCAAGTTTCCATTTAGAATTTAAGTATTTTACAATAAAATAATTGTTACTTAATTATTTTATTTATGGAAAAAACTAACTTAAACTGGCATCCTGCACTAGCCAATGTTAGTATCTAGATAAGGAAATAATACACTCACGAGTTTAGTTGTGGTCTCAGATTTTTAATTTGAGTCACTTTTTGTGAGTTATAGGCATTTGAAAAATAAAAAAAATTCATTTAATTATTTTGTTTGTGGTTATTCCATTTTTGGGTTTTCTCATTAGAGGCATGAGCTGACTAAAGTTAAGTCATGACTAGGGTAAACCTCCCATTCTTAACGCAACGGTGCCCTCGAATTTCTGATTCAGGCAACCTTTTAAGATTTATTCCACCTTTTCAGTAAAACTACTCACGTGTGCTATTTTAAGCAAAACACTTTTTCGACAGATCATTTTGGGCACTCTAGGCCTCGGAATCACATGCCACCAGATTTCATAGTCTCGAAATAATTCCATATAAATAAAAAATATTACACTAAAATTCAGAGATGTTACATTCTCCCCACCTTTAGAATTTTTTTCTTAGAAAAGATAAGGCCCAAACTCATGGGAAGAAACTAGGTCCAACAAAGGTTCCAATGATGCTTTGTCAAGGTAGTCATAGGTGCTGCTACTCTAAACAAATCAGGCATGAACCTCCAATAGTATCCTACTAATCCAAGGAAGCTATGCACCTAATTTACACTCCTCGGTGGCTCCCAAGCAAGTACTACCTCGATATTCGCTAGATCCACTACAACTCCAGCCTCTGAGATGACGTGTCCCAAGAAGTGGACCTTCCAAATCCAGAACTCACACTTTGATATCTTCCCATATAACGGGTGCTCTGGGAGTGTGTCTAGAACTATCCCCAAGTGTACATCATGCTCTTTCTCAGACGCAGAGTACACCAAGATGTCGTCGATGAAGACCACTACAAATGGGTCTAAGTAGGTCTGGAAGATCCCATTCATGAGACCCATGAACACTGCAGGGACGTTCGTCATGGCTAACAGAATCACTAGGTATTCATAATGTCTGTACCGACATATGAAGGTCGCCTTTTGGATTTCCTCAACCCACACACAAATCTGGTGACAACTTGATCCGAGGTCTATCTTCGAGAACCACTTCACTCCTTTCAACTGATCAAATAGATCATCAATCCTTGGATGAGGATACTTGTTCTTCACAGTCAATTGGTTTAGGCACAGATAGTCCATGAATAGCCTCAAACTTCGGTCTGCCTTCTTGGAAAAAAAATGAGGATGCCCATGTAATAACATTGGTCTTTACGAATCCCTTCCTCTATAAGTCCTCTAACTATAACCTCAGCTCCCTGAGCTCTGCAGGGGCCATCTGATATACTGGTGAAGATATTGGTGCTGTTATTGGGAACAATTCAATGTGGAAGTCTATCTATCTACAAGGAGGTAGTCCAGGGCCATATTCTGGAAAGACGTCCTCATACTCTTCCACCACCACTGGGAACTGTTAACTCGTATCATCTAGTGTGTCGAAGTCCATGCAAGACAGATGATATGTAATCATTTGCACCCTCCTGATCACAAGGCCATCTTGTGCTGCTCTGTTTTCCTTCTCACCAACAATGTAAAACTAGCCTCCATCTCTGCGCATACATCGCATTGTACATCTCAAGAAGTAAATCTGTGTGTGAACTACTGAAAGCCAGTCCATGCCTATAATGATGTCATGGTGCTTAAATGAAACTACTAGAATATCGCATCTTAAACTCTGTCCTCTGAGAGTAAGATCACATTGTCGGCACCATTGTGTGACCACTGAATCTCCTCCTATTGGAGTATCCAAATGCAAAGGTCAAGCAGGAAGCTCAGTCAGAATCACATAGTCCCAAACTAAGTCTGCGGTGAGGAAAGAATTGATAGAACCCATTTCGATAAGCACTTCTACTAAAGTAGAGAAGATACAGATCGTAACTCGTATCATCTCAGGGACATTTGGAACGTGAGCCTCTACTACCTGTAGTTGGGCATGTCCTCGTCCACCTACTCCCTGATCTTGTGGTGGACCTCTTGGGGGTGGTGGTGGTAGTTCTTGGTGACCCTAACCACCTCTCTCTACACATCCTACTCCCCACCCTTGTCTGATGCCTGGATGATTCTCATGCTCATGCCATTGTCGCTGCCTCGGTGGCCCCTCCATTGTCTGTTGATCATCCGCGTGGGGATTTGGACAGTAACGAGCTCTATGACCATGTCCCTCGCATGAAAGCAGATCTTGCCTAGCTGGTGGCTCTCTAGGACTCTCGAGCCTCGCACCTCTAACCCTACATCCCCGGGTCACCCTCCGAAAGGTCTATCCCACTTGGGATTCTCTTTCATATTTCTACTGCCAAATTCAGATGACTCTACTTCTTATTGTCCAATAGGGTCTCTCACTATAGGTGCCTTCTCGGAAAGGAATCTCTCTATCTGAAAATCTCTCTCTATAACCCAGCATGTGACAGGATACTGATAGAAACTGTCACATCTCTGATCTCTCATCGGATCCCATGCTCAAAGGTATAATCCCTAAAGTAAGGGTATCACACTATGTCGGTTCATATCAATAGAGGTCAGTAAATATCACAGAGTACTAAGCCACTGTTTGGTTGTCCTACTGTAGATGCAGCAGCTCCTGAATACGCAAATAGCATAGTGTTTCTGGAATGAACTCTACCCTAAAAGGATCTAAAAGTCCGATTAGGTGAGGGTCATCTCCTCATGAACTTGGAGTATCATGGTCCACCATCATCCTGCTGAGCTTTGAGGAAGTCTAGCGGCCAAGATTTTCATCCTTTTGGTGTGTGTATCTACTAAGAGATTGACCCATGAAACCGCCTCAAGGTAGTCCTCTAATTCCTGGGGGTCCATCTTACCTCAAAAACATAGAGGCCTCTATCTCTAAAACTCATGCAATGCGCTCATCTGGCGTGCATGATCCAATGGTAACATCTTCTACTCAACGGGTGGTGGTGTTGTTGGTACACCACCTGATGGTTCCATCACTGTGAGTGGTCCATGTACTGATGCCTCGTCACTTAGTGGACCACTATCATGATCTCTAATCAGAATCTTGGCTAGCTTTCTTCGTGGAGGAATCCTGTAAGAAACAAATGTTCCACGGTCAACAAGTTATTCCTAGTGAGCAGACTCAAGAAAGATCAAGAAATCTATTCCAAAAAACTGGAAACTGGTGTTTTCATATACCGAGTCATAAAACAGAATTCTGGGTCCTAGTGTATGGATACATCGACCACCGCACTGACACTGGACTACCTTTACTGAAAAATGAACTCAAAAAAAATTTAAACCATTGCCTTATTAAAAGTATTCTCTTAGTTATTCTGGTAGAACCAACCGACCTTTTATAACACTTTTTCATGACCCATCCCATGGGGCCTGGATGTGACTACCCCAAGCCCGCCTTCCATAGGCCAGGGGTTTGTGACTAGCACCTAAAGGATTTTCCCAAATAGGGAAGGCAATGACTTAGATAAATGTACACACTCTAAAGGGAAACTGAAGTAAACAACCAAAAAAAGTAAGGTACAACCACAAGAGTAAATTACAACCACAATTAAAACTGTAAACTGAAAACAGTGGGCCGAAATACAAGACCTAGAAACTGAAAGAAAGTAAACAGTTATTGCATCTTCCCTATAGCTCTACCTAGAGGGTATTAGTTGTAAGTCTGAAGTCGAAGAAGAGGATCTTGACTGCTCCCTTCGCACCAAGCTCCACCAAGTCTTAAACCTCCAACGTCTACCTCAGAGCATCAGTAGTCTGCACCAGACACACACATGCGGGAGTATCCTATGCATGGGTGAGTATAACAATACCCAGTAGGGGACCCCAAGACCCCTGAAGGTCTCTCAATAATTCACAATGGAAAACACCACATGAAATACCAAAAAGGTAATATCACAAGCATGATCTAAATCATGAATCCAAAAAGCAAAAGAGACATCTCACTCTAACATTATATCTTCATGGTTACTGTGATAGATATGACTATTATTAAAGCCAGATCATCCTATCCATTGTAACTCTACTATTGACCCATATAGGTCACTGTATGCTGACCCGTATTGGTCACTAGGTGCTAACCCATATTGGTTGCTAGTGATGACCCGTATTGGTCACTGGTTCTGACCAGTATTGGTCGTTGTTGCTGATGCGTATTGGTCGTTGGTGCTGAACCGTATTGGTTGCTGGTGCTGACGCGTATTGGTCAATGGTGCTAACCTGTATTGGTTGCGAGTGCTGAACCATATTGGTCACTGGTACAGAGGTATGGATGATTAGTTTTACAACTAGATCATCCCACTCTAGAGTTTCATATACTGACCCGTATTGGCCCCTCTTCTTCTTCTTCATGCCACAACCAGCCACTACATTCCCGCTCATTTCACACTTGATTCTGGGGGAACCACTCATCAAGCCATTATTCGTATCTCAACTAGTACGAATTCCCATAGAAAGAATACCCAATGTGTCGTGCCGTCATAGGGGTCCCAACTTGACAGATGATGCGTCGATTAGACGCCCGGTTTGTGAGATATGGGCACCTTTGTAAAAAGGGTCTGGTTGGATTCAAGTCTGGTCCAACCCATGTCACACATCAAAACCCATAAAACTCACATATAGTATCTCCATAGTAATGCCTTGTCATAAGGTTCCTTATTCCATAGACGTTTCGTCAATCGAATGCCCGGTCAATTAGTTAAACCCATTTTTTGTGAAATGGGGGTGATCGCACCTCATTCCGGCCCGGCTCAGTCAGGCCGACCAGAATATGCCAAAGGGACTGCTTCTCGAAAGGGGCCCCAACACCACTGACGGCATGTCAAATGAACGTATGGTTTTCAAGATACATACATTTTAGTAACCAGGGGGCCGGTTGCGATGTGGCACGGTCCGACCCGGTTGGACTGACCCGACCAACCCAACCTGAGGGTTCCACACACACCAGTTCATTAAAACAGACACGACCCAACCTTGTGTGGGTTGAGGTTGGTCTGGTCTATCCTGGCTAGTGGGCCAGGCCCAATAGGCCTCATTAGACCCAGCCAAGTTGGTCGAGGGTCCAGCCCACTGAGTCACCCGGCAACTCAGTCTTATCAGGCCGATCCCAAAGAGGGTGCAGTTTCGTCCTTCCGATATTGGTCCTGCCCTCCAGTACATTCCGTCCCACCGGTCTCAGGTCCATCCAACTAGGTAGTGGGTCTGGTCCGTCTCGATGTGATGCGGGTCAGGCTCGCGGTCTGGGTCCGACCCACTAGTTTCTTCGTGCCCCGCCAAGTCTGCTTCGCTAGATGCAGTCGAGAGATGCGTTTGTCCACCACCTTCACCCTGAGGGTCGCCATGGGTTGCCTCCTCCTTCGTGGTTCAGCGACCACAGCCCATCGGATAGGACATGACTCGATCTCACGTACGCTGGTCTCTGACGTGGTCGAGAGACCGCATCCGTCGCCTCTAGCTACCGACTCAGCCAGTGGAAACTCCTACGGCATTGTGGACTGGTCCAACTACATCCCTTCCTTCGGCATACCGTCATGGCGCGCCACCTCCCACCCACTGCCACCGGAATGACGGTGGATTCTTCCGCTGACCACCAGGTCTGCACCCATGGTCCATTTTTTGTGCCTCTTGTGCTTGTATTATCTAGGGATCATCCTCTCCACCATGACGGTATGAAAACTGCCTTGTCGTCGATTTGAAAGTTTGTCCATGAAGAACACCCATCGCGGAGGGGCTCGGGCCTTGTTCGTGTCATCCTGGTCCCTTTGCGTTAATAGTTTACAAAACAAGGGAGGTTCGGGGATTTTAATTTGAACAAAAAAGATAATTAAATCCTAGATAAAGAATCCCCAAAAAAGTCACCCTCCCACAAGAACGCACGGTCTGCAGATTAACAAGTTCGTCGGTTAATCCACGTTCATAGTTTTGAAATAATAATGGAGAAACATTAAAATCAAACAACACCAACCTCTTAATGTTTGTTTTCGCACATTCTTCCTCAAGGGGTGAAGATTTTGGTGTTGCTTCTTGGTTCCGATATTTGAAAGGCGTCGAAGATAGGAGAAGTTCCACCAACGTTTCTCATTCTTTGCTAGGGTGGATGTCCATCAGTGGTTCTCTAGAGAATCCTCCAAATTTCTAATCCATATTTCCCCATCGCGTTGAACTATATAAAAGAGCATGTCACAACATTCCCATTATGGTGTGACGCCGCATCGTTACGTTGTTTTATTTAAGAAACAATTTCATTGTTATGTGCCATTAAAGTTTTGTTCCGCTATAAGATAACAAGACATTGATGAGTCTCATTAATGAACATCATCACCACCTTGTCACTTTCCCACATCATCAATATTCGCCACTCCAAGTTGAGAAAGAAAAGAAAATAATTTATTTAAATTAATTTAGTATTTTTCTCAAAAAAACAAAAAATGAACTTTTCTACTCGGCCCTTGACTGACGAAGTTAAGTAATTCCTAAGTGAATCTCGGTGTTTTGAATTCAATGGTGCCCTCGGATTTTTGATCCGTGCAACAGTTCAAAAGATAACAAATCCCACATGCATGTTTAGTGAATGTACCTTAAAAAAGTTTCAAAATTATTAACAGTAACCCTCAACCCACGCCGGTTGAGGTTGGGCTCCGCCTAAGGGGAACACGACCTCACGAGTTCAACGGTACTCTCAGATTTTTAATCCAAGTTTCCATTTAGAGGTTAATAATTTTACAATAAAATAATTTTTACTTAATTAATTTATTTACGGCCAAAAACTAACTTCCACTGGAAGCCCGCGCTGGCCAATGTTAGTAACATCCTAAAGAAATAATACACTCATGATTTCAGCAGTGGTATCAAGTTTTTAATCTATGTTACTATTTTTTAGTTATAAGCATTTTAAAAATAAAATAAAATAATTTTATTATTTTATTTACAGTTATTCCATTTTGGGTTTTCTCACTGGAGGCAGGCACCGACTAAACTGAAGTCGTACCTAGGGTAAACCCACCATCCGAAATGCAATGATGCCCTCTGATTTCTGATATGGGCACCCATTTTATATTTATTCTACTTTTTCAGGAAAACTACTCACTCGTGCTATTTTAAGGTTAACACTTTTTTGACGAATCATTCCGGGCACTCTAGGCCTCAGAATCACATTCCATCAGATTTCACGGTCTCAAAATAATTCTATATAAATAAAAAAATTCACGAAAATTAGAAGGCATTACAATTTAAATATCATTACTATCAGGAATATATAAGTTATCATAAATACATGAAAGTTATGTAATTGAAAAAAAATCCATTTAATCAAGAACTGATAATAAAATGCATCCTATGATAATATTATTATGAAAATCCCATTGGTAATAATAAATGAATTCATAATGGAGTAAATGATAAATATATAACACATCTAGTCTTCGAAACATGATACCTCTATAATAAATACCTTTCACAATACATTTCAAAACTATAAGTAGAACCCTATCTAATACCAACTCACTAATTTGTTTGATGATATATACTGATGCATCGAGGGGATATCTATACTTGGTCCCCATTCATCTATTCATGTACAATGAATTACACGTATATGAAATAAATTATTTAATTCATTAGCAATGTTCCTTATCATAAAATATCCTTGTTGACTAAAGAATATAGATTTATCAATATTTACATGTTAATAAAATAACTTTCAAAGTCATCAATATATGTATAAATTATATATGGTTTATGAAATAATCATAGGAATGTTATAATGAATATGTATATTTAAAATAAATTAGTTGTACAATGAATACAGGAATGCGAATATTTCTAAAGAAATTTAATGAATGAATAAAGTTAATATAAATAATTTTTCAGGTCAAAATGATCATAATACACCCATAGAAAGAATAAGGATGGTATCAACACAAAATATCCCCATTGGTGTTAGAATAATTTTTTTTGTTGTTGTTGAATACCAATAACATAAAAATATCTTTAAATACATACTTGAGAAAAATATCCTTTTAATTTTGAAAATCACCCTTTAAAACCATAAGAAAAAAACTTTTTAAATTATGTTTCTTTGAAATAAAAATAAAAAATTAAAAAATAATCATTAATTCATTGAGGGGTCATGATAGCTTTAAATTCACTTCAGACCATATACATTAAAAAAATATTCCTTTCAAATCTTTACTAGACGCTAAACATGATTTTTTTTTAAAATGATATGAATATTTCTTTCAAATTTATCTATAAAAAGTAAAAAATGGGTAATAATTTTTGTAATAATTAAATTTTAAAATATTATAAAATATTGAATTTTGGTTAGAAAACTTGGTTTAGAACGAAAACTAATTTTCCACCTAAAAGAAAAATTATGTCGGGTTATGATAAAAATATTTTCTCAGTTATTTTAAGTATAAAAGAGTAGAAAATGGTACTATTACATAAATATATAATGAATACATAAGGTAGAATAAAATTAATTAGGTTTATTAGAAAATGTTCAAATAATTTCCTTCAACTAAAATTCAATATTAATCAATCTTGATTACATTGAGTTTCTAAAATAAACCATTTTAGTCATGATAACATTGATTTGAGAATTAATCAATGAATATATCATGTTTATCAATTTAAATCCACAAAAAATTGGAAATACCTCATAAGAAAAACCAAATTCATTACACACATAATCTTATATTATCAAAGATGATGAAGAAGTAATATAGCCTAATGAAATGAAATTGTGTTATGAAATTATTTATGACTTCGTAACCATTATATCAAATACCCCTGGATGAAATAATTTAACTTAAAACCCAAAATAATCTGAATTATTAATTATCTATGATACTGATGTGAAATTGGCAGTGTATACACCATAAAAAATAAATATGTGCATAATATACAAATATTATTCAATGAATGGAAATTGAGAGAAAATCCATTACCTCAAAATTCATTTTCATTGAACATGATTTAGTCTATTTTATAAGTGTTTTAAAAAATTTATAAACTTATTTTAGACCTATATTAATTTTTATAATTTCATATATTGTCCCTTCAAAACATGATATCACCAATTCATTAATAATCTACTACTATTTTCACTATTTTTGGTGTTAATTGCCTTGTTTTATCATTCATGATTTATCATGAATGATCTAATCCATGTGAATGTTACAAAGTCACATCATAAATATAATTATAAAAATACAATAATTATCATTTTTATACATAAATTTTACTTTTAAAACCAATCATGAAATATGGTTATGAAAAATGAAGTGTGTTTCGATCATGGAGATGATGTGTTGTATGTACAGATGCATAACATTTCCATTTTTCAATGATCATCATGGAAAGAAGGTAAGTAATATTTTATATTTCTATAATGATCATAATATCATATAAGTATCATATTATTTCATTAAAAATACCTATTTATATCTTATATGTTTTGTGGTGATAAAAGTAGAGTTACATTTTTTTTGCAAATGTTGTACTCCACACATAAACGAATGATGTTATCGTCATTCATTGAGTGAAAAAGTAAAAAAAAGATATATGTAATAATTTTAGAGGTATAAATATTTCATTAAAATGATAAATTTTTCATTTATACCATATATAATATTTAAATTTATTCTTATTACCATCCTTGTAAAGCGTTAGTGAAAAAATAATCAAATCGCTTCATGAGGTAGTATTCCATCGTACACATGAACGCTATTATCATATCCTATACATAATTAAAATTAAAATTTTATATATGATATATTTACTATATATATAATTTTCTTATAAATATTACTTATATACTTTATATCCATCATCATACCCAACCGAGAGAGTTGTTAATAAAAAATGAATGACAACGGTTCATGGGGTCGTAGTTCTCCGAACACATAAATGATGATTTCACAACACATTTGATTTATGGGGGGATTGTTTTAGGTGATTAACATATAATAATAAAATCTCTTTATATGGTAGATATTTTTTTATATCTTAATGTTTTAATAATAATTTAATGAGGTGGAGGTTGAAATAAAATAGAAATTATCGGTGAAAAATGCTACCTCTTCTTTAACAAACCTCCATTATATTTCACCAAAGTCCTTTATTGGATTGATTTAATTTGAAAAATAAGTCTTATATTATTATAGTATTTATTTTTGGATGTTTTTTATCAGTTCTTTAATGAAAAAAGGGACTGAAGCTGTGAATAGGTGAGGAGAGGTGGTGGCCTTTTATAAGTTACGTGATGGGAACACTTGAAATATTTGGAAAGAAAAATATGTACCCAAACTACTATAATATAAGACTATATCCATGGTTTGTAACTATGGATATAGACCCCAAAACCATGGTTATAGGTAATATCCACTTCTTAATAAATGGTGATTGGTATTAGTGTGGCTATAAGGCTATAGCCAGAGTTTTTTCCTTCGAAATGGGCCTATTAAAACAGTTTGAAACCATGGAAATAGCTTCATCCACATAGGCCCTATAGACACTATTTGAAACTACAGTTATATAACCCTGATTATATAGAAAAATCACATAGCTACAGCCTCATACCCATCATTTCCAACATAAAATGCTGGGACAAAAAAATTGGGACTTTTTATAATCCTTCCTCACAAAATTCATAATCAACTTCTTTAATGTATCCATCTATGAATAAAATACTAGTAGAACTAGTTGTTGAGTTATAAATAATTGGGACTGCTTGAGATGGGCCAACCACAAAAACTTCTTTATTCTTTGTTGTAACATGATGCTTTATTAGTTTAGTGGTTGTGAAATGGTAACAAATCCACTCATGAACCTCAATTGAGATTAGAGGCTTTATTTGGGTCATTATATAAAATATTTTAAAGGGGTGTGAAAGCACTATTATAGGTGTATCCCAAAAAGCTTCCTTAGCAGAAGATAATAATAGGCTCTACCATGCATTCTGGATTTTCTGGTGGCTTAGTTGTTAACTATCCACTCATCCCAAAGAAAAAAATAGTACATTTTCCTCACCTGCAGCTCACCATACTTGAGCTCTGCAATTCCAAGTGGAAGTAGAGGAGGAGAATACAGAAAGAGTTTCCCATGATGTTTTGGGATTTTTTGTGGTATTATGGTTTGTACCTAGTTTGGTAATGGGTTGGATGGGTTATATTACAACCTATTTATGTGACCCCTTGGTTTTTTTTGGCATGTTAGATGTCATGTATAGAGATAGTAGTGGGATTCTACCCATGGATTGGGTCTTAGGTGGGTTATGATTGATGGACTAAGTATTAGAACCTATTTGTGTTTGAGGTTCAGCTTAGAATAGTGGTGACTCGTTGAGTGTTGACAATCAAAGGTAACCTAATGGAGGGTTTTTTTTAAAACAAAATTTCCTTAGAAATTTGGAGCTTAGAATAATTCAATCCTATAAGAGTAGTGTATGGAAGTTTTAATTAATTTATTATGAAGGTTATAAAGGTTCTTGAGAATGTATAAGCCTCGATTTCTCTATGTTTCTACCTACCCATGAATAGATCAGAATAAGGGAAGAGGGATGCCTTGAGGTGGTTTAGTATGGAGACTAGTTTTGTTGAGAATTGTCATTCAGATGCATAGCCTTATGAATTAATGTTGTTGATTATAATTAAATGGATGATGGTAATCCTAGATATTAAATTATATGGTGAGTGGAACATGGTTAGACACTTTGAGTTTTATATTGATGCTCATGTTAGTGGTGATCATGTAGTGGCCCTAGCATGGGAGTGTTACCCAAGGCATGTGGGTAAAAGTAAATCACTATATGAGATGCTTTTAGCTAGGTGAGATGAGTTTTAGTGATCATGGTTATCTGGATTATTAGGTGCATGAACCCAAGATGGGTGAGAAATGACTTGAGTGGGTCAAGTCATATGGTGTTGAAAAGTAACATTGGGAGGTATACTTTCTTAGTTTCCTGGTTAATAGCTTGATCTATTAAATTCTATTATGGAAGGTTAAGCAAGTGTTCCTCATCAATATACTAAGTGAGTGGGTTATTTATAACCTATGTGGTGGTTGGGTTGGTGCAACCTAAGATTGACTCTATGTTGTAAAGCTTCATGTTTGATTTTTTTTGTTAGAGAAAGGGAGATTGAGCTGGGGAAGTTACATGACCCTGAGGTGAGTTGATTATAAAAGGTTAAAGTGTAATATGGATAATTTTTATTCTATTGGTATATGAATAACTCATATGCATAGAGCTTTATTACCACTATAAATGTATGTGTGGTGATGTGGTAACCTTGTGTCTCTTGTAACATTGATTCACGTGGTGTGATGACTCTAGGAGTGAGAGAATTCCTTAACTATAAAAAGCTAGGAACCAGCCTAGATTGTAGTTGTTAGGAGGTGTATGATGAAAATATAGTGGGATAAATATGAATTTTGTGGAATAAATATAAAGTTCATGGGCCTTGAGTTCGAACTGTTGGTATTATGTATTCAATACGGGTTAATCAATATTTTTGGAAAGCGGTGATGTGAGGCGCCACACTGTTAATTAATTCTCACATTGAACTTGTGTTGAGGTATTTTATTGTAGCTCAAGAAAGGTTTTTAAATTTTTATATTTGGTTGATAGTTGATCTTGGGTAGTTTCATGCTTGTGGATCGATAATAATGATGTTCTAAGGTGGAGAGTGTTAGCTCAGTCCTTCAGAATATGGCTTTGTGTTGGTAATAATCTTGAAACAGTGATATTGGTTAGTGGATGGTCAGAGTAACACTAGAATTCTAGTGTGAACATGGATATGTAATTTTCTAGTCTTGTGTATAGTTTGAGAATGAAATTCTCATATTGATAAATTTTAAGAAAATTCTAAAAATGATGTGTTGTTGAACCTAACCAGGTGGAGTTCAAGGTTCCAGGGTAAAACCGATTGGTCTAGATGCTGAGATGGAATGTACCTGAGATAGAGTATCTGATGATTGGAGGTAGGTGAGACATGTTGACAAGGTGGAGTCTTATAAATGAGATTTTATTACATGTTCAGTGGGTCCAGATATGGTTGGGGAGTTCTAGTAGTAGCTCTTGGCATGATTCAGTAAATTCCATCACGGTCAATAATCTGAATGATCCGAGGTATAAGGATAGATATAAGGATTTGGGGAAGAAAATACACTATAAAGAGAGGGGAATCATTAATATTTCCTTCCAATAGGTTCCCTCACTCAAAACATGATATATAATTTGGTTCAGGAGAGTCCCACAGAGATGATTCTACCTACTTGTTGACATAACAATAAGAGAAAGGGAATAGTTTATCCCATTGTATAGTATTTGGATAATCCAGAAACACAAATAGATAGCAGAATGGATGATTTTCCCTGGGATATCAAGGGTTAAAAAATATTTTCTATCAAAACCCTCATCAAATAATGACTGACACAAGAAGATGTTTGATGGGACCTTAACTTCCCCCAAATGAGAAATCATTCTTCTTCAGCCAACCACCCATGATCAAGGTGGGTGATCCTAAACATAAATTCAAGAAAAAATTTAGTGGGTCTGCTCAATAGAGGTATGACCAGTGTACCATGTGGCTCTTACCCTGTCTAACCCATGAAACATCTCACATAGGGACAAAGATACCTATGATTCCAAATCTAACTGGTCAGTAAAAGAACAAATGAATACCAACCCTCATAAAGATGACATGATAACTATCCCCACCACCCTTCTTGAGGCCTTAGAGTCCCAAAAAACTAAAATATCACCTTAAGGTAATTCATATCCAGTATTATTGGATTACACTCACCCACCCCCTTATCACCTTAAGGTAATTCATGATTAATTTTTTTCAAGTGAAAACTAACTTGTACATTTAATCAACCATAATGAAAAAAATGATTGATGGAAAAATATACATAGTTCTTTATATTGAATAAAATTGAAATTAAAAGACAAATTAAAAGGGAAAAAATTATTACTAAGTAACATTTTAATAAATCCTTATAGCAGGACAGTATCAATAATAATGGTGCAATCATTTCATAAAAATCCCAGGAATGATAATAAACACTTGCACAATAATTCCAGAAGAAAAATAGTTAAAAATGTGACAGAAAATAACTTTTCAACAAGAAATATTGAATCATCCATACACAAGTATTTATCATTAGGTACAATCATATATCATGCCACAAACCATATTATTATAGAAAATAGTTTCTATCACAAAAAAACAGAATATTAACTAAATTTTTTGGACCATCAACTAAATGAATAATATATTGCATCCTTATATGTAGCATCATAATTCTATATAAATACAAATTTGAAAATTTTTCATTGTAAATAAAAAATATCAAAATACAAAAGGTGAGTCACTTTAACCAGAATAAGTGAAAAAAATGAGGGAAGATTGGTGTCACGAGAAAATAAAAAATCTTTTGTGTCACAAGAAAATGAAAAACACAAACAAAATTTGAGCTTTAAAATAAATTTAGATAAGAAATTAAAATAACCAACTTTGTAATGATGATATGTAATGAAATCAGTGGTATACCCCTTGACTCTGATCGGGAATAGATTATAAGTAGCATCTTGTGGAAATATTCTATAAAAAATAAGCATAGCAGAGAAAATCCAATATACTTGAATGTTATAAAACTGTATGGAAGAATAAAGTTCAAATACATGGGAAAAATGCCAAGATAAAAATTAGGAAGATTATGTAACTCTATTAAAAAAGGAACATGTCACAATGAAAATTTAATTAAGGATGTATGGACAATAAACAAGAAGAGTAACCAAAAATTAGATTCTAAAGAACCATCCTCATAGACTGAACCTTATACGGAAGCACATATCATAAATGAAGTGTTGTCACAAAATATTGTCATTATTAGTCTATAAAGTCAAAAAAATTGTTAAAATTAGACATATGTGCAGGAGCAGAAGGTGGTGTTTCATAGCTAACATCGAATCAAGATTTTTAAGAAAGTGGACTACGCTGAGAGACGAACATGTAAACGGGAAGGCGGAGGAGGTGACACGTCGAAGTAATGTGAACACTATATATTATATATAATAGATACATCAAAATACAATATATAATGTGAAATTAATAATAGTATATATATCAAATAAAGAAAATATAATAGATACCATTGAGATATCCTGTAATATTAATCATGGTCAAATAGAAATATCATGCATGTAAAAAATAGAGGGGAATATCCTCTATTTATGTTTCTATCAAGACCCATGATATTTTATATACGATTTAAGTTGAAATTGAAGAAAAATTTAGTAACATGATAACCAGTAGGACCTAGATACCCTATGATAATTCTCATGTAGCCAGAGTGTCTTACCCTGTCCTATTTAAGGGAGGTCCAATATCAGGAAGATTTTTCTTGTGATTTATTCGGAAGGAAAGAATAGAAATATATTCATTATTATAAAAATATAACACTTATTGTACATCTTTAAGGATATACCATTAGTATGAAGACCCCCCCCCCCACATGAATAATAAGGAAACATAGCATAAATATGATCCAACAACAATATATTCAAGTTACTTTTAAAATACATGTTCTAAAACTAGAGTGGATAGTGCAGCACCCCCCACCCACCCTTCACCCCCACTACCCCCCCCCCCTCCCCCCACACCTTCACCCCCACCACCCCTACCCCCACACCTTACTACCCTCAGAACCCCCCCCCCCCCACACACACACACACCTGAACACCCCCCACCTCCCCAAACCTTCACCCCTTATGCCCCCCCCACATTACTTCCCCCATCACCCATGCCACCCCACTAGAAACCCCAACCTTCACCCCTACTACCCCTCCCCCACCCCACACCTCTCCCCACCCTTCACCCCCTACCCCCCCCCCCCCCACCGTTCACCCTGATTACCCCCACCCACCCTACACCCCCACACCTGCACCCCCAATATACCTACACCCCCCACCCCACAGCCCCCATCACCCCAAACCTACGATCCCTAGCACCCCCCCCCCCACACACACAAACCTACATCCCCCCACCCCACACCAACCCCCACCCCTACTTCCCCCATCACCCCCTTCACCTGCACCTCATAGCCCCCCCACCCTCCCAATTTCCCCCACCCACCCATCACCCTCCCACATATACCCTCCCCCTCACCCTTCACCCCCATAGCTCTAAATTTTCAATATATTTGTTAGTCTAAGTGTTCATTGAACAGTTTTTATTAGGTATGGAAATTGGTACCATAGGTTTTTTTCCTATTTATTTGGATTATGTTACCTTTTTTCTAAAACTATCAATGGGTTTTATTAGATGGAAAAGGATAAAAATTTTCACAAGTCAACTTTTATTTTTTTAACCAACAATTTTTATAAATATTGTCTTTATTGGATGTTCTTTTTCTTAATAGAAAAAAAATATATATTCTACTAATCATTCTAAATTTAAAAAATACTATAAATTTAAGATCATATATCCTTGAACAAGGATGTATTTTAGTTTTAGGTTTGATAATTAAGACAAAAAAATTGGATTACTTCAACAGGGTGGTTTACATTAATTAAATGTGGTCAAAGAATTAGATTTGTGTTTAAATATACTAGGGTAGTGTTGTAGAAAATTTATTTCAATAAAACTAGGATCAAACCATAAACATGGATTTTTACATGATATAATGATGGAATACTAATTTGAATAAATTATTAAACATCAATTAATATAGTCATAACATGAATTTTATAGATCTTGAATATTGGCATGATGGGTTTTTTCCTTTTGTATATCTTTTTGAATATTTTTAATTCTAATTATGGTTGTTCATAGTGAGATTAATCTCAGATTATAATTTGGTTTACCTTTTTAGGTTTTTAAGTAGACAAGAATTGCGATTACTTTTGATTCTAAGGAATTTTTTTGGACCATGAAGTTTTGAGAATTATGATTAAATAGATTTAAAAAATAGAGATGAATTTTATAGTCATACAGCCTAGTCTATGGTTATACTGAATATAAATCTTAGACAATTTTTACCAAAATGAGGTAGGATATTTAGCCACAAGGGAATATTTTAACTAACATGTACAAAAACCCAAACATACCTATAGATTACCATGATGAGTTGAAACATGTATTTTTAGGTCATAGAGCTCGAACATAAAAAAGTTTAAAAACCTATAAATAAATGTATAAACAACCAAACATAAGTTTTTAAGGTCCTTATTAACAAGGTTAAATATGAGATAGAGTGGAAGAGAAAAATTACTACAGATCCTAATAAATGATATACATACATCACTACATATATTGTGATGATTGGAATCAAAAAACACATATTTCTAGGATGGGGGGTGTTTTTATCCTAGTGAAGTTTTGCTTTGAAAACTCCTAACATTAATTAAGATAGAATACATTGAGAAGGTTAAAGGTATGCAATTAGAACATATATCTATTTCTCATATAGGTGGACCGAACATCAAAACATATATCATAGTAATAAGAATCGATCCACATATAGTGTTAATGAGACGCTAATAGTGTAGATCATGAACATCTATAGGAATAAATAAAATAGTCTTATCATAGTGTGGAGATTTAAGAATATACCCAATGTGAGATGATAATAACATAGATTAAATGAGTGGGTGGAAAGGTAAAATTCGTCACTAGGCCCATGTTAGTAGATATGAGAATCACAACATATCATGTATCAAAAGTAATCAACGAAGACATTGTTATAAGAGAGGGGGTGTCTATATAGATCTTTGTCATGTACCATAGAAAACGGAATAGCTATAATCTTGTATAGGGTTATTAGATAAAACTTATAATGAACTATTAATGGACCACGAACTATAGGGGATAAGGGAATTCTAGTTCACAAATGGGTCCATGATAGGAGATCCATGAATTTTCAGAAAAAATAGTTCAACACAGGTATTATTCTATAAATGAAAGATACAATCATGAATACTTGAATAATACTAAACCCTAAATGTATTCTAATAAAATGAAATCAATAAATATTGATTCAAAAAAATTGACTCACAAGAACAAGATATTACAAGGAATAGATTCATGTAAATAAATTATAATAGCTTTACGTGCTAAACAGAAACTAAAATATCCATATTTATTACCACCAAATCAAAAATCATGATTAGTAAGAGAAAAAAAGATCAAATAGAAGTGATAAACAACAACACTAATCAAAATAAATTAGTAAAGAATTCATAATTAGGAAACTTCTTAAATGTGTGTGATTGGTGTGTCAAATGAAAATGATAAATGGTACATGACTCAATAACCAATAATAAAAAAAAGAATATTCATATTGATATGTACAGTTGGTTTAGTTTCTGATCTTTGTCTAACATGTTTATTGAAGGATCAAGGACTAAAAACCATATTTATATGAATACCTTAATAGACTAAGGATGAGAAGAAAGATCCAAATCAACAAGGGCCACATCAAGGGCAGTCAATAAAACTTCTCAACTAAGGAAACTAGGATTAACAAGCTCTCTAATAACACCCAAGAATATATAAATGGTTTTGAAGCTCAAGTGAAGATACTTATCAAATGAAATTGTTAAAGGGGAAATAATTTGTGTTAATCAAAACTAAAACCCATCTTATGAAGTGTAATGGAAATCACAACAAGAAATATCAAGGATATGAAAATTAGAAATCCACTGGATGGGGTTTATGAGTTTTTATGGATGAAGAACGCACTAAAAATTCAGAAATAAAGTCATCTACAAGTTGAAATGGATCAAAGGAAGTTAGGCTATAAGAACTTTCTGAAAATCTATTTTCGAGAGGAAAACGCATAGATATTATAGCCTTTGGTAAATCTTTCATTGAAGTTGAAAATGAGGAAATGAACATTGAATTTATATATTTGGAACAAACTTCTCCTGGAGAAGAAAATGAAGAAAGAGGAGTTAAAATTATATAAATAAATAAATAAGATAAAATTGAATTTCAGGAAGGGTTAAAATCTATAAAACAAGGGAAAATATGTTGGAATGAAGTGGAAATCATAATAATGAGTTGAAATATTTTTTACCCTATTTCATATACATCAATGGATCTGAAAAGTAGATCAAGGCACATGCAATGGATTTAAAACAAAATTTATAGCTAAAAAAATTACCAAAATAGTTGTGAATAATTGGGAAATAAAACTTGAAAAAGAAAACGGAGGAGACTCATTCCTATCAAGAGGTAAAGAATTCAAGGTTCATAGAACACTATTTTATAAATTAAATAAAATCACAAAAAAATATGAATTTTAGAATTCTTTGAATGTTAGTTGTCTAAAGAAGATGTTAAAAGAGAAAGTGGTTAGATCAAATAGAAAATAAATATAATTTAAGAGGATATACATGAGGAACATTTATAGAAAGAAATAAGAGTACTAGAGTAAATTATATATAGTAGAAATAATGGTTTTAAAAAATCTAAAGGAAAAAATGTGAATAATGATTAAGAGTTTCATTGAATTAAAAATGTTATACAAAAATTTCAGTACAACCTATGAGTAATTGTAAATATGTTAATGAAAATTTTTATTAATGGTGTGTCTAGGGAAATGAAAAAATGAATTTATTATGAACATTCAATGATGTTGGTATTATCTATTTATAGTGATCATCTATAAGGTTCTTATACAATTTTTTTTTTAAATTCATTGTGTCTCCCATTTTATAATGAAACATTGTTCACCTTATATTTTCTTATAAAAAATAGTAGTATTCTATTCAATATTACTATGCACGAGCACCCTTTCATTGTTCCAATCTCCTATGCATCTATTACATCACAGTTTTGGAACATACATGTTCTATGTGACTCATCATAATAAAATTGTAATTTATTTATATGGGAAGATGATTTTCTATAAAAAAATTGATAACTCAACATCAATTTAGTAAATCCTCCAAAAATTACTTTTAATCACCAACTGCAACAATATCGTGATATGTCATATATTCATCACTATGGAACATAGGTTTACGTTAACCAAAGTAATAATAATTAATTAATACTATATATTTATGAAATTTTCTTTATAACTCACTATAGACCATTCTTCTATCTTAAAATCATATCATCATAACTTCTGATTTCCAACATTTCCAAATTTAAGCTCGCTCAACATCATCTTATTTTAAAAATCCTAAATTTTCACTTTTATAAAAACGTGGACATGAATATATTAGTATAATTACCTATTTTCATGATTATGTAAGAGAATACAAAACAAATATATAATTTTCTTTAATATAACCTTTAAATTAAACTAATATTGTTGATCAATACATCACCAAATCTATATCTGATGCACAGCTCAGAATCATAGTTTCAATTAATCACAACATCCACATGACTGAAATCATGATATCATGTACTCAACATAAAATGTTATAATAGTTTGTGATTTTGATTTTATCTTTATTAATAATCAATGAAACTTTTTATTTAATTGATATAACTCATATTCCTATCATTTGAAATCCCAAACACTGATAAGACAATGAAACCCAATGAAAATCAGACAAAAAATAAAATAAATCCTACCTGATGTAATAAGTGTAAACAAATAAACCATATCAAATATAAATTTGAAAATTAAAAGACAAGAAATTGAAACAAATAAATCTTACCCAATGCAAATTGAAGAGGTTGTGGATCTGAAATCAAATAAACCTTATCCTTGGAAAAAAACAGAGGGAATGTGAGGAATTAGAATCGTCCTGATTCATATGTTGTGTGATTATTCAGCTATGTATTAGAGAAAATCAGAGTTTATTGAAACCCTAATAGCTTAAATCAAATAGATATTTGAGGAATAGAAAACACACCCAAACATGACCTACTGTAGGACACTTAGAAGGTGTGAGTCATGGATGATTGGTGAGAAGTGGAGCGGTACTTAGAATGTGTGAAGACTGGAAAAACATTCTAAAATGGTGCGTTGTGGAGGAGGGTGGCCCAAAATTTGAGGCGATGGTGGAGACGCGTTGAAATAAGAGGATCGAGGGGGAGGTTGGGTGGTTGCATCATCTTTAGAGGATTGTCCCGATATTGGGAAATCGCATCATCACCAGAGGATAGAGGGAGGTTGGGTGGCAACATCGAGTGAGGAGGTTCACTGAGACATGGTAAGGAGAGATCACGATAAGGGAAGAGATGTGGGTAGAGAATCATGATAAGGGTGGGGTAGGGGGTGTAGTTCCATGGGTATTTTAGGACCTGTGGGTGTATGTTAAGATGTAGACATTGTTTTATAAACTATGGCTATATAATTGTGGATATAAACTAAATTTCTAGTAGTTTCATGATTTTCACATTCCAAAAGGGTCAAAAATGAACTGTTGTTGTGAATTACATTTTATAAGGTCAAAATATGTCCTAAAAATATTTTTAGGGATGTTTTTATGTCATTTTAAACTATATCTTTTCTTTTTAACCCCTGATAAATCCATTTATACCTTAACCAAAACTAATAGTTTTTAATGTTTTTATTATTGATTTTGGTCAAAAATTACTTGAACCTAATTATATAATAAATAATATTTTTATGAAAAATATTTAATACGTTTTTGAAAATTCCATTCTCATAAATTGAAAACATAATATAAAATTATTCATGCTGACACTATTAGACATCGGGTTTTCAAAGAGAAAATGATCAAATGTTTACAATGTTTCTATATCAATATATAATATGAAATTTATTCCAATGAAATAATTGATATTAACATATATAAAATTTAACTAGTTTTACTTTAAAACAATTCAAAATATAATTTAACATTATAAATATTTTAAACTATAAGGTATATTTCAATTAAAATTTAGTATTTTTCACTATTTATTGAAAAGTAAAATATTTTCAAAAACTCCCAAAAATTTACCATTAGATAAATTTTATATGAATAATTTAAAAAATGAAGTTTATTTCTTGAAAAAAAAATATAAATTTTTTAAAAATTTATATTACATTATGTATGCAAGGCATGACCAGACCTTCTTTTAGAAATAATATTTTTTTCAAAAAAACTATTTTTACTCTAAATGATTATAATTTAATTTATAATCAATAAATAATAACAATTTTTATAATTTATTTAGTATTATTCATACCCACAAATTAAATGGATATGTTATAATGGTATACTATATTAAAGTTCATTTCGACTTCCAGTTGTGTTCTTTGTAATCTATCAAAGAGATTAAATTTCAAAAAATATATTTCATTGATTATTTTTTCTAGGTGTTTCTTGTCACAAAAACTATTGAAAACAATTTTATTCTATTAAAATACCATGGTGTTTCATTCTCACCCCATTAAATAAATTTCATCCTTAAATTTTGAACTTGATATTGATAATCAAGGGTTTGATATTTAGAAATACAATTTTTGATATACCCAGATTGTAAAAGGATTTAATAAAACCTCATATTAATAAGATAGAAAGGGAAGTACTAGGATAATATGAAATAACAAATAATTAGGTTAAAATTTTGGATAAAATTGGGGAATGTAATGATATCGACATGGAAGGAAATTGTAAATAATCATATTGAGTGATAAAGGTCATTAATAACAAGAATGGGAGTGATAAATAGAATTTTATGGACCTCAAAACCATATATATGTGATGATTTAAAATTATATTTTATTCATCGGATATGAAGTTAATAGGATATATTTTTTGTTTCAATATCTTTTTCTTAATGTTGATGAATTCTTTTACTTTCCATGAATATAAGGAAATATAATTACTTGATGTGTTTCTTTTTCACATGAACTATTTCATAATATTGTTGTACATTATTAAATTTACTATTCTATCGTTACTATAATAAATTATTATCCAAAAATGAATTTTTTAGGCCTAATGAACTAAAATTCACTTTTAAAGGATCTTAATATCCACATAAAATTGAAAAGTCCTTCTTTCTCTCTCTAACTATTTTTGAAAACCAATATGGTTAGAAAAATGTATCTAATATAATAAATTAATATTTAAAGCTAAATAGAAACACCACTATTACATCATTAATGTTTATTCATCAAATCATTTAACTAAAAATGAAATATTAACTAGTACATGAAATATTCTAGTGGTAGGTGTCAAATCTTTATCATCCATTGTTCATGGGTTCAAGCCCCACAACTTTTTCAGATGAAAGGAGTTGGCACCTAGTATGTGGGATGTCCTTTTAGAAAAATATATTAATCTAGTTCCTATAACATTTCAAAATTATGATGACTTATAATTACATCAACATAATGGTAGTATAAACCTTAATGGTTACCAATACCTTCTAACATATTCCCGCAAATTATATGGTTAGTCTTACAAAAATGATTATTCCACTCAAACATATACTAAACCAATGGTTTATATTTCCATAAAAGTCTCACATAATATCCTTAATCATGATATAATAAAATCCCATAGAACCTAAAATTGGGTGTTTAAGACATTAAACTTATGATAGAAAATAAACTCATAAAATCATAGTGGTGTCTCTAACTCTTATGTCAACGAAGACATATATTTTTCTAAAATTTGACCCAATCCATAGATTTTTTATGATTCTTATAACCCAAAAACAATTATTAATAATACTTATAAAAATTATTTATTAAATCCAATATATTTATACTTCATCAGTTTTATTTTCATTTAGTTCCTTCCTTAGTATGGGGTTTAATCTTTTTAATTGGGAATTAACTCAGATAATTCCTAGGTTCCCCAAATTCAATACCGAAAAAATTATAAATGGATCCCTATGGTGATATTTATTTTATTCCATCATTCTATTGATATTTATTTTGTAATTATTTAATTTATGACATTATTTTACATAGATAAAGAATTTACTTTTTTCATTCAAACACCTTTTTTCAATTCCAGACAGCTTAAGATTAGCCTAGGTCATTCATGTTCATCATCTATTCAAATCCTTCCTAATGGATTGTAAATAAATTAATAATTATCATGAGAATATCCCTCAATAATTTTAATAAAGGTGTGCGGTAAGACCTGTTGTCATGTTCTAGGGGATGGTTAAGCCTAGATCAATTTTACCTTTTGTAGCTATTACTCTAAGGTCAAAGTGTTCCAAAAAAATATCCACTTCTATTATATTAACATCGATATATTATTATGAAAAAATAACATAATCTATACCATACCAAAACATTATAATGTTATTCTATATTTATCCTCAATGTATATCCTATAGTTACTTTCCCTAATCTATGTTTTCATTGATCTAGTGTCATAGGATTCTACTAAACTTACTCTAATATAAAAAAAATTAATTTTACCATAGAAACTCAGATCCAATGTCTTTCATTATTAAATATAAATAAGATACAAGGAATTAAATTTTGATTAACTGAATAGTTTAGTAGTCTTAGTAAACTAGATACGCACTAGATTCCCATATTAAATTTGTAAACACAAATTAAAAAAAATTGAGAATATATTTATTTCTTCAAGAATATCATTTAATATAATTCATAATACACTTCCTGGATACCTAGGAAATGAAACAAATTATGTTTGAGCTCAAATTATTATTAAGGGTTAATTATAGTGGAACCAATCAGGAATAAATAAACATAAAAAACATAGAAATGTAAATAAATGAACACATATTCCATTTAAATAACTTGACTATTATGAAAAGATAATTCAAATTCAATGTGAAATGGTAAATAATTGAGAACTGTTGGTATTTAAATGATATGACTATTATAAATATATAATTCATAACCAATATGTTATGGTACATAACTAATAACACATTCCATTTAATGAATAAGAAATAATTGAAGGATTCTATTGATAATATAATTCAGAAAATATCATGGATAACAATAACTAAATTCATATGGGATTAAATGATTAATTATTTGATGCCATTTCATAGGGTCATGATACCTCTTAATCAATATCTTTCACAAGATGGTTTAAAATTTATTGGTAAAAACTCATTTAAGTTTATCCTACTGATTTGTCTCATGATACCTACTGATTTATCAAGGGGTTATCTATAAATAGGACCCAAAAGTATCTAAATGTTGAAGGAATTAATCATATATCAAATAAATGATTTAATTCATTAAAAATGCTCCGTATAATAAAATATATTTATTATGTAAAAATTACATATTTAGAAATATTCACCAGTTAATCAACTAAATTTTAAAGTAAACACCATATGTAAAAAAGGTATACGGTTTAGGTAATAATCACTTAAATGAAAAAATAGTTATGTATATTTAAGAGGAAAACATATGTAAAAAACTATGTGTTTTTTATGAAATAATAATATCTATGATAAAAATAATATAGAACTTTATAATAAATGTGTTGTATAATGATCACGGGAAAGTTAATGTTTCAAAATAAAGTCAATGAATACAAAACATGAATTATGAAATTGAATTTAATTATCTTATTTTTTTATAATGATCATAAACCATCCATATAAAGAGTAAGTATGGTATCAATAAAATATATTCTCATTAGATTAATAATAAAGGGTTGTTGTTGTTGATGAATAGAAATATAATGAAAAGATTATTCAGAACATTCTTTAGGAAAATATCCATTTCATTTTAAAAATAATTTTCTAAAACTAATGTTATTTTTTAAAAACTTTTCTTTTAAAGTATGTTTGTAATGTTATATATTTATCTTTAAAACATTGATTGGTCATGATAGCTATAAATTATGTTCATGTCATAGATGCTAAAAAATTATTCCTATAAAATTTTCTATAATGTAAAAGGGGAATTGTTTTGAAAAGTACCTGAATATTACATTTAAAAAAAATTCAATAAGAAAAAATGGGTAATTTTTTTTTAAAAAAATAATCAGTAAAAGGTTTAAAACATTTTTGGAAATATTTTTAGAAAATAAGTTTTTTGATGAAAACTTATTTCCAGCCAAAGAGAGAAATTTACTTGGATTTTCATAAAAACATTTTCCAAATTATTTTTAAAATAAATGAGTATAAAAATGGTCATATTCCTTGAAAATATCATATATAAGTTTAGGAGAGTAAAATAGAGTTATTTTATAAGGAAATGATCAAATAATTTCCTTCAAATACAATTTATAAATAAATAATCTCAATTATAATGAGATTATGAAATAAACACATACAATGATCATAAAGTTATAGTTTGAATTAATAAATGAATAAAATATGTATACAAACTATTAATAAACATAAAATAACTAGAATTAAATCAAAAGATAATCAAAATTTATTACAAACATATTCTTAGAATACTAAAGAAATTGAGTGTTCATAATGGTTGAAAATTTTGTTCATGACATACATGTTAAAATATAGATTACCTTCACATTTTTTGTAGAATATAAAAGGACATTTCTTTTAAAAACACATGAATATTCCTTTACATTTTTTTATAAATATTTAAAATAGTTAAAAAAATTATAATAAATCAATTGTAAAATGTTAAAAACTCTATTCAAATTTTGTTTAGAAAAAATTGTTTTGCATGAAAATTTATTTATGATCGATGAGAGAAGTAGTGTTGGATTATCATAAAAAAAGAGAAATTATTTTTAGTACAAAATAAGAGAAAAATAGTAATATTACATGAAAATATTTTGAATAAAAATTGGATAGGAAAATGAAATGGGTTTGTTTAAAAAGGATCAAACAATTTACTTCAATTTAAATTCAAGAATAAACAATCTTGATTATAATGAGTCTTAAAATAAAACCTTATAATGATCATAATGTTAAATTAGAAATTAATGATTTAATAGATCATGTGTATCAGATTTAAATCCACATAAAAATTTTAAATACAAAAAACGTGAATCAAAATTAATTAAAAACATAATCTTAGAATATAAATGATTATTAATATGTAATATAACCAAATGAAAATAATTTGAGTAAGAAATTCACTACCACTTTGAAACATTTTTTTAAAATAAATTTGAATGAAATAATTAAATTTAAAATTAAAAAATACCATGAATTATTATTTATTCATTAAATCACTTGTGAAATGGTAATTTTATACATCATATAAAATAAATTCATTTATTATGTACCAATATTCCTCAATGAAATTAAATTGAGATATAATCCCTTATCTCACACTTGCTTTCGTTTAAACGAGATTTAACCTCCAATATGGTGGATTTAAACATGTTATTTATATATTCATGATGCATAATAGTGTATATAATATAATTAATTATTATTTTATAACATCTTATCACACATTAATTAATAGTTATTCATCATTTTCATTGTTTCGGTTGATAATTTTTTTTAGTTCTCATTAATTATTTATCTTGAATATTCCAATTATCGTTCCAATTTTATGGTTCCATAATATCTATAAAAATAATCATGTAGGAATAAACTTATATTTACATCATTATTAATTTTATAACTAGTCATTAAAGAAGTAAATGAAAATATAAGTATGTTACAATCATGGAGATGGTTGGCCTTATGTATGCATGAGTATCGTTTGCATTTTTTAAAGACCATCATGGAAATATGGTAAGTAATATATTATATTTATATTATGATAATAATATAATATATATATATATCATAATATTTATTTTAAAATAATTATATATACCAACCATGTGGTTTGGTGATGATAAGAGAGACACGTCCCTTTGTGAAGGATGTAGTCTACACGTACAGAAACCATGTTTCATCTTTTAGTGAGTGAAAAGGAATGAAAGAATAAATATACATTTTCCTTTTAGAATGATATATATTTAATTAATATAATAATAATTTATTTTATATCACATATATTCATTAAATATATATATATATTACCTTCCATCTAAGGTGTTAGTGAAAAACGAATCACATCGATTCGTGAGGTGGTATATTGTTGTACACATGTGCAATGTTATCAAATCACGTATGGAGTGGAAAGTAAAATGGAATATAAAATTTAATGAATGAATAGGTTTAATTATGTTGTAAATATAATATATATATATATATAAACATATAAATGTTATATCCATCATTATAACCAACCCTGATATGTGGTAATGGAAAAACGAATGACATGAGTTCACAAGGGGTAGTCTATCGTACACACGAATGGTGATTTTGAAATGCCTTTGATGGATGTTGCGATGGATTTAAGTAATTATATTATATTAAAACATATATGTATATGTAATTTACAGATTTTATTATATATTCTTTGTAAAATAATAACTAGACAAAGTATTGGATGTTATAAAATAAAAACACTTGTTTGAGAATGTTAACTCTTCTTCATGTAACCTCCATATGTTCTCACCAAAATACTTAATTGGTTGGATACATTAACATTATAAAGATTATAGGGTTATATTATGGAAGTTTTTAAGTTATTTTGGTAGGTAATGGAATAACCAAAAGATTATAATGTTGTGAAGAGGGTAAGATAGAGGGTTGCCTTCTATAAGTGAGGTGAGTGGCACACTTGTAATATTTTCAAAGGAAAAAGTGTACCAACGTTATTCACATGACTAAAGGGTAAAAATGGATTATTATATGGACATAGAAATTATAGTGTTTAAATTTGGACATAAAAAGATTTTATAAAAGTTTTCTGTTCATTTAAACCCATATCATTTCAATTTAATAATTTCTAAATCCATTTTTACCATAACCAAATTAAATATTTCTTACTATTTTTAATATTCATTTTGGTCTAAAATTATGTTGAAATTATGAGATAATATGAATTATTATGATTTGAATAATTGAATAAATTTTTAAAAATTCCATTCACAAAAGTGGACAAATTTAATTTTAAATTAATTCTGTAGAAGCAATTAGAAAGGGGGTTTTCAATGTGAAAATATTCCAAAGTATAGATTATTTATATATAAAAATTAAATATTAAAATGATTCCAAAGACTTAAATAGGATAAATAGATACATAATTTGACTAAATTTACTTTAAACTCAATTCAAATATAATTTATCTATAAAAATAATTTATGCAAAAATAAATTTTCAATTAAAATTAAGTATTTTTCACTATTCATTAGAAAATTAAATATTCCAGAAATATCCCAAAAATTAACCTAAATATAATTTTTATATTGTGATTTAATTTTATTTATTTATTTTAAAAAATATATTTCATAAACAAAGTAAAAATATATATTTTAAATTATGTGTGCAAAGCACGACTAAATCACCTTTTAGAAGAAAAAAATCAATTTTTCAGAAAACATTTCATTTTCTTTTAAATCATTGTTATTTTGTTTATAATTAATATATAACCATAATTTTCATAATTTTTTTAATAGTATTAATACCCACCTATTAAATTTATAGGTTATAAATGTATAATATACTATGGTTCTTTTCGACTCTGGGTTGCGTGCTCCATCATTTATTGAAGAACTTAAATTCAGATAAATATATTTAATCTTTTGTTTCAGCTTAGTGTTGTCTACAACATACACATAAAAATACAATGTTATTCTTTTGAAATAATTTGTTTTTTTAGGAGTGTCTCTTGAATTTAGTTGAGATCAGGTGATTTTTAATCCAAAATGCATAATATAGATGCTTCATTATGGACTTCTCTAGGCTAGCTTCTCTTATGGTGGATTAAACTAGGAATGGGGTGAAGTTCAAGTGGTGTGATATGTGATATTTGTATTTTGAGGAGTTTTAGGATCTATTGACATCCACACCATTTTTTATCTCTCAAATGACTAGTATAGATTATGTTTTGTATTTTTTTGCCTCCAATTTGGGGTTGGGATGCATGTCGATGTAAGATGACCAAGAAGTTCCCAATAGAATCTAGAATATATTAACACATGGGGAGAATTATGTAACACCCCAGGTAAATAAAGAATATGACATTTACATATTTATCCATATTTGTGAATAAATTATTAATATGACTTTAAAGGGGATGCTATGCTCGATGGCGTACCCAACACGCAACAATGAGTTTCTTGGGAATCTTACGTTGCAGTCTAATAATAAAATAATATTATTTTTAATGGTAGTTAACATGTAGCCATTGTATTGGCGGGAATGGATATAAATAACTAAAATATGATTATATATGTTTTTAAATGTTTTTAGATATATCCAATAAAAGATAAAGGCTTAAAATACGGAAAGAATTCAAATTTAGGCGTATATATCCTAGTTTTCACTAAAGGTTCACTTATAGCCTTTTGATGGAAAACCGTCCTTAAATATATTTTTGTTCACACTTATACATCCTTTTGGACCAAATAAAACTCTTCTTAAGAATTGGGACATCAAAATTTACTTTGTGTAAATTTTTGGTATCATTCCGATAAAGTTCATTTTTTTTAAATGAATAGTGTAAAATGTTGTATTTTAATTCAAAACCTCTTTTTAATCTAATTTATTTATATGATTAGATTATCTTTTGAATTGGTTTTAATGTAATATTAGAATATATTTTTACCATTAAATCCAATAGTGGTCGTTGGATTTTAATTTTACTTTGAAATCAGACTTAAACCAGTGTCAATCTTTTGATACTTATTGTTTCATAAAAACACGCTATTTGATCTGACAGCGGGAATTAATTACTAAATTAATTAATGTGACTTATATGTTTTGAATTTTGTAAAATAGACTTCATTTTTGAATTGAGAAAATCCAATATAGCTTTGGGTGAATTTTTGGTAATTTTCTGAAAAACTCCAATTTTTTATGAATAGTGAAACCACTAAGTGGTAATCAAGCAAACTGATTTTTCAGTTAAATGAAAGTGTACCACTAATGTGTATTGAATTTTTGAAAATCCGACATACATGGTTGTCATTAGTATGTAAAATGTGGTTCAATGGGATGAAAATAATTTTTTTTTGGTGAATAGTAACTTTTTTTCATTAATCGCGATTAGAGGTAATTAGTGTAATTTAACGTAAAAATGATATTATAAAAATATGAAAACACCATGACACTTGTCCTACCCCTATTGGATGAGTCATGGCCGACCAAGACAACACATGCGTCGATTTAGGGGACCCTATGGAGCCTCTTCGGTGAGATAATGACTTTAATGCCTTTTTTAAAATAAAGGTGAAAATGACACTAACATAAATTGTTTTACTAAAACAATTTTTAGAAGGGGTTATACTGATAATATTTTTTTCTATAAATACTATTTGGAAAGATAAAACTATTTCCTACATCAGGATATTTTTGTTATAATTTTTAGACATTAAATAAATTAATTTAATTATGACATCATGATGATGCAACGATGGCCTCATTAATGAACAGTTTAAATAAAATGAAACGATAATATAAAATCTAAGACCTACACTTGTCCAAAAACTATTGGATGGGAATATTTCGAAGCCATATCATCTTGTCTTCGAAATATATCAATGTTGGACCTTAGAAATTCGAAACACTTTTGAAAATAAAATAATAGTTTCATGATTTCCAAAAGTGCCCCTCATCTCCTCTTATAAAAGGCCCCCACCTCTACCTCATTTCACACACTCCTCAAGACTTTGGCTCGGCCATCCCCTTCCCATTTAATCTCTCCACATCCCTCTCCTCAACCTAGAGGATTCCCTTTGGGAAGAATCCTTTCAAAGTAAGACTTTAGGCTCAAATCAAAAAGGAGTTACACTTTTAAAGGTAATTCATTCTCTCATGTTCATTTGTTTTATTTTGCTTCTCCAACCCCCCAAACTATTTTTATTTACTTCTTTTGTAACAACACCAGTATCTTCAATATACTAGTATATGTTTATAAGATTTATTCAATCTAAACTCTCACACAACTACATCAAATGGTTAAAGAACATACGGTTTCCGTGGATGGTGAAATTCTGCCTCCCGAAATGATGATTGTTCAATACTAATTTAACACCTTCAAAGGTGGCCATTATGATGTCACTATTTTTATATATTATATATAATATGTTTATTCTTTCCTTAAGCTTATGTATTTTTCATTTATGGCATACCATTATTGTTTCCATTATTGGTAAACACGATATCTTCATTTTAGGAAGTGCGGACTACCGCCCCCTGAAAGTGATTTGATTCGTTAATACCATATGTGGGATTTGTAAAGGATAAAGTTAATGATATTATATATTTTATTATACTGGAATTATAATATACTCTTATATCATTATGATTCCATACCAGAAAATATGAAATAGAAATGGAAGTAGCGTTCATGCGTACGTACGGCTTACCGTCTCCATGAACGGTGCATTTCATTTCTTACCTCTAAATGAGATGTAATATTATAAATACATGTATATGATGAATATATATGATATATATGTTATCAAAATCATTAATATCATTCTGGATATAAAGAAACATTGACCAAATTAACAACATGTAAGTGTAAGAAGTCTATTTTTGACTTAAGAACCAAATACCGACAAAATGAACATTATTAACTTAAATGATTACATGATGTTCATAACATGGTATACAAGGAATAATTAACTTGAAAAAGGTTATTAAGAAATTAGATATTAACTCAAGTTTATTATTCAGGAGATTAAAGAACGGTCGGGTCAAGTCGGATACGAGGTAAGGGATCCTACTCCTCTCTTTCTTTTTAAGTACACACTTTTATGTCATTCCTTTTAAAGATCATCTTTCTTGTTATTGGGATGATATTTTATATTACACTTACTGTAATTTTTATGTTCATGTGTTGAGAGACCCTATTCTCTCTCATCAACCCATTTTTTAAGTTTTGAGTGGCGCCGTTAGGCTGCCGAACTTTCGTAGGAGATCTAACCTCTCTTTTTCTTTTTAAGTACTCTCCTTTATGTCACTTCTTTTATGCTGCTCTTTGTAATGTTGGGGGTTGTTCCTTTATATTCCTCTTGATGTACATTTTATTTTAATGTGATGATATACCCTATTTGTTCTCATCAATCCATATTCGGATGTTTTATGTGGCGCCGTTAGGCTGCCGAGTTTTCATAAGGGATTTTTCATCTCACTTTTATTCCCATGAGATTTATGCTACATTTGCCACAAATTCCATTGAGTGATGTACGTACTGCCCATTATTCTACTATTTGTGTAATATAATTTCATTTATGAGTATTTACATCAATGATCTATTGTTCTTCTTTCATGGGGTGTATGTTTTGAAAGATACCCATGTCGGTAAGGGAACCTTTCACCCTCCTCTTTTTTAAAAGACTTGTTTTGTTGGGTCTTTTAATTTACATATTGTTATGTTGGGATATGTTCACATATATCCTTATTGATGTAAATTTTATGTCCAAGTGATGAGATACACTTTTTATCTCTCATCAAATCATTTTGATGTGATGTCGTTAGGCTGTCAAGGGAACTTTCTAACCCAATTTCGATTTCTTTGGGTTCAACATGTTGTCATTGAATATGTCATCCATTGAATATGTGTGAATGACCTTTTATTGTTTTACACTTAATATCCACTTATATTGGGTGTATTTATATTTTTCACACATATTTTTGAGATTGATTTGTCCTTAATTTAAGGATACCTTCTTTATAAGGGATTTCATCACATTTGACATTTTCTATTGAGGGTTCATTGTTGTTATGCACCAATTCACTCTTATATGGTGTATATATTGTCCTTTGGAGTATTATATCATGAATCCATTTATTCTCATGATATTATAAAGTTCTTCTTAAATTTTATTCCTCAATTATTGTATTCAAGTGTCTCTAATTTTGGTAAAAACCATTTAACCAAAATATCACTTTAAATGGTTTAATGATTTGTTCTTATTAATATCCATGTTTTCAAAATGGTTTTAAGGATTTATTTATATGGATATTAATGGTTTAAAATTTTAAAATCTTCAAGGTGGTATGGGACACTTTGATTCAAAAATCTCCTTATTAAATGTTTTAAATGGTTTTGGAAATGGTTTCTTTTTGAACGGATTCGTTATTTCAATATACTAAAATGTTATATTGTGATTGACATGTGGAAATGTTATGTTTCCTTTATGAATGTTTTATGTGATACATTTATGTTATGGTTCTTGGGCATTGTTATGAAAATGGGTGGTTCCGTGATAAACTAAGGGCGGGTGAGCCCGATATAGCTCTCCAATGCATTGGGTAACGCGAAGGAGTGAAACGTTAAGGTTTCTCCGAAGAGATTTAGGGAATATACTGTGATGGGTATTCCAAATGTAACCAAGAGGGTTACTCCCTACGTAAGAATGTTATGAATGCCTCAAGTTACCTTTATGTCTTATGTTTTCTATGATTTATTCATGATTTGATATGCCTATGTTTTATGGGTAAAGTGTGATTTCATTCTAATATATATATGAACTCATGTTTCCTTTCCATATTTTTATAACTCTTAATGAGCTTTTTATGCTCATCCCAAGTTTTTGAAATGTTTTTCACAGGTGAAGGGAAAGGTACATGATGTGATGATAGTGTAAAGGATGTGTCAAGAAAGAATCCGTGTTATATTTTAAATATCATTCCGTTGATGGGAAGAATGAATACTGTCTTTTATGTAACCACTTTGTTTAAATGTGGAATGTAATGCAAGTTTCACGATTTAATTCTCTAAAACTCTAAACCTGAAAGGATCCTCAATGTGTTATCTTGTAATAACTCAAGATTAAGTAAGGTTTAAGGCTGGGGCCTTATAGTTGGTATCAAAGGTCGGTTTAGATAACTTTAGAGGTTAGGGTATTCTCTAAGCATAAGTGACATCACCATAATGGTTAGGATTTCAGAAAGAGTCTAGTTTTAGATAAAGTGAATGAGTAAGTATATCTTAGTGTTTACCTTCCTCATTAGTACATGATGGTTTTGTTGATATACTCACACTGATATTTCTATTTTTAGTGAATGGATGGATCTAGAAGGCACCAAAGAGACAACAGGTTTGAAGGAAACTGTGGTGGTTCTCTGATTAAGATACTAGATAAAATGGCGGATTCAATGAGGAAACTCGTGGTTGTTCTAAACCAACTATCAAGGAGTCATGATCAACCACTTGAACCTTGGTATGTTCTGTAATGCATCATGTATGAGATGACCAATCGATGTGGAAGTTCAGGTAATAATTATAAAGGTAACCATTAGAGTTTATATGATCCTTACTTTTTAGGTAATTATGGGTTACTCTATGATATGATGGAAAATGAAAGGAATGAGATAAACTTGAGGTTAAAATATGTTATGATCTTTTTTTATGATTTGATCCCTTTTTGGGGAATGATTTTAGAATTATATAGTTTTGAAAAAAGGACAACACGCAGACCGTGTGACAACCCGTCGCGTCGGACAAAGCTGCGGGAATCGAACCCACAACCAAAGTGCGACTGGTATTTATCGCCTACCACTGGACTACGTGAAGTCCCTGGTTAGTTTGACTGATTCTTTTTAGTTATATGATTTTATGAATTAATAGTAAGTTGATTTTGGGTTATTTATGAAAATGATTAACCTATCATGGAGGATATGTGATTAGGTTAATTACTTTTCAATACGAGACTTTAGGAGCAACTAATGTTGTTTGGAGATAAATGTTACGATTTAACTTGGAAGAATATGTGATTAAATCCTTCAAATATTTGGGTTTCAATCTTAGATTGGTTTACTTTGAAGAATTTTATGGACAAATTTTTTATCGGATGGTCCTCATTGAACTTTGGGTTTTGTTGGACAAATTTTGGAGGTTAATAATAGATTTTCTTTTTATAAAGGGTTATCCTTTTCTGGATTATCTGGTCTTGTACTAGCCTTTTTGGTTTTGGTTTTGGTTAAAGTCTAAAGACATGGGAAGTATATAGTTCTCTTTTGTGGATTAGGTGATTCTCTAAAAGTTGATTATAACACTCTTAATGCAAACAAGTCTCCCTAAATACTCTTCTTTTGGAGAAAATATGAGTTGTGTAAGGAATCTAATAAAAGTTGAAAGTCAACATGATAAGTGATTATGTTTCCTTATAAATAAATTCCCCAATAAAAAGTATCTCAAAACAAAAATGTTGTCTATTAACTTTTCCTACTGGGGAATCGAATACCGTTTAACCCATCACAAGTTTGTGATTTTCTCATGGTTAACTTTCTCCTAAACATGTTTTCTATCACTCTCCCTCAAGAACATGACCCTTTTCTTTTTCTTCAATGTCCATGTTTTTCTACATATGGGTTAACTCGGGTGTCCTCTATACTTATCTTCCTTTATTTTAAAGTGATTTTTTTATCGACTCTTGTTCCGATGTGGGACTTTCAAGGATGTTACCAAGCCCAATTTTAAAATTGCGAGGACGCAATTCCCAAAAGGGGGGAAGGATATAACACCCCAGGTAAATAAAGAATATGACATTTTCATATTCATCCATATTTGTGAATAAAATATTAATATGACTTTAAAGGGGACGCTATGCTCGATGTCGTACCCAACACGCAACAACGAGTTTCTTGGGAATCTTACGTTGCACTCTAATAATAAAATAATATTATTTTTAATGGTAGTTAACATGTAGCCGTTGTATTGGCGGGAATGGATAGAAATAACTAAAATATGATTATATATGTTTTTAAATGTTTTTATATACATCCAATAAAAGATAAAGTCTTAAAATACAGAAAGAATTCTAATTTAGGCGTATATGCCCTAGTTTTCACTAAAGGCTCACTTATCGCCTTTTGATGGAAAAACGTCATTAAATATAGTTTTTTTCACACTTATACATCCTTTTGGACCAAATAAAACTCTTCTTAAGAATTTGGACATCAAAATTTACTTTGTGTAAATTTTTGGTATCATTCCGATAAAGTTCATTTTTTAAATGAATAGTGCAAAATGTTGTATTTTAATTCAAAACCTCTTTTTAATCTAATTTATTTATATGATTATATTATCTTTTGAATTGGTTTTAAAGTGAAATTAGAATATATTTTTACCATTAAATCCAATAGTGGTCGTTGGAATTAATTTCACTTTGAAATCAGACTTAAACCAGTGTGAATCTTTTGATGCTTATTATTTCCTAAAAACACGCTATTTGATCTGACAGTGGGAATTAATTATTAAATTAATTAATGTGACTTATATTTTTTGAATTTTTTAAAATAGACTTCATTTTTGAATTCGTAATGTCAAATATAGCTTAGGGTGAATTTTTGATAATTTTCTGAAAAACTCCAATTTTTGATGAATAGTGAAACCAGTAAGTGGTAATCAAGCAAACTGATTTTTCAGTTAAATGAAAGTTTACCACTAATGTGTATTGAATTTTGAAAATCCGAAATACATGGTTGTCATTATTATGTAAAATGTGGTTCAATGGGATGAAAATAATTTTTTTGGTGAATAGTAACTTTTTTTCATTAATCGCGATTAGAGGTAATTAGTGTAATTTAAGGTAAAAATGATATTATAAAAATATGAAAACACCATGACACTGGTCTTACCCCTATTGGATGTGTCATGGCTGACCAAGACAACCCATGGGTCGATTTAGGGACCCTATGGAGCCTCTTGGGTGAGATAATGACTTTAATGGCTTTTTTTAAATAAAGGTGAAAATGACACTAACATAAATTGTTTTACTAAAACAATTTTTAGAAGGGGTTATAATAATCATATTTTTGTCTATAAATACTCTTTGGAAAGATAAAAAGCTTTACTACATAAGGATTGTTTTTATATAATATTTAGAAATTAAATAAATTAATTTAATTATGACATCATGATGATGCAACGATGACCTCATTAATGAACAGTTTAAATAAAATGAAACGATAATATAAACTTTAAGACCTACACTTGTCCAAAAACTATTGGATGGGAATATTTCGAAGCCTTATCATCTTATCGTCGAAATATATCAATTTGGGACCTTATAAATTTCAAAACACTTTTGAAAATAAAATAATAGTTTCATGATTTCCAAAAGTGCCCCTCCTCTCCTCTTATAAAAGGCCCCCACCTCTACCTCATTTCACACACTCCTCAAGCCTTTGGCTCGGCCATACCCTGCTCATTTACTCTCTCCACATCCCTCTCCTCATCCTAGAGGATTTCCTTTGGGAAGAATCCTTTCAAAGTAAGCCTTTAGGCTCAAATCAAAAAGGAGTTACACTTTTAAAGGTAATTCATTCTCTCATGTTCATTTGTTTTATTTTGCTTCTCCAACCCCCTAAACTCTTTTTATTTACTTCTTTTGTAAAAACATCAGTATCTTCAATATACTAGGATGTTGATATAACATTTATTCGAGCTACACTCTCACAAAACTACATCAAATGGTTAAAGATCATACGGTTTCCATGGATGGCGAAATTCTGCCTCCCGAAACGATGATTGTTCAATACTAATTTAACACCTTAAAAGGTGGCCATTATGATGTCACTATTTTTATATATGACATATAATATGTTTATTATTTCCATAAGCTTCTTTATTTTTCATTTATGGCATACCATTATTGTTTCCCTTATGGGTAAACACGATATCTTCATTTTAGGAAGTGCGGACTACCGCCCCCTGAAAATGATTTGATTCGTTAATACCATATGTGGGATGTGTAAAGGATAAAGTTAATGATATTATATATGTTATTATACTGGAATTATAATATACTCTTATATCATTATGATTCCATTCCATAAAATACGAAATAGAAATGGAAGTAGCGTTCATGCGTACGTACGGCTTACCGTCTCCATGAACGGTGCATTTCATTTCTTACCTCTAAATTTGATGTAATATTATAAATACATGTATATGATGAATATATATGATATATATGTTATCCAAATCATTAATATCATTCTGGATATAACGAACCTTTGACCAAATTAACAACATGTAAGTGTAAGAAGTCTATTTTTGACTTAAGAACAAAATACCGACAAAATGAACATTATTAACTTAAATGATTACATGATGTTCATAACATGGTATAAAAGGAATAATGAACTTGAAAAAGGTTCTTAAGCAAGTAGATATTAAATCAAGTTTATTATTCAGGAGATTAAAGAATGGTCAAGTCAAGTCGGATACGAGGTAAGGGATCCTACTCCTCTCTTTCTTTTTAAGTACACACTTTTATGTCATTCCTTTTAAAGCTCATCTTTCTTGTTATTGGGATGATCTTTTATATTACACTTACTGTAATTTTTATGATCATGTGATGAGAGACCCTATTCTCTCTCATCAACCCATTTTGGAAGTTTTGAGTGGCGCCGTTAGGCTGCCGAACTTTCGTAAGAGATCTAACCTCTCTCTTTCTTTTTAAGTACTCTCCTTTATGTCACTTCTTTTAAGCTCCTCTTTGTAATGTTGGGGGATGTTCCTTTATATTACTATTTATGTATATTTTATTTTAATGTGATGATATACCCTATTTGATCTCATCAATCCATATTCGTAAGTTTTATGTGGCATTGTTAGGCTGCCGAGTTTTCGTAAGGGATTTTTCATTTCACTTTTATTCCCGTGAGATTTATGCTACATTTGCCACAAATTCCATTGAGTGGTGTATGTACTGCCCATTATTATACTATTTGTGTAATATACTTTCGTTTATGAGTATTTACATCAATGATCTATTTTCCTTCTTTCGTGGGGTGTATGTTTTGAAAGATACCCAAGTTGGTAAGGGAACCTTTCACCCTCCTCTTTTTTAAAAGACTTCTTTTGTTGGGTCTTTTAATTTACATATTTTTATGTTGGGATATGTTCTCATATATCCTTATTGATGTAAATTTTATGTCCAAGTGATGAGATACACTTTTTATCTCTCATCAACTCATTTTTATGTGATGTCGTTAGGCTGTCAAGGGAACTTTTTAACCCAATTTCGATTTCTTTGGGTTCAACATGTAGTCATTGAATGTGTCATCTATTGAATATGTGTGAATGAACTTTTATTGTTTTAAACTTAATATCCACTTATATTGGGTGTATTTTTATTTGTCACACATATTTTTGAGATTTATTTGTCCTTAATTTAAGGATACCTTCTTTATAAGGGATTTCATCACATTTGACATTTCTATTGAGGGTTCATTGTTGTTATGCACCAATTCACTCTTATATGGTGTATATACTGTCCTTTGGAGTATTATATCATGAATAAATTTATTCTCATGATATTTTAAAGTTCTGATTAAATGTTATTCCTCAATTATTGTATTCAAGTGTCTTTAATTTTGGTAAAAACCCTTTAACCAAAATATCACTTTAAATGTTTTAATGATTTGTTCTTATTAATATACATGTTTTCAAAATGGTTTTAAGGATTTATTTATATGGATATTAATGGTTTAAAATTTTAAAATCTTCAAGGTGGTATGGGACACTTTGATTCAAAAATCTCCTTATTAAATGTTTTAAATGGTTTTGGAAATGGTTTCTTTTTGAACGGATTCGTTATTTCAATATACTAAAATGTTATATTGTGATTGACATGTGGAAATGTTATGTTTCCTTTATGAATTTTTTATGTGATAAGTTTATGTTATGGTTCTTGGGAATTGTTATGAAAATGGGTGGTTCCGTGATAAACTAAGGGCGGGTGAGCCCGATATAGCTCTCCAATGCATTGGGTAACGCGAAGGAGTGAAACGTTAAGGTTTATCCAAAGAGATTTAGGGAATATACTGTGATGGGTATTCCAAACGTAACCAAGAGGGTTACTCCCTACGTAAGAATGTTATGAATGCCTCAATTTTCCTTTATTTCTTATGTTTTCTATTATTTATTCATGATTTGATATGCCTATGTTTTATGGGTAAAGTGTGATTTCATTCTAATGTATATATGAACTCAAGTTTCCTTTCCATATTTTTATAACTCTTACTGAGCTTTTTATGCTCATCCCAAGTTTTTGAAATGTTTTTCACAGGTCAAGGGAAAGGTATATGATGTGATGATAGTGTCAAGGATGTGTCAAGAAAGAATTCGTGTTATATTTTAAATATGTTTCCATTGATGGGAAGAATGAATATTGTCTTTTATGTAACCAATTTGTTTAAATGTGGAATGTAATGCAAGTTTCATTATCTAATTCTCTAAAAATCTAAACCTGAAAAGATCCTCAATGTGTAATCTTGTAATAACTCAAGATTATGTAAGGTTTAAGGTTGGGGCCTTATAAATTATCAAACCCGTGAACTTGGGTTGGAATATATAATGCATTTTCTGATGATATGGAATTATTAACATTTCCATATGAATTTTACACTCTATTTAGATCATAAAATCCTGAAGAATAATTTTACCCAGAGGGACTGGAAATATAGGTAGAGAAGATGAGTATATTATCTTAATACATTTGATTTTGACATTACTTGTACATATGATGAGGGGAATAATTTTACCAATGCCTTGAGTTGAGATCTTCCAATACAATCTGTTTCAGAATCAATGGTCATAGGGGACTTGCATAGGTTTTTTTTACAAAAATGAGTGTGAAGTGTAGGAGGATGGAGAAAAGGTTTTATTTTCTAGTGTTACATCATCCAACAAAAAACATAAATTATATAGTAAAAAAATACCATGATTTAAATAATTAATCTCACAAACATTAAAATAACACAAAGACCTAATGGTTTATTTTTATGTATGTTAGCTATGAAATTATATTTCTTTAAAAAACTTGAAAACATTTATAAATATTTTTTCCTCTCTAGGATCCTTCAATAATGTAGGTTTCAGGTGCAACAGAACTCTAGGATGGGAGTGTACCCAACTTTTGAAAATTCTTATAATAGATGATTAATCTAGGATCAATATGATGATTAATTCCAGTATCCACAGAATTGAATCAAAGATAAAATTCAAATTATACAACCCATAACTAAGAAGAAAGTATCGACATATTTTGTTTAAAATTAAATAAATCTAATTATAGAATAATATCAAGGTGATTATTTCTTCTTTAATGTGCTTAACCATTAGTTTGAGGTGTGTATTAGTTTAAATGTGGAATAAAATGATAGTAATATTCTAGTGGTGATCCCAACATGCTCCACATATCTTCGGATGTCACCAAATAAGTCTCTATGTGCTATCACGGAAGATCCTTGTGCTTTCAATTTCTGCCTATGATCACCTCAATAATTGCTTCCAAAGCATTCTCCTAGATCTAGTGGAGGAGGATCTCTCTCGTTCTTGAGATCATTCATGGAAAGGAAAGAGTCCTCTAGGCCCGAGATATTTTCTCCAAGGATGTTGTGCACTCAACAATCGGTTATCCAGTGGAATGAACCCCTGGATTCTATAGATAATAATAACATAACGAGGAATTTAATTCACTAGGTAATAATAAATAATTACCACAGGTGTTGTTACATAATTTATTATTCCATGTGAAAACCCCATGTCAGATAATAATAGCAATGTTATTATTTCCATGATATGTGATTAAAATATTTAATTCACCAGGTAATAATAAATAATTAGCACATGTGTCATTACATAATTTATTATTCCATGTGAAAAACCCATGTAAAATAATAATATCAATGATATTGTTCCCCTGACGTGTGCTTAACTTTCATGTTATATTTCAATATTATTTAACTAAATAATGTTTCATATTATTTCTCATCGGACCCATAACATGGTTCTCCAATCCTCTTCAATAATTAATGATCCTTGAATAGTGACTCTGTATTTATTAAATATAAATAAATAAATTATTCACTGATAAATAAATGTTCTGTCTGTATTATATTCTATTAAATAAATAGGGATCAAATAGATTCTATCAGGAAAACATGAATAATTATGAAACCACAACTAGGAATAATATTTATTCAACTTGTCAAATAAATAAATTATTTGAATGAGATATTGAGTACTCTTAGTTTGTGATCCTTTATGCCTCTTTCTTGATGGCATTTAGTGGGCTTCCCTAAAGACCAAAATTACTATCTAGTAATGGTTCAAGGAACCCAAGAGAAAGAAGTTGATATTATAATTACATGTCACCTCATACAAACATTTACCATGTAATATAATCCCTTTGTCTCGATATCTCCAATCAAGCGGGTTGCATGCAAGTTCCATTAACCCATATGCTCGATTTCTCATTATTTGACTTCTCGGAATTTAACAAGCCAAGAGAAAACAATGAACATGGATTTATTTAGGCTATATAATTTCCATAAAGGGCTTGAGATATCTACTTCCATATAATTGAAAAATCCTTCCACACATTATTCATTAATACAGTATTACTCATCACTCACCCAATATATCTTACCTCTCCATGAAAATCTATCATCACGTTTTTTGTCAATACATCTATGTTTGTGAATCATAATACTCATAAATAATAATATTAAAGTCTAATGACCGATACACACGTCCATATATAGTTAAATCCAATGAAACTTATGCATGTGGGTTTCCTACTGACAGTTCTTGTTCTCATAATATCCTCCTGGATATTACCAAGGATACACACTATGTGAATGTTCCTTAAAGTTTCATGACTCCCCACCCTGATAGCATGTATCAATTATGTCCCATCAAATGATATCATCCGACCATAGAACATTTTTCAAAAATAGTTTCATGAAACTTCCAGGTTCTCCACATAGTGGAGATCTTCTATTACCTTTTAGTGCAACATCTCTTCATAGGACATTATCACATACTATGTCATGCAAAAGAATAATCATGATGTGTTAAGGAGTTTATTAATATTCATTAAATGAATACAGGTTTATCATAAAGTATAGAGAATTCTGTCTCTAGGGCACCAACTCTAATAGACACCCACTTTCACTAGAGCCAACTGCTAACAACCATCAGTCTGCTAGCTCTCACATGATATTTATGCTTCTGCTGAGATAGGCCTTTAGTTAAGGGGTCCTCCATGTTATCTTCTGTGGACATTTTTATCACTACAACATTACCCCTTTGATATATATACCTCAAGAGGTGATACATTTATAATATTTTCTTTGTTTTTTGATGTGACCTTGTCTCTTTTGCAAAGCCACTGTTTTTGTATTTCCTCAATACAATGTAATGGGATCTTTATTGCTAGTCACCACATCAAACACCTAGAAAAAGTTCTGAATCCATATGGATACCTTGGCTGCTTAAGAAGATGTTATATACTTGGGCTCTTCCATAGAATCAACGAAAACTGGCTGCTTTGAACTCCTCCAATTCACAGATCCTCTATTGAGAAAGAAAAAATATCCTAATTACGATTTCAAATCATTTTGATCTTTCTGAAAACCCACATCGGCATACCCTCGGATGAAAATATCCTCGTCTCCTCCATACACAAAGAACATATCCTTAGTTCTTCTCAAATACTTAAGGATAGTCTTGAAATTAGTCCAATACTGATCTCCTAGATATGCTTTATATCTACCTACCATGCTCAGTGCAAAGGCAACATCAAGTATTGTACATAACATGACATTCATGATCGATCCTATCACTTATGTTTATGGAATCTTTCTCATCCTATCTTTACATGTTGCTTCAAGGTACACAGTTTCTTGGAAATATGTATACCATGTGACACTAGAATCATTCCTCTCTTCGATTGTTCCATACTAAATCTCTTTAGTATCTAGTCAATGTATGTACTTTGACTTAGTCCAAGAATCCTCTTAGATATATCACAAATGATCTTGATTCCAAGAATGTAGGATACTTCGCCTATGTCCTTCATGGATAAGCACTTGTTCAACCTTTCCTTGACTGACTACAAGACTAGTATTTCATTTACAATAATAAATAATTTTTCAACATAAACAACCAGGATAACAATTTTATTCCCATTAAACTGCTTTTAAACACATAGCTTACATCCATTCACAATGAAACCAAATTTTCTTATGGCTTCATCGAATCAAATATTCCATTACCTGGATTCTTTCTTTAATCCATTAATGGATCTTTTCATCTTTCATAACCTTTTAGCATCACCTGGTGTCACAACACCTTCTAGTTGTGTCATATAGACATCTTCTCTAAGGTTCCCATTAAAGAATGAAGTTTTAGAATCCATCTTCCAAATCTCATAGTCATTGAAATATGTTATGCAAATTATGATTCTTATGGATTTAAATAATGAAACTGGAGAAAAATTTTCATAATAGTTAATTCCTTGATTCTTTTTTAAACCGTTATCCACTAGCCTTGATTTATAGGTACTAACTTACCTTCCATGTCCAGTTTCTTCTTGAATACCCAATTACACCCAATAGGATTTACATCAAGTGGCGCATTGACCAGAACCCAAACTTGGTTCTGATACATGGAATCCATCTCAGAATTCATTTCTTCTAGCTATCTTGATGATTATGAGCTTTCTACTGCTTCCTTGTATGAGAGAGTCTCATCATTTTCCAATAATAATGAGTCACCATCCTCAGTGACAAGGAAACCATATCTCTCTAGTTCCCTTACCTCTCTTATACTCCTACATAGTACATCTATTTCAGGAACTACCTCCTACATGGGGACCTATGGAACTTGTTCCTGTACCAAATTCTAGGTATCATGGGAATCAAATTCATGGAATTGAACATTGCTCCCACTATCCTTTTTTGCGGATGTGCTCCCTCTCAATAAAGACACCTTTTTTGGAAACAATAACTTTCTTATCTGAGGGGATATATAGGTAGTATCCCTTTGTTTCCTTAGTATACCCTATAAATATACACTTCTTACCCTGGGGTGATAGTTTTTTTCCTAATAAATTCTCAAAAAACTCTTGGAATCCTCATACACGTGTATGTGACTAGGTGGGTTTATTTCCACTCCATATCATGAAGAGACTCCCATTTTACACCTTATTTGGAACTTGTTTTAATGTATATGTCGTTTTTTTTCAATTCATATCCCCAAAAAGATAATGGAAGATCTTCCTGACTCATCATCGACCTTACCATATCCAACAAGGTATAGTTCATCCTTTCACTAACACCATTCCATTGTGGTGTATAAGGTGTAGTGAGTTGAGATTTAATCCCAGACTCCTGTAAAAGGTTGATGAACACTTTTTTAAGATATTCTCCACCTCGATCTGATTGAAGCTTCTTTATCTTCCTACCAATTTTATTTTCTACTTCATTTTTGAACTCCTTGAATTTCTCAAAGGACTCCGACTTATACCTCATTAAGTAGATATATCTATATCTACTCAAGTCATCAGTAAAAGTAATGAAGTAAGAATATACACCTCAAGCTTATACTAGAAATGGTCCACAAACATAAGTGTGTACTAATCCTATAATCTTAGTGGCCCTTTCACCATTTCACAAAAATGGCAGTTTTTTCATTTTCATTTGTAAACAAGTGTGACATTTATCATGTGTATTTAGCTCAAAAGAGTCTAAATAACAATCTTGACAGAGCTTTGTTAGGCGCTTCTCATTTACCTGACCAGGGGGGTGATGCCACTACTAGGAGTTGTATGAGTCATATGAACTTGGATCATTATCAATTTCTAATACTTGGTTTAAAAAATTTAATACTTATAGACCATTATTTTAATGTTTCATACCATAACATATGTTTTCCCTATAAAAGAAACAACATTTATTTCCAAACCTGAAAATAATTCATATGTATCTAAAATAGATACATAAATTATGTTCATGGTAACATTAGGTGCATAATAATAGCCATGTAAACCCAAAATCATTCTCTTCAGAAATGTGAGGTGGTAGTCACCAATGGAATGAGCAGCCAGCCTCACACCCTTGGCAGCTCACAGATCCACCTCTCCTCTAGAAATTAATTGGAATCTACTTGGATCCTATATTTAAATATATATGTGAGCCCCACAAGCGGTATCTAATACCTAATGTGTAGAAATCAAAATATTGAACTCGATAAAGAATGCATCTTTGGCTTCCCCTTGCTTGTGGGTGAAGTTTCTCTTCTAGTGGCCTGACTTTTCACATGCAAAGCATACTGCCTACATTTCATTACCCTACCTTTGGATATTCTTCTTCTTTGTTATACGGTTCTTAGAGGCATTAGATTGTTTATAAATCCTAGGACCATTTTCCTTGTCCCTCCTCTTCCTATTCACCAGAAATACTGTGGGTTTTTCATGCCCTTTGTCCTTATCCACTTGGAAAATCAGGTTAAGAAGCTCTGATAAATTCTTCTCATTATTTCTCATATTATAATTCACAATAAAAATAGATAAGGTATTAGGAAAAGATCATAGTATGAGATCTTTATGCAACTCATCTCATAATTTAATCCCTCGGATGTCCAGATGCTCAATATAGCCAATAAACTTGACTATAGGTGGTCTAGCTGGGGATGAATCTTCAAAATTATTAGTTAAAAAATCATTGGATAAGTATTACATCTCTTTTCTCTCCTTATCTTTATAGAGAACCTGAAAGTGATACATCAATCTATAAGCATCCATTTTTTCATTTTTCTTCAAGAGCTCATTGGTCATGGGTGATAGCATGAGGTACTGAACATCCATAGTGTCATTTAGATGTTCCTCGTACACAGAGAGTTCCACATCACTCAACTTATTTCCAAGCACAACTAGTAAAGGCTATTCCAGAACATAATGTTTCCTCTTATTGAAAAGGATAACCCGAAGGCACCATTTCCACTCTTGGAAATTTGTGATGGTGTGATTGTTTTCCTTCTCAAATATGTATCACAACGATATGTTTGATGTCATTTTTGATTACTATTTCAAAAAATTAATATAAACAAAGTTTTATTTCTGTATTTTAATAAAATATAGATAAATTAATAAATTAATATCTATTAGTGTCCCACTATTTTGTCGAAACCCAATAGCCCTCACCATTAGCTTCAGAATAACCCGTTTCTTGGACATTATAAGGGCAAGGATCCATATTTCCCTTCACATTACCCCAACTACATTTATTCAGGAAACATTAGTGGTTTTAGGTAGTCATTTGAAATTCCAACTTCATTAACTCACATATCCATGATCTATTGAGTGGAATCCACAATCCTAAAATCCTTAATTTTGGATTTCATCAAACTTTGCCTCTCAGTGACACCATGTATGGCTAGGTCAGCCAACCATTGATATAAACGATGTTCTCTCAACCCAAAAAATTAATCTATAATTAAATGATATTGAAATCACCCCAACTAGGGTTGGTGAAGCACTTTGAACTATGGTTCGATTCTAATCGAAGTAATGGAAGGCTATACCGACTTAATATTTAATTGAGAGATTTTATCATTTATGCATAAATTGACACTTATTATCTTTTCACATTATTGTTAATGTTAAGTGGGATATACTTAACTGATTAACCATGTGTAGATAATATTTATGCATAAGCCATTTTTATTTTAGTTCCATCTTGTAATACTGTCGGTTCATTAATTATGTGATCGCATCAAACATCCCTAATGAATAACCATACAACTGACAGAAATAAAATAAAGGATATGATCATGAGATTTACTATTGGTTATTTTATTTATCTATTGATAAACTAACCATGTCCAACTTTGTATCTCCTTCAATTGGTGTCGCCTTGGATCCTAACATAAACCACCTCCACTAGCTTGGGAGCTCCATCCATTAAATATTATTTTAACTCACACACATGTGACGGGTAAAAGGGGGTTTACATAAAAGAAGTTGAGGTTATGCAGGCCCTACATATTAATGAGGATAAGGCATGCAAGCCAACAATTTTAATTTAATAAAGAAATTAAAATGGAACAAATCACATACAATGGTTTGGTATAGCTCATGATAATCCACATGCATGAATAGAATTAATCATTTAATAAAAAATATCATTAAATTATTTAATCATTTGTATTATGATAAATTACACTTGAATTTATTAATCATTTTCTTTAATTAATAAATCATTTTTATCTTAATATTTTTCTGAATTTCCTTGAGATTCTCATCCATAACTTTGTACATAACTTGTAAGTTGGAAGAAAACTAGGGAATACTCATCCAAAACTACCCACAATGTATTTATACTTGTATACACTTTATTCTTTGTGACATTTATCATGCACGTCAAATTATATTTTCAATACAACTCATACATAATGTGTAGATCTTTGAACATTACATAGATTTTAATTAAACTTTTAAGTATATATATATATATTGAATACCTATCACTTGTTGTGTCCCATCTTTATGCCCACATGATGGTACATTTCTCAAGGGTTACATAATATAATAATAAATTTTTAAATCTGTTTAATCTGGAATAAGTACATGGCATGTAGATCCGACTACATGACATGTACTCCTCTCACTATCCATCCAAAGTACAAGACTGGGGAAATGATGTTTGAGGGGTACATAGAAATTCATCAAAGTACACAGTGTGTCCCGTGGGCCACACATCATGAAAACTCCATGTTACATAGTCACTAGCCGAGAAAGTTGCGTATGGAATACACAACTTAACCCTAAATAGAAGGGACTACACATTATTTCTAGTGGGCCACACGGTGTGTGGTCCAAATGACTGTGTGCCAGTCTATCCTAGTCAACACATGGTGTAATAATTACCTACCCCCCATCTCATTAATGTACACAGCTTGTGTAATTACCAAATTACTCCTCATGCATTGAACAAAAATACACAGTGTGTAGATCCAACTACACAGTGTGTATTCTTGTGTTATTTGGACAGAATCATTGGAACCTTCAGATTAGATCCTCAATTTAATTTTAATCATAAAATTATTCATTTCTATTAGATATGTGAGAAACGATAAGGGGGGAAGAGATCTCAAAATTCAGATTACATAAATGATTAAACATGAATTGACAGACTAAATTATTAAATTGAAAATCATCAATAAATTATTTAAATAATTGTAAAAAAATATGACCACTCTAATACCACTTGTAGGTTCTAGGAGAAGTGGAAACCCAAATTGATTGTGTACCCAACTATTCAAACTACTATAATCGATGATTAATCTAGGATCAATACAATAATGAACACCAGTATCCATGAAATTAAATCAAAGATAAAATACCAATAAGATAACCTGTAAACAATAAAAGAGGATCGACATATTTTGTTTATAATTAAATAAATTAAATTATAGAATTACTTATAAGGTGATTCTTTCTTCTTGATGAATTTGACCATCGATCTGAGGTGAGGATTCGTTACGAGGTATAATCCAAGGATATGAATCCTCTAGTGGTGATCCAAACATGCTCTATATATGTCTAGATGTCGCTGAAGGAGTCTCTAGGTACTATCACAGAAGATCCTGCTTCTTGTGATGTCTTCCTTTGATTTCCTGATGAATTTATTCTAAAGTGTTCTCTTAGATCTAGTGGAGGGGATTCTCTGTCTTTATTAAGATCATTCTTGGATAGGAAAGAGTTCTCTTGGCTAGAGATCTTTTCTACAAGGATGTTGTGCACACAAGGAGTGGTTATCTCGTGGAATCACCCCTTATCTTTTATAGAGAATAATCTCATAATGGGGAATATAATTCAATAGGTAATAATATATAATCATCACAGGTATTGTTACTTACATTATTATTCCATTTTAAAACCCCATGTCAAATAATAATAGAAATGATATTATTTCTATGACATGTGCTTAACGAGTTTCATTCACCAGGTAATAATAAATAATTAGAACAGGTGTCATTACTTAATTTGTTATTCCATGTGAAAACCTCATGTCAAATAATAATAGTAATTCTATTATTTCTATGACATGTGATTAAATTTCACGTCATATTTAAACATTATTTAACCAAATATTATTTAATATTATATCTCACCAAACCCATAACATGGTTCGCCAATCCTCTTCAATATTTATCGGGCCTTTAATAATGAAAATTTATTTATTAAATAAATATAACAGCATTATTCGCTAGTAAATAAATATTCCATCAACAATATATTCCCTCAAATAACTAGTGATGAAATAAATGTGATTAGGCATACCTGAATAATTACTAAACCGCAAATTGGAATAATATTTATTCAACCTGTTAAATAAATAAATTATTTAACTGAGATACTGCCTACACATAGTGTGTGACCCTCTTGGACTCTTTCTCCTTAGTATTAGGCAAGCTTGTATAAATATTAAGATTGGTGTCTAGCAATTGGTCAAGGAACCCAAGGAAAGAAGTTGATTTCTCAATGAAAAGTCACCTCATACGAACACTTACCATGTAATATAATCCCTTTTTCCTGATATCTCCAATCAAGTGGGTTTCATGAAAGTTTTTGCAAAGGCCCAAAGCATGACGTACATGGACAATACATTACTTTTTCAGAATACTTAATACATAAAAAAACCAACACTCAAGGATCATAATAGTTTAGTGTCTTTGTAAACTCAGAACATAATCTTCTAATCATGGTGAAAGATCTTCAACATCACCCATAAAGATCTTACCCTTTTGTTTTCTTACCTAAAACCTTTTTTTATATCCTGGGGAAAACAAAACATATAATGGGTGAGCTCAAATGCACAGTAAGGGTAAGCATTGAGAAAATAAAACAAACCATATACATTTGAATGAAAAAACATGAACATAAAATCTAAACAACAAAATCTTGAGCAAAGACATAAATCTTGGAAGTACGTAAGGCATAGATCATAAAGGAAAATAAACATTATAAAATAGCATAGTAATAAAACATTTAATTATGGAAACCCACTAAGCACATGATATGATTTCCATAGTAGCCAATGCATTGCTTCCAAGACCATCTTAGTGGACAAAGTCCCTTTCTGAATCGAGTTTACTCCTCGTTCCAGTCCTGTATCACTGAACTGGATTGACATACCATTCTAGAAATGTCTATATCATGAGATATAAATTTTTACCTAATGAATTTGAGGGAGATTTAGGTCCCATCCATATCATATTGAAATCATTCTTACGTGTGCCACAAAACAATCATAAATCATTCATCATAACCCAAAGAATAAAATGGGTTTCATAAACATAATCCCATCATGACATAATCCATATAAAAAAATGGATATCATTTCATCATAATAAAAATCAAACCATGTAAATAATAGAGACAGTATACTTGAAACATAAACATGCTAAATAATGTCATCTTAGATGGAAAATAGTTTTGATAAAACACTTGAAATGAATTCTTGAGGAAAATATCCTTTCTTCTTCAAAATCATTTTATTTTGTCAAAATACCATGATATTTTAAAAGAAATTTATTTTGTTGAAAATAATCATGAAATCTTTTACAGTAAGATTCATGAAAATAAGGCGTTATGAATCTGTAAAAATCCATTCATGCCGTATAAGTTAAAAAAAACATTCTTCTTGTACTTTTTCCGGAAAAGTCAAAATGTACCTCGTATGGTAAACAAAAGAAAGATTCCTTACATACCATGTAGTAAAAGTAAAAAATGGGTAAAATGAATTTGAACATACATGAAACCAATTTTAGAAAATAGGGATATGGATGATAAATATAACTCCAGTAAATACTTACGTATAAACAATCTCAAATAAAAATGAGATTGCAAATTATCCCTTACCTTAGGTCCCATATGCTTCATACGTATCCGAACCTCCTGTATAATGATTTATATAATGTCATTTACTTATTACAGAATCATATTCATTGTTATGATATCATATATGGTTCACTTATGACTTTATATTACCCGTTCTTTTGTAAATTCCATGTTAAAGTAGCGTTTTGGGTAAAATTGTTTCATTTATCGTCTGTGTTTTGACTTGTAATTATTAATATGATTACTTAGATCATGATTACTTAATTAAAGAATATAAAACATGATTTATATATAATATATATTCAGAATATACATATATATAATAGATCGATAAATGGAATGAAATACAGCGTTCATAGAGACGATAGGTCGTACGTACGCATGAATGCTGTTTTCGTTTCCTTATTGAATTGAATGGAATTAAGTAGATAACATACATATATATATAAATAAATCCAGTAGTATTATTATGTCATATATTTCATGACTACATATTATATATACTTTATAATCATTCTTGAATTGTTAACATGGAAAATGAATCTCATCACGTCGTGGAGACGGTAATCCGTACGTACGCACGAGCGATGATATCGTTCCCATTTTTATTTAATGGAATTGGAGTGGATGGTATAATATCTTATAATCAGTATTATGTTATAATAATCATATATAGTTATTCTTTACACCATTATCCCCATACATGTAAGGTGGTGGTGGAAAACCGATTACACCAAAGTGTGGAGACGGTATTCCGTACGTACGCATGCGCGGTGATTCCATTTTCTGTAGGATGGATAAAAGGTGAAATAAGGTGGTTTAATATTTATAATAACATATTAGTATATAATTAATACTGATGTTATTACTTTATAATGAAACAACTAAAGAAGATGATGTAGAAGAAGAATGAAACTTGAAAGAGTCGGTAGAAGAGATTTCATCTTCCTTGACGCACCTCCTTTAAACTTCTTCTTAGGGCACTAGAGTTGGTATTTTGAGAAGACCAGAACCTCTATGATATAACTTAGAGAGGTTGAGAAGATTAATTTGAAAAGTTTTTCCTAGATTCAAGGCTCAAAAGGGTGTGAAGAGAAGAGGGAAGGAGTGCCCTTTTTATAATGGAGGAGAGGGGCACCTTTGGAAACACAAGAAATATTAAATTATAATAAATTAAACCCCACTTAAACACCTCCAAAAATGACTAAAATTCAAATATTATATGAGATATGGTTGTAATATCCTCAACCAATAAAAGTTAGACATGTTGGGAATTTATTTTAAACCTTATCAACTTGACTTATCCTTATTTAATTTATTTAATCTTATTTGTGGTAATAATATTATAAATTATAAATTGTTATAAATAATTACTTATGTGTCGTGAATTATCCATAATTTGGTACTTTATGACATTTTAGTCCATATAAATTTTAATTTATAATTTTTCTGTATTTATGTGATTTTTAAATAAATTTAATAATATGTAATATTTATAAAATAACAATAGTGTTAATTTTGACACTATTCATTTATTTTAATTTAACTAAAATCCACACAGAAGATATATTTGAACCAAAATGTTTAATAGATTTCTAAAATGTCATATTAATCTATACAATTTGTGGAGAACATTAATTAGTTCATATAATATTTATTTTAATATTTATAAAATCATTTATTTGATATTTCTCTTAATAAAGAAATTACTACATCATTTTTGTATAATCATTTAGTATACATATAATTGAATAAAAATTAAAACTAAAATCCTATTATGAAGATAAATATAATAACTTTCATAATAATATTTTTACTCTAATTTATCATCTTAAAATAATAACATTTAAATTGTAATATTTATTAAATTATGAAGGTGACATCTTTAAAATCATTTAAAATAAAATAATATAAATGTCCTAATCGGTTTTATAAGGATCCAAATGGTCCAAAAATATACCCATGGAAGATTATGGTATATATATACTCTACCAATATAGTTTGGTCAAGTTTGTGGTTCTTTTGATAAGTATTATTATTTTAAAAAAAATATATTATTGATTTTTTACTAAATAAATAATTTCTACCTCATTAATGTATAAGCTATTAAGGTAATTAAATATTTATTAAAAATATGAAATAAATTACAATGATAAATAAAAACATTTTATCTTTCAAATGAGTATTTATAATCGAAATTATATTCTGTATAACCTTATATTAAAAATAATCTAATTATTAAAGTTTGAGTGAGACATATTTCACTTTCTTTAAAATAAAATAAATTAAAGGTCTTAATCACATCCAAGTGGGTTTCAATGGATTAAATTTCAACAAAAATATTCCATAGGATGAAATATAATCATCCAATTATATTAAGACAAGTGTTAGGGTAATTTTATAATAATATATTTACCCTTAATTACTCAATTTACCTTTAACTATGGTAAATAAAATTTACCGTAGTTACTATTCATAGTGCCCAAAAATAATACGTGGCCTATTAACATAATTTGGACCTAATGATTCCAAATATGGAATGAATTTTCCAAATTCAAATCATAGAATTTGCAGAAATTAATTTCAAATTAATCTCGTTGTTAAGAAAACGGGTTTTAAAAGTTAAAACATTGCCAAAGATTGAAATGTTTTTACCAATGAATTCAATGTAAAATTAATGGTAATGACAAACATTATATTAAATGGTAAAAACATATTCTATTTATAATTTAAAACCATTAAATATTATAATTTATCCATAAAAATTATTGTTATGAAAAAAGTTGTTTTTAATTAAAATATAGCGTGTTTTACTATTCATTAAAATATGAAAGTTATCAGAATAATAAGAAAATTTTATCCAAAGTAAATTTTTATATACTGATTCCAAATAAGAATTTTATTTTTTTCAAATTGAACTTATAAACTTTTCAACAATTATATTTAAAATGGGTGTTCCATCAAAAGGTGGAAAAACTGCATTTTTTGAAAAATACTTATTTTACCCGAAAAATTTATTTTGTTCTCATACCATGTTCTAGAAAATGTTTAAGATGAATTATAATGTCATAAAATTAAAAATTTAGTTAATATTATTCATAATGGCTAATTCATAATATTATTATAACCATATATCATTGTTTAGTGAAACCTGGTATTGCGTAAAACACACCCTATCGAGGAAGGTCATGATTGCGTGTAATACAAGAGAAGTCAGGGTTGCGTGTAGTACAAGACTCCTTTGTTTTTTCATATAAAAGAATCCTACCATATTTCATTTATACATTGAATATATATATATACACTCAATGTTGCGTAGAGTAACTACTATCAAACGAACATGAAATTGTGTGTAACATAATCCAAAAATAGTGTTGCGTATACTGCAAGCTAATACGGTGTTTTGTATAGCGCAATATAATCCTGGTGTAGCATACAACATGATATTTAAATGAAATTAAAAAGAATATATCTTATAAAATATCGGGGTATTACATTCTATCCCCCTTAAAATGAATTTCTCCCTAGAAATTTGTCGGGGTTATAAATCGTTTACTACTTGAAAGTATCATTCATAGAAACCCACATCATAAAAATGAATACTAAAACTTAATTTTAAAAAGTGAAGTTTGAAACATAACGGTTACCCAAATTAACTCATCACTGGGTTTCCACATAGGAGAACATAGGTGAAAATATGGATATGGAATAGAAATCTAACCATCAAGTTCTGATGGAGAGTGGTAGAGAACATGGCTATGAAAAAGGCCAACAATCACAAATCCATAAATTTGTGATGATCTAAGGTATAATATAATTCATCAGATATAAGAGCACTAGGACAACATTTTTTGTTTTCAATATCATTTCCCTAAAGCAGGAAATTTTGAATTAGAAGAAATACTTACATGATTTCAGTGTAATATCATTGTTGGTCATCCTATGAACAATTTCCACTTCATCTCTTATTTAAAGAAATGAAGTAGAATTTGTCATTCTCAAAGTGTTAGTAGATCATGTGATAGAATGATGGGTCATTCCATCTGTCTCTAACAAAAGGTTAGAAAAAGTTATCAAATATACATAAGTCCATCTATGGTGAGGTTAATCATATATGATTTCAAAAATGGACTTATACTTCATCTATCATACTGCTTAATAAAATAAAACTCGTTTCTACTAACCAGGGACTTCCTATAGGCCAGTGGTAGGTGATAAAGGCCTGTCTCACTACGGTTGAGGGTTCGATCCCCGCAACCTTGTCCGACGCGACGGGTTGTCGCTTGTCCTACGGGGTTTCCTTTTACACTATTATAACATTACAGAAATAATATCGAAAAAAATGTTCTAGCCTTAAACAATACTATCTTATTCCCAATATAATCCATTTCCACCTTAAGATTTATCCAAAATACTTCTTTCCAAACTCATAGTATAAAGAGAATTATTACTAGAATAGTCATATAACAAGCATGTGAATACCATCATTTATCCCTATATATCATAAGATATATCTTGTGGTACACATTACAAACATGTGAATACCTTAATCATGTATTACCATAGAACCTTAGTGAAAACATGAATGCTGTCAAAATATAACTCTTTCTACATACCAAAATCCCAAAATTTCTATATACTCAAACCATGATATAACTTTGTCCTTATATCAGTCATGAGCTCATTAATATTATCCAACATTTCATTATCTCTTTAGCCTTTCATTATGTGCATATCATCTTCTTTCCAAAAATATCTGAATAAACTTTCATGGTTATTAGTACCATTCAACATATACTTTCAAATACTTTAGGAAATACAATAGTGTAACAATCCTTAGATGTGTATTTTTTCCATAGTACCATTACCTCTACAACATTACTCTTGATAAACATAAAATCATTCCACTACCTTCTTAAACCATTGACTGGGCTTCAAAAATTCATTCATATATCATTTGTAGCCTCTTCATCATCATCAACATAAATACTACCCATACGACCATTCTGATTCTCTTCATGAGACTTTCCCTTAGGGAATTGGTTTTCATAATGCCCATACATTCCACATTTAAAACATTTAACCATTGTTGATGTCTTAGAAATACCATTATCCTTGTCCATGGTGTTAACTGAACCTTTTCCTTTAGAATTACTGGCTTTGTGTCCTTTTTTTCCACACCCAAAGCATCTCCCAGTTCCTTTGAAACATTCTCCCTGATGCCTCTTCCCACATGATTTACATGAGGGAAATTGAACTTTCTTTCCTCTATGATCATCATGAAACTCCATCTTTCTCTTATTATCTTAGTTGGTAAACTTACCAAAGTTGAGATTATTAATCATATTATGAGATTTCTGATTAGGCATAATAACGATATGTGGACCTCCATATCGAATTTCATTTGATTTCTCATGAATAATATCATTCCATTGTCCAATATATCCTCCATTATCGTGAATCTTCCTGTTTCCAGCCATTTTTTAAAACCCAAAAAAACTATTGTGGGAGGAAAAAATCATAATCAAGGGGGATTACTTTCAATATATAACATCTTATGTTTAATTATAATATTTTTACAATAATTCTAGGACTATAACCTATACTTATAATTAACCTTAGAGACATCCCAAGACATACCTTATAAATATCTCTAGGGATTTCGCTAAAGTTTTTGCATCCTAGTTTCCAAAGGTTGACTACACCTTTCCTATGATACCAAATGTAGAGACCTAAATCTTGATGTACATGGAAAATACATTACTTTTGCGGAATAATTATTACATAACAAAAACCAACACTCAAGGATCGTAATAGTTTAGTGTCTTTGGAAACTCAGAACATAATCTTCTAATCATGGTGAAAGATCTTCAACATCTCCCATAAAGATCTTCCCCTTTTGTTTTATTACATAAAACCATTCTTTATATCCTGGGGAAAATAAAACATATAAAGGGTGAGATCAAATTCACATTAAGGGTAAGCATGGAGAAAATAAAACAAACCATATACATTTGAATAAAAAAACTTGAACATAAAATCTAAACATCAAAATCTTGAGCAAAGTCATAAATCTTGGAATTATGTAAGGCATAGTTCATAAAGGAACATAAATCATGATAAAATACCATAGTAATAAAACATTTAATTGTGTAAAACCATTAAGAACATGATATGATTTCCATATTAGCCAAGGCATTGCTTCCAAGACCATCTTAGTGGACAAAGTCCCTTTCTGAATCGAGTTCACTCCTCGTTCCAGTCTTGTATCACTGAACCGGATTAACATACCGTTCTAGCCATGTCTATCTCATGCGATATAAATCTTTACCCAATGCATTGGATGGAGATATAGGTCCCACCAATCTCATATTGAAATCATTCTTATGTGTTTCACAAAACAGTCATAAATCATTCATCATAACCCAATAAATAAAATGGGTTTCATAAACATAACCACATCATGAAATAATCCATATAAAACAAATGGATATAATTTCATCATAATAAAAATCAAACCATGTAAATAATAGAGACATTATACATGAAATATAAACATGCTAAATAATTTCATCTTAGATGGAAAATAGTTTTGAAAAAATACGTGAAATGAATTCTTGAGGAAAATATCCTTTCTTCTTCAAAATCATTTTCATTTCTCAAAATTCCATGAAATTTCAAAAGAAAGGTATTTTGTTGAAAATAATCATGAAATCTTGTATAGGAAGTTTCATGAAAATAAGGTGTTATGAAACCGTAAAAATCCATTCATGTCGTATAAGTTAAAAAAACATTCTCCTCGTACTTTTCCCGGAAAAGTCAAAAAGTACCTCATATGGTAAACAAAAGAAAGATTCCTTAAATACCATGTAGTTAAAGTCAAAAATGGGTAAAAATTACTTTAAACATACATGAAACCAATTTTAGAAAATAGGTATATGGATGATAAATATAACCCCTGTAAATACTTACGTATAAACAATTACATATAAAAATGATATTGCAAATTATCCCTTACCTTAGGTCCAATATTCTTCCTACGTATCCAAAACTCCTGTATAATGATTTATATAATGTCATTTACTTATTACAGAATCATATTAATTGTTATGATATCATATATGGTTCACTTATGACTTTATATTACCCATTCTTCTATAAATTCCATGTTAAAGCAGCATTTTGGGTAAAATTGTTTCATTTGTCGTCTGTGTTTTGACTTGTAATTATTAATACGATTACTTAGATCATGATTACTTAATTCCATAAGATAAAACATGATTTATATATAATATATATTAAAAATATACATATATATAATAGATCGATAAATGGAAATAAATACATCGTTCATGGAGACGGTAGATCGTACGTATGCATGAACGTTGTTTTCGTTTCTTTATTGAATTGAATGGAATTAATTAGATAACATACATATATATATATACATAAATACAGTAGTATAATTATGTCATATATTTCATGATTACTTATTATATATACTTTATAATCATTCTTGAATTGTTAACATGGAAAATGAATCTCATCGCGTCGTGGAGACGGTAATCCGTACGTACGCACGAGCGATGATATCGTTCCCATATTTATTGAATGTAATTGGAGTGGATGATAAAATATCTTAGAATCAGAATGATTTTATAATAATCATATATAGTTATTCTTTACACCATTATACCCATCCATGTAAGGTGGTGGGGGAAAACCGATTACACCACAGCGTGGAGACGGTATTCCGTACGTACGCACGTGCGGTGATTTCATTTTCTGTAGGATGGATAAAAGGTGAAATATGGTTGTTTAATATTTATAATAACATATCAGTATATAAGTAATACTTAGGTTATTACTTTATAATGAAACAATTAAAGAAGAAGAAGTAGAAGAAGAATGAAACTTGAAAGAGTCGGTGGAAGAGATTACCTCTTCCTCGACGCACCTCCTTTAAACTTCTTCTTAGGGCACTAGAGTTGGTCTTTTGAGAAGACCAGAACCTCTATGATATAACTTATAAAGGTTTATAAGAGTAATTTTCAGGTTTTTTCCAAGCTTCAAGGCTCAAAAGTGTGTGAATAGAAGAGGGAAGGGGTGCCCTTTTTATAAGGGAGGAGAGGGGCACCTTTGGAAAAATAAGAAATATTAATTTATAATAAATTCAACCCCACTTAAACACCTCCAAAAATGACTCAAATCAGAATATTAGATGAGATAGGGTTGTAATATCATCAGCCAATAAAATTCAGACATGTTGGGAATTTATTTTAAACCTTATCAACTTGATTTATCTTTATTTAATTTATTTAATCTTATTTGTGGTAATAATATTCAAAATTTTAAATTGTTATAAATTATTACTTATGTGTTGTGAATTATCCATAATTTGGTACTTTATGACATTTTATTTAAATTTATAATTTTTAAATATTTTTCTGATTTTTAAACAATTTAATAATATGTTATTTTTATAAAATAACAATAGTGTTAATTTTGACACTATTCATTTATTTGAATTTAAATAAAATCCACACAGAGGATATATTCAAAAAAAAATTTAATAGATTCCTAAAATATCATATTAATCTAGAAAATTTGTGGAGAACATTAATTAGTTCATATAATATTTATTTTAATATTTATAAAACCATTTATTTGATATTTCTCTTAATAAAACAATTACTACCTCATTTTTGTATAATCATTTAGTATACATATAATTTTATAAAAAGTAAAATTAAAATCCTATGATGAAGATAAATATAATACCTTTAATAATAATATTTTTACTAGAATTTATCATCTTAAAATCACAACATTTAAATTGTTGTATTTATTAAATTATGAAGGTGACATATTTGACATCATTTAAAATAATATAATATAAATGTCCTAATCAGTTTTATAAGGATCCAAATGGTCCAAAAATCTACCCTTGGATGATTTTGGTATATATATACTCTATAAATAATTTTTGGTCAAGTTTATGGTCTTTTTTATAGGTATTAGTATTTTAATAAAAACAATATTATTTATTTTTCACTAAATAAATAATTTCTACCTCATTAATGTATAAGCTATTAAGGTAATTAAATATTTCTTAAAAATCTCAAATAAATTACCATGATAAATAAAAAAAAATTATCTTTCATATGAGTATTTATAATCTAAATTATATTCTGTATAACCATATATTAAAAATAATCTAATTATTAACGTTTGAGTGAGACATATTTCACTTTCTTTAAAATAAAATAAATTAAACACCTTAATCACATCCAAGTGGGTTCCAATGGATTCTATATCTACCCAAATATTCCTTAGGATGAAATATAATCATAAAATTATATTAAGACAAGTGTTAGGGTAATTTTATAATAATATATTTACCTTTAATTACCCGATTTTCCTTTATCTATGGTAAATAAAATTTACCATTGTCACTATTCATAGTGCCCAAAAATAAAAAGTAGCATATTAACATAATTTGGACCTAATGATTCCAAATATGGAATACATTTCTCCAAATTCAAATCAGAAAAGTTTTAGAAATTAATTTAAAATTAATCCCATTGTTAAGAAAACGTGTTTTAAAAGTTAAAACATTGCCAAAGATTGAAATGTTTTTACCAATGAATTCAATGTAAAATTAATGGTAATGACATACATTATATTAAATGGTAAAACATATTCTATTTATACTTTAAAACCATTCAATATTATAATTTAACCATATAAATTATTGTGATGAAAAAAGTTGTTTTTAATTAAAATATAGCGTGTTTTTACTATTCATTAAAATATGAAAGTTATCAGAATAATATGAAAAATTTATACAAAGTAAATTTTTATATCTTTATTCCAAGGAAAAAAATTATTTTGTCAAATTGAACTTATAAACTTGTCAACAATTATTTTTAAAATGGGTGCGCCATCAAAAGGCGGCAAAACTGCATTTTTTGAAAAATACTTATTTTACCCGAAAAATTTATTTTGTTCTCATACCATGTTCTAGAAAATGTTTAAGATGAATGGTAATGTTTTAAAATTAAAAATTTAGTTAATATTATTCATAATGGGTAGTTCATAATAATATTATAACCATATATTGTTGTTTAGTGAAACCCGGTTTTGCGAACAACACACGCTATCGAGGAAGGTCGTGATTGTGTGTAATACAAGAGAAGTCAGGGTTGCATGTAGTACAAGACTCCTTTGTTGTTGCGTATAACAGAATCCAACCATATTTCATTTATAAATTTAATATATATATATATATATACACACTCAATGTTGCATAGAGTAACTACTATCAAACGAACTTGAAATTGTGTGTAACACTATCCAAGAATAGTGTTGCGTATACTGCAAGCTAATATGGTGTTGCATATAGTGAAAGATAATAATAGTGTAGAGTACAACAGAAGATATGAAGGAAATTAAAAAGAATATATCTTATAAAATCTCAAGGTCTTACAGTTTCATCAACCCATGTGCTTGATTCCTCATTCTTTGACATCCCAGAATTGAACTTTCCTAGAGAACACCATAGACAAGGATTTAGTTTGGCTATATCATTTATATCAAAGGGCCTGAGATATCTAATTCCTTATAAGTGACAAATATTTTCTCGCATTATTCATTAATGTAGTATTACTCGTGATACACCCAACATATCCTTCCTCGTCGTGAACATTTGTCGTCATGGTTTTTGTCACTACATATAAGTGTGAGATTTATAATACCCATTAATAACAATCTAAACTTCTAAGGACCAATACACATGTCCGCAGATAGGAACATCTAATGACACTTATGAATTTGGATTTCCAATTGGCGGGTCTTGTTCTCATAATTAGTACTAGATATTACCAAGGGCGCACACCATGAGAATGTGCCACAAAGTTCTTGAGTCCCCACCCTTGATAGCCTATATCATTTTTTCCATTCGAATGATATCATCGGGCCATATAACATATATTCAAGAATATTTTCATGGAACTTCTGGGTTCTTATCATGGTAGGGATCCTCTAGGACCTTTTAGTGAAACAGTTATTTTTAGGATAATATCACATACTATTTCCTACTAAAGGACAATCATGGTGTGATTAGATGTTTATCAATATTCATCCAATGAATATAAGTTTATCATAAAGTAAAAAAAAAGTTGGTTTCTAGGGTACTAACTCCAACAAATACATCTCACATGATAAAATCATCTTCATTGCCTATGGATTGGTAACACTAGAAAGGGGTGTGCATAAATTCATAGTAAGGTAAAGTTCATATAAAAATGTGTTATACCATAAGAATAAAGAAGAATATGAGGAATAAATAAATATTACAATAAAATACCATAAGACTACTTATGATAATAATACATCCCAATTGAGCTACATGAGATCATAAAAAGACTGTTATGGAATCATAAAAAATATAAAGAAACATGAGATCATAAACTCTATAAATTATTGTTTGACATTATTTTTATAGATGATTTTATAATTTTAAACCATTTTGAAAATAATATATTATAATTCTATCATTGTATTGATATTTTTTAACTCAATTTCAATCAATTGTATCAAAACAGACTTTAATGTTATTTTATGTTAAGATATATTTTTTAAATGATTTAAAATTACTAAAAAATTCATTCTATGAATTTATTTTTATATTAAAATAAATATAAATTATATTCCTTTCAAAAACCAATTTTTATTTTATAATGAATATAATGACCCATAAATAATAAATAATTTGTTATTAGAGTTAAGGTTCAAACAATGTTTTTTCACTATCATAGACTTGGGTAAAAATAAATTATGCACATACATAGGTTTTTTATAAGATAAATTGTATTTTTGTAGGGACCAGATCAGTGTGGATAAACCCTTCATGTGTTTTGGAATATTGAATTTCTCATATGTGGCTCAGAATAAGTTTCAAGGAGTTTGGTTAAGTGAAATCTAGAAATGGGGGGATTGCATGTCGTGTAACTATGTTACATGACGTGAAATTATGTTTCAAGGGTTTTCCATGAATGCTTCACGATGTGAAAATTTTTACACTATGAAAAAGAGGTATTCATAACATGAAATACTTTGGAGTTTGAAAAATAAAATAAAATTTATAGGTGACATATTTTTTGGAGGAACTCAACCTCAACGCATTACATGACATGAAAGGGGATTACATGTCATCTAATACCCTGACACTGTATGTTTTAAGTTTTTCTATCCCATCGGTTTTTGTCAAAACCTATAGCTATAGCTTCTCTCCCTAGATCCCAGGTGACCCAAAGACCCTCTCTTCATCGTTTTGGGAATTCCTTCTTTAAGTAAATATCCCTAGCTCCATACTTCAATTCGTAGAGATATTTCCTCGATAAAAGGTATGATCTACATCATTTCTTATGGTTTCTTTGATTTTTTTCCTCCCTTTTCTATCTTCCATGTGATGGAGCATGATATACATGGTTATAATGGGGTTTATGTAGGTGGTTGGTTGGTTTGGTTGTGTTTTGGCGTCCTCGGGTGGACATTGTTGATGCAGGAGAGGTGATCGTGATCCGTTACTTTGATCTTTTCTCATGTGAAGAACATCAACAACATTTCAAAGTAGGGAATTCATGGATTATAAATATTTTCATGAAGTCATAGAGATAGCATGATTTATACCATTTATCACAATAGAATTGACCTAATTAAATACATCAACCAGATTAAAGAATTGGTATCGATCACACAACAATAGTTTTTCTCCATATAATGATAATTGTTTGCCTATTTATTTTTTAGATAGTGTGACATATATACCTTGATTGATTTAGAATGTTATTATTTATGTAAATTAGTAAATAATGTAAATCTAGAATTAATTTATAATTAATTGGTTAAAAGATAAAGAGTCATGTTTAATGAATCTAGTTGTTGTTTCTATAATTTGATAATGACCAAATTGATGTAGATATGCATGTATAATGGAATTATATAATGAACATAAATCTTGTTGATGGTTGTTGATAACTGATTAAAGGACTCTTAAATTATTTTTTTACTTAATTTGAGATAGCTTGTGATAGTGTGTTGATTAGGATTCTCATAGTTAGAACCTATAACACCCAGACCCCAAAATCCAAAAGTTGGTGCATTATTTTAATACATTGGCATGATTACAAGGAATCAAGTCTTGAAAGTCCGATCAGTTTAGCAGTCTTGTAAAATAGATTACATACATGAAAGTTACATTACACATTATAAAATAAAACACAACATAAATGATCCTTTGATAACTCCATTAATCCCCTAGCATAACCCTATTTATCAATCATAATACACACTTCTTGGAATCCGGGGAAAATAAAACATAAGAAAGGGGTGAGCTTGGATGCTCAGTAAGGATAACAATATAGCAGAAACTTTCATAAATAAGCATAAACATTTAAGGAAATGTATAAAACGAAAACAAAATCCTTTTAAGCATAAACATCATCATAATATTGAAAAGATAAATCAAATAATGTCATTTACTTATTCACATGGATATTCTGCTAGTTGAACAATCACATGTAATATCAATAATCCAATTTCATAATGATGGAATGCATAATTCCAGACTTCATAACAACATAGTCAAGGCCTCGTGCCAAGACTACAAAAAAGATTTTTCAAGGCCTTCTTCCAAGACACTAGTTTGTCTCATGAGACCAACTGATGCATCGAGGAGCTATAACGGGCTCCACCCGTCACTTATTAAGTCCAATGCATTCCTTATATGAAAAGGTTTAAACATAACATAAACAATCGTATTAAAACTAGCATATGAAATGTCAATACTTTATCCATAAACCATGAATGGAACAAAAATAATGCATCCACAGTCAAACATATCACAAAACATTAAATACAATATGGAAGATTTGTATCATAATAAAATAAATTCAAACAAGTTTAAAATCCATAAAAGGATATTGACATTCATGAAATGAAAACTATTTAAAATAAATACCTTTTCTTATTTTGAAATAATTTAAAAGTCACATAATTAATAAAGAAAAAATTCATTTTGAAAATATTTTTATAAGCTTTTATGGGAAGCTTCGACGATGTTATAATAGAAGAAAATATCTGCACCAGCCGTATAAGTTAAAAAAAGACATTCTTACCTTAATTTTGTTGAAAAGTTCATAAAGTACCTTGTTTGGAAAATGACAGAAAGATTCCTTTCAAAACATATATGGTTAAATAAGGGTATAAATGACTTTAACCCATAGTCTAATAATTAGTAAAAAAATGAATTACATTTTTTAAGAATACATGGATGTGGATGATAAAGAGGTCCCAGTAGATACTTATGTATTAACAACCTTGGATAAGTAAAGAGATTGTAGAATTAACCCTTACCTTGTAATTTTCCTCGGTTGAGGGTATGTTAACCGTCTGTATAATAGTAAAATCATTGTTATTAAACTATAAAAGAATCGTACACATAAATATGATATCATATATGATCTTCCTATATTTATTTGTCAATAATATTTTAGTAGTATTATCGTTTCAAGTGTTAGCTTGTCCATTTTCCATTATATGCTTGGTTACGTAAACCATGTTTTTTATGGATAGGATTTATTTGATTCATATAAATAATTATATTACGTTCTTAAACATTATTTTTAATCATAAAATGAAAATTATTCTTTAATGATTATGATGGGTAATGAATCTCATCGCATTCATGGAGACAGTAATCCATACGTACATACGAGCGACAATATCATTTTATTGATGGTGAAATAGAATGTACCTGGATGGTATATAATATATAAAGAATCATTAAAATGTTACAATTATTATTTACATAAGTTATACTCCTTATTATACCCATCCGAATAATTAAGTGTTGGAATAACAAACTACACCATGATGTGGAGACGGTAAGCCGTACGTACGCACGTATTGTGACTTTGTCATTTATAGAATTGATAGAATAAAGAATATGGTTGTAAAATATTTATAATAACATCACAGTATATATTAGGTACTTTATTTATAATTTTGGTATGGAAACAACAAATAAAGAGAATGTGGGAGAAGAAAAGAACTTGAAAGAGGGTGGTGAAATTATTACCTGTTCTTTGGGTGTTTCCTTTTGAGTTGATCAAAAAGGCCCGTTAGGATGGCTTTCAGATCAAATTAAGGACTCTAGGATTATTTGAGGGAAGTTGGGAGGATATTTTGGTAGGTTCTGGCCGACCCAAAATGGATTTGTAGATGTGATTTTGAGGGAAGGGGAAGTTCCCTTTTATAAGAGCGGTGAGGGTCACTGTAGGAAAAGTTTAAAATATTAATTTATTATATGATCATATTCAATTTATAATGGCTCCAAATGAATTTATTTAGATACTTGGGTGGTTAGGAGTAGAAATAATCTCAACCAATAGGTTCTAGACAAGTTTATGTTACCATTTTAACCTTATCTTTTAGATTTAACTCTTAGTTAAATAGTTTAACTTTTATCATGTCTTCTTGTATTCTTACACTATATGGTTAACAAACATAGTCTAACCATCCAAGAGAATCTAAAGTGGATCATTAATGACATATATAATATTATTTAAGCCCTTTTGACGAACCTTAGTTTTTTAGGAATATTATATCAACCAATAATATAGTATTTGTTTTAAAAATTAATTTATGTCAATTTTAACACTATTTGGTATTTTGTTTTTTTCTATAGTCATAAAAACCTTACCACTTCAAAAAAAATTATATAATCAACCCTAACATGTCATATTAACCTATAAAATTATTTTAATTCAATAGAAGTCTCAGTTTACATTTATTTGGATATTTATAATATCAATTATTTTAATATTTCATTAATAAGGTAATTACTACATCATCATTGTGTCATAAATAAATTAAATTATTTAATGTATAAAAATTATAAATAAAATAAAATTATGTAGGAAATATTTTTATCTTTCTAATAAAAAATTATATTCGAATGAATATTCTTTGTAACCCTATATTAAAAATGGTTTAGTTATTAAACATTGAATTTGACACTTTTAACTCTTCTTTAAATAAAATAACAATAAATGTTCTAATCTAATACAAGTGGCACAAAAAGGATCATATTTTATTCCTAAGGTTTTTTATGGTTGAATTACACTTATCTAATAGAATTAGGACATGTGTTAGGTAATTATAAGATCATTTTTACCCTTAATTACTCTATTTAATTTTAACCATGTTAAATAAAAGTCAAAAGTTACTATTCACCAAAAAAATATTTTCAACTTATTGAACAACATTTTACATACTGATTTCAACCATGTCTCTCGGATATTTGAAATTTAACTCATGGAAGCGGTAAAATTATGTTTTATGCAAATTTGCAAATGTTCCATGAAGGTGGGTAAAAAAACGTTAAAAAGTTCAATAAAATTGTATACATATAATTTTATTATAAAATGACTCCAATGAATTATATATAACTTATATAGGTATTATATATCTATTTTGACATAAAATAAATTTATATAAAATAAATAACTATTTAAATAAAAAGTTGGTATTAAATAATAACATAGTGTTTTTTAGTATTCATCTAAAATTGAAAGTTTTCAAAAAAAATACCAAAAATTCATCCTAATATTATTTTGATATTATGAAATCAAAAATGAAGTCTATTTTACCAAATTAAAAACATATAAGTTTCATTTATTAATTTAAAATTAATTCCCATTATCAAAACCAAAAAATCGGGTTTTAAAAAAAGTATAACTTATTAAAAGATTTGCATGTGTTTATGTCAAATATAAATGTGAAATTACTTAAAATTACCTAAATTATGTTAAATGATAAAAATATAATCTAATTATACTTCAAAAACATTCAAATTTATAATTGAATAGTATAAATGATTTCGATTTAAAAAGTTGTTTTCAATTAAATTTTAGTATTTTTAACTATTCACCCAAATATGAAAGTTATCAGAAAAACACCAAAATTTTATCGAAACTAAATTTTTATGTCCTGATTCTAAAGAAGAAGTTTATTTTGTCAAATTGAATATATAATAGTGTCAAATATTGGATTTAAAAAGGTTTCTCCATTAAAAGGCGGTAAAATTGCATTTTTTGAAAAATACTTCCTTTATCTGAAAAAATGGATTTTTTTGGGTATTATGTAAAATAAACACATTATATGGATTTTATAATTTATATGGAATATATAAAATTTTAAATGAAGATAATATAATTCATAATCTCTTTTGAACAGCTAGTTTGGTAATTCATGGTATGCTCGAACTCGGTGTTGTGTGTAGCGCAAGTTATTGAATTACTTTGAAGAAATAATGTAATATAAAATCTTGGGGTGCTACACTCTCACATCCTTCGAAAAATTGAGTCCTCGCAATTTTAAATTGTTTTTCTAAAGTAAAATGTTAGAAATATAAAAATACCTTTGTGGAAAACCTCCATCAGAAATTGGGTCAACAAAATTTTGTCTTAATAAGAGGGAAAGGAAAATGGAAAAGTCACCACCAAATAATGATCTCAATTAGGAGAACATTAGTGGAAATCCGAGACACATAATTGGATGAAAAACATAAATATTTATTGGGAGTTATTGAGGTCATCAATCATAAACAAATGTAAAATTGAGGGCTCCAAAGCCATCAATCTATGATGATTTAAAATATCATCAGTTCAACAAAACATAAGGTATTAAGATAACACATTTTTTGTTTTAAGATTCTTTCCCTAAAGTTTATGAATTAATTTACTCATAGAATAAGAGGGAAAAAAGTAAAAATAAAATAATACTTGACAAGTATAGATTCATCCTTCAACTAATTCCTATCATAAATCTATCTTTCACTCCAAAAGATAAAAGAATTCAAAAATATTCTATTTATCCTAATCGTATAAGGTTCAAAAAATAATGAATTTATAATTAATTTGTTAGATTATTTAAAAAACTACATTATAAAAACTAGGACATCACATATTCTAGTGGTAGGTGATCCACCTTTGTCGCCCTTCCATTGCAGGTTCAAGAATTGCGGCCTTGCTAGACAAAACTAGTTGTCTCCCAACCTCCGGGTTGTCCTTTTTATGAAAATATAAAAATAATCTCAAGAAATGTTTTAACCTTAACAATAGTATCCAATGTCAAACTTAATCAATTCCAACCTTTATACTTATCCATAATACATCTGTCCAAACTCATAGTCCAAAATTTATAAGGAAGGTAAACACAATGAAGATCTTTTTGTCCACGTAATAACATTTGAATACCTTCCTCATATATTCTTTTAAAACAATATAACACCTTGAATTGCGATAAAAACCTATTTTTTAAATTCATTCTCCCTTATTCCTTATAGAATAATAGATATACTCTTCTATCAAAAACTGTTGTAAACTCAAACAGTGATGAAATATACAAATCATTAATCAGTTTCAAGGTAGTCAAGAATATCAAATATAATTTATCCAAATAAATCATAAATTATTCCAAAATCACTACCTCAATATCAAAACCATATTATTGTTTTTATTTCTCTAAACCTTATATTTTCCAAAAAAAATAACCTTCTATTTAGTCACTTTTCTTGGTTCCACACAATCTCAAATCATTAATGAAATAGTACTACAGTACAATCCTTATACACTTTATAATTATTATAACATGTACATCATTAATACAATACTCAAATGACACAATACTTTAATAATATAATAAGAATTATATTCATTCTACTTCATCTTCAGTAGTATCATAACTTGTTTATTATCTAATAGCAGCATTTGGGGTATACTCTGATGATTTGGATATTGATTCACGTAGTGTCCCAACTCCTTTAAGATGAATCATTGTATATTTGAAACCTTTTTCTTACCCTTACAATCACGTACTTGGTGTCCTTTTTCTCCACACTTATAAAAAACTCACATTCCCTTAAATCATTTACTAAGGTGATTCTTTCCATAGTTATCACATATAGGAAAATCCTACTTTCCCCTCTTCCCTTTATCCATCTTTCTCTCTTCCATCCTTTTCTTCTCTTGCTTCCCTTCAAAGCCATAGGACTCAGAGAATTATTTACTTATCTTATTAACACATTATACTATTTATTCAAATGATGAGAATATGTGGGAGTCTATTTCCATTTTAAATGTTGGCTTAATACCATGAACGATATGATCCTTCTTAATCTTTCGATCATGCATATTGCTGGAATTCTCATTCCTTATACTAGGCGCCATTTCTAAACAATGGCATACACTAGGTTAGTTTATGAATCGCAATACGTAATTCCAAACTTGTAAAATAACTAACATAAATTGAAAATATTATGTATATAATCTATAATCATAAAATGTTTTCTTTAAGGAAGTATTTACTCTTAAATCTTTCATAATAGCTTGTAATGAAAATGTGAATTATCCTAATCATATCACCTAGGAGTGTTGTAACCAAGGGTGCAGTAAGGCCCGTTGTCATGTACCAGGATACCCCAGTTCAAGCCCGAAACTCCTTGTCAGAGTTTTCACTCCTAGGAACATCTGTGCCAAAGCCGCCTCTACCTGCTCGTATCCAGACAAGGATGTATTGCTTGGAAAATAAAGAAAATATTTTCATTACCAAAATTCTAGGAAGTTCTTCTAAACTAATCATCAAAGTCTATGGTAGGGTAATGTTCACTAATAATAGTTTATCTAAATCTATTTCCAAGGTTGTTTCTAAACTTCCTCTGAAACAAAATTTAACACCCTGACCCCAGAAGCCTAGAGTTGGTGCATTATTTTAATACATTTTCATGATTACAAGGAATAAAGTCCCGAAATACTGATCAGTTTAACAGTCTTTGAAAATAGATTATATGCATGAACATTACATTACACATTATAAAATAAAACACAACATAAATGATCCTTTGAGAACTCCATTAATCCCCTATCATAACCCTGTGTATCAATAATAATATACTTATTGGAATCCTGGGAAAATAAAACATAAGAAAAGGGTGTTCTCAGATGCTCAGTAAGGATAACAATATAGCGGAAAATTTCATAAATAATCATAACCATTTATGGAAATGTATAAGACTAAACCAAAAGCATTTTAAACATAAAACTCAGAATAATATGGAAAATATAAATCAAATAATGTCATTTACTTATTCACATAGATATTCTGTTATTCAAAAAATCACATGTAATATAAATAATTCAATTTCATAATGATGGAATGAATAATTCCAGACTTCATAACAACATATCCAAGGCCTAGTGAAAAGACTACAAAAAAGATTTTTTCAAGGCCTTTTTCCAAGACACTGGTTTTTCTCATGAGATCTACTGATGTATTGAGGAGCTATATCGGGCTCCACCCGTCACTTACTAAGTCCAATGCATTCTTTATATGAAAAGTTTTAAACATAACATAAATATTAATATTAAAACTAGCATACTAAATGTCAATACTTTATCTATAAACCATGAATGGTACAAAAATAATGCATCCACAGTCAAACATATCACAAAACCTTAAATACAATATGGAAGATTTTTATCATAATAAATAAACTTCAAAAAAGTTTAAAATCCATAAAAGGATGTTGACCTAGATGAAATGAAAACTATTTGAAATAAATACCTTTTTCTATCTTGAAATCATTTAAAAGTCAAATAATTATAAAAGAAAACATTTATTTTGAAAATATTCTTATAAGATTGTACGAGAAGGTATGATGATTTTATAATGGCGTAAAATAGCCGCACTCACTGTATAAGTTAAAAAAATACATTCTTACCTTAATTTTTTCAATAAGGTCATAAAGTACCTTGTTTGGAAAATGACAGAAATATTCCTTTCAAAACATATATGGTCAAATAAGGGTATAAATGACTTTAACCCATAGTCGAGTAAATAATAAAAAAAATTGAATTACATTTTTTATGAAAACATAGATGTGGATGATATAGAGGTCCCAGTAGATACTTACGTATTAAAAACCTCGGATAAGTAAAGAGATTGTAGAATAAACCCTTACCTTATAATTTTCCTTGTTCAAGGGTACGTTAACCTCTTGTATAATATTTAAATCATTGTAATTAAATTATAAAAGAATAATATACATAAATATGATATCATATATGATCTTCCATTATTTCTTTGTTAATAATATTTTAGTAGTATCATCATTTCGGGTGTTAACTAACCCATTTTCCTGTATATTCTTGGTTACATAAGCCATGTTTGTTTTGGATAGGATGAATTTGATTCATATAAATAATGAATACAATGAATTAAATTGAACTTATATAGGTATTGTGTATATATATATATATATATATTTAATTAAAATAAATTTAAATAAAATAAATTATTATTTAAATAAAAATCAGTTTTAAATAATAACCCAGTGTTTTCCACTATTCATCATAAATTTAATGTGTTCAGAAAAATACCAAATGATCACCCGAAGCTAATTTTGATATTCTGAATTCAAAAATGAAGTCTATTTTACCAAATTCAAAATATAGATGTTTCATTTATTAATTTAAAATTAATTCCTGTTATCAAAAGCAAAAGGCGGGTTTTTAAAAAAGTAAAACTATCAATAGATTGACTTGTCTTTATGTCAAGTATAAATGTGAAATTACTTATAATGACATACATAGTATTAAATGATAAAAATATAATCTTATTATACTTCCAAACCATTCAAATGTATAAATGAAAACTATAAATTATTTTGATTAAAAAAGTTTTTTTCAATTAAATTTTATTACTTTTCATTATTCACCCAAATATAAAAGTTATTAGAAAAACACCAAAAATTTATCAAAACAAATTTTTATATCCCAATTCTAAAGAAGAAGTTTATTTTTTTAAAATTTAATATATAAAAGTGTCAAATATTGGATTTAAAAAGAGTTCTCTATTAAAAGGCGGTAAAATTGTATTTTCTGAAAAATACTTCCTTTAGCAGAAAAAAACGAATTTGTTCTTATATTATGTCTAAGAAACACATAATATGGATGTTAAAATTTATATGGAATATATACAATTCAAAATTCAGATAATACTATTCATAACCAGTTTTGAACAACTAGTTTGGTAAGTCATGGTGTGCTCAAACTTGGTGTTGCGTGTAGAGCAAGTTATTGAATTACTTAGAAGAAATAACATACTATGAAATCTTGGGGTGTTACAGAACCTATGAATAATGAGTTGGTTAATTCAAGATGGAATAAATAACTAGTTTTTTGATAAATGTAATGTCTTATGGGGTCTTAGTTACCCACATCCTTGTAAAGACCAAGTTCCTTTTGCTTTGGATTTGTGAGAGCTCATTGTGTGTGAAGGATGAATACCCTATTTAGGTCCAAGTGCCTTAATGCTATGTTTATTTGATTCCTGCTTCTTTTGATGTGATGTGAGCATGGGATGGCTAATCCTAGAGGGATGTTGTGGTATGGGGGGTAGGGAGGCCCAGTGGTTGTCGCAGTAGTTGATTCTTGGTGTGGCGAGATGAATCTTTTTATATATGTGGTGTCCGAGAGGACACTAGAGATGATGGAATGGGACGAAGTAGGGCATACCCATTGATATGAATATTGGATTCTTGTTGAATATGTTGTTTTTTATCTTATTTAATTCCACCACTTCTTGAGGAAGATGGGTTTTCTTACTCTCCTTCCAATAGATGTGAACAAACACTTAGTATTCCACGTGCTTTCCATGTTTATCTTCTCATGGTTGGATGAGTCTACACTCTTTCTATTGGTGTAAAAGACTTGTCAGGTAGTTCATCTATTCACCATTTTGATCCCCTTGTGTTTGGTAGCTTAGATTGTTTTCCTAGAATAACTGAAAATATGAAAATTTTAATTTTGTTAAAGAAACGAATTAGTGATTTTTAACCCATGGGGTAGGTGTTTTCTGGGACGCAATGATGATTTTGTACTTCTAAGAAGTCATGGACTCAGTTTTCTTATGCCTAGAGGGCAAGGATCTTACTGGAATGCTAATGGAATGTGATGTGGAATTGATAATTGTTAATTAATGATCAATGAATTAATTAACCTAAAGTTAAATTGATGAAAATGGATAAAGTATATTAATAAATATCTTTAAAATGGATGTGCACTTATAGTATATCTTGTCTTAACAGTGGTAGTAGGGAGTCCAAGAGATGTGATCTATTTTTAAGTCTAAGACTGGGTTATTCCCATAGTGTGGTTGTGAGCTATATTATATCCTATAATTTTGTTTTATGTATATGATACTCTACCCTTTCGGATAGGGAACCAACACCCTGGGAATTATGTGCCCTAGGGGTGTTTTCCCCAACATCTCAATGGGAGGATGGATGGTTGACTACCCCTTTTGACCCCACACTATTCTCTTGGAAATTACTTTTTCTTGTATACAAAAAGATATTTTTCCCCCATATATGTGTGTAGAGAGATGTAACTGGTTTTGGTTATTTAACACACATATATTCTAGATATAGTTTCATATGGACTACTATACGTGTGAAGTGTATAGGGTGTGATGGCTTGAGGATACTTACTTGGTGTAGGGGCTATAATGTCTTGATGTATAACACTCGAATTATGATACACGTTATACGAGCTGTGGTAGCTCCCATAAAATACCTGGTTACTTTTGATTATGTGGATGTGGGGGTGTGTTTCATGAGGTTGATGTTGTGGTGCTTCGCCCAGGTGTATTTGGGCTAGACTTTTTGGAGAGAGATGCTCAAGACTTGCGGCATTGGGAAAAATGTCAAACCAGTGGGGAAGTTGTAGCGGGGTACCCTTGATATTATTTATTATATTATATACTATTTCAATAGATACATGGTGAGAGTAGATGTGGTGAGGCTGGGAATATAGTATACATGTTTAGGTGAAAAGTTAGTTTCACTTAATGTACACTGTTCTTTAGAATGTTTTCTTTACTTTTTCATGAGAGGATCTAAGGAGGATCGTACTAAGTATAATGTTATACTCACCCTATGTTTATATAAATTGTTCTTCAGGTCAGTTAGAGTAGGTTGGATATCAATCTGGTTGCTACTAGCTTGGGGTTTGATGGATCTATTGTGGCTTTGTGGTTTCTATCGTTTTACTTTCGTTTGGTACTTTCAGTTTTTCCTTTCAGTTGTAGTAGTTATTTTCATGACATTACATATTTATAATTGGGATTTATTTTATATTGTACTCTGTGAAGGATTTCGTTGGTGTCTATCATAATTCCCTCTTTCACATGCGTTCTCTAAGAGGGTAATACCTCCAATCTATATGTTTACTATACACTCGGTGCTAGTCTCCAACCAGGGCCTATGGGAGATGGGACTCTAGTGTCATTATCTTTCTTCTACCATTACTGACCCAGGAGGGGTACACATTGTGGGGAGGGTGTTGTGAAAAAGTGGTATCAGTTTTATGGTTGAGGGGTATGATAGATTTTGGATTTAGGAATAGGTGAGGTTTCATGGATTGGTAGTGAAAATGGTGTCAGCTATGTTTAGAAAGCACCCTATACATGGGATATCAGCTAAGACACAGGTGTTTAGGGCCCCTTATGATCTGTTCCACAAACCATTAAGCTTACTGTGGCTACTAAATGAAGTGATACCCCTTTCAAGGTAGATACCTAGGAAAAGATCATGCATCATTCTTCTTTGAGGATGTGTTTGAATGGGTTGACCTTTGGATAGTTTAGCCTAAAAATAATGAAAGAAGACAATTATTTAATGTTAAAATATTCCATATTACAGGTTTATGAGCTCTAACTATTTTTTATTTTTCATGTATGGCTCTATGTCGACGTCCACATCAGTTTTGGGTAGACTGTGTTCATCAGGTTGTGACAGCGGATCATCGTAGAGTAGAGGATGACGACGAAGACACTTAGAGGAGGACACTCTGAGATTTTCAACACTAAATCCTATAGAAGTATGAGGTATCCATTTCAAATGAAGTCATAGAAGAATTTTTGTAGGATATTTAGATAGCCTTCATTTTGATCTGTGCTCGAAAGAAGCATTAGGTGTCTTTGGTTGCGATGATGATGTGTGGGGTAGTGAGGCAGTAGTGGTTCTTGTTCCTTAGGGACCACGAGGACTCCATAGTCACATGAGAGTAGTTCCGAGGGTATTTCAGATCCATGTTTCTTTCTTTAACCCTGAAGGTAGATAATCTACAGGATATGCTTACCCTTTAGTAGGGAAGATCCAGTCTGTAAGTGTTTTGGAACTATTTTAGGAACCTTTGGTGATATGCTTCAGACCTATTTTCAAATGAGGAGGATCGGGTGAGGAATTTCAAGGAGGATATGCATCCAGAGATCTAGTGCCAGGTTACTATGTTAATGCTGAAGAAATAACTTGAGGTGTTGGTTAGGAAAGAGGTCTTCGAGAGGATATTATCCATAATCGGATCCTCATAAGAGGGTATTCATCAGGATTACTCACGGAGACAATCTATGGTCTGGGGTACACGATTTTCAGGGCACAAGAGTTTCCATTCGGTCGAGGGTATGTCTAAGCCTTCAGTGTCTCATTTATCCAAGGGAATAGGCGCTTAGGCATATTTTAAGGGATCAGGTGATTTTTTTCCTTGTGGAGGTTGTAGTCATCATCATTATGAGTGCCCGCCATTTCGTAGAAGTTAGCATGTGCCAGGTGTTTTGCTCCAAGTTCCTCTATTGATGTAGTTCTAGCCAAGGTAGCAGTTGAAGATTGCACCATCTTTGGATTAGTAGAGAGAAGATGGGGTAGGTAGAGTACAATCCCAAGATGATCCTTTTCCTCATAGAGTAGAGTACAACTATGGAGGTGGTCTTCATTAGGTTCAGATAGGTCATGGATTAGGTTGTTGTCATCTCCATGTGTTAGCATTTCCATCACCAAGTGAGCCAGATTTTTTTCGGGGTACCCTTTACATATTTTTTTCTTGGGTGCTTTTCTTGTTTGATTCCAAAGTGATGAAATCCTTCATATAATCTCCCCTTACACATGCCTTGGTGCTTAAGGTAGAGACACTTCTGATTCCCTTGACATTGAATATACTAGTTGGAGGTTAGGCTGGCTTGTTTGAAGTACGAAGAGACTGTGATCTAGTGTTGGGGTAGCACCGCTCATGGGTAGATTTCCTATGTTTACTAATACAAATATATGATATTATCCTTATCATGAATTGGTTGTATTCAACTTGGATATCATGGATTTTTTCTAGAGGTAGGTGGTGTTCTTTGATGCCGATGGAAAACCAATAGTGTTTGTTGATGATTGAGACCCTCATATGGGTTAGAGGAATGTTCCATCCTTATCATCCATGATGGATGATCTAATGATGATTTTTTCATAAGTTCAGCAGTCGATATTTCCTAGGGTCATAGAATTTTACCTTAATGTCTTTATAGAAGAGGTTGTTGAGTTACCCCCTCTATGGGATATTGAGTCCGGGATCGAGCTATAGCTATGCATGTCTCTTATATCGATGTCTTCATATAGGATGGCTCTTTTTGAGTTTCTTGAGATGCGTATATAGCTTGATTTTGTATTTCAGTGTGGTTTTTCTTGGAAAAGTGTGCCGTTGTGGGGTGCACCAGTTTTTTTCATGAATAAGGATGACATCAGTTTACGGTTGTCTATCGATTATAATCACTGAACCAAGTAATAGTTAAGAACCTCTATCCTCTTCTACAGATTGATGAAAAATTTTACCAACTAAAATGAGTAAGTTGGTTATTAAAGATATATTTGTGGTCAAGATATCATCAGATGTGTGTAAAGGATGACGACATTTAAATGACTTATTTTCATTGTTATCATGGTAATTTCAATTTCATTGTGATGTCCTTCGGTATGAGGAATTCTCCAGTTGTGTTCATGGTGTTGATGAATTCTATGTTCTGTGAGTTCTTGGATATGTTCGTGGAGGTTTTCATTGATGACATCCTTGTGTACTCTAAATCTGAGTAGGATCATTTAGAGAATCTACTATGCTATTTTGGGAGTTCTTCGTTAATAAAAATTATTTGGGAATCTTTTTAAGTGTGAGTTATGGGATCACAAAGTCTATTCTTGGGGCATGTTGTATCCTAGCAGGGTGTATGGGGAAGCCCCCAAGAGAGTGGTAGAGGTGGGAAGTTTCTTTGGTCATGCATGCTATTATATGAGGTTCTTAGATAATTTACCTTGGTTTATGACTCCTCTGACAGTGTTTACCAAGAAGATTTTAGCGTTCTTGTAGACTAATCAGTGTGAGGAAGCTTTCGAGTATCTAAAGGAGAAGTTGTTTAGTTCTCCAGTTCTTTTTCTTCCTATAGAATTTGTTCAGTTTGAGGTTTTATATGATTCTCCCTATCTTGGGTTGGGCTATGTTCTGATGTAGTAGATATCAGTCAATTTATATGGGTCTCGTCTATTTCATCCCCACGAATGTAACTATGCCACCCACAATATCTAGTTAGCTGCAGTGATGGTTTCCACAAAGTTATGGAGACATTACCTTATTGGACAGCATTTTTTGTTATTCACTAATCATAAGTGCCTGAGGTATGTTTTCTCCTAGCATGACACGAACTTGAGACAACATCGGTGGATGGAGTTCTTACAGGATTATGACTTTGAGATTTCTTGTACACCTGGGAAGGGAAATGTATTGATTGATGCATTGAGAAGGAAGTCACATAGTGAAGCAGTGTGAAAATCATGTGATTACTAGAGAGTGATAAATGATATTTCAACATTAGATATGGATATGGGAGATGTTTGGGGTAGAGGTTTTTTTTTTAGATGATGGTGTAGTCATCCATATTGAAGTAGGTGGAAGAGTCCTAGTTGGGGGATCTTGAGGTATAGGTCTGGAGAGATCAAGTTATTTGTGGTGAGACCCAAAATTGTTGGTCTGAAGATGAACAATGTCGAGTGTTGCTTCAGGGAATAATTTTTGTTCCTTTGGTGATGTGTGAGATTTCTCTTAGAGTGTTCCATATTTCACCTTTGGCAATACATCCTACCATGAAAAAGATGTACAAATCTTTGATAGGTCAGTTTTGGTGTCCTGGGTTGAGGTGCACATTATATGGTCCACAAGGGAAGTGGTAGGACATCTTAATAGACTTTTTTAATTATTTTCCTCAAGATCAAGGAGGATATTGTAATAGCCTGAGATTTTATGAAAAATATTCTTTTTAATTTTATTAATGTCTTGTGTTATACGCTACACCAAAAGGAGCTTTCACAATACACATCTCTGACCTGGCTTGAATTATACGCAATCGCGACCTTCCACGATAGTGTGTGTTGTACGCAACACCGAGTTTCGCTAAACAACGATTTGCTATTAAGATATTATTAAAACAAGCTGTTATGAATAGTAATAACCACTTTTTGAAATTTTGTAAATTTTATTTTTCAAAATGGAATTCATTTTTGGATTCGTAATATCGAAATTATCTTAGGGTGAAATTTTGGTACTTTTCGGATAACTTTCATATTCTGATGAATAGTGAAAATTACTAAATTATGATTAAAAACAACTTTTTTAATCAAAATAATTATTAGTGATAAATTATTAATTTGAGTTTTTTTAAATTATATTTAGAATATATTTTTACAATTTAATACAATGTTGGTCATTGGTTGTAATTTCACATTTAAACCAGACATAATCAAGTGTCAATCTTTTGATATATTTTGTTTCCTAAAAACACGCTATTTATTTTAACAGCGGGATTTAATTATAAAATTAATTAATGCAACTTCTATGTTATGAATTTGGTAAAATAGATTTCATTTTTGAATTTGGAATATGAAATATAGCTTAGGATGAAATTTTGGCATTGTTCTGAAAAACATCAATTTTTGATGAATAGTGAAACTACTAAGTGGTAGTTAAAAAAAACTGAATTTTTCATAAAACTTAATTTTACCACTTCTGTGAATGGAATTTCAAAAATCCGAGAGACACGGTTGATGTCAGTAAGTAAAATGTGGTTCAATGAGATGAAAATAATTTTTGGTGAATAGTAACTTTTTACTTAAATTTACCACGGTTAAAAGTAAATAGGGTAATTAAGGGTAAAAATGATATTAATATTACCCTAACACATGTCCTAATTCTATTGGACAAGTTTATCTCGACCAAAAACAACCTTAAGTGTAAAATATTATCATTTAGGCCCACTTGGATTAGATTAGGACATTTATTATTATTTAATTCAAAGAAGAGTTAAAAGAGTTAAAATCAAAGTTTATTTACTAAAACATTTTTAATATGGGTTTATACATAAGATAAATTAGACTATAAATATTCATTAGAAAGCTAAAAATATTTCCTACATAATGAAATTTTATTTATAATTTTTAGACATTAAATAATGTAATTTAATTATGACACAACGATGATGCATTAATTATCTTATTTATGAAATATTGACATAATTGATGTTATAAACACCAAAATAAATGTAATTTGAGACTTTTTATGAATTCCACTAATTTTATAGGTTACTATGATATATTAGTGTTTATTTAAGAAACTTGGTTCGAACATATAATTCTGTTATGACTTTCACAAAAATCATATATCAAATAGTGTCAAAATTGACACAAAATAGTTTTTAAATAAAATATTATATTATTAATTGTTATTTTATTCCTAAAAATCTAAGGTTCGGCCAAATGACTTAGATAAGGATATATATATTAATAATATAAAATTTGGGGTTCGTTTGGCATGTTATAGTAAATGTATTAACCATATAGTGAAAGAAAACAAGAAGACATGGTAAAAGTTAAATTATTTAACTTAGAGTTAAATCTAATTGATAAGGTTAAAATAATACCCTAAACTTGTCTAAATCCTATTGGTTGATAGGATTTCGACCCATCCCCACTTTAGCTTCGAAATAAGACCCTTTGGAACCATTATAAACCGATTTTGACTTTAATATAAAATAATATTTTGAGATATTCCTAAGGTGCCCCTCTCCTCCCTTATAAAATGGCACCTCCTCCCCCTCCTCCTCACACCAATTTGAGCACTCAAGCTCGGCCAACCCCTGCCAAAATCTCTTCTCCACTTCCCTAGAAACATCCTAGAGGTTCTGGTCTTCCTCAAAGACCAATTTTAGTGCCCTAAGAGGAGGTCTCAAAGAGGCGCTTCAAAGAAGAGGTAATTACCGTTACCAATTCTTCCATCTTTATTTCTTTTCCACTTCTTCTTCTTAGGTTGTTTCATTATAAAGTAATAACATCAGTATCACTCATATACTGATATGTTATTATAAGTATGAAACAACCCTATTTCACCATCTATCCATCCTACGGAAAAAGAAATCACCGCGCGTGCGTACGTACGGAATACCGTCTCCACGCTGTGGTGTAATCTATTTTCCACCACCACCTTACATGGATGGGTATAGTGGTGTAAAGAATAACTATACATAGTTATTCCAACATCATATTGATTCTGATATATTGTATAATCCACTCAAATTCAATTCAATATTTATGGAAATGATATCATCGCTCGTGCGTACGTACGGACTACCATCTCCACGACGCGATGAGATTCATTCTCCATGTTAACCATTTAAGAATGATTATAAAGTATATATAAGAAATAATAATGAAATATATGACATTATAAAGCTACTGGATTTATGTATATATATATATATATGTATGTCATCTACTTACTTCCATTCAAGACAATAAGGAAAGGAAAACAGCGTTCATGCGTACGTACGGACTACCGTCTCCATGAACGGTGTTTTTCATTTCATTTATCTATCTATTATATATATATATATATATATGATATATAAATCATATTTTATATTCTGGAAGTAATTAAATCATGATATAAGTAATAATAATGTCAAGAACAACAAGTCAAAACACCTACGATAAATGAAACGATTTTACCCAAAACGCTTCTTTAACATGGAATTTACAAAAGAACGGGTAATATAATGTCATAAGTGAACCATATATGATATCATAACAATGAATATGATTCTGTAATAAGTCAATGACATTATTTAAATCATTATACAGGAGGTTCGGACACATACGAAGGAAATCAGACCTAAGGTAAGGGAAATATCACAATCTCATTTTTATCCGAGATTGTTTATACTTTAGTATTTACTAGGGTGTATTTTATTATCCACATACATTTTTCCTCAATGTGTAATATTATGTCCATACTTATACAATAGTTTATATCCAATTTTACCCTTCGGTAAGTTTTTGTAAAAGATATGAAAGGAATCTTTTGTCGTTTTTCATACAAGGTACTTTTTGACTTTTCCGACAAATGTACGAAGAATGTTTTTTTTAACTTATACGGAAAGAATGGATTTTTAAAACAGTATTTCCAAGAAGCTTCCTTTACAAGTTTTCAAGTTTATTTTTAATCAACATCTTTTAGTTTAAAATTGTATGAAATGTTAAGAAAGGAAAAGTATTTTTGAAGTAGAAAGGATATTTTCCTCAAGAATGAAGTTCAAGTATTTTATCAAAATTATTTTCCATCTAAGATAATAAAAGGGTTCTGTTTTTATCCCTATTATTACATGGATTTGATTATGTTGTGATGGAAACATTTTTATGAATTCCTTTATCTTATATTAATTGTTTTATGATGTCATGTTGTTTAAGAATCCCATTTTTATTACATGGGTTATGCGATGATGTATGATTTATGACTATGTGGCACACATAAGAAAGGATTCATTATAAGATGGGTGGGACCTATATCTCCCTCCAATGCATTGGGTAAAGATTTTATATCTCATGAGATAGACAGGGCTGGAATGGTAGGTTATACCGGTTCAGTGAAACAGGACTGAAACGAGGGTTACTCGATTCAGAAAGGGACTTTGTCCACTAAGATAGTCTTGGCAATGAGTCTTGACTAACAAGAAATGACTCTCTATGATTATGTGTGAATGCCACAAAGTTTCATGTTTTAAGTTATGATTATTGTGATTACATTTCACTGCCATGATTTACCCCATGTTATGAAATTCTGATCTCTTTTGCAGGTTAATATTTCCAAAAGTTATGTGCTTATGTATAGGATGTGATTGATATTTCTTTTGTTTACCCTTACTGAGCATTTGAGCTCACCCTTTTATGTTTTCTTTTCCCCAGGATATAAAGAAAGGTTTTAGGTAAAAAAAAAGGAAGATCTTTATGGGAGATTTTGAAGATCTTTCACCACGATTAGAAGATTATATTCTAAGTTTCCAAAGGCACTAAACTATTATGATCCTTGTGTGTGTGTTTTTTGTTATGTACTAAGTATTCCGCAAATGTAATGTAATGTCCATGTACGTCAAGATACGGGTCTCTACAGTTGGTATCAGAGGAAAGGTTTAGTCAACCTTTGGAAACTAGGATGCGAAAACGTTAGTGAGATCCCTAGAGATATTTCTACAGTATGTCTAGGGATGTCCCTAAGGTTAAGTATACGTATGGGTTATAGTACTAGAACTACGCTAACGATCATAGAATTAAACCTAAGATGTTAGATATTGAAGGTACTCCCCCTTTATTATGTTGTTTTCCCTAGCATGATTTTTTCCTCTCACACTATTCTTTTTGGGTTTTAGACAATGGCTGGAACCCTAAGGAACCGTGTTGATCAATGTAATGGACAATGCAATGATTGTCCTCCTGAACAAACAAATGTTATGGGAGATGGAGTGCAAAATCTTATTGCTATACTTACACAAGCTATGAATCATTCTGGACTTCAAAATGAGCAGAGAAGGGAACAATATTCTATTGAGTCCTTCATGAGGCAACGTCCACCTTCTTTCAGTGTGTCTTCTGATCCACTTGTTGCTGAACAATGGATCAGTACCACTGAAAAGATATTTTCAGTTCTTCAATGTTCTGAACATGATATAGTCATCGTAGCAGTATATCGTTTGGAAGTTGAAGCTGATCAATGGTGGGATCTTATCAAGAATACAAGGCAAAGAGATGAAATTGAGTCCATGGAATGGGACGAGTTCAAGAACTTATTTTTCAATAAGTACTTCCCTCGTATTCTTCGAAAAAAGATGGAGAAGGAGTTTCTTGAACTAAAGCAAAAGGATGATGAATCTATTGGTATATACGAAGCGAATTTTACAAGACTTTCAAGGTATGCATCTCGCATTATCATCCAACCTGAAAGTAAAGTTGATCGATTTTTCAGTGGCTTAAAACCAAGTCTTCGAAGGGCATTAGCTATACGAGACTTCAGTAGCTATGAAGAAATTGTGTGTTGTGCTATGAAGGTAGAAATGGAAGTTGGTGTTACATATCCATCTCATGGTTTTGAAAAGAAACGAAAGATGGAGTTCAAGGAGAAATCTCAGAATAATGGTGAAAGGAAGATGAATGTTTCCTTATGCTCAAAGTGTGGAAAGAAGCATGGTGGAGATTGTCTTAAAGGGACTAGAAAATGTTTTAAGTGTGGAAAAGAAGGTCATCAAGTATCTGAGTGTCGAAGTAATGGAAAAAGGGTTTCTAATGATGTGAATAAAGCAAACACTGCAGAGAACGCACCACCAACACTTCAATGATTCAAGTGCAAGGAAATGGGGCATTATGCTAATAAATGCCCTAATCCAAGGGTTAGTGATGATCAACATGAGAAACCACTGAAGGCAAAGGACAAAGTGAAGTCACATGCGATCACTATTGGCAATGTTGAATATGACAACAATGTGGTGGAATGATTAAGTGTTTATGTAATGGGATTCCAAAATAATGTTGTATCATTGAGTATTGCAATATTTATTGATGTGGTATTCAAAGTGATTGAGATATTTTTTGGAAATAAGATGATATGCGCATAATGAAGGGAAAACGAGAAAATGAAATGTTTAATAGTATTCATGAGCTCATGATTGATATTAGGACTAAGTGATATCATGGTTTGAGTATATAGAATTTTGAGGATTTTGGTATGTGGAAAGTGTTAACTTTAAACTGCATTCATGTTTTCACTAAGGTATTCAAGAGAATACATGATTAAGGACTTTGAATGTTTGGAATGTGACCAACAAAACATATCTTATGATATATGGGGATCAACAATGGTATTAAATCTCTGGTAATCGTTTTCACTATGTTATGAGAGTGGACTGTAGTATTATGGATAAGCCTAAAGATTGAAATAGATTATGTTGGACATAAGTGAGTATTGTTTAAGGATAGAAGTTTTTTTCGATATTATTGATGGGATGTTATAGTAATGTAGTTTTAGAAAAAGGACATCCTACAGGACGGGCGACAGCCCATCGCTTCGGACAAGGCCGTGGGAATTGAACCCACAACCGAAGTGCGACTGGCCTTTATCACCTACCACTGGCCTACAGGAAGTCCCTGTTTAGTAGAAACTAGTTTTATTATATTAAACAGTATGATATATGAAGTATAAGTCCATTTTAGAAACCATATATGATTAATCTCACTATAGATCGACTTATGTATATAATATTTGCTAACCTTTTGTTTGAGACAGATGGAATGACCCGTCATTCTATCACATGATCTGCTAACACTTCACGAATAACAAATTCAACTTCATTTATTTAAGAGATGAAGTGGAAATTGTTCAAGGCACGAACAATAGTGCGACTGTACCAAAATAAAGTAAGTATTTATTCTAATTCAAATTCTTCAACTTTAGGGAAACGATCTTGAAACCCAAAAAATGTTGTCCTAGTGATCTTATATCTGATTAATCGGATGGTACCTTAGATCGTCACAAATTTATGGATTTGTGATTACTGGATTTTCCATAGCCATGTTCTCTACCATTCTCCATCAGAACATGATGGTTAGATTTCTCTTCCATATCCATATTATCACCTATGTGGAAACCCAGTGATTAGTTTATTTGGGTAATCGTTACATTTCATACTTTAGTTTTTAAAGCCATGTTTTGGTATTCCTTTTTACGATGTGGGTTTCTATTAAAGAAACTTTTGAATAGTAAACTATTTATAACCCCGACGAATTTCGAGGGCGAAATTCATTTTAAGGGGGGTAGAATGTAACAGCCTGAGATTTTATGAAAAATATTATTTTTAATTTTATTAATGTCTTGTGTTATACACTACACCAAAAGGAGCTTTCACAATACACATCTCTGACCTGGCTTGAATTACACGCAATCGCGACCTTCCACAATAGCGTGTGTTGTACGCAACACCGAGTTTCGCTAAACAACGATTTTCTATTAAGATATTATTAAAACTAGCCGTTATGAATAGTAATAACCACTTTTTAAAATTTTGTAAATTTTATTTTTCAAAATGGAATTCATTTTTGGATTCATAATATCGAAATTATCTTAGGGTGAAATTTTGGTACTTTTCGGATAACTTTCATATTCTGATGAATAGTGAAAATTACTAAATTATGATTAAAAACAACTTTTTTAATCAAAATAATTAATAGTGATAAATTATTAATTTGAGTTGTTTTAAAGTATATTTAGAATATATTTTTACAATTTAATACAATGTTGGTCATTGGTTGTAATTTCACATTTAAACCAGACATAATCAAGTGTCAATCTTTTGAAATATTTTGTTTCCTAAAAACACGCTATTTATTTTAACAGCGGGATTTAATTATAAAATTAATTAATGAAACTTCTATGTTATGAATTTGGTAAAATAGATTTCATTTTTTAATTCGGAATATGAAATATAGCTTAGGATGAAATTTTGGCATTAATCTGAAAAAACGTCAATTTTTGATGAATAGTGAAACTACTAAGTGGTAGTTAAAAAAAACTGAATTTTTCATAAAACTTAATTTTACCGCTTCTGTGAATGGAATTTCAAAAATCCGAGAGACACGGTTGATGTCAGTAAGTAAAATGTAGTTCAATGAGATGAAAATAATTTTTGGTGAATAGTAACTTTTTACTTTTATTTACCACGGTTAAAAGTAAATAGGGTAATTAAGGGTAAAAATTATATTAATATTACCCTAACACATGTCCTAATTCTATTGGACAAGTGTATCTCGACCAAAAACAACCTTAACTGTAAAATGTTATCATTTAGGCCCACTTGGATTAGATTAGGACATTTATTATTATTTAATTCAAAGAAGAGTTAAAAGAGTTAAAATCAAAGTTTATTTACTAAAACATTTTTAATATGGGGTTATACATAAGATAAATTAGACTATAAATATTAATTAGAAAGCTAAAAAGATTTCCTACATAATGATATATTATTTATAATTTTTAGACATTAAATAATTTAATTTAATTATGACACAACGATGATGCAGTAATTATATTATTTATAAAATATTGACATAATTGATGTTATAAACACCAAAATAAATGTAATTTGAGACTTTTTATGAATTCCACTAATTTTATAGGTTACTATGATATATTAGTGTTTATTTAATCAACTTGGTTCGAACATATAATTCTGTTATGACTTTCACAAAAATCATATATCAAATAGTGTCAAAATTGACACAAAATAGTTTTTAAATCAAATATTATATTATTAATTGTTATTTTATTCCTAAAAATCTAAGGTTCAGAAAAATGACTTAGATAAGGATATATATATTAATAATAAACAATTTGGGGTTCTTTTGGCATGTTATAGTAAGTGTATTAACCATATAGTAAAAGAAAACAAAAAGACATGGTAAAAGATAAATTATTTAACTTAGAGTTAAATCTAATTGATAAGGTTAAAATAATGCCCTAAACTTGTCTAAATCCTATTGGATGATAGGATTGCGACCCATCCCCACTTTAGCTTCGAAATAAGACCCTTTGGAACCATTATAAACCGATTTTGACTTTAATATAAAATAATATTTTGAGATATTCCTAAGGTGCCCCTCTCCTCCCTTATAAAAGGGCACCTCCTCCCCCTCCTCCTCACACCAATTTGAGCACTCAAGCTTGGAAAACCCCTGCCAAAATCTCTTCTCCACTTCCCTAGAAACATCTTAGAGGTTCTGGTCTTCCTCAAAGACCAATTTTAGTGCCCTAAGAGGATGTCTCAAAGAGGTGCTTCAAAGAAGAGGTAATTACCGTTACCAATTCTTTCATCTTTATTTCTTCTTCCACTTATTCTTCTTAGGTTGTTTCATTATGTAGTAATAACATCAGTATCACTCATATACTGCTATGTTATTATAAGTATGAAACAACCCTATTTCACCATCTATCCATCCTACGGAAAAAGAAATCACCGCGCGTGCGTACGTACGGAATACCGTCTCCACGCTGTGGTGTAATCTATTTTCCACCACCACCTTACATGGATGGGTATAGTGGTGTAAAGAATAACTATACATAGTTATTAAAACATCATATTGATTCTGATATATTTTATAATACACTCCAATTCAATTAAATATTTATGGAAATGATATCATCGCTCGTTCGTACGTACGGACTACCGTCTCCACGACGCGATGAGATTCATTCTCCATGTTAACCATTTAAGAATGATTATAAAGTATATATAAGAAATAATAATGAAATATATGACATTATAAAGCTACTGGATTTATGTATATATATATATATATATGTATGTCATCTACTTACTTCCATTCAAGACAATAAGGAAAGGAAAACAGCGTTCATGCGTACGTACGGACTACCGTCTCCATGAACGGTGTTTTTCATTTCATTTATCTATCTATTATATATATATATGATATATAAATCATATTTTATATTCTGGAAGTAATTAAATCATGATATAAGTAATAATAATGTCAAGAACAACAAGTCAAAACACCTACGATAAATGAAACAATTTTACCCAAAACGCTTCTTTAACATGGAATTTACAAAAGAACGGGTAATATATTGTCATAAGTGAACCATATATGATATCATAACAATGAATATTATTCTGTAATAAGTCAATGACATTATTTAAATCATTATACCGGAGGTTCGGACACATACGAAGCAAATCGTACCTAAGGTAAGGGAAATATCACAATCTCATTTTTATCCGAGATTGTTTATACTTTAGTATTTACTAGGGTGTATTTTATTATCCACATCAATTTTTCCTCAATGTGTAATATTATTTCCATCCTTATACAATATTTTATATCCAATTTTACCCTTCGGTAAGTTTTTGTAAAAGATATGAAAGGAATCTTTTGTCGTTTTTCGTACAAGGTACTTTTTGGCTTTTCCGACAAAAGTACGAAGAATGTTTTTTTTAACTTATACGGAAAGAATGGATTTTTAAAACAGTATTTCCAAGAAGATTCCTTTACAAGTTTTCAAGTTTATTTTTAATCAACTTCTTTTAGTTTAAAATTTTATGACATGTTAAGAAAGGAAAAGTATTTTTGAAGTAGAAAGTACATTTTCCTCAAGAATGAAGTTCAAGTATTTTATCAAAATTATTTTCCATCTAAGATAATAAAAGGGTTCTGTTTTTATCCCTATTATTACATGGATTTGATTATGTTGTCATGGAAACATTTTTATGAATTCCTTTATCTTATATGAATTGTTTTATGATGTCTTGTTGTTCAAGAATCCCATTTTTATTACATGGGTTATGCGATGATGTATGATTTATGACTATGTGGCACACATAAGAAAAGATTCATTATAAGATGGGTGGGACCTATATCTCCCTCCAATGCATTCGGAAAAGATTTTATATCTCATGAGATAGACAGGGATGGAACGGTAGGTTATACCGGTTCAGTGAAACAGGACTGAAACGAGGGTTACTCGATTCAGAAAGGGACTTTGTCCACTAAGATAGTCTTGGCAATGAGTCTTGACTAACAAGAAATGATTCTCTATGTTTATGTGTGAATGCCACAAAGTTTCATGTTTTAAGTTATGATTATTGTGATTACATTTCACTGCCATGATTTACCCCATGTTATGAAATTATGATCTCTTTTGCAGGTTAAGATTTCCAAAAGTTATGTGCTTATGTATATGATGTGATTGATAATTCTTTTGTTTACCCTTACTGAGCATTTGAGCTCACCCTTTTATGTTTTCTTTTCCCCAGGATATAAAGAAAGGTTTTAGGTAAAAAAAGGAAGATCTTTATGGGAGATTTTGAAGATCTTTCACCACGATTAGAAGATTATATTCCGAGTTTCCAAAGACACTAAACTATTACGATCCTTGTGTGTGTGTTTTTTTTTATGTACTAAGTATTCCGAAAATGTAATGTAATGTCCATGTACGTCAAGATACGGGTCTCTACAGATATGATGCTATATGGGTGGTAGTGGATTGTTTCATGAAGTCAGCCCACTTTATAGTGATAAAGTAGTCATGATCGGTGGATGTTTTGTTAAGGAAATATTTGGAGGAGGTGGTGAGGATCCACAGAGTCCTGAGGATGATAATTTTTTATCAATATCCTTGTTTTACCTTTAGGGTCTGGAGAGGTCTCAAATATTATTTTGGTTCTTAGATGTGTCATTTCACTACTTTTCATTGAAATATGGATTTTCAGACATAGCGGACCATCCAAACTCTTCAAGACATGTTGTACTCTTGTGTCCAAGATTTTGGAGGTTCGTGGATGAGGTACCTGGACTTGGTGGAGTTTTCATACAATAATTTTTTTCACTCCACCATAGGCATGGGTCCATTTGATTCCTTGTATGAAAAAACATTCTGTTCTCCATTATACTGGACTGGGGTTGGAGATTCAGTTATTCTCAAGCTAGAACTGGTACAAAATTTGTTGATATTTTTTAGGTGATTCATGAGTGGATGAAGGAAATACAAGATAGTCATAAGTCCTATTTTGATCATAGGAGTAGACCACGTGAGTTTGATTTTGGGGATCATGTGTTCATAAAGGTGACTCCCCATCGAGGGAAATAAAGGTGTGTTCATGGGAGTAAGCTTTCTCCCCAGTTTTTTGTGCCTTTAGAGGTGTTGGCTCATGTTGGAATCATGGAATATCAGGTAGAAAATCCTCCATGGATGATCCAGATACACTTTTTTTCTATGTGTTGCAGTTCCATCTTTATCATCATGATGAATCTTATGTCCCTGATTCGGTAGATATCAATGTTTACGATGATTCAATCTTTGATGAGTGGCCTGAAATGATCTAGGACCGCAAGGAGAATGTGTTTCATGGACTTATATCCCCTTTGTTCATTTCTTGTGGTAGCATAGTGGTGTTGAGGAGAGTACTTGGGAACTTGAGTCATATATACGCACTCAATTCCCTGTCCTTTTTTATGTTTAGTTCTTCTCTTTTAATGTCATTCGTTTGATGGTAGTAGACCCTTTCTATTTATGATATGTATTTCAATTATTTCATGTTTTTCACTACTCTCTTTTGATAGATATATCCGTTGGGATAGTGTTTAAGATATGGTGTGGTTGGTATGTGGTTTTTCTCTTATTCCTCTAGTGAGGTGGGGGGATCCTATGGTGGATAAATATTTGAGAAGTATCTTATGGGGTGTCCATTCAGATGACACCTTTTTGTTTACTATTTTGGTTAGTTTTGGATTCTCAATGATTAGAATGTTTTGACAGGTATCTGATTTAAGGGACCATATCTGCATGGATTAACCATTTGAAATTTTTTGAAGATCTAAGTGCTTGGAGGGGGCTTGGAAGAAGTTTGGAGGAGTTTGGTTAAGTAAAAGATTGAAAGGGGGATTACACATCATGTAACTCTATTAAATGACATGAAATCCAATTTCACAGGTTGTCCTAGAAATCATCGTGACATGAAGACTTTTACATGTTGTGAAATATGGATTCATTGTGTTGAATACTTTGGGGTTAGAAAATAAAATAAAGTTTAGATGCGACATGTTTTTTGGCGGAACTAGACCTTGAGGCATTCCACTATGTTAATGGGGATTACAAGTCATGTAATACCCCGATGATGTCTGTTTTAAGTGTTTTCCATCCACTCTATTTTTTTCAAAACCTATGTCTATAGTGGCTCTCCCTAGACCCCAAGTGACCCAACAACCCTCTCGTCAAAATTTTGGGGATTCTATCATTAAGGAACGATCCCTAGCTCCCTACTTGGATCTGTAGTGATATGTCTTCAAAATAAGATATTATCTAACTCAATTATTGTGTTTTCTTATATATTTTTACTCGTGTTTCTATTTTCCATGTGATGTCACATGATATACATGGTTCTAATGGATTTTTTGTTGGTGGTCGGTTGGTGAAGTTGTGTTGTGGCGTCCTCAAGTGGATACAGTTGTTGCAGGAGAGGTGATCGTGATTTGTTGCATTGATTTGTTCCCATGCAAAGAACATCAATGAACTTTTGAGGTAGGAGATTCATGGATTATTTATATTTACATTCAATCATAGATCTAGAATGATTTAGACCTTGTATTAAAATATAATTTACCTAATTAAATACATGAACTGGATTGAGGAATTGGTATTGATCACATAGTGATGTTTTTACTTTATACCTAATAAAGGTTTTCCTCTTAATTTTCTAGATACTATGATATCTATTACTTTCTTGATTTAGTGTTTCTTTATTGATGAAAATATGTATAAAAATTAAATCTATATTTAATTGATAATTAATTGGATAAAAGATATAGAATCATTTTTAATGAATCGAGTTGTTGTTGTTGCAAGTTTATGACGTAAATTTGATGCTTATATGCATATATAATGGAATTGATTAATGAAACTAAATTATATTGATTATTTTGATAAATAATTAATGTCATGTGAAATTAATTTGTGATAGCTTGTAATAGATTTTTTCTTAGTTTCCCATAGTTGGAACTTGTGAATAATGAATCGGTTAATTCAAGATGGAATATAAAACTATTTGTGTGATAAATGTAATACCTTATGGGGTCTGAGTTACCCACTTTCTTGTAAAGTCTATGTGGAATATTATTCTGATCCATGAGACCTCATTGTGTGTGAAGGTTGAATGCTATATTTATGGAGAAGAGCTGAGTTTCTATGCTTTTTTGTTTCTACAACTTGTGATGTGACGTGAGTGTGCGATGGTTGATCCTGGAGGGCTATTTTGGTATGTGGGGATAAGGAGGCCCAATGGTTATGGAAGAAGTTGAGTCCCAGAGTGGTGATATGAATTGTTTTAGGAATTTTGTGTTGGGGAGGACACCAGAGATGATGGAAAGGGTTGAAAATGTGTTTACCCATTGATATCAAAGATGTATTCTTATTGAATATGTCGTTTTTATCAAATTCACTTTACCTGCTACTTGAGGAAGATGGTTTTTCTTACTCTCCTTCCAAGATAGGTGAATACACATGGGTTATTCCACCTGATTTCTATATTTATATTTTCATGGAAGGATGGGTCTACGCTCCGACAATAGGTGTCAAAGACTCGATGGGTAGTTCATCTATTCACTGTGTTGATCCTACTGTGTTTGGTATTATAGAAATTTTTCCTAGAATACCAAGAAATATGGAAATGTTAATTTTGTTAAATAATTGAATTACTAATTTTAACTGATGGTGTTGGACCCTACTGGGATGCAATTCTAAGGTTGTACTTCTGAGCAACCCTTGACTCGGTTTACTTATGCCTAGAGGGCATGGATCTTACTGGAATGTGATGTGGAATTGATAATGGTTAATTAATGATAAAAAAATTTATTAAAATAAAGTTAAATTGATAAAAATGGATAAATTAACTTAATGAATCTCTTTAAAATGGTTGTTTACTTATATGATATCTAGTTTTAGCAATATCAGCTCGGAATCTGAGAGACGTGAGCTGCAGTTGAGTATAAGACTATGTTATAACCATAGTGTGGTTGTGAGCTATGTTATATCCTATACATTTTGTGTTTCAATATGCTACTCCACCCTTTTTGTTATGGAAACTGACACCCCGGGGATTTTGAGCCATATGGGTGTTTTCCCCAATATCTTGGATGGAGGATGCATGGTTGACTACCCCCTTTGACCTCCAACCCTTCTCTTGGTAGTTACTTGTTCTGGTATACACGATGGTTAGTTTTCCCCCACATGTGTGTGTAGAGGTCTGAAATGGATTTTGGTTATTTCACACACATATATTCTGGATATAGTTTCTTATAGACTACTATAGGTGTGATGTGTATAGGCTGTGATAACTTGAGAATCCTGGCTTGGTGTGTGGGTTCTGATGGCTTGAGGTATTATACCTGATGCATGATACACATTATGTGAGTTGTGGTGCCTCTCAGAAACTACTTGTTTGCTTTTGGTCATGTGTACATGGTGGCGTGTTTTATAGGTGCATGTTTTGGTTCTTTTCCTGTGTATCTTTCGGCTATCCTTTTTGGAGAGAGATGCTCAGGATGTGCAACATTGGGGGAAAGTAGAGAACTAGTGGGGAAGTTCTAGTGGGGTACCCTTGATATTATTTATTACATTATATACTATTGTATGTGATACTTGGTGTGAGTATCCATGGTGAGGCTGGGAACATAGTATATATGTTTAGGTGACGAGTTAGTTCCACTTGTTGTTCATTATGCTTTAGCAATCTTTCTTTAATTTTTAATGAGAGGCTCTGGGGAGGATCATACTGAGTATACTGTTATACTCACCCTACATTTATATAAACTCTCTTTCAAGTCATTTTGATTAGGTTAGAGATCAGGTTGGTAACTACTATCATGGGGTTTATAAGAGATATTCGGGCTTCGTGGTTGCTACCATTTTACTTACTTTTGGAGCATGCAGTTTTTTATTTCGGTTGTAGTAGTTCTTTTTAGGAAATTACATATTTTTACTTTAGTTTTATTTTATATTGTAATTTGATCAGGATTTGGTTGGTTTCTATTCTATCTCTCCATTTTTTATTTGTTCTCTTAGAGGGTAATTCCACTGATTTCAGTGTTTATATACCCTTTGTGCTAGTTGCCAACCCAGGGCCTACTGTATTTGGGACATAGGTGTCATTATCTCTCTTCTCTCATTGCAGACCCTGGAGGGGTACACTTTTTGGGGAGGGGTCCTAACATATTTAATATCTAGAATAAGTTTATCTTATAATTATCAATTTAATTAAACCTTAAAAGATAAATAACCTGGGTTAGAAAACCTGTTACCATAGTGAAACCCCAAAATGGTAAAAATAAATAAACTTTTATGTTATAAAACAAACTTATTATAAATTGTGTTTCAATTAATTTTAGAATTGTATCATGAAAATATCAAAATTACACCCCATAAATTATCAATCTTGGAGCAACATTATGTAATATTAACCTCTCAATAATGAATACTTTTGTGTGTTTATAAGAATGACACTCCTCCTCAACTATAAAAGGGATCTCACTCCCCTCACTTCATCACACCTCTCAAGCCATTGGGGTTTCCCAATGACATCCAAAATCAATTCCCAACATCTATAACCTCATTCAAAGCCTTAGTTTTGGCATAAATCCAAACATTGAAGGTTTTAGTGAAAACCCAAGGATGATACTCATATAAGAGGTAATGTTCTTGAATAAGCATCGTTATTTTACTTTTTTCTTCATAATATTCAATTTCTTAATATCATGATGATATAATAACCTCAGTATATTCCATATAATGGTATTTTTTTATTAAAATTTAAGGATCTAAAACCATGTTCAATTCCAAAAATGGTTTATGAAATCATCGTTCATGTGTATGGAGAACTACTTCGCAAACCAATGTCGTTCGTTTATCTATTTCAACCTCTCAGGGTTTGGTATGGTAACAGATATAAGGTATATATATTATATTTATAAAAATAATTATTCAATTTGATTTACTATATCATATATAAATTTTTACCATTCATTCAATAGTTTATACGATAATGTCACTCATGTGTACGACAGACTATCACCTCATGAAGCGATGAGATTCGTCATCCACTAACACTTTACATGGAAGGTGATAAATATAATTCTTATGATTATATGTCATATAATAGAAATAATTATGATATAAAATAATTATTTTTAATTATTTAATGATAATATATATCATTTTATTTCATTCATTTTATCTCACATAATGATGATAACATCATTTGTGTATGTGTGGACTACCCCCTTCACGAAGAGATGTGACCCTATTTTCATCACCAACCCACATGGATGGCATATATAGTAATATAATTTGGTATATATGATATTATGATAATTTTTTAAAGTTAATATATTATTTTTATCCTTTCCATAATGATCATTGAAAAATAGAAACGTTACTCATGCATACATTCAACCTATCTTCTCCAGGATCATAACATAATGCATTTTTTATAAACATCATTAATAATTGATTTTAAAAGTAAAATTGATGTAAAAATAGGATAAATATTTCATAATAATTATTCTAGAGAAGATAAAACTATAAAATATGCAAAAGAACTAGATCATTCAGGATGAAACAATCTTGACAAAACATTGTAATTAACACCCAAAATAATGAAAATAATTAAATATTATTAACCAAAGTGTAAAATATATTATAATATGATCATATATGATATTATAAATATTAATATGATTATTTAAAATGATAATATCATGTTTAAAACCACCATAAAATAAGTATAAGAACATTCAACCAAAAGGGAGCGTAAGGTTAGGGATTTCCTAACTCAATTTGCACTTAATGACTTAAGCTTGTACTACATCGATTATATCATTATAATATTATGCATGTAATGGATTTTGATTATGTATTTTTCTATTTATACTTGTTTTAAGTGTATTTGTATTTGAAACACAAAAACCATTCATTGTTTAATGCTCGCATTAATTTTATGACCAATTTAATGGTTTATTTCATAATCTCATTAAAATCAAGACTGTTTATTCTTGAAAATAAGTTGAAGGAAATTACAAGACTATTTCCAAATAATCAAATTTTATTTTATTATCCCCTCTTTATTAATGATATTTTTAGGTAATAGTACCATTTTCCCACTCTATGAAATTTAAAATGTTTTAGAAAATGTTTTTAAGAAAATCCAACATTATTTATCCCTTTGGTTGGAAATAAGTTTTCTTTAAAAAAACATGTTTTATAAAAAAAATTTAAAGATTTAAAAATGATTTATCTAGGGAATTTCAATAATTTTTACCATTTATATTTTTTCAATGAATTCGTTTTTTTATTCAAAATAATTCCAGTTAGGATTTTACTGAAAATGATACAGGAATATTCATGTCATTTTATGAACAAGGCACATTCCTAATATTTTTATATTCAAAAAGGGATTTTATTTTTAAATTTTAATTCATGTAAAAAATACCGTATTTCTTAACCATAATTTACTTGATTTTTTTTTGATTTTATCAGGTTATTTTTAAATAATTTTTAAACAAAATTAAAAGGGAAAGATTTTCAATGAAAATTTAAAAATGAAAATTATATTTTCTTAAAGAAAGTATTTAGTGAAACTTTCATTGTGTTTATATTCTTCAATGAAAACAACCCTTTATTCTTACTCCAATAGTAATATGTTATATTTTTACCATCCTTATTCTTCTTCTAAGTCAATTATGATTCTATTAAAAAAGGATAATATTTACATTCACTTCATTATTTCATTTTTTAAGTCATTGTAACATCATGTTACTATATTCAGGTGTTCATTAAACCCTATTTTTATCTTTCCTTGGTTGGTTTTAAGTTAAGGGGGTTTCGGGTGAAATTTAAAAAAATGAATGTTTTTGGGAAGTGCATGTTTAGCGCTCATTTTTTCCAAACGATGTTCCCACCAAGTGAAAACTACGAAAAAAAAATTGTGGGGGTTTCCATAGATGGATAAAAATTTGTAAAATAGTGTTCCAGACTATTAAAAACCATGCACCATACAAAAAGGGAGCTCATGGTTAGGGGGCATGGTTTTTTAATCCATGCTTCCCTACCTAGCTAATTGTGTGTACAGGGAACTTCTAATCTGAAAATTATTTTGTAAATCCTAAAACCCTCAGATTAAGTGTATAATGAAAATTTATAACTCTATTATGTTTTCTTCTTCCTAATAATCATCCAAGATGTGATTTTAGAACCTCTATACCCCTCCAGTAGCATATCGAAGCTATGAGAATGATGTTTGATCCCTTCCCAATAAGTTATCTCTTCTCATTATCCTTATCCAAATATTTATTCTCTCCTACAAAGGGTTTTATAGATATTAGTTTTTTTATAGAATATTATGTACCCTATTTTAGATCTTGAATCAAGGTTTGATTATTAGATATTTGTTAGCAGTGTTCTTCATAGGAGTTTCCCAGTTAGGGATTTATATTTCATGATCATTTGATCTCAATGGTACCATTTGTGATTCCAAATTAACATTTCCATTAACATCCTAATTTAATTAAATTTACTTTAATTAGATGTGTTGAATTTTATTCTTATGAATTGGAATTTATTAAAAAAATAATTCTATTGATTTGAGGATTTTTGTTTGATTAGGAAAAAATTTGTGAAAACCCCGCCAATTCCATTAAATTAGAGTTTCTTGTTAAATTGGATAGAAAATTATGAAAATTACATTTTGGGACTTAATTTTGAAAGTTAAATTCTGAAATTTACTTATGATATTGATTTCAAATGTGTATTTGATAAAAATGGTTTAAATTTTTTTGATAGAAACCCATTGGTTTTATCTTGGAAGAAAAGAATTATTTGATTAAAAACCCATTTTGGTTTTAAATGGAAATTTACATATTGAAATGGGAAAATAGTTTAAATTTTATTTTGAACTATTTATGGATTATTGTTTGATAACATGAAAGCCTAGGTAGTTAGTGAGTTAATAGGGAAAAAATGCTAGTATTTGAATTCTTTAGCACTATATTGAAACTTTAGAAATCTAAAATAATGAAATTAGAAGACAATATCCTCAGTAGGATGTTGTTTTTTCTTCTTCGACCAGTGTTAAAGGTATATGTGTGCACATTTTTTCATTATATAATTATGTGAGAATCCAATAACATGGAACTATTGTACATCTTAGGATATGACCATGTTTCTCCCTTGTGATTTTTTAATATATATTAAATTGTTTTTAAATTATTTTAAGAATTTATTGTGAATTTATATAAACTATTTTATATAAAATGTTCAATAAAACATTTCCTAGAAATTTTTCAATCATTTGAAATGAAAATCATGATTGGTTTTAAATATGGTTTTGAAATTATATGAATGTTCATGTAAAAGTAAAAGGATTGTTTTGTTAATTAATCCTGGAATCATATTATAGAATCCTTCATAAGAACCTAAGGGTACTTAATCCCATACCCTACCTATGCCTTTCGGTGTTTGAAGATTATCTTATTCCAATACCGATCAAGGATAATGAGATGCTTGGAGGTTGTTCTGGTTGTTGATATTTGTGCTTGGATTGTTGTGTCCATTGGGACTTTCTTTTTACTGAAAATATCTAGTAATTGGATGATTTTATTTGGGTTTTTACACCTATTTGACTTCTGGTACGATTCTCCATGTGGAGTTCTTCCGGTATGAATACGAGATCATATATTTTTCTTCCATTTAATTTGTAGAAAATTCATTCCAACTATCATATTGTTTGATTATATGTTATAGTCACCTTCCCATGGGGATTGGAAATTCCCTTCATGATATGGCATGACTAGCCTAGTTATCAAGGTACCTTGGCATCTAGGATCTTTCATGACAAAGTGGTATCAAAAGATGGTTGTTCATCTTTCCTTGATTTTAGTATGAAGTTTTGTATTCTTGTCGGGGCATAAGAGGTAGTTAGAATTGAGTGCCTAGAAATATCTCACCTGAATGAGACTTAAGTCACCAAGGGTTATTTGGGAAGGGTGTCTTGAGGATTAGTTCTAGTCTTTTCCATAATATTTATCTCGATAGATTGAACTAAAAATATTTTTTTCTATCTATTGGGATTAATTTTCCTTATTTTATCTATTTGAGTGTTAATATGATGTCTTTAATGTTGTTTTTTGATGTTATGTATCATCATTCCTCAAATAACATGTGAGAACTAGATCCATGAGAGATGTACTGATGAACCACAGTCAGTACATCCTCTATCAGACCTAAGTATGGTTGAAGTCATTATACTTACATTCTAAGCTTTGGGATAGGAACCTTCTAAATATATCTTTTAGGATGTAAATTCGGAACCTCAAAGAGATGTTTTACATAATAATTCTCTAGACTTCATTCTCTAGAGGCCACCAGTATTCACAGTATCAAATGATCCCCACATATTTGATGAATGGTTGAGAAAGATTGATCATTTGTGATAGTTCATAGAAATAATCGATGAAATAAAGGTGATTTTCTCCACGTTAATGCTAGGGAGACCTAGCTAGATATGGTGGGACACAATGGGGATGATAAAGAAGCTTTATGGAATAGGGTTGAAATAAATTAATGATCTTTTAATCAGTCAGTTCAATCCTTATTTGATGGTGTTTTCTAAGGATATTGAGTTTTTCAAAATCAAGTTGGTTGACAAGATCATGATAGAGTATGTGAATAATTTTTTTATGATCATGTTTCTTTCCCCTAATATAGTATCCAATGATTATATGAATACTTGATGGTTTAAGATGGAACTTTGATATGATATTCATTTGCAGGGTTTTTTATTGAATTAGACTTATTATGTTGATGTGTTGGATAAGGCATTGATGTTTGAAATTGATCTGGATGGTAGATTATGTTTTTTGGGGGTATATTTTTCTCTCAACAGATGTTATGAAAGTTCATTTAAGGGAAAGAGAATGTGTGATGATTCTTGTGGTGGTTCTCTATATAAATGTATTTTTATACCTCAAGTAGTGCATGTAAGAGTCCATTAGATTTTCTACCAGTGTTGAAATCCTAGGAATTATAAGTAGTTTTTCATTGAGGCACCCAATATATGTGGATTTTCTGGACACTCGAGTCACCAGAAGAAGTTCTATCATACCTAGTCCACTCCACATAGTGTCACATGGTCAACAATGACTATTAAAGCTATGGTTAAATCATATAATTCATGGGAAATGGGGTCCCAAAAATATTTATCCAGAACGTAGCTTCTGTATGCATTGGAAGAGTCACAGGGGGAAGAAGATATAGGTCCAGAAACTATGATAGGTACCATCACTATAGCCTTATCATTAGTAACTCGTTTATTTGATGTCGGTGTATCTTATTTATTTATTTTAACCTGAATTTTTAATATGTTAAGTACTTTTAGGGATCTTTTTTCATATGTAATGGATATTACTATGGACCGTGGAATGAAGAGAGAAAATTATCTCTGATATCCTTCTTTTGTTTTCTTACAATCAGACATCGACCATGCTTTTATTTTTTGGTTCTCAAAAGGAAACCTATAGACTTCATATTCTTCATGGAATTGATTTACTATACCCAATGTGGTTTTTCGAATCATTCAGGGAGAATTAGACCTAAGGTTGACTAGAGACGGACCTTCTTATCTAGATTTGTGGAAATAAATATATGTTTTTTCTTTTTATCTAGATTGAGAACCATTTATTGGTGATCTCCCTCATTTTTTAATCTAGTTTCCTAACCCTTTCCCTTCTGAATTTGTTGGGTTTCGAACAATAAGGGTGGTAGATATCTCTATTAATGTGTTTTCCCATTAGTCAACTAGTGTATATTACTTATTACAACATGTCTCCAATTGAAATAAAGGATTTGAAGACACTATTAGATGATATTTTTGACAAAGTATTTATATGCCTATGTGTGTCACCATGGGCAGTGCTTGTTCTCTTTTCTATGAAAGATTATGGTCCACTTCTCTTGTGTGTGGATTATCAAAAACCTAATTGAGTTACTATAAAGAACAAACATCCATTAAAAAATATTGATGAACTATTTGGATAGCTTAATGGGGTGAAGTGGTTCTTTAAGATTAATATTATATCTTGTTACCATCAATTGAGGATAAAAGAATATGCTACTTATAAAACCACATTTCGGAGCAGGTAGGACCATTATGAGTACCTTGACATTCCATTTGGTCTATCCAATGCACCTGAAGTCTTGATGAACATAATGAATAGTTTCTTCCATGAGTATCTTGATTATTTTATTCTGGTCTTTTTGGATGAAATACTTATTTATTCTATGTCTGAAGAGGATCACATGCTTTATCTGAGTATATTTTCTGAATTATTGATAAATCACTAAATTTATTCCATACATTCAAAATTTTATATTTGGATTCCGGGAGTGATGTTCATGGGACACATGGTGTCATAACATGGTATCTTAGTTGATCTAGATAAGGTGAATAATGTTATGACATGGTAGAAAACATAAAAAAATAATTTTTAGAGATTCTTGGTTTTATCTGGGTATTTTCATCATTTTGTAAAACACTTCTCAATGAAGCCTTCTATGGTGATTGATATTACTTGAAAGGGGGTAATGTTATCTTGGGATGAATAATGGTATAGTTCCTTTATTGAAACAAAGCATATTTTGACTACTGAACTAATGTTTCTTCTTCTAAAGGTCGGAAAAGTCTATGTGGAAGTCTTTGAGGCATCGGGTTTAGGTTCGGGCTGCGTTCGTTAGGCGGGGTTAACTTGTCGTTGTATATGGCTCTCGTCAGCTTCGGCCACATGAGAAGAATTATCTGACCCATGACCTTAAACTTGTAGCTGTGATGTATGAACTAAAGATTTGGCAGCATTACCATTATAGAGAATGGTTTACCATGTATCCATACAACAAGATCTTGAGTTATGTTATCTCTCAAAAGGATTTTAATCTCTACTAGAGGAATTGGGTGGAATACATACAATCCAATTATTTTTACATCACCTATACCCTAGAGAAACAGAATACTATTGAAGATTCATTAATAATGAAACTTCTAACCTATACCATGAATGAATCATTAAAAGAGTTTAAATTGATGGATCCTTTTTCACAGTTGCACATTGGTTTCCTATAATCTGAGGCTGAGGTTTCTTTGGAAAGTGTTTAGACAACCTCTTCTTTTCTCAAGTTGATTCATTAGTAATAGAAGCTAGATTAGGAGTTCTATAGAATTAGAGACTCTTTTTATTATATGGATACTATTTCTAAGTGGATATTCCCCTAAAGGGTATTCTATTTTATGAGAATCATTTTTTTTGTGGAGTTAGCTGCAAGGGAAGATGTTATTGGGGATTTCCATAATTCCAAGTGGAAAGTGCACACAGGAACCAAAAAGATGTTCTATTACATGAATCAACTAATCTGGTGTCCATGTATAAGATGAGGAATTTTTTATTTTGTCTCTAATTTATATACATTCCAAAAGGTCAAGGCCGAGAACAAAAAACCTTTGGGTTTGATTAATTCACTTCTAGTTCTAGCTTGGAAGTGAGATGTGATATCTATGGAGTTGTTGGCTTTTCTTCCATGTACCCAATGAAAAAATAATGTGATATTAGTTGTGACCAATAGACTAACAAAATAAGATCGCTTTATACCCATTTATGATACAATCAATATTGAGGATTTTGGAAATCTCTAAGTGAAAGAGATCATCCGATTGGATAGAGTTCCATCTTCTATAGTGTATGATCAAGATCTGTTGTTCACTTCTTATTTTTGGAGAGGCCTCTAGGTGGCCCTGGGATCTCAAGTCTGTTTGATCATGGAATACCATCTATATTCAAATATATAGATTGAAATATCTATACATATTTTCAAGGATATGCTTCATTCATGTTTCCTTGAAGTTGGTGGATCTTATGATGATCATTTGGGGCTAGTTGAGTATGATTATAATGATATTTAACATTCTGTGATCATAATGTCTCATCTTGATACCTTGTTTTTTCACCCTTGCAGATCTCTATTGTGTTGGTCCAAGAACGGTAAAATTTCATTGGTTGTACAATGCTAGGTTCAAGATACAACAACAAAGATATAGTTGATCAAACAGAGAATATTAATGGAACATATAACGTATAAGTCTTATGATGATATTCATCATAGATTGCTGGAATTATCATTTGGTGACCATGTCTTCTTGAACGTTTCACCCAAGTTGGGTCACTGACAGCTTGGGAAAAAAGGGAAGCTTTATTCTTGTTTTTGGGGACCTTTTGAGGTTTTTGAGAATGTGGAGAAAGTTTATTACCATTCAGAAATTCATCCATAGTTTTAATCTATACATAATGTGTTTCAGGTATTTCAACTATGTAAGTATCTATCTAGTCCATCTCATGTTCTGAGCTTGAGTGATCATGAGGTCAAACATAATTCTTCCATGACTGGTCGTCTAGTCAGGATTGATAATTTTGAAACCAAGGTACGTTATGGGAGGATTATACCTTTGTTCCATGTTCTATGGAAGAATTATTCTAATTATCATGATACATGGGAGAGAGATGCACTGATGAGAGAGCAATGGTCACATCTTTTTGACATGGAATCTATTTAATAGGGTTTTTGGGGACATAAAGTTTCTATGGTAGGGTGATTCTAGAATCTTGTTACTACTTTTAGGAATTATTATATCCCTCTTTTGATAATTCTTTTCTTGAGTTTTGGTTTAGGGTGTTTTGGGTGAAATTTTGAAAATTATAGAAGTTTATGTGTTGTTCATGGTTAGCGCAGGGAATTCACAAACTGTATGCCGTCCTAGTGGAAACCATGTGAAATCAAATAGTGGGGGTTTTCATTGAAGGGGAATGTTTTTACAAACCATGCTCCCACCGAGAAGAAAGCTTGCACTATAGAAAAATGGGTCATGTTGTTAAGGCACATAGTTTCTCTAACCATGCTACCTATCCCAACTAACCATTCATGTGGGAAATTTTTAATAATAAAATTATTTTTGAATTTCCCAAAACCCTCGGTTTAAGTGACTGGAGGGCATGTATGAACCTATTATTTTTTATTATTCCTTGGAAGCTTCAAATATGTGATTTTGGCCCCTATATATGACTCTAGAAGTGGATCGAAGCTCGGTTATGTATGTTTTATCCTTTACCTATAAGGTTCCTCTTTTTGTTCTCTTTATCTCACTCTTTTTTCTCTCCTCTCTATGGGTTTATAGATCTCTATGTTTTTAATGTAACTTTTATATTCTAATATAAATCTTGAATCTAGGTTTGATTCTCATGTCTTCATTTTCAGCATTCTATTTTGGATTTTTTTTATTAGGGATCTATGTTTTTGGATATTATGATACTGAGGTAGGCGGTTCCAATTCATATTTCCAATTAAGTTAACCCTAAAATTCTTGATTTAATTAAATTTCATTAAATTTCATTATATAATTTTATTATTATGAAATTGAATTTGTTTAAAACCCAATTTCTGTGAATTGGGTATTTTTGTTTGATTTGGAATTAAATTGGTAAAACACATAATTACAATGAATTAGGGGTGTTATGAAATTGGATGGAAAAGTTTTATAATTAAATTTCAGAATTTAATTATGGAAGTTAAATTGTGAAATTGATTTTTAGAATTGATTTCAAATGTGTTTTTGATAAAGATGGGCTAAATTATTTTGATAGAAACCCATTGGATATATCCTATAAAAACTCATGATTTGATTAAAATACTATTTTTGGTATTAAATGGAAATTATAAAATTGAAATGGGAAAATGGGTTGAATTTTATTTCGAACAGTTTTGAAATAACTTTCCCATTATTGATTATTGTTTAAGAAAAAGAAATCCTAGGTATCTAGTGAGTTATTAGGGACAAACATGCTAGGAAGCAATTTCCCTAGAACTAGATTGCTGTTTTAAAACTCTAATATAAACATACTAGAATATATTTTCCTTAGTAGGATATCGGTAAGTCCTCTTGAACAAATGTTAATGGGATGTGTGTGACATTTCTATTTTCATTCTATAAGTGTGTAAGAATCCCATAACCTGGAACTATCATAAAACTTGGAAGATGATCGTGTTGATCCCTTATGATTATTATATATATATATATTATTGTTTTTAAACTATTTTAGACATTTCTTATGAATTTATATAAACTATTTTATATAAAATTTTTATTAATCTATTTTTTAGAAATGTTTGCATCATTGTAAATGTAAATAATGATTGGATTTAAATATTACTTTGAAACTCCATAGATTTTTGTTTAATATTGAATGATTTATTTGGATACTTAATTGTTAAATAATACTATATAATACTTGATGATACCCTACTATGATTTTAGATCACACCCAACATTTGCCTTTGGGCATTTGAAGATTATGTTTCTTTAAGATTGAGCAAGAATAAATCTCCACCTAGAGGTGGTTCTGGTTACTGATCTTTGGGAATCGAGAGTTTTGTTCATTGGGACATTAGTTATACTCATATTCTTTGGTACTTTGATGATGTAATTTGTGTTTCTTACACCTTTTTTACTTCTAGTACAATTCTCACTGTGGTTTTTTTCTTTTGTGATGACTGAAATTTTTATCTTCCTTTAGTTTTTTTGGTGGTTAATTGATTCCCAAATTCATATTATATGATACCGGGTGCTAGTCGACAACCTGTGGGGATTAGGAATTTTCTTAGAGGTATTTTAGGACTATCATGGTTATCATGGTGCCAGTATATCCATGGTAATTTTTTACTGTCAATAACTTTCCTTTGAAATATTCAAATTTCTATGATCAATAGACATTAAATTTTCTTTTAATAAACATATTATTTATCATAGATACGATTGCTTTCTGGCATGTATACCATTCTTAATTATAGTTTTTAGTTTGATTATCATTTAATAAACGGGTGGAATACAGATAAATCTATATCCTTTACTGAATACTGATATTTGGTAAGAAATATTGCTAATGAATTAAATCGATTATTAAATATATGTAGAATGATTGGTATATGTATGAAATGGGTTAGGGACTGGTTAATGAAATCCCCTCAATGCATCGATAGTATCATGAGACAAGATGAGTTTCCCACAAACCCTTCATGTTTATAACCAAGCCGTTTTAAACTATATAGAGTATAGATCTTGATAGTTATTGTCTTTTGAAAGGACTTGACCTATATTATATGGGATTTTACCTCACATGTTTTAATCCATCTTGAGGAAAAATCTTAATGGTCAAGGCATCATGTACATGGGAGACATAATTTCCAATAATTAATCATTTCCTTCATTTAGAATTTACTTATTATTAACCATGGTATTTTCTATATGTTATAACCTAGGGATGCATTTCATTATCATCATATTGATTAAATAGAATGTATTCATAGTTAATAACCATTATATATTGATTCTTCCTTCTCATAACATAGTATTCAAGTTATTTAAATGGAATATGTTTTTAGTAATTTATCACTCAATATTTATTATGCTTATTGATTAATGATAAGTTCCACTATACTTAACCCTTACTAGGAATTTGAGAGCATCCTTATTTTTATCTTTTCTCAGGAGTATATGATGTCTACTATGATTGATATATATGGATATTATAGATGGAATAATGATATTCTCAAAAGGAAAAATATTTTGTAATTTTTGTTTTCAAATGTAATGTAAGATTCATGTTTTTCACTGGTTTACCAATACTAATAAACTATTCAGTCCTTCTAGATATGATTCCTTGTATCTTATTCTAATGTAATGGTAGAATGAATTGCCTCTAGGCTTCTGGGGCTAGTTCCACTATAGTTTGTATCAGATCTATTTGAGTAGAAAACATGGAATCTAATTTTAGGGGAAAATATATTAGGGAACTTAACCCTATGATAGAATTCAAGGTTGAATATAGATGATCATTCAAATTTTTTGGTAAGGATTATATTTTTGAGGTTATTATTGTAAATATATCCATGTATGGATTCTGAAAGTGGTTATGGTTCTAGAATAGATGCAATTAGGGTTAATAACTATTAAAAGGGTGCTTTGAGAATGACTCAAGCATTACCTGCTACACAAAAACAGGTCACACTACACAACTATTTTAACACTCTTAGGGGATATTTTTATGTTAATTTAAATTTTATTTAAAACCCATTATGAAGTGTTTGAATACACAATGACTATAAATTACATTAGATAAACCTGAGACCAAGGAAGTACCAATGTTGACATAAAAAAGTTGAATTATTTGTTTATTGATATTCAAGAATTAATTGTATAAGTATTTTTATAAATAGAATTATGTTATAATAATCATGAAATGTTTAAGGATTGTGTTAGATTTTAAAAACATAAATTTCTTCATTGATATTATAGTTATGGATTCTATCATTGGTTATGATTTCAAGGTTGATCATAAGTTCAATTTTTTAAGAATCCACTTTTAAAAAAAATCATAGGAATATAAAAAGGTTATGTTTATTTTGGGAGAAATTTATGGAAATATAACCCATTGGTTTAATATATGTTTTAGTGAAAAATTATTTAAAGAATAATTCCATTATATTTTATATACATAACATTAAAGGTATTGATATTCTTTAGGGTTAATATAATCATTAATTATATTTTTAATAATAGTGAAATAAGATTATTAGAATTTGAAAAAAATACGTTTTATTGAAAACCTTGGTAACAAGGTTATTTAATGATTAATTAAACTTCAATAATTATCATAATATTGTTTTTAAAACATTATAATAATTATAATAAAATATTTTTCAAGAAGGGCAGCCACATGTTGGGTCAAAACTGGCGCATCCATAAAAGCGGTGTTTCTTGCACCCATGACCGAAGGAAGATAAGGGTTTACCACCTACCACCGGCCAATGTGAAGTCCTAGATAATAAATCAATATTTTTACATAAAAATATGATGAATAAATATTAATTATAAACTATAGTTACTAATTTTTAGGTTTATAGATTAATGTATAAACCATATTAGTTTTGGAAAATACATAGAGATATATAGAAGAACTTTCACTCATTTATGGATCATACAATCTGTTAAAAGTGAATTATGGTGCTTCAAGAATAAAGCAAATTATTTCTTGGATATTTATTTCTTATAGTAAGAGATGAATTGGAAATTTATCAGTGAAAAACAAATGAATGAAATTATTTTCATGAAATTGAAAGGTATTTATAAATTATATTCCCTTATATTCTTGGTCAATAAAAGAATTTCACAACATTAGGAAAAGGGAGTTGAGACAAAAATACTATCTTATTACATTCATATTCAATGAATAAAATTTATTTTTAAATCATCACATATTTAACGTTTTTATCCCCTTAATCTTCCATCTATCATTATTATTATCCTGATCAATGAGTAAAATCATTATCAATAATTATTTTTCATTTTCCTCAATCTCTATATCTTTACTTGCCACAAATATTCTACTACGTAGAATCCTAGTTATATGATATTACATAAAACATTGGTACGTCCAATTATATATTATTAAGTGGTTGTTTTACTGACCCTTTTCATTATTTGGGGAATTAATAAATTTATTTACAAATATCAATCCCTTTATTATTGTAAAAAAGTTTAAATTTTGAGAATTCATTTAAGGTTGGGAGAATATAACAGCCAAAGTCTTAAATGAATAACATTTTATTCAATAGTATATGTGACATGAAAAAACAATCATAGAAGAAAATATAACACCCAAATAAATTAAAATATAATCTTTTAAAATAAATTTTAATCCCTATATATCTTATGATACACACTAAAATGAGTTTCTTATATAGCTTGCGTACAAGAAATATTGAGTCTTACCGAAAAATAATATTCTATAAATAATATTATTTAATATGATATTTATCACCTAGAAATTGGAATGGTGGGAAGGAATAGTATTAACTAACTTATCAAAAATTATATATTACACTTGTTTATTAATTACATATTGATTAGTAATAAATTAATTATCATTTAAAATAAAAATTAATGTTTCCTGAAAAAAATACTTTTCTAAAAGAAGGATTAGTCGCACATTACAAACATAATTTTAAACTAATTATTAAAAATTTTAAAAAAACATTTGAAAAAATAGACTTCATTTTTTAAATCAAAACTTCAAATTTATATTATGGTGAATTTTTTGGATTTTTGGAAATGACTCATTTTTTATAAATAGGGAAAAATAAATTTTCACTGAAAACATCCATTTAATTTTAATAATTTATAATTTTTATTTTTATTTTTAATTATATTTATTGTAAAATTAGATAAACTATTAACATATTAATCTAATTTAGGTAATTTTAATCAAATTCGTATTAAATTTTAGTATAAAAACATTGTAAAATTTAGAAAAGTTTCACTTTAAAACCCACTTTCTCACCCCATTTGCTGGATTAATTTTAAAATAACGTTTTACACTTATATGAATTTAATTTATAAAAATGTACTCCATATTTTGATTCATAATTACTCATAATTTATAATATGGTAAACTTAATTTTTGACCAAAATGAATAGTGAATGAAGTAAAAAATATTTACCATAGTTAGGGTAAAACAAGATTAATAAGAGGATTAAACTAAAATGATAAGAGTGAAAATGACCTAAAATATTATATAAATTTTTTTAATGAGATTATTTAGGCTGTCTAAAATAGATTATTTAAATATGGAATTTAATTCTCACTTTCTTTTCAATATGACTCATATAATAAGTTAAGTAATAAAAAAGTGAAAAAAGATACCCTTAATCCTTATAATATATACAATGCTTTTAGATCAAGATTAAAACAACCTTAGTTAGTTTATAAATATTATTTTTAACAATAAATGAATTTTTTTATCATGATAGTTTATCATTAATTTTTAGAGATGAATTAGTTACATAAAATGCATAGAAAATACCAATTCAATAATTATTTAGTTAATATAAATATAACTAAAACTAAAGATAATAAAAGTAAAGTAAATTGAATTAATTATTGTCTTATAATGATTTTTTATATAAATATATCAAGATAAATATTTTTGAACAAAATATATTGTGTTTACATCATTATATTTATATATTTAAAGTTAATTTATATGAATAATGTCAAAATTGGCATTAATTTTATTTAATGATATACTATATTTTATTAAATGAATTTAAATTACTAAAAAACCTATTATCTAACAAAGTTTTTTTTATATGAAAATAAATATAAAATATATTCCATTCATGAACCAATTTCACTCTTATAATTACTATAATTTCCCTAAAATAGTAAAAACTTGGTTTGTGTAGTTAAGGTTAAAACAGTGCTTTTGCACGATCATGCGCTTGTGTTAAATTATATTATCTTTACACATAGGTTTTTTATTTGATAAATTAGATTTAATATTTATAATCATTTTTTATAAAATATATAATAAGGATCATTTTAATTTAATCTTAATGGAAAACTCACCTTGGTTAGAAAACTGGTTACCGTCGTGAAATACAAAAATTATAAAAATAAAGAAACATAGACCATAATGAAAAAAATTTTAACCCGTGTGTTTAAATGTCTAGTGGAGTTATGGATTAGACATATAATCATTCTGATCAATTTATTATACATTTTGGATCAAATTTATGTAATATTGACATCTAAATAGAGAATACTATTAGTATGTACAAGAATAGAACTCCTTAACTATTAAAAGGGAACTCACTCCCCTCACTTATTCATTTCACTAAATATACTTTTATTGAATAGAAAACTAACCAAATAACATATAAATGTCCCAAACCTCATCACAGAGTCCTTATTTTTGGAATAAAGAAATCCTTTTAAGGCTCTAGTACGAACTGAAAAAGGATACCCGAAGAATAGATAATGTTCTTCAATTAGGTTCTTTATTTTACTTCTTTCTACAACCTCTTCAATTTTTATTAAAACATGATCGTATAATACAATATTTATATTAAATATAAATATATTATTTTATTATAAATTAGTGACTTAAAACCACCTCAAATTCCATAAAATGGGTTATAAATTCCTCATTCATGTGTATAGTGGACTACCACCTCGCGAACCGATGACGTTCATTTTTTGATTTCCACCTATGTAGGCTCAGTAAGATTATTGATATAAGGTATATATATGATAATTATAATATATTGATGCCTATTTAGTGAATATATAATATATACAATTTTAACTTCTATTTTTCAGGAGATATGATAACATCACTCGTGTGTATGGTGGAATGCCGCCTCCCAGAGCAATGTGATTTGTCTTTCCCTAAAGATTCGAATAGAAGGTAATAATATAATTTTAATGATTATATTTGATATAAAATAATAATAATTATATTTATGTAAAATTTATAATTCTAGGAAGATAATATTTATCATTTTCTTTCTCTTATTTTCATACACATAAAGATGATAACATCATTCTTGTACGTGAGGACCACCTCCTTCACGAAGTGATGTCAATATATTTTCATCACCACATAATATGGATGAAATATTTAAGTATATAATATGGTATATATGAAAATATTAAACATACACACCATAAATTATCAGGTTTGGAGAAACTTGAGGTAATGTTGACCTCTCAATAGTGAATACTTTTGTGTGTTTACAAGAATGCTACTACTCCTCAACTATAAAATGGAACTCACTCCCATCACATAATCATTTATATCAAGGAATTTGTGTCATAAAATTTATTCAAAAATAAATTCAAAACATCCATAAAATATTCCTTTAACCCGTATATTTTTCATAAATCCAAACATTGAAGGTTTTCGCCAATACCCAAGGAGGATACCCGGAGAAGATGTAGTATTCTTGAACGAGCGTCTTTATTTTTCTTCTTTCTCCATAACCTTAATTTTTTAAAATAAAGATGATATAATAAACATAGTATCTTACCTATAATGAGATTTTTTTATAACATTTTCATGATATAAAACCATATCAAATTCCATCAAATGGGTTATGCAATCATTATTCATGTGTATAGAGAACTATTACTTCATAAACCGATGTCGTTCATTTTTCTATTTCCACATATCAAGGTTTTATATAATGATATATATAAGGTATATATATGGTATTTATAACATTTTTATTCATTTTTATTCTCTTTATAATATATAAGTTTTTTCCTTCCATTCCATAGGATATACGATAATGTCACCCATGTGTACGGTGGATTATCACCTCACAAAGCGATGTGGTTCTTCTTTCAGTAACGCTTCACATGGAAGGTGATAAAGATAATTTTAATGATCATATGTGATATAAAAATAATAATTATGTTATTAAAGAAGTATTTATCATTCTTTATTGATAATATATATCATTTTATTTATTTCCTTTTACGTGTTGATGATAACATCGTTTGTGTACGTGTGGACTACCCACTTCATGAAGCGATATGACCCTATTTTCATCCCCCCATACGTGGATGACATATATAAGAATATAATATGGTATATATAATATTATGATAATTCTGTAAAGTTAATATATTACTAACCACCTTTCTATAATGATCATTGAAAAATTTAAATGTTTCTCATGCATACATTCTACATATTGTCTATATGATCATAACAAACTTATTTGTTCATAAACATAATTAATAATTGGTATTAAATGTAAAAATGAAATAAAAATATTATAAATATGTCATGATAATTATTCTGAGGAAGATAAAACTATACAATATGCACACGAACCAGATCATTCATGATAAAACATGCATGACAAAACATGTTAATCAACACCCAACATAACGGAAATAATTATATATTATTAACAAAAGAGTGATATGTTTTTATAAAATGATCATATATGATATTATAAATATTAATATGATTATTGAATCAGTTAATAACATTTTTGAAACCACCATTAAATATGTTGAATCGTGTTCAACCAAAAGTATGCATAAGGTACAAGATTTCATAACTCATTTTCCACTTAATGGGTTAAACATATACTTTGTTGATTATATCATGCTAAGATTATGAATGTAATGACTTTTGATTATATTATTTTTTTAATTATACTTTTTTTTGATTTATTATTTATACACATAATCCATTAATTGTTTAATGTTATGATCAATTTAAATTTTTATTTAAAAATCTAATTATAATCAAGATTATTTATTCTAGAATATAAGTTGAAGGAAATTATAGGAAAATTTTCTTATAAAACCATTTAATTTTATTAGTAATTTTCTCTTTAGGATTTTTCAAGTAATAGTACCATTTTTTCACTCTATGTAACATCAAATGTTTTTAAGAAAATAAAACATCATTTCTCGCTCTGGTTAGAAATATGTTTTCTTCAAAAAACCATTTTTTATAAAAAAAAATTAACAATTTCAAAATGATTTATCAGTTTCATTTTCTCTGATTTTAATCCTTTAATTTATTTTTAATGTAATCTTATTTTATTTTAAAAACAATTCAAGTTAGGAATTTACTAAAAATTTCAAATGATTATTCCTGACCTTTTATAAGTGAGGCACATTCCTAATATTTTTATAGTGAAAAAGGAATGTTAAGTTTTACTTTTACAACATGAGAAAAAATACCCTATTTAATGATCATAATTTACTTGAAGCTTCATTTTTAAGTTTATGAGGTTCTTTTTAAATAATTTTTAAAGGATAATTTAAAATTTCATGACTTAAAAAAAATAAAAATGAACAGGTCATTTTCTTAGATAAATTATTTATTTTAATTTTTATTATGTTTATATTCATAAATGAAAATGACCCTTTATTTTTTACTATAATATTAATATGTTATATTGATACCACCCTTATTCTTCCTATGGGTGGTTTATGATTCTCTTTACAAAGGATAATATTGACATTCACATCATTATTTCACTTTTTCAGTCAATGTAATAGCATGTTACTATTTTCATGTATTCTTAAATCCCTATTTTGATCATTCATTTTTTTATTCAGTTAAGGGTGTTTAGATATAAATTTTTAAATTTTTTAATGTTTTTTGGAAATGTGTTTTTGGTGATTGGTTTTCCCAAATTATATTCTATCCTAGTGGAAATCATGAAAACCAAAATATTGGGTGTTTGTTCGGCTAGTGCACGGTTTGACAAATAGTTTTTCCACCTAGTTAAAATAGTGCACCTTTTAAAAAGGGGTCTCATGGTCAGGGGTCATAGTTTTTCAAACCGTTCAACCCTACCTAGCTAACCATGTGTACCGAAACTTCTAATCTGAAAATTATTTTTAAAATCCCGAAACCCTCAGATTGTGTGTCTGATGGGACTACATGACCGTATCATGTTTTCTTCCTTATAGGAAGCTCCCAAGAGGATATTTTTGCCCCTATACACCCCTCTGGAAGCAGATTAGATCTAGGAGAACTTCATTTGATCCCTTCCCAATAAGATTTCTCTTCATGTTCTCTTTCTCCTGCTCATTCTAATCTCATACCAAGCATTTTATATATATTTGTTTTGTTGGAGAATATAACCTGTTTTATATATTTAATCTAGGATTTACTATTGGATCTTCATTTCCAGTGTTCTTATTTGGAGTTTCCTGATTAGGGATTTGTGTTTCGCGATCATATGATCCTAAGGTAGGTGGTTTCGTTTTTGATTAAAAATTAAGTTAAAAGTAAATGGGTTGATTTAATTAAATTTATTTCAATTTTATTTTTTGAATTTGATTCTTTTGAATTATAATTTGTTTAAACCCCAGTTAAATTGAATTAGGGGGGTTTTTTATTTTAGAAATATTTGAAAAAACCCCTAAATTACATTAAATTGGGTTGTGTTATGAAATTGGATGGAAAATTGTGAAAATTATATTTTGGAATTAAATTTTGGAATTTTAATTCATAAATTGATTTATGATATTGATTTAAAATGTGTATTTTATACAAATGTTTTAAATTGTTTTGATAGAAACACATTGGTTTTATCCTGGAAAAAGGCTTAATTTGATTAAAACCCCATTTTTAATTTTAAATGGAAATTGACATATTGAAATTAGAAAATAGGTTTAATTATATTTTGAATGGTTTTGAAATAAATTTACCATTATTGATTATTGTTCCAGCACATGAAATCCTAGGTAGTTGTTGAGTAATTAGGTAAAAAATTCTAGGATAGGAATTTCCTAGAACAAGATTGACACTTTAAAACTATAACATAAACGTTTTGTAAGATGTTATATTTAGTAAGATATTGGTTTTCCCTCATTGACAAGTGTCAATGGGACATGTGTGTACAATTTTTTTTCATTAGATACGTGTTTGAGGATTCCATAACCCAGAACAATCATACATCTTGGAAGATGACCATGTTGCTCCTTTTTGATATTTTTATATATATTAAATTATTTTTAAACTATTTTACGCATCAATTGTGTGTAACACCACAATCTTCCATGGTACACTTCTCTTTGAATAATACAATGGCTTGTGTTGTATGCAAATTTGAGTTCTAGCACACCACGACCAATCAAAATAGCTATTATGAATAGTAATACCCACTTTTTTTAAACAAAAATTATTTTTCAAAATGGCTTTCATTTTTTGATCCAGAACATCAAAATTATCTTAAGGTGAATTTTTGGTATTTTTCTGAGAACTTTCAATTTTTGATGAATAATGAAAAACACTACATTATTGTTTAAAACCGAATTTTATGTAAATAATTATTGTTTTTATTTAAATTTATTTTAAAGTCAAAATAGATACATAATAACTATATTAGTTCAATGAAATTCATTAGAGTCATTTTTAATAAGATTTGATGTATAAAATTTTATTGAATTTTTTAACGTCTTTTACCTACCTTCTAGGAACATTTGAAAATTTGCATAAAACATAATTTAACTACTTCTGTTAATTGAATTTAAAAAATCCTAGATACACGGTGGAAATCAGTAAGTAAAATGTTTTTCTATAGAATGAAAATAATTTTTGGTGAATAGTAACTTTTGAATTTTATTTACCACGGTTAAAAGTAAATAAGGTAATTAAAGGTAACAATGATATTATAATTACCCTAACACTTTTCCTAATTCTATTTTATAAGTTATTTCGACCAAAATCAACCTTAGGGATAAAATATGATCATTTTGTTCCACTTGGATTAGATTAGGATATTTATTATTATTTTATTTAAAGAAGAGTAAAAAGTTTTAAATTCAATGTTTAATAACTAAACCATATTTAATATAGAGTTATACATATGATAAATTCAACTATAAATATTCATTATAAATCTGAAAACATTTCCTACATAATTTTAGTTTATTTATAACTTTTAGATGTTAAATAATTAAATTTATTTATGACACAATGATGATGCAGCAATTACATTATTATTAAAAGTTTAAATAATTGATATTATAAATATTAATATAATTGTAAATTGAGACTTTTGATGTATTACACGAATTTTATAGGTTAATATGAAAATTTAGGGTTTATTAAATAAATTTTTTTAAGTGATAATGTGGTTATGACTGTCAAAAAAACCAAATACTAAATAGTGTCAAAATTGTCATAAATGTGTTTTTAAAACAGATACTGTATTATTAAATGATATAATATTCTTAAAAATCTATGGCTTGGCCAAAATAAATAGATAAGGTTATATATATATAAAAAAACCACTTGGGGTTCTCTTGTCTTTTTATAGTAGGTTTATTATCCATTTATTATAATAATACAAGAATACATGGTAAAAGTTAAACAATTTAACTAAGAGTTAAATCCAAAAGATAAGGTTAATATGGTGACCTAAACCTGTCTAAAACCTATTGGTTTAGATTTTTTCTACCCATCCCCACCTTATCCTCGAAATAAATCCTTTTTTAGCCATTATAAACCAAATATGATTGTATAATAAATTAATATTTCAAGCTTTTCCTAAATTGACCCTCACCTCTCTTATAAAAGGGTACTTCCCCTTCTCTCAAAATCAGACCGCCAAAGCCATTTGTCTCGGATAAACCCCTATCCAATATCCTACCAACTACCATCAATTCAACATAGAGGTCTTACTTTGATCATAATCCAACCTAAGGAGCCCTTCTGGTCAAATGAAAAGGAATAACTCGAAGAAGAGGTAATTATTTCACCACCTCTTTCAAATTTATTTTCTTCTTCCCCTTACTATTTATTTGTTGTTTCCATACCAAAATAATAACTCTAGTACCTTTTAAATACTAAGATGTTATTATAAATATGGTATAACCATATTTATTATTCTATCCATCCTATGAATGACAATGTCACCATAAGTACATACGTACAACTTACCGTCTCCACGTCATGGTGTAGTTTGTTATTCAACGCTTAATTATATGGATGGTTATAATAATGAGTATAATTGATGTAAATAATAAATATAACAACTTAATGATTCTGTATATATTATATACCATCCAATTACATATTATTTCACCATCAATAGAATGATATCGTCACTCATGTGTACGTACAGATTATTTTCTCCATGAACGCGATGAGATTCATTCCCCATCATAAACATTCAATTATAATTTTAATTTTATGATTTAAAATAATTATTAAGAACTTAATATCAATCTGTATATGAATCAAATACATCCTATCCATAAAAAACATGAATTATGTAACAAAACATATATAGGAAAAGGAATCTGTTAACACCCAAAACAATGATACTACAGATATATTATTAACAAAAAATATTAGAAGATCATATATGATTTGTTATTTTTGTATATGGTTCTCGTATAATTTAATAAAAATTATTTAACTATTATACAGGAGGTTAACATACCCTTGATTAAGTAAAATTACAATGTACGGGTTAATTTTATAATCTATTTATTATCTGAGGTTGTTTATATGTAAGCATCTACTAGGACCTCTTTATCATCCACATCTGTGTTTCTTAAAAATGTATTTCAAAACATTTTTTCTATTTACCATACTATTGGTTAAATTCATTTATAGCCTCATTAGACATTTTATAAAATGTTTTCAAAGGAATATTTCCATCATTTTCCAAACAAGGTACTTTACGACTTTTTCGAAAAATTAAGGTAATAATGTTTTTTTAACTTATACGAAGGGTGAGACTATTTTTTGACAATATATCACCTTTAAATCTTCCCTTACAAGCTTATAATAATATTTTCAAAATAAATGTTTTCTTTTATAATTACAATACTTTTAAATGATTTCAAAATTGAAAGATATATTCCTCTCAAATATTTTTGATTTCATCTATGTCAACTTTCTTTAATTGATTTTACACTTATTTGATGTTGATTTATTATGATAAAATATTCTATATTATATTAATGTTTATGTGATATGTTTGACTATGGATGTGTTATTTTTATACCATTCATGGTTTATGGTTAAATTATTAACATTTCGTATGCTAGTTTTAATACGAATGTTTAAGTATGTTTCAACCTTTTCATATGAGGAATGCATTGGACTTAGTAAGTGACGGGTGGATCCCACTATAGATCCAAGATGAATCGGTAGGTATAATGAGACAAACTAGTGTCTTGGAAGAAGGCCTTAACAAAATAATATTTGTAGTCTTGGCATGAGGCCTTGACTATGTGGTTATGATGTCCGGCATTATTCATTCCATCATTGTGAAATTTCTATTGATATTACTTGTGATTATTCGACTAGTAGAATATCCATGTGAATAAGTAAATGGAATTATTTGATTTATCTTTTCCATATTATGTTTAATTTTAATTTTAAAAGGATTCTTTTTTAGTCTTATACAATACCTTAAATTTTTATTCTTATTTTTGATAGTTTATGATATATTGTTATCCTTACTGAGAATTTGAGCTCACCCATTTCTTATGTTTTATTTTTTCCAGGATGCGAAAAGTATATTTCTATTAACCTACAAGAACAGGCTAAGGGATATAAGAGTGTTCAAAGGGGCAAAATGTTTTTTTTATTGATGTAATGTAAAACATATGTATGTATCTAGTACTTCTAAGGTTACCAAACTGATCGGTATTTTGGGACATGATTCCTTGTATGATTCCAATGTTATGTAATAATGCACCGACTCTAGGTAACTAGGGTTGGGGCGTTATAGTTGGTATCAGAGGAAGTTTAGTACAAACCTTGGAAACTAGATTTAGAAAAAAAACTCTTATTAGAGAACATTACCCTAAGATAGACTTTGTGGATTAGTGTAGAATAACTTCCTAGAATTGTGGTAATATTGAGATTTTGTGAATTTTATAAGCAATAAATCCATGTATGAATACAAGTAGGTAGAGGCGGCTTTGGTACAGATGTACTTAGGAGTGAAAACTTTGACAAGGAGTTTCGGGATTGACCCGCGATATCTTGGTATATAACAATGGGCCTTGCGACACTCTTGGTTATGACACTCGTGAGGGATATGCTTAGGATAATTCACATTTTATTTAAAAAACATTATGAATTATTTATGAGTAAATACTCCTCAAAGATAACATTTTTATGATTATGGATTATATGTATAAACAATTCAAATTATGTTAGGTATTTTACTAGTCTGGAATTATGTATTGAGATTCATAAACTAATCTAGTGTATTCCATTGTTTAGAAATGGTGCCTAGTGGAAGGAATTGAAACTGTGTCAATACACATAATACATGTAGATATTTCCCTCCTACTCAAGATATTTATAGTGGATCTGGTGATTCAACAGGTGTTGAAAAACTTATAACCATACTGAGACAATTCACTCAGGTTATGAATAATAACCTTATCGGTATGGAGCACCCTAACCCACAATGTGGAGGATCAATGTTAGAGAGATTCATGTAGAAACAACCACCAACATTCAATGGGACTAAAATCCATTTGTAGCTGATAAATGGATAAGTTCCTTAGATAAAATATTTCATGCTTTGGGGAGTATCGAAAGGTAAAAGGTTTTCATGATAGTTTATCACCTCACAGTAGATGCAGATCAATGGAGGTCATTAATTAAAAACACAAAGAAGGATGAAGAAGTATCAAATATTGAATAGAGGGAGTTTAAAGAAATTTTCATAGAAAAATACTTTCCTCATGATCATCGAGTAGATATGGAAAGACAATTTCTAAGTTTGAGGCAAAAGGAGGATGAGAATGTCATAAAGTATGAGGCTAACATTACAAGGCTAGCAAGGCATGCATAAAATTATATACGTAACCCAAGGAGTATGATTGATATATTCTTTGATGGGTTAAAACCATTTCTCTGTCAAGCATTAGTCTCACAATCCTTATCATCATACGAAGATATTGTCTCATGTGTATCAAGATGGAAAAGAAATTCTCTAAGTCTTACAACTTTAAAGGAAATAAAGATAAGAATAGATCTTTTGAACACTCTAGAAATTGAAAAGGGGAAGAAGGGAAAAGTTTAATTTCCATCCTATAGTAAATATGGGAAGAAACACCCTGGTACTTGCCGAAAGGGAATGGGAGTTTATTAAAAGTCTGGTGAAAAAGTCCACCAAACTCGTGATTGCGAGGGAAAGAAAGAGGCTATCAACATTGAATGATATTATTGAAGAGAAATGGGGAATTATGCAAATGAATGTCCTATTCTCTATGTAAACTTACCTCATAAAAGGCCAAGGGATCAAGGACAAGCTTATGTGATCACTAATGTTGAGGTTGAATCTCCGAATGATGTGGTGGCAGGTAATTTAATTGTTTCCTAAAATTTAGCCAATGATTTATTGGATTCTCGATCATTGCATTGTTTCATATCTTCCCAGTTTTTCAATAAATTTAGATATTTTTAATTTGATTTACATGGTAGTTGTCAGTCAAAAATCTTAAGGGAATTATCATTGAAACAATGTTTTGTGAATCAGTTCCCATTATAGAATATAAATGTTCTTTATCTGCTGATCTCATCATCATACCCATGATTTAATTTGATATAATCCTCGGTATGGATTGGATTTCATTCCATGATTTGAAAATTTATTTTAAGAAGAAGGAGGTTACAATTTTTGATGATGATATGGAGTACCTTATCTTTAGAGAAGAAATGTCACCTTCTAATTCTTATATAGATCCACCCCCTGTAGCTCTACTAAATTCAATTATTTTGGAGGAAGAGAATAAAATAACTATGGGAGAGGAAAATATTGTTCAAATAGAGGATGTACCTATTGTGTAAGAATATGTTGATGTGATTGCGTAGGATTTACTTGTACATCCTCCAGAATGAGATATTGAGTTTTCCATTGACTTAATTCCTGGTTCAAGTCCCATATTGATGACCCCTTATATAATGGACACTATGGAATTAGTGGAACTAAAGAAAAAACTAGAGGAATTGATTAAAAATATTTATTTTCCCTAGTGTTTCTCTATGGGGAGCCCTTATTCTTTTTTTAAGAAAAAAGATGGATATATGAGGTTGTGAATTGACTACAGGGAGATCAGTGTTATAACAATGAAGAACAAGTATCCCCTACCTCTTTTTAATGATTTATTCAAACAACTTCATGGAGGTCAATATTTTTCATAGATTTACCTTTGATCTGGATATCATCATTTGTGTGTGAAGAAGGAAGACATTCTGAAGTCATCATTTTATACTAGGTATGGGCATCATTAGTTTACAGTAATGGATTTTGGACTAACTAATACACTGTCTATCTTCAAGGTTATAATGAATAGAGTTTTAAAAGAATATCTTGAGGAAATTTTAGTGGTGTTTATTGATGATATCTTGGTATACTCCAAAATCTATGAGGATCATGAAAATCACTTGCACATTATTCTAAAAACACTTAGAAGAAATGAATTATATGGGAAGTTTATCAAGTGTGAATTCTGGCTTCAAAAGATTTCTTTTCTTGGCCATATTGTCTCTAAGGATAGAATCTCTATTGATCCTTCAAAGACAATGGTAATCCATGAATGGAAATCCCATATGAGTATAACTAAGGTACACAGTTTTCTTGGTTTAGTAGGTTATTATCGGCCATCATCCAAAAATTTTCCCGATTGGCTAACACATTAACCAAGATCACATGTAAAGGGGTTAAATTTTTTCGGACAAAAGTGTGTGAAGAATTTTTTAAAGAATTGATGAAAAGATTATTCAATGATCATATATTGACTCTACCATCAGGGAATGATGGGTTTTTTATTTATAGTGATTATTCAAGGAAAAGACTGGGGTGTGTACTTATACAGAATGATAGGGTTATTGCCTATGCATCACGACAGCTAAAAATTTATGAACAAAACTATCTCATTCATGATCTTGAGTTGGAAGCTGTAATATTTTCCTTAAATATAAGAAGACACTATCTATATGGTGAAAATTTTGAGATATATATCGATCACAAGAGTTTGAAATATATTTTATCACAAAAAGAACTCAACATGAAGCAAAGATGATGTCTTGAACTACTAAATGATTATGATTTCACTATACACCACCACCTGAGGAAGGAAAATAAGGTGGCAGATGCTTTGAGCAGAAAGAATCATTGGATTTTAAAAAGATGAGAGTTGAAAGGGGTCCTATATTCATGGATCTAGTAAAGATGGATACAGTAATAATCATGGAAGGTGAAACATCAATACTTTTTCAGATGGTTTCCGAACCATCTTTATGTAAAGGATAAAAAGTTATCAGTCTAATTATGAAGAGTTTCAAAAGAAATTAAAGTTGTGAAAGATGGTAGATTGAGAGACTTTTTATATGAAGATGGAATTTTGAAATTTTGGTAGAGACTTTGTGTTCTCGATATACCCGATCTAAAAAGGTAATTTTTAGATTATCCTCACAACTCCAATTTCCTTATACACCCTTTTAACACAAAGATGTATAGATATTTGAAGGAAAATTTTTTGTGGGACAACATGAAAAGGGATATTTATGATTATGTGTCAAGATGTATGGTTTGTTAATAGGTTAAGGTTGGAAGACAACATCCTTGAGGAGTCATGTAACCTCTTCCCATACCTGAGTGGAAATGGAATGATATTGCGATAGACTTTATCATGGGACTACCGAGGACTCCTGGAAGGAATGATGCAATATGGGTCATTGTTGACAGTTTTACCAAGTCATCATATTTTCATTCTAAAAGAGAAGATTTACCACTTGAATGTTTATAAATACCATATATTAATGAATTTGTAAGACATCATGGTGTACCCCTGTCAATTGTTTCTGATCGTGATCCCCGTTTCACATACAGATTCTAGAAAAGTCTTCAGAAATCCCTAGATACTGAACTTCGTTTGAGCACTGCCTACCACCCTCAAACTGTTGTACAATCAAAACGAACTATTAAAACCTTATAATACATGTTTAGATCTTGATCACTTTACTTTCAAGGTTTGTAGGATCAATATTTACCTCTGGTAGAATTTTCCTATAACAATAGCTTCCATTAAAGTATTCATATGTCACCATATGAAGCGTTATATGGAAAGAGATGTCACACATGAACTTGTTGGGATGATGTTGGTGAAACAAAACTCATAGACCCATAACTAGTTAAAGAAACAATGGAAAATGTTAAGATTATCCAAACCCACATAAAATCATCTCAAAGTAGGAAAAAGAGTTATATCGATAACCAAAGGAATAATTTGGAATTTCAAGTAGGTGATCATGTTCTCTTGAGGGTATCTAAATAGAAGGGTGTTTTAAAATTCGGTAAAAAGGGTAAATTAAGTCCCAGGTACATCGAACCTTTCAAAATTATTGAACGAATGGGAGTTGTATCTTAGCGTTTAGAAATGCCACCAAGTCTCTCCAAAGTTCAGGATGTGTTCCACGTATCACTATTGATAAAATACATTCCTGACCCAATGTTTGTACTCATCTATGAATAAATAGAACTGGAACCAGATATATCTTATTGTGAATAGCCTATCAAGATTCTTGAGACCAGAGAACAAGTGTTGAGAAACTGGACGACTCGTCTGGTATAGGTTATATGGGGAAACCATAAGATGGAAGAGGAAATGTGGGAACCTGAGGAACTTATGATGAAGAACCAACTAAATCTTTCTATGCAGTAATATTCAAAAAAATTCGAGGATGAAATTATTTTAAGGATGGAATAATGTAACACCCCAATCTTCCACAATACGTTTCTCTTTGAATAATGTAATAGCCTATGTTGTACACAACTTCGAGTTCTAGCACACCATGACCAATCAAACATGCCGTTATGAATATAAATATCCACTTTTTGAAATATTATAAATTTTATTTTTGAAAATGGATTTCGTTTCTAGTTTTAGAATATCAAAATTATCTTAGGGTGAATTTTTGATTTTTTTCTGAGAACTTTCAATTTTTGATGAATAGTGGAAAACGTTACATTATTGTTTAAAACCGAATTTTATTTAAATAATTATTATTATTATTTAAATTTATTTTAAAGTCAAAATAGATACATAATACATATATTAGATCAATTTAATTCATTAGAGTCATTTTATAATAAGATTAGATGTTTAGAATTTTATTGAATTTTTTAACGTCTTTTACCAACCTTCTAGGCACATTTGAAAATTGGCATAAAACATAATTTTACCACTTATATGAATTTAATTTAAAACATTCAAGAGACATGGTTGATATCAGTAAGTAAAATGTGGTTCAATAGGATGAAAATAATTTTTGATGAATAGTAACTATTGAATTTAATTTACCGCGTCAAAAAGTAAATAGGGTAATTAAAGGTAAAAATTATATTTTAATTACACTGACACATATCCTAATTCTATTGGATAAGTATATTTCAAGCAAAATAAAACTTAGATATAATATATGATCATTTTGGTCCACTAGTATTAGATTAGGACATTTATTAATATTTTATTTAAAGAAGAGTTAAAAGAGTTAAATTCAATGATTAATAACTAAACCATTTTTAATATAGTGTTATACAAAATATAAATTCAACTATAAATATTAATTAGAAATATAAAAATATTTTCTACATAATGGTATTTTATTTATAATTTTTAGACTTTAAATAATTAAATTTATTTATGACACAATGATGATGCAGTAATTACCTAATTATTGAAATATTAAAATAATTGATATTATAAATATTAATATAATTGTAAATTGAGACTTTTGATGTATTCCAATAATTTTATAGGTTAATATTACTTCTTAGGGTTGATTAAATAAAACAATTTAAAATTGATAAAGTTTTTATGACTTTCACAAAAACCAAATACTAAATTGTGTCAAAATTGTCATAAATGAGTTTCTAAAACAAATACTATATTATTATTTGATATAATATTCCTAAAAATATAAGGTTTGGCCAAAAAAGATATATAATATTATATATATCAATAATTAACCACTTTGTATTCTCTTGGGTTTTTATAGTAAGTTTATTATCCATTTTTTATAATAATACAAGAATACATGGTAAATGTTAAACTATTTAACTAAGAGTTAAATCTAAAATATAAGGTTAATATGGTGACCAAAACCTATATAAAACCTATTGGTTGATATTTTTTCCACAACTCCCTACCTTAGCCTCTAAATAATTTTTTTGGAGCCATTATAAACTGAATATGATTGTATAATAAATTAATATTTCAAACTTTTCCTAAAGTGACCCTCACCTCTCTTATAAAAGGGTACTTCCCCTTCTCTCAAAATCACACCTCCAAAGCCATTTGTCTTGGTAAACCCCTACTTAAATATCCTCCCAAATACCCTGACTTAAACCTATATGCCTTAATTTGATCAAAAGTAAAACTAAGGATCCTTTTTGATCAAATCAAAAAGAAGAACCTGAAGAAGAGGTAATTATTTCATCACCTCTTTCAAAAGTTCTTTTCTTCTTCCACTTCATCTTTCTTTGTTTTTTCCATAAAAAAATTATAGATTCAGTACCTTATACAAAATGAGATGTTATTATAAATATGGTACAACCATATTCATTATTCTATCCATCCTATGAATGAAAAAGTCACTATACGTGTGTACATACGGCTTACAGTTTCCACATCGGGGTGTACTTTGTTATTCAACACTTAGTTATATGGATGGGTATAATAATGAGTATAATTAATGTAAATAATAAATATAACATCTTAAGGATTTTTTATATATGATATACCATCCAATTACATATGATTTCACCATCAATATAATGATATTTTTGCCCGTTCGTACGTACGGATTACCATCTCCACGAACCCGATGAGATTCATTCCACATTGTGACCATTCAAGAATAATTTTCATTTGATGATTTAAAATAATTATTAAGAATTTAATGTAATTCTGTATATGAATAAAATACATCCTATCCATAAAAAACATGATTGGCATAACAAAACTTATAAAGGAAAATGAATCAGTTAACACCCAAAACAATTATACTACTGAAATATTATTAACAAAGCAATATTAGAAGATCATATATGATATCATATTTATATATGTGGTTATTTTATAATTTCATAACAATGATTTAACTATTATACAGGAGGTTAACTTATCCTTGATCAAGGAAAAGTACAAGGTAAGGGTTAATTTTACAATCTCTTTATTATCCGAGGTTGTTTATAAGTAAGTATCTACTGGGACCTCTTTATCATCTACATTCGTGTTTCTTAAAAATGTATTTCAAAAAAATATTACTATTTACTAGAATATGGTTTAAAGTATTTTATACTATCTTTTTACTTTTTATAAAATGGTTTGGAAGTAATCCTTTGGTAGTTTTCCAAACTAGGTACTCTATGACCTTTTCGACAAATTAAGGTAACAATGTTTTGTTTAACTTATACGGTGGGTGTGGTTATTTTCCACCGTTATAAATCCTTCAAAGATTCCCTTAAAATATTATAAGAATATTTTCAAAATAAATGTTTTCTTTTATAATTATGTTAATTTTAATTGAATTTAAAATAAAAAAGAGATATTCCTCTAAAATAGATTTGATTTCATCTATATCAGCATCCTTTGATGGATTTTACAATTGTTTGATATTTATTTATTATTATAAAATCTTACATATTGTATTGAAGGTTTTGGGATATTTTTGACTATGGATGTGTTATTTTTATACAATTCATGGTTTATGGTTAAATTATTAAAATTTCGTATTCTAGTTTTAATACGAATGGTTATGTTATGTTTTAACATTTTCATATGAAGAATGCATTGGACTTAGTAAGTGACGGGTGGATCCCACTATACCTCCTCGATGTATAGGTAGGTCTCATGAGACAAACTAGTGTCTTGTAATAAGGCCTTGACAAACTATTATTTGTAGTCTTGGAACTAGGCCTTGAATATTTGGTTATGATGTCCGACATTATTAATTCCTTCATTATGAAATTGGCTATTGATATTACATGTGATTATTCAACTTGTAAAATATTCATGTGAATAAGTAAATGGAATTATTTGACTTATCTTTTCCATATTATGCTGAAGTTTAAGTTTAAAATGATTGTTTTTTAGTCTTATACACTGCCTTAAATGTTTATGATCATTTATGACAGTTTCTACAATATTGTTATCCTTACTAAGAATCTGAGCTCACCCCTTTATTATGTTTTATTTTTTCCTCGATGTGAAGAAGTATATTACGATTAATCTATAAGAATAGGCTAAGGGATATAATAGTGTTCAAATGGGACACGATGTTTTTTTCATGATGTAATGTAAAACTTATGTATGTATCTAGTACTTCTAAGGCTATTAAACTGATCGGCCTTTTAAGACATGATTCCTTGTATCATGCCAATGTTATGTAATAATGCACCAACTCTGGGTAACTAGGGTCAGGGAATTACATTGTGAATTTATATAAACTATTTCATATGAAATGTTTATTAAGACAATCTTTAGAAATGTTTACATCATTTGAAATGTAAATTGTGATTGTTTTTAAATATTCTTTTAAAATGTTATGCATTTTCGTAAAAAATTTAAATATTTATTTGTCTAATTGATTTTGGAATCATATTATAGAATACTTAGTAAGACCCAAGTAGGATTTTAGCTCACACCTTACCTATGACTTTCAGTGCTTAAAGATTATATTCTTCTGGGATATAACAAGGGTAAAGTACCACTTGGAGGTGGTTTTGGTTATTGATCTTTTGACATGAATAGTTATGTATTTCGGGACTTGGGTTTTAATCTAATTTTCTGGTAATTTGATGATGTACAATGGGTTGTTTACACCTGATTGAGATCTGGTATAGTTCTCAATGTATATTTATTCTTTTATGAATATTGAATCATTTATCTTGAAATTATTGTGTTTATGGTAAATTTATTCCCACATTCATATAGTATGATGACAGTTGCTAGTCTTTATATCATGGGGATCAGTAATTCCCTTCAGGATATTTTAGGACCCATATAGTTATTAGGATATCAGGGTATCCATGCTAGTTCATGACAATTTGGCATCAAAGGGAGTTTGTGCATCTTTCCTTGATGTCAGTATGCATTTCTGTATTCTCGTTGAGACATGGGAGGTAGTTTTGATTTATTTCATAGCTATCTCTCACCACAATGAGACTTATGTCACCCTGGATGGTTTTTAAATCACATTTTTAGGATTATTTCTAGTCATTTCCCTACTTAGTATTTGGATATATTAAAATAAAAAAATTATTTTTAAATCTATTGGGACTCTATGTTTTCTCTATTTGAATGTTAATATGATGTCTTCAATGTTCTATGTTGATGTTATGTATCATTATGTATCCAATAAGATGTGATAATCAAACCTAGGAGAAATATGTTGATGAACACTAGTGAGTAAATCTTCTAGTGTACCTAAGTCTTTTTTATGTCATTGTATGTACTACCCATGCTCTGGGATATGAACCTACACCAGATACCATTCATGCTCTAATTGTGTAACCTCAAATAGATGTTTTTTGGAATCATTCTCAGTACTTTATTCTATATAATCTACCAAAATTCAAGCTCTATAATGATCCACAAGAGGCTGATGAATGGTTGATAAAGATTGATCATTTTTTATGTTCTTGGAAACACCTGATAAAATAAAGGTGAAGTGTTCCACCTTTATGATGGAGAGACCTAGACAGAGTTGTTGTGACATGATGGTTATGGTAAAGAAGCTCGATGGATTAGGGTGGAAATACATTAATGATCATTTCAATGGGAATTTCTATTCAGAGTCGATGGTGTTGTCCAAGGCTATTGAGTTTTTCAAAATCGAGTTAACTAAAAAGACCATGATTGAATATTCAAATAACTTTGATAAGATAATATAGTTTTCCCCTAATATAGTATCTAATGAGATTATTAATACTCGATGGTTTGGGATAGGACTTCAATCAGATATGCATCCCTAGTTTTTATTTGTAAAATATGACTTATTATGTTGATGTGTTGGATAGAGCATTGATGGTTGAAATGGAACTTGACAGAAAGTCAACATTGTTGAGAGTATATTTTCCTCCCATTGGATGTTCAGTGTGTTAATTCAATGGAAAGAGTAATTTTTATGGTTCTCATGGTGGTTCTTGATAGATTTTTTTTCCTAGAACATCTGCAGTTCCTCCAAGAGGCCCTTTAATCTGATACTAGTTTGGAAAGTCTAAGAATTCTAAGTGTGTTTTCACTGAGACACCCAAGATATGTGTCTCTAGGGGGTTCTCAAGTCACCTTCATAAGTTCTCCCATATCTATTCCACTCTTCATAGTGGAATAGTTTCTATAGTGCCTACTAAAACTATGGTTCAATCATATGATTAATGGTAAAAGGGGTGCTGGAAATAGGCATCCAGAACATAGCTTCTTAATGATGTGGAAGATTTACTAGAGGATGTAGGTACATATCCAGAAAATATGAGAGTTTCTATCATAATAAAATCATCATTGGTTACTGATTTATTTGATGTTGGTTCATCTCATTCATTTATTTCAACATGTATTTTTAATATGCTAAATCTTTCTACAAAGCATTTATCTTATGTGATGGATATTACTAATATCCTTGGACCAAAGAGATATAATTTTATCTAAAGTCTTTCTTGTGTTATCTCCTTCGTACATCAATATTTTTTGATTTTTCTAGTTCCTAACATGAAACCCCTTGACATCATATTCTTCTTGGATTGAATTATTTCAAATAATTCTTGGATTGATTGCAAAAATTGATTGTTCTACATTAATGCTCCTGATGGGGTTTTCTGAATCATTCAAGGAGAATGGGACCTAAGGTTGAGTAGAGACAGACATTCTTATCCATAGTTGTGGAAAGAAATAATTGTGTTTGGTTTCGATTTAGAGAGAGAATATTTGAGTGGTGGTCTCTTTAAATTTTTCATCTAGTGTCCTAGCCTTTTCCCTTATGACTTCTTTGGGTTTCTACCAGTAAGGGAGGTAGAGTTCTCCATCGATTTAGTGCTTGGTACTGAACCAATATTAATTCCTTCTTACAGCAAGGCTCTAGATAAAATAAAGGAGTTGAAGACTCTATTGGATGATATTTTGGAGAAAGAATTTATATACCTGAGTGTGTCACCTTGGGCGGTGATGGTTCTGTTTTATAAGAAATATGATGGGTCACTTTGCATATGTGTGGAATACTGAAAACACAATTGATTCATGATAAATAAAAAATATTCATTTCCAAAGATTGATGACATATTTGGACAGCTAAATGGGGTGAAGTTCTTATTTAAGATTAATCATCGATATAGTTACCATTGGTTGAGGATAAAAGAATATGAAATTCATAGAACCACCTTTTGTAGTAGGTGAAACCATTATGAGTACCTTATTATTTCATTTGGTCTAACCAATGAACCTGATATCTTTGTGGACATAATTAATAGGTTATTCTAGGTGTATATTGATTCTTTATGGTGTTCTTTTAGGTTGAAATGTTTTTTACTCTATGTTTGAGGAGTATCATAAACCTCATTTGAGTGTAGTTATGAATTTTTTAATAAATAAATTATTTTATTCCAGGCTTTTGAAATGTGATTTCTAGACTCAGGGAGTGATGTTCTTTGGACCTGTGGTTTTAGAACATGGTATTTCGGTTGATCTAGAATAGTTGAAAGCTATTATGACATGGGATCAAGAAAAAAATGTTTTTATGATTTGAATATTATTGGGTTTATATGGGTATTATCATCAGTGTGTAATATTATTCCCAAATATGGATTCTATGGTGACTTATCTAACTCATAAGGGAGTAATGTTTTCTCAGGATGAAAATTTCTAGAGTTCCTTGGTTGATATGAAACATATTTTGACTACTGCACTGGTGTTACCTCTTCCAAAGGCTGGACATGGTTATGTGGAATTCATTGATGCATCAGTTTTAGGTTTGGGATTCATTATTATGCATGGTGATCTTTTTATTTTTTATGGCTCTCATTAGATTAGGCCACATGAAAAGAATTATCTGACCCATGACCTAAAACTTGCAGTTGTGATGCACGCTCTTAAGAGTTAGTGACATTAACTTTATAGAGAATGGTTTACCATGTATTCATGTCATAAGATCCTGAGTAATATATTCTATAAAAAAATTTGAATCACTTCCAGATTAATTTGATGGATACCTACAATCCATTGATTTCCACATCACTAATACCCTGGAGAAAGAGAATATTTTTTCTGATAATTTAATCGGAAATTTCTGACCCAGATCACGAAGGAATCATCATAAGAGTGGAAGTTGATGAATATTTTTCACAGTTTTATATTGGTGTTCTAGAATCTAGGGATAAGGTTGTGTTTCTAGTGTTTACTGTAACTCCACTCTATTCAAGTTGATTTATCAAGAATAGAAGATTTATTATGAGTTACATAGCATTAGAGAGTCTCCTTATTATAGGGAGACCATTGTTGAGTGATCATTCTCCGTGTTGGGTATTTTATGATATTAGAATATTATTTTGGGTCATTAGTGGAAGGAAATATGTAATGGGGGTTTGGATAATTCTTATTGGGTAGTGTACCCAAGAACCATAAATATGATCTATAACATTCATCGATGAATCTGGTGTCCATGAATGAGACAAGGCATTGATGATTTTGTCTCTCATTATTATTCATGCCAACAGGTCAAGGTTGATCTCTAGAAACCATTGGGTTTTCTTTATCTAGTTCTTTTTCATACAAGAAAGTGAGATGTAGTCTCTAAGGACTTTCTGGTTAGTTGGCCATGTACAGAGAGAGAGAAATGTGATATGATTTTTGATCGATAATATGGCCAAATTGTCTCACTTTATATCCATTCTTGATACAACCAAAGTTGAGGAGTTGGGAAATATCTATTTGAAATTGATCGTTTAGTTGTACGGAGTTCCATATGCTATATTTTATTATCAAGATATATATTCCAGTTGTCATTTTTTTATAGGCCTATATGAGGCACTGGGATCTCAGGATTATTTAACCATGGAATTACACCCATAGTTGTATGGATGGATAGAAAGGGAAATACAAATTTCAAAGGACATGTTTCATGCATGTGTTATTAAATTTAGTGGAGTTAAGAAGATTCTTTGGGGATGATTGAGTTTCATTATAATGATAGTTACCATTATACGATCAGAAAGGCATATTTTAAGTCCTTGTTTGGATGCCCTTGTATATCTCTATTGTATTGGTTGGAGATTGGTGAATTTTTATTGGATAGAAAATGATTGGTTCAGATACAACCACAGATATTAAGTTGGTTCATTAGATAATATTAATGACATAGATCAGCTGTAATTCTTATTCAGATATTCGTCATAGACCATTGGAGTTATCAGGGGGTCCCAATGTCTTTTTTAATGTTTAACCTTAGTTGTTTCATCGAAATCATGGGACTAAAGGGAAGCTTTATCCTCATTTTTTGGGACCTATTGATTTCGTAGAGTAGGTGGGAAAAGTTTAATATCATTTATAACTTCATCCATAGTTGAAATAGATACATAACATGTTTTATGTATTGCAACCGTGAAAGTATCCATTTTATCCATCTCATGTTTTGAGTTGGAGTGATCATGAGGTCAAAACTGGTTTGTCCATGAATGATCATCCAGTCAGTATTGTTAATTCTAAAACCAACGTACTTCTTGGGAGGAATATACATCTTTTATATGTTCTATTTAATCATTATTCTAATTAGCACAAGTCATGGGATAGGGCTTCATTGATGAGAGCACAGTGTTCTCATCTTTTTGGCATGGAAGCTTCTTAATAGGAATTATGGGGACATAAAGTTTCTCTGGAGGGGTGGTTGTAACATAGTGTTGATATTTTAAGGTATTATTATATACCTATTTTGATCAAAAAAGTTTTAGGCTTTGGTTAAGGGTTTCTGGGTGAAATTTTTAAAATTTTGGAATTATTTTGGTTGTGCATGGTTTCTGCACGATTTTCCCAAACTGTGCACCCTCCTAGTAGAAACTGTCAAAACACAAATAGTGGGGGGGGGTTCATGGTTGAAGAATGTTTTGATAAACCATGTTCCCAACTAGAAGAATCTACGATCCTTGATAAAAGGGGGCACACTTTTATGGAATATAGTTTTTCTAACCATGCAGCAATTCCCTGTTAACCATGTGTATGGAACATTTTTAATCCTAAAATTATTTTTAAAATAATAAATACCTCATTTTATATGCCTTAAGGTCCTACATCGGCCTATTATGTTTTCTTATTCCTTTTAATTTTCATATTATGTAATTTCACCCCCCCCCCCCCCCACATGCCTCCAGGAGTGGATTGAATCTTGGTGAACTTTGTTTGATCCTTTACCAATAAGGCTCCACTTCTTATTTTCTATCTCCCCCTATTTTTTCTCTCCTCCCTTAGGTTTTATAGATATATATGTTATTATAGAATCTTATATATTATATTCTAGAACGTGAACCAAGGTTTGATACTCAGATCATGGTTTTTAGTGTTCTTTGTTGGATTTTCTCAATTAATGTGTTGTATTTTGTGAGCCTATGATTATAAGATAGGCGGATCAATTTTAGATTTCCAATTAAGTTGACCCTAAACTTCCTAATTTAATTAAATTTCTTTCAATTCCATTATGTTATGTGATTCATATGAAATTGAATTTTGTAAAAACCCAATTCGTTTGAATTGTGGATTTTTGTTTTATTTGAAATTAAATTAGGAAAACCTGTATTTCCATTAAATTGGGTTGTGTTTCAAAATTGGTTAGAAAAGTTTAAAAATTAAATTGTGGAATTAAATTGTGAAATTTAAACTATGAAATTAATTTTGAGAATTAATTTAAAATGTTTATTATATAAAAATAGCCTTAATTATTTAGATATAAACCCATTGGTTTTATCCTAGAAAAATCATGTGATTTGATTAAAAACCTATTTTGGGTTTTAAATGGAAATTGGAAAATTGAAATGCGAAAATGTGATGATGTCTATTTTTAATAGTTTTGAATAAATTTCCAATTATTAATTATTATTTGAGAATATAAAATCATGGGTATTTGGTGATTTATTATGGACAAAAACACTAGAATCATATTTCCCTAACACCTGATTGATGCTTTACCACTCTAACATAAACATATTCGCAGATCTTATCCTTAGTAGGATGTTGGTTAGTCATCTTGGACCAGTGTCAAAGGGAAATGTGTTCACATTTCCATTATCATTATATAAGTGTGTGAGAATCCCATAACCTGGAACTATCATACCTCTTTTAAGATGACCATGTTTCTCCCTTGTGATGGTTTTATATATATGTCATTTTTGTAAACCTTTTTACACATTCCTTATGAATTTATATAAGATTTTTTTTTATAAAATGTTTATTAATCCATTTTATATAAATGTTTCCATCATTTGAAATGAAAAGACTAATTGGTTTTAAAAATTATTTTGAAAGTAAATTCATGTTATTTTAAAATTGAATGATTTATTTGGTTGATTAATTATGTCATAATATTATATAATACTTGGGAATATCCTAAAGTGATTTTAGATCACACTCAACCTATACCTTTGGGTGTTTGAAGATTATCTTCTTTTAGGATCAAGTAAGGGTAAAATCCAATTGGAGGTGGTTCTATTTGCTAATCTCTGGGCTTGGAGAGTTATGTTCATTAGGACATGGGTTTTACTCTTATTTTTTAGTACTATGATCATGTAATTTGGGTTTCTTACACATTGTTTTACATCTAGTAGAGTTCTACCTGTGGAGTTTTTATTATGTGCATATTGAAATATTTATCATCCTTCTATTGTGTCCTTGGAAAATTCATTCCCACTTTCATATTATAGGATATCGGGTGATAGTATCTAACCCATGGGAACTACTAGAAAATAAGGATATAGCCACAGTTTTAAACCATGGCTATAGTACCAAAAACTGTGGCTATATGTTATAGCCACGGTTTACACAATTGTGACTGGTATTGGCATGGATATAGGATAAACTCTATAGCCATAGTTTTGAACTGTGGCATAGTCTAAAATCACTCATCATCTATAGCCATGGTTTTGGACCGTGGCTATAGGTCTTCACATTTCCTAAAAAACTAGCATCGTTCAGCTAGTTCTATCCCCTTGCACCCCCTACCCCCTTGAACCCCCCTAAACATCCCCCTCCCCCCTCCACACACCCTAGAACCCCCCCCCCCCCGTACACCCCCCTGCCCCCTTGCACACACACCCTTTCACACATGCATGCCCCTTTCACCACCCCTACTGGACACCCCCACTACTCCCACACCCTTCTAGATATCCCCCTAGACAGACCCCCCCCCACCCCTAGACATACACTCCCCCTGGATAGCAACCCCCCCCCCCAGAACAGACCCCCCTCCCCCCTCTAGACAGATACCCCCTGGACAGCACCCCCCCCCCCCTCGAACTTCCCCCTTACACATCCCTTTCACCCCCCCCCCCCCACACACCCCATGATCCCCTTGCACACCCCTCCCCCTGCTGGACCCCCTTGCACCACCCCTACTGGACACCCCCCTGCATAGCCCCACACCCTACACATCCCCTATTCCACTCGCCCCTACACATCCCTTTCACCCCCACCCTATACACCCCTTATCACCCCTCGGTCCCCTGGCACACACCCCCACTACACACCCCTTACCCCCCCCCCCCCGGCTAGACCTCCCCTTTCCCCCCACCCCACCCCCTGGAAAGACCCCCCTCCCCCCTACACATCCCCCCTTACACTGCCCCCTCCTACCCCCTTTCACACCCCCCCTCCACCCCCTGCTAGACACCCCTTGCACCAACCCTGTTGGACACCCCCTGCACCACCCCTGTTGGACCCCCCTTTCACAATCCCTAATGGAAACCCCTTGCACCACCCCCTGCTAGACCCCCCCCCCCCCGCACAGCACCCTGGAACCCCCATGTCCACTTGCATACACCCCCTACACACCCATGATGGACACCCCTTGCACCACCCCTACTGAACACCCCTTGCACCACCCCTGCTGAACACCCTTGCACCACCCCTACTGGACACCCCTTGCACCACCCTTTTTGGACACCCCTCCCCCTGCACTCCCCTCTAAACATCCCCCCCCCCACCTGTATCCCCTTGCACACCCCCATTCACCCCCCTAAACCGCCCCTACTGGAACCCCCATGCACCACCCCTGTTGGACACCCCCCTACACACCCATGTCCCCTTGCACACACACCCTTGCACACCCCCCCTGCACACCCCAACTAGACACCCCTTTTACCACCCCTGATGGACCCCCCTTGCACCACCCCTCCTAAACACCCCTTGAACCACCCCTGCTAGAAACCCCCTGCATATCCCCCCTTTCACCCCCTCCCCTTGCACAGTCCCCCTTGCACCCCCCCCCCCCACCCTAAAACATCCCTTAAACCCCCCTGCACACCCATGTCCCATTTCACACACACCCTTGCACACACCCCTGCACCCCCCACACCACCCCTAGTGACCCCCTTGCACCACCCCTGCTGGACCCCCTTACTCTAACCCTACTGGACACCCCCATTGCACCCCCCTCCCCCTCCTAGATAGACCCCTATCCCTGGAATGACCCCCCTCCCCCTAGTAGATTCAGGCTCTCATCTATATAGTGTTGGAGGATAATTAACAATGGAATAAAAGCCACAATAGTTGGAGTAGGTATCTACTCACACAACAGATGAAATAAACACAAAAAAAATCCTTTAAAAAATGTGTTCTAGTGTGTGGTTACACTTTATTGGAATAACAGAGGAAAATTCCTCAAACCTAAAAACATATTAAATGATGATGTTATTGATGGAATAATTAGTTATGCGTGGAATGCCTTGGGTTTTTTTTTTTGAACTGAAAAATAATGGGCCTACCTAGATTCAATTCAAAGTAGTGTTGATTAAGAGATTTAGAGGTGTGTTGGTGGAATAATTAGAGGCTATGACTACTCAAACAAAATAAGAACCTAAAACTACTAAGGAAACTTAAACTTTGGGTTCTATGGGGAATTTAGAGACTATACAGATGCAGTAAAAGAAGTATAAAGAGGTGTTTAAACTAGAACATGATCATGGTAAACTGACTAGTCACCATGATCTATCTTTTTCATTGACACTACTGTTCGAGATGAAAATGGGGATCAAGAGTAGATGAATATAGCTATATCAATGTAGGTTACTACTATTTTTTCTTGTAATCATGCACATATTGGATTATATCTACATATTGTGGGGTACAAAAGGCTTTCATATCAAGTATGAAATTGTAATAGGATCTTATGGAGTTTCCATTCCAATGACAAATAGCTGAATTTATGAAACCTATTTTATTGAATTGAAAACCTATGGAAAATATATATGTATATAAATATCTCAATGTGGTGGAAGGATATAGGGAGGGATGTGAATCTAAAAAGGATATAGTAAGGTTCTTTAAATGGATTTGTGTTAGAAACTAGCCTATCCTGAGTCATTATCCTCATAGTAAACAATGGTGGACCACATTTTGGATTTATAGATATGACATGATGTTTTACAAGTTTGAATCATCCATCAGTGAACCTTATTGACCATCAGAGAGATGATAGGTTTCGTACTACCTTCATGCACCAGAGAATGGGTCCCCCACACTATTTTATAGGATGATTTGGTACTCTACCATAAAATTGCAGGGTAAATAACCTCTAACTTTGGATTGGTAATCCACTATCATTGATCTCTCATTTGGATCAGGTCCTCTATGGGAGTTTGTGCTCCCTCATCTTTGGAGCATAATATTGAGAAGCAGACACCCCTACCAAATTCTATACTTATTATAAAAGACTCATTTCCTTCTCATCCTTGGTTATTATATAGACTTTAGAACATACCCCTCTCATCTCAAAAGTAAAATAGATGTCACACTCTTAATATCATAAATTCATTACTACTTCTATAATGGTTACAACCTAAGGGTATATTCCCAAAATAGTCTCATTCACCTATGAATGTTAGTAATCCCATCAGTAAACCATCCCTTAATCCTACCCTAAGGATAATTACTAACCCATTACCACTATGAAACTAAAGGATATCCCTCACTAGTCATGCCTTAATAGTCATTTTATATTTCTCAATTGAGAGATCATATATCAGGAATATCATTATTTCAAGATGATATTATTTATTCTAGAAGAAGATTCAATTTCATGAAAATAAAGGATATATGGTGAGGAAACACCATAGTTCATTCTATTTCTACCTCAATTAAAAATCCTTTGAACCTTATTAATCAATCACTTGAACATTGAACCTTCAACTGAGTGGGGAAATCAAAAAGAGTCAATAAAGGTGATTCAATAAGTTCAATGAAAACCAATTACTTAGGTACTAAGCGGTGAATTCTTCCTGGTAAGGTAGTCTATTTTATCTTTTCCAATTTCATAGTGATGTTACTAAAAAAGTGTCAAGTTTTCAAGGACAGTTATTTGTGTTTGATGAAAATAAAACAAATATTTTCTATAAGTTTTATCTTTTATGTGAATACTCAGTAAATGTTCTCTCAAAATGAGGATATTTTCATCTCTAAAGTGAAGTAAATTTCATGTTGAGTTGGATGAAATTTTCTACTGACCACATGAAGGGAGATTAATGATAATCCCTAATAATGAAAACATTTTTTTAAAATAATCAAGAAATTATATAATTCAAATTAAAGGTTTAGTCATAGGGAACCTACCTCAACTCAAGGTGCACTTCTTTTCAAGACAGAAACTCGGATCTTACTTTTTTTTCTACTTGCACACATATGCACCTTCACATATATATAAGGACACTTATCCTCTATGTACATATTTTCATAGAAAAATATGTACAAGGGGGTCCTTAGATATATGTTTATACTTTCATATACCCTTTTCACTTACACATGTATGCATTTTTCGTATCTATATATAAGAACACCTAGCCCCAATATGTAAATTCATACGGCCATGATTGAATATATATAAAGGGGGAACTTATATATGTATATTCCTACCTATGCATACACATGTAAGTCACCTTTTTCAATTGCTGCTCGAATCCACCTCAATGAGATCCAAAACACACTTAAAAATATAAGGAACCCAAAAATCACAAAAGCATAATTAAAATTGGGCCAAAGAATAAAAACGGAAGAAACCTTACCTAAATCCGATGTCGATCTCTCTGCCTTCAATGGCGGTGGATAGAACTGGCATCATCATAAGAAACCAGATATAAGTAAATAATGGGAAAAGAAGTGATATATAACAACTTCTTATATATATGTGATTAGTTTGTCAATTGTGCATGATAAATGATACATGACTCCATAACCAACAATGAACAATGAATATTCACATTAATATTTACATCCTAATACTTAATAACATGATCCATAATAAAGGATTTTTGTTCATGGGTAGTAACTAGGGAATATTAATAAAATTATAGGTAATAGGTAGTATTTTTCATAGACAATACATGCACATTTTTTCACAAACCATCATTAAGTCACATGTAACGTTAAATAAGTCTTCAGCATCAGGGTTAAATTTAAGGAAGATAATTTTTTTCACTAGTTCCTAACTTTAAATCTAGAAGGAGAGGTTCAATAATAAAAAAAGGAATTAAGGTCATCGGGCCAAAAAATAATACATGGACCATAGAACAAAATTATTTTAAGAAAATAGGAAAATATGATGAAGAGGAAGTTATCATTTAAGGATACATGTGCCTTTTTTTCTTAAGAAATCAAAGAGGTCCCATACAATAAGCCTATTGAGAAGGTCATTCATGACCTACATAAAGGTCACACTAAAGAAAAGGATACTATATCAAGGTAATTCGTGACCTATGTAAAGGTCATGTGAGAAAGATGATGGCTACGTAAGGGTCATCTATGATTTGCAGTAACTACATAATGTTAACTTTGGTATTACACAAAATGTTTCAAGGTAATTTTGATCCATGGTGAAGTGATGGAAACCATTTCAAATGGTTTTTTGAAATGAAAAAGCATCCACTCCATAGTTAATTACTAACTGGTGTTTTGGTTATTGTGGTAAGATTATAATTTGTCTATGAGAAACTGTGAGTCAAAAAATCTTTGGATATGCTCATGGTGACTCAAATGAGAGAAGAAGGGGTGAGGATTAAAATGGAAAACATAATTGCAATAATTTCAAGCAATCTATATAAGCATAAACTACAATTTTGAGTTGTCGTAGACAGCGCACCTCTGTTGGAGGGGTTTTATTACAAAACAATGACTTGTTTATCAAACACAACCATTATCTTAACAAACACTTATTCAAGAATTTCAATTTAATATAAACAAGAAAAATTAAGAAGGAGACTAAATGAAATTTGAAACAGTATTGAATTAATGAGGCTGGGAGAGGGACCCTACCTCAAAGAAGCCAATCCACACTATGTGCATGACACTTTTATCAGCGACAACTCAAAGCTACTCCATCCATCCTATGGACATATGCACCTTTGCATATACATAAGGAAGCCCTAACCCCTATGTACTTGTTCGCATGGCCTTGAACATGCACAATAGGATCCATATATATATGATCACATGCATAATCCCATTATCACCCACACACATATTCATTTTCCATATATATACATAACCACACCTAGCCCCTTATATGTAATCATGCTACCATGGGCAGACATACATATAATGGGAGAACTTATTATATATATTCTTACCTATTCATATGTAGTGATTCGACCTCGATAAGAGGCTCGAATCCACCTCAACGAGATCCAAAACACACTACAAAAATATAGGAAACCCAAAAATGACAAAAAACACTATTTACAATTAGGCCAAAGATTAAAAACTGAAGAAACCTTACACGAATCTCATGTCGAACTCACTGGATATGATGGTGGTGGATAGAACCGGCCTCATCATAAGAAACTGCATGTAAGGAAATAATGGGAAAAGAAGTGAGATATAAGGACTTCTCAAATATATGTGATCGGTGTGTCAACTATATCTGATAAATGATACATGACTTCAATACCAACATGATCAAAAAGATAATATTAATGATTACACAAAAATAATATAATCCAAATGATCAAGATAAATAGTAATATAGAGGACACCTACCTCAAATGATAATCCATAAATTGATCTTAAGCTTGTATCAACCACCAATTATCCTCCAATCCCATATACCATCCATGAATACATATGAATAAGACAACAAAACATTTTAAAATTATAACTAAAATCGGTATAATTGATGCTAAACTCACTGGGTAATATAATGTACTCATGCAACAAGCCAAGTGTGGGGTCTACTCTGGACACCCACCCAGACCAAAGAAACACAAAAAGTCAAATTTTTCAACACAAAACAACTTAAAATTTCATCAAACTTCATGAAAAATGATAAATAAATCCACTGAGTAGTACACCAAAACTCAAATGACATGTAATAATGAGATTTAAAGATTTATAAGTCTCCTCTATATATGTCTCAAATGAAATCCCCATCATATAAAAGTTATCCCACCATGGGTTTAAACACCAATACAAGCATGATTTTAATTAAACCTGTGGCTAAAAACTAAGATATAGCCACAACCGTATCTTTGGTTTGGTACGTTTTAGTGGTATATGGAGACATGAGTTGTCTAACTTCGATTAAGGTAGTGATTTGTCTTTCATCGTGGAAATGATACCTATGATATCAGGGGTGATTATATATTTTATAGTATACACTCAACAGATCATACAAATTTTGGGAGTATGTCTTTTAGTTTGAAATTGGAAACAATATAAGGCTCACCCCTACCCCAACCCCCAACCCACCAATAACCCCATGACCCCCTGTACACCCCCCCCCCCACACCTGACCCCCCCACCACCTGCACCCCCCCCCCCCCACAACTGAAACCACACTACACACCCCCACCACATACACCCCCCCCCCCCCCACATACACCCTCACTCCTCCCACATACACCCCCACTGCTCCCAGCACCCCCCTCCCCCTTCAACCTGCAACCCCACTGCCCACTGCACCCCCCCCCCCACCTGCACCCCCACTCCCCCCCAACCTGCACCCCCTGCCCCCAGCACACCCCCCTTTCCCCCCAGCACACTTCCCTACCCCCTGCACACCCCATTCACCCAACACATCCCCCTCCCCCCAGCCCCCTAACCCCCCCCCCCCACCTATAACCCCATGGCCCACTGCACACACACACACCTGCACCCCCCCTGAACCTGTAACTCCACTCCATTCCCACCTGCACCCCACCTACCCCCCACCCCCCCCCCCCCCCCCACCTACACCCATGCACTACCACTGCCCCCAGAACCCCCCCCCCCCACCCCCACCTACAACCCCACTGCCCCCCCTCCCACCAACTTGAACCCCCACACCCCCACCTACACCCCCACTCCCACCTGCACCCCCACTTCCCCCATCATCTGCCCCCCACCTACACCCCCACTACCCCGAGCATCCCCCCCCCCCACCCCACCCCACCTTCACCCACACTGCCCCAGCACCCCCCCTACCCCCAGCACACCCCCTTCCCTTCCCCCAGCACACCCCCTTCCCCTAACACACCCCATGCACCCTGACCCCTGCCCCTCCCCCTACCCCTATCACACCCCATACCCCTCCCCCTCTCCTACACACCCAGGCACCCCATGCACACACCCCCTACACCCTCCCCCTTCCCCTTGGAAAAAAGAATTATTGTTATATTTTGACGAATATATTGTCATTCCTTATCAGGTTTTATTGAATGGGAATTTATTTTAAAGTCGGTATGGGGGGTTTATGAGTTCGATTAATGAAATATTAAAATTGATTATAATTCTAATAAGGAATTGAAAAATTCTTTAGAATAATATGTATTTGAAATTTTAGATTACTACAAGATTTCCAAAGGCATGTAAATAAATTTCAAAGAATTGTAAGGTCAAAAATCTAGCATAAAGAAGGGAATATGGGTTGTTTCTAATGATTATTATTCAATTAATGAAGAATTTCATTTTTATAAAATTCAAATGAAGAAGATCAAGAAGATGGACACCAAGAAATTGGATACTCTTATCTAGTTAAAAAAATGATTCATTGTGTATATTTATTTCTAACCATATATAAGATGCTTCTAGAAAAACTAAAAACACGGATTCTATATCACTTCAATATGTTAAAGATGAAGAAACCACATCATGTGGTAAATCTAGAAATTTTTGGTACAACCCACAGTAGAAAATTAATGTCTTGAAAAATGAAATGAAAGTTTTAAAAGCTGCAGAATAAATGAATTGTGATCTCATTGAAGAATTTAGGTAAACTATATAAAACATGAGAAATAAAATGTAGTAAAAAAGTGATATTATTGAGACATTTTTTCTAGAAGTAAAGCATGTGAATGAAGAAAAAACATGAGATATCCATGATCATCTCTATGGAATGATATGAAGAACAAATTAAGATAATATAAAGTGAAAGGAATTCTCAAATTCAGAATTCAGAAGGACAACTAGAGGACGGGATACGGATTAAGAATCTTGAGGACGATATTCATATTATAAGAAGGATACCAAAAACTGAAGAAAATAATTTGAAAACTATAACTAGTAGGTGTGTATAAGGAATATAGAGAGTTCAACAATAAGAAAACGTCTACTACAACCAGAGGAAAATATCTTATCGATCATTGATCAATATCAGGTATTTTGTAAAGCAATATCCATCATCAATGTCTAGATATACCATGTCAATAATGTGAATCGATTATTTCATGTACCTCTTTCGCTGTAACAAATGGAATAAATCATGAGCATGGTATAACCTTGGTGGAAATTCCACGTGGATAGAATACTCACATTCCCCCATAGAATCCTAAATGTACTGATGACCATTGGAGATATCTTTCTACCCCATTCAAGAATCCTTAATACTCATCATGGGGAGAAATCCAAGAATAAAATACCCCCATGTTCCAACTCCAAAGGTGGGAGATGTCAATCTATGTGAGATATCTATATCCTCTGGGATGTCCCCATATCCTCAACATTCACTTGTTCTTTCATTTCCATACGAATCACAATCTTCATTCCATTAAGTGATGTCTCACCACTCAAAGTCCAAAAAAAATTTGACATGATGGGTCTCTAATATATATCTTCTAAAGGTTCCATACTAATTTTAGAGTGATGGATATTATTATATGAAAACATTACCAATGGAAATCGACCACCACATTCATCCAAAGTCATAAAAAAGGATCTCAACATATCCTATAATACCAATTTAGTGCACTTACTCTACCAATCAAATTGGTATTTAATTTATATTCTCATCATCAAATGGGTCCCAAAATCACCATACAAGACTCTCAAAAAATGTGATAGTAACTAAGGATCATAGTCATATTTAGTCATTGAGGTTACCACTTGAAGTATAACGATAACTCGTATATAAAACTACCCAAAGATATCAACTGAAAATTTCTACCCAATTTAATGAAAGAATGCCAACTTATTAAGTCGGTCAAAAATAACTAAAATAGCTTCACATCCTATCAATATCTATGTATTCTGCATCACCATATCAAGAGATATTTAATCCCACTATCACTCTATGATATCAAGAGGCTATATCAAGTATGCTTACACATGATGATCAATATTAACTTGATAACATTTGATGCATAAATATATAAACTTGATGAAAACCCACTTTATGGAATCCCCCAAAAAATATGTTCAGATATTATATCCCCCTGATAGAAACCCCACAGACCCGAAACATTAACAATGAAATATTACCATAAACTATTTCTCATTTAAGATATAAAGGAACATCCTCAAATGAATCTTACTAGTGAAAATCAGAGAGGCTGATGATCTGAAATCAAAGAAACCCTGTGGTATAAATCGAATGGAGGTGGGTTGGCCACGTCGGAGTAGAATCATCTCTAAAATGTGGGGTGACTGCATCGGAGAATTACTGCAGAAGGTGGTGTAGCTGCATCAAAGCAGTGGTGAGCGGCGGTGAGCCATGGCGGAGGATAAGGGTAGTGGTGAGGTGGGGTTCATCGTGTTAATGTAGATAGAGAGGTAGGGAGGTTGCATTGGTGGTATGAAGTAGGGGAGTATTGCATGAGGGATGGATAAATCTCGAATGGAAAAGTCGAGCCGCGGTTGGAGAATATGCATCGTGAATGAAGAAATTGTGATGAAGGATGGAGTAACTGAATCCAGAGAGGATGAATGAGAGTGGATAGTAGTGAGGGAGATAAAGGAAAGTCATGAGGGAAGATAGGAGGGCGCGGTGATAGAGGTCATCGGGGATGGGGAGAGGTCATTGGGTGAGGAGGGCATCGCGGTGAGAGGGTCGAGTATTGGGGAAGGAGGAGGAGCCCGATGGGAATCGAGAAAAAAGTGGGGCGTAAATGTGTAGCCACAGATTAAAAATAAAATGTGGCTATAAATAAAATATAGCCACGGATCTCTAAAACCATGGCTATAGGACCATGTTTATAGCTTAAATTTCCGGTTGTGGGGGATCATGAATTCACTTCAGGGTATATTAGGATTGTCCTATTTATCAGGGTACAAGGATATATGTGTTATTTTGTGACATCCAATAACATAACTTTGAAATATTTACATTCAAATGATTATTAGAGATTAAATTTCCCCTAAATAAACTTAATATTTATCATAGATATGTTAATTTTCAAAATAGTATACCATTTTTTCATACAATATTTAGTTTTTTTGTAATTTGATAAACTGGGGGAATATTGATAAATCTATATCCTTTACTAAATACAAATATTTGGTAAGAAATATTTTTTATGAATTAAATCTATTATTCAATATATGTGAAATGATTTGAATATGTATGAATTGGGTTGGGGACTTGTCAATGAAATCACCTTGATGCATCGATAGTCACATGAGACAAGATGGGTTGTCCCCAAAACCTTCATGTTTGTAACCAGGTGGTTTTAATCTATCTAGAGTATACATCTTGATAGTAAGTGTCTTTTGAAAGGCCTTGTCACAAATTTAATGGGTTTTTACCCAATGTGATTTAATACATCTTGAGGATAGATCTAAATGGTAAAGGTATCATGTGTGTGGGAGACGTAATGTCTAATAGTTAATAATTTCCTTCATTTAGAATTTAGTTATTATTAGCCATGGTATTTTCTATTTTTTATAACCTAGGGATGCATTTCTTTATTATATTATTGATTAAATGGAACGTTTTCATAGTTATTAACTATTCCATATTCATTTTGTATTATATTAACATAATATTCAAGTTATTTAAATGGAATATGTGTTCATTTATTTATCTCTCAATATTTATTATACTTATTTATTGATGATAACTTCCACTATACTTAACCCTTACTGTGCATTTGAGATTGCCCTTATTTTTTAATTTTCTCATTAGTCTATGAAGTTTACTATGATTGATATATAAGGATATTCTAGATGTAATAAATATATTCTCAAATTAAAAAATTATTATGAGGTAATTTTTGTATTCAAATGTAGATTAAGATTCATGTTTTTCACTAGTTTACCCATACTATATAACTATTCATTCATTAATGATTCGATTCCTTGTAAATTATTCCAATTTAATGGTATAATGAATTGCCTCATGGGTTTTTAGGTTAGGGACACTATATTTGGTATCATATATATTTTATTAGAAACAGTGGAATCTAGTTTTAGGAAAAAAATAGATTATGGAACCTAACCCTATGATATAATTCGAGGATAAGTATTGAAGTTCATACTAATGTTTTGATAAGGATGATATTTTAAGGATATATCTGTAAATAAATACTTGTATTGATACTAAAAGTGGAGATAGTTCTACCACATATGTACTTAATGTTAATTACTAGAAAAAGGGTGCTTTAAGATTGACTCAAGCATTACCTGGTACACGAAAAATGGCCTTACTACATACCTAGTTTAACACTCATGTGTGATATGTTTAGGTTAATTTAAATTTTATTTAGAAACCATTGTGATTTATTTGATTATAAAATTACCATGATTGACCAAGATAAACCCTAGACCAAGGAAGGACCAATATTGGATTAAAAAATATGAGGTATTTTTTTATTGAGATTTAATAATTCAATTGTATAATTATTTTTACATATGGATTTTCTTGGTATAAGAAACATGAAATGTTTAAGGATTCTGTTAGATATTAAAAGAATTTATTTCTTCATTAAAATAATAGTTATAGATACCGTCATGGGTTGTGAGTGTATGTTTGATCATAAGTTCAATGTTTTAAACATCCCCTTTTAAAAAAATTCCTCTAATATAACATGATTAAGTGTATTTTGGGAGAAATTTGGGGAAATAAAACCCGTTGGTTTAATATATTATTTGGTGAAAAAATATCTAATGAATAATTCCATTGTATGTTATATACATAATAATAATGGAATTTATATCCTTTAGGGTTAATATGATCATTAATTACATAGTAACACTAGTCAAATAAGATTATTAGAATTTGAAAAAAAGGTTTTTTTGAAAACCCTAGTAACAAAGTTATTTAATGATTAATTTTACTTTAATAATTTCCATTATATTGTGTTGCGAATGTTAAAAGAATAATATTAAAATATTTAATGAAATTGAAAACCACATGATGAGTGACAAACCATCACATCCAGAAAAGTGATGTGTCTTGCACCCATAGCCTAAGGATGATAAGGGTTTAGCACATATTACGAGACAACATGATGTTTAGGATAATATATCAATGTTTTCCGATGAAAAATATGATGAACGAATAAAAATGGTGAAATAGAGGTAATAATTTTGTGGTTTAGATATAAATTCATAACTCATATTTGTTTTGGAAAATACTTAGAGAAATCTGGGAGAACCTTTCACTCATTTATGGATCTTAAAATCCATTAAAAGTGAATTTTGGTGTTTCAAGCATTAAAAAATTATTTTTTGGATATTTATTTCATATAATAAGAGTTTAATTAGAAATTGGTAAGTGAAAAACCTAATAATTAAATTATTTTTTTGAAATACAAACGTATCCATAAATCATATTTCCTAATATTATTTGTCAATAAAATAATTCCTCAACATTATGAAATGTTTCTTGGAAAAAAAATGTTATCCTATTACATTCATATTCAAGGAATATATTTTTAAATTATCACATATTTATGGGTATGATCCCCTAAACATTCCATTTATTATTCACATTTTCATGATCAATGAAAACAATCATTCTCTATAATTATTAATCATTTTCCTCAATCTTTATATCTTCACTTGCCACTGATGTTCTACTGTGTAGAAGCTTAGTTATATGATATTTCATACAACCTTGGTACTTCCCATTATATGTTATTAAGTGGTTGTTTACTAACTCTTTTAATTATATGGGAAATTAATAAAGGTGTTTTCAAATATACAACCCTTGATTACTGATAAAATGTTTAAATTTTGAGGAACCAATTTATTTAAAGTTGGGAGAATGTAACACCCTCCAAGTTCTAAAAGAATAACATTTTATTCAATAGGGTAAGCGACATGAAAAAAACTCATAGAAGAGAATATAACACCAAAATAAATTAAAATATATTTCTTTTAGAATAAATTTTCTTTCCTAGTTAGTTTTTGATACATATAAAAATTATTTTCTTATATACCTTGTGTTACATACAAAACTGAGTTTTATCGAATAGTAATAGACTATCAAATATAATACTTAATATGATAGTTATATATTATAAATTGGAATATAGTAAATTAGTAGGATCAAATAATATATATATATATATTACACTTTTTGTATAATTATCTATTTATTAACAATAAAATAAATATCATTTAAAAGAAAAATAGACGTTTCCTAAAAATATTATTTTTCTAAAAGAAGGATTAGTCACCCTTTATGACCATAATTTATAATTACTAAAAAATTTATAAAATTAATTTGAAACAATAGACACCATTTTTAAATCAAAATATATAAATTATCATAGGGTGAATTTTTTGGGATTTTTCTGAAATGTTTTATTTTTTGTTGAATAGTAAGAAATGCTAATTTTTAATTGAAAAAAAACATTAATTTTAATAATTTAAAATGTGGAATTATATTTTGAATTATTTTTAAGTTAAAATTAGATAAATTATAAATATATTAATCCAATTTGGTCATTGTAATTTGCTTAATATTAACTTATGATATAAGTACAGTGTAAAATTTAGAAAAGTTTCACTATAAAAACCCACTTTCTTATCCCATCTGTTAGATTAATTTTAAAATAACATTTCCACTTCTATTAATTGAATTTGGGAAAATATATTCAATATTTGGATTCATAATTATTTATAATTTCAAATATGGTTAAGTTAAATTTAGACCAAAATTAATAGTGAATGTAGAAAAAATTGTTTACCATGGTAACAGTATAAATGGATTTACATGTATATTTAAATAGAATGATAAGAGTGAAATTGAGATAAAATATTATATAAATTTAATTTAATGATATTAATTCTACTTTTTCCATCAGAATATCTAAAATATGGAAATTAATTTTCACTTTCTTTTGAATATGACACATATAATAAGTTAAGTAATGAAAAAGGACAAAAAGATACCCTTCTTCTATTTAATGTATATAATGATTTTGGATCGGAAAAAAAGAACCATAAATAGTATATACATAATATTTTTAAAGATAATTGAATTTATGTTCTCATGATAATTTATCTTCAATTTTTAGATATGAATTTGTTACTATAAGTGTATACCAACTACCAATATAATAATTATTTAGTTTATAAAAAAATAACATATTTAAAAGATAATAAAAGTGAAGTAAATTGAATTAATTATTGACTTAAATTATTTTTTTAGATGATTATATAATGTTAAATAGTTTTTAACATAATACATTTGAATTATATAATTTTCTTGATCACTACTAGAAATTGGGGCATTTGCAATGGGAAATTTGCAACAGGATCATATCACAAATACCCTTTTGCAACGAGGCCCCATCGCAAATGCCCTGTTATAGAAAATGACATCGTAAAAAGATTTTTTCGCAAAGGACCATCTCAAAATGTAAATATTTATGATGGGATGCGGATCCATCACAAATAGCTTCCTTGTTGTTTTTAAATACCTTATTGCGACAAACCGTTAAAAATGTCGCAAATACTATTTGCAACGAACCCATCGTAAATGGTTTAAAAAAATTTAAAAATAATAATAATAAAATAATATTAATATTAATGAAAAAATAATATTATTAGTAAAATAATTTAAATTATAAAATAATAAAATAATATTCATATAATAATAGTAAAAATAATATTGATAATATAATAATATTATTATTATTTTTATTAATGAAATAACAATATAAATATTACTAATATAATAAAAAATTATAAAATAATAAAACCTCAATATTCAAAAAAAAATATAATAAAATAATAAAATAATAATAATCAATAATAATAATTAATAAAATTAAAAATAATAAAATAAAGTAATAAAATAATAAAATAAAAAAAATATTCACAACAGAATAAAAATGCACTATATAAAAATGTAAGTAGTTAATATTAAAAAAATTACATTCAAATATTTGATCATAAAAAATAAATAGATCACTAAGGGGGAATGTCATCTGGAGGAGATGGAAGAGGGAACTCCATACCAAAACCATGAGTCAGACGTCGCATGTACTCTAATAGCCCTTGCTTCTATTGTTGCTGCCATCAATGCATATCCTCCAGCAACTTCTACTACTGCTGCTTCTTCTATCATAGGAACACTTCATGTTGCTGCTGCTACCATCGACGCATCTGCTCTTACTCTCTAAACATACTCTCTATAAGCTCACTCTAAGCTCACTGATGCCCCTAAAAATGTGATGCAGATGATGATGACTCTCCATGAGATGCTATTGAGCTAGATGCTAACATCGCAGCGGTGTCATAATAATCCACAAGCATCAATCGAGAGCTGATATCAATAACTCAGTCTATCTTGAAGGCATATTAGGTCACCTGCATCCATGATGCCTCATCAAATCGGCGGGCACTAGTCTTAGTATCGATCTCATCCTGACTTTTAGTTTTTGTATGAGATGTTGTAGCCTCATATGACTCCTTCAATTAAAATTTAAAAGTAAAATACCTAAAATATTATTCACAATTAAATTTTAAACTAAAAAAGAAAATATACTGACCACAATATGACACTGGTGAGCACTCTAATCTCTCCAATGGTCAGATCACTATACATCCTCCTATAAATTTTGAACTCTAAAATATCGGGTTGTTTGAATACCTATATGAATATAAAATAAACTGTTTACATTTAATGTTATATAAAATATTTAAAAAAAAGTAATTACCATATACTCCCCATGTATACTGAATGTACGACTACTGGTTCGATGGGTCACCTCCTATCATCCCTAGTTTTGCTGACCTACCAACGATATCCTCTAAAAAAGACCACCCAATCAGTGCAAACATAAGCCATCCCAAACCTGAGATGAAATGTAATCTCATCAGTGGGCACAACAAGACTCATCAAAATATATCAGTCCTACTTTCTCCATTAATTTCCTTCTCAAATTATATAAAAATCGATTGAAACATTGATTCATAGTTGCCTACCATGCCTTCTTGATAGCCCTACACATGATCTCATCGATGGGATACCAAAAACCCTACAAATAATTTATAATATAAAGTAATTAATTAAATTAATTTCAAAATAAATATTATTTATTTACATACCATCCATGATCGAACATGCAGTATTTCAGATTAATGGGAATCTGATCCCATGAGACCAATGCTTCATAAAAATAATTTCACAATATATAACTCCCATACCTAGTAGTTGTATGCATAAAGATGCGAAAAAAGAAAAAAAATCAAAAAATTATTGAAAACTAACTAAAATTAACATGCAAACATAGATCTACAGACATGGATCAAATCCAATATGTGGACGCCACTCAGGGATCGGGTGAGGAATCATCCAATGCACAAGACCATGCCCCCTCTGAGTCCCCCTAGAACCGCCAGTAGTCTGAGGGTCATATGACCCAACAAACTGCTCTTCCAAAGGTAAATCAACTTCCTACAACAAATTATACAAATCCTCATCCATCTCAAACATGAAATAACTATTGTTATAAAACAACTGAAAACAACTATTATATATATATATATATATTATATGTAATTTTAACCATCATTTAACTATGCCAATGTTCATCTTCATCCTCATATTCATATCTGACGATGTCAATGTCTTCATATTCCTCCCTAGCATCATCAATTTCTATCTGACTTTCAGTTTCATCATCTCTTATCATTTCAAATTCATTTGTAACATCACTAAAATCATCTTCCCCATCGACCCTTAATTGTGGGGTGTTATCATCGATATTATATTAAAACATTAAATTCCATGAATAATGAGTGTGTCATGAAACAAAATATTAAACGGACATTATTTACACCATTAAAAATAAAACATTGTGTATAATAAGATACTTTTTTCAAGGATTGATAATTTAAGATAAGAAACCATTACCATAATTCTTAACTTCGACTGAAGAGCTTGAATCATCTATATAAAAAATTAACTATATTAATCAATTGTTTCAAAAACTTATTATTATCTATATCATTTTACCAAATTCATTTTTAATTATTATGTACATGTACATTAGTTATTCATTGTCTATTTTCAATATCAAGGGTGAGCAATCTTGATCGTTTGAACTATTTCTTAATAGTAGTTTTTTTATTCATTCTTCTCCAAAATTTCATAATTACAAGATCAAACACGGTAGAGGAATATATTTTTTGTAATTATTTATAATGATATAATTTCATTCTATGGATTCTTTTTTATGATCCATAATTTATAAATTTATGATTATCTTGTTTCAGTTCTTTTTCATGAAAAATTTTGGTATCTTAATTAATGAGTTCAAAATTAATGTTACCATTCCAGAAAAAAAATCTTTTTTTCATATATATAACATATATTATCATTAATTATGTTCTCATATTCATCCATGAAATTATTTTTTATCCTTTTTCAAGTAGATGTTTATATTAACACAAACATGAACATACCATAATTAATGGATGATTATGATTATGAAAGAAAATTCTTTTTAGAATAATATTTTTATTATATAGTAATAATGATATTATTTAGGTAATTTTAAGTTTTTAATAATATTTTAATAGTTTTTAATAAATAATAAACAAAATAAATGAAAAATGTGATATGTTACTTCTTATAGGTCATAGTCTATACAACACATGGTTTATGTTTTCATTTCTAGATGAATGAGTGAGGATGAAGGTGGATTAGTATATTTTTCTTCATAATCATAATTATATTATATATTTCAAATTTATTCTTAAATTTTAACCTTAAAACTAGATAATATTGGTGGTGGTAAATAAAAAAATTCATTACTTTATGGAGGAAATAGTCCACACAATTCACAAATGATGGTTTTGTTTTTCATAATAGAAAATGGGAAATGTGGTAAATAGTTTTTTCCATAGAATAATAAATTCAATAAAAATATATATATATATTTCATTATAGAATAATTTAAAAAATTATATTTTGGTAAATAATAGTTGAAATAAAATAAGTTCATTTTTTAATAATAAAAAGAATATTTGGATCCCACTTTAAAAAAAAGAAAAAAAGAATTTAAGAAAAAAAGAATTTATGAAAAAAAGTACTCATGCTGAGGACTTTGAATATCTTTTGGAAGAATCCTTAAAAATGGAGTTCGTAGAAAAATATTTTGTGTAAAGAGACATAATGAAAATGAAGATGATTATATAGGAAGGTAAAATGGCTGATTACATGGAGGAAACCAAATTTTTGGTGAGGTCTTGAAGGGCTAGTGAGATGTCTCTTTTATAAGTGGTGAGAATGACATTTTTGTAAATATCTCAACTTAATTTAAAGGGAGAACATCTTTTACATGTCAAGAAGACTCCAAAATGGACATTAATGGATTTTTGGGTGAGATAATATTGATAATCCATCAACTATCAATTTTTAAACATGTTTCTATGTTCTTTACCCATAGAATTTTCACTTTTACTATTTTTGGTTTTACCATGGAAACTAGTTTTTAAATAAGAAATTTTATTACAAAGTATAAAACATAAATGGAACTTACAAAATACTTTGAAACTAATGATTCCAAATATGAAATCAATTTTAATATATATGTGTAAGAAAATCAATTTTTGACATTAGTCCATGTAATGCGTAAAAACTCATTTTTAAAACATGTGTGTTTTTTAGCATAAAATTCATGTGTATGATAAAATTATAAATTTTATTATTTTAATGATATAAATTATTTTTTTATAAAACAAATAAAATTTATTTTTATTTCAAATAAATAAAGAAATATTTAACAAAATAATATTTTATTAAAATAAAAACCAAAAAATATTATTGGGAAATCTTTATTAAGTTCCTAAATTTTGAAATACATAGTGGTATTTAAAAATGCATAGTTTTTCTCATTAAATACATGTTTAATCAATTAAATTTTGTTTTGAAATTTTAGTTCTTTCTTATATAATGATAAAGTCATAAAATTTAGAGTTTTTTAAACATTATTTTTCATTGTTCAACTAAAAATAAAATATTTTAGAAGAAAATATAAAAATTAATATTAAGCTAATATTGAAATTATTAATCTAAAAATGAGTTTTATTTTTTCAGATACAATTTCTAAAAGTTGAAAATTTAACTTTTAAATAAAAACAAGAAATTATAATGAAAATTTTTTTCATAATAAAATAACTTTTTAAAAAATTATTAACTATTCTTATTATTATTTCATATTAGATAATAATAAAATTGTTGTTAATATATTATTCATATAAATAATATATTTTATCTATAATATATTTATTTTAACATAAAAATTCAATTTTTATAAATCATAAAATTTAATGCATAAATTAGTCTTATTCGTTTTTATATATACTAATTTAATTTATCAATTTTTTAGTAGGTATAATGAAATTTATTTTTATTTTTATGTATATTTCATAATTCACATATATCTATTTTTACCCATTAATTATAGGGATATATTTTAATGTTTAATAAATTTTCTATAGTTCATTACCTTTTAGTGTTGCGTGCATCACATGTAATTGAACATATTAAGTCTTAGAGGAATATATAATTGAAAATATCTAGGTGTTACACTTGGGATCTATTCTTAAACTTGTCTTAGAAGTATTATATGGTTATTATTCAATTTTTGGTTTCATTGTTTGTGAGTGAGGTTATCAGACCTCACCTTGAAAGGAGATTCATTAACTTCTTTATTTGAGATCATGTGGGTGTCTATTCTTCAAGATCAGACTCGATCGGATATCCTAATCATCAATAATGGACTAGGGATATTCCACTTTGTTATGTATTGAACCGGATAATTTTTTCCTCGTATGTTCTTGGTTTCAGGTTGTATTTCATCTTTTCTCATCTACTTGGGTAAAAATTTTCAAAAATTCCTAAAGCCTTATGATGGTAACCTAAAGCCTTATGATTATGGGAAGAAATATTATGGTGGAACATGTAAGCCTTGTATTACCTACTCACCAAATTCTTATAATGATACTTGGAAATCATATGATGGTTCCTGAAAAAGGAAAAAAATTCAATTTATACAAAAAAATGTCTTATGCTAATTTAAAGAAAAGACTTGTAAGAAAATTAAAATAATTTCAAAAAAATATAAATAAGACTTATAAAAATGAAACTAATTATAAAAATAATAAAAATAAATACATAAGTAATGAAACATTTCTATTTTCAAAGATTTCTCAAAATTAAACAAACCAAATCCAATTTCTGTTCCATAAATATATTTTATAATAAAATCAAGGAACATAGAAACATAAAATACAGTACTCAAAACACTTCAAAAATAGATGAAATAATGTTAAAAATATTATTCCATTTAAAACAACCAAAATGTTTGTTTGAAAATATATGGAAATTAAATAACTGAACATTAATAATCTAAGAACTAAAACAAACAATTTTATTTAAAACTATAGGGAATTTTAATTTCATCTCAATTTTTCTAAATCCATTAAACTCTTGATTAATGAAAAAAATTAATATTAAAATATTAAAATATATTTTATTTCACAAATTCGAGGCGGTCTTTATTTTAAGCATTATTAAAATTTGATAAAAGCATTTTATGACTCCCTGAGATTTATTTATTTTTAAAACCTACTAATTACTAATATTATAGTAAGTAGGGATCGAACCCAACTGAGGGCTAATTTATGTGAAAAAAATCAAACAATAATAAAAAATAGGAAAAAACTAAATAGATGGAGTGAAGGTGAAATTATGCAGTGAGAAGTGATTTCAAATAGTAGTAAGAGGGAAATAAATCCAATAAGAGATGAATTTATAGAGACTTGATAGAACTAAATTGATTAAAGTGGGTCTCCTCTTGAATCACATTTAAAAATATAAGTGTTAAAAGATGTGTAAAAAACAATACAAAAATGACTAGTTGTTTCTTCCTGAATATCTTATCCTAGGGAATTTTCCTAGATACTGATATTTTTATCAATCGCTGATGAAATTGATGATTCTTCAGTGAGAAAAGAGAACATAAACCTTTTACAATTGAATAAATTTGGTTGAAATTACTAATTCATTGTAATGTAATACTCTTGAATTATTTCTAAATAGAGTAGGGAAGAAATAATTCTCATGAATAATTAGAAATAAAAAAACTATAAAAAAGGACACACCATTGAACTCTAAGTAAAACAGCATCTAATTTATTGATCTCAATGAAATAATAACTAATTTTTTACTACCAAAAAAATAAAATACTAACATTATTTTTTAATAAATCACTAGAAAAATTAAAATAGAAAGTAGTTAATAACATCCAGGAATAATAATAGAATTCTATGAATTACCATAGACCAAAATAGGATATTAATTACAATTCAGCTCATTCTAGCTCCCCAAATAATTTCACTACACATATTTTCTGAAAAAACACATTTAAAAAATCTCAAAAAGCATAAATTAACAATGGAATGTATATAATGTTAGGATAATTCTTATTAGGTGAGTGTGATCTCTCCTCATCTCCAATTCCCCTGTACTCTTGCCCTGAGAACTACTTTTCCTATATTTAAGCCACTTCTCTAGAATCTATCCATTTTAGAAAATATGAATGAATCCCTCCTAGATGTATAAAAAATTCATTGTTCTTTATTCTATAAAAATTTTGCTGATATAAATTTTTAAAATAACTTTTACGGTCATAACTATATTTCATTATTCACTTAGATTTTTTGTCACTATTATTATAACTTTAGCATAACCCATCAACTATTATGAAATTTATACAGTTGAAATAAATCATTCTAGCTAGTATCTTGTAATTTATTAAATTATCTAATTATCATAATTACCAAATTCTTAGTATAGCCTCAACTATGGAATTTCTCAATTAGATAATATTTACTTAAACTAGATGTAGTAGGTAAATCTTTTGATCCAGAATCATAAATCTCAAATATTAAAAGTGGCTAGTGCAGGTTACATTCAAGAATAAACTCAGTTCAACTATAAACAAACTCAACAGACTCTCAACCATGATCCAAGTGTAGAATCCATGGAATTGATCTTCATCGACTGGTACAATTGAAAAAACCACCAAAATATTCTTCAAAAATCATCATCACCCTCACATCGATAGAGCTTGAATGTGACCAAGATACTACGATAGAAATCACTTACAGATACAATATATTTTTCCTAAATATCCCCCCACCCCCTTATTCAAAATCAATAGTACCCATTTTATAAAACTAAAATTTTCCACTTGATTTCATTTAGGTATTTTTTAGAGTAGATAGTGTGAAAGAAACATCTAAAAAGTTGCTTCAACATTTAGGAACACAAATCCCACTCATCCTAACATCTAACCTGCATAGGAAATATCCTATAATTGAAAATATTATTATCTATATCACTTATTAAATATTCTTATGTGTCAACATCTTCATTAGTTTTATTCTATCAGAACTGGTTCAAACCGAGATTGCTATTCTTTAAGTTGCTTCATTGATCATCATTGATTCAACCTCGAAATATTTGAATTCATCACCTTAAACTTAGTTAAATCCATAGATTATATTTGCACTCCCTTCATTTTGTATGACTTTATCGAATCATTAAACCCTGATTTCAAACCCTCAGTTATATATTCAATAACACTCTTATCTTATAAGTTTAGTAGTGAGTATCAAACGTGATCATCCTAGGTGAGTTCATGATCTATTCTTTATCTAGGATTGGAAGACTCGAATGGTCCATATTTTGTTTCAATTTTCATAATTTATGAGTGAGTTCTCCATACATCACCATGATACGAGCTTCATTAACTTCTTCATCTGATCTTGAGAGGGTGTTTATTCCTCAAGGGAAGTTTCAATCTCTAATCTCATTCATCAAAAATGAACTAGGGAGATTCTGATTTGGTATGTCTTTGTCATGTTGCTTCTCCCTTGTTCTGTAATTTGTTTCATGTTTTCCTCCTACTTCTCATACAATCTTGGGTAAAAAAATTTACAAAGTCCAGAAGCTTTTTATTGGTCACCTTAAGCCTTACGATCATGGGTTGAAGTATTACAATAGCTCCTATAAGCCTTAGCTTCCATGCTCTCTAAATTTTACAATGGTACTTATAATTATTAAAATGGTTCCTATAAAAGACAAATGTTTCAAGTCTTATTATGAATAAAAAATTACACCAAGTAAAAAAAATTATTATAAAATTAAAATTCTTAAAAAAACATAAATACAACTTATAAAAAATAAAATAATTATGGAAATATTAAAAAGTATTATGAAAGTGGTGGAACATTTCCATTTTTAAAAATTCATCATCTTCAACAAACCAAAACCAAAATTAAATCCATAAAATATATTTTACGATAAAATCAAGGAACATTGAAGCTTAAAATCCAGTACACGAAACACTTTAAAAATGAAATGATATTAAAAATATAATTCAATATAAAACAACCCAAATATTTTTTAAATTATGAAACAAGTTAAATAAACATTCATAGATAAACTAAGCACCAAAAAAACACATTTTTATAAAAAACCTATGGAATTATAATTTCAAATAAATTTTACTAAATCCATTTAACTATTATTTAAAGCACATATCGAATATAAAAAATGATATAAACATGAATTATTAACCAGATTATATGTGAAAGAAATATCAAATAAACACCACATCAAATTCCCCCTAACTTAAAATATTTCTTATCCTAAAGAAATAAATTATAAAAATTCAATTGAAGAAAAACTTTCTCAAAATTAAAAAACTAAAGTGACATAAATAATTAGTCTTAAAAATTATTTTCCCCCATCGAATTTATAAAGTAGAAAATTATGATTTAACAATTAAAAGTAAATGGTTTTAGTGAAAATATGGTTTTTCATTTCACAAAAAAGATCACAATTGTAATTTTAATAAGATTTAATCACACTTTAATTTGAATCAAAATAGAACTAACAAATCTCTCTTTACCTCTAGGTAAAGAAAATTGATAATTTAAAAGATAATAAATAGAAACAATTAGAAATATGGGATAGAATAATAATAATAATAATAAATTAATAATTAAATCATCCATTAGAAAAATATTAAATAATAATATTTTGACCTATAAAATAATTTCATTTTCATTACCCATTTAGATGTATATATTATGAGTTTAATATAAATATAAAAGGTCAAATCCAATAATAATTATAATATGTGCTCCAAATATTTTACTTAAAGAATGTTTTCTTTATAAGAGAATGATAAAATTATATACGCAATTAAATACATGGATTAATATATATTAACCACCTAAAAGTAACAAAATAGCCTTCAATTTCAAAAAAACATATACCACTGAAATTGGTAAATGAAGCATGAGAAACAGTCATATTTGAAGAAAAAAATTAGAGTGTTTTGATATATAAAATATTTAAGTAAAATTTATTATAGTAGAGAAACCATGTAAAATGTTCATATTAAATAATAAAAAAATAACATACCTCAAATTCCACCACATCCAAAATATTTTTCAGAAAGTACATGTTTTTTCTTGGGATGTAGAATATAGGGATTTACAATATATCTCTTAAAAATCATTTTTATGAGTGATTTTAGCTATAATAAAAATATTAAATTAGATTCATTAAATTAGATGAAAAAAGAAAATTAATTCTTGGGTGCTAATAAGGGTTTCAATCCTACTTCAAATTTATTTTTAACAAGGTATATTAAGGTAAGTAAACACACATATCAATTTAAACTAGACTCTATTAAGTTTAGTTCAAAACAAATATCTTTCCCCAACACACACATAAAATAATTTAATGGAAAATTTTACAATTTTTTTAAATTTAATAATGACTACTAGGGGAACATGAATTAATTGAAAAATATTTTAAAATTAAAAAGAGATGGAGATAAATAAAAAAAATTCTCTAGTGATGGTTGGTTCTCTATGCTCTTGATGCATATACCATTTTATCACTCACTTTAAAATACATTATTTTCAACTTGGAATCTCAAATATTATCTGAAAAATGGTAAAAAAATAATCATTAAAGCCAATCACATAATACCAAAAATAAGAAACCAAATAAAATTTAGAGGATTAGGAAATAAATGTCCAAGGATTTGGTGAAAAATTAATAGTGATGGATCAAGAAAACATGTAACATAGAATATAACCAGGAGTTATTCTAATATATTAAGAATATAAATAAGAAATAAAATACTTAATAAACTAAAAAACATCACAAGAGTAAAAACACAAAACATTACTGAAAGATGGAAGAATCATGGGTTTCCATACATACAATACTAAGTTTAAAGTCATTATTCAGACGTTTTTGCTTAAATATATCCATAATAACTAGAATATGGTATTATATCAAAAATATAACCCTTATTATTGACTAGGAAATAGAAAAAATCAATTATCAATCATTCTCTACCCCAAACTATAAGAAAAAACATCTATAAATCTCTGAAAATAACAAGACTTAACCAATTATGTGGCTCTATTTGACCTTTTATAACTTCTACAAAGGATATAAAAAGGGGTGTATATAGAATATAAAAATACATTTAATGATCAATAACACTCTTATAATTACCACCACACTTATAGGTTTAAAAACACACCAAAAAAGGTGCAAAGTCAGCAATAACTTGCTCTCCATTTTTAGGAAGTGAACCAAAAATATCATAAAGATCAAGTAATTTATTAGTATCCCACAAGAATAAATTGTTTTTAGGACTAAAAATATAATTTTAAGAGTCATTACTAGACTCAAATTAATTGGACATTTAAAATATAATTTTTAAATCTTTATGCACAACATAAATCATATTAGGTAATAAGTTATCGAGAAATAAAACATGTTCATAATGAATTAAAACATAATCTTAAACAATATGATTCAAACCATAATTTTTCCAATATTTTTATAAATCCAAAGACTTTTACACTATTGAAAATATCTTATAAATATGTTTACACTACTTAGAAGTAGAGACTTGTGAAATAGAATCAATTTTTTTGTTTTTTAAAGCTATTTTTGGAGAAACATATAGATGTGAGTGTTTTCTAATAGCCTGAGTGATACTATCTAAAAAATAGATTTGTTTATGTTTAACTATTTCATGGTTTTTAGTAATGATTTACATAATTTTACACTCAATAATATCCAGACTTTAAGTTAATAAGTGGATTCAGATTCAATATTATTAACTTAAAAGTGTTCATTTTCTAAATTGTGAATTATTTCACTATAAGGGTCCTTAAATCCCTCCTTAACTCAGATATAAAGTCTTCCTCAGAAACATATATTAGTTTTTATATAATTTCAAGTTTTCATTTCTCAAAAACATGTTAATATTATTTATCATCGCCATCTTTTTGGGTCTGATTACCCTTTGAAACATCAATAACAACCCCACCTTTAACAAGGTAAGTCCTTCTGAGAATGGTAGTAACTTTTTTGTCACACTCCATTTCAAGAGAAAAGAAATTAATGGGTAATAAAATCTTGAACATATTGACTAATTGGTCATTTAACTTTATAATGGGATGAATAATTGACCTATCAGCCAACTAAAGTGATAAAGAAGTTGATATAAGTTAATATGAACCCAATTTCTTAAATAAAAAGAAAGGTATCAAGTTGATACTATCAAAAAAGTCAAAAAAATAATTTTATATCCTCATTTTTTACTATTCTATAATATATTCCAAAGGTTCTAAGTTATTTAAATTTATGAGGAAACGTATCTAAATGTAAATCACTATACTTCTTGGATAAATTTATGGTTCCATTTTCACTCAGTCCATTTTGTTATAAAAAATTTTTTAGAAATTTGAAATATGATGGGATTTTTTATAAGACCTTAAGAAATGTCATGATCAATTTTAATGTCTAAAAATTATATAAAAATTTTAAGTAGTTGTGTTCATCATATTTTTGTTGGACTCTTTGAGGAAAAAGAATTAGAGGGGCATAATGGCACAAAACAAGTTTATTTTTCTCCTTCTCCTTAAGCTCATAATTATTCTTACCATTCTTTATAAATTACCATTTCATTTTACATTTAAAATTTTCTCTTTTAGGTGAGGATTTATCAATCTCTTCTATTTGGACCTTTCTATTCATTTATCCATGTTTAGTGTTTTCTAGATTTTGATTTTCTGATTCAGTTAAATATTAAATTTCATATTCAATAGGTTATACTCTAACATTTTCTTATGTTTCTAAGCCTAATCTAGTGTTAAAATATATTAAAATTTTTCTTATATTGACAATGTTAGTTCTAGAAAACATTACCTTGTACTTCTAACTTATATCTCTAGAAATTTTTCTCACTATTAATTCAAGATTACGAATCCTTGAATCTATATATATTTTTGAGGAACCAATTTCACTATACATTTATTACATCAGGACCTTTAATTACCGTTAATAATTTTAAGACTTAGTCAAAAATTAGTTTTGAAATTTTTTTTATGTTGTAGGAGAAAACTATTTGGAAATATAAAATAAAAATACCCATTGTTCCTTCTAAGAAATACTAAGATTAATTTTATAGCCTTAATTAAAACTTTTTGAAAATGGTCCATATATATCTTGTATTATAGGAACATACACAGGGAAATAATCATTTTCAATGGGATGTATAATAAAATAAAAGGTGGGATAGTAGTTTCTAGAGTGCTGAAACATGCCATAATGTTTGAAGTGTTCTCTTAATGAGCTTTCATTAACTACAAAAGCATGTGGGTGGGTTTAAATACTATGGATGGTTCTCTTCCTATAAATTTTATATTGGTAATTTTGATTAAGTTTATTAATGGTTTTCATCAAATCCTCAACTTTTATGTTAGAAAAATCACAAATCAAGGATAGGTATGCTATATTTTGATTGTAAGGGGTGATATAGTTATAGAATTCTTCTATTAAAAGGTGGGGAAACAATTTAAGGTTGTTAAACTAGCTAATTTGAGCTATGAATATATCACGTGTTTCAGGAAAACGTTCTCCACCATCATGAAAAAACCCCATGGTTTTTTGTCTCACATAAATGGTAGTGTTATTAGGATTAAACGTCACTTAAAACCTATTGAAAACTCAATCCCAAATGTCAGAAATTTCCTTTTATAAATTTTAAATCCATATTTTATCCATAATATTAAATAAAAAAGGAACCAATATAAACCATATCTCCTCCTATCTCTCAAACCTTATATAGGTTATTATTGAACCATACTATAAATGTCTCTAATAAACTCAAGTGAATCCTCACAGGGTGGACCATTTAAGGAGAGTAACATATAAAAGTATGGAATTTCATCTTTTAATTACTATACCTAGGGGATAAAGATATAAAATATGGGTTATTTTAAATAGTTTACTGTTGAAAATCCCTAATATTAAGCCTCTCATAATTCTGGTTTCTAGGTTTAGGTAGAGAAAAAAAATTATTTATATTTTCAACTCTTTGAATTTACAGATTTTTTATTTCTACTTTATTTTTTAGGGAAGAGAAGAGTTTTTTCTCTTCGGTATTATAGAATCATGTTAAGTAGTGAATAATACCACAGTTCAAATGAGAAAAAAAAGTGTAATAGCTCAAACTAAACACACAACATAGTGAAAACAATAAAAAAATTTAGGAAAATTCTTTTTTAATAGATTTGATTTTGAATAAAATTGAATGGATTTTTCTTAAATGTATTATTTTTGTGATATTTTTTTATGGAAATATATTCCTTCCTCAAAAATGGTTCCAAAAAATTTGACAAGTGTGGTCATTAAAAAACTAAAATTTATTTATTTATAATACATATTAACTACAAGTATTATGGTATATAGGGATCAAACCCACTGGAAGGATAAGGTGTGTGACCAAATAGAATATAAAAATTAAAAAAATAGAAATATGATAATGATATGGATTTAAAGTGAAATTATAGAGTCAAAATGATCAAAAATAGTATAAATAGGGAAATAATACTAGAAAAGGATATATATAGTGAAACTAGATAGAACCGAACTGATAAAAGTGAATCTATTTTTGTATCAAGTTTAAGTATAGAAACACTAAATAGTGTGTAATAAATTGTGTTAAAACACTAACCTATTGCTTTATGAGAAATATATCCAATTGAATCATCCTAAGTACTGATATATTTATCAAGCACTCAAGAAATGGATAATTATTCATAGATAAAATAGAACATAAACCATTTCTAAATAAATTATTTTATTTGAAATTAGTAATTAAAGAGAATCTTAAACACTTCACCCATTGGTACATTGAGTAGGGAAAAAATTATTCTCATACAGAATTGGAAATGAAAACACTAGATGAAAGGAAAAATTATTGAACTTCTAGTAAAACCTCACCTAATCATTCAATCTCATTGAAATAAGAACTGATTTTTAACTTCCATAATAGATCAAAATATAACTTCATTTGTCAATACATTTCAATTGAAATTAAAAGAGAAGGCATCAGATAACAAAAATAAGAAACAGCAGACTTCTATGAAGTAAATCAAATAAAAACAATTGAATAAATTATAATTCATCTCATTCCAACTCTGAAAAAAAATTAGAAACTTGTGTTCACATTAGTAAAAAACACATTGAAATCTAATTGAAAGTAATAATTAAAAAAAGAAAGTCGAGAAATATAGGATAATTCTTATTTGGTGATCATGATCTCCCCTTAGTACCAATTCCCATGAACTCCTACCTCGAGCACTACTCTTGCCTCTGGTTTGGCATCTTCCCTTGAATCTCTCACTAAAAATTAAATTTTATTTCAAAATATTTTTTGTGGAAAAATTGGGAAACCTGAAATAAAATTATACAATAAGTAACCCAAATCAAGAATACTAGGAACTTCCCCTCTCTAAAAAATACATCGGTATATTAATCCCTGACCTCACATGACCGCACAACAAGTTGTCACATAAAGGGTTGCATGGTCTTGGTACTGATGGCAAAGTCATACCCTCTCATTCTTCCAAATCTGAATAGCCATGCTTAGATGCATGCTTATTGTTATGTTCCTCATCTAGAGAAGATCCTTATAGAGTATCAATTGCTTCACCATCAAGATTTAGAATAAAACAAAATACAAAAAACTACCTCAAAACCCACCCATAATAGAATTCAAAAACAGTCACTAACAATTTTTCAAATTTCAAATAAAAAAATTCACAAAAAAGACATCAAACTGATAATCTCCATCGATGTCCTTGAACTGGTCACTCAAACTCATGTCCCAAAGGACCAAGAAGACCATCACGCTACTCCTCCATAGAGAGAATGGAGGAATCCTAGAACCAAAGCAGAGAATCAAGAAAATAGAGGTGGGAAGAATCATCTCTGATACCACATCTCAACACCATTGTGTCACCTTCTCCATCATCACATCAACTCAAGAATCACTATCTTGAGAATCTTCATCAAATCTAGCATAGGAAAAACCCATTGGAGAAGCACAATGTGTATCAGAGAGGCAACTGGAGAAACTGACATGTTCATTAAAGAGGAGACTGGAGAAGATGAAAAGTGTATCATAGAGGCCACTAGAACAACCAAGGACATGCATCATAGAGTCTAATGGAGCAGCGTAATAGCGCATCATAGGGTTGAGAAAAACAATTAGGGGGTCCAAACCCCCAAACTGCAACTGACAACTGTGAACCACTTTGAACAAAACCATATAAAATCCAACTTACCATCAAAAACCAACAAGAAAAAACCCATCACAAACTTACACCAAGAGGGAGAGGGAAAAAGCACTAGAGAATCCCAAAGCACATCACATAGGCTGCTGGAGAAACCGAAACATCCATCATAGAGGCAACTGGAGTAGTTAAAAAGTACATATCAAAGGCAGTTGGAGAAACCAGAGACACACATCACAAAGGAATTTGAAGTATCATAAGAGCGCATCATAGGGATGAGAACCTCATCTATTGGTTCAAGACCCCCATAAAGCTTCCTAGCAGACACAAACTTCAACAGATGTTTTAGAAAGATAAAAACCCTATCTGAACAAAGAAATATGACCATAATTGAGGTCCCCATCATCTCCATGAACCTTTGAATAGAAAAAACTGGGAACAAAATTCTTCTTCAACTCAGTTCATAGATGCCCTCAATAAATCAAGCTCAGACGTCAATCAAAATCATTTCTGTGGAAATCAACAACGCTGCAACGGTGAACCAACTTGAGTGTTGGATTGTAATAATTTCAACTCAGTCTAAAGAAATATAGAAAACCCGAATCCATATTAGAATCCATCATCCATCTCATATTTAGAACTATATAAATCGATCATCTTTGACTAAACCACTACAGAAGAACTCAAGCCGCAAGTATCTTCAACGCAACCCAGAACAGGACCCTCAATTCTGTGATTGAAGTTGAACGCCTGATTTCATCAACTAAATAATTCCTTAAATGGTGCGGCTACAGTAGAAAAGGGGGAATAAGGTGATGGTTAATTGAAAGAAAGGGGTTTTGAAACCCTCTCCACCATTGACTGAAGTCGAGGATGGCCATCTGAGCATCATTCCAATGGATCCTAGTGACATCTCCACACTAGAAGTGAACTGTGGATGAATTCATATTCGTGGTTGATAAAGTCGTAAGTCGCCGACCATTCTAGTCCTCCCAATAATGATGAGGATATGTCTTTGTGAACCCAATAAATGCCAGTACCCCATGACACATCATCAGCTATGGAATTCCCCAGTAACCTAAACTTCACTTCAACTAAAAACAGTGGGTAAATCTACTTCTCCATACGCATAAATATCAAATTTTCAAAGTAGTTGGTATATATTTCATATAAACATGAATCCCATTTAACTATACTCGATAAAAACCAAAAAACTCCCAAAATAAAATCTCAAAATACATGGAACTGATTTGTATCAACCGACACAACCACAATAACCAAAATCATCTTCTTTAATATTCATCATCCTTATCTCATAGACTGATATTGACTTTTCTCAGGTTTATTTGATCTAATTCATCCATAAATACACCATATTTGGCCACAACATTTTTCCTTTATTCATATTCATTGGAACCCCTTTGATAAAAGTTTAACCAGCCACTTCATTGCATTTATGTGTTTTTTAGTAGCTATTATGCATGAAACTTCAATCGAGTAGCCGTAACATTGAAGAACGCAAATCTCATTCATCTTCACAAAGAGCCTACATATGGAACAACCAATGTTTAAAAATATTATTCTCTATATCACATATTCACTCTTTCCCCTTTTTAATTTGAACATCACCACTTATAAGAGTGAATGAATCTTCACTGTTTATAGACACAATTATACCATATTAAAGATAGAAATAAAATGAAGAAAAAAAACACAGTATTTTTACAAGATTCTCCCTCAATTTGAGTGACTACATCTTTACTGTGATTAGGATGATCTGAGACATAGATTCTCTACTATGAATGAATCACCAATTACAAGTGGGTTGGTCAGGTATCACCCTAAAATAATGGTGGGTAGTTATGAAACATTTCTCAAATTATACTAGAATCCCACTAGTACTCTTTATACTAGAATACCACAAATGTTTCAAAATTACAATACTAAAAAAATGTGTAAGATCACAAGATATTTAAGCTGCCACTACAGCACAAAAGTTTATCTTCACCCTCAATCCACTGAGAATAAACTAATTCTTGACTTTCTCACTTAAACTGAAACTCAATGACTTCCACTAATTATAATCAATAAAACTAAATGTAATCCGATTCAGTATACTCTTCTATATAAGTAGATGTTATCACTTACTCATCTACTCAATGAAATATCAAAATGAAAAAATGAGTATTTATCAATATTCTACAATCTGTCTTCTAATATAATTCTTCAAATTAAATCTTAAAAACTCAATTCAAACTTATCATGAAATATATATTACATGTACCTTATCATGTAAAATTCAACGCATGGCCTTCATTATTTTTTATGCACTATTTAATGTGTATAAATAAAAATCATATTTTTTCATTGCACTACCTTCATGCATGTATATCACATACTTATTCTTCATAGATGCTTTGTGTATTTTAACAAAGTAAAAATTATTCAAAATGTATGAACTCGACTGGATGAATTCACACTTTTATTCTGCCTTCAATACATGACATTCTCACAGCCCTCAATATTGCCTCTACTATTATATGATGCATGTATATACGGAACACTTGCTTAACCTCAGTGAAAACACACAATTCTTCACGATATTCTTTTTATGAAATGTGTATATAACAATGTATTATTCAATTATATAGATATTGTCTCTTATACTCATGTATGAAACATCACGTGAATAGGAATTGTACTTTGTGTTTTGGTGTGTGAGTGCTACACTTTCAAAAAACCACATTGTCTAATTTTTTATTTTCTTCACATGAAATTTGTGCACACACTATCCACTACTCATTATGTAAGAATATTCACATATACAATGAACCCTGTATGTACTAATCACTGCCTTCTCAAAACTTCAAGCAAGTAATGACACATTGTCTTTTGGATTTAAACAGTGTGTGCACAAAATAAGAAAACCCCTATCTATTTCATGGAAATAATCCTGAAAATATATTTCATAGATTCTGGGTAATCATCACACAATCCAAGGAGATGTTCATCACACTATCCCAAGTCTCTTTGTGAAAGCTAGTTTCTTCGCAAACCACTACGAGTGTGTTCTGTACATATTGAGTGCCTCTTGGATTCCCTTTTCATGCAAGTAGAGTATGTGCAGATCTCCTTTCCACAAATAAGATAAATTCAGTGTGCTGCATTTTTTCAAAAACAATATCTTCTCAAATACTCAATAGCTACTGAAACTAGATTCCTCAAATGGTATTTATAGGAAATCTATCAGTGACCTACCTCAATTCAAGAATGAAAACATTTTGTTTCACAACAACTAAAATCACCATCACAAAAATCTCAATCTTATCTAGAGTGTAAAAACTCATTTTTTTTCATCATAATATAAGGAAAATATAATTTCATAATTATTTTGATCATTCTCGGATTCTCAAATTACTAAAATTATGTTAGAATGAATCAGTTTAAGCTATAGATGATGTGGGAATGGAAATTTTATGGTAAGAAGGTTCTCAAACCATCTTCTTTGGTGACATACTATAGAATATGGCGTGAAGAAGGAATTAGAAGGCTTAGAATCTTCCAAATTAAGCATAGGAGTTCAGATCTGTTCGACTATTAGTGTTCCTGGAGATCCTATCAAGTAGAAGCTTATAAATGGATTTCAAGAGAAGAAACATGAATCCATGATTAGAAATCTCTTAAAATCGAATGAGAAAATCAAAAGGTGGGAGTTCATTCAGATAGATATCATGGTTAGATGATTTAATGTCTTGAAACATTCAGATTGGAATGTCTGAGGTGATCATCTAGTAGATCATATAGTTGAAATCTCAGATTAATGATCGAATGGATAGAATAATTATCAATCAGATCCAACGGTTACAATTCATTCACTGATAAGAAATTTAATCCCACATTGAAATTGTATCACTCTTAGAACTTCTTTATAATTCAAGGTGCGACAACCATCATACAGAAATATCCTCTTCCTCCATGGTACTACCGCATACCAGTTCTTCAGGTTCGCTTATGTTCCCACCTCCACCGTTGTGTCACCCTGTATGGTAGCGCTACGCTGTCACTCACATGTTCCCCTATGGGCACACACATCTATATGCTATCACTGCTAATAAGATAATTTTCCATGGGTATTGATTGGAAAACCTTATGGTGCTACTTCCCTTTCTTTTTTGACTAGGTGTGGCTAAATTTATTGATGAAATCCTTTTAAAAAATATCAAACCATATTCCATAGACCATCCCTAAAATAAAATCACTTGAAACCCTAAAAAACTCCTCATGAAAAATAAATCATTTTTCATTGAACTCCTTTAAATGTTGAAAACATTGTGCATCCATTTTCACATGTCTTGGAACTTAGGACCATCTATACAATTTTTATATTTAAACTATTTCTTTATTTGAATAAACTTATATAAATCAAATATACCATTCCAAAATATGAATAACTATCAAAAAGAATCAAAGGAAGAACCTCTATTTTTTAAACACTTTAAAGAACTATAACATTGAATTTTCTTTTATCAAGTCTATTGACAACAATTTCAACACAAATATCACTTTAATCAATTTGGGTTCTTCAATCACTCCATTTGGATTTGTTTCCAATGAACATTTTACTTTCAAATTCAATTTTTTTCTCCCCCTTACTCAGCAATAAAACCAATGGTAAAAGTATATGAAATAATTTAACTTATCTCCTTTTGTAACGACTGAACTTTTCTTCTTCTCTCATTCAATCTCTTCATTTCATACGAGATTTCACATAAAAGAAATTAAAATTGATCTTCTTGACAAAAGGAAATCATCATTTTTAAAACAATGATTCAATAATTAATCACCTCCAAGTCTACATGGGATAACCCAATGTAGAAAATAGAAGAAATCAATCAAGACATCAATGCTTTAAATAAAGTTTTTATAATGTGATGCCAACACTGAATCCTTATTTCAGGAGTTGATAAAAATATATCCAAAAAATCTATTTAATACATATTGAAAAATAGATTATAAGAATTTAATAACAAGAATGAACATCCCCTTTATCAATCCATTTTTCTATTTTCATCAAATTATGAGTCGCCCTTCTTCTGAATCATAATTTTTATTCATATAGAGATAAACGAACAAACCTATTTAATGAAAAAATTTAATTTTTAGAATTTGAAATCATCAGATAAATTTCATACCATAACATAATATATTTATTTGATATCAATTGAAATATTAAACTCTTATAGTCATCTATATTTTATCCCCTAGAGGGATAAGCTACATTCATTATTTTTGTCATGATAAATTTTCTTAAAGAATGATCTTCAAAAACAATTTTATCTAAAATTGAAATAAATAACTTGGTTATGGATAGACTACAGAATACTCTATAATATTTTCATACTACTCATATATTCAGTAATCCCCCTAAATATATGCTTCACCTTCAATTCCCTGCATAAAATAAATAAACACGATATATACATGGGAATAAGGTGTTTCATCAATGATTTTAAGTTAGAGAAACAGGGATGAGATTTATATCTCAACCTATAAACACCTATCAATTCTTCTAAAAATTCATGAAAATTCATCATTTTTCTTACTTTGAATTTACAAATTTATCATTTAAGGATAGTTTGGACTTTTGGATTTCTTTATCTTGTATCTTTGTGGAATAAGATTTTTCACATTAGCTAATAGTGCACTTTCATTCTTCTATTTCTATTCCAAATTTCTAGCCAATTCCAACTGATCTAGTCATAGGACTATTCATTATTTTGGTACATGCTCAGAATTTTTCTTTTCTGTAGACACTTTTTTATAGTATCATTTTTATCACAAGAATCCATTGGTGCTTCTACTTTCTTCTTCACTAGTTCTATTTATTTATAAAATAATTTCATACATTTATCAGAAATATGTCCTAACATTTTACACATTCTACACAAATCTCCAGTAATCATAGGATTATTATTTTTAAATAATCTCTAAAAAAATTTGAGCTTTTTATCTTTATTTTCATGCACCAGATCAGCAATTTTATTTTATTTTGAGATTAAATTCTTTTTCGACTTCACCTTACTTCCACTAGAATTGATGTTTATAACATGTTTTCAAAGGTCCATTATATGACATTTTCTTCCATAGTAGAATCTTATTTTCAATGATGTGACATTCAACTCATCGTTATTCATGGGTGTAGCTTTTATCACAGTTTTCTTAACAATATTCTCAATCTCACATCCCAAGTAAGACTTTTCTGCTTTTGTTCTTTGCATATGGATTTGTTGTGGTCTTGTATTCATATCACTGTATGCGTAGGTAATAGTTGGAAAATACCACCACTCACCATAATTGTGACCACTTAAGTTTCAATAATCACAAAATTCTTCAAGATAATAAATTTTATTCTTGATATATATATTCTTCTTAATCTGTTAATTACGATCTAAGATTGCAGGATTTCTCTTCTCATCAGATCTGATCCTCCTTAATGATTTTCTTTTGTAATTATCATATAGACAGATTATTCCAACAGTAAATATCCCGATTCCCAAATTTTCAATAGTAAAAACAATACTCAACAAATCTTGGTTTCTTCTTCTTTGTTCTAACTTGCTTAGTTTTGATTCTTGTTAATTTTGAATAATATGATTATTCAACTGATCTCTTTATGGGGAATAAGAATTCACATTATTCTTCATATCCACCTTTTATTATATGGTTGATTTATCATCAATCTTATTTACCCATGTTTGACCATAATTCCTTTTGGAACTTGTAATTGAAGATGAATCAGTATTTGTATAATTAGAAACTTCCAGAATAAGGGTTACCTAACTAAATGAGTTTGCATCAGATTTATCTTTAGATAATATCAATCTCTTCTTGACACTTGAATGAGTCTTATCAAAAGTAATAATCTTTTTATAATTATTCTTGGAAGCTTTTCTGATATCATCATTTTGTGAAGATTCACGTTGAATATTCTCTAGATTTCTAAACATTACCTCCAACTCAGGATATTTTTGATTTAGGGAATCGTTATGATCTTAAATTTATTTTACTATATCTTCCCATTCTTTTTGGGAAGTTATTAATTTTGTTTCATTTAGATTTTTAAAATTTAATTCCATTTCAAGACACTTCATGTTGATAAAAATTTTCTCATCTTCAACATATTTTAGTTTTTATTCCCATTCAATCTTCTTTTTTTGAACTTGATCATCATGAATTTGATTTACATTTATTAAATAATTATTATTATCTTTAATTCTATTTGTATTAGCCTCTAGTTGGGATTCTGGGACATTAATAATGGTTTTTTGTAGTTTCTCTGGTGCATGGGTCACTTTTGTATATACTATCTTAGTCATATCCTTTTCAAAAATAGTCCTTTATAATTCATCTTTAGTCAATGTTAGTCTTTAATTACATGAAATATACACTATTATTTTGATTTTTTAGCTTTGATGAATATCTCATCCTTGTCTTTGATTTCCAGTTGATATTAATTAATATTCATGATAACTTTAAGATATTATTAAAGTGTAAAAATCAACTCTATAAGGACCTTATTAGTAACTACTTTCTCACACAAATTTCTATGAATTTTTTTTGACACATGAGAAATGTTCATTTCAAATTGATATAGTTTCTTATTTGGTATCAACAATATGTGAGGGAAGTTTAAATATTTGAAAATTCTTTGCTAAATCCTACTCCATATCCTTAGATTCCTCTTTAAGATGTGACTTTTTATTATATAGTCCATTGTTACAAGAAAATATATAAACAATAAATTTAGTAGGAACATTATTTAGATAGTATTTGATTTATGAATAAAAGTAACTAAGTGATTCAAAAAATTATTCTTAATAACCGCTTGAACAACACTCATCAAAAGGTTCTTTATAAACTAATTTAACAGAAACTTCTAATAGACTACCATTATGACTAAATTTATTTTGCGATGTATCCTCTTTCTTCTTTAAATTCTTTTTCATCTTTCTTGCCTCTTTATTCTATCACTTATTTAATGTTTTTATAGAAACCTCCTTGGTGGCACTGATAGAGACAGGAACTAAAATTTTCAGCTGATACATCCTTATAACTTCTTCAAATTCAAATCTAAAATTCATATAAGTCTTATACAAACAACTAGGATAATAATATAGATAAAATAAAAGGTGCAACTAGAGATATTATTCCAATTGAAGTGTTTAGTAGATCATGGATGTACATTGAGAGGGGGTTGAATCATTGTAAACATGTTTTACCAATTTTATTTTCTTATCTCTTAATTCTTTTTGATTTGAACCTCTACACTTGTTAGAGTGAATATATCTTCCCTATTTACAAACACAATTATACCATTTGAAAGACAGAAAGTAAATGAAGCTTAACACACAGTATTTCGACAAGGTTCGACCTCAATGTGAGTGACTACATCCTTACTATGTTTGGGACGATCTGAGACACATATTCTCCACTATTAATGGATCACCAATTATAAGTGGGTTGGTTAGGTATCACCTGGAAAACATTGTGGGTAGGTATGAACCTTTTCCCAAATTATACTGAAAATCCACCAGTGTTCTTTATATTATAATCCCATAATTGTTTCACAATTACAACACTAAAACAATGAGTAAAATCACAAGATATTTAATCTTCCACTACAACACAAAAGTTGATCTTCCTCCTCGATCCACTAAGAATAAACTGATTCTTCACCTGCTTACTTCAACGGAAACTCAACGACTACCACTAATTGTAATCAATAACACTTCATGCCAGTAGATGTTTTATACTCTTCTGAATAAGTATATGTTATCACTTACCCTTGGACTCAATGAAATATCATAATGACTAATTGAAGATTTATCAATACTTTACACGTTGTCTTAAAATATGATGCTTTGGCTTAAATCTCAAAAACTAAATTCACACTTTTCATGAAATATATATTACATATACCTTATTCATGTAAAATTAATTGCGTGGTCTTCTTTATTTTTTATATATTATTTCATGTGTATAAATTCTCATCATGTTTTTGCACAGTACTACCTTCAAACACGTATATCACATACTGATTCTTCACTGATATTTTGTGTATTTTAACACATTCAAAATTATTAACAGTGTACGCACTGAACATGATGAATTTACACAATTCTAATGCATTTAATACAAGATATGATCACTACCCTCAATACTGAATCTACTATTATATGATGCATGTACATAATGAACACTTGCTCAACCTCAGTGAAAACAAACAATGCTTCATTGTATTCTTTTCAAGTCATGTGTATATAAAAATGTGTTATTCAAGTAAATAAATATTTTCCCTTATACTCATGTATGAAAGATCATGTTCATATTCAATTTACTTTGTTTTCTACCCCGTGATCACTACAATTTCAAAAAAACACATTGTCTAAATTTTATTTTCTTCATATGCACTGTATGTACACAGTATCCACTACTCAATATAAAAGTATATTCACATATACAATGAAACCTTCATGTACTGATCAATGCTTTATCAACACTTCACATAAGTAATAACATGTTATCTCTTGGATTTTAACTACGTATGCCCAACTCAAGAAAACCCCTATCTATTTCATGAAAATAATTATTCAAATATGTTTCATAGATTTATGATTTTCATTGCACAAGCCATGGAGATTTTCATCACACTATCCCATGTGTCTTCACAAAAACCATTTTCCTTATGAACCACTAAGAGTGTGTTATACATATGTCAAGCACCCTGTGGATTCCCCTCTTTTTGCATGAAGATTGTGTGTGGATCTCCTTTCCTCAAATTAGAGAAATTCATGATGCTACATTTCTCTGAAAATGAGATCTTCTAAAATACTCACCAACTACTGAAACCGGATGCCTCTAATGGTATGTATAGGAAATATATTAGTGGCATTCCTTACTTTAAGCATGCAAAGCTTCTCTTTCAGGGAAATTGAAATCAATATCACGAAATATCAATCTTTTTCATAGTGTAAAAAATTAGTTTGTTCGTTGTAAAATTATGAAAATGTAATTGCATAATGATTTCAATCATGATTGGATTCTCAAATTACTCAAATTATGTTTGAATGACTCAGTTGAAACTATAGAGGACGTGTCCATGGAGATTCAATGGGAAGAATCTTCTTGAACCATCTCCTTCAGTGACGTATTGGAGAATATGATGTAGATAAGGAATTAGATGGCTTATAATCTTCGATAAAAATCATAGAAATCTCAGATTCAGTCAACCTTTGGTGTTGCTGGAGATCTTATCAAAAAGAATCTTCTAGAATGGCTTGATGTAGAAGAAATAAGTAATCACTAATCGGATGGCTCCTTAAGATCATTAGAGAAGATATAATGGTGGGAGTTCATTCAGATAGATATCATGGTTAGATGATCGAATGTCTTGCAACGTCCAGATCAGACAATCTAAGATGATCATTAGGAAGATCATATGGTTGAAAGCTCAGATGAATGATCAAATGTCTAGGATAATTATCGAGCAGATCTAACAGTTACGATTCATTCGAAACTAAATAATTTAATCCCACATCAAAATGGATACCATCTTAATGCTTCTTTATAAAACAAGGTATGACAACCATCATCCAGAAATCTCATCTCCCTCATTGGTACCACCCTGTACTAGTTTTGTGGACGCTATTATGCACCCACCTCCATTGTCATTCCACCCTGTATGGTGGCGCTCCGCCGGTTCTTCACATTTTCCCCTATATGAACACACCACTATATGATATCACAGCTAATATTCTGGCTAGATGAGGGTATAGATTGGCTGCCCTTGTGGTGCTACTCCCCTTAGTTGGATGGCTAGGTGTGGCTAAATTTTTTGATGAACTCCTTTTAAAAAATATGAAACCATAGTCCATAGACCAATCCTCAAATTAAATCACTTCAAACCCACAAAAACTCCACATGAAAAATAAATCATTTTTTATGGATCTTCTTTATATGGTGAAAACATTGTGCATCCATTTTCACATGTCTTAGAACGTAGGACCAACATTTCAATAATCACATTTAAATTTTTTCTTTAATTGAAGAAAATTATCCAAATGAAATAATCCTTGAAAAAATATGAATAACTCCCAACAACAAATCAAATGTAGAAACTCCATTATTTGAACACTATAAAGCACTGTAACATTTAATTTTCTTTAATAAACTCTATTGAAAACAATCACAACACAAATATAACTTTAATAAATTTTTATTCTTCATCTTATTCAATGAAAATTTCTTCATTAGTTTTGATCTGTTGGAATTGGGTTGAACTCAAGTTTCTATTCTTCAAGTTTCAGCAATGATCACTAGTGATTCAGCCTCGAAATCTCTATAATAATCACTTAAAACTCAACATAATCCATGGTTTTGGCCAGAACTCCCTTCATTTGGTGGGTATTTATTGAATCACCAAACCATAAATTCAAATCCTTAGTTGATGCTTCTATAGGAATCAAATATTTTAGGTTTTATAGTGATTATTGAAGCTAATCATCCAGAGTGAGCTTTGAATATGTACTTAAACTAGGTCCAGAATACATGGATGGTTCTTATTAATTTTTTTATTTATCAATTGTGGGTAATATCATCAAATCACACCCCGATTGAATCTATATTAACATCCTTATTTGATCTCAAGCCGCTATTTATTCTTTATGTTAAGACTTGATTGGATATCTTCACCATCAATAGTGAACTAGGGAGATTCCACTTTGTTATGTATTTTTCTATCCACTTCTCTGCTAATACATACATGGTTTTAGGTTTTCTTCTAGATTCTCCTCCAATATTGGGTTGAAAATTTCACAAATGCCAAAATCCATTCATTTAAGGACCCATCCATGAAAATTATATAATCTTGAGTTTTAAGTCAGGAATTCATTTTCTTATATTTTTTGTATATTTAGAGTTTATATTTTTATATAATTAGGTCATCACTCTTATATAAATAAATATTATATCACAAAGTGGAAACTTACTCTTATTATACAGTTATCCCACAAACCAAAACTTTTATGTTATAACAAGTTTTCTTTTGATGACACAACTTCACAATTTTCATCTTGGACCCATCCTTGTCCCTACTCATCACTAAAAATCTAGGAAAAACATTTTAAAATAAGGTATGATCATAAAAAACATAGTAAGGGAAATATAATAGTAAATAAAGAAACAAGTTATTTCATGAAAACTTATAAAAGATTTGACATTTTATAAATTGAATTTTGGGCTTAAAATAAAAAATTTATTACCCAACAAATTAAAATTTATACCCAAATATTTTCAAAACAAATTTCAAAAAAAATACTAAAGGAAAAAAATCTCATAAAGGTTCCTTTGAAATCATGAAAAATTTATGAAAACTTTTTCAAAAAAATTTATAGATTTCACACTTACAAAATATCAAATACTTTTCTTTAAACATAATCTCATGAATAATAATGTTGGAGCATAACATAAAGATCATTGTATCATAATATCAAGGAAACATAGGAAATGTGGTAGAAACAAAAAACATGACATAACAATAAGAAAATACAAACCTCTAAGACGACATCACATGGCGAATAGAGTCCCATTGTGGATTAGGTTTACTACCTTGTCCCATACATTTTGTATCAAGAGACAGAAGCTTTACCCAATGCATTGAAGTGGTATATGGTTTCATTAATCATAACATGTTCATGATTATATGTGTCTCAAAAAGAAAATAAATCATAAGGAATAAATGTAATAATTACCTATTACAAAACACACTTTTAATATATATAAATATTATATATTAATGTATGAATATTCATTACATAATGTAATAATACACACTATAATCTTTTAGGTCAAGTGCCTTTAGAAAAATTGAAATATACAAAATGGGTTCATAAGTGAACTAAAAATTATCCCAATAAGTTCTTCATAACTATAACCATTTTTGGACTTATTATAAATCAAACCATTATTCATAACCAAGGGAAAGAAACATAATAATGGGTGATTTTAGATACTCATTAAGGGTAAACAAGGGAGATACCAACAAAACATGAGTATAAGGGTATGATAATAAGAGAATAATATTTCAAGACCATACTCTGAATATCATAGATCATAAACATGATTTATGGAATAAATCATGGTAGTTCATAGGAGATGAATAATAATGGAATCAACAGACATGATCCATGATAACTTATCATTATCATAATACATTGATTTGTGGCATACACTTATGTATAGAAAATCATTTCCTTAGTATTCAAGGCTCATTGACATAACTATCATAGTGGAAAGGGCTCACTCCCCAGACCATTGTATAATTAAAGGTTCACTCTCAAGACTATTGTAACATCCAACCCTACCCCATTGTCTTGAGAGGGTGGAGGAATGCTACTTATCCTTAAGAGATGTTCCCAGGGTGGCAAAGGTTGGAAATAAATGCCAAGGGATTCAATAATCATTGTGGAATGATTTTCACTTAAGATAAAATCAACCAAACCAATATTCCATTACCAACAAACCTATATTATGCCTGTCAACAAAACAATTCAAACCATACATTACCAAAAGACAACCAAATTTTTCCATAACAATTCCTAAAATCCAATACATCCAAACCAAAAATCAGAGTACCAAGATAAAGAATACACAACAAGACCCTAAATATATAGGACACTATACATATATTTACACCAATCTCCATGATCCAAGCATCACAACATCACTAAAGCATCATGTCGAACCACTAGAAAAATGAGATTCTTTACCCTTACCTATTTCCTAGAATACAACATTTGCAAAATAACTAAAGTTACAAAGCAGTGCGTGAGTACAAATACTTAGTAGGATTTCCCCAAATGACATCCCTACGCATTCCACTAGGATAAATCAATTAGCACATTTATATAAAGTAGTTTATATAAAACACTAAATAATTCAACAATTACCAATAAGCCAAAAACACCCTTACCAAGACACCTTTACACAAACCATGCAAACCCATGGAAATCCAAACAACCATTCTATAATCCATTTCACAATTCCACATTAGCAAAAAAAATCCATCTTAGAAAGAAACACACAATAAGGCAACCAAAATAGTGGAGCTTCTGTCAAACCCGTTCACTACATTTCCAACTAGTGGTGCTTCCAGACAACTGCCCATAATGGTGGGTATTCCATCCACTATCTGTCACCTTTTATAGTGATAATTCCCACCCACTTACATTAAATAAATACAATACATAACTCTTCATCAACTAACAATCACAAAGCACCAAGGCCACATAATATGCACACCATCATTTCTATCACATGCCAATTCACCTCAATAAATCACATGTTTATTAAAAACAACCTTTAACCAAATTTCCATCACCAACCACATATCAATAAGAAAAATATTTATTGAAAACCATATTTTAAAAAACATTTTTCATAATCAGCCACTAACGATTTTTAAATCACACAACAAAACCCCTTTTTGAAATAATAGCCCATTTTCCCCAAAATCCCAAAAATAATCACTAAAAGGGTTTCCAAAAATATTCCACTTCCTTATAAAAATTATTTTAAATGAAAAAAATTAATTACAACCAAGGTCACTAATTCTAACCAAGTGGAGTTGAGAGAGAAGCCACCTACCTTTAGGGTTCTGGTGGAATCGACCCACAAGCAAGCGCACCACAAATCTGAACAAATGCTCCACCAAAACCACCCAATATCTCCTTCACTACCATTTAAAATCCTTAATATCATCACTTAAGGAAAAACAATCCCCATATCTACATGAAACAGATGTATATCTAGGAAACCAAGAAGGGGAGAAGAGTAGATCTTGAGAGAAACCAAGAAAAATCCAATAGGAGAGACTTACTCGGGAGAAACTATCTTTAAAACACCTTGAAACCCCTTCAAATTCCTTCAAAAATGAGTGAGAAAGAACCCCTAGACCTTGAGAAACACAAAACATGAGTGAGAATTTAGTGGGAGAGAGTTTGGGTTTTTTAAGGCAATCCTGACTAATCCTGAATTTTAAAAAAAATTAAGGGGTCTCATGGTTAGCTCGCATGATTAGAAAAACCATGTGCTAACTGTGCACATGCTTCTGTCTTGAAGGGGAAGCTCACACAGCCCACCCCACTCAGTTAGGAAAATAGTGCGCAAACTGTGTGTACCCCACTATTCACATGATTCATCTCACACGGTTTCCCCAAACCGTGCTCAAACTCTACGTCTTTAAAAAGGCCTCCAAACTTATTCAAAACCATTCCAAACTCTCAAAACCTCTTCCCAACTAATCCCAAGATCTATAAACACATAAAAAAAAATAAAAAAAAGGCTACATACCTCAAATAGGGGGTTCTAAATTCTCCCCACGATTGGAATTTTCTTCCTCGGAAAGTAGGGAAACATCTTGTTGTCGAAAGAGCTCGGGCCATTGCTCGGCCATCACTTTCTTCTGCTCTCAAGTCTCCTCCTGAATCTTACCATGATTCCACAAAACCCGTACTAAAATGATGCTTTTACAATGAAAAATTTTCTCTTTCCTATCCACAATATGTACTCACACATGTACCAAGGAATCATTTGGTTCTAGCTTAACATGGTCCCAATGAATCACATGGCCATGATCTGGTTGATACCTTTTCAACTGCGACACATTAAACACATTGTGCACCACGCTAAACTATTATCTAAAAGTCAACTGACAATCCACCTCTCTAATCTGATAAAGTATCTCAAAAGGTCCAATATAACTTAGAGATAACTTACCCTTCATTACAAACTGATGATGTCCCATCCTAGGATATATTCTAAAAAACACATGATCACCCACCTCAAATGACAACAGTCGTTGAAGATGGTCTTCCTACAATTTATGATGACTTTGAGTCATCTCTATCCTCTTCCAGATTAACATAATCTTCTCCATAGTCTCTTAGACAATGCTTGGTCCAATCATTGATATCTCACCTGTTTCCACCCAACATAGTGGAGAATGACACAGAAACACATGCAATGCCTCAAACAGAGCTATAGGTATTGAGGACTAATAACTATTATTATAGGATAAAACCACCAATGGTAAGTGTTCCTCACATGAACCACAAAAATCCATGACACAATCCCTTAACATATCCTCCAAATTTTGTATCATCCTCTCAAATTGGCCATCCGTTTGAGGATGATACGCCATGATCATTGTCAACTATGTCCCAAGGGCTTGCTGCAAGGATTTCTAAAAACAAGATGAGAACCTCAGGTCAATATAACAACCCATACTTTACATACATTGTTATTACTTCAAAATTGAAGCACACTTATTACAACATATAACAAAACCATGAAAGGACCGTATTGGTATAGTGTCTTTAGAAACTGGAAAGCATAAACAACTGGTTCATAAAGCATCTACTTTGCCTCCCATTTATTTCATCATATCTAGAGTCCCTTTTTGGAATATTATACTTAATAACCTTCTTCCTGACCTTGGGAAAATAAAACATACAAAAGGGTGAGCTCAAATACTCAGTAAGAGTAAACAAAAGAAATATCAATCACATCATATACATAATCACATAACTTTTGGAAATCTTAACCTGCAAAAGAGATCATAATTTCATAACATGGGATAAATCATAGTAGTGAAATGTAATCCCAATAATCATAACTTAAAACATGAAACTTTTTGGCATACACACATAATCATTGAGAATCATTTCTTGTTAGTCAAGACTCATTTCCAAGACTATCTTAGTGGACAAAGTCCACTTCTGAACCGAGTTCACTCCTGTTTCACTGAACCGGTTTAACCTGTCGTTCTAGCCATGTATATCTCATGAGATATAAAATCTTTACCCAATGCATTGGAGGGAGATATAGGTCCCACCCATCTCATAATGATACCATTCTTATGTGTGCCACAAAATCAGAAAACCATACATCATAGCATAACCCATGTAATAAAAATGGGAATCTTAAACATCGTGACATCATAAAACAATTCATATAAGATAAAAGAAATCATAAAAATATAATTCCAACATTACATAATCAAATCAATGTAATAATAGGGATAAAAATAGAACCCTTTATTATCTTATATGGAAAATAATTTTGATAAAACACTTGAACTCCATTCTTGAGGAAAATATCCTTTCTGCTTCAAAAACACGTTTCCTTTCTTAACATGTCGTACAATTATAAACTAGAAGAAGTTGATTAAAAATAAACTTGAAAACTTGTAAAGGAAGCTTCTTGTAAATAATTTTTTAAAAATCCATTCATGCCGTATAAGTTAAAAAAACATTCTTCGTGCTTTTGTCGGAAAAATCAAAAAGTACCTCGTCCGAAAAACGACAAAAGATTCCTTTCATATCCTTTACTAAAAACTCACAGAAGGTAAAATTGGATTTAAAAAATTTTAGGTTGATGGAAATAATATTACCTATTGAGGAAACATGGATGTGGATGATAAAATACACCCCAGTAAATGCCAAAGTATAAACAATCTCGGATAAAAACGAGATTGTGATATTTCCCTTACCTTAGGTCCGATTTGCCTCAAAAGTGTCCGAACCTCCGGTATAATGATTTAAATAATGTTATTGACTTATTCCAGAATCAAAATTATTTTTATGATATCATATATGGTCATATTATTAGCTTCTTATTAGTAATATTTTATTACAACTTGTTATTCGGGTGTTTATTACTTTTTGTTCTTATGCGTGTTTTGTCGAATAAATTCTTATTCTTCCCTTTAGGTTATAGATACCTAATTTCAAGAATTTTATTAGTGTAATATATATCATATTAATTCAATAAATTCATTTATATAATCATTATTCAATGAAGATCATGTAGAACGAGTTGCATCACATCGTGGAGATGGTATTCCGTACATACGCATGAGCGATGATATCGTTCCAATGATCATGGAATTGTATTGGAGTGTATGTATACTATTTCATAATCAATATCACCTTATAATAATCATATATAGTCATTATTTACACCATTATACCCATCCATGTAAGGTGGTGGTGGAAAGTAGATTACACCACGGCGTGCAGACGGTATTCCGTTCGTACGCACGCGCGGTGATTTCATTTTCCGTAGGATGGATAGATGGTGAAATAGGGTTGTTTCATACTTATAATAACATATCAGTATATTAGTGATACTGATTTTATTAATTAATAATGAAAAAACTAAAGAAGAAGAAGTGTAAGAAGAAATAAAGATGAAAGAATCGGTAACGGACATTACCTCTTCTTTGAAGTGCTTCTTTGAGACCTCCTTTTAGGGCACTAAAATTGGACTTTGAAGAAGACCAGGACCTCTAGGATGTCTCTAGGGAAGTGGAGAGGAGAAAGTGTCAGGGGTTGGCCGAGCTTGAAGGCTCAATGTGGTGTGAGGAAGAGAGGGAGGAGGTGCCCTTTTATAATGGAGGAGAGGGGCACCTTTGGAATAACTAAAAATATTATTTTATTATAAAGCCAAAATCAGTTTTAAATAGCTCCAAATTGATTTATTTAGAAGCTAAGGTGGGGATGGGTCTAAATCATCTCATACAATATAATTTAGACAAGTTTAGGTTCCTATTTTGACCTTATCATTTATATTTAACATTAAGTTAAATAATTTTACTTTTACCGTGTCTTCTTTTGTTCTTACACTATAAGGTTAATAAACTTACTATAACAATCCAAAAGAACCCCAAGTTGTTTATTATTAATATATATAACCTTATATAAGTCATTTGGCCGAACCTTATATTTTTAGGAATAAAATAACAATTAATAATATAATATTTGTTTTAAAAACTATTTTATGTCAATTTTGACATTATTTAGTAATTGATTTTTGTGAAAATCATAACAGAATGATTAGTTCGTAAAGAGTTAATTAAATCAATAATCACATGTAATATTAACCTATAAAATTATTGTAATTCCTAAAAAGTATCAAATTACTTTTATTATGGTATTTATAACATCAATTATGTCAATATTTCATTAATAAGATAATTACTGCATCATCTTTGTGTCATAAATAAATTAAATTATTTAAAGTCTAAAAATTACAAATAAAATACCATTATGTAGGAAATCTTTTTATCTTTCTAATGAATATTTATAGTCGAATTTATCTTATATATAACCTTATATTAAAAATTATTTACATATTAAACTTTGATTTTAACTATTTTAACCCTTCTTTAAATAAATTAATAATAAATGTCCTAATCTAATCCAAGTGGGCCTAAATGGTCATATTTTATTCCTAAGTTTGTTTTTGGTCTAATTAAACTTATCCAATAGAATTATTATATGTTTTAGGGTAATAATAATATCATTTTTACCCTTAATTATCCTATTTACTTTTAACCGTGGTAAATAAAAGTAAAAAGTTACTATTCACCAAAAATTATTTTCATCACATTGAACCACATTTTACTTACTGACATCAACCGTGTGTCTCGTATTTTTGAAATTCAACTCACAGAAGTGGTAAAATTAATTTTTATGAAAAAATCAATTTTTTAACTACCACTTAGTGGTTTCACTATTCATCAAAAATTGAAAGTTTTCAGAAAAATACCAAAATTTTACCCTAGGATAATTTCGATATTCAGAATCCAAAAATGAAGTCCATTTTGAAAAATAAAATTTATAAAATTTCAAAAAGTGGTTATTAATATTTATAACGGCTAGTTTTAATAATATTTTATTAGCATATCATTGTTTAGTGAAACTCGGTATTGCGTACGACGCAAGCTATCGAGGAAGGTCGCGATTTCGTGTAAAGAAAGCCAAGAAAGTGTTGTGTGTAGAAAAAGATTCCTTTGATGATTTATATAACATAAAAGTCTCAGGTTTTACATTCTACCCCCCTTAAAATGAAGTTTGCCCTCGAAATTCGTCACTTTGTAACAAACAGATGAGGATACCTCTCCCTCATCATATCCTCAAGCTCCCATGTAGCTTATTCTAATTGGTGGTTCCTACATAAAACATTCACCAATCAAGTGGTCTTGTTTCGTAGGACTTTTTCGCTATGATCCAGAATCTCTATCGGTTGTTCTTCATAAGAAAGATCCTGCTCCAGCTGTACAACTTCTGAGCTGAGTACATGTGAAGGATCAGGTATGTACTTTCTCAGGAGAGATACATGGAACACATCGTGAACTTGAGAGAGATTCGGTGGAAGTGCCAATTGGTAAGCTACCTTCCCAACACTATCTAGTATTTCGAAAGGACTGGTATATCTAGGGCTCAACTTCCCCTTCTTTCCAAATCTCAGGACCCTCTTCCAGGGAGATATTCGTAAGAACACTTTATCACCTACTTCAAACTCTAGGTCTTTTCTTCGGTTGTCGGCATAACTTTTCTGTCGACTCTGAGATGCTCTTATGTGTTGTTGAATAGATCTGACCTTTTCTGCCATTTCATCTACGAGATCAGGTCCTAATAGCTTTCTTTCCCCAACTTCATCCCAACAAGTTGGAGTCCTGCATTTATTTCCATAGAGACCTTCATAAGGAGCCATCTGAATACTGGAGTGAAAGCTATTATTATAAAGAAATTCCACCAAAGGTAGGTGTTGATCCCAACCACCTTTGAAATCCATAGAGCAAGCTCTCAACATATCTTCTAGAGTTTGAATTTTTCTCTCAGACTGACCGTCTGTCTGAGGATGATAAGCAGTGCTGAAACTCAACTCTGTATCCAGAGTATGCTGAAGACTTCGCCAGAACTTTGAGGTAAATCTCGGATCCTGATCAGATATAATAGAAAGTGGTACTCCATGCAATCTTACCACTTCCTTTACATATATCCTGGCAACCTGATCCAGATAGAAATTCTCTCTAATAACAATGAAGTGTGCAGACTTTGTAAGACGATCCACTATGACCCAGATAGCATTATTGCCTTTGGATGTTTTAGGAAGTCCTGTGACAAATTCCATAGTGATTTTTTCCCATTTCCATTCGGGTACGGGTAATGGTTGTAACATCCCCTTAGACTTCTATCTATCAGCTTTAACTTGTTGACAAACCAAGCATCGAGAGACATATTCAGCAACATCTCTTTTCATGTCATCCCACTAGAAGTACTCTTTTAGGTCCCTATACATCTTCGTGCTTCCAGGATGAATAGAGAATGAAGATCTATGAGCCTCATCCAGCAGCTCCTTCTTTAATTCGGGGATGGGAGGAACACAAACCCGATTCCTGAACTTTATTATCCCATCACAATCAAGGTTTAATTCAGGAACATTTCTCACCTTCTTTTGTAACTCGACATCTTCTTTCTGTGCCTCTTTTATCTTACATGTATAGATGGTTGAACATTCATTTGAGAAAGATATGATTTTTCCCCTTTCATTATAATTCCAAGATCCATCCTTTGTAAATCAATAAATATTGGATATTTTGTGATCCTCATCATGGATAAACTAGCATGGTCTTATCGACTTAATGCATCTGCCACCTTGTTTTCTTTCCCATGGTGGTAATGAATTGAGCAGTCGTAATCCTTAATCAGCTCCAACCATCTTCTTTGGCACATATTCAGCTCCTTTTGTGTGAAAATATACTTTAAACTTTTATGATTAGTATAAATATCACACCTCTCACCATAAAGGTAATGCCTCCAAATCTTTAATGAAAAGATTACCGCAGCTAACTCCAAATCATGAGTTGGGTAATTTTGCTCAGGTATTTTCAACTTTCGAGAGGCATAAGCTATCACCATATCATTTTGCATAAGAACACACCCCAAACCCTTCTTGGATGCATCACTGTAGATCAAAAACCTTTCTCCACTACAAGGCAGTGTGAGCACAGGTGCACTGGATAATCTTCTTTTCAACTCCTTAAAATTCTCTTCACATTCCTCCATCCAAACAAACTTAACTCCTTTCCAAGTCAACTTAGTGAGTGGATTAGATAATCGTGAAAAATCTTTCACAAAACGTCGATAATATCCAGCCAAACCAAGAAAACTTCGGATCTCAGTTACTGTTGTTGGTCTCGACCATCTTTTGATAAACTCTTTTTTTGCTGGATCCACAGATATCCCCTATTTTTAGATTATGTGACCCAAAAATGAAACTTTTTGAATCCAAAATTCACACTTGGTAAATTTGGCATAAAGCTTCTCCTTTCTCAGGGTCTTCAATATAATTCTCAAGTGATCTTAATGTTCTTCCTTGCTCTTTGAATAGACAAGAATATCGTCTATAAGGACTACCAAAAATTGATCAAGATAGTCTCTAAAGACTCTATTCATTAGATCCATGAAGATAGCAGGGGAATTAGTAAGACCAAATGGCATCACTATAAATTCATAGTGTCCATACCTTGTACGGAAAGCCGTCTTTGGTATATCCTCCCTTTTAACCCTTAATTGATGATACCCTGAATGAAGATCAATCTTGGAAAAGTATTGAGCTCCGCGTAGTTGGTCAAATAGGTCATCAATGCACGGGAGAGGATATTTGTTCTTGATAGTGATCTTGTTAAGTTCTCGATAATCAATGCAGAGTATCATTGATCCATCTCTCTTCTTAACAAACAGAACATGTGCTCCCCAAGGTGACGCACTAGGGCGTATGAACCCCTTATCAAGATTCTCTTGGAGTTGCTTCTTCAATTCCTTCAACTCAATTGGGGCCATTCTATAAGGTTTCTTTAAAATAGGAAAAGCATCCGGTACGAGTTCTATTGAAAACTCAACTTCACGATTCGGTGGAAGACCCGGTAATTCCTCCGGAAAGACATCATCAAACTCCCGTACAATGGGCATATTCTTAATCGTGAGTTTCTCACCAACCATTTGAGATAAATAACCTTCATTTAGTGGAATCAATACCCATAAAATGGAAGAAATTTCCACTAGAAGGTTATGTTCATCCTTGCATCGATAGACAATCATAGATTGATCTAGAATATGAAATGTGACTTCCCTTCTTTGGAAATTGATATGAGATCCATGTAGAGAAAGCCAATCCATGCCAATAATCACATAAAATTCTACTATAGGATGGATCACAAGATTTGTAGGAAGCACTTTCCCACAAACCTCAATCGGAGAAGAATTATAAACTTTTGATGCGACTGTTGTGCCATTAGGGGTTGTCACAGCTAACTCAACATCTAACTGTTGAGGTAATATGGTGATATCCTTAGAAAATTCTTCAGAAATAAAGGAGTGGGTGGATCCAGAATCAAATAAAACATTTTCTACTTTAGAGTGGATGGTAAGTGTACCTTTCACCACATCGTTATCGTACTCCACATCGCTGATAGAAATTGCATGTGACTTTCCTTTTTCTTTATCCTTAAGAGTTTGTTGACGTCGACCATCATCATCAACCCTTGGATTTGGGCATTGATTGGCATAATGCCCCATCTCCTTGCACTTGAAACATTGAAGTGTAGTAGGGTCATTCTATGTATCCCTTTCTTTGTTTTCATCATTAGACATCTTCTTCTTATCATTGCGGCATTCAAATGCTCGATGACCTTCCTTTCCACATTTGAAACATTTACTTGTCCCTTTAAGAAAACTCCCTCCATGTTTCTTTTCACACTTTGAGCATAAGGGAAAGCTCATCTTCTTTTTAGTGTTCCCTTTATATTTTCCTTTGAATTCCATTTTCCTCTTCTTATCAAACCCATATGACTGATGGGTTACTTCAATCTCCATCTCGACTTTGAGAGCACATCGAACGATTTCCTTTTAGCTATTGAAGTCCCTTATGGCTAACACCCTTCGAAGACTTGGTTTTAAGACACTAAAGAATCGATCGATCTTACTCTCAGGTTGGATAATAATACCAGAAGCGTACCTTGAAAGTCTTGTAAAATTTTCTTCATAAGTAACAACAGATTCATCATCCTTTTGCTTCAGTTCAAGAAACTCTTTCTCCATATTTCTTCGGAGAATATGAGAGAAGTACTTATTGAAAAATAAGTTCTTGAACTCGTCCCATTCCATGGACTCAATTTCATCCATTTGTCTCGTATTCTTAATAAGATTCCACCATTGATCAGCATCTCCTTCCAAACGATACACTGATAGGATGACATTATCATGTTCAGAATATTGAAGAACTGAAAATATCTTTTCAGTAGTACTAATCCATTTTTCAGCAACTAATGGATTAGTAGACTCGCTGAAAGAAGGTGGACGCTGCCTCATGAAGGATTCAACAGAATGTTTCTCCTTCCTTTGCTCGTTTGGATGTCCTGCATGATTCATAGCTTGAGAAAGTTGTGTGAACATGGCTACAAGATTTTGTATTCCAGCTCCCATAATTTTTGGTTGCTCCGGGGGACAATCATTGCATTGCTCGTCGCATTCCTCATTAACACGGTTCCTTCGGGTTCCATCCATTGAGTAAAACTAAGAATAATAGTGTGAGAAACACTAATTATAATAGGAAAACTACATAATCAAGAATAAAATTTCACACTTAAGGTCTTATCCTAGGTTATTCATGGTCATTTCTAAAACACTAAGATTGTGTTCTATGCTTAGAATTATCCTTAGGGTTCTTACTAAGGCTTTCACATACTAGTTTCCAAAGGTTGACTATACCTTTCCTCTGATACCAACTATAAAGACCCATACTTCACATACATTGTTATTACTTCAAAATTGAAGCACACTTATTACAACATATAACAAAACCATGAAAGGACCATATTGGTATAGTGTCTTTAGAAACTGGAAAGCATAAACAACTGGTTCATAAAGCATCTACTTTGCCTCCCATTTATTTCATCATATATAGAGTCCCTTTTTGGAATATTCTACTTAATAACCTTTTTCCTGACCTGGGGAAAATAAAACATACAAAAGGGTGAGCTCAAATGCTCAGTAAGAGTAAACAAAAGAAATATCAATCACATCATATACATAATCACATAACTTTTGGAAATCTTAACCTGCAAAAGAGATCATAATTTCATAACATGGGATAAATCATAGTAGTGAAATGTAATCCCAATAATCATAACTTAAAACATGAAACATTGTGGCATAAACACATAATCATTGAGAATCATTTCTTGTTAGTCAAGACTCATTTCCAAGACTATCTTAGTGGACAATGTCCACTTCTGAACCGAGTTCACTCCTCATTTCAGTCATGTTTCACTGAACCGGTTTAACCTGCCGTTCCAGCCATGTCTATCTCATGAGATATAAAATCTTTACCCAATGCATTTGAGGGAGATATAGGTCCCACCCATATCATAATAATACCATTCTTATGTGTGCCACAAAATCAGAAAACCATACATCATAGCATAACCCATGTAATAAAAATGGGAATCTTAAACATCGTGACATCATAAAACAATTCATATAAGATAAAGGAATTCATAAAAATATAATTCCATCATAACATAATCAAATCAATGTAACAATAAAGATAAAAACAGAACCCTTTATTATCTTAGATGGAAAATAATTTTGATAAAACACTTGAACTCCATTCTTGAGGAAAATATCATTTCTGCTTCAAAAACACTTTTCCTTTCTTAACATGTCGTACAATTATAAACTAAAAGAAGTTGATTAAAAATAAACTTAAAAACTTGTAAAGTAAGCTTCTTGGAAATAATGTTTTAAAAATCCATTCATTCCTTATAAGTTAAAAAAACATTCTTCGTACTTTTGTCGGAAAAGTCAAAAAGTACCTTATATGAAAAACGACAAAAGATTTCTTTCATATCCTTTGATAAAAACTCACCGAAGGGTAAAATTGGATTTAAAAAATTGTCGGTGGATGGAAATAATATTACATATTGAAGAAACATGGATGTGGATGATAAAATACACCCCAGTAAATGCCAAAGTATAAACAATCTCGGATAAAAATGAGATTGTGATATTTCCCTTACCTTAGGTCCGATTTGCCTCGTAAGTGTCTGAACCTCCTGTATAATGATTTATATAATGTTATTGACTTATTCCAGAATCATAATTATTGTTATGATATCATATATGGTCATATTCTTAGCTTCTTATTAGTAATATTTCATTACAACTTGTTATTCGGGTGTTTATTACTTTGTGTTCTTATGCGTGTTTTGTCGAATAAATTATTATTCTTATCTTTAGGTTATAGATACCTCATTTTAAGAATTTTATTAGTGTAATATATATCATATTCATTCATTCAATTCATTTATATAATCATTATGCAATGAAGATCATGTATAACGAGTCGCATCACATCGTGGAGACGGTATTCCGTACGTACGCACGAGCGATGATATCGTTCCCATGATCATGGAATTTTATTTTAGTGTATGTATACTATTTCAGAATCAATATCACCTTAAAATAATCATATATAGTCATTATTTACACCATTATACCCATCCAAGTAAGGTGGTGGTGGAAAGTAGATTACACCACGACGTGGAGACGGTATTCCGTACGTATGCACGCGCGATGATTTCATTTTCCGTAGGATGGATAGATGGTGAAATAGGGTTGTTTCATACTTATAATAACATATAATTATATGAGTGATACTGATGTTATTACTTCATAATGAAACAACTAAGGAAGAATAAGTGGAAGAAGAAATAAATATGAAAGAATCGGTAACGGACATTACCTCTTCTTTGAAGTTCTTCTTTGAGACCTCCTTTTAGGACACTAAAATTGGTCTTTGAATAAGACCAGGACCTCTAGGATGTCTCTAGGGAAGTGGAGAGGAGAAAGTGGCAGGGGTTGGCCGAGCTTGAATGCTCAAAGTGGTGTGAGGAAGAGAGGGAGGAGGTTCCCTTTTATAAGGGAGGAGAGGGGCACCTTTGGAATAAAAAAAATATTATTTTATTATAAAGCCAAATTTGGTTTTAAATAGCTCCAAATTGATTTATTTCGAAGCTGAGGTGGGTATGGGTCGAAATACTCTCATCCAATAGAATTTACACACGTTTAGGTTCCTATTTTGACCTTATCATTTAGATTTAACATTAAGTTAAATAATTTTACTTTTACCGTGTCTTCTTCTGTTCTTACACTATAAGGTTAATAAACTTACTATAACAATCCAAACGAACCCCAAGTTGTTTATTATTAATATATATAACCTTATATAAGTAATTTGTCCATACCTTAGCTTTTTAGGAATCAAATAAAAATTAATAATATAATATTTGTTTTAAAAACTATTTTATGTCAATTTTGACACTATTTAGTAATTGATTTTTGTGAAAATCATAACAGAATGATTAGTTTGAAAAAAGTTAATTAAATAAATAATAACATGTCATATTAACCTATAAAATTAGTGGAATTCATAAAAAGTCTAAAATTACATTTATTTGGGTATTTATAACATCAATTATGTCAATCTTTCATTAATAAGATAATTACTGCATCATTTTCTGTCATAAATAAATTAAATTATTTAATGTCTACAAATTACAAATAAAATACCATTATGTATGAAATCTTTTTAGATTTTTAATGAATATTTATAGTCGAATTTATCTTATATATAACCTTATATTAAAAATTATGTACTTATTAAACTTTGATTTTAACTATTTTAACCCTTCTTTAAATAAATTAATAATAAATGTCCTAATCTAATCCAAGTGGGCATAAATGGTCATATTTTATTCCTAATTTTGTTTTTGTTCTAATTAAACTTATACAATATAATTAGGACATGTGTTAGGGTAATAATAATATCATTTTTACCCTTAATTACCCAATTTACTTTTAACCACGGTAAATAAAAGTAAAAAGTTACTATTCACCAAAAATTATTTTCATCTCATTGAACCACATTTTACTTACTGACATCAACCGTGTCTCTCGGATTTTTGAAATTCCACTCACAGAAGCGGTAAAATTAAGTTTTATGAAAAATTTAGTTTTTTAACTACCACTTAGTGGTTTCACTATTCATCAAAAATTGAAAGTTTTCAGAAAAATACCAAAATTTCACCCTAGGATAATTTCGATATTCCGAATCCAAAAATGAAGTCCATTTTGAAAAATAAAATTTATAAAATTTCAAAAAGTGGTTATTACTATTCATAATGGCTAGTTTTAATAATATTTTATTAGCATATCATTGTTTAGTGAAACTCGGTATTGCGTACGACGCAAGCTATCGAGGAAGGTCATGATTTCGTGTAAAGAAAGCCAAGCAAGTGTTGTGTGTAGAAAAAGATTCCTTTGATGATTTATATAACATTAAAGTCTTGGGTGTTACAGTAAATATCTGATACAATCAAAACTAGAACACCATTCCTCTTTAACACTTCCTAAATATAGATTTTGGATAGATCTTCCACCATATGGGATTTACAAATCGGGATGAAATGGGATGACTTTGTGAGCTGATCCACAATCACCCATATGGCATCATGTTTCTTGGCCATTCTCAGAAGACATGTCACAAAACCCATTGCTATTTTCTCCCATTTCCACATAGAGATAGGTAAATATTTCCACATTACCTCTAGCCACTGTTGCTCGGCCTTGACTTGCTGACAAGTCACGCATCTCAAAATGAACTCTGGCACTTTTATTTTCATACTTGCCCACAAAAACTGGGCTTTCAATGCCTTGTACATTTTATGAATTCTTGGATGAAAAGACCACCCGGAGTGATGATGGTCCAGGATAAGTTCCCACTGAAAATCCACCATAACAACAATCCAATTTCAAAAAAAACAAAACTAAATGCCCATTTAGTTCCCATCCCTCAATGGTCTCTCCGTAATTGAGTTTCGACCTCATCGACAAACATTCAGAATCAGATGCATGTGCCTATTTAACCAAACCAACCAAGTCATGAACCAAAAAAAACTAGAAATAATACCACTCTTCCACCTAGGTCCTCACATTCCAACTACATGTAGGGTATGACAGACATCAACTACCACAGACCCGATGCCTGTTTCGCCACCTAAGTATATGAATTTATACTTAATGCATGTGCCGCCGAATTTCACTTACCAGTGTGTACATTAATTCTAAATCAAACATCTGTAGTTATTTCATCCATCTCCTTTGCCTCAAGTTCAAATCTCTCTATGAGACAATATGCTTTATGATCTTGTGATTATTAAACACTATAAATGTTTCACCGAAGAGATAATGACGCCACATTTTTAAAGCATAAACCACTACCGAAAACTAAAAAACATGTGTTGGGTAGTTCTTCTCATTCAACCTCATCTTTCATGATCCATATGAAACCACATTATCCCCCTGCATGAGAACACACCCCAACCCTAACCCTGATGCATCATAATACACCACATACCCTTTCTCTAGTTCAAGAAAAACCAGGATTAGTGCTGATGTACGGCGAAGCTTTAACTCTTCAATGAATTTATGACACTAATCATCCCATTTAAATGAGATATTATTCCTTTTACAATCTTTCATCAGTGAATCCAATCATGAGAAGTCATGAAAAAAACATAGATAATACCTAGTTATACCAAGGAAGCTCTGTATCGTGAATACATTCTTTGGTTGTTTCCCAGCGATAATAGCCTATGTATTTCCTGGATAAACTGAAATTCCTTTCTAAAAAATAACATGCCCAAGGAATTGAACCTATTGTATCCAAAATTTACACTTAAAAAATTTTCCATACAACCGATGGTCCATCAAGACCCCCAGCACTATCCCCAAGTGCTGATCATGCTCCACCCTTGTCTGTGAATAAACCAATATATCATCAACCAATACCACCACAAAATAATCTAGATATCTCTAAAATATCTGATTCATCAATTCCATGAACACCACTGGTTTATTCAATAGACCAAAGGGCATAAACACATACTCGTAATGTCCATATCTACTTTTGAAAGCAATTTTGGTGATATCCTCCTACCTTACCTGGAATTGATGATATCCAAACCTCAAGTCAATCTTAGAGAACCACTGATCTCCCCTAAACTGTTCAAAAAAATCATTAATGCATGGAAGTGGATATTGGTTCCTTATTGTAACCCAATTAAGCCTATGATAATCAATACATAGCCACATAGTTCCATCCACCTTTTTAACAAACAAAATTGGCACTACCCACGGAGATGTGTTAGGCCAGATGAACCCTTTGTTCTCTAACTCTTCCAACTGCACTTTTAATTCCCACAATTCTGATAGCGCCATACGGTAAGACGGAAGGGAGATAATATTGGTCCCTAGAATAAGATCAATTGTAAACTAAACTTCTCTCATAGGTGGAAACCCTAAGAATTATTCCGGAAATACAACCCTAAACTGAACCACAACCATGGAAAAACTCTTTGATCAACTACTTCCACGGATTCCAATGACAATGTTGTTAACTGATAAGAGATCATGCCAATAGCTAGTGCCAAAAAATCTATTGCACTCATATTTTCATTATTGTCCACTCTAAATATATTTTCAATGCCATCCTCCAACATGAAACTAACCGTTCACACATTGAAATATATGTGGTCCATAAACATCGCCAACCAATCCATTCCCAAGATTATATCATAAGAATCCATCTCAAGCACTATGGAATCTCACTTTAATTCAATGTCAACCACAACTGAACAACATGCTTGACATAAGAAATATTGACATTGTCTTTGACCTAGAGGAGTTTGTAATTTCAAAACAGAAGGCATCATTTCCACATGTAAACCCAACAAATCAACAATAATAGAAGCTAGAAAATAATGTGAAGCACCCATATCAAAAAAATCTTGCATCATTGTGGAATTTAAATGAACCATACAACACACTATGAAATTTCCCAACTGATCATCCACCAAAACCTGATCAGCTCTAAACAACTACTTGCTTTCCACACTCTTTTATTTATTTTCCTACTGAGGCATTGTATTATTCTGTGAATCACCATGACCCACTTTTCTCTGCTGATGAGGGGCATGTTGTTTCCATTATCCCATCGAGGCATAAGACCCCTACGACCCCTAAAGAGAGTCATAGACACCTGACCTCAGGGCATTCCGACAATACCATTGAAGATTCCCCATATGGTTATAGTTATGAAATGCTCGAAGTTGTTCTATAAAATTCCACTTGATGTGTCCTACATATCCACACTAAAAAACAAACCATCTTACTCTGATGCTTTTGAGTAAGATTCACTAATCCTACCATTAGATTCTTAGTCATACTCTCACCCTGGAAATATGTTTCCCTCTTCCACTTGAACCCAACATTCGATTTCCCAATATTCCATGTGGGTATCAACATACTTCCCCCACCTGTATCCCCCAAAGGATCCCGCTTAGCCACTATATCTCTATTCACCATTTCTGTGTAATCATTTATACACAGCACTGTTATCTTGGAATGAATTTCCTGGTTCAACCCAACTTCAAAAATGTGAGCCTTCAATGATGTACTGCCCGCCACCTTGGGTGAAAACCACACTAAGATCATAAATTTAGCCGCATATTCCATTACCTCCATGTTCCCTTTCTTCAAATAGAAGAAAGTCATTGTATGATGAATTATAAATGTATGAGGGACGAATTTTTTATTAAACAACTCCTCAAAACCCTCCCATGTCACACTTTGGTCCATCCCATCTTGGAATGCTAGTTCCCACTAATTAAGAGAATGATCTTCCAACATGTGCATGGATAATTTCAATTTCAGCTCTTCCGATGTCACCAAGAAGTTAAATATCCTATTCATTCTATTCATCCGTGATTTAACCCTTTATGTCTTTGAATCACCCCTAAACATGGGTAGATTTTGCCTTCAAAACTGAACCACATGATCCACATGATTTGGTTCATCCCTTTTATTCCCACTTTCCACAGCCTAGAAAGCTTTCACTATACTCTGCACTAGCTACTGGTTCACCCAAGGCTCAGGTAAAACCACATTTTCAGCAGTATCCTCCAGTTGGTCTCTACGACACCTACCTGGTGCAATTTATATCAATAAAAAACAACCATAAGTCTCATTCCCTTAACGAGTAAAGGCGTGAAATTCTAAAATTAAATTATATGACAACTATCACAACCATGATTTCCACAAGTTCACATTTCCCATGATTCATTATTCTAAAAAATCCACCTTGTTTTGAAAATCAACCCATTTTAAAAATACCACTAGTTTCCATGTTACAAATCCTTCCATTTTGAAACCCAATTCAGATTTTTCAAAATCCATAGAATCACATAACAAAATAAATCATTATTCCCCAATGAAATATGCATCCTAGAGGGAATTCATTTCTACCATGCATGCCATGATCATCTCATTGGCTACACCCATGACAATGAGATTTCCATTTCCTGTAAGTGTCTCCAAAACAATTACATACCCAACTCCCTGGTAACTTGGAGTTCAGCATAAAAGGGTTAGCAACGTACTTCTATGTTATACATTCCATGTTCTGACAATCCTACTCCTTGCTACCATCCCGACTCGATGAATAGACTAAGAATGAATGTCAGCATCAAGACCAATAGTCAATGCCAAACATCTGAACAACTGCTCTCACTTGAAATCCAATGACTGAACAAACTAATACCACTTTTAACATCCCACCCTATCCCTAGTAACAAGTATTTTAGCATAAAAGGGTTAGTTATGCCCTTTTATGCTATAGATTCCATGTTCCGACAATCCTATGAATTTCAACCATCATGACTCAATAAATAGACTAAGAGAGGATGTTAACATCATGACCAGTAGTCAACATCAAAGGGCTGAACAACTACCCTCACTTGAAAGCCATGGATCGAAAAAATTGATACCACTTATCACATCCCACCCTATCACATTGGCTTGAGAGGGATGAGGAATGCTACTTGGCCTTAAGCAACGCTCCCAAGGTGCCAAAGGCTAGAAATAAATGCCAAGGGCATCAATAATCATTGGGAAATGATTTTCACTTAAGATAAAATCAATCAACCAAATATTCCATTACCAACAAAGCTATATGATTCATGTCAACAAAACAATATAACCCATACATTACCAAAAGAAAACCAAATTGTTTTATAAAAATTCCCAAAATCCAAAACAACCAAACCAAAAACCGTAGTACCAAGCGGAAGACTACACAACAAGACCCCAAAGAACTAGGACACCATCCATAACTCCACACCAATCTCCATTCTCTAAGAACCACAGTATAACCAAATCATCACGTCAAACCACTAGCAAAATGAGATGGTTTACCCATACCTAGGTCCCAGAATACAACATCTGTAACAACACCAAAGTGCCAAAGTGGGGGGTGAGTACAAATACTCAGTAGGATTTCCATAAATTACTTCCCTACAAATTCCACTAGGAAAAAACCATTAGCACCTTTATATAAAGTAGTTTATATAAAACATTAAATATTTCAACAGTTACAAATAATCCCAACACACCCTTACTAAGCCACCTTTACCCAAACCCTATAACCCTAGGGAAAGACAAACAACCATTCCATAATCCATTTCACTATTCCACATTAGCACAAAAAATTCCATATTACAAAGCAACACAAAACAAGGCAACGAAAGCGGTGGAGCTTCCGTCCAACCCGTTCACTACATTTCCAACTAGTGTTGTTTCCAAACCACTGTCCATAATGGCGGCTCCACCATCCACGATCCATCACCTTTTATAGTGAGACATATCATCCACATCCATACAATCAACACAATCCATAATTCTTAATCAACCAACAAGCACAAAGCACCAAGGACACACAATAAGCACAAAATCATTTCCATCACATGCCAATTCACTTCAATAAATCACCCGTTTATTGAAAACACCCTTTAACCCACATTCCATGCCCAACCACATTTAAATAAAAAAAATATTTATTGAAAACCATATTTTAGAAAACATTTTCCCTAATCAACCACTAGCAATTTTAAAATCAACATTTTAAAATCACACAACAAATCCGATTTTTGCAACAATATCCCATTTTCCCCAAAATCCCCCAAATCATCACCAAAAGGGTTTGCAAAAAGATTCGCACATAATTATCATAATTAATTTCACAGAAAAAAATTAATTGAAACCAAGGTCAATAATTCTAACCAAGTGGATTCAAGAGATAATCCACCTGCCTTTAGGGTTTCGGTGGAAGTGACCTACAAGCAATCGCACCACAAATCCGAACAAACGCTCCAGCAAAACCACTCTAGATATCCTTCCCTACCATCAAAAATCCTTAAAATCATCACATAAAGAAAAAAATAACCCTATATATACATGAAAAGGATCTGTATATAGAAACCCAATAAAGGGAAAAGAGTAGATCTAGAGAGAAACCAAGAAAAATCCAAGAGGAGAGACTTACCTGGGAGAAACAACCTTCAAACCACCTTGAAAGCCCTTCAAATACCTTCCAAAATTAGTGGGAGAGCACCCATATCCCTTGAAAACCAAAAATACCATGTGAAGATCGTGTCGGAGAGATTTTGTGTGTTTTTAGGGCAATCTTGACTAATCTAGGAGTTTAAAACCCTATTTTATAGGGTCATACAGTTAGCTCGCACGGTTAGACAAACCGTGAGCTAACCGTGCGCCTATTGCTACCTTGATGGAGAAATTCACCTTGCCCACTCTGCATGGATAAGAAAATCATGCACAAACCATGTGTACCCCACTGCTCGCATGATTCATCTCGCCTGACTTCCCCTAAGCTTACTCAAATTGTGCATCCCTAAAAAGGCCTCCAAACTTACTCAAAACTATTCCAAACTCTCCCAACCACTTCCCAACTCATCCCAAGCACTATAAACACATAAAAAAGGCATAAAAAAGTCTGCATGCCTCAAAATAGGGGTTCTACTACTATCATAGTATACAAAGTCCCTTACTAGATAGGGTTCACTCCTCATTATAATCGTGTTTATCTCATGAGATATCAATATTTACCAAATGCATTAGGGGGAGATATAGGTCCCACCCATCTAATAATAAAAATCATACCAATGTGTGCCTCAAAATCATAAAATATTCATCATATCATAACCCATATAAATTAAATGGATTTCATAAACATTTCATCATTTCATAACCCATGGAAACTAAATGGGTTTGATAATCATTTCAGCATTTCATCATATCCTAACCCGTGGAAAAGAAATGGGTTTCATAAACATGACCTTGGGAAAAGAAAAGTGTTTCATAAACATATTCTCATCATAATCTTAATCCATCTAGATAAAGGATAAGGATGATATAATATGATCATATCCCATGAAAATCCTAAGTAATATTAAAGTATTTAATCTTAGATGAAAAATTATTTTAAAAGATCGCTTGAAACATTTTTTGAGTAAAATATCCATTCCATTTTTTAAATCACTTCTTTAAAATAAAAAATTTTTCCAAATATTAAAAAAAATTATTTAAATAGATTCTTAAAAACTTGTAAAGAAATCTTTAAATATTTTAGTGATAATGATGGCAGAAAATGTTTTTCATGTCATACACATTAAAATAAATATTCATTTCACATTTTTGGTAAAAATTAAAAAGATCAATGTTTGGAAAAAGATAAGAAGATTAATTTTAATAAAAATTAACAAAATCAAACATGGGTAAAATTTTCATTAAAAAATCACTGTATAATTCTAAAATATTTATTTAAAACATTTTTAGAAAACATGTATATTGGAGAAAAGGGATTTTTGATTGAAAAGATAAATGTATTAGATTTTTCATAAAACCATTATTTTGGTCCCTTGAGTACATAAAGAGAGGAAAATGAAAAAACACATCTACTTTCATAAAATAACAATATTAGAAAAATTTCATGTTTTTCTTGAGATATAGATCATAATATTTCATTATTGTAACTTAGTGATACACAACCTCGATAAGTAATGAGTTTGTAACATAATATACTTAACCTTTGGTATCTTTTGAATTGTAGGCCCCATGAAAGAGAAAATCATATATGGATTTTTATATTCCAAAAATTTAGAGATAAAAATCATAAAATATATTCATGGGTAGTATATATACCAAAACAATAATGGGTGTATAAGGCATCTATCCCAAATAAATAGAAGTGAGATGAAAATCCATTAGCTCAAGTATCAAATTTCTTCGAAAAAATTTGGTACTACTATATAAAAAATATTGGTTTATTATATTTATATTTAAATAAATAATCATATATATCATACCATATGTGATTTATTTATTACCTTTTATTAACCATTTATTAACAATTCCTTATTACAATCATGTTTTGGGTAATAACTGCTTGGTTTTTCATGTATGTTTTGATTGGTATTTTCAATCCTTTTACTTTGATCAGGGTTCCACCATCTCCAAAAATTTTACCATAATATAAATATCATCTATATTCATTACATAGGTATAATATCCCTATATTTTATAAAAGAAAACTGTGTTCGTTAGAATATTTGACACTCAACATTGAGCTTAAAGGTCCCATGAACTATAAAACCGTTATAATATATATGTTAAATTAGTGGGTATGAACATTATTAAATATTTTATAAAACATATATATATATATATATTTTCTACTAAATATAAATTATCGATAGATTTTTAGTAAATAATCAATCCATTTTTAGTAAAGTAATTTTATACTTCAAAATTATGTTTTCTTAAAAAATGATTTTAATTTATTTTCATGAAAAAAAAACAATATATAATTATTGGAAAATTTCAAAAATATATTTGATAAAATTAGATTCATTTTTTAAAATTTAAAATCAAAATTTATATTAGGTAAATTTTTGGTATTTTTTAAAAAATACTAATTTTTAGTGAATAGTGAAAATGCCAATTTTTGTAAAAATGTCATTTCTTTTCAATAAATAAAAAAATTGAAATTATCATTAATATTTTATATGATTTAAAGTAAAATAATTATTATTTATTAATATTTAGTCAACTTAATTTCTTTTGAATTAAATTCAAATTGGATTTTAGTATAAGTTTCTCTTTGGGTTTAAAAACGGGATTATTCCGAAAATTGTTTTCAAGTGCATAATGTTTCTACATTTTAATTAATTAAAACAAACTATATTGAGGAATAATTTAAAAAAATTATAGATTATATATCAATAAATATTAATTTATTTATTAATAAAAAATTATTTTTAGTCATAGAGTTAATATAAAATAATCATTTCCTTGAAAAACGCTTCTTGAAAACCCACTTTTTCTTTGCATCTACAGGTTTAATTTTAAATTTAATTTTTCCATTTATATGAATTGAATTTGTTAAAATGGATTAAATATTTGTAATAATAATAATTTATATTTTATAATAAGTTAAACTTAATTTTTTGTGATGATAAATAGTAAAAACGGTAAAAATTAATTATCACGATTAAGATGAAAATGGGTTTTCTGGGGGTTAAACTAAAAATATAAGTTTTAAATGAACTAAAAACTTGTCTAAAAACAATTTTATGCCCATATATAGACCTTATAATGTCTAAGTATCGATAATAATTCATTTTGGATCATTTTACCATGTGAAAAACATGGGTACACCTTTTTATTTTCAAACATTACAGATGTGCCACTAACCTCACTTATAAAAGGACACCCCCTCTACCCTCTTCTACACACATTAAAACCATTTTATTTAAATAACTGACAAAATAACTTCTTAAATTACATTACTTCATCCTAGATTCATTTTTTGTCACAAATCCATGATATTAATACTTTAGGTATAATCCTAAAGAGATGGTTCGAGAATATGTAAAATTACTAACTATGCATTTTTGTTTTATTTATTATTACACCTCCTTAAAACATTCTTAAAATGTGATAATATGATAAAAAAATATCTTCTATATAATTCTTTTTATATTAATTTTATAACCTAAATTCATCTCATCTTCTATCAAATGTGATACTAAATAATCATTCTTGTGTACGACGGACTACCACCTCTTGAACTGATCTCATTAATTTTCAATCATCGTCTCTCATGAAATATTGTATTGAAGTATTTAAAGTATATAAATTATATTTGTAACATATTTATACTTATTTTTTATGATATCACATATAACTTTTTACTTTCTTTTCTATGGGGTTACGATAATGTTGCCCATGTGTATGGAGAACTACCACCTCGTGAAGTGAAGTGATTTGTTTTTCATGAACTCTTTACATGGAAGGTAATAAGGATAATGTTATTGAATATATGTGATATAAATGAAATAATAATTATTTTCCTAACATATTTATAATTTTTAAAAGATGATATATCATTTCATTTCTTATACTGAAAAATGATAATGATGTTGTGTATGTGTGGACTACCACCTTCAGGAATTGATGTGATTATTTTTTCATAAAAACATAACCAGAATGATATATATAAGTATATTTAAATAAATATCATAGTATTTATGCTATTATTATTATTATTATTTAAATATATAATAATATACACCTTATTTCTATATGATCATTGAAAATGTAAATGTTACTCATGAAAATGTATGGTCTACCATCTCCTTGATAGTATCATAGTTCATTTTTCATAACAATTTTTCAGGATTGGTTTTAAAAGAATAATTTATGAATAAATATGATAATCATATCCTTATTATTATTCTTTATATTTTTAAACAATTACCCCTTTGACCATTGTCAACACACTGAATCCATTTTGAAATAATAAACTGAATGTCCTCAAAAAACCTGACATGGATTTAACTAAATAAATATTCCAATATGTAATTAAAAATAAATAAAATTATTAATTTAATTACCTGGTTTGAAACCTGAAAATGGTTCTTAATAAATAAAATAATTTATGTAAGATTATTATACAGGATTTAAAGTACATATAAGGAAATTCTAGAGTCAAGGTAATGGTTTTTTCATCACTTTTTTTTTGTGAGACATAGGAAATATTCACCACATTTTTTTATTGTGTGGGGTATATACTAAATATTTTCATGTAATATCATAAATAATTCATAAATCATGGTATTTTAAGTTTCAATGTGAATTATTTCATCCAAATCGATTTCAATATATAGTTACTAATTAGTAAACAATTTTATAATTAAATTTCTCTTCATTAGGTTATATTACTAATTCATTGTTTTTTATATAATATGATTATATGTGTAAATAATTTTTATTATATTATGTTTTATTTTAAATTATTTTATGTGGATTTAAATTTTATACACATAATCAGTTCGTTGATTAATTAACTAATTCAATGGTTTGATTTTTTTAAGCGTTATTCGTCTCAAATTCTATTTCTTTGAGACATAAATTTATGATATACACCCATATTAATTTATGAGGTTTATATACTCACATTGGTAATTTTATATCATAAAAACCCTTATTTTCATGATATTTAGATTATTATTAAATTTTATTATTTCATGGGGAATATGGTTTAAGAGTTACCAAAGTGGAAAAGGCTTTGTGTTACGATCTTCCTCCTTTTAAAAGTTTTTATGTTCAAGGTCACTTTGGGGGAAATCATATGATCTTATTTTCCTAAAACCAATATCTTTATTCTACACTAGTTATGGAGGTGTTTATCATGTTTTATTCCCATTACATTTCTTATTGATTTATAAAATATCAGTCATTTTATTTATACTTATACTGATCTTTTATTTTCTTTTAGATATTGTATTTTCTCTTTCATATCCATGTTTTCTAAAAAAATTTAAAAAAATTATTTTACTAAAATAAATGATTTATTAAGTAAATTTTATATTATATTTAACCTTATTTTAAAACAAAATTAGAATGAAATTTCCTAACATTTTTCAAATGGGTCACTTTTGACTCCCTTTTCAAAATGTTTTGAAAAGAATGTTTATTTTAAACATTTATAAAACGAACAGATTTTCTCACTATCTTGTCCATTATTTTCCTTAAAGTTTTATTTTATATATTTTTAAGTTTATCTTAAAATAAATGATTTCCACAATATTTTTTGAAATTTTAGTTTTTAAAAGTGATTTTTGAAATAAAAAGTTTATATTCCTCTAAAAAAATTAATAGTATTTCCATTCATCAATGTCAACAACCCTAATTGTTACTTATTCTATAATGGGGATATTTTATAATGATATAATCCTCATTATTTCTCTAAAAGGATTATGATTGTTTCGAGGAGATTTTTATGGAACCCATTTCTTTTCAATGGGTTAATCATATTTCAAAGATATTTTTACGAAACCCCTTTCTTTTCCATAGGTTAATAATGTATTAAAGATATTTTTATAGAACTTGTTTCTTTTCTATAATTTAATCATATTTTAAATTGATTGTAATGAAACTTGTTTCTTTTCCATGATTTAATCATGTCTCAAAGATACTATTATAGAACCTATTTATTTTCCATGGGTTAATCATTTTTAAAATAGATTGTTATGGAACCTTTTTATTTTCCATGGGTTAATCATGTTTCAATGAGATTGTTATGGAACCCTTTTTTTATAGGATAATTGTGTTTCAAGGATACTGTCAGGAAGACCATTTATTTTCCATGGGTTAATCAAGTTATGAAAGGAATAATGATTTATTTTATGAGTTTTGTGATGAGACGCAAGCTCTATGTTCTTTATTTATGGTTCATGGACATTTTTATATGATGGGTGTGCCCAGATAGCACTGGGTGAGCCTATAATATCTTATATGATGGGTGATCCTTCATATCACTCCAATAATTTGGGTAATGATTATATTATATGAAGAAATACATTTGAATTTTACCATATAATTAATCCATTTATAATGGTTTTGTAAGGGTTATTTAAGTGTTCTGTAAAGATAATGTACTCAAGACCCCAATATGTTTTATCTATGATTTATATGGATTTATATTATTTATTATGATCAAGATTAATATAACATGGATCATTATTATTGATTATTATGACTCTTACCTTTTTTTAAATCCTTATAACATGTTTTCTTGTTTGATGATCCAGGTATTGATGGTTATGAATGTTCTTATGTTATACTCCTGAACTTTGATTATTTCATCATACCCTTATATTATTCTTATCGTCATTGCTGACATTCAGTTATTAATTCTTATTTTTTCCCTTACTAGTTATTAATTATTATTTTTTCCCTTACTAATCATTTGATCTCACCTATATTTTATTTCATTTTCCCTAGGTTATAAATATTTACTTTAAATCAATTATGTCTTAAAAGGTTTCATATGGATGATGATGATAACATAATATGGAATATGAAAAGTTGGGTATAGTGGGAGATGATTTTCATCTTTATTAACCAATTTTTTATGAATCAATGATGATAATATTTTTTTTCCTAATTCTATAAAACTCTAAACCCAAAAAAACTTATTGAGAATGTAAGTGATCCAATATTTCATATTGATATTGTTTATTTTGGATGGTGAAAATTAGGTCACATTTATCAGTATAAAGGATGGAAATTTATTATTTATGTTTTTATAATAAGATCTGGGATTGTATTTTTGGGTCTTTAATAATATGTATTTTGAGTAATCCATTAAATTTAGATATATAAAATTAACTAAAACATTCATGGATATGGTAGGTCGTAAGTACGCATGAAAATTATTTCCATTTTCTTAACGGATAGAATAAAAGGAATTTAAATAATTTTTCCCATTTATAGATTCATTATTACATCATATATATCACATATATACATTAAATTTATCCTTATTACCTTACATGTAAAATGTAAGTGAAAAACAAACCACATCGCTTCACGAGGTGGTAGTCTATCGTATACATGAGCGACATTATCATGTTTCCATAGAATGTAAAGTAAGAAGTAATATGTGATATTATAATACAAAACTTTCAATTTTTTTATGAATATCATATTTATAATTTAAAACCATCATTATAGCCTTTTATGAGAGATATTTATGGAAAAAAATGGGATCAGTTCACGAGGAGGTAGTTAGTCATACACATGGTCAAGGGTTTCATTTCCCATTTTATGGAAGAGGAGACGGATGTAGGTTACTCCACTAGAATAATAATATCTCAGTATATGGTAGATATTTATATTATTATATCATAATAGTTTAATAATATTTGAATTAGGCGGAAAATAAATAAAACCAAAACACATGTTTAATAATTTTACCTCTTCTTTGGAGAACCTCTTTAGATTTACATCTAAAGCCTTATTTGGAGGGTTTCCTAATAAAAATAAACAATATAGGATGTATGGATGGTATTAAGGAATATAATTGGATATTTATTGGCCAAAACAAAGGTTTTTATAAGTGTTAAGATGAGAGGGCTTCCCTTTTATAAGTGGGGTTAGGACACACTTGGAATTTTTTATAATACAAAAGTTCTCCCATGTTTCAAAAATTCAAAAAGATCCAAAATGGTTCATTATATAAACTTATATTATATAAGGTCATATTATGTCCATAAAATAGAAATTTTACTATTTTTATGTCATTTTAACCCTTATCTTTAAGATTAACCCCCTGCAAACCTGTTTTAACCTTAAACTCAAAAATTAATTTCTATTATTTTTACTATTAGTTTTTACCAAAAATTAAGTTTACCATATTATATAATATTTATTATTATTATTATTAAAAATATGGAATACATTTTTTCCAATTAAATTCATAAAATTGGACATTTTAATTTAAAATTAAAATCATAGATGCATCTAAAAAGCAGTTTTCTAAAGATAAAAGTTGCAAAAGTGTAGAATGTTCTAATATAAATAATCAATATGAATTTTATTTAAATGAACTAAATTTATTTAATAATAACATTATTGAACCAATTTTACTTTAAAAAATTTTTAAACAATATTTAACTTTATAAATTCTTTAAATGTAATGACAGTTTGTAATAAAAATAAATATTATTCACTATTTACTGAAAAATTAATCATTTCAAAGAATTATAAAAAATTAACCCTTAGATAATTTTGAAATTTTTATTTCAAAAATTAAGTTAATTTTTTCCAATAAATTTTATAAAAATTTCAAAATTTAATTTTATTATTTGTTCACAAAAATAAACACAAATCATTTTATGATAAAAAAAGTTTTTTTGAACCATATAAAGACATTACAAAAAATTGAGTTCTTATTTATAAATATATTTATTAATATAAATAATTTATAATTAATTTAAGAATTTTGGTTATTCTTATTCATACCACAAAATTTAATGTTTAGGTTATAAGTATTAAGTTTAAATAAAACTTTTAATACTATATAGCAGTTCGTTAAAACTCAGTGTTGAGTGTAACGCAAGATGTTGAAGAAATTAAATTTATTTACAATAAATATATATTTCATAAAATAAAGAGGTGTTACATTACCCATTTAAATAAAATGGGTTTCATAATATTGCCTCATATCATTATAAAAAGATATTTCTTAAAGAATTTATTTAAGAAATTATCATATGGAATGTATTCTCCCATCAAAGGAAGGGAGAATATGTTACATATATATTTGAGAGACATATACACATAATTTATAAGCATTACATAACATTAAACATAGAAAAAAATTATTTATATAGATAATGGTCAAAATAAAATGAAAGATGGTGGTTCGTAGAGATCTAATACGTCCATAAGAAAAACATTTCTAGGTATCAAAATATATATTCTATTTAAACCCTTTTTTAAGAATACTTAGAAAAAAGGGACAGAGATCTTTTCTTTGAAGAAAATATAGATTATTATAAATTAATTCATATATAAAATAAATTTTTCAATGGTGTTAAAATATGTTGATGCCATATATATTAAAATCAAACATTCCTTTTGCATTTTATAAAGAAAGTAAAGTGTTCCGTATAAAATTCATAAAAAGATTCCTTTTAAAAAAAATGAAAAAAATAAAAAGTTTCATTATTTTTTTATAATTAATTTATTTCCATATAAATTCATTAATAAATTAATTTTAATAATAGGGATATGGAAGAGAAATATTTAGAAAAAAATATTTAAAAACATTAAAAAAATGTTTTTAAAATAATGTGTTCCATACATAAAATATTTAAAAAATTCATTTTAAAAAAATATTGTAAAGAAAGTAAAATATATTTAAAATTAACTTTATAATACATTTAATAAAAAATAAAAAAATTCTTAAAAAAATTATAATAACATGGACAAGGAAGAAAACAGTTTGAATGGAAACTTTAAAAATATATTGTTTTAATGAAATTTGATTACCTTCAGTTCGACTCATCACATATGTTAACTATATTCAAGAATAATAAAATTAGGTTAATTATTTACATTTTTAATAAAAAATTTCTATTTTATTATCCCATTAATTTTATTTATTATCATTTTATATTCAATTACTTAATCATTTATGTTTATGTTTGTTGTTTTGTAGATATGTGGATCATAAGTCCAAAATGAATCCAACAGGTAGAATATGGTCAATGAGTTCATTATTTCATAATCTCTGGAATAATAATAATGAAATAATTATAATTTTTATACATAAATTTTAATTTTAAAACCAACCATGAAATATGGATAGGAGAAAAGAAATATGTTACAATCATGGAGACTCTATATCGTATGTATGCATGAGTAGCGTTTCCATTTTTCAATAATTATGGAGGAAAGAAGGTAGTTTTTATTTTATCCTTAAATAATTATAATTATATCATAAATATCATATTATATCTTTAAAATCACCTATATATACAATCTATTTTATGCAGTAATGAAAACCAAATCACATCGCTTAGTGGATGTGGTAATCCATAAGTATGGACGATCGACATTATCGTCTTTAAGTGAATGGAAAAGTGAGAAGATATATGATATATTAATTTTATATAATGATAAACATTTCATTAATATCATATATATACATTAAATCCATCATCATAAATAGTTGTGAGATGCGACGATGGAAAACGAATTAAATCATCTCGTGAGGCGGTGATCCGCCATACACACGAACAATGGTTTCATTTCCCATTTGATGGAATAGGATATGGATGTAGGTTATTACATTAAAATAATAAAATATTATAATATGGGAGATAATTATGTTTTTATATCATCATGCTTGACTAATATCTGAAGTATTTGGTAGAATAAATAAAACAAAAATGCTCGGTTAAGAAAGAAACACATTCTTCGAACAACCTCTTTAAGTTTAAACCAAAATCCTTCCAATGGGGATTTTCTAATCAAAGAAAGGCATCTGAGATGTTTAAATATAAGTAATTATAGGACTTGGTAAGGTAATATCCAAACTAAAAGGTTTTTTAAGTGTGAATAAAAGAAGAGAGGAGGTTCCCTTTTATAAGTGAGGGGAGGGGCATTTTTTGAATTTTGTAAAATATTAAATTAAATATAAAATTAATTCTCAATGAAATAAGGCTAAAAAATAATATAATTTGAATTTATAATAATTATGGTTCTAAACCATTTCATATAATTAAATTTTTACAAGTTTATATTAGGTTTTTAACCTTATATATTTGTTTTAACACGCTTTAACCCTTTTTGACAATTACTCTGTTAACAATGTTTTGGATAATTAGGGGTCAAGATAGTTACTATGAAAGGAAAATTTTAAAATAAATAGACCATATTTTATATTTTAAACCATATATATGATACTTTTAGGAATTATAAATCATTTAATAAAATATTATTTGTTATAAAATATAATTAATGTTATTTTTGGAACTATAAATTTAATTTGACTTTGAAAACAACATGAATGAAATGGAATTAAAATATAGTAGTTTCACACATAACTAAAATGTTATATTTATATAAACAATTCATGTGACACAAAAATTCATTCAATTTATATTACTTTAAATATTTTTAAATCAATTGTTTTGTTTTTCTATTAAATGAATCAATATTGTGTTAGCGTTGCATAAGCATTTAAGGTAATGATTTCATTAATAAATATTATAAATAATTTAACATGTTAAAAATAATAATTTATATTTCAAATTAATATTAATAACTTAATATAAGTTGTTTTTATCCCTTTTACAAAATATTATAGATATTAAAAACAAGAAAGTGACATTTTGGTTTTTTATCTTTTACTTAAATATTATAAAGGTAAAAATCAAAGAAATATGGAACCAAGTGGAAATATATTCAATACATGCATGTAAATGGGAAAATATTTCGATAAAATAGGATAAATTCAAGTGTTAGGGTAAATTTTTTGTCCTTATCGTATTATTTTTTTCCTTAATTACCAGATTTACTCTTACCGTGGTGATAATTATTTAATATAGTTACTATTCATAATGATTAAAAATAAAATTGGCCAATTTTAAAATTTTGGAAATTCTAATTCCAAATATAGGATCCATTTTTTAAGATTAAATTCCCAGAAGTAGAAGATTTTAATTAAAATTACACTCGTGAGAGATGACGAAAAAATATTTTTCCAAAAAAAATATTTCTTAAGTATAAAATGTATTTATACAATATCCAAGTGTAAAATTAATTCCAAATACAATAATTATATTATTTTAAAAAAATTAACTAAATAAATTTTAAAACTAATCCAAAATATAATTTTTTTTTTATATAAAAGAAAGAAAAATACATTTTTCAATAAAAATCATAATTTTAACTATTCATTGAGAAATTAAAAATTTTAGAAAAATATAAAAAAAATTCATAAACTAATTTTGATATTCCAGTTTATAAAATGATATCCTACTTAAAAAATAATTTTCTAAATGTTCTAGAAATTAATTATAATATTTTCCCACAAAAATATATAAAATCAATTTTTGAAGAAAACATATTTTTAAAGAATAAAACGACTTTACTAAAAATTGAGTGATTATTTACTAATAATTTGAAAATAAATTTATGTTAATTATGAAAATTAAATATATTTCATTAATTGAGTTGCTTTTCCTTGTACGCATGCATCATATAGTGGTTTTTTTCTTTATCTTTTACTTAAATATTATAAAGGTCAATATCAAATAAATATGGCACCAAGTGGTCGTATATTCGAGAATTGGATGAAAATTTCTAATATATACAAATCTAATAGAATAAATTCAAGTATTAGGGTCTATTTTTAGTTCTTATCATATTATTCTTAACCCTAATTACATGATTTACCCTTACTATGGTGATAATTATTTACTATAGTTTCTATTCATAAAGGCTAAAAATAAAATAAGCATATTTACCCAATTTAAAAATTATAATTCCAATTATTTAATCTATTTTTTAAGATTAAATTCATAGAATTTTTATAATTTAATTTAAAATTAATCCCAAGAGATTTGATGAAAATAGTTTTTCATAAAAATTCATTTTAAAGTATAAAATGTTTTTATACTATATCCAAGTATAAAATTCATTCCAAATTCCATAATTAGATTATTTTTATTAAAAATTTCCTAATTAAATTTTAAAAGTAATCAGAAATAAAATTGTACTTTGTAAATAACGGGAAATAAAATACATTTTCCATTAAAAATAAGTATTTTCATTATTCATTAAAAAATAAAAAATTCCAAAAAAAATCATAATTTCATCATAAATTAATTTTGATATAATATTTCAAAAATTATATCCTATATATAAAAAATATCGAAAATTTTCAAAAATTAATTATAATATTTTCTAATGAAAAGAAATGAAATCCATTTTTGAAGAAAATTTATTTTGAACAATAGAATGACATTACTAAAAATTGAGTGATTATTTACTAATAATTTAAAATAAAATTATATCAATTGGAGGTTTATATATATTTCATGAATTATTTAATATAATTCATACCCACCAATTTAAAAACTATGGTATAATGGTCATATTTAAGTAATAATATTTCATGGTTCATATAGGCTCGTCATTGCGTGCCGTATACATTTTTTTTAAAGGTTGGGGTCAAAGCCTCATTTATTATTAAAGCAAATAAAAGACCTATTTAACTGAGTGGAGGGAGACCCATTACAAAACCTGAAGGCCCAGTGGGAATTTATCCCATTACATGGCCTGTAGGCCCCATTCTGTGAATAGTTCTACTATAGTACCCGCGCTGCTATAGTAATGGACAGTACCCGCTGCTACTATAGTACCCTACTGCCGCTACAGTACACTAAATTACTGAAAGAGTACCTATGCGCAATGGGTTTTTAACCTCCATTTTTCATATAGAATTAAGGGGTGCTTTCCACCAAGCCAAACCCTAACTACTCGTGTCATATACATTGTTGAACATGGATTTTTTTTTCAAACCTCTAGGTATTATAATAGGATAGTAATTTTTAAGCCTTAGGACCATGGGAAAAAGTCTTATTATGGCTCTATAAGCCTTATTTTCCCTTCTCTCCAAAGTCTTATAATGGTACTTGGAAGTATTAGGACGGTGCCTACAAAAGACAAATGTGGTAAGTCATAAAATAAATAAAAATACTTACACTACTTTAAACAAATTATAAAATTAACATAATTAAAAGAATATAACTAATAGTTGTAAAAATAAAAAATGATAAAATAATAAAAATACATATAGAAATAATGGAACTTTTCCATTTTCAAAAAATTCTCAAACTTCAACAAACCAAAACCAAAATTCAGTCCATAAAATATATTTTATGTTAAAATCAAGGAACTCTAAAACATAAAATCCATAACATGAAACATTTTAAAAACACTTGAAATAATATCAGAAATAATATTCCATCAAAAATAACTAATTTTTTTTTTGAAAATTTATGGAAATTAAAAACTAAAAATTAGTCATCCAAGAACCAAAACACACATTTTTATCAAAAAATAAAATTGATTTCAAATTCAAATAAATATGAAAAAATCCATTAAACTCTAAATTAAATCATATATTTGAATGTATAAAAATGATTAAAATTTCAATTATTACCTATATTAGTTATGGAAAAAATAAATCAAATAAAGGCCCCAAAAAGAACATTGCATAAGGATTTAAGACACGCATTAGATCTTGGAAGTGAGAGATTAATTTAGATATTATTATAAATATCCATTTACATGGAAAAACTATTTTAATAGTAATTTTAAGTTTTTCTTTATATTTATTGTGAATAATTATTTTAGGATTATTTGATGTATTTGGGATAAGTTATTATATTTGGAAATCCCTGATAAAGTATTTTAGTTGTTTTCATTACCACATGAAGATTCTATTTTTGTTAAATAGTGTAAGTTATGGTTTAATATGATTTGGATGTTTTTTATTATAGAATAATGATATTTTGTAAACTTGTAGTACATATTAATATTCCATGATGTTTCATTTACTGGTTTGAATAAAATTTTCAAGGAGTGTGAAGTATGCATACCATTTTATTACTGTGAAGTTTTTAGAAAACTAACATTGAAGTTCCAACATTATTATTATCAATCTTGAAGAATATTTTATTATATGGAAATACTTGGGTGAAGCTTAAGAAAAAAATTCAATTTTTAAAGGTATACAAATATGATTGAAAGACTCTAAGTAGTATTTATTTATTTTACAAAGATTTTGAATTAATTAGATATTTATTAAAGTTAATTTGATGGTATTATAAATCAATTTTATGTTCTTGAGTTCAGTTGAGAAATTTGGATTTAAGTCTGGAAATTATGAGTTGAAAGTTGAGGCATGTGTAATATATTTTTTCAAACTCCATAAATTTTTCAATATCTCATTGAGATTACTAATATATGTAACATGCTGTATATGATATATAATATTTCAAGAAGAAGTTTAAATATTGAAAAAGAATAAAGCATTGATAGATTTATAACATTTTTTGTTTATACATAATATTTTTCTCTAAGTTAGTGAGCTGAAAAAATGACAAAGACAAGAGATGTGTATGATATTTTGGTCATGTGTAATTTTTTTTATTTGGATCAGATGGAAATATAGAAGATAAAAAAACTTTATACTATTATTATCTTTCTAAAAATCATATGTGTGTTTTTTAAGTATGTGTAATTTTTTTGGAAGATCATGAAAAAAATAGAAAAATAATATACCTTATATAATATGTAATATTTTTAAAAAACTTATATAGGAGGCATAAAATTGGGAATTTTGGAAAATAAATGTTTTAACACTATCATGTGTAATATATTTATTATATTATGTATGATTTATAAGTTAGAAATATTTTTTAAAAGATAAATACTTATTATACCACCCCTAATTTGAGGTACTTAACCTTTTATTTATGTATTTTAAGTATATATAATGATAAGGTTAAGTTTTAGGAGGTTTTTAAGAGTTTTTGAATGATTTGGAGGCTATTCAATAAGTGTACGGTCTAAGAACATTTGGTACAAACCATGAACCCCATCTAGAAAATTGTGCAGCTTGAGGCATGGGGGAATGTATCACCACGCAGTTGCTCCACAGTTTGGGAAAACCATGTTGATGTCTATGGGAAAGAGTATATGTATTATAGAGGGTAAAATCATTGTCGGAACATAGTTTTTCTAACCATCCATGCCAACCATATGAGGGTTTGGCTTAAGGCAGTAGCACCACATAGTTGGCACACGGTTTTCTAAACCATTCAACCTAACTGTGCAGTGTATAGGTGGCCCTCCTAAAAAATGGATCTAATCTGAATTAGCTACTTAAGCACTTGGTTTTCCCCTAATTCTACCATAATTGGAATTCCATTATCTCCCAGGTCATGAAATATGACCCCCTTCGATCCGAGAGTGATCCTTATGAGAATTAAAGTATGTTATAGGCATATATTAATCGGTAAGTGCTCATTCTTCATCATTAATATCCATTATTCTCAGATCCATGGATATTCTCTCTCTAGTAACCATAGATATTTCCTATTATATATATATATATATTTTTTGGATTCTTTTTATGATGAATTATTGTTATATATAACTAAGGGAACATGAGTTTTGATCTGATCTTGAAGTTTTGTAATGTCATTCTTCATTTTCACCATTGTTTGTGAGGTTGGTGGCTTCTCTCATAGCTCCACATTATTAGAACTTGAAGTATTGGTTTTAAATTTACTGAGTTTCTTGAAATTGTTGTGGAAATCATGTTTTTATTTGATGGAAATTATTGTTTTGATTTTGGTTTTTAAAATCATGGCAATTGGATGGCTTTTTAGAAAACTCTCTTTGGTGAAAATTTTAAAATGGATATTTTGAAATTATGATTTGGTTTTGGTACATGTGATGTGTTTTTTGAAATATTTCAAATAAATAATTGTGTTGTTATAATGGATTATAATGTGTATTTTCATTATATGGTTTTGTGTGAGTTCATTTGAGTTATGCGAGACCCTGTGGAAGGGGTGTGAACGATTAGGTAACCTAGTATTTGTTCCCTTTTGACAATATTATAGATCAAAAAGAGACCAATAATTAGTATGGAATTGTCACCTAGTCATTCATGGTGTGTCTGGAGACATGGTTATGGGTATGCCAAATAATAAGGAATGGATTTAGAATTTGAAAACAAAATCCTTGGGAATTATCTATGGATTTGATATAAATTATTTTTAAATTGATTTTAAACTATTTTATATAAATGTTCTAACAATTTTTGTTCTAGTGGAATGAGTTTGGAAGTCATTGGGGAAATCCTACTAAGTTTAGACTAACCTCCTTCTTGGGTTTTGTTGTGAATTTGAAGATTTCATCCATCGACGCATAGGTAAAGGAAAGGTATCTCAGTTCTTTAGTGATGCTTCTTGATACCATTAGAAAGGATTATCGAGTTGGATCTTGGAGCAGTTTTGGGTTGATGTCACTTTGGTGTCTTTGAGTTTTATTAGTCCTTTTGGTTTCCTTTGAGTATGTATTTTGGTTTCTACATGTACTCTGATATGATTATTATTTTGGTTATGTTGAGTTGTATTTTATACTCATGCATCTTATAGAGGTTTTTTAATTCTTGTTTTTGTAGTTTGAATGTTTCAACTTTAAAGGTAAAATCATTCCATAAATATTATTGGGGAACTTGGAATTTATTTTCATCCTTTACTATCTTGGGGATTTCATCTAAGGACAAGTAATACCACCGCCTCTTCCCAGTCAAACTAGTGAGGGGTGGGATGCTACAAATGGTATCATTCTTGTTCATTCAAAATATATTTTTTAGATAAATGGTATCAGTCTTTGTTGGTCCAAATATCATTTTGAGATAAATGGTATCACCATTGTTTGATCCTTGACATAGTATATGGGGTCAATTTATTTGATCATGGATTTGGAAATAGTATTAGTCTATCTCTTGGAATGGTATCAAGGAGTAGGACTGTCAAAAATTTAAATGTATGGCATAAAAAATCATATCTAGCCTCTGTATTTAAACATAAAATTTCCAGGGAGTTAGGGTACATTAGTGTTTTTAAACGCTTCTAGGTGATTCGTCACCTCATCTTCATGAATTTAGTCATAGTACTTCCCAATAATACTTCATTGTTTATTTTGGGTAAAATAGTTTATGAAATGGAAAAAAAATTATGATTTTTTATAATATTGAAAATTGTATATTTAAAAAAAATATGGTTGTACTATTTTCAAAAAATGGTTAAAATGTTCACAATGGTAGAATTTTGAAAAGATATGTTGTGATATGAGTAAATTTAGTAAATTAAAATTTTTAAGCCTTCAATTTCTAATGATTGATATTAAATTGTGTTTTCTCTGGTTGTAGTGATTGTAACCAGGTAGGCATTGTGATTTTGTGACCCAGGTTCCACTTAAAGAGTTACTCAAGCTGGTGGGGCACACAGAATAAAGTGCACCTCCCCATACACCATAGGTTGTCAACTAGTGATGGGGTCCTACAATGCATCTATGGGGAGAATATTCCCTCTGGTTAGAGTAGCACAATGGTGAAATTGATAGATAAACAGTGGAAGAATATCAATATTGGAAAATATATTATAAGCATGTATAAACATCAAAGAACTAAATAATAATCAAAAGTAGTAATCTTAATTATATACAAAAGATAATGATGTCATGACTCTACAAAATAGGGAAAACAAGCATACATAGAAGAAGATAGTCAATACAGTACATGATATACAAAAAGAAAAAAAAGGAAAAAATCTATTCAATAATCCCGAGCTCCATCCTGATCATATAATACCAATATCTCATCCTAAGTCATGCAAGTAGTCATGCATCCTAAAGAGGATGCTTCCCCTTATCTACAGCCACAAGCATACAGTCTTCTCGGGTACCATCAGTGGCCCAAATAGGATGTGAGATAAACTTAGTATTCCACCACCAATTATGTCTATAAATATATGGTCATGGCTTATAATATGGAGGTATGAAGATATAGTAATAAGTAATAAAAAATGTAAATGGGTTGGATTTGGTTCAAAATGGACACCAGGCCGACAGTACCTACTTCATCCTTGTCCATATAGTTTTAACAAGTAACCATATATATACACATATATGGGATATATATGTACTGATATCTACCACCATATATGTGGATAATACCACTATCCTAGACCAATGGTGTTAATCAAACATCCATAAGTTGTAGAATGAGTATCACAAGTATCAAGGGATTCCATGCCCAGTATCACAGTAGTAAGGGTTTCCATGCCCAGCATCATAATAACAGGGACACAATGCTCGTATCACAAGAATAGAGGATTTCATTCCCAGTATCATGGTAATAAGGATCGTCATTCTTAGTATCATAACATAAGGGTCTCTAGGCCCAAAATAATAGTAATAAGGGTTGTCATGCCCAGTATCATATCTTACGGTTTTCCATGCCCAGTATCATATAAATAGGGTATTCCATGCTCAGTATTATAGTAATTGGGATTTCATGCCCAGTATCACATTTATAAAGGGGTTCCATGCTTGTATCAAATTTATAAAGGGTTTACATTCCCATATTACATTTATAAAGGTATTTCATGCCTACTGTAGTGCTGCTACACATTTATCTACCCTAACAGTTCTTCGTTCCATGTGCCACTATCCTTATGTACCTCCATGTATTCCAAAGCAATCCAAATAGTAGTGAGGGTGAAAAGGGGGTGATATTGAGGAGACTATACCCTATAATTATGAATAATATTATTCGATATAAATATAAAGAAGTGGAAATAGAATACCATTATGACCTCGACCAGTAACCCATCCATGGTGGAAGAGAAATAGATAAGAGAAGCAACATCATAAAATAGCATAAGCATAATCTACAATAGAATCAGAATAAATAAACAAGTCAAAATGCCATTTGTAGCTATTGAAACAGAACATTCACACATAAAAATTCATAAAATACAATAAACATTAGGGTCTCTAATGGTCGACCTCAATACATACATATACATGTATCATTCTGATACAAAGAAAACCAAATAGAAACTCTATATGAGGAAAGAACCTCAAGGTCCCTTTCCATCCATCCCATTCCATCTCAATCACTAGGATCTAGATCTAGAGCCTGAACCCTTACCTAAATGCAAAATCAGGAAATCTACATGTGTCCCTGAGGTCCTATTTACTATGTGAGAAATAATCTTAGTAGGACACCACTAATGTGTTCTTATCATATATTTGTTATCTATAAAGTGTGTACTAAAAATCAAAAAAAAAGGAATCTGATGAATTTAAATAAATGCAAGTGTTCCTAGTGCTCAACATCCACTAGTAAGATATCACCTGCTCTAGCTAACATATGAATAATGTAGTGGAGTGGATCCTTAGACTAATCCCAAGGAATCTCTTGATGTAATATAGTCCATGTGAATCATCGGGTTCCACCACTAGTAAATTAACCTATAACCACGTGCCAACTTACACCTTGTGTCAAAATCAAGTCACTGGAATCCCGAAGGCATTCCCAAACTATAATATCTCGGTCCCTTAAACCTAGCTCAAAGGAAACCTCATCAGCCCTTGGATTAACGTTTGAGTCAAAGTGATGTATGCCCTCTAAGTAATATCACTGTCAGCTCAATAACCGGCGTCTCGAGGAATGGAGATACCAATACTCCCATATAAGTCCTGGCACATCGGCCTCAAGTACGCAAAGCCTCATTTCCCAACCAACAACCTCAACACTATTACCTAATGTCTCCTCACTATCCTCATGGATTTCTATGACAATCACCACCAACGAATTTTCTAAGACGAAACTACCAGAGGCCTCTACCCACATAAATGGTTAATACCACCTCAATATTTGAGTCCAACTATGTTCACATGACTCTAAAAAATGCATTGGTAAATACAGGTGAGCTAAAATCACCTAATAGAACCTAATACACAGCAACTTGCACCTCATTCCCCTACAACTGTTTCATTCAAACCGATGGTCACTCCATCCCTTACATCTCGGGCTATGCCTACAACTTGACGGCCTCTCCACCTCAATGTGATGACTGGGTCACCCAACCTATGATCAAAATCACCAAAATACATATATATTGAGTCACACCAATCATGATGACCACATCAACTTATATCAGATATCCCATGCTTTCTCCATCTTTGGGTTGAGCCCATATAATTCCTATGGAACTCATCTGAAGAAATTCAATATAATTAATTTAAAACAATCAATATAATTAAATTAAATAGGTCAATTCAAATAAGAAAACACCCTGACCTAACCTTCCTAAGGTCCAAATCCTCTCACTAGGATCATACCACTTTTAGTCTTGATTGATCATGCTGGTATGTGTCTCATGGGTTCAATTAATTAATTATAATATTGTCATTAAATTAAGAGGGCCTCACTAAGACTACCAAATTGAGAACTCAAAGAGGAAACCCTAAAACACTCATATAACCACAAATAAATATTAAAAACACCTAACTCATGTTGGTATACACTGAAACATACTATCTTGGCATCTAACTCGGACCGATTTGGAATAAATCGGCATTTTAGGCAAACACCCTAAAATAGGGTAAACCCGCTCACATGGATTTAGCACAACGTGCATAACAACCGGTCTTTTCAAGAAGGTAAGGATAATTTTTTTTTTAATTTTAATCTTTGGTTTAAATGAGTTAAATGTTTACTATGGACTAAGGAAGGTCCCAAGAGAATCTAGGTCTTGTTCGGGGCCCATAGTTCTAGAAAAATGGGAAAAAGACTGTGTCGCATGGAATAGAGAAACAGTGTCATCTAGACTGCACTGTTTGTCTAAAACCTTATGGATACAGACATAAGCACCTATAGATAGCCCGGTTTTTCTATAATTGTGCATCTTGAGTTGAATTACCATGTTTGGATACTGATATTTGGGAAAGAGTGGATTTTCATGGTTTACACACAGATAGTAAAAATGTGTACCTAATCGTCTGATGTACCCCTTAGTAGTAGTCAACTGAGCATGTTTTTTCACACAATTTGGCCAAACTATGTAGTAAAACCATTCACCTATTTATTTTGAGGTGAAATTACATTTCTTCCCTCACTTAAGTCGTTAAAATTTTCTTTCTTTCTCCTTATTCCTCCACAGGACCATCATTTTGTTTCACCTTTTGGAGTACGCAAGCACCATAGTCAGGGAGTCCATGTAACTCACACCTCCAATGTAATATTCTTGATCTTTTGGAATAATTGTATCCATATTAGTATTCTCATCTAGTCACGTACCTCCTATTATGTTTTACCTATGAATCCATCAAACAATTTAGGTGTAATCTCATTTACTCTATTTTCAGGTCATTGTTCTGTTTCTTAGATCTCTTCTAACCTACTGTAAATTTGAGGCTAATATCAATCGAGGAGTTGTCTATGGATTTAAGGTATATGCTTTTTGGAACCATAAAACGCATATTTTTAATTCACCTAATGCTTATATATATGATCCTGGAGTGTAGCTCGTTCTGAAAGCTTCGATTTGACTGGTCGTGGAGCCCAAACAGAGTTACGGGTCAGAGGTTATGGTCGTTCGAGTTCAGGCTGCTTGAAATGGCCATCCAGGATGGTTTTGGGGAAAAGTATCGATTTGCACAAAAAAATGGAATCTTGTGCGTAAAAATGGAAACTTGCACGTAGAAAGGGAATCTTGTGCATAAAATGGAATCTTGCACATAAAAATAGAATCTTGTGTGCAAAATGGATTTGTGCAGAAAATTGGAATGGAATTTTATGTGCACTGACATTCAAGATTTCGCCTATAAATACAAGTGCACCCCCTTCTTCTCAGAGGGCCTCCGGAGGTCGGTTGCCACTCTAATGCGCGTAAGTCTACATTTTCTATGCCTATACGCAAAACCCCTCATCTTACGCACAAAACATCACGTTTGAGCGTAATGGGGACAACATACCCAATTTTGCGTGAAAAGCATGATTTTTGCATGCAACAGTGCCACTGTCCCCAATTTTTCATGCACTAGTGTTTCACCTATCCAATTGTGCACACACCTTCCCTATTTCACGCAAAACCCTCATATTGCATGCAATTCCTTCCCTACTGTGCACACAACTCCCCTATTGTGTGCATGTTCCCTATTGCGCGCAATGATCTCCTATTGCATGCCAACCTCCCCTATTGAATGCAATTCCTTCCCTATTGCGCGCATGACACCCTATTATGTGCACATATCTCATATTGTGTGCCCTCCTAACCTATTATGCACAGGTCTTCCCTATTTCATGCAATCCTTCCTTCTTGTGCACAACCCATCCGACGTGTAGCCTATCCCATGTGCAATAGTGCCTAGGCCTGCGCCCATTGGCCCATACTGTGGGGGTTACTCCCCCGTACCCCCACTCGGGTTCAGTGATGGGTTGCGGTCACACCCCTCTAGGTTGATCACTTTGCTTCCATCAATGACCCCCATTAAAAATGGAGAGTCGCACCGTGAACTTTTTGGACCGGGATGCTGACATTTTCTATTTCTCCCTTCTGCACACCCGCCTTACACCTATGGAATACCATGATTTAAGATACTCCTCCGCACACCATGAAACACCTTGAGTCGACATTTTCTCTTGGTTCATTTCCCATGTCATGATTTTAGGTTCTCTTCTTCAATTCTCTGATTACCTTGAGTCAAACCATTCCTCAAGCAACTCATCTGAACCCCATCACCTAACTCCTATGGAAGGTTGAACCAGAAAGGGTCGCCCTTGCGTAAGTCCCAACACAAACCATTTCTAGGATCCTTATTCCTAATAGTTCTCTCTACATGACTATAAACTATAGTACTCCCTATGTTCCAAACATAGGATGTCACTTTCTCTAAACAAGAGATTCCTTATTCTCCAAGCATAAGATGCCTAATGGTCCTATCTATATGACTTCAAATTGTAGTAAACTTTATGTATCAAACATATTATGCCTCTTGATCCAAAATAGAGATGACTTGTGCACCAAGCGTAAGAAGTCAACATTCCTCCCTATATGACTATAAACTCTAGAATGCCCTATCATTCAATAAAAGGATGCATCTTGTTCTAAATAAGAGATGGATTATGCGCTAAGCATAAGATACCACATGCCATGATTACAGTGGCATAATTTCAAGAGCGTTGGAATTAGTTAAAACATTCCATCACTCCACCTCATGATTCGTGTGTCCTACATTCGAATATTCATCCTCTTTCATATCTTAAGGGACCCCCTAATGGCCTGGTCCCATGCCGCATCGGCTCACCTACCGTTCTGGGCCAACGCCCCAAAAGACTTTTGGATGACACTTCAATTCGGGTCCTGTATTTAGAACACGGTCAATAGTCAACCCTCATTTGTTTGTCCCTATATCAGGATAATCAGATATGGATGTTGTGTTTAGAGCACTATCAATGGTTATCCTCCATCGTCACGCCACGCTCACCGCGTTCCGAATAATGGGCATGTGATTCACACTTTTCATCTCCCTTTGTTAGGACTGATTCCAATGCCCCTAGAATTATCCCTCTGGTGCACTAGAGCATAGGTGTGGACCTAAATTATATTCTTCAACCCACTTGTGAGTTGGGATGCCCTCATGGCCAAACATGAGGAATACACATAGGCTGCTTCCATCTGTAAGCCCCATCTACCATTGTTTCTCCTTATCTGTACCTGGGTAGCTTCCATGTGTAAGCTCCATTCACCATTACTGCTCTATAATGGAACCAGGGTAGCTTCCATGTGTAATCCTCCATAAACCATTTCTTCTCCTTAGTGGCACTCTGGCTGCTTCCATGCGTAAGCCCCACACAATCCCTAATCAGGCATGCTAACGACTATTGCTTCTTCGCATATCCATGCTAACATGGACCCCTAAATGGATCACTCCATAACACCCCCTCATTATTGCATTGATGATGCATTCCCTTCCGCAATGGTGGGTGGGTATCAGTTATTTAAGTCCTAGGGGTGCGGAGTGAACCCACCTCATCCGAGCTACTAGATGTTAAACTTCCAAGCACCATTGTCCTCAGCACATGATGTTAAACTATGGCATCGCCCCATGAATTATATGCAGGGTTCCCCATCTCAAACATTATCTACGCCCAATCATCTTATAAGGCCCCAGCCTTAAACATTACTTAATCTTGAGTTATTACAAGATTACACCTTGAGAATCTTTTCAGGTTTAGAGTTTTAGATAATTAGATCATAAAACATGCATTACATTCCACATTTAAACAAAGTGGTTACATAAAAGATAGTATTCATTTTTTCCATCAATGGAAACATATTTAAAATAAAACATGGATTATTTCCTGACACTTCATTGACACTATCATCATATCATGTACCTTTCCCTTAACCTGTGAAAAACATTTCAAAAACTTGGGATGAGCATAAAAAGCTCAGTAAGAGATACAAAAATATGGAAAGGAAACATGGGTACAAATATACATAATAATGAAATAATACTTTACCCATAAAACATAATCACTTTAACATACCTCATCAAATCATGAATAAATCATAGAAATCATAATACATAAAGGTAACTTGAGGCATTCATAACATTCTTACGTAGGGAGTAACCCTCTTAGTTACGTTTGGAATACCCATCATAGTATATTCCCTAAATCTCTAAGGATAAACCTTAAAATTTCACTCCTTCGTGTTACCTAATTCATTGGAGACCTATATCGGGCTCACCCACCCTTAGTTTATCACAGAACCACCTGTCTTCATAATAATGCCCAAGAACCATAACATAATCGTATCACATAAAACATACATAAAGGAAATATAACATTTACACATTTCAATCCCAAGATATCAATAAAACACATTGATATAATAAAAACATTATGAAAACCATTTTCAATACCAAAATAAAAGAAAAGTAAAACAGGGTATTTATTTTTCTTTTTAAAAAAATGTATGGCTTGTAGAGGAAGCCGAAACTCAAATAATGGTCACGGTGGCGGAGAAGTTGTTGTTGCCGCATACGTACGAAAAAAACATTCCCTTTTGTCGTTATTTAAAATGCTTAGTATAAAAAAGATTCCTTTTGGATAAACATAAAAGTCAAAGTGTTTTATACACCATATAAAATAAAGTTGTGTATAAAACAAAATATACCTCAATGAATGGAGATTGAGACAAAGTCCCATACCTCGGGTCCGACTTGACTCAATCGTTCTTTAACGTCCTCAATAATAAACTTGATTTAATTTCTACTTGCTTAAGAACCTTTTTCAAGTTCATTATTCCTTTTATATCACTTATTACCATTTTATGAACACTATGTAATTATTTAAGTTAATAACGGTCGTTTTAACGATCACTGGTACTTGAGTCAAAAATATCCTCTTTATAATTACAAGTTGTTCAAGTATCCATTATATTCAGAGTTATACTCATGATGTAGATATCATATATATCCAGTATATACATGCATTTATAATATTACATAACATTTATAGGTAAGAAATAAAATGCACCGTTCATAGAGACGATAAGCCGTACGTACGCATGAACGCTACTTTTATTTCTATTTCATATTTTATGAAATAAAATCATAATGATATAATGGTATATTATAATTACAGTATAATATCATATATAAAATCATTAATTACATCCTTTATACGTCCCACATATGGCATTAACTAATCAAATCACTTTGAGGGGGCGGTAGTCCGCATTTCCTAAAATGAAGATATCGCGTTTAACCATAATGGAAACCATAAAGTTATGCCATAAATGAAAAATACAGAAGCTTAAGTAAAACATAAACATATTATATATCATATATAAAAATTGTTACATCTTAATGGCCACATTTGAAGGTGTTATATGAGTGTTTAATAATCATCGTTTCGTGAGGCAGAAATTCGCCATCCACGGAAACAGTATGTTATTTAGCCATTAGAAGTAGGTGTGTGTAAGTGTAGCTCGAATATTTCTTAAAAAAACATCCTAGTATATTGAATATACTTTATTTGTTACAAAATAAATGAATAAAAAGATTTTAGGGGGTTGGAGAAGCAAAATAAAACAAAAGGACTCAAGTGAAGAAATTACCTTAAAATCGGGTAACTCCCTTTGGTTTGAGCTCAAAGGATTCCTTGGAAGGAATTATGCCCAAAGTGAGGCTTCTAAGAGTTAGAGAGGGATGTGGAGAGACAAAATGGTCGGGGGTTGGCCGAGCCAAAGGCTTTGGAAGTATGGGTAAGGAGGTAGAGGTGGGGGCCTTTTATAAGAGGAGAGGAGGGGCACTCTTGGAAAGTAAAGAAATGTTACTTTATTTTAAAATGATTTTCTGATTTAAAATGTCCCACATTGATATAATTCGATTATAAGGTGATAAGAGTTCGACATATACCCAACCAATAGGTTTTTAACAAGTGTGGGTCTTAGAGTTTACATTATCTTTTCATTTTATTTAAATCGTTAAATAATGAGGTAATCGCTGCATCATCATGATGTCATAAATAATTTAATTTATTTAATGTCTAAAAATTCTAAAAAAAATAATATGATGTAGGAAATATTATTAGATTTCCAATTACTATTTATAGTCAAAAATCTTACTTGTATAACCCCATGTACAAATTGTTTTAGTAAAATAACTCTTGTTTGTGACATTTTTACTTTAACATTAAATAAAAAGATATTAATGTCATTTTCCTACCAAAGTGGCTCAATGGGGTCCCCAAGTTGACCCATGGATTGTCTTGGTCGGCCATGACACATCTAATAAGGGTAGGACATGTGTCTAGTTCATTTTATATTATTAAAACATTATTCTTACCTTAAATTAAACTAATTACCTCTAATCACGATTAAGAACTTAAAAGTTACTATTCACCAAAAAAAATAATTTTAATCTCATTGAACCACGTTTTACTTCTTAATGACAACCATGTATGTAGGATTTTTAAAAATAAAATCACAGAAGTGGCAAAGTTTCATTTAAACGAAAAATCAGTTTCTTTAACTACCACTTAGTGGTTTCACTATTCATCAAAAATTGAAGTTTTTCAGAAAAATACCAAAACTTCACACTAAGCTATATTTGATATTCTGAATTAAAAAATGATTTCTATTTTAAAAAATTCAAAACATATAAGTTTCATTAATTAATTTAATAATTAATTTCTGTTGTCAGAGCAAATAGCGTGTTTTTTATGAAACAATAAGTATCAAAAGATTGACACTAGTTTAAGTCCAATTTCAAAGTGAAATTAATTCCAAATACCACTATTGGATTAAATGGTAAAAATATATTTTAATTGAACTTTAAAACAAATTCAAAAGATAATCTAACCATATAATTAAATTAGATGAAAAAGCATTTTTGATGTAAAATGCAGTATTTTTCACTATTCATTAAAAAAATGAACATTGTCAGAAAAATACCAAAAAATTATCCAATGTAAATTTCAATGTCCCAATCATAAATAATAAGTTTATTTTGACAAATGGAGCTTATAAAATTGTCAAAATTTTTATTTAAAATTGGTTTGCCATCAAAAAGGCAGTAGAACAATCTTTTAAAAATATTAGTGTATTCCATGCTTAAGATTGGATTTATTCTCATTTTAAGCCTCTAAAACACTATCTAATTCATTAGTAGACATAGATAAAAATATCTATTATTCATTACTTACTTGGGATGTTACAACCTTCCCCCCTTTAGAAAATTGCATCCCCGTAATTTATTTACTTATCGAATAAGTGCGGGTATTTAACCCTCACTGCATTTTCAGATTCCCATGTTGCCTCTTTAATCATGTGGTTTTTTCACAAAACCTTTACCTGATGAATCACCTTATTCTGTAACACTTTCTCCATGTGGTCAAGAATCTGGACCAGTTGTTCCTCATAAGATAGGTTCTCTTCCAGCTGAACAACCTCTGGACTCAAAACATGATATGGATCTGGCATATACTTTCTCAACTTTGAAACATGAAAAACATTGTGTACCTGAGATAAACTCGGAGGTAAAGCCACTCGGTAAGCAATTGATCCAACTTTCTCTATAATTTCATATGGTCCAGTGAACCTTGGACTCATCTTTCCTTTCTTACCAAATTGCATCACACTCTTCCATGGTGATACTTTGAGAAAAACATGATCACCTACCTCAAAAGAGAGATACTTCCTCCTGTTGTCCGCATAACTCTTCTGCCTGCTCTGAGCTATTCTCATGTGTTTCTGTATCAGCTGAACTTTTTCTGCCATCTCTTCTACCAATTCCTATCCCATCAGCTTCCTTTCACCCACTTCATCCCAAAAAGCTGGAGTTCGACACCGCTTCCCATATAACGCCTCAAATGGTGCCATCTGTATATTGGAATGAAAACTGTTATTATAAGAAAACTCAACCAAAGAAAGATGTTGGTCCCAACTTCCCTGATAATCCATCGAACAAGCACGTAGAATATCTTCCAAAGTATGAATTGTTCATTCTGACTACCCATCTGATTGAGGATGAAAAGATGTACTAAAATTTAATTCAGTACCCAACGACTTCTGAAGGCCTTTCCAAAAGTTAGAAGTGAACCTAGGATCACGGTCAGATACAATGGAGAGAGGAACTCCATGTAACCTGACTATCTCATTAAGATACAAACAGGAAAGTTGATCTAGGGAAAAAGTATCTCGTATAGTAAGGAAATGAGCAGATTTAGTCAAGCGATCAACAATAACCCAGATTGCATTATTACCTCGAGGTGTCTTCGACAATCCCACAACGAAGTCCATGGATATATTCTCCCATTTCCATTCTGGTACTGGTAAAGGCTGAAGCATCCCTTTCGTTAACTGCCGCTCTGCTTTGACCTGTTGACATGTCAAACACTTCACAGAAAAATCAGCAATATCTCTTTTCATTCCATCCCACCAGTAATACTCCCGCAGATCTCTGTACACCTTAGTACCGCCAGGATGAACTGAAAACGGAGAACTATGAGCTACACATAACAACACTCTCTTAAACTTTGAATCACAAGGCACACACAATCTCTTCCCAAATCTCAAAACGCAATCATTATCAATGTTTAATTCAGGAAACTTACCTTTATGAACCAGCTCTACCTTTTTCTGCAACTCACTGTCTTGCTTTTGTGCTTGCTTGATTCTATCTGATAGAGAATATTTCACTGATACCTGAAACAAAACAGAAGGAAATCCAGCACCAACAACTTCTATGACAAAGTTCATCAAATCCTTAACCAAATGATCATGTTCCAAATGAAATATTATTAATGAAGCATTACTTTTTCGACTCAAAGAATCATCCACTTTATTTTCTTTTCCCATATGGTAATGAATTGTACAATCATAATCCTTGATTAATTCTATCCATATCCTTTGTCTCATGTTTAATTCTTTCTGATTTAATATATACTTTAAACTTTTGTGATCGGTATATATTTCACACTTTACTCCATACAAATGATGCCTCCAAATTTTTAAAGCGAAAACAACAGCTGCTAATTCCAAATCGTGTGTAGGGTAATTTACCTCATGAGTTTTCAACTGTCGTGAAGCATAAGCAATTACCTGATCATTCTGCATTAGGACACAACCAAGTCCTTTCAATGAAGCATCACTGTAGATAACAAACTCACCATTCCTGGAAGGTAGTGCCAAAACTGGAGCATTCACCAATCTTCTTTTTAGTTCCTAAAAACAATCATCACATTCTTTTATCCAGATAAACTTAACACCCTTCCAAGTTAGCTTAGTCATTGGACTAGATAACCGTGAAAAACATCTAACAAACCTTCGGTAATAGCCTGCCAAACCAAGGAAGCTACGAATATCAGTTAAATTTGTGGGTCTTGGCCATTCTTCCACAACCTTTGTTTTTGCAGGATCAACAGTTATCCCATCTTTTGAAACAATATGACCAAGGAAAGAAATTTGTTGCAACCAAAACTCACACTTTCTGAATTTCCCATACAATTTATTTTCTTTTAAGGTTTAAAAAATAACCCTTAAATGTCTTTCATGCTCCTCTTTACTTTTATAAAACACCAAAATATCATCAATTAAAACAACCACAAACTTATCCAAGAACTCATGGAAAATTCTATTCATTAAGTCCATGAATACATCAGGTGCATTGGTTATACCAAAAGGCATTAATACAAATTCATAATGGCCCTATCTTGTACGAAATGCGGTCTTAGGAATATATGATTCCTTTACCTTCAACTGATAGTACCCCGATATCAGGTCAATCTTTGAAAAATACTGAGCTCCCTGGAGCTGATCAAACGAATAATCGATATGAGGCAAAGGATATTTGTTCTTAATAGTGATGTTATTCAAGAATCTATAATCAATGCAAAGTCTCATAGAACCATATTTCTTTTTAACAAATAAAAAAGGAGCACCCCATGGTGATGTGCTAGGTCGAATGAAACCTTTCTCTAATAAATCTTGAAATTGATTCTTCAACTCTAAAAGTTTAATTTGAGTCATTCGATAAGGAGGTTTTGAAATTGGCTTAGCATCAGGAACTAAGTCAACAGTAAACTCAACTTCCTGATCTGGTATTATTCCAGGAAACTCATCAGGAAAAACATCAGGATACTCATTTACCACTGGCACATCATTAATCTGAACAGTTCCCTTTTTTTCAACAATATGTGCAAGGTAACATTCATTTCCATCTTTTACAAGTTTCTCGGCCTCTTGATACGTTATCAATAGTAAGGGTTCATTCTTGTACACAAACTGAAAGTATTTCTGAAAAAAAACTTCTTTAGATCTACAGTCAATCTTAGCATGGTAAATAGAGAGTCAATCCATACCCAGGATAACATCAAACTCTACTAGAGGTAAAACAATAAGGTTTGCAAGTAGGTTCTTTCCACATATAAGAATAGGAAGATTCTTATAAATTTGTTTTGCCTCAACATTTTCCCCATGTGTTTTTACCACATGTTCAGGATTAATTTCTTGAGATGGTATTCCCATTTTACTAGAAAAGTTTTCAGAGATGAAAGAATGTGTAGACCCAGAATCAAACAACACACTGGCATAATCTGAAAAAACAAACATAGTGTCTGATAAAACTTCATTTGATGGCCCGACATCTGCTGAAGTAGTTGCAAAGGATTTCACCACCCCTTTCTGCCTGTAGTCTAGCTACTTCCCATCACTCAAGCTCTTTGTCGGGCACTTGTTTCCATAGTGACCCATCTGATTACACTTAAAAAAATTCACTAACTGTAAATAAAATTTGTTCTTACCTTCACCTTGATCTTTTTCAGTGCAATCACAAGCCTTATGTCCCATATTACCACATCGGTAGCACTTTCCAGAATTCAGAAGACATTCCCCAGCATGCCTTTTACCACATTTATCAAAAACTGGAAACTTAGTTTTCTTACCATCAGACTTTTATAAAAAAGTCTTTCCATTCTCCTGCCACCTTTACTCTTCTTCTATTGGTTGTTATAGAACACTTGATTATCGACAAACTCCATTTCAACCTTCTCAGCACATTGAACAAGCTTTTCATAACTTTTGAACTCATGAGAAGCTAAATCCCTTCAATATTTTGTCTTTAATCCTGAGTAAAAATGATTGATTTTACTATCAAGGTCTCGGATAAAATTTGGAGCATACCTTGCCAATCGAGTGAACCTTTCATCATAGGCAGCCACTGAGTCTTCCTATTTCCTCAATTCCAAGAATTGCATTTCCATCCTAAGTCGAACAGCCTTAGGAAAATACTTTTCAAGAAACATACCTTTAAATTCATCCCAGTTGAGAGCATCAATCTCATCAGCGTCCCTGATATTTTTAACCATCGACCACCACTGATCTACTTCACCCTCCAAACGGTAAATAGCAAGACTAACCTTTTGATTGTCTGAACACCCCATGACATCGAAAATCTTCTCCAGTGCTTTAATCCACCCTTCAGCTAGCACAGGGTCAGATGATCCTCTGAATGATGGGGGATGTTGCCTCATGAAATGGTCCACCACTAACATGTTCCTCCGTGGTTGATCTGGCTGATCTCGTGCATGGATACCACCGCCATTTATCACTTGAGTCAACTACGCCATTACTGCAACAAACTATTCAGTTCCAATTACGACCATCTTAGGATGCTGATTTGGAAGGTTATTTCCTTATGTATGCCTTCCTAGCACTGCTTCCCTATTTACTCTGCGGAAAACCATTCTGAACAAACATGTCTTATATGAAGCAACATAGTAATCTTCAAATTCTATATCATTTCAATTTGACCATAAAAAAATATATTTTTGGATAATAATTTAATAGAATTCTAACTCCTAAAGTTATCTAAACTGACATTTGATACCAACTATAAGGCCCCAGCCTTAAACATTACTTAATCTTGAGTTATTACAAGATTACACCTTGAGAATATTTTCAGGTTTAGAGTTTTAGATAATTAGATCATAAAACATGCATTACATTCCACATTTAAACAAATTGTTTACATAAAAGATAGTATTCATTTTTCCTGTCAATGGAAACATATTTAAAATAAAACATGGATTCTTTCTTGAAACTTCCTTGACACTATCATCATATCATGTACCTTTCCCTTGACCTGTGAAAAACATTTAAAAAACTTGGGATGAGCATAAAAAGCTCAGTAAGGGATACAAAAATATGGAAAGGAAACATGGGTACATATATACATAAGAATGAAATCATACTTTACCCATAAAACATAATCACTTTAACATACCTCATCAAATCATGAATAAATATTAGAAATCATAATACATAAAGGTAAATTGATTCATTCATAACATTCTTACGTAGGGAGTAACTCTCTTGGTTACATTTGGAATACCCATCATATTATATTCCCTAAATCTCTTCAGAGAAACCTTAATGTTTCACTCCTTCGCGTTACCCAATGCATTGGAGAGCTATATCAGGCTCACCCACCCTTAGTTTATCATGGAACCACCCGTCTTCATAATAATTCCCAAGAACCATAACATAATCGTATCACATAAAACATACATAAAGGAAACATAACATTTCCACATTTCAATCATAAGATATCAATAAAACACATTGATATAATAAAAACATTATGAAAACCATTTTCAATACCAAAATAAAATAAAAGTAAAACAGGGTTTTTATTTTTCTTTTTAAAAAAATGTATGGCTTGTAGAGGAAGCCAAAACTCAAATAATGGTCACCACGGCGGAGAATTCATTATCGCCGCATACGTACGACAAAAACATTACCTTTTGTCGATTAGTAAAACGCTTCGTATAAAAAAGATTCCTTTTGGATAAACATAAAATTCAAAGGGGTTTATACACCATATAAAATAAAATTGTGTATAAAACAAAATATGCCTCAATGAATGGATATTGAGACAAAGTCTCATACCTCGGGTCTGACTTGACTCGATCGTTCTTTAACATCCTGAATAATAAACTTGAGTTAATTTCTACTTTCTTAAGAACCTTTTTCAAGTTCATTATTCCTTTTATATCACTTATTACCATGTTATGAACACTATGTAATTATTTAAGTTAATAACGGTCGTTTTAACGATCATTGGTACTTGAGTCAAAAATATGCTCTTTATAATTACATGTTGTTCATGTATCCATTATATCCAGAGTTATAATCATGATTTAGATATCATATATATCATATATATCCATTATATACATGCATTTATAATATTACATAACATTTAGATGTAAGAAATAAAATGCACCGTTCATGGAGACGGTAGGTCGTACGTACGCATGAACACTAATTTCATTTCTATTTCATATTTTATGAAATGGAATCATAATGATATAATGGTATATTATAATTCCAGTATAATATCATATATAAATTCATTAATTACATCATTTATATGTCTCACATATGGCATTAACGAATCAAATCACTTTCAGGGGGCGGTAGTCCGCACTTCCTAAAATGAAGATATCGCGTTTACCCATAATGGAAACTATAAAGGTATGCCATAAATGAAAAATACATAAGCTTGAGTAAAACATAAACATATTATATATCATATATAAATATAGTTATATCTTAATGGACACCTTTGAAGGTGTTATATGAGTGTTGAACAATCATCATTTCGTGAGGCAGAAATTCTCCATCCACGGAAATAGTATGTTCTTTAGCCATTAGATGTAGGTGTGTGTAATTTTAGCTCTAATATTTCTTATAAAAACAACCTTGTATATTTAAGATACTGGATTTGTTACAAAATAAATGAATAAAAAGAGATTAGCAGGTTGGAGAAGCAAAATAAAACAAAAGGACTCAAGTGAAGACATTACCTTAAAATCGGGTAACTCCCTTTGGTTTGAGCTCAAAGGATTCCTTGGGAAGACTTCTGCACAAAGTGAGGATTCTAAGAGTTAGATAGGGATTTGGAGAGACAAAATAGGCAGGGGTTGGACGAGCCAAAGGCTTTGGAAGTGTGGTTAAGGAGGTAGAGGTGGGGCCTTTTATAAGAGAAGAGGAGGGGCACTCTTGGAAAGTAAAGAAATGTTACTTTATTTTAAAATGATTTTCGGATTTAAAAGGTCCCAAATTGATATAATTTGAGGATAAGGTGATAATGGTTCTAAATATACCCAACCAATAGGTTTTTGACAAGTTTAGGTCTTAGATTTTACATTATCTTTTCATTTTATTTAAATCGTTAAATAATGAGGTAATCGCTGCATCATCATGGTGTCATAAATAATTTAATTTATTTAATGTCTAAAAATTATAAAAACAAATACTATGATGTATAAAATATTATTATCTTTCCAATGACTCTTTATAGTCAAAAATATAACTTGTATAACCCCATGTACAAATTGTTTTAGTAAAATAACTCATGTTTGTTACATTTTTACTTTAACATTAAATAAAAAGATATTAATGTCATTTTCCTACCAAAGTGGCTCCATGGGGTCCCCAAGTTGACCCATGGATTGTCTTGGTCTGACATGACACATCCAATAAGGGTAGGACATGTGTCTAGGTCATTTTATATTATTAAAACATTATTCTTACCTTAAATTACACTAATTACCACTAATCGTGATTAAGAACTTAAAAGTTACTATACACAAAAAATTATTTTAATCTCATTGAACCACGTTTTACTTCTTAATGACAACCATGTATGTAGTATTTTTAAAAATCAAATCACAGAAGTGGAAAAGTTTCATTTAAACGAAAAATCAGTTTCTTTAACTACCACTTAGTGGTTTCACTATTCATCAAAAATTGATGTTTTTCAGAAAAATATCAAAACTTCACCCTAAGCTATATTTGATATTATTAATTCAAAAATGATTTTTTTTTACAAAATTCAAAAAATATAAGTTGCATTAATTAATTTAATAATTAATTCCCACTGTCAGAGAAAATAGCGTGTTTTTTATCAAACAATAAGTATCAAAAGATTGACACTAGTTTAAGTCCAATTTCAAAGTGAAATTAATTCCAAAGACCACTATTGGATTAAATGGTAAAAATATATTATAATTGAACTTTAAAAATAATTCAAAAGATAATCTAACCATATAATTAAATTAGATGAAAAAGCAATTTTGATGTAAAATGCAGTATTTTTCACTATTCATTAAAAAAATGAACATTGTCAGAAAAATACCAAAAAATTATCCAATGTAAATTTCAATGTCCCAATCATAAATAATAAGTTTATTTTGACAAATAGAGCTTATAAAATTGTCAAAAGTTTGATTTAAAAATGGTTTTCCATCAAAAAGGCAGTAAATCAATCTTTTAAAAATATTAGTGTATTCCATTCTTAAGATCGGATTTATTCTCATTTTAAGCCTCTAAAATACTATCTAATTCATTGGTAGACATATATAAAAATATTTATTATTCATTACTTACTTGGGATGTTACAAGTCTCCACGAGAGTGAGATCATTCCTCACATGGATTGAGATCCTCTTTATCGGAGTGGTGTTTGTCCGCAGGGAAAGGGATACCACCTTGGTGCAAGCCCCTAGCCTTTCTTGAGGGATGCAGCATCCCTACTCCTCTTATCTTCTTCCTGGACGAAGACCAAAGAGGGGGGGATTGGAAACGGAGCCCTCCTTTCTTCGGTGCCAAATCCCTCTCCCATTGGGCTTTGTCTCCACCGGGTCTCCATCCTGGAGTAAGTCCCAATCTCCATCTTCTTGGGCTGCTAACCATGCTTAAGACCTTGTTTCCTCTTTGGGCCACTAACAACGTGTAAGACCCACTCCACTTCTCACGGATTCACCTTTCACGTTGTGATCGTTAGGTATTCTCTTCCTCTTGATTCTCACACCGATCATGACTCACGTGGGCTTAGAGTAATAATCGACCATGACATACTCCATTGGAAGCCTAGAGTGAAAGCCTCACACCCATTATAAACTACATGGACTTTGATCCTTTCCCATGGTAGGGTATGTAGAAATCCTCCCTGAGGTTCAATCCCAACACCCATTGGTCCCGACCACCTTCATGTCGGTTCACCAAACCTATTCCGAACTACATGGAATTTGATCCTTGCTAAGGAAGGGTACATAGGAAGCCTCCCTAAGGTTCAATCCCAAAACCCATTGGTCTCGACCACTACACGGTGGTTCACCAAAACCTATTCCAAACTAAATAGACTTTGATCCTTTCCAAGGTAAGGTATGTACGAAGCCTCATTAAGCTTCAAGACTAGCAACCACTGGTTATGGCCACCTTCACGTCGGACCACCTTCATCCCGTATAATGTTAAAATGCATGCCCCTTTTTATCTTGCACAATGTTAAATTGCATCCAACATCCCGAACTATGTGGGATTTGATACTTGTCTCCAGGAAAAGGTACGTAGGAAGCCTCCATGAGTTTCAACCCCATCCAGTGGTAAGCCATTATGACCCCATCCAATGGTAATCCATTGTGACCCCATCCAGCAGTAATCCACTGTGACCCCATCCAGCAGTAATCCACTGTGACCCCATCCGGTGGTAAGCTGTTGTGCCCCCATCCAGTGGTAATCCATTGTGCCTCCATCCAATAGTAAGTCATTGTGCCTCATACAACAGTAAGCTGTTGTGAACCCCATTCAGTGTTAAGTAATTGTCATCCCAAACCCAGTGGTAAGTTGTTGTCATCCCTTCTATTAAAACCCATATTGCTGGTTCTTCCCAGTGTTGTAAGACCAAAATCAGGCTACTAACCATGCATAAGCCCCAGTATATCATTGGGTCACTATCCTCTATGCACACCATGATTCTATACCCCCATCCTGAACTACATGGACTTTGATTCCTTACCATGGGGATACATAACAGGTCTCTTCAAGGATTAATCCCAACATCATCATCTCCCACGATTCGACCCCATCTCATTCTCCATCCACTTCACTTAATAATCCATTATCCATCTTGATTCTTATCCAGGGTGTCACATCCCTGTGAGGTCATGAAAATTCACCTCTTCACTGCCCCTAGTAGTAATTAGCTAACTAACCATGTGTTATCCCTGACATCAGTGTTCCCTCTAGGGGTTTAACCCATTTGATTGACTCTACTCGGTGTTCTGATCAGTATAATCTGTCTCTGATAGACGTTAAACTCACGCCATACCCTTTGTTAAACATGGGAAGCTGAATAAAACCTCAGATACATGCCTATGCCATATAATTCCCTAAATTCGACATGGGATTCCTCAGGATTCTGTGCCCTCGAGAAGCCCTATAATAAGAGTAATAAACTCATACACACTAGTGTTCCAGTGTCCAGACACGCCAGTAATGTCCAACATGACTACTCCCCTGACCGAAGTTTACTGCCCTGGCCGGACCCCTTGGAATGTCCTGAAAAAAGCAGTGTAATTGACCATTATCCATGAAGATATGGCACTGGGAAGATTTTCACAAATAATTTCTTAATCTATATGGGAGACCCATACTGGGCAAAGAGTTTTGGGGAGGAATCCATGGAAGAAAGAACTGACATCCCATCATCTTTTTTCGATTAAGGAGAAAAAATCCCTGAATAAGCGACAGATGCCACCTGCCTTTGGAAAGTGGGAATGCGGGTCAATAGTTAGCGTGTCCTCATCGTCCTCGATAGATGGATGTGCGTACCCTGGAAAAAGCATCAGAAAAAGTGGTCACATCATTTTCTATTTTATTTTTGATGCTTCATTGATACAATATTTGGTTGCATGCTATTTTTTCGATAATCCCCTTTATATTGAGTTCTCATGTCTAATTGACCCTCACACCTTAATTCACATCTATTGATCCTTGTTTGGTAGTTTGAAGGTTGTTCACACCTAATATGGTCACCCCTTGGGCGTGACAAGTGGAATTGTTCATTATGGATAATTGTTCAAAATGCCTGAAACACATAATTAGATATCGTCTTGGTTTTAAAATTTAATGGCTTTTAAAATGTCAGTGCTTATCTGGGCCAAGGGTTACTCCCATGAGTTTGTCCAAACTAGACTTAGAATTTCCCATATAGAAAATTACCTTAAAAACTATGTCACTTCCTTAAAGGACCCAAGGAACCTTATAAATAAAATTTCCATGCATAGGAAATTAAATGGGTTAAATAGATTTGAACACGATGGATAACTTATTCATTATGGTTATCTTTCCTTAAATGAAATGAATGTATTTAAATGAAATGTTTTATGAAGGGTGTTATGTTTGTGCCTTTGGTTATGCTTTATTAAATGGATATTTTGAATTTTATTACCTTTATATTAATGGAATTGACCTTTGAGATAGGTGTGATGTGTTTACTCATGTATTATATTACAAATATGATCATGTCTCATTTATATGGATATGGGTTGGATGAAAACAAATCATGGGAGGTTATGCCTCATGTTAATTATAATTATGAATACGCCTTTATACAGGTTGAGATATGATGGTAAGGGGTGTTGATCATGGTGTAAAATCATGCTCCCTTACATTAGGTGTTGATTATGGAATCTCGTACCATTGATACTATATGGGTGTTGGGATTTATGTTTCATGTTACATGATTAGAGGGATGACATGATGGATCACTCACTATCCTGAGTTTTGTTGCATGACGTCTCACACTATTCTTGGGATCTATGCCATGTACCCTATTTCTTGATCTTATAGGCTCATTATAGTGGTCACGAATAACTATGTTATGCCCCGGTCCATCTAGCACTAGTATTCCAGGTATATGGACACTTACGTCAGCACATACTTGGTTCATATATGTGGATGAAATATATATATATTTATACTATATATATATATATATATACTACTATATATATAGTGACTCTTTGAACTTTCTTTCTGATGGTTAGATAAACCAGGTAGACCCGCCATGTTTCATTCAGGAACCAGAGCAAGCTGGTTATTTATTTATTTTTCATTGTTAATTAATTAATATTTTCTTTACACTATTTAGTAACAAGCACTACTTGAATTACACGTAGACACCATTAGTGGTGACTAAATGATATTTTTATATCACACCCTACTCAGGCTGCCTTTGGTACGTGAGAAGAATATATATCTATAGGTATTGATAAGAGCAATCTCCCTTCTACAAGTTGTTGATATGTTTTATTATAGTTGGATATTATGAGTAGAGGACTGAGCATTCTCTTTAGATACTTGTGGAGAGACTTTTGTTCTTTTTTTACTTTATGTATATCATTCTTGTATTCATGTCCCATGTTTCCTTCGGTGTCAGCATTACATGCATCCATGTATTAGAAACTACCTTAGAGGCTTTTGATTATATTATTAGTTGTCAAATTATTAATGATTTTGCATTTTATTATTTGTTCTGTTAGTTTATTAAATATGATTTCACTATTATTATGTGCTTATTAATATATTTTTTTGATCAAATTTTACTTGAGGGTATAGTATATACCATAATACTACCTTTACACCCTCACTACTAGTCATCACCTCTAGTGTACGGGGAGGTGCGCTTGAGGCCATGTGACCCACCGACTCGGTTAAAGGGTAAAGTGGATCTCAAGTCATGATGTTACAAAGTGGTATCAGAGCCATGGTTTTTCACTTTTTCTTACTTATTGGGTGTTAGATAGGAGACTAAGATTTAAATGGATTTGGAATTGACTCTGTGATTGTATATATCTAATCCATTTAAAGGGAAAACCCAGATTACCTGGGATGGGAAATTTCAATTATTATTTTTTTCTTGTTACGGTTGATACGACTTCACCATTGGGTGATGCACTTTTTTATGATGTTATTGATATTTTTATTATTCAAATGATGATTTATTTACATAGGCCTGATTAAATAATGGTTTTTCATTAGTACATGCTTCATCATAGGCACAATAGTATTAATATTCGACGAATTTTTTATGGACACGTTTAATTTTAGCATTAATTTACTTGTTTCATATTCATAGTGCTTGGATATGTATTGAATTATGTTGAAAATTCTTATAGGGATTGTAAAACATAATTGATAATTAAAGTTACCACCTTAACCTAACAGTATTTTCCTGACACCTAAATCATTCAATTATGGTATGTTGAGCCATGGACCATTGGTCACATGGGATTGAATGTGTTATGGTGTGGGTCAACTGGATTCCATGTTTTGGTTTATAAAGAGTATGGGCCCTTATGGACTAAAAAATGGTAATCCATATTATTCAACCATTTTAAGTGTTTCAAATGTTTAAGAAAGCACAAATTTTTAATGAAAATGAATCTTAAAGTAAGAAAATCCTTCTTACATAGAGACTTAGACCTGAGCACAGCCTTAGTAGTGGGTATTGATTTATTTCTTGTAATTTATTACGGCATGTTATGGTCTCTTTATACAACCTAGACATGGATTTTGGAGCAGGCAGTGAGGCGTGATCATTTCTATAGGAAGGAATTATACTTGTCCTAGTTTCTTATCTATAACCATTTTATTTACTTAAATCTTGTATGAGGCATTCATTTGGCACTATAGCATTATGATTCCATGATGAAATCTGGTTGCATGCCCTAAAGGTACTAACAACCATGCTCCTGAGGTCATGAGCATTGAGCTTCCAGTGATTCCTCCTTCAGTGCCACCTATGGTACCTCTTCCAGTTCTTAATATGGGAACTCACGCCCAGTTTCGAGAGTGTTTCTTACATATGTTTCACTCTATACAAGGTGTAGTTAGACGTGCCCCGAGCATGGTAGATTTGACTCAAGAGTTTCATCAGAAGCATCCTCCCACCTTTTTAGGGTATGGAGTACCTCATGCTCTGTAGTCTTTTATTGAATAAATCCTTTCTATATTATATCATTGGAGATGTCTCCAGAGTGGAGGTTCAATCTAGCTACATATATGCTATGGGATTTCTCCAAGCGGTGTTGGGATGTTATGACCAGGAGGACTGGTGTTTTGATATATTATGGGATGATTTTTAGACCATCTTCTACAATTACTTCTTTCCCAAGACTCTGAGGGGTGACAGAGATAAAGAAATCATGAACCTACATTAGTGGAGTATGTCAGTTATGGAATAATTTCCTCATTTCATTGAGATATAGTGGTTCTATCCTACTCTATCTTGATATGATCTTATGACTGCCAGGTGATTTTAGGATGGGATGGTATACACTATCTAGTCATAGGTAAATTTTTTTAGGTTTACTAAAATTTATGAAATTTTCAACCAATCCCTTATCAAAAAACAATATATGAGGGAAGCTGACAATGTGAGTCAGGATAGTTTAGAACCTAGAGATATTATTTGTTCTTCTACTAGATGAATGAGATTATTTGATGCTACTCATGGAGGTGGTAGTGGTCATACACCATGTGCAAAAAGATTTTTTATTTTTCACCATTGCAGGAAGTTGGGGCATACAAAGCCTCAATGTTTATGGGATCCAATGGAGTGAAGAAGATGTGGAAATATGTTCCATATCCAAAAATTCATCAAGACATTCTTAAAGGTTCCTAGTGAGTGGGGATATACGCCCACTCAATAGTTAGGATCCGGTCCAGTAGGATCACGTCATATATGTATCTAGAATACCATCGGTCGATCAGGCCAAGGTTTTGACGCTGATGTTTTTATTACCCCGATATCAAAGAAATCTAGAAGGCGTAAGGATTATTCACAAATGTAAAGGACAATTTATACTAGATTGATGGAGGCCAAAAAAGGCTACCTATGAAAAAGAGCAAGAAAAGACAGCAATTAAAGAATCCGAGCAACAAGCTGAAAAGGAAGTTCAACATTTTATTCCAACTTGTGTTCCTTTTGCGGGACTCAGTGATGAAAACATCTACAATTCTTTTAGGAAAGGAGAGATCACTAAGAGAGCCTACTTGGCTGCAAAGCAAGAATTATTCAATGAAATAATCAGGAAAGAATTCTTAAATTGATCTTGTCTCGGATGTAGCATTTCCTGCTTTGATCTTCTTTTGTTCATGCTCTTTTGCTGGATGTTTTATTTCTTTATATGAACTATGAAGTCTGGATCTGTTTTTATTTTCTTCTGTCTTGCTGGATCTATTCTAGAGATTTCTCTGAAGCTTTTTGGATGCTGTCTGGAGTTCTTCTTTAGCCTGATTTGGCCAGAATGCTCATTTTCTATTTTGGATTTCTTTTGCTGGTCTTTCCTTGCCTCTTTTTGTTTGTGGAATTGCTCATATGGTGTCTGTTTGAGTTTTTGATGTTTGGACAAGTGTTGATCCTGATATGGATGTTAATGTATCCGAATTCTGAGGATATGGTGGGGCATGCCGAACTTCTTCTGGCTTTTTGTTGAAGAATAATGGCTGGAAATTGATAGATTGGTTTTCGATTTGTGCTGTAATAAATGATGTTGCCCAGCTCTGAAGACTCTGATGATGTGGTGACATCATTTTTTCTTTGAAGCCTTTATCCTCCTACCTTGATCATGTTTGGATCTGTTTGTTTCAGGAATGCAGAGTGTGCTGCTTATGTTGGTTTTTAATAGTTTCTTCCAAGTTGTTATTCTACTAAACCACTGCTTTTATTCTGTTTTGTTTTGTTCTCTGCTGGATTTCTGTTTGGACTCTCTGGATATGCATGAACCTGGAAGTTTGAAGACTTGATGAATGGTCTATTTTGTTATGAAGTCATATACCAGTTGAATCTTGGGAAGATCTAGGCCAGAATTAATCTTGTTTGAGGATACATCTGCTTATGACTGTTATCTCATTGGTTGTCCCTGATGTTGGACTCTCGGCTCACTGCATGCAACTGGAGTCTACAGTTGCAGATTGGGACGATCTTGTTCAAAGTTGAACCTTCTTGATTTCTGTCTGCTCTATGCTACAAAGTATCATTGTACCTTTCTGTTTTTCATGTTTTCTGATCGTGTAAATTCATTACACCTCGAGATTACTCTGTAAACCTTTTTTTCTTTAATAAATTCCTTCGGTATGAATTGGGAAACCAATTCATGTCATCTTTTAAAAAAAATGTGCTTCTCACTCATTTCTATTTGAGGTTATCACTAAGAGTTTAGGCCTCAATATCAAAAATTTATATGGTGTTATAATTCTATAAACCCCTTTAGGTATCTAATCAGAGAGAATTTTACATTGTAAAAATTTTTCCCTTGATATAGGTGGATATATCTTTTTTTGGAATCTATTCATCCTTGACATTGTGGGCCTTAATGTAATCATCGAGATAGACTGGTTAGATCACTATTGAGACCATATTGAATATTATCATCTGAGTATGACATTTACATCACTAGAGGGAATTAATAATGTGCATAAGGGTGAATGGTATGTTATTGTGACATGAGATGGACCTAAGCATTAGAGGTTGGGAAATGTGATGGCTCATATCACTAGTCTTTTCCTTGATGAACAAGGGTTATAAATTATTTTTTTCTCCTATAATAATTTATTTCCGGTATGTATTTCATGAAGACTTCCATGGTCTACCTCAAGTGTGAGAGGTGCAGTTTACTATTGAGCTTATTCCAGGAGCGGCACTAGTGATCATTCCTCATTATAGGATGGAACTTAAGGAGCTTCTAGAGCTCAATAATTAGTTATAGGATCTTGAGGATAAAGGTTTATACACCCCATCACATCTACTTAGGGTTCACTGGTCATTTTTTCCAAGATGGAGGAAAGTACCCTTAGGAACTATGTGGATTATCGTCGGTTGAATCAGCTCACAATAAATAATCGGTATCCACTTACTATAATAGTTAACCAATTTGACCAGCTATGAGGATAAAAAATGTTTTCAAACATATATTGGAGATTGAGATATCATAAGGTGCATTTCAGGTCATCATACATACCTTGTATATCTATTAAGGGAATGTATGGTCTATACGAGTACCTGGTTATTTCATTCAGACTCACAAACATACCTACTGTCTTAATGGATTTAATGAATCAGGTTTTCCACCCATATCTAGATTCATTTTTGGTAGTCTTTGTTGGATATATTTTGGTATATTCATGATCTAGAGGCAACCATGCCAATTATCTTGAGATCTTGTTGAATACACTGAGAAAGCATCAGCTCTATGTTAAGCTCAGTAAATGCCACTTTTGGATTGAAAAATTTTACTTCGTATGTCACATTATCTTGGGGACAGGAGTTTCAGTAGACCTAGATAAAGTTAGAGATATAGTTTCATGGGGGTATCCTAAGAAAATATTTTACCATTGGAGTTTCTTTGGTCCAGTCAAATATTACAGAAGCTTTATCTTGGATTTCTCATGCTTTTCAGGGCCACTTACGGTCTTAAAAAAGAAGGGTGTGAAATTTATATGGTCAGAAGTTTCTGAAGCATCCTTTAAGGAGTTGAAGGGGCATTTGACTCCAGAACTGATATTGATTCTTCTAGAGATAGGAAGGAGCTACACTATATACTATGATTCATTGGGTATCGGGATTGGATCTATTCTGATGCAAGATGAGTGAGTCATTACATACAGGTATCTTCAATTGAGGCCTCACAAGTGGAATTACCCAATTCACAACCTCGAGTTATCTATTATAGTTCATTCTCTATATTATTGAAGACGCTATTTACATGGAGAGAATTTTTTGGTATTCAAATATCACAAAACCTCAAGTACATATTTATAAAATGAGATCTGATTTATCAGGAAGAATTGGTGGGTTAAGTACCTACTATCACTTGATTTTGAGCTTTCTTACACCCCTAGAAAAGGAAATTCGGTATCCAATGATCTAAGATGAAATACTTAGACTCAGGTTGTTCATGAGGGTATTGTGGAATGGAAACTTGTGGCCTTATTCATAGAGATACATATTGAGGTTTAGGAGGATTGTGGTCAGACTATCCTCTCAGCCTTAACACTGACCTCTACTCTTCTAGAATGGGTGAGGTTGAGGTAATTATCTAATCCCAAAGGCCTTGTCCTAAGGGAAATCATTTTAGATGATGATGCATCTTCTGGTTGGGCCATGGATGGGGATGATAACTTATTTCTATATAGGCATTTATGGGTCCCATCAGACATCAGATAGGAGATGATGCGGGAATTCCATGCCCTATATCATGGGTGGTTCACCCTAGTTTCGCCAAAATGTATCAAGATATATGATGTAAGTATTGGTGGCTTGATATGAAATGTGAGATCGATGGATTCATCACTCGGTGTTCCACCTGTCAGCAAGTGAAGGTAGGACATCAGTGACTGGTAGGGATTTGGCAGTCATTGTCTGTTCCCAAGTGAAAATTGGATGATGTTTCGATGGACATCATGTCTAGTCCACCCAGATCACCTCATGGAAATGATATAGCGTGGGTTTTTGTTGATAGTTTGATGAAGTTCTCACAATTCATACCAATGTGAGACACTATCTAGGTAGAAGATGTAGGAAGGTTGTATATCAAAGAGGTTTTACGTCTTCATGGAGATATTAGTTCTATAATTTCTAACAAAGATGCTAGTTTTAGGTCACAGTTCTGGTAGGGGTTACAAAATACCTTGGGTACACAAGTGTTTCTAAGCATGTCTTATCACCCATAGACCGATCGGATGATAGAGTATATGATTTAGGTTCTATTGGACATGATCTGTGCATGTGTCCTTGAGTTTGGAGATTTATGGGAGAAACACATTACCCTCATTGAGTTTTCTTATAATAATTGATTTCACGATACCATTTAGATGGATCCTTATGAAGCCTTATATGGTAGGCCTTTCCATTCACCTTTGTGCTGGATAGAGGTAGGAGAGGAATTTATGCTCGACCACATCTTGTGTAGAAAACTAAAGAGAAAGTCTAGCTGATCAAGAACATGTTGAAAGCTCAGTCTAGATAGTGTTCATATGCCAAAAGGCATCTGTGACCTTAGGAGTTAAAGGTCGGAGATTGGTTTTTCTTGCAAGTCTCACCCAGTTAGGGCCATAGATGTATTCTAAAGTAGGTTAAGCTCTCATCGAGGTTTATTGGAGCCTTTGATGTTGTGAAATGGATTGAACCAGTGGTTTAATTGTTTTCACTTCCTCAGATATATAGGTCTATGCATGATGTTTTTCATGTATCTTAGATTCACCGATACTATCCAGACCTGTCACATGTCTTTCAACCTAATGAGGTTGAGCAGAATATGGATGCTTCCTTTTATGAGTACCTGGTATATATTATTGATTGGAGAAAGAAGAAACTTTGAGGAAGGTATGTTCATATAGTATGAGTTATATCGAAGCATTGCTAAGTATGGTTTGATACCTAGGAGTAGGAAGCTATTATATAATCTCAGTGGCTAGAAATATTTGTTGATGATACCTCTTTACCCTCAGAAGTCCAGCTTGGGGATGAGTTTATTTAAGTAGGGGAGGTTGTATGACCCATATTTTCATGAAGGTATGGATCATTTTTTATTCAATTTTAATCATTAGTTTAAACATGATAAATGTGTACTACTGACTGAGGAAGGTACCAAGAGTGTTCGGGGCTTGTTCAGGGCCCAAAGTATCAAGAAAATGGGCAAAATACTGGGTCATGTGGTTTGAAGAAATCATTCCACCCAACCCACATGGTTTTTCTGAAATATTTCAGTTGTAAATAGAGGAATATGTAGACCGCATGGTTTTTTTATAACTGTGAATCCTGAGGTACAAAATTGTGTGTGGCTACTAAGATTTGGGATAGAGTGAATTTTCGTAGTTTCCACATTGTTAGTGAAACTGTGTGCCTAACTCTTCTTTATTCCCCTCAGTAGTAGTGAACTGAGCTTGGTTTGTGCATGGTTTGGCCAAACCATGTGGCCAAACCACGTGACTATTTATTTTGAGGTGAAATAAAATTTTTCCCCTCACTTAAGTTTTTAACCTTTTCTTTCTTTCTCCTTCTTTATCCAGTGGATTGGCCTCCTCTTTCTCTACTTTTGAGCTCCCAATCACCCTAATCTAGGTGTCCATGTAACTCTTTCCTCTAGTATCTGATTCTTGGTCTATAAAAATCATTGGATCCATATCGATAATATTTCCTATACTCTTTCCTAATATATGAATTTATATTCAAATCCATCACGCAGGTTAGGTGCAAGCTTGTTTTCCCTATTTTTAGGGAATTGGACCATTTCTTAGATCTCTTCCAATCTACTCTAAATATTAAACCGATATCAAGCGAGAGGTCATCTATGTCCTTGAGGTAGGTGGTCACATTTTTTTCCTTTGAGTTTTGATGCTTCATAGCTAAATTTTTGTGTCGTATGCCAGATTTTTCTGAGCATCCCATTTATATTGAGTTCTTCATGTCTAATTGAACCTCACACCTTAAAACTCATCTAGTTATCCTTGTTTGGTAGTTTTCAGTCTTTTAACACCTTATTTGGTCACCCCTTGGGTGTGCCAAGTGGAATTTTCCATTATGGATAATGGTCCAAAATTCTTTATACTCTTAATTAGTTATCGTATTGGTTTTAAAATGGAATGGCCTTTAAAATGGGAGTGCTTAGTTGGACCAAGGGTACCTCCCATGAGTTTGGCTAACCAAGACATTGAATTTCCCATGTGGGGAGTTCCCTTTAAAACTATGTCACACCCTTAAAGGACCCAAGGAGCCTTATAAATGAAATTTAAATTCTTTGATTGTTAAATGATTGAAAATTATTTGAACATGTGGTATGAATTTTTCTTGATGGTTTTCATGTATTTATATGAAATGGTTTATGAAATATGGTAAGGCCATGACTTTGGTTATGCTTCTCTAAATAAAAATTTTGAATTTTAGTACCTTTTTATAAATATACTTAAACTTTGTGATACATGGTACATTCTTTGTAATGCCCTGACCCAATTTACCCAGAGTCGGTGCATTATTACATAACATTGGCATGATACAAGGAATCATGTCCCAAAAGACCAATCAGTTTAGTAGTTTTGGAAGTAATAGATACATACATAAGTTTTACATTACATCATGAAATAAAAAAACAAAATTGTGTCCCCTTTGAACACTCTTATATCCCTTAGCCTATTCCTTCAGGTTAATCATGTAACGTCCCGGTTCCGAAATCCACCCAGAGGTGCCCTGTACCTGGTTGGTCACAAGGCCCCAAGAGAATTTCCCCAAATGCCAGAGGCTTCCAACTAGCAGCGAGGGCCTTGGGTGTGATAGTGGGGAAACTATACCCTCATTGGCAGAGTACACAATGGAAAAAAACAAATAGATAACAGCAGAAACCATAACCATCATACAAGAGTAAACGGTAAACATCAGAAGACTAACAGTAAACAACTGGAGCATACACACATGTATATAAAATGATGCATGATACATATGTCAAGGAAATATTACAAACAAGTCACAATGATGAAAAAAATACTAAACCAAAGTTAAAAATAAAATAGGTAAACTCCCAGCATCACAAGCCACAGCTTTGTCCCGTGATATCTAGCTCCACAGAAAGTTAAGTACCTGAAGTATAAGGGTGCTTGACCTTATCTAAACCTACAAAAACATAATCTATTTGGTCCCAAAAGCATGACCCAAACAGGGTGTGAGACAAAGTCCCAATAGGCAACCACCCAAAGATCTGTGCCTAATAGTCAGTGAATATATGGCAGGTAAAGTACAGTAAGCAGTAAACAGTAATCAGTAAACAGGATAATACACAGCAGTAGCAATCCACAGTTTCTAGCATATAATCTACAACAAGGAACATCCACTCAATCAAGTGTAACAAAAAGGTAACCTTTGGGTAGTTCTCACAGCCTAACCCCTAAGGTTCAACCTACAAGTACTGGCAACCCTCTTGGAAGAACACATAGTCTCGCCCCTCTGGTTCAGCTATAGTATAGACTCTCTGAGGAAGAACTCACCGTCAATTCCCCCTATAGTCTCGTATCGTACTAAAGTCTCTCTGGGGAATCACTCAACGTCAATTCCCCATGTGGCATGCATCGAGGATATACAGAATCTCTAAGGAAGCACTCAATGTCAATTCCCCTTGTGGTCTCGCATCGTGAATTAAAGACACTATGGAGAAGCCCTTATGTCCATTATCCTTATGGTCCATTACACCAGGTTCTCTTAGCCCTATGTAAAACAACATGCATAGCGCACGTATCGGACCAAGTAAACCTCAAGAACTACTTGGATATCATTCTAAGGCACAACATCATAAAAGTACAACATTTCCACTATCCTACAACTAGGCATGGCAACTGGAAAAATTCCAAACAAGAAAAAAAAGCATGGAAAACATCCATAGTATATTAAAAATTACCCTATTCACAAGAAATTACCTCCACTCAAGCAATCAAGAAAAGCAGGCAAACAACAGAGAAAAACAGGGAACACGCAATACCCCGTTCAAGGGTATTGGTGGAATTTGCAAAAAATATTCACAAACTTCCTACAGAAAGGTACAAACCACCTACCTCGATACTAGGAGAACGATATACGTGAACCACGATGATTTATTCTCCTTAGAACGTCGAGGATCTGAGAGAACGTCCAAAACGCTCATCCCACGATATCTTGAGAAAGGGGAGGAATTGGAAAACAAGTCTCTAGGTGAAGGAAGAACTCACCGTTGTGGTTCCAACACAATTGAAGGAAGATGAAACGGAGATTAGACGGAGGCTCGGGAATCCAGAGAAGAATTTTGGCCGTACGGGTCACTCTCGGACGAAGAACCTGAATAAGAAGAGCGTTCTGCTCATCAGGCGCGACCCCAGTGCGTTTAATGAAAAAAATACACGGCGTGTACTACTTGAGTACACGGCGTGTACTTAATTTTTCTATACTCCTCTTTAAGAGACCTCCACATCACCCCGACACACCGTGTGTGTGGCCCGGACACGGCCAGCACACGGCCTGGCGCGGCAAGGGAGTACACGACGTGTACTCACAAAGTACACGGTGTGTACTTCAAAATTTTCCAAAAACTACTCTTTTCTCAAAAACTCCAAAAAAAGTAAAAACATACCTGAAACGAAGATCCGGGTTCTTAAAAACTTCCCCCCTTAAATAAATTCATCCCCGAATTTCCCTAACAAGGCGGAGAAGAAGAAATCCCGAACAGCTCCAGCTACTGCGATCACACATCGGCCTCCCTTTCCCAGATCTCGTACTGTACTCGTCCGTGCTGCCATAGCACCCATACTAGAGGAACAGACCACCCATTGAGAACCTTCGTACTGCGATCTACAATCCGAATAGGATTCTCCTCAAATGATGCATCCTCTTCAAGCTCAACTTCCTCGGGCTGAAAGATATGACACGGGTCTGAAAAGTAACATCAGAGCTGAGAGGCATAGAAGACGTCGTGCATGGCCCGGTACCTCTGAGGTAACTATAGCCGATAGGCAACCGGCCCAACTCTTTCCAATACCTCAAACAGACCGACGTACCATGGTGAAAACTTATCCTGTCTCTGAATCCTCTTGTGTCCCAACCTTGATGCGACACGCAGGAAAACCCGATCCCTGACCTTGAACTCCAAAGGTCGTCTCTGCTAATTAGCATAAGACTTCTGTCGAGACTGTGCTATAGCCATCCTCTTCCGAATCAACTCTATCTGCTCTGAGGTTTCCTGAACAAGACGAGGTCCCAATAAAGATGCCTCTCCTGCCTCCAGCTAGCATAAAGGTGATCAACATGGCCTACCGTACAAAGCCTCGTAAGGTTCCAACTGAATAGTCTCCTGAAAACTGTTGTTGTAAGTGAACTCTACAAGACGGATATGCTTCTCCCAAGAACCACCAAAGTATAGAATGCAAGATCGGAGAATATCCTCAAGCACCTGGATTGTACGCTCGGACTGACCATCTGTCTGGGGGTGGTATGTTGTACTCAAAATTACCTGTGTACCCAAGGCCTTCTGAAGCCCCTGCCAGAAATGAGAAGTAAAGCACGCATCCCTTTCTGAAACAATGGAGTGTGGAAATCCATGCAGACGTACAATATCTCGAATGTAAAGTCATCCCAGATCATCAACATTGAATGTCTCCTTGATCGGTAAGAAATGAGCAACCTTTGTAAGTCTATCGACGACAACCCAAACAGCATCGTTCCCTCGAGGTGATCTCGGCAATCCGGTCATGAAGTCCATCGCGACATCGTTCCACTTCCACTCCTGAATGGGTAACTTATGTAAAATTCCTGCTGGTCTTTGATGCTCCGCCTTCACCTACTGACAAGTAGAACACTGCAAGATGAAACCAGCAACATCCCTCTTCATACCTGGCCACCAGTACTGGCGATGAAGATCCCGATACATCTTGAGGATTCCAGGATGAACTGCCCAAACTGAGGAATGAAAATCCTGCATCAGCTCCTCGCGTATGTCTTCTGGAACCCATACGCGTCCCTGGAAATGAAATATCTCATCCTCGCCCACTGTCCATCCAAGAAGAGGTTTCTCTTCTGACACACTCTCCCGAAGGACTAAGCCTTCTGAGTCTGATAGTTTCCGCATCCGTACCCGATCAGGAAATGTAGAGGTAACAGCTACAGAAGATAGGAAATTTTGTCCCTGTCTATCGTTCACCTCTAGATGAATCTTAGAGAATAGAGCCATAAGCTACCACTCACAACTGGCCTCCCGAACTTCCTGAATCTGAGTTCTCTTGCTCAACGCATATGCCACTATGTTGCCCTTTCCCGGCGTATAGGCAAGCTCGAAATCAAAATACTAAAGATATTCGACCCACCTGTGCTATATTAGATTTAGATTATGCCGAGTAAAGATGTAATTGAGAATCTTTTGGTTAGTGAAAACCACAAAGTGATCTCCTAGAAGGTAATGTCTCCAACAGTGTAAGGCATGAACAACAGCTGCCAACTCTAGATCGTGTGTCAGGTAATTCCTCTCATGTGGCCTCAACTACCGAGACCCATACACAACGACTCCAAATCCCTGCATAAGCACAGCGCCCATCCCGATACCTGAAGAATCATAATAAACAGTATAGATCTTACCTGGCTCTGGCAAGACTAGTATCGGTGTTGACGTCAACCTTCCCTTCAACTCCAGAAAGGATGACTCACATGAATCTGACCATAATAAATTCACCCCCTTCTTGGTCAGACCTTTCAAGGGTGCTGCTAGGTGTGAAAAGTCTTAAATGAAGAGTATGTAGTATCCAGCCAGCCCTAGGAAACTCCATACCTCAAAAATGTTCTTCGGTTTCTCCCAAGAAACTACATCTCTCACTTTCTGTGGGTCCATAGATACTCCTTCCTCGTAGATGAAGTGACCTAAGAAGTGAATCTGATCCATCCAAAAGTGTCACTTCGACAGTTTAGAATAATGTTGATGCTCTCTCAGTGTACTCTGAATGATCTCAAGATGGTTATCATGGTCGTGTCGAGTGTGAGAGTACACCAAGATATCATCCACGAAGACCATGATGAAAGAATACAAGTAAGGATGGAACACTCAGTTCATCAGTGCCATGAAAACTGCTAGCATATTCGTGAGACCGAATGGCATAATCGTATACTCGTAGAGACCATACCTGCTCCTGAAGGCTGTCAGTGGTATATCTGATGGTCTAATGTGCAACTGATGATAACCGAACCTCAAATCGATATTCGAGAACACTCGGGATCCTCGAAGCTGATCAAAGAGGTCATAAATCCTCGACAAGGGATATCAATTCTTGATCGTGAACTGGTTCAGCTTCCTATAATCCACACAGAGCCTAAGGGTACCATCTGCCTTCTTCCCAAATAGGACAGGCAAACCCCAAGGAGAAGTACTAGGTCGGATGAAACCCTTTTCCTACAACTCCTCCAACTACTTCTTGAGATCCTGCAACTCAGGTTTATCCATCCTATAGGGAGGAATGGACACCGGTGCCACTCCTGGTACGAGCTTAATAAAGAATTATACCTCGCGATCTAGAGGAAAACCTGAAAAGTCCTCTGGAAAGACATCCTTGAAACGATCCACCACTGGAGGAAAGTCCAACTATGAAGAAAAGGTTCACCCTCTGGTGAAATGAAACTCACACTACAACGATAACAGTCGAAGACTGCCTAAAAGAGAACCAACCAATCCATCCTGAGAATGACATCATATCCTGTCATCTCTAGGACATAGAGATCCCATATGAAACGATACCCTGCAACCTCAATAGGGCACTCTCTACACTGATGTACACTATATTTCCTCATCCCCAAAGGTGTTTCCAATGTCAAAAAGTCGGAAGAAGAAAGGATACATAGCCCAAGTCTCTCCATAAGATAAACAAAGATAAAGATATGTGTAGCACCAGTATCAAAAAGATCTAAAGATAAAACTGAGGCTACTAAAATCGTACCTCAAACGGTAGAAGGTCCGGGATCCTTCTCCTACTGGGTCTGCTCCAAAGCAAAAGTATGGCCTGCCCCACGGCCCTGTGACCCTGTCTGACCACTCTGAGCTGATCCGCCCTATTGTCACTGATAGACTGGTGACTGACCACCCCGGCCACGACCTCCACCTCGGCCTGAATGGCCGGAAGAATTCCAGTTCCCTGACTGTTGAGAAACTGGTGGTGCTGCTCATGAATGTGGATTCATGAAAGAACCCCATGTCACCAGCTGCTGGTGAGAAAACCTGGCAGAAACACTGAAGGTGACCCATCTTGTCTCAACATCGTCACTCTACTGGGTCTCTCTGGAACTGCGGCCTCGTGTGCCCTACCCTTCCACACTGGTAGCATACGACCTGGCTACCTAAAGATGTATCTTGCCTCCTCGGATCACCGTGCGTAGACTCCCTACGGTGCTTCCTGTTATCAAGTGGACGAACACTAGATTTGAAAGTAGAACCGCCCTGTCTCGTAGCTCCGGAGTCTCTCAAATTGCTCTCCAAAATCAGCACCTGGTTGATGATGGAAGTGATGGAAGTCAACTGGAAGAGATTCACCTGCGAGCGGATCTCCCACCAGAGACCATCCTCAAACTTCCTTGCCAAGAACACCCCACTTCCATCCCGGAGGGGTGTGAAATGCTGCATCTCAGTGAAACGAGAGGAATACTCCATAATATAAATAGTACCCTGCTCTAGAATCATGAACTCCCAGGCTAGATCGCCCCTCAGGGTTTCCGGGTAGAAGAAGTCGTAAAACACGTGCTGGAACTCCTCTCATGCCATAACCTGTTGATGACCTACCTGTGAGATCACGTCCCACCACCTCTTGGCGGAGTCTCCTAGAATATAGGTAGCGAGCTTAACCTGCCTCTCTGGAGGTGTTTCCAGATGCTCAAAGATAGTCAGCATGGCTTCCATCTATGACTCTACACCCTGTGGTCCTCCTTCCCCCGAGAAAGTAGGAGGATTTTGTTGCTGGAAAGCCCGTGTCACATCTGCCATAGATGTGGCAGGAGGCGGTGCTCCTTGAAAGGTCTACATCATCCTCATAAAGCCTTCCCTGAATTGTGCATCAGTTCTTGTAACTGGTATGACAGCCAGTGCCAAGGCTGGCCTGACTGGAGGATCGGATGGAAGTCCCTGATCAGCCATATCTGGTGTCTGATCACTGCCTGACAACTAACGTACAACCGGTGGATGTCTCTGTGGCATAGCTCTAAAAGATCAAAAGCATACCTTAGATCAGGAAAATAAGGACAGAGAACAAAGGAGTATAAAATGGAAACAGGAGAAGGAAACACTCAAGATTTACAAAACACAACTACACAGCATGTATAAAAACTACATGACATGTTCACTTAAATCATACACATGGGCGTGTACTATATCCCCCATGGTTGTGTAACACCCCAACCTACACGGCGTGTTGTCCCAACATACGACGTGTACTTGAACTCTATTCCCCTGCCCGAGTCTCTTTACACGGCTAACCCACATGGTCCGTCTTAACCCTATACTACACGGCGTGTTCCTTAGAGAAACGCCATGTACGAGAAAAGGTTTCGGAGACCCGTGGTGTTAGTTACACGGCTGAACCTTACATGGAATGTTCTGAAAAAACATGGCGTGTATAGGAGAAGATAACTTTGACCCATGTTTTTCGTGACACGGTCGGGTACCTGGAATAAGACTACATGGCATGTTCTTATAAAACACGGCGTGTTCTACTCGAGCTTACCCAACCCGTGTTGTTAGTGACATGGCCGGGTACCTGGAACAACACTACACTGTGTGTTCTTACAAAACATGGTGTTTTCTACTCGAGCTTCCTCGGCCCGTGTTGTTAGTGACACGGTCAGGTACACAGCTCTATACTACACGGAGTGCACCTACCGTACACGACGTGTTCCAGAAGATTTTTACAACCCGTGTTTCTTCTCACACAGTAAGTGACATGGTTTAAAAATAAATGGAATTTATATATAAAGTACATGCCATGTATTCTAGTTTTTTCGGGCAGTAGCTCTGAAACTGCACTGAAGCCCCAAAAACACTGAAAAACGAGCGTGAAGGTGCCAAATTCCGATTCTTGAGGGCCCATACTCCCCACAAATCAAAGATTGGAATCCAATAAAGTCATATATAAGGAAAAACAATCCAATGAATCACCAATTTCCGATTCAAGAGGGCCCATAACACCTCAAGAACCAAAAATTGGCGTTCATTTAAGCAAGGTACCAAACAAACAACCTTTCTATCAAATTGCAGAGATTCTATCAAGCATTTATCACAACAGCATGCATAATCTACACAAGGCCTATCACAACAACATGCAATTGCTAATGCACCCTAGACGGCAGGACAAGAATGCAAGGAATGTGATTTATAACAAGTGACTATATGATGCATAAGATGGCATACCCTCATCTCATCGGGTTGTGATAGAAATAGAACCAGAATCGCAACAATAGTAACAATACAAAACACATGAATCACTCTAGTTGAAATCAGATCAACTGTAACATAACAAAACCAGAAAACTGTAATAAGCGAGTTAGATTAGCTTTTCCCTGTACACGGGTTAGCTACTCCCGGGAAAATCTTAAACCAAGTAACGAATCTGTCCTATCCCTGGATAAAGGCTCTAAATAGTAATCAAGATAAAACAACTCCTCTGATACCACTTTGTAACGTCTCGGTTCCGGAATCCACCCAGAGGCACCCCATACCCGGTTGGTCACAAGGCCTCAAGCACATTTCCCCAAACTCCAGAGGTTTCTGAATACCAGTGAGGGCCTTGGGTGTGATAGTGGGGAAACTATTCCATCATTGGTAGAGTACATAGCGGAATAAAAACAAATAGATAATAGAAGAAACCATAACTATCATACAAGAGTAAATGATAAATAGCGGAAGACTAACAGTAAACAACTGGAGCACCACATGTATATAAAATGATGCATGATACATATGTCAAAGAAAGCATCCAAAACAAGTCACAATACTGAATACAATACTAAACCAAAGTTCAAAATAAAATAGGTAAACTTCTAGCATCGCAAGACACAGCTTGGTCTCGTTCTCTCCAGCTCCACAACAAGTCAAGTACCTGAAGTAGAAGGGCGCTTTCCCTTATCTAAACCTGCAACAACATAATCTGTTTGGGCCCAAAAGCATGACCCAAATAGGGTGTGAGACAAAGTCCCAATAGGAAACCACCCAAAGATCTGTGCCTAACAGTCAGTGAATATATGGCAGGTAAAGTATAGTAAGTAGTAAACAGTAAGCAGTAAACAGGATAATACACAGTAGTAGCAATCCATAGTTTCTATCATATAATCTACAACAAGGAACAGCCACTCAAGCAAGTATAACAAAAAGGTAACCTCTAGGTAGTTCTCATAGCCTAACCCCTAAGGTTCAACCTACAAGTACTAAAAACCCTCTTGGAAGCACACACAGTCTCTCTCCTCTAGTTCAGCTAAAGAATAGACTCTCTGAGGAAGCACTCACCGTCAATTCCCCCTATTGTCTCGTATCGTACTAAAGGATCTCTAGGGAAGCACTCAACATCAATTCCCCCGGTGGCCCACGTCGAAGATCTACAGACTCTCTGAGGAAGCACTCAATGTCAATTCCCCCTGTGGTCTCACATCATGAATTAAAGACACTCTGGAGAAGCCCTTACATACATTCTCCCTATGGTTCACTAAACCAGGTTCTCTCAGCCCTGTGTAAAACAACATGCATAGTGCGCATATCGGCCCAAGTAAACCTCAAGAACTACTTGGCTATCATTCTAAGGCACAACAGCATAAAATTACAACAGTTCCACTATCCTACAATTAGGCATGGAAACTGGAAAAATGCTAAACAAGAAAAACAAGCATGGAAAACATCCAGAGTACATTAAAAATTACCCTATTCACAAGAAATTACCTCTACTCAAACAATCAAGCAAAGTAGGAAAACAACAAGGCAAAATAGGGAAGACGCAATACCCTATTCAAGGGTATTGGTGGAATTTGCACAAAGTATTCACAGACTTCCTACATAAAGGCACAAACCACCTACCTCGATGCTAGGAGAACGATATACGTGAACCACGTTGATTGATTCTCCTTAGAGTGTCGAGGATCTGAGAGAATGTCCAAAACTCTCAACCCATGATATCTTGAGAAAGAATAGTAATTGGAAAACATGGCTCTAGGTGAAGGAAGAACTCACCGATGCGGTTCCAACGCAATCGACGGCAGCTGAAACAGAGATCAGACGGAGGCTCAGGAATCTGGAGAAGAATCATGGTCATACGGGTCACTCTCGGATGAAGAACCTGAAGAATAAGAAGAAGATCGTTATGTTTGTCAGGCGTGACCCCAGTGAGTTTAATGAAAAAAAATACACCGCGTGTACTCCATTTTTTCGTACTCCTCTTTAAGAGGCCTCCTCATCACCCCTACACACTGTGTGTGTGGCCCAGACACGGCCAGTACACATCTTGGCACGGAAAGGGAGTACATGGCGTGTACTCACAAAGTACACGGCATGTACTTCAAAATTTTCCAGAAACTCCTCTTTTCTCAAAAACTCCAGAAAAAGGAAAAACATACCTGAAATGAAGATCCGGGTTCTTACAAATCGTAATATACTTCTTCACATCTAGGAAAAAAAATAAGAAAGGGGTGAGCTTAGATGCTCAGTAAGGATAACAATATAGAGGAAACTATCATAAATAAGCATAAACATTTAAGGAAATGTATAAGACTAAAAAAAGCCTTTTAAACATAAACTTCAGCATAATATGGAAAAGATAAATCAAATAATTCCATTTACTTATTCACATAGACATTCTACTAGTCAAATAATCACATGTAATACCAATACCCAATTTCATAATGATAGAATGCATAATGCTGAACACCATAACCACATATTCAAGACCTCTTTCCAAGACTACAAATAAGATTTTTAAAGGCCTTGTGCCAAGACACTAGTCTGTCTCATTAGACCTATCGATGCATTGATTGGGATCCACCTATCACTTACTTAGTCCAACGCATTCCTGATATGAAAATGTTGAAATATAACACAAACATTTGTATTAAAACTAGCATATGAAATGTTAATACTTTAACCATAAACCATGAATGGTATAAAAAAACATCCACAGTAAAACATATCACAAAACCTTCAATACAATATGGAAGATTGTATCATAATAAATCAACTTCAAACAAGTGTAAAATCCATCAAATTATGTTTACATGATGAAATCAAAACTATTTGAGAGGAATATATCTTTCTATTTTGAAATCATGTTAAAGTCACATAATTATAAAAGAAAACATTTATTTTGAAAATATTCGTATAATCTTGTAAGGGAAACTTCAAATGTGTTATAATGGAAAAAAATAGTTGTGTCTTCCATATATGTTAAAAAAACATTCTTACCTTAATTTTTCAAAAAGGTCATAAAGTACCTTGTTTGGAAAACAACAGAATGATTCATTTATAAATATTTTATAAAAATTCAAAAGAGGGTATAAATTAATTTAACCCATTGTCTAGAAAATAGTAAAAAGGTTTTGAAATACATTTTTAAGAAACGCATATGTGGATGATAAAGAGGTCCCAGTAGATACATGCATATAAAAAACCTCGGATAATAAAGAGATTGTAAAATTAACCCTTAACTTATACTTTTCCCTAATCAAGGGTATGTTAACCTCTTTTATAACAGTTAAATCATTGTTAATAAATTATACAAGAACCACATATATAAATATGATATCATATATGATCTTCTAATATTGCATTGTAAATAATATTTTAGTAGTATCGTTATTTCAGGTGTTAACTGATTTGTTTTCCTTTATATGTTTTATTATATAAGTCATGTTTGTTATGGATAGCATGTATTTGATTCATATAAATTATGATATTAAGTTCTTAAAAATAATTTTCAATCATCAAATTAAAATTATTCTTGAATGGTTACTATGGGTAATGAATCTCATCACATTCATGGAGACAGTAATCTGTACGTATGCATGAGTGACAATATCATTCTATTAGTGGTGAAATCCTATGTAATTGGATGGAATATAAAGATTCATTAACATGTTATATTTATTATTTACATCAATTATACACATTATTATACCCATCCAAATAATGAAGTGTTGAAGAACAAACTACACCCCGACGTGGAGACGGTAAATAGTATGTATGCACGTATAGTGACTTTTTCATTCGTAGGATGGATAGAATAATGAATATGGTTGTGCCATATTTATAATACCCTCATAGTTTTTATAATTTATTGGTGTTATTATTTTGGTATGAAAACAACAAATAAATAGGAAGTGTAAGAAGAAAAGAACTTTGAAAGAGGTGATGAAATAATTACCTCTTCTCCGGGTGTTTCCTTTTGATTTGATCAAAATGAATCCTTAGGTTGGACTTCTAATCAAATTAATGCCTCTAGGTTGAAGTGAATTAGTTGGGAGGATATTTTAGCAGGTATTGGATGAGAAAAATGTCTTTGGAGGTTTGAAATTAAGATAATAGGAAGTAACCTTTTATAAGAGAGATGAGGGTCACCTTAGGAAAATCTTGAAATATTAATTTATTATACAATCATATTCGATTTATAGTGGCTTCAAAAGAATTTATTTTTATGCTAAGGTGGTTTTGGGTCTAAAAACTCTCAACCAATAGGTTTTAGACAGTTTTAGGTCACCATATTAACCTTATCTTTTATATTTAACTCTTAGTTAAATAGTTTAACATTAACCATGTATTCTTGTATTATTATAATACATGGTTAATAAACTTACTATAAAAATCTAAGAGAACCCCAAGTGGTTCATTATTGATATATCTAACCTTATATAAGTCATTATTATGAACCTTAGATTTTTAGGAATATTATATCAATTAATAATATAGTATTTGTTTTAAAAACTCATTTATATCTATTTTGACACTGTTTAATATTTGTTTTTTGTAAAACTCATAACAGCTTTATCAATTCAAAAAAAAATATTTAATCAACCCTAACATGTCATATTAACCTAGAAAATTATGGGAATACATCAAAAGTCTCAATTTAAAATTATATTAATATTTATAATATCAATTATTTTAATCTTTCAATAATAAGGTAATTACTGCATCATCATTTTGTCATAAATATATATAATTATTTAATGTCAAAAAATTATAAATAAAATACCAAGATGTAGGAAATATTTTTATCTTTATAATGAATATTTATAGTCAAATTTATCTTATGTATAACCCTATATTAAAAATGGTTTAGTTATTAAACTTTGAATTTAACACTTTTAACTCTTTTTAAATAAAATAATAATAAATGTACTAATCTAATCTAAGTGGACCAAAAGGATCATATTTTATTCCTATGGTTGTTTTTGGTCGAAATACACTTACCAATAGAATTAGTACATGTGTTAGGGTAATTATAATATCATTTTTACCTTTAATTACCCTATTTACTTATAACCGTGGTAAATAAAATTCAAAAGTTAATATTCTCCAAAACTTCTTTTCATCCTATTGAACCACATTTTACTCACTAATGTCAATTGAATCTCATATATTTTTGAAATTCAATTCACATAAGCAGTAAAATTACGTTTTATGCAAATTTTCAAATGTGCCTAGAAGGTGGGTAAAAGAAGTTAAAAAATTCAACAAAATTTTATACATATAATCTTATTATAAAACAACTCCAATGAATTACATTGAAAAAATATAGGTATTATATATAAATGTTTAATTTAAAATAAATTTAAATAAAAGTCATTTTTAAACAATAATGTAGTGTTTTTCACTATTCATCAAAAATTAAATGTTTTCAGAAAAATACCAAAAATTCACCCTAAGCTAATTTTGATATTCCGAATCTGATAATTAAGTCCCTTTTGAAAAATAAAATTTATAAAATTTCAAAAAGTGGGTATTACTATTCATAATGGCTAGCTTGATTGGTCGTGGTGTGCTAGTACTCTAAGTTGTGTACAACACAAGCTATTTTATTATTCAAAGAGAAGCGTACCATGGAAGCTTGGGATGTTACATTTTTCCCTCCATCAAATAATTTCATCCTCAAAATTTCTAGAATATTACTGCATGAAAATATTCGAGTGGTTCTTCATCATAAGCTCCTCGGGTTCCCACGTTTCTTCTTCCATATTATGGTTTCTCCATAGAACTTTTACCAGATGGGTCATCCAGTTTCTCAACACTTGTTCTCTAGTATCAAGAATCTTGAATGGATCTTCAAAATAAGACATATTGGGTTCAAGTTCAATTTCTTCATTGGTGACTACATGCGTTGGGTCAGACATGTATTTTCTCAACAGTGATACTTGGAACACTTCATAAACTTTGGAGAGACTTGGCAGCATTACAAAACGATAAGATACAAATCCAATTCATCCTAGAATTTCAAAGGTTCTGATGTACATGGGACTTAATTTACCCTTTTTACCAAATCGTAAAACACCCTTCCATGGAGATACCTTCAAGAAAACATGATCTCCAACTTGAAATTCCAAATCCTTCCTTTGATTATCAGTATAGCTCTTTTTTCTACTTTGAGCTTCTTTGATATGGTTTTGGATAATCTAAACCTTTTACATTGTTTCCTCAACAAGTTCTAGGCCTACAAGTTTTCTTTCATCAACATCATCCCAACAAGTTGGTGTGCGACATCTCTTTCCATATAACACTTCATATGGTGTCATCGGAATACTTGAATAGAAGCAATTGTTATTGGAAAATTCTACCAGAGGTAAATAGTGATCCCACATACCATGAAAGTCAAGTAAGAAAGATCTCAACCTGTATTCTAAGGTTTGAATAGTCTATTCTGATTGTCCATCAGTTTTAGGGTTATAGGTAGTGCTCAAACGAAGTTGTTTATCTAGGTCCTTCTGAAGACTTTTCCAGAATCTTGATGTGAAATAGGGATCACGATCAGAAACAATATATAGGGGTACACCATGAAGTCTTTCAAATTCATTAATATATATTCTTTCTAAATGTTAAAGTGGTAAATCTTCTCTTATAGTAAAAAAAATGTGATGACGTTGTTAGACAATCAATAATGACACATATTGCATCATTCCTTATAGGAGTCCTTGGTAGTCCCATGAAAAAAGTCCATCGTAATATCATCCCATTTCCAATCAGGTTTTGGAAGATGTTTCATGACTCCTCCAAGATGTTGTCTTCTATCCTTAACCTGTTGAAAAACCATACATCTTGACACATAATCAGCAATCTCCCTTTTCATGTTGTCCCACCAAAAATGTTTCTTCAAATCTCTATACATCTTATTTCTACTAGGGTGTATAGAGAAATTAGAGCTATGAGTATCATCAAACAATTCTCTTTTTAGATCAGGTATATCAAGAACACAAAGTATCTTCCCAAATTTTAAATTTTTATCTTCATATATGAAGTAGATCATTCTCCCATCATTCACACCTTTAATTTTCTTTTGAAACTCCTCCTCAACAGTCTGAGAACTTTTTATCCTTTCTAGTAAAGATGGTTTGGAAACCATTTGAACAATTATTAATGTTTCACCTTCTATGATTATTCCCATATCCATCATTACTAGATCCATGAATATAGGATTCCTTTCAACTCTCATCTTGTTTAAAACTCCATGATCCATTCTTCTCAAATCATTTTCCACCTTATTTTCCTTTCCTGGGTGGTAGTGTATAGTGGAATCATAATATTTGAGTAGTTCAAGCCATTGTCTTTGCCTCATGTTGAGTTCTTTTTGTGAGAAAATATACATCAAACTCTTTTGATTGATATATATCTCAAAGTTTTCACCATATAAATAGTGTATTCATATCTTCAAGGAAAATATTATAGCTGCTAACTCAAGATCGTGAGTGGGATAGTTCTGTTCATAAATTTTTAGCTGCTGTGATGCATAGGAAAAAACCCTATCATTCTGCATAAGGACACAACCGAGTCCTTTCTTTGATGCATCACTATAAATAACAAACCCATAAATCCCCAATGGTAGATTCAAGATAGGATCATTGAATAATATTCTATTTAGTTCTTTAAAACATTCTTCAAACTATTTTGTCCAAACAAATTTAACACCTTTACATATGAGCTTGGTTAATGGGTTAGCCAGTCAGGAAAAATTCTTGACGAAACACTGATAATAACCTACTAAACCAAAATAACTGTGTTCCTCAATTATACCAGTTGATGATGGCCATTCTTTTAATGCTATTGTCTTAGAAGGATCAATATAGATTCGATCCTTAAAGATAATATGGACAAGAAAATAAATCTCCTAAATCTAGAATTCACACTTGTTAAACTTCCCATATAATTCATTTCTTCTGAGGGTTTTCATAATAGTGCGCAAGTGATTTTCATGATATTCATAGGTTTTGGATTATACCAAGATATCATCAACAACTACCACTACAAATTCATCAAGATATTCCTTGAAAACTATATTCATTATATACATGATGACAGAGGGTGCACTAGACAGTCCAAAAGGCATTATTGTAAACTCGTAATGCTCATACCTTGTACAAAATGCTCTCTTCAGATTGTATTATTACTTTACACACAACTGATGATGTCCAAATCAAAGGTCAATCTTTAAAAAATATTTAGTTCCATGAAGTTGATCGAATAAATCCTCAATGTGAGGTAGGGGATAATTGTTCTTTATTATTATAGAATTGATCTCCCCGTAGTCAATGTACAACCACATAGATCCATATATCTTATTAGCTAAAAGAAATAGGGCTCCCCATGTATAAACACAAGGGAAAATAAATCCCTTATTACTCAATTTCTTTAGTTTTTTCTTTAGTTCCACTAATTCCACAGTGGACATTCTATAAGGGGTCTTCGATATGGGCCTTGAACCAGGAATTAAGTCAATGGAAAACTCAATTTCTCATTCTAGAGGATGTCCAGGTAAATCCTCTAGAAACACATCAACATATTATTTCACAATAGGTACATACTCTATTTGAACATTCTTTTCCTCACCCATAGTTATTGAATTCTATTTCTCCCCAATAATTGAAATTAGTAGACCTACTGGGGTGGATCTAGATAAGAATCAGATGGTGATGTTTCTTCTCTAAAGATAAGGTACTCCTTATCATCATCGAAAATTTTAACCTCCTTCTTCTTACAATAAATTTTCGCATCATGGTATGAAATCCAATCCATACTAAGGATTATATCAAATTAAATCATGGTTATGATAATGAGATCAGAAGATAAATAACTTTTATATGCCCTAATAGTAACTAATTCACGAAACTTTGTTACAATGATACTTCCCTTAAGATTTTTGACTGAAAACTTCCTTGTTAAATCAAAATGGAAATATCTAATTTTCTTAGAAAACGGGGAAGATATAAAACAATGTGATGATCCATAATCCAATAAAGCATTGGCTATATTTTAGGAAACCATTAAATTACCTTCCACCACATCATTTGGAACTTCAAACTCATGAGTAGTGATCAAATAATATTGGACTTGATCCCATATACTTTTCTGAGGTAAGTTTCCTTGGCAATTAGAACATTCATTTTCATATTGCCCCATTTCTCTAAAATTGTAGCATTCAACATTGATAGCCTCTTTCTTTCCCTTGCAATCACGAGCTTGGTGGCCTTTTTCACCACACTTGTAACAGACTCTCATTACCTTCAGGGAAGTACCGGGGTGTTTCTTCCCACATTTACCACCGTATGGAAATATAACTTTTCCCTTCTTCCCCTTGTTCCCATTTCTATAGTGTTTAGCAGATCTCTTCTTCTCTTGTTTTTCTTTAAAGTCATAAGAATTTGAGAATTCATTTTCTATCTTGATAGCACATGAGACAATATCTTCTTACGATGAGAAGGATTGTGAGACTAATGCTCAAAGGATAAATGGTTTTAACCCATCAAATAATTGATCAATCTTACTCCTTGGGTTAGGTATATAATCTGCAGAATACCTTGATAACTTTGTAAAGTTATCCTCATACTTTACGACATTATCATCCTCCTTTTTCCTTAGACTTAGAAATTGTCTTTCCATATCTTCTCAATGGTCACTAGGAAAGTCGTTTTCTAGGAAAATATCTTTAAACTCTCTCCATTCCATATTTGATACTTCTTAATCCTCCTTTGAGTTTTGAATTAATGACCACCATTGATCTGCATCTCTCATGAGGTGATAAACCACCATGATAACTTTTTCCCTTTTCCTACTCCCCAAAGCATGAAATATTTTCTCTAAGGAATTTATACATTTATTAACTAAAAATAGATTTTTATTACAATTGATTGTTGGTGGTTTTTTCCTCATGAAGCAGTCTAACATTGATACTCTGCATTGTGGGTCATGGTGCTTCATACGGGTAAGGTTATTATTCATAACCTGAGTGATTTTTCCTAGTACGGTTATAAGATGTTCATCACTAGTTGAATAACCATCCCACTATAATTATCTTGAGTAGGAAGGAAATACCTACAAGGATTACGTGAATTGATACAATTTCCATTCCTTCCACTAGGCATCATTTCTAAACAATTGAGTACACTAGATTATTTTATGAATCGCAATACGTAATTTTAAACTAATAAAATACCTAACATAAATTTAACAGTTTATGAATATAATCCATAATCATAAAAAAAATATTTGAGGAGGTATTTACTCATAAATCCTTCATAATGGTTTGTAAATAAAATGTGAATTATCCTAAGCATATCTTCCGGGAGTATTGTAACCAAGAGTGCAGCAGGACCCGTTGTCGTGTACCAGGATACCCCGAGTCAATATCAGAACTCCTTGTTAGAGTTTTCACTCCATGTTACATATGTCCCAGAGCCGCCTCTACCTTCTTATATCCATACATGGATGTATTTCTTGTAAAATTCACAAAATATCTACACTATCAAAATTCTAGGAAGTTCTTCTATACTAATACTCAATCTATATCTTAGGGTAATGTTATCTAATCAAAGTTTTTCTAAATCTAGTTTCCAAGGTTTGTAATAAACTTCCTCTGATACCAACTATAACGTCCTGACCCCAGATACCCAAATTTGGTGCATTATTACCTAAATTGGCATGATACAAGGAATCGTGTCCTGAAAGACCGATTAGTTTAGTAGCCTTAGAAGTACTAGATACATACATAAGTTTTACATTACATCATGAAATAAAAAAACAACATTTTTCCCCTTTGAACACTCTTATATCCCTTAGCCTATTCATGAAAGTTAATCTTAATATAATTCTTCGCATCCTGGGAAAAATAAAACATAAGAAAGGCGTGAGATCAGATACTCAGTAAGGATAACAATATAGTAGAAACCATCATAAATAAGTATAAACATTTAAGGAAATGTACAAGAATAAAATACAAGCCTTTTAAACTTAAACTTCAGCATAATATGGAAAAGATAAATCAAATAATTACATTTACTTATTCACATGGACATTCTAATAGTCGAGTAATCACATGTAATATCAATAGCCAATTTCATAATGATGGAATGCATAATTCTGGACATCATAACCACATAGTCAAGGCCACTTTCCAAGACTAAAAATAATATTTTTTCAAGGGCTTGTCCCAAGACACTAGTTTGTCTCATGAGACCTATCGAGGCATCTAGGAGCTATAGTGGGCTCCACTCGTCACTTACTAAGTCCAATTCATTCTTCATATGAAAAGTCTGAAACATAACATAAACATTCATATTAAAACTAGCATAAGAAATGTTAATACTTTAACCACAAACCTTGAATGGTATAAAAATAACATATCTAGAGTCAAACATATCACAAAACCTTCAATAAAATATGGAAGATTTTATCATAATAAATCAACTTCAAACAAGTGTAAAATCCATCAAAGGATGTTGACATAGATGAAATCAAAACTATTTGAGAGGAATATATATTTTTATTTTGAAATAATTTAAAATTCACATAATTATAAAAGAAAACATTTATGTTGAAAATAATCTTATAATCTTGTAATGGAAGCTTCTAAGGTGTTATAATGGTGGAAAATAGACGCACCCACCATGTAAGTTATAAAAAACATTCTTACCATAATTTTTCGAAAAGGTTATAAAGTACCTTGTATGGAAAACAACAGAAAGATTCCTTCCAAACCATTTTATAAATAGTTAAATGAGGGTATAAATGACTTTAACCCATAGTATAGTAAATAGTAAAAATGTTTTGAAATACATTTTTAATAAACGTATATGTGAATGATAAAGAGGTCACATTAGATAATTACATATAAACAACCTCAGATAATAAAGAGATTGTAAAATTAACCCTTACCTTTTACTTTCCATTGATTGAGGGTAATTTAACCTCCTATAAAGTAGATAAATAATTGTTATTAAATTATACAAGAACTATATACATTAATATGATATCATATATGATCTTCTAATATTTCTTTGTTAATAATATTTCAATTGTATCATTATTTTGGGTGTTAACTGGTTCATTTTCCTTTATATGTTTTGTTATGTAAGTCATGTTTGTTATGGATAGAATGTATTTGATTCATATCCAGAATTATATTAAGTTCTTAAACATTATTTTTAATAATAAAATGAAAATTATTCTTGAATGGTTACAATGGGGAATTAATATCATCTCGTTCGTGGAGATGGTAATTTTTATGTACACACGAGCGACAATATCATTCTATTAGTGGTGAAATTGTATGTAATTGAATTGTATATATAGAATAATTAACATTTTATATTTATTATGTATAGAAATTATACTTATTATTATACACATCCAAATAATGAAGTGTTAAAGAACAAACTACACCACGACGTGGATACGGTAAGCCGTACGTACGCATGTAGGGTGACTTTTTCATTCATATGATGGATAGAATAATGAATATGATTTTACCATATTTATAATAATATAATTTTATGTAGAATTTATTGGAGTTATTATTTTGGTATGGAAACAACAAAGAAAGAGGAAGTAGAAGAATAAAATAACATTGAAAGAGGTGATGAAATTATTACCTCTTCTTCAGGTGCTTCCTTTTGATTTGATCAAAAGGGATCCTTTGGTTGGCTTTATGATCAAAGTAATTCCTCTAGGTTGATTTGAGGGTAGTTTTGAGGATATTTGAGCCAGTTTTGGCTGAGCCAAATGGATTTGGAGGTGTGAAATTAAGATAAGGGGAAGTACCATTTTATAAGAGAGGTGAGGGTCACTTTAGGAAAATCATGAAATATTAATTTATTATACAATAAAAATCAGTTTATAATGGCTCCAAAAGGATTTATTTCAAGGTTGAGGTGGTTCTAGGTCGAAAAAATTTCAACCAATAGGTTTTAGAAATTTGTAGGTCACCATATTAACCATATATTTTAGATTTAACTCTTAGTTAAATAGTTTAATTTTTACTATGTATTCTTGTATTATTATAATAAATGGTTAATAAACTGACTATAAAAATCCAAGAAAACCCCCAGTGGTTAATTATTGATATATATAACCTTATATAAGTCCTTTTTCTGGACCTTAGATTTTTATTAATGTTATATCAATTAATAATATAGTATTTTTTTTTAAACTCATTTATATCAATTCGGACACTATTTAGTACTTGGTTTTTATGAAAGTCATAAAAACTTTATCACTTAGAAAAAAATTATTTAATCAACCCTAACATGTCATATTAACCTATAAAATTCGTGGAATACATCAAAAGTCTCAATTTAAAATTATATTAATATTTATAATATCAATTATTTTAATCTTTCAATAATAAGGTAATTACTGCATCATCACTTTTTCATAAATAAATTTAATTATTTTAAGTCGAAAAATTATAAATAAAATACCAAAATATAGGAAATATTTTTATATTTTGAATTAGTATTTATATTCGAATTTATATTATGTATAACCATATATTAAAAATGGTTTAGTTATTAAACTTTGAATTTAACACTTTTAACTCTTCTTTAAATAAATTAACAAGAAATGTACTAATCTAATCCAAGTGGATAAAAAGGATCATATTTTAGTCATGAGGTTGATTTTGATCGAAATACCCTTATCCAATATAATTAGAACATGTTTTAGGATAATTATAATATCATTTTTACCTTTAATTACCTTATTTACTTTTAACTGTGGTAAATAAAATGCAAAAGTTACTATTCACCAAAATTTATTTTCATCCTATTGAACCACATTTTACTTAATAATGTCAACTGTGTCTCTCAGATTTTTTAAATTCAATTCAAAAAAGTGGTAAAATTATGTTTTATTTAAATTTTCAAATGTGCTTAGAATGTGGGTAAAAGATGTTAAAAAATCCATAAAGTTTTATACATCTAATCTTATTATAAAATGAATCTGATAAATTACATTGAACTAATATAGGTATCATGTATATATTTTGACATAAAAATAAATTTAAATAAATATAATAATTATTTAAATAAAAGTTGGATTTAACAATATCGTAGTTTTTTTCACTATTCATCAAAAATTGAAAGTTTTCAGAAAAATACCAAAAATTCACCGTAAGCTAATTTTTATATATCTAATCCAAAATTGAAGTTCATTTTGAAAAATAAAATTTATTTAATTTTAAAAAGTGGGTATTAATATTCTAAATGGATATTTTGATTTTTCGTGTTGTGCTAGAGATCAAAGTTCCGTACAGTGCAATCTATTGTATTATTCAAAGAGAAGTATATCGTGGAAGCTTGGGGTGTTACATTCTTCCCTCCTTCAAATAATTTCATCCTCTAAATTTCTAGAATACTACTGCTTAAAAAGAGCCGCGTGGTTCTTCATCATAAGTTCCTCTGGTTCCCCCATTGCCTCTTCCATCTTTTGGTTTCTACATAGAACTTTTTCCAAAGGAGTCGTCCAATTTATAAACACTTGTTCTCTAGTATCAAGAATCATGATAGTCTCTTCACAATAAGACTGATCAAGTACTAATTATATTTCTTCATAGGTGAGTACATGCATTGGGTCAGGCATGTATTTTATCTACAATGATACGCGGAACACATCATGTACTTTGGACTGACTTAAAAAAATTACCAAACGATAAGATACAAATCCAATTTTTTCTAGAATTTTGAAAGGTTTGATGTTCCTGGGACTTAATTTACCCTTCTTAACGAATCGTAAAACACCCTTCCATGGAGATACCTCTAAGAAAAAATGATCTCCAATTTGAAATTCCAAATCCTTCCTTTGGTTATCGACAGAGCTCTTTTTCCTACTTTGAGCTACTTTGATGTGGTTTTGGATAATATTAACCTTTTCCATTGTTTCGTCAACAGGTTTTGGGCCTATGAGTTTTCTTTCACTAACATCATCCTAAAAGGTTGGTGTGTGACATATCTTTTCATATAATTCTTCATATAGTGCCATTTGAATACTTTAATGGAAGCTATTGTTATAGGAAATTCTATCAGAGGTAAATAGTGATCACACATACCTTGAAAGTCAAGTGAGAAATATCTCTACATGTCTTATAAGGTTTTAATAGTCTTTTATGATTGTCCATCAGTTTGAGGGTGGTAGGCAATGCTCAAAAAAAATTTAGTATGTAGTGATTTCTGAAGACTTTTCTAGAATCTTGATGTGGAATGGGGATCACGATCAGAAACAATCAATAGGGGTACACCATGTAGTCTTACAACTTCATTAATATATAGTCCTTCTAAACATTCAAGTGGTAAATCTTTTCTTATAGAAAGAAAATGTGATGACATGGTAAGATGATAAAAAATGACCCATATTGCATAATTCCTTCTAGGAGTCCTTGGTAGTCACATAACAAAGTCCATAATAATATATCCCATTTCCACTCAAGTATGGGAAGATGTTTCATGACTCTTCCAGGATGTTGTCTTCCAGCCTTAACCTATTGACAAACCATACATCTTGAAACATAATCAGAAATCTCCCTTTTCATGTTTTCCTACCAAAAATGTTCCTTAAAATCTCTATACATATTAGTTTTATTAGGGTGTATAGAGAAATTGTAGCTATGAGCATCATCCAAAAATTCCCTTTTTAGATCAGGTATATCGGGAACAAAAAGTCTCTTCCCAAATTTCAAATTTTTATCTTCATATATGAAGTCAATCAATCTCCCATCATTCACAGCTTTAATTTTTTTTTAAACTCCTCATCATCAGTCTGAGATCTTTTTTTTCCTTTCTAGTAAAGATGGTTTGGAAACCATTTGAAAACGTATTGATGTTTTACCTTACATGATTATTCCCATATCCATCTTAACTAGATCCATGGACATAGGATCTCTTTAAACACTCATCTTTCTCAAAAATCCATGATCCTTTCTGCAGAAAGCATAATCCACTTTATTTGTCTTCCCCGGGTGGTAGTGTAAAGTTAAATCATAATCTTTGAGTAGTTCAAGCCATCGTCTTTTCCTCATGTTGAGTTCCTTTTTTTAGAAAATATACTTCAAACTCTTGTAATCGGTATATATCTCACATTTTCACTATAGAGATAGTGTCTCCATATCTTCAAGGCAAATATTACAGCTACTAACTCAATATCATTAGTTGGATAGTTTTGTTCATGAATTTTTAGCTATCGTGATACATAGGAAATAACCTTATCATTCTGCATAAGGACACAACACAATCCTTTCTTTGATGCATCCCTATAAATAACAAACCCATCATTACCCGATAGAAGAGTCAAGATAAGAGAATTGACTAATATTCTCTCAAGTTCTTCAAAACATTATTCACGCTCTTTTTTCCAAACAAATTTAACCCCTTTACATGTGATCTTGGTTAATGGGTTATCTAATTGGGCAAAATTTTGGACGAAATGTCGATAATAACCTGCTAAACCAACAAAACTGCATACCTTATCTATACTCATCGGTGATGGCCATTATTTTATTGATCTTGTTTTCTAAGGATCAACATATATTCCATCCTTAGAGATAATATGGATATGAAAAAAAAATCTCCTGAAGTTAGAATTCACACTTGCTAAACTTCCCATATAATTCATTTCTTCTGAGGGTTTTTAGAATAGTGCACAAGGTATTTTTATAATCGTTGTAGCATTTGAATTATACCAAGATATCATCAATAAATAACACTACAAAGTCATCAAAATATTCCTTGAAAAATATATTCATTAGATCCATGAAGATAGAGGGTGCATTAGTCAGTCAAAAAGGCATTACTGAAAACTCATAATGCTCATACCTGGTACAAAATGTTATCTTCAAAATGTATTCCTTCTTAGCACACAACTGATGATATCTAGATCGAAGTTCAATCTTTGAAAAATATTGAGCTCCATGAAGTTGATCAAATAAATCGTCAATATGAGGTTGGGGATACTTTTTATTTATTGTTATAGCATTGATCTCCTCGTAGTCAATGTGAAACCTCATAGATCTATCTTTCTTCTAAACAAAAAGAATAGGGGCTCCCCATAAAGAAACACTAGGTAAAATAAATACCTTATTACTCAATTCCTCTAGTTTTTTCTTTAGTTCCACTAATTCCACAGTGGCCATTTTATAAGGGGTCTTTGATATGGGCCTTGAACCCAGAAATAAGTTAATGGAAAACTCAATTTCTCATTCAGGAGGATGTCCAGGTAAATCCTCTAGAAACACATCAACATATTATTTCACAATAGGTACATCCTCTATTTGAATATTCTTTTCATCACCTATAGTTATTCCATTATCTTCATCCCCAATAATTTAATTTAGTAGAGTTACTGGGGGTAGATCTAGATAAGAATCATATGGTGACATTTTTTCTCTAAAGATAAGGTACAGCTTATCATCATCAAAAAATTTAACCTTCTTATTCTTAAAATATATTTTCACATCATGGTCTGAAAACCAATCCATATCGAGGATTGTATCAAATTCAATCATGGGTATGATGATGAGATCAGCAGATAAAGCATGTTTATATACCTTAATGGGAACTGATTCACAAAACTTTGTAGAAATGATACTTCCCTTAGGAGTTTTGACTGATAACATCCTTATTAAATCAAATTGGAAATATCTAATTTTCTTAGCAAACAGGGAATATATGAAACAATGCGATGATCCAGAATCAAATAAAGCATTGGCTAAATTTGAGGAAACCATTAAATTACCTACCACCACGTCATTTGATGCTTTAACCTTAGCAGTAGTGATCACATAAGCTTGGACTTTCTCCCTTGTCATTTTCTAAGGTAAGTTTCCTTAGAACTTAGAACATTCATTTTCATAATTCCCCATTTCCCTACAATTATAGCATTCAATATTGACAGCCTCTTTCTTTCCCTTGTAATCATGAGCTTGGTGACCTTTTTCACCACACTTGTAATAGAATCACATTCCCTTAAGGCAAGTATTAGGGTGTTTCTTCCCACATTTACCACCAGATGGAAATTCAACTTTTCCCCTCTTCCCCTTATTTCCATTTCCAGAGTTTTCAACAAATCTCTTCTTCTCTTACTTTTCTTTAAAGTCATAAGACATAGATAATTCCTTTTCTGTCTTGATAGCACATGGGATAATATCTTCATATGATGAGAAGGATTTTGAGACTAATTCTCAACCATGGAATGGTTTTAACCCATCAAATAATCTATCAATCTTACTCCCTGGGTTATCTATATAATCTATTGCATGCCTTTCTAATCTAGTAAATTTAGCTCATACTTTGCAACATTCTCATCAAACTTTTTCCTTAGACTCAGAAATTTCCTTTCCATATATGCTCAATGGTCCTTAGGAAAGTATTTTTCTATTAAAAGTTCTTTAAACTCCCTCCATTCTATATTTGATACTTCTTCATCCTCCTTTGTGTTTTTAATTAATGATGACCATTGATCTTCTTCTCCCGTGAGGTGATAAACTATCATGACAACTTTTTCCCTTTCGCTACTCCCAAAAGCATAAAATAGTTTCTCTAAATAACTTATCCATTGCTCAGTAACAAATGGATTTGTAGTCCCATTGAATGTTGGTGGTTGTTTCCTCATGAAGTGGTATAACATTGATCCTCCGTGTTGTGGGTCAGGGTTCTCCATATGGGTAATGTTATTATTCATAACCTGAGTGAGTTTTCCTAGTATGGTTATAAGTTATTGAGCACCGGTTGCATCACCAGCTCCATTATAATTATCTTTAGTAGGATGGAAATCCCTACATGGATTATGTACGTTGATCTAGTTTCCATTACTTCCACTAGACACCATTTCTAAACAATGGCATACACTAGATTAGTTTATGAATCACAATACATAATTCCAAACTAGTAAAATACCTAATATAAATTGAACAGTTTATGCCTATAATCCATAATCATAAAAAAAATGTTTTATTTAAGAAGTTATTTACTCATAAATCCTTCATAATGGTTTGTAAAGAAAATGTGAATTATACTAAGAATATCTCCCAGGAGTGTCATGAACAAGAGTGCAGCAAGGCCCGTTGTCGTGTACCAGGATACCCCGGGTCAAGCCCGAAACTCATTTTCAGAGTTTTCAATCCTAGGTACATATGTTCTAGAGCCGCCTCTACCTACTCATATCCAGACAGATTTATGGCTTGTAAAATTCACAAAATATCTATATTACCAAAATTCTTGAAAGTTCTTCTATACAAATCCTCAATGTCTATCCTAGGGTAATGTTCTTTAATCAGGGTTTTTCTAAATCTAGTTTCCAAGGTTTTTACTAAACTTCCTCTGATACCAACTATAACGCCCCGACCCTAGTTTCTTAGAGTAGGTGCATTATTACATAACATTGGCACGATATAAGGAATCATGTCCCAAAAGACTGATCAGTTTAGTAGCCTTAGAAGTACTAGATACATACATAAGTTTTATATTACATAATAAAATATAAAAACCACATTGTTCCCCCTTTTAACACTCTTATATCCCTTAGAATTTTCCAGTAGGTTAATCATAATATACTTCTTCACATCCTGGTAAAAATAAAACATAATAAAGGGGTGATATTGGATGATCAGTAAGGATAATAATATAGCGGAAACTCTCATAAATAAGCATAATCATTTAAGGCAATGTATAAGACTAAAACACATTCCTTTAAACTTAAACTTCAGCATAATATGTAAAAGATAAATCAAATAATTGAATTTAATTATTCACATGGATATTCTACCAGTCGAATAATCACATGTAATATCAATATCCAATTTTATAATGATGGAATGCATAATTTCGGACATCATAACCACATAGTAAAGGCCTTATTCCAAGAATACAAATAAGATTTTGTCAAGGCCTTGTTCCAAGACACTAGTTTGTCCCATGAGACCTACCGATTCATCAAGGAGCTATAGCGGGCTCCACCCATCACTTACTAAATCCAATTCATTCCTCATATGAAAAGGTTAAAACATAACATAAACATTCATATTAAAACTAGCCTATGAAATGTTAATACTTTAACCATAAACAATGAATGGTATAAAAATAAAATATTCATAGTCAAACTTATCACAAAAACTTCAATACAATATGGAAGATTGTATCATAATATGTCAACTTCAAATAAGTGTAAAATCTATCAAAGGATGTTGACATAGATTAAATCAAAACTATTTGAAAGGAATATATCTTTCTATTTTAAAATCATTTGAAAGTCATGTAATTATAAAAGAAAACATTTATTTTGAAAAAATTCTTATAACATTTTAAGAGAATCTTCTAAGGTGTTATAATGGCAGAAAATAGCCACACCCGCCATATAAGTTAAAAAACAATCTTACCTTAATTTTTCAAAAAATTCATAATGTACCATGTTTGTAAAATAACGGAAATATTCCTTTCAAACCAGTTTATGAAAAGTAAAATGAGGGTATAAATGAATTTAACCTAGAGTATATTAAATAGTAAATTTTTTTTGAAATACACTTTTAAGAAATGCATATGTGGATGATAAAGAGGTCCGTGTAGATACTTACATATAAACATCCTCAGATAATAAAGAGATTGTAAAATTAACCCTTACCATGTAATTTGCCTTGATCGAGGGTATGTTAACCTCCTTTATAATAGTTAATTCATATTTATTAAATTATAAAATAACCACATACATAAATATGATATCATATATGATATTCTAATATCGCTTTGTTTATAATATTTCTGTAGTATCAATTTTTCAGGTGTTAACTGATTCATTTTCCTTTATATGTTTTTTTATGTAAGTCATGTTTTTATGGATATAATGTATTTGATTCATATCGAGAATGATATTAAGTTCTTAAACATTATTTTTAATCATAAAATGAAAATTATTATTGAATGGTTATGATGGGGAATGAATCTCATCTCTTTCATGGAGATAGTAATTTGTATGTACGCACGAGCAACAATATCATTCTGTTAGTGGTGAAATTGTATGTAATTGGATGGTATATACAAAATCATTCACAGGTTATATTTATTTTTTACATTAATTATACTCATTATTATACCCATCCAAATAATGAAGTGTTGAAGAACAAACTACACCACGACGTGGAGACGGTAAGTCATATGTACACATGTATGGTGACTTTTGTAAGAACCCAGTTCTTATTTTTGAGGTATGGTTTCTTCTTTTCCCTTTTCCTTAAGTTTTTTTGAGAAAATATGGAAAATGGGGAAAAATCCTAAATTTTGGAACTACACGCCATGTACTTTTCCACACGTCGTGTACTTTTGGCCGTGTGGGATGGGTACACGGGGCGTGTAGCCATGTCGGCTATGAGGGGTGTAGGAACCAACTACACGTCATGTAGTGGTCCTTTACATGTCGTGTAGTTAGTCAGCAAGCCTAAATAGTAAGGCGGTGGAGTAGCCGCCAGCTGGGAAACAGTACACGCCATGTAGTCGGGAGTACATGTCGTGTACTCATGTCGACGGATGAACAGTGTGGCGGTGCTGCCAGAAGAACAGTTAAATGAAGGAAGTACACACCGTGTACTTGGAAGTACATGCCGTGTACTTTGTTTTTTCATCTTAAAATAGGCAGTAGCCTCCTCAATTGGCAGAGGATGCATTTGACCCATTTTGGAGCCAAAGGAGGAGGCCGAACCTTTGAAGTTCCGCCGAGTGTTCGTCTGGAATCCGTTTCCACATTGGACGATCTCGTTGGAACCGGGCGGGTAAGCCCTCTCTTCTCCTAGCGTATCTCTTACCAGTTCTTTCCCTAACGGGAGTTCTTTGAGGTTTAATGATAGTTTTTCTTACCACATATCTACGCCGTTCTTGGGTGTTTCTTGGATCGGCGTTCGTGTATAACGCTTGTTGGAATATAAGGTAGGTGGCTTGGTGTTAATTTTTCCAACTGTCGTGTGTTTTGGGCAATTTTGTGCCACGAAACCATGTTGGGCTGTCGTGTGGCTGAGGCCGTTGCTATACTAAACACCTAGAATTTAATAGGTGATTAATTATGATAATAAAATGCTGGTTGGGTTCATTTCTTGGATCCAAGACCACCACAGGGGTGCGTTCCACTTTTTAGCCATTTGGCTAGGATACCTGAGGGTATGCCTTTAAAGTAGTACTTCTAGAATTACCTCGAGAGGAATTGCTTGTTTACTGCATATTTTCATGTTGGGCATGGCCCGGTTACCAGTTTAGCCTGAGGGAATTGTTGTGATTAGCCTGAGGGTGTGACTGTATTATCCTGAGGGCGACGTTCTCTTTCACCTGAGGGCAACCTTTCGTGCCTGAGGGCTTGAATTCTGTACCTGAGGGTGACACTTCCTATGCCTGAGGGAAATTTCTGTTATGACTGAGGGAAATACCTGTGGGTTGAATTCTGTATAGCCTTAGGGAAATCCTGAGGGCGTGGTTTACTATTTTAGATTGAGGGAACAGTACTGGTTGGCCGGAGGGCTTGGTGCTGTTGAGCACAAAAATGTTATGAAATTAAAGGAATTAAATGAATAATAAAATGTAAATTTAACTGTTAAGTTAGTTACTTTTGAGTACTGCTTAGTTTATTCCATTTTACTACTGCACACTTGTTGCATGTTTTACACACAGTTGAGCACGGGCCTTTGGTGGGTGCCTATTGAGATATATTTCTCACACCCTATTTGGGTCATTCTTTTCGGCCCAAATATATTACGTTTCTACAGGTGTGGATAGGGTCAAGATTCCCTATATAGGTACTTGACTATTTCTGTGGATTAGGAGGGCATGGGACCGAGCCTAGGCTCGCGATGCCGCGGCCATCTGTTTTGCTTTGTTTTGCTGTACTCTGCTCTTTGTTGTACTGTATTGATGTATAACATGTTCTGGATTTTTTCTTAGAACTTGAGACATGTTGCATCATTTTCTATATACTGTTGGTTATATCCACTGCTATTGTTTATTTCAGTTGTGTATGGTTTACTACTTCCTCTGTCGTTGTATGTTTTTATTTCGTATTCCGCTGCGCTAAACTTTGAGAAATGGGGGCATATTTTCCCCACTATCAGACCTGGGCCCTTGCTGCTAGTCGGAAGCCTCTGGCATATGGGGAAATGTGCTTGAGGTCACATGGTGAACCGGGTTCGGGGCACCCTTTGAGTGGCACCCGGAACCGGGATGTTACATAGTGGTATCAAAGGAGTTCTTTTCATTGACTTACTATTTGGAGCCCTATTCAGGGATAGGATGGACCGGTAGTTGGTAATAAGTTGTTCCTAGGCGTAGCTAACCTGTGTACAGGGAAACTCCAATTTACCTAGTGTTGCAATTTTACTGATTTTGCAATTTACAGTTGATTTGTTTTCACCATTGGGTGATTCACTTGTATTGTGTTGTTTATATTTTATCGGTGGGTTCTATTTAGTTTCAACCCGGTGAGATGAGGGTATGTCGTCTCATGCATCATATAGGCCCATGCTAGATATCACATGCCATGCATAGTTTCCATGCCATGTAGCTGCATTAGAATTTTTCATTTTTTTGATAGTTTTTGTGATAGAAAACCATGTTGTTGTGATAGTTGCTTGATAAATACCTACTTTGTGATAGAGTATTTTCTTGTGTGAGCCTGTTTAAATAATGGATGCCAAACTTTGGTTTTTGGGGAGTATGGGCCCCCATTGACTGGAATTTGGTGGATCATTAGCTGTTTATTAGTCATAACACATATAAGATGTCAAACTTTGATTCTTGGGGAGTATGGGCCCTCACGGGTCGGAATTTGACACTTAGGTGTTGTTTTCGGTATTTTCTGGGTTCTGGAGAAGTTTCTGAGGCATACTGTCTGGAAACCCAGTATACACGCCGTGTAGTATCCTTATACACGCTGTGTATGGTCTTCTGTTCAGGAAGAAAAATGAACTTTTTGAGTACATGCTGTGTAGTCTCTTCCCGTGTCACAAACCGTGTGGGCAGTGACACGGGGTAGGGAAGATCTTGGGTAAAACACGCAGTGTAGTTTTTGAACACGCAGTGTAGTGTGACCTAGGGACTTGGTCGTGTAACTAACAACACGGTCCGGTGTCACCTCTCCTAGAACACACCTTGTACCTATGGGACATGCCATGTAGTCTTGTCCGAGGATAGACCGTGTGGTGTTAGCCATGTGGCGGGGAAACAGGGTGGTGTACACACCGTGTTCAGGTGTAACACGCCATGTAGTTTTAAGTCGAGTAGTCGGTTGTCTCACAAACGACATGGGCAGTTGGAAAACAACACCATACACGTCGTGTAGATATTATACCCACCGTGTAGTTTTTTTTTCAACGGAAGCCGTGTGGCTTAGCCGTGTAGAAGGACCCGGGCAGGGGAAGGGAAGTCAAATACATGTCGTGTAATCATTGTACATGTCGTGTAGTCTTGTTTGAAAATTTTTAAAATGATTTCTTCCGCTTGTTTCTTTTGTGGTTCCATCGCTTTTCGGTCTTAATAATCTTGTATCTAAGGCGTGTTTTTGACCTTTTAGTGTCATACCGCCTAGAAGATCGTGCGTTATTCTCCAGGAGAGCGGCGATGACGATACTCCAGAAATGGTGGGCCATGGGCTACTAGTGGATCCTCCAGTAGAGCCAGATGTGGCGCCAGCTGCTATACCAGACATAGGCGCAGAGGCGCAGTTCCGTGAGGGATTTATGCGGTTGATGCAGACCTTTTTGGGAGCACCGCAGGCTTCCACACCTATGGCTGAGCTGACACGTATCTTCTAGCAGCAGCATCCGCCTACGTTTTCAGGGGATGGCGGACCAAAGGCTGTGGAGTCTTGGATAGGATCGATGCAGACTATTTTTGAGCATCTTGAGACGCCTCCAGGGTGGAGGGTCAAGCTTGCGACGTATATGCTGTGTGATTCCACCAAGAGGTGGTGGGATGTTACTACCCAGTCAGAGCATCACAGGGACATGGCGTGGGAAGACTTTCAGGCGGTCTTCTATGACTTTTTCTTCCCAAATATGCTGAGGGAAAATAGATCTCGGGAGTTCATGAATCTGTAGCAGGGCGCTATGTCAGTGATGGACTAATCTGCTCGTTTTATAGAGCTTCATCATTTTTCACCCGTGCTAGTGGGTGATGAGACGTTAAGGGCCATACGTTTTGATGATGGTCTTCGTTATGAGATCAGAGCGCTGGTGAATTTTTTCAGGTTGCCTTCAGTACATGCTATTTTGAATCAGGCACTGATTACTGAGAGGAACCTGCGAGAAGCTAGTGGTGTGGGCCAGGGCAGTTCAGCATTAGTTACTGGTACTAGATCTGCTGGTAAGAGGAAAAGACATATGGACTTCTCTCAGGGTGGCAGTACTAGCCAGGAAGCTTCTTCAGGTGGCCCGATCAAGTGCTACCAGTGTGGTAGAGAGGGGAACAGGATACCTCAGTGTCCAGGTGACCCAGTGGAGTGTCGAGCTTGTGGAAAGATGGTACATCTGCAGCGCTTTTGCATGGCATTTTTACCTATGGCTAGTGAGAGGGGTTCTGTGCAGACTCCGCGTGTAGGAGCAGGACCAGTGGATTCTTATCAGTCGGGAAACTAGAGTACATCAGGGTGTGCTGGAAGAGATGGTGGTCGTGGACATGGTAACCAGACACCAGGATCTCAGAGGCAACAGGTCGATACAGCTCAGGGTAGCCAGGTTGTGTCACAGGTCTGCGGCACTGGGTAGGCATATGTAGTGTAACATACCCAGCAAGAGCAGGATCCCGGACCTTCTAAAGTCAGAGGTAATATTCTATTAGCTTCTGTCTTATCTTTAGTACTTTTTGATATGGTTGCTATGCATAGTTTTATATCTGTACCCATTGTGGAGAGCCTTGGGATCGATGTTTCTTCTTCTTCTGATACCATGACACTAGACACTCCGTTGGGGACTAGGAAGGCTGGTGTGCGTCACTATAGTGAGTTCCCCCTTGAGGTTGTTGGGTGTCACTTTCTTTGGGACCTCTATGTCTTAGATATGACGAGCTATGATGTCATTCTCAGGATGGACTGGTTGGTTCCCTATGGAGCCTTTGTATACTTCTATCGTCGCAGGGTGTGTTTCACGTCACCAGAGGGCGGAGAGTTTCTATATAAGGGTGATTGGGATGTTCAGGCGAGTCGAGCTGGACTACAGCATCATGGGCGAGGTGGAGTCACAGCCCAGATTGCGAGTTTGTATATGGATGATCAGGGTAATTTTCAGACATATTTCCCTCCAGTTGTTGATCATTTCAGGGATGTCTTCCCAGACAACTTTTCGAGTCTACCTCCTCTGCGAGAGGTGGATTTCTCTATTGAGCTCATGCCAGGTGTAGCACCGATGTCCATTCCTCCTTATAGGATGGATACACCAGAGTTTCAGAAGCTCAAGAGGTAGTTAGAGGAGTTACAGGAAAAGGGTTTTATCTGATCCAGTACTTCTCCTTGTGGTTCGCCGGTCCTTTTCGCGAAGAAGGAGGATGGTACCCTCAGACTTTGCGTAGATTATCGGAAGCCGAACCAGTTGACGGTTAAGAACCAATATCCCCTGCCGAGGATAGATGATCTTTTTGGTCAGCTTCATGGAGCATGAGTGTTCTCGAATATTGACTTGAGATCCGAATATCATCAGTTGTGTGTGAGGCCATCGGATATACCGCTTACAGCTTTTCGGAGCAGATATGGTCTGTACGAGTACTTGGTTATGTCGTTTGGACTCACGAACATGCCCGCAGTTTTCATGGCTCTGATGAATCATATATTCCATCTGTATCTTAATTCTTTTGTGGTAGTATTTGTGGACGACATCTTGGTGTACTCTCGCACTCGACATGACCATGTCACCCATCTTGAGATCGTACTGAGTACACTGAGAGAGCATTGGCTATATTCTAAGCTCTCGAAGTGCCACTTTTGGATGGACCAGATTCACTTCCTAGGTCATATCATCTTAGAGGAAGGAGTTGTAGTAGACCCATATAAGGTGAGAGAATTATTTTCTTAGGATCATCCTAAGAACGTGTTTGAGATATGAAGTTTCTTGGGGCTGGCTGGTTACTACAGACGCTTCATACAGGACTTATCCCACTTAGTAGCACCGTTGACAGGTCTGACTAAGAAGGGTGTGAAGTTCGTTTGGTCAGAAGAATGTGAGATAGCCTTTTAGGACCAGAAGGGAAGGTTGACATCAGCATCAATCATGATAGTCCCAGAGAAGGGGAAGATCTATATAGTTTACTATGATGCATCAGGTATTTGGTTGGGATCAGTGTTGATGCAGGACAACCGAGTTGTTGCGTACGGGTCTCGGCAGTTGAGGCCACATGAGAGGAATTACCCGACGCATGATCTCAAGTTGGCTACAGTTGTGCATGCATTGCGCTGTTGGAGATATTATCTATTGGGGGAGCATTTTTTGGTTTTCACCAACCACAAAATCCTCAAGTATATCTTTACTCAGCATGACCTGAATCTGAGGCAAAGGAGGTGGGTCGAGTACCTACAGTCCTTCGATTCTGAGCTTGCCTATACACCTGGTAAAGGTAATGCAGTAGCTGATGCACTGAGAAGAAAGACTCAGATACAGGCAGTGCAGGAGTCCAGTGGTGAGTGGAAGCTTATGGCCTTGTTCTCTGAGATGCATCTAGAGGTGCATGATAGTTAGGGGAAGTCTTATCTTTCATCTTTAGCTATGACTTCTACCCTCCTGGACAGAGTTAGGATGAGGCAGCTATCAGATCCAGAAGGCCTAGTTCTACGGGATTCAGTGGTGAGTGGGGACCCTTCTCCTGGTTGGACGGTAGGTGATGACAAGGTCCTGCATTTACATGGACGAATATGGGTTCCAGGGGATACACGTGAGGAGCTGATGCGGGAGTTTCATGTTTCAGCTTGGGCAGTTCATCTCGGGGTTACCAAGATGTACCGTGACTTGAGGCATCAGTACTGGTGGTCGGGTATGAAGAGAGATGTTTCTAGTTTTGTTGCGAGGTGTTCCACCTGTCAACAGGTGAATTCGGAGCATCAGAGACCAGCTGGGCTATTACAGCAGTTGCCCATTCCTGAGTGAAAATGGGATGATGTTGCGATGGATTTCGTGACTGTATTTCCGATGTCACCTCGTGGAAATGAAGTCGTGTGGGTTGTTGTGGACAGACACACGAAGGTAGCTCACTTCTTGCCGATTAATGAGACCTTAGGTGTAGACGATCTCGGGAGGCTGTATATCCGAGAGATCGTACGTCTTCATGGGGTCCCTCATTCTATCATTTCAGATAGGGACGCCCGCTTTACATCTCATTTCTGTAAAAGTTTTCAGAGGGAACTGGGTACACAGGTGACTCTGAGCACAGCTTACCACCCTCAGACAGATGGCCAGTCAGATCATACGATATAGGTGCTAGAGGACATGTTGCGAGCATGCATCTTAGACTTTGGGGGATCTTGGGAGAAGCATATACCCCTAGTAGATTTTTCCTATAAAAATAGTTTCCAGGTGACTATTGAGATGGCACCATACGAGGCTTTATATGGTAGTTCATGCCGTTCACCTTTGTGCTGGTTAGAGGTAGGTGAGGCAGCTTTACTGGGGCCACAGCTCGTGCAGAAGACATCTGAGCAGGTCCAGTTGATTCAGAAGAGGATGGATACCACGCAGTCTTGACAGAAGCCATATGCTGATCACCGTAGACGACCTTTGGAGTTCGTGGTCGGGGATCAGGTTTTCTTGCGTGTTTCGCCGAGGCTGGGGCACAAGCGGATCAGGAGACAGGTTAAGTTTTCACCGAGATATGTGGGGCCATTCGAGATTCTAGAGAGATTTGGGCTGGTTTCCTATGGATTTCAGTTACCGCAGCGGTACCGAGCCATGCACGATGTCTTCCATGTATCTCAGTTGGGCCGCTATCATTCAGACCCATCTCACACCTTTTAGCCAGAGGAGGTTGAGCTTTAGATGGATGTGTCCTTTGAGGAGCATCTGATTCGTATCGTTGACAGGAGCACGAAGGTTCTCCGAGGCTGGTCAGCTCCTCTCGTACGGGTGATATGGTTGTATGGTCGAGTGCAGGACGAGACCTGGGAGCGGAAAACTGACGTACATGCTCAATGGATGGAGTTGTTCATGGATATATCTTCTCCACCCTTGTAAGGGAAATTCAGGGATGAATTTCTATAAGGGGGGAAGTTTGTAAGAACCCAGTTCCTATTTTTGAGGTACGGGTTTCTTCTTTTTCCTTTTCCTTAAGTGTTTTTGAGAAAATATGGAAAATGGGGGAAAATCATAAATTTTGGAACTACACGACATGCACTTTTCCACATGTCCTATACTTTTGGTCGTGTGGGATGGGTACACAGGGCGTGTAGCCATATTGGCAACGAGGGGTGTAGGAACCGACTACATGCCATGTAGTGGTCCTTTACACACCGTGTAGTCAGTCGGAAGGCCTAAACAGTAAGGCGGTAGATTAGCCGCCATCTGGGTGACAGTATACGCCGTGTAGTCGGGAGTACATGTCGTGTACTCATGTTGACGGATGAACAGTGTGGTGGTGCCGTCAGAGGAACAGTTAAATGAAGGAATTACACGCCGTGTACTTGGAAGTACACACCCTGTACTTGGAAGTACACGTTGTGTACTTTATTTTTTTGGATTAAAATAGGCAGTATCCTCCTCATTTGGAAGAGGAGGCATTTGAACCATTTTGGAGCCAAATGAGGAGGCCAAACCTTTGAATATCCACTGAGTGTTCGTCTGGAATCTGTTTCCGCCTTGGATGATCTCGTTGGAACCGCGCGGGCAATCCCTCTCTTCTCCTAGCGTATCTCTTACCAATTCTTTCCCTAACGGGATTTATTTTAGGTTTAATGATAGTTTTTCTTACCTCAGATCTATGACGTTCTTGGGCATTTCTTGGATCGGTGTTTGTGTATAACGCTCGTTGGAGTATAAGGTAGGTGGCTTGGTGTTAATTTTTCCAACTGTCGTGTGTTTTGTGCGTTTTTGTGCCACGAACCCATGTTGGGGTGTCGTGTGGATGAGGTCGTTTCTATACTAAACACCTAGATTTGATTAGGTGATTAATTATGATAATAAAATGCTGGTTGGGATCATTTCTTGGATCCAGAACCACCCCAGGGGTGCGTTCCACTGTTTAGCCGTTTGGCCAGGATACCCGAGGGTATGCCTTTAAAGTAGTACTTGTAGAATTTCCTTGAGAGGAATTGCTTGTTTACTGCATATTTGCATGTTGGACATGTCCTGGTTACCTTTTTAGCCTGAGGTAGTTTTGGGATTAGCCTGAGGGCGTGACTGTATTAGCCTGAGGGTGACATTCTCTTTCGCCTGAGGGAAACCTTTCATGCCCGAGGGCTTGACTTCTGTGCCTGAGGGCGACACTTCCTATGCCTGAGGGCAATTTATGTTATGCCTGAGGGAAATACCTGTGGGTTGGATTCTGTATAGCCTGAGGGAAAGCCTGAGGGCGTGGTTTACTATTTGAGCCTAAGGGCACAGTACTGGTTGGGCTGAGGGCTTGGTGTTATTGAGCACAAAAATGTTACTAAATTAAAGGAATTAAATGAATAATAAAATGGTAATTTCACTCTTAAGTTAGTTACTTTTGAGTACTGCTTAGTTTATTGGATTTTACTACTGCACACTTGTTTCATGTTTTACACACAGTTGAGCACAGGCCTTTGGTGGGTGCCCAATGAGATATATTTCTCACACCCTGTTTGGGTCAGGCTTTTTGGCCCAAACAGATTATGTTTTTGCAGGTGTGGATAGGGGCAAGAGTCCCTATACATGTACTTGACTTTTGTTGTGGAGTAAGAGGGTGTGGGACCGAGCCTAGGATCGCGATGCCACTACGAGCTGTATTGCTTTGTTTTGCTGTACTCTGCTCTTTGTTGTACTGTATTGATGTATAACATGTTCTGGCCATTTTCTTAGAACCTGAGACATGTTGCATCATTTTCTATATACTGTTGGTTATATCCACTGCTGTTGTTTATTTCAGTTGGGTATAGTTTATTGCTCCCGCTGTCTTTGTATGTTTTTATTTCATATTCCACTGCGCTACACTTGGACAAATGAGGGCATAGTTTCCCCACTATCAAACATGGGCCCTCACTTCTAGTCGGCATCCTCTGGCGTTTGGGGAAATGCACTTGAGGTCACGTGGAAAACCGGGTTCGGGGCACCCGTTGAGTGGCACCCGGAACCGGGACGTTACAACTTTTTCATTCATAGGATGGATAGAATAATGAATATGGTTATACCATATTTATAATAAACTTACAGTATGTAGAAGGTATTGGATTTATTGTTTTGGTATGGATACAACAAAGAAAGAGGAAGTGGAAGAATAAAATAACATTGAAAGACATGATGAAATTATTACCTCTTCTTTGGGTTTTTCCTTTTGATTTGATCAAAAGGGATCCTTAGGTTGGCTTTCTGGTCAAAGTAAGGCCTCTTGGTTGAAGTGAGGGTAGTTGGGAGGATATTTGAGCTGGTTTTGGATGATCCAAATGGCTTTGGAGGTGTGAAATTATGATAAGGGGAAGTACCCTTTTATAGGAGAAGTGAGGGTCACTTTTGGAAAAGCTTGAAATATTAATTTATTATACAGTCATATTTAATTTATAATGGCTCCAAAATGATTTATTTCAAGGATAAGGTGGGTCTAGGTCAAAAACCTCTCATCTGATAGGTTTTAGATAGTTTTAGGTCACCATATTAAGATTATCTTTTATATTTAACTCTTCGTTAAATAGTTTAACGTTTACCATGTATTCTTGTATTATTATAATAAATGGTTAATAAACTTACTATAGAAAGCCAAGCGAACATAAAGTGGTTAATTATTTATATATATAACCTTATCAAATTCCTTTGGTTGAACCTTATATTTTTTGGAATATTATACCAATTAATAATATAGTATTTTTTTTTAAAAACTCATTTATGTCAATTATGACACTATTTAGTATTTGGATTTTTTGAAAGTCATAACAACATTATCAGTTTGAAAAAAATTATTTATTATTCAACCATAACATGTAATATTAAATTATAAAATTCGTGGAATATATAAAAATTCTCAATTTAAAGTTATATTAATATTTATAATATCTATTATTTTAATATTTCAATAATAAGGTAATTATTGCATCATCATTGTGTCATAAATAAATTTAATTATTTAATGTCTAAAAATTATAAATAAAATACAAAGATGTAGGAAATATTTTTAGATTTATAATTAATATTTATAGTGGAATTTATCTTATGTATAACCCTATATTAAAAATGGTTTAGTTATTAAATGTTGAATTTAACACTTTTAACTCTTCTTTAAATAAAATAATAATAAATGTCCTAATCTAATCCAAGTGGACCAAAAGGATCATATTCTTTTTCCTAAGTTTGATTTTCATCAAAATAAACTTATCCAATAGAATTAGAAAACGTGTTAGGGTAATTATAATATCACTTTTACCTTTAATTGCCCTATTTACTTTTAACCGTGGTAAATAAAATTTAAAAGTTACTATTAACCAAAAATTATTTTCATCATATTGAACCACATTTTACTTGCTGATGTCAACCATGTCTCTTTTATTTTTGAAATTCAATTCACAGAAGTGGTAAAATTTTGTTTTATGAAAATTTTCAAATGTGCCTAGAGGTGGGTAAAAGATGTTAAAAAATCAATAAAATTTTATACATCTAATATTATTAAAAAATGACTCCAATGAATTACATTGAACTAATATAGGTATTATGTATCTATTTTAACTTTAAAATAAATTTAATTAAAGATTAAAAAAATTTAAATAAAAGTCGGTTTTAAACAATAACTTTGTGTTTTCACTATTCATCAAAAATAGAAAGTTTTCAAAAAATTTAAAAATTCACCCTAAGATAATTTTGATATTCTGAATCCAAAAATGAATCCCATTTTGAAAAATAAAATTTATAAAATTTCAAAAAGCAGGTATTACTATTCATAACGGCTAGTTTGATTGGTCGTAGTGTGATATAACTCGAAGTTGCATACAGTGCAAGCTATTATATTATTCAAAGATAAGCATACCATGGAAGCTTGGGGTGTTACATTCTTCCTCAAATATTATTTTATAAATATGATAATGCCTCATTTATATGCATACATGCTAGATAAAAAAGAAACATATTAGTTTATTCCTCATGCCCATTATAATTATGAATACGCCTTTATACACATTATGATATGATGTTAAGGTATGTTGATCATGATACAAAATCGTTCTCCCTTACGTCGGGTGTTGAGTATGGCATCTCGCACAATTGATACTTAATGGGTGTTGGGATTGTTTTCTCCACATTACATGATTAGAGTGATGACATGATGACTCACTCACTATCCTGAGTGTTTTTTCATGACACCTCACACTCTTCTTGGGATATAGGGAATTTTCCCTATTGCTTAAGCATCTAGTCTCATTAGATGGATGTATGAGTTATGACCTTGTCCAGTCAACACTAGTATTCCAAGTATATGTCCACTTACATCTGCATGTACTTGGTTCATATAGGTGGATGCAATATATATAATTAAATTATATATATATATATTACTACTATATATATAGTGTCTGTTCAAAATTTTCTTCCGAAAATGATCTAAAGCATGTAGACCTTACAACTGTCCTTCATAAACCTGACCAGGCTTGTTATTTATTTATTATGAATTGTTAATTAATTAATATCTCATGCACACTATTTAGTTATCATTGTTGCTTGGATTACACATGACACCATTGGTGGTGGCCTACTGAGATTTTTATCTCACACCCTACTCGAGTAGCCTTTGGTACCCAAGAATATTATCTATTTGTAGGTATTAATAAGGGAAATTACCCTTATAAAGGTTGTTGATATGTTTTCTTATAGTTGTTGCTTAGGATCAGAGGACCGATAATTCACTTGAGATTATTATGGAGAAGCTTTTTTTTGTAATTTTTGTATAACATGCTTGTATTCCTTTCCCCTGTTCCCTTTTTATATCAGCATTCCATGAATCTATTTATCATACACTAACTTAGAGGATTTTGATTATATTTTTTTTTTACAGTTATTTATGCTTCTTCAATTGATTATTTATTCTATTTATTTACTATATATTATTCTGTTATTGTCGTATGTTTATGAATATTTATGATGTGGTACTTTGACATGAGAGTATATTCACCCCATGGTATTACCTTTACTCCTTCACTACTAGTCGGCAACCTATGGTGTTTGGGGAGGCGTGCTTGAGACCATGTGACCCACCAGCTCAGGGCATGAATTAAGTGGATCCTAGGTCAGGATGTCACACTATATGGAAAGGTCAAGGAACAATAAAAGCGAGATAGTTATGATCCTTTCTGAGACATATCCAACACAACCAAAGTGATCAAAATGGAGTCCAGATAGAGGATTGAGCTCAAAACCAAGGGGTGGAGAAAATTAGGGATCTCCTTTATGTTGTGCGTTACCCATGGAGGAAGAAAGAGGAGAAAATAGTTTTAATAGAATAAGGGGATATCAAAAATTTATCCTTTTAATGGGCCACACAATTATGTCATATGGTTTTCCAAATCATGTGGCTCAAAATTTATAACATCTCAACCTCACACGATTACCTCACATGGTTAGACCAAACTGTGCATTCTATAGTGAAAGGGTACTACTCATTTTTCACAAAGAATGTGAATTGAATGTAGTATATCCTAACCATGTGTAATATGTTCATATCCCTCTGCTAAAAACTGTTGAGGCTCTCACACAAATGTGTTCCCCCTTTTACATGTTTTACCAAATCATTCTCAGTGAATTTAGAGGGTACATGGTTTCTCCTTGGAGATACCATCGTTTTTACTAACTGTGCACCTCTGTCTACACACTTTGGAAAGTTCTTGTTTTTAGCCTTTGACACACCTGAACCCCAAAAAAACTTGAGACACTTAGTGGGCATTAATACTCATCGAAAAAAGTTATTGGGTTAGGAAAAAACTATGAATTAAGTTCCATTAAATGAGAAAGAAGTTATTATACCCAAAAAAACTCCAAAAATTCAAAATAGTTGAAGAATTGGACCCTCTCCAAAAACTCAAGACATTAAAATCTCCCCACCTTAACATATCTCATCCCTAAGATATCCAACATAAGTCCAAGATGGTATTAAACATAACCAACTCTTTAAAATTAACTTGGACTACCCTGATGAAAAGGGAATAGTTCAGCTACCTTAAGGTTCTCCTTACCTTAGGAGTTACCAACCACGGTCATATCTCAGCCCAAAATAAAAAATTGAACTAATGGTTCATTGAACATTCCTAAACTGAAATTACTCTTGTGGTGTATCATCACCCCTAAACCTAATCAGGTTCTCTTTTTTTATACTTGAAACCCATCAGAATCAAGCACTACATCGATGCCTGCCTCCTTCCCATGTCACACAAGGAACCTAGGAGGTCCCAAATCTCAACAGATGCCCAAAATCAGTTCTGGTGCCTCACACATAAAACATATCCCACATAAAAATAATTCCCATATTCCAATGCACCACAAATAACCTGAATCTCCTCGATGCCCTGATTCTAATGAACCTTAAGTAATCCTAGTTCCGCACACCTTATATATATCTACATATATATATATATATATAATGTATTTGATCTGATACGAACCTACTAATAAATGTCTAGTTAGTCCATAGATACATCATGTTCACATCATGCACCCATAACTAACATGCCTCTAAAAAGTCCATGTAAAATAAAACAAAAGGGTACCTCGATCACTCCAATGGAATACCTTTTCCTATCATCATCTCACCAGTTTACTTTGACCCTATAAGATCCATGGAATGATCCTAGCCTAAAGCCTGACTGCCTAAAGCCTAAACTCTCTATGGTTCTCCACTATATAATGACCACTGACCCTACTTCTAGGTTCCTCTTTCTCTTCCATGACATCTATGTGCAGTTGAGTCCCAGCTTCTAACTCCTAGTCCGATCTCAAGACCCTTATTCATCCATATTCCCTAACTATCTTCCTTTCAAGAAGGATTTTTATAGAACCTATTGCAATTTCCAACCTACCCACATGCCCAAAACTCCTTTGGATGCTTCTCAAAACTATGTATGGACTTGTCATGGCTGCCAACATTGGAAGCACTACATCGATGATCCACTTTGAGGTGGTCTACCAGAGTCCCTATCCTAACTACACTACTATAACTCCTCTCAACCCTGGTTCCTGGTATCTAAAGCATCACTGCTAAAATCACATGATGTCATCACCATGCTTGAATAAGACCTATCTGTCACATTTCCCTTAGATATGATCACTTGATTCATCACCTATGAGAATGATTCCAACCTGAAGATGTTTACTTGCACCCAAATGGTATTCCATAAACCATCATTGAAGCATCTCACCCTCGATGTGTCTTCACCCACCATGTCGAGTGAGAAGCAATAAAACTCGGTGAATGAAGATACATAATCTATGAAGTTTATTTCACTCTACTGAAGGATGAATAACTCTCAATATCTATCTTTCCTTAGTTTCTATAGGAATAATTCTTCAAAGAACCTGCCCTCTAATTCCTTCCATGTCAGCCCTTCATTTATACCCACCTCAACTTGCTCGTCCCAGCAATAATTATCCATCCCCATTAGAATATACATCTCCAGATTCACCCTATACCCTGGTGGTGTCTCAAGATACTCTAAGATAATCTACAAAGACTCAATCTAGTTCTCAACCACCTATGATACTCCCTCACCCTATGATTAAGGCGGGTGTTGCGACTAGAACTCTTGAGTCAGATACTCCATATAATGATATACTCCCTTAGCTCCCCTTTCAATCTCTTAGATAATATGTAATAGTATCATTTTGAGATACTCTTCAATCCATGACCCAAAGTCTTTCAAATATGGAGTTTCATTGCCTGCACCTGAGCCTCTACCAACTGCTTCTGATCAGACTGACCCTCTAGGTCCTTATCCCAATCTTCAAGTGTCTCAACCTCTACATGCTCTAGTGACACACTTTCAATTCCCTTCTAACTCTCTATCTGAAGTTTTCCAAGCTGAAACCCTCTAAATACCTATACATGGTCAGACAACATAGATAACATATATGTATATATATATATATATATATATATATATATATATATATAAAGTAGATAGGGAAAGCAATAATAGGCTATGTAATCTCACTACCCTTACCCTTCCTCATCGCAACCATGTCTAATGACATCCTGTCCCCAAGGCCTCCTTACCCACCTATATCAGATCCAAGTGTCACATATTCCTCAGCCTATCCTCATCTTAAAGAACCATGTCACCTCAATCGGATGACCACGTTTCCCAACTTGGTGATCAACATCACCCAACATAATCATATCTTCTTACACCTATAATATCTAGGACCATGTAGATATATATATCACATATCACACACAAATTTCATTGCATCCACTTTGCTAGGCTAGTTGAGTAAGATTCCATCAAATAGAGGCTAGGAAGGAAAATGTCTCTTATCATCCTTTGTTGACACTTTAGAAAACCCAAACCATCTTAGCACAATCCAGGTCCCTAATTATAATCACAATAATTTATCACAAGAAAATAAATATATATAATTAAAACATTTTATTTTCATAAAACTAGAAAACACCCTTTTCCATATTGGTACAAGGGTCCAATAACTCCTCCCTTTCCATATCAGGTCAAGGGGCACATATCACAATAGATAAAAACTACATATCCAAGTGCACCACTCAAGATGGAAATGACATAAAATATAAAATGGGAAAAATATAAAAACAGTTATAACCCCTGGAAATTGGGTCCATCCCCTGTGCGTGGGGCTACAGGCACCCAAACATGAGTTCTAAACCCAGTTCCGACAACATCATAATCTCTGTTCTACCATATCCTAAACAGTAAGACCAATTTAAAAGAAAATAATTCAACACTATTAGTATCCATCCATATAATGCAACTAATTCCCAATCAAAAACTGTTCTGATACCTTTTGTTGCACCCCAAACCATTTATCTACCTGAATAGTGATTCGAGTCAAGTGCTACTATCATTATGCACACCTCCATATAGGCAAAAGGCTTCCAACTAGAAGTGAGGGTAAAAAATAAGGGTGGTAGTGTGGAGAATATACCCTCTAGTGATGAATAATAATGGTCTATATAAATATAAATTAGTGGAAAGAAAATACCATTACAACCTTGACCAGTAACCTACCCTTAGAGGAATCACAATAAATAGTATAAGAAACATCATATAATAGTGTAAGAATAATCAAAAATATTAGTGGAATAAATAAACAATCTAACATTCTATTTGTAGATAATGAAATAGAACATGCACACATAATAGGTCATAAAATAAAATAAGCATGAGGGTCACCAATAGCCAACATTAGTACATACATATACATGTAGCATGCTGATACAAAGAAAAAAATAGAAACTCCAGTTGAGGCATGAACCTCAAGGTATCTTTCCTTCCATCCCATGTCAACTCAATCAATAGGATCTAGCTCTAGAGTCTGAACCCTTAACTGAATGAAAATGCATGAAATCTACATGTGTTCTGGAGGGCCCATGTAGGGAGTGAAAAAGAATCTTAATAGGTAACCACAAATGTGGTGTTGTCTCACATTTATGATCTAGTTGGTGTGTAATAAAAATAAATAAAGGTAACACACGAATTTAAATAAACACAAGCTTTAATGGTGCTCAATATCCACTAGGAAGATATTACCTACTTCGGACAATTCCAGAATATTGTAGTGGAGGGGATCCTTAGCCTAAGCCCAAGGCATCCCCTACTGCAAGATAGTCTAGGTCAACCCTCATGTTCCACCACTAGTAAATTCACCTAAAACCTTGTTCCAACTAACACCTCATTCCCAAATCAATTCACCTACTTCCCAAAGGCATTTCTAAATAATAAGATCTTGGTCCCTCAGACCCATCTCAAAAGAAACTCTAATGGACCATGGCCTGACATCTGAGGCACAACGATGTCTGCCCTCCATGTAATATCAATGTCATCTCAAAAGCTGAAGTCATAAGTAATAGTGATTCACATCCTCCCATGTAATTCTTATCCCATCATTCTCAAATACAAAAAGCATCATCCCCTAAATGACAGCCTCAAAACTGTGACCTGATGGATCCTCACCAACCTCATGGCTTTCTACAATAAGAATCTGCAACCAATTTCATAAGCCACAACTACTGGAGGCCTATACCAAAATTATTGGTTAATTCTACCTCAATATCTAAGTCTCATTGTGTATCCATGACTCCAAATGGTGCAATGTACAATAATGGTGAGTATAAATAACCAAAAAGAATATAACCCACACTAACAAGCACATTATGCCCCTACAACTGTGTTGCTCAAACTGATGTCCATGCCATCCCTTACATATCACACCATGCCCGCAACTTGATGGCCTCACTGCTTCAATATGATGACAGATTCACCCAAATACATTTATATTGGGCTATGACTTCCATGATGATCACATCAAATCAAATCAAATAGCCAATGGTATCTTCATCCTCAGGTTGATCCCGTCTAGTTCCCATGGAACTCATCTCAAGAAAATTGATATGATTAATTTAAAATATTCAATATAATTAAATTGGACAACTCAATTGAAAAAAAACACCCTGACATAACCTACCCAATGTCCAAATCCTCTCACTAGGCTTATACCACTTGTAGTCTTGATTGAACATGCCAATAGGCATCTTCTAGGTTCAATTAATTAATTAGAATATAATATTCATATTTAGAGGGTATCCATCATACTACCTAATTGAACACTCAAAGATGAACCCCTAAAACACTCGCCAAACCAAAAATAAAGATGAGAACCACCTTCCTCGTGTATGGTATACACTTTTAGATCTGTTCTTGGCCTCCAACTTGGACTGATTTGGAAGAAATTAACATTTTAGATGAACACCTTGAAAATAGGGTAAAACTACTAAAATATATTTATCATACCGTATGAAGAGGGCATGAATAATAGAAGCCAGATAGTGACGAACCTTACCAAGGTGGATCCAATGCAACTAACGATGATCAAAACAGATTTCAGAAGGAGGATAGAGTTCAAAACCAATATAATGAGGAAAATAGAGAGATCCCCTATGTTGTGCACAACCCACAGAGGAAGGAGGGGGAAATATGTTTAATATAATGAGGAAAAAATTATAAATTCACACTTTTAATGGGTTGCACAGTTATCCCGCATGGTATTTCGAACATTGCAGCAACCATGAGGCTCTTTTAGCTTAATATCCTAACCTAGCACTATTAGCTCATATTTTAGGCCAAACCATGTGTTAACTATGCTTACTACAGTACAAGGGTACTAACCATTTGGAACTAAGCATGTTGCATGTGAACATTTTTTTATAACCGTGTGAAAGCTATGTGGATCCCTCTATTAAAAACTAAGGAGGTTCCTGCACAGCCATGCTCCCCCTCCATCATGGTTTACCAAACTATGATTAGTGAATTTATAGGGAACATGGTTTCTCCTTGTAGAATGCATGGTTTTTTAAAATTGTGTGCCTTAGTTTGTAAAATTTGTGAAGTTTGGGTTTTTGGCCTCTGACACACCCAAAACCCAATGAAAACCCCAAGACACTTGTCAAGCATTGAGACTCAACTAAAAAAAGGTCTTGGTTTAGGGGAAAATTCATAATTAAGTTCTATTAAATGGGAAATATGTTTTTCTACCCACCAAACTAAAAAAATAAAAATTTTCTAGGAATCCAAACCTGTCCAAAAAACCAAGGCGTTACACTCATATCACATTTATAAAGGGTCTCCATGACCGTACCACATTTATAAAGGGTCACCATGAATGTATCGCATTTATAAAGGGATTATATTCCCATGTATATATGTATAAAACGTGCATAATGGTCATTATTCCCATTTACCATAATTAATGGGGTTCTCTTTTCCCATACAACATATAAGTGATAAGTAATCATTGTTCTTAGCATGGGACAATAGATAATTCAAATTTCATTAAAATTTAATAATAACAAGGGTGTAACCATTATTCCATCTAATCACATGATGTGGTCATACCACTCACATTAAATTCAATTCAGTATAATTATCTCACTTTGGATTCATGCCAAAACCATATAGAAGATGGTTTAGCCTCTCAATCATTTAAAAATATCATGAAAAATCCATGGGCATGCCTATAAGGGTGTCAACGGATAATGGGAACTAACCCAACCTAAACAAGTCATCACATGAACAATTCTAAAAAGGAAATAGAATTTAACATGATTTAACTGAAATTTACAGAAATGTTAGGAGAATCTTGTGTAGAGAACAATGATGCATATTATAAAACATCAAGAATTTAAGGGATAAGTACTATACCACCTACCTAATTATTTTATAGGAGAACTCATCCAGTATCAACCTTTGATTTTTTTTAGATCAGATGAAGATGGAGGAATAGAAGAATGTGCTGAAAAGATGGCATATGATCCTGTACCTAGATAACTCTATCGAGAGAAAGAAAAATATAGAAAGGTGTGAGATGATTGAAGAACTTACCAATGTGGATCCAACAAGATGAACAATGTTAAAATCTAATCTTGAGTGACTAATTGGGATCAAAATTTATGATTTTGGCTTAAGGGGGAGCTTGAAAACCAAATTTTTTAGTTGGAAGAGAAATTATAGGAGGGTGGGTTAAAATATATTTAATGGAAAATGGTAATTTTTTTCAAAATATCTCATTTTCATGGTTTTCCCACATAGTTGGCCAAGTCGTGCACCAATTTTTTACCTCACACTATCTAACAAGGTACCCCACACGGTTTTATTTACAGGATTTGACTAACCATGTGCAAACTATGTCGCATGCCTCTGATAAATGTTTTAGAGCTACCAGCATGGATGTGCGGCCAAGGGTGCATAGTTAGGGAAAATTGTGCATCCTAATTTACCCTCTAAAACACCCATCATAGTTAGAGGAAACCATATTTATTGGATTTCATAGTTTCTACTAACCATTTGGCCCAGTTCTGATCTCCACTGGCTGGGATTCTGAGCTCTAAACAAGCCTGAGACACCCCCATAACCTCTGTGAATTCATTAAGAATACCTAAAAGGCCGAAAGAAAAGGGTTAGACTAAAATTTAAAGGATCTATACCTCATATAATAATCAAGTTCATATATTATTACCCCCTTTAAGTAACTCTTCCATAATTTCACTTTCAAGTGTAGTGAAATGCTATCTAATAATAGCTCTAGACACTAAGCATGTACATTGGCCTCTCACTCCAAAATCACATCTTATGCCTGGTCATGCTAGGATAGCACCCATACTAAAGGGACAGATTATCCTCGTAGATCCTTCATTCTCTATTCAATGTTTTTTATAGGATATTCCTCAAAATAAGCATCAACATGTATCTCAACATCCTTGGGTTCAAAATTATGAGATAGGTCAACGTGAAAATGGAAAAGTTGTGAAATGTGGAAGACTTTGTGCATGGTATGGTACCTCAAAGGTAATAGAAATCGATAGTATACCATCCCAACACTTTCTAGAATCTCAAATGATCTGAAAAATAATGTTATGGCCTCCCTTACCTTATTATTCATATATGCCCATGTATGGGTGATACCCATTAGAAAACATGATCCCCAACCTCGAACTCCAAAGGTTGTCGATGGTGATCATCATAAGATTTCTATCTATACTGAGTGGTAGACATTCAATTATTTATAAGATGAACCTACTAAAAAGTCTCCCAAATAAGATGAGGAACCGGTAACACTGCCTCTCATACCACTAACCAGAATAGGGGTGAACATCATGGCCTACTATATAGGGCCTCATATACAGCCATCTGAATGATCGCTTGATAACTGTTATTGTAGGAGAACTCAATGAGAGGGATATTTTTTTTAAATCACCACTAAAATCAAGGACACATGCTTCATTAATGTTCTATAACACCTATATAGTCTGTTCAGACATTCCATTGGTCTGAGCGCCAAAATTGGTACTCAGAATCACTTATGTACCCATAGTTTTTGGTAACCCCTTCCATAACCTTGATGTGAACCAAACATCCCTATCTAAAATGATAGTTCAAGGTACCCCATGTAGCCATAATATCTCATGGATATATAATCTTACCAGTTCATCAAATGATAAATACTTCCAAATAATAATAAAGTAGGTTACTTTCATCTATCGATCCCCAACTATCCAAACTGTGTTTCTACCTCGAGGAAACCTCAGTAATTCAATGAAAAAATCCATCGCAACATCTTCCCATTTCAATTATGGGACTAGTAATAGATTTAAAAATCTATCAGGCCTCTGGTACTCCACTTTAACCTCCTGACTGGTGGAATACTTAGTGATAAAACCTGATATCTCATGATCCATCCCTAACCACCAATAATGTCAGTGCATGTCATGATACATCTTGTAGAAACCCAATGAACTGGACAGTGAGAATCATGTGACTCATGTATTATCACCTCTCATATATCATTGGGAACCCAGATATAGCCATGTATATGTATTATGTTGTCATTATTGATAGTCCAATATAGAGGTGGGTCCTCACCATAAATACTCTCTCATAGAACCAAGCCTTCAAGATATGAAAACTACCTCATCTTCACCTTCTCCATAAGTAAAGAGGTCACTAATAATGATGAAAGTAAAGACTTTCCATGATGGTCTTGTACCTCAATGTTCATATCAGAAAACATATCCATAAGCTTCCACTCACTACTAGACTCATGAACTGCCTGATTCTGAGTCCTCCTGCTCAGAGCATTGGAAACAACATTTCCTTTTCTATGAATATAGGATAAATCAAATTCAAAGGATTGTAGATACTTATCCCATATTTTCTTCCCAAGATTAAAGTCACACTATATAAAAATATACCAGAGGATTTTTTTGATCCATAAACACCACCAAACTCTCTCCCAGGAGGTAATTCCTCTAAAAATGCAAGGTTTGAACAACAACTGCAAATTCGAGATCATGTGTCAGGTAAATATTCTCATGATACCTCAAATACCATGACTAGTATGCAATGACTCATTCTTTCTACATCATAACTTCTCTTATCCCAATACCTGATATACACTATATAGGCCACACCTGTCTCTGGTATAATTAGGATTGATGTTGAAGTCAATCTACCTTTTATCACCTAAAACGCTATCTCTTATGATTCAGACCATATAAACTCCACAACCTTCTTATTAAAACCTATAAAGGGTACTTATAATCATGATAAGTCTTGTATAAAACATTTTTAGTAACCATTTATCCCCAAGAAAATCCCTATATCAAATAATTTATTGGGCTTCTCCAAGGTAACCACAATTCTTGCCCTATATGGTCCATCTGAAATGTCTGCCTCTGAGATAATATGACCCAAGAAGTGAACCTGGTCGATCTTGAAATAACATTTACTGAGCTTAGAGTACAGCTAGTGCTCTCTCATTATATTCAAAATGATCTCAAGATGTGTTGCATGATCAATTCGGGTATGATAATAGACAAAGATTTAATCTATGAAGACCATGATAAAATAATCCCAAAAGGGGTGGAAAACATTATTCTTAAAATCCATAAAAAAGGAAGGCATGTTCATAATACCAAAAGGCATAATGAGATACTCATATAAAATGTAAAGACTATGAAAATCCATATGTGAGTCCTGACTTGAACCTGATGATAACCTAATCTCAAGTCAATCTTTTATAATACCCTCGCTCCTTTGAGATTGTAAAAAATATCATCTATACAAGGTAAGGGATATCTTTTCTTCATTGTAAACTTATTTAACTTATAATAATCCATGAAAATCATGATTTTTTCATTCACCTTTTTGGTGAAAAGTACTTTTGAACCCTAGGGAGAAGAACTAGGCCATATAAAACCATAAGCCTCTAAATCTTCTAACTACCACTTGAGCTCCTGCAACTTTATAGTATCTATTCTATAATGATGGATGGATATTGGTGTATCTATAGGAACTAGCTCAATAGTAAACTCTAACTCCATCTCAGGAGGTATTTTAGAAAATTCATCGAGGAATACATCCCTAAATTGATCGACTACATGAGGGAACTTATTCTGATGTAGTCCTTGGTCTTTCTTATAAAGGCTAGCAATCTGGGCGGTCACATCACATAGCCCACGATGTTCTAGTCCAGCTCTAATTTCCTGGACATCCCACTCTCTCTTGTGATTATAATTACTACCCTCTGGTGATGTAAATGACACCATCCGACAATAAAAATCTACATAGGTGTGATAAGGAACCAATGATTCCATCTCGAGAATGACATCAAATCCTATCATCTCAAGGATGAAGAGGTTCCATAAAAAATGATGGCTTCCTACCTCAAGAGGATAGTTTTTACATTGGCGTACACTTTCTGATCACAAACCCAAAGGGGAAGGAGTTATCAACATGAATCTTGAGGATCTCCATAATATACATGGGGATAAAAGAGTGAAATGGACCTGAATTAAAATGGGAAGACACTATAATATAGCCTACTAGAATAGTAACTCAAACAGTTGATGGCTCGATGGCCTACTCCTCTAGTATCGGCTGCACTAAATAAATATTGGTTGATCCATGGCCATGTGCTATAACTTGACTACCTGGAGTAGGTCCACTCTATTGGTGCTATATATTAGAAGCCATAATACCATATCCACAAACCATTGGTATAGCCTATACCAACGGTTTAGAGAACCGTAGGCAAGTAAGTCGTGGGGATAGGTTTATACCAACGGTTTTCCCAAAACCATTGGTATAGACCTATAACAATGGTTTTCAAAACTGTTGGTATGAGTAATATGAAAATCTATACCAATGGTTCCATAAAACCATTGGTATATGTAATTCAAAAAAAACAATCATTCTGTTGGTTTTGATCCCAGCACATCCTGTTTGTGATTAAGCGTCCTAACCACTAACCTAAATTACTTTTGTGAACATAATTTCATTAATATATATAAGTAATATCATAAGTATTTTAAATTTTGATTTATTTAATGTCCTCTATAAGAATATTCCATTAAAAATACATGTACCTATACCAACGGTTCTCAAAACTGTTGGTATAGACCTATACCAATGGTTTTGAGAACCGTTGGTATAGGTTATTTGATTTTGGGACCTATACCAATGGTTTGGCCAAAACCATTGGTATAGGGTCCAAATTAGTGAACTATACCAATGGTTAACAGGTCCAAATTAGTGAATTATACCAACGGTTTTCCCAAAACCATTGGTAAAGCTCTAAATTAGTGACCTATACCAACAGTTTTGGCCAAGCCATTGGTATAGGTCTAAATTAGTGACCTATACCAATGGTTTTCCCAAAACAGTTGGTATAGATCATATTTCAAGTAGTGTATGAATATAGGATAAATCAAATTCAAAGTATTGTAGATACTTAACCCATATTTTCTTCCCAAGATTAAGTCACACTATATGAAAATATACTAGAGGCTTTTTTTGATCCATAAACACCACTAAACTCTCTCCTAGTAAGTAATTACTCTAACAATGCAAGGTGTGAACAACAACTTCCAATTAGAGATCATGTGTTAGGTAAATATTCTCATGATACCTCAAATACCATAACCAGTATGCAATGACTCATTCTTCCTACATCATAACTTCTCTTATCCCAATACCTGATATGCACTATATAGGCCACACTCATCTATGGTAGAATTAGGATTGATGATGAAGTCAATCTCCCTTTTATCACCTAAAACACTATCTCGTATAATTCAGACCATATAAACTTCACACCCTTATTATTAAAACCTATAAAGGGTACTTCTAATCATGATAAGTCCTGTATAAAACATTTTTAGTAACCATTTATCCCCAAGAAACACCCAATATCAAATAATGTATTGAGCTTCTCCTAGGTAACCACAACTCTCTCCCTATATGGTCCATCTGAAATGTCTGCCTCTGAGATAATATGACCCAAGAAGTGAACCTTGTCGATCTTGAAATAACATTTACTGAGCTTAAAATATATCTAGTGCTCTCTCATTATATTCAAAATGATCTTAAGATGTGTTCCATGGTCGATTCGGGTATGATAATAGACCAAGATTTAATCTATGAAGACCATGATAAAATAATCCCAAAAGGGGTGTAAACATTATTCATAAAATCCATAAAGAAGGAAGGCATGTTCATAATACCAAAAGGCATAATGATATACTCATATAAAATGTACAGACTATGAAAATCCATATGTGAGTTCTAACTTAAACTTGATGATAACCTAATCTCAATTCAATCTTTGATAATACCTTTTCTCCTTTGAGCTGGTAAGAAATATCATTTATACAAGGTAAGGGATATCTTTTCTTCATTTTAAACTTATTTAACTTATAATAATCCATGAAAATCATGATGGTCTCATTCACCTTTTTGGTGAAAAGAACTGTTGAACCCTAGGGAGAAGAACTAGGCCATATAAAACCCTTAGCCTCTAAATCTTGTAACTACCTCTTGAGCTCCTTCAACTTTATAGTATCTATTCTATAATGATGGATGGATATTGGTGTATCTCTAGGAACTAGCTCAATAGTAAACTCTACCTCCCTCTCAAGAGGTATTTTAGAAAATTCATCGAGGAATACATCCCTAAATTGATCAGCTACATGAGGGAACTTATTCTGATGTAGTCCTTGGCCTTTTTTATAAAGGATAGTAATATGGGCGGTCACTTCACATATCCCAAGATGTTCTAGTCCAGCACTAATTTCCTGGACATCCCACTCTCTCTTGTGATTATAAGTACTACCCTATGGTGATGTAAATGACACCATCCAACAATAAAAATATACATAGGTGTGATAAGGAACCAATGATTCCATCTCGATAATTATATAAAATCCTATCATCTCAAGGATGAAGAGGTTCTAAAATAAATGATGGCTTCCTACCTCAAGATGATAGTTTTTACATTGGCGTACACTTTCTGATCACAAACCCAAAGGGGAAGGAGTTCTCAACATGAAGCTTGAGGATCTCCATAATATACATTTGGATAAAAGAGTGTAATGGACCTGAATTAAAATGGGAAGACACTATAATATAGCCTACTAGAAAAGTACCTCAAACAGTAGATGGCTCGATGGCCTACTCCTCTAGTATTGGTTGCACTGAATAAATATGGGTTGATCCATGGCCATGTGCTATAACTTGACTACCTGGAGTTGGTCCACTCTATTGGTGCTATATATTAGAAGCCATAATACCATATCCACAAACTCCTCCTCTTCTTTTACTTCTATTAGTGCTCCAACTACCTACCAAGTGAGGTGCTACTGATCATACTCTTGAAGATAGAGCTAGAACAGATCCTCTACCACTTAGCACATATGGGAAGGTCCTATAAAAATGTTGTATATGCTCTAATATATCATAGCCTCGGCACTCAATGAGGTATTTGGGACTATAGGAATTCTAATTCCCATGATTCCCACACTGGTGAAAAACTATATAACTATCAATGGGTATCAACTGGATGGTGCTGCTCACATGCGTAGTCTTAAAGCATCGCTTCCAATTGCTAGTCAAACTAGTAACCTGTCTGAGTTCTGAACCACCATGGCTCACACTATCAGATTCCATTATGTACTTCTTGGTTATAAGAGATTATTTCATTATATCAAATATAGTATTCAACTAGAAAAAATTTACCTGATAATGAATTGGATAAAAAACTCCATCCATGAATCATCTCACTTTCGTTGGCTCATCAGCATTATAGATAGGCACAAAGCACTAAATATCTATAAAATGAGATTAGTAGTCCATAACTCTCATAAAAAACATACTATATGTTCATGAATTCTCTATAATTATCATCCTTCAAGGTCCCAATGAAGAAATAGTCATAGAAGGTTGACTGGAAATCCCTCCAAGTCACTTCCCGATACTTACCTACCCAGTTCAGAATATCCTACTAGTGATTAGTGGATCTTTGAAGAATATAAAAGTAGTGAGTCTAAATATTCTATAAATAGGTTTATCCTGATTCTTGAATATAGATATAACCTTCTCAATACATAGATCTACAGTTTATGGTCCTCCATCCCCTGAAAACATGGTCAGATGCTATTGTTGGAACTCTCGAGTCAACTCTCTGATAGAAGGGGTAGAGTGTCAAGATCTATGTATCGTCATCATATTCCATAGAAACTATCCTTAAAACCAGAAATCATCACCCTCATTAGGAACAGGAAGAGGTTCAACATGTGTCACTACTTGAGGTATCACTAGAAACTTAGGGCTCCCCAACTATGGATAATGGTTGTCACCACTCTCCAGGTGAACGAATGAATGATGTCACAATTCCATAGCTCTAAAAATGACAAAATCAGGCCATATATAGGATTTAATAGTGATGACATCATATATACATGAATACGATAGGTACAAGCCTTTATATATAATATTCACACCCCTCTTCCAGCTCAAAGAGTCGGGTCTGGATGATGGAACATTTATATAGGACATAAGAGATGCTACCTACTTCCCACTATTAAGGTGAGGTCTGGGTGAGGATCTTTTTTTTAAATTTTCAAATTATTTCAAATTAATTTTTATATTAACATTATTTGTATATGGTCAAAAAAATGGTTCACAAATTCCAATCCATAAGGTTCCATACACCTTATAAACCAAAATGTGGCATCCATTTAATCCAAACCACAACATGTTCCAATCCATGAGACCAATGATCCATGACTCAATGTGTCATAATTGACTACTTAGGGAGTCTGTTATATCCTATAAAGGAAAAACTATTTAGGTTATGACAAGAACTCTAAGTACCAATTATATTTTATCAATATCATGCATAAAGTTTTATTCAATTTGAAATTTATATCACAGAGGCACATATAACAATTTACTAAAATAAAGAAATGCATCATATAAGTCATGGTGTATACATGGAATCTGAATTCTAACAGGTTCCTAAAATGATTCACAATCAATGCTTATTTTCCCTCATCTCATCAATCCAAGGATGAAAAGAAATCCTAAATCATATCAATAATAACATTAGATCGCATGTGAATCATCCAATGGTGGAATCAAATCAAATGTAATAAACATAATATAGAACAAAATATTCTATATTAGGTAATTTGGCCTTTCCTTACACATGGGTTAGCTACTCCCAGGCATAGCTCATTACTAAATCCTAATACATTTATAATATCCTGTCTAATATTCCCAAATAATAAGACAAAATAAAGTAAATATCTAATACCACTTTGTGATTTCCCGACCCAGGTGCCACTTAAATAGGGCCCCAAGATAGTGGGCCACATGGACTCAAAAGTGCCTCCCCATATTTCAAAGGTTGATGACTATCAGTGAGGGCCTAGGGTGAGTTTGTGGGGAGACTATTCCCTATGTTCATTGTATCACAATGGTGAAATATATAGATAAATATTGTAATCATTTCAATAATGGAAAAGATAGTGGAATCATGTATAAACATCCAAGCACTAAATAATAATCAAAACGGTAATCTGAATCATATACAAAAGATGGTGAGGTCATGTATTTACAATATAGGGAAAAAATACATACATGGAAGCAGACCGTCAATACAATACATGATATACAAAAGGAACAAAGAGGCCAAAATATATCTAAGCATCCCAAGCTCCAGTCTAGTCATCTTCTACCAAGATCCCATCCTATGTCATGTAAATTTTCATTAATCCATAAGAGGATGTTTCCCCTTATCTACACCTGAAAGAATATAGTCTTCCCAGGTACCATCGGTGGCATGGATAGAGTGTGAGATAAACTGAGTAGTCCACCACCAACAATGTCTATAAATATCTAATTAGTTCATATAATATGGTAGTGTGAGGATATAATAATTAGTAATGAAAACTATAAATGGGTCGACTCTAGTTTTAGAAGGACACTAGGTTGACAATACCTACTTTGGACTTATCCAGATAGTCAAAACATGTAACCATATTTATACACATATATGGACTACATATGTAGTGACATCTACAACCATATAAATGTATACTACCATTATCCTTGACCCAAGGCGTAACTCAAATATCCATAAGTTGTAGCATGAGTATCACAAGTATCAAGGGATTCCATTCCCAGTATCACAGTAGTAAGGGTCTCTATACCCAGTATCATAATCATAAGAACTCCATGTCCATATCACAAGAATAGTGGATTTCATTCCTAGTATAACAGTAATAAGGGTCACCAAGCCTGGTATCATATCATAAGGGTTTCCATGCCCGGTATAATATAAATAGGGGATGTCATGACTGGTATCACAGAAATAGGGAATCCAAGCTTGGTATCAAATTTATAAAGTTTCTCCATTCCAAAAACACATTTATATTGGGTCTCCATGCCTGTATCACATTTATAAAGGGGCTCTATTCCCGTATCACATTTATAAATGATCTCCATGTTCGTATCACATTTATAAATGGTCTTCATGCCTATATCACATTTATAAAGGGACTCCATTACCATATATATATTTATATAACATGCATAAGGGTCATCATACCCATTTACCATAATTAACGGGGGTCTCCATGCCCATACATCACATTAGTAATAAGTAATCATATTCTTTAACATGATCCAATGGATAATTCATAATTCATTAACATTTAATAATAACAAGGGTGTAACCATTGTTCCATATAATCATGTGATGTTGTCATACAACTCACATTAAATTCAATTCATTATAATTCTATCACTTTAGAGTCATAACAAACCCATTTAGATGATGTTTTGGACACTTAATAATTTTAAAATATCAAGGAAAATATATGGGCACATCTAGAAGGGTGGAAATGGATGATGTGTTCCAAACCAACCTGAACAGGGGAGAACTAGAACAATTCTATCAGGGACATTGAATTTAACAAACTTTAAGTGTAATTTAGAGAGAATTCATCATGAAATACAATGGAATATATTATAAAACATCAAGAATTTAAGGGATAAATACTAGACAAACTACTTTATGCCTATAGAGGAGAACTCATCCAGTATTGGCCTTTGATTTAGTCTAGATCATAAGAAAATGTAAGAATAGGCGAACACCCTGAAAATAGGTAATATGAGATAGTACCTTGACAACTCTAATGATATAAAGATAAATAGATAAAGGAACAAGATTATCGAAGAACTTAATGTCTTAGATGCAACGAGACAAACTTCATTCGAATCCGAGCTTGGATGAAGAATCGGGATCAAAATTTATGATTTGAGCTCTAGGGGGGATCCCAAGACAATTCTATCCATTGGAAGATAAATGAGATGATTTGGTGATTTAAAATAGATTTAAGGGAAAATGATACTTTTTCCTAAAATATTTGGACTGCACAGTTTTCCTGCACAGTTGGCCAAATCGTGCACCAACTGTGTGCCTCTAATTGTCTAAGGAGGGACCTTGCATGGTTTCATTCATATAATTTGACTAACCATACAAAAACTATGTTCCATGCCTCTAATAAATGTTGTTGAGCTACCCGAAAGGGCGTTCATCCCCAGGAACATGGTTAGGGAAAACTATGCGCCCTGCTTTCCTCATTGAAATTCCCAGTATGGTTAGGGGAAACCGTGTGGATTCGCTTTCATGGTTTCTACTAACCATATGGCCCAGTTCTTATATCTACCATCTAGGGTTACAAGCTCTGAAAAATCACCAGACACACCTATTAACATCTGTAAACTCATTAATCATCCATAAAACTCCCAAATAAAATGGTTATACTGAAATCTAAATGATCTATACCTCATAGAAAAACTGGGTTCATATAGGCATCACAGAAACCAACTGGAAGAGGCTTCTAAAAATTTGGTTTCATATGAGCCTTGAGGTAACCAGTAGCTAGTTTAAAGAATTTTCCAGGATTTTCAAACCACATATAAGCATAATAGGAATGATTAAACATGGAAATTAGACCATTCAGTTCAATTTTGAAAGTAAAATCCACCCATGTTTTAGGGAGATCCTGACCTAGAAAAAATCATAACTGTTGTTGAATTGGATAAATTGAATCTTTGATTTCTTTAGGACATAATCAGAGCTAAAAGTTATGTTTTCAATGTATATTCTGGAGGATCTTTCATGATAATGGTGGGAATTAGCAGTTCAAACTAAGTTAGAACAATGTATGGAATGGGAGGATTTTGAATAATTTTTTAACAAGAAATTCTATCCTCACACCTTTCAAATTTCTCGAAAAATAGGGTTCTTCATTTTGACGTAATAGAATCTCTCAGTGATAGATTATGTGGATAAATTTTTTAATTTCTTCCACTTTTACCTAGAATTTTTGGTAAGTCCATCCTTTAAGGAAAACATTTTTTAGTCAGGATTATGACTAGAAATTAACTCAAATATTTTCATTCTATGTATTATCTATTACACAGATATGGTTAATAGAGAAACTATAACATAAAAGGATATCTCTAGAAATACAGTTATAGGAATAATTTTTATTCCAATGGGAAAATGTGGAATCTCCAATGTTGGGAACAAGAATAGGAGTGACACCTATTCCCAAGGGGGTGTTATATCTTCTAATTTGACCATTGGATCGTTCAACATTCATCCTCAACTAGAGAGTAAGCCTGTATTTTTTCAGTGTGGAACTTTTGAGCATATGATGTGAGATTGTATGAAACCACTTAGAGCCTATCACAATTCCAATTTGATAGGACATCTTCAGCACTATTATCATAGTGCTCCAAGGTCCTATGATAGAGATACATATCATGCTTCTCGGGCATCGTATACTTTGACAGGATGAGTGGAGAACAATAATTCTTATTTTTAGAATAGGATGATCCAAGGTGATTATAGGAACACCATGAATCCTCAATCAGTGCAATATTAATAAGGTAATAAAGAAAAAATTGTGGGATGTAAGAAATTTTATGGAGCTAAGAAAATGACTATAGATTATCAATATGGTCCTTTGACCATGAGAGGAAATTATACCCTTATGCAATATTTGTTTGATATAGGCACATCCCACTCATTTATTTCTTCTCGTTCTATTGATAATATGTATTTTTATATTGAGATAATTTCTTTTATTTTAAAACTTCAAAATCCTCTTGGCCAAAGAGAATGTTGAGCCTTTATATGCAACGCTTGTTCCATAACTATTGATGGGGATAAATTGATTTTTAATTTTTCTATGCTTAAAATGGATTTATAATACTTGATTTTGGGTATGGATTGGTTGACATCATTCATGTCCCATATCGACTATTATTTCTAAAATATTAGTTTCACATATCTGGATGGTATCGAGCATCTCTTTAGAAGAGATTAGGGTGTAAAGGATAATAAAGTAGGGCTTGTGGCATTGATGGTTGAAACCATCTCTTATCAGTTGGGAGTGTATAACTTGGCATCTATGGATGATATTGGTAATTGTGATATTCCAACTATTTTTGATTAGTTTCCCGATGTTTCCCCATGAATTTCTTAGGGTTTCCGCCCAAAAGAGAAGTGGAGTTTACCATTAATATCCTACTAGGGATCAGTCCTATCTTCCTTCCATATTATCGGATGAGACCAATAGAAATGTGCGAATTGAATGTTCAGTTAAAAGATTTGTAAATTTAAGGGTCTATTTGACTAAGTACATCTCCATGGGAATAACCAATTCTATTGGTGAAGATGGAAGATGAAAATCTTATATTTTTGTGTGGATTATCATGAGATTAACCAAATTATAATAAATAATTGGTATCATATTCCATTGATTCTACAAATCAGCCTTTTAATAACACTAATAAAATGGATTTATTAGGGATATTGAAGTGATGATAATATAAGTGATGTTAAAGGGTTAGCATTAACAGTGCTTGTAAAAAGTGCGGATAAAGGCCCCTTTATCAGTGCTAAAACAAATCACTGATAAAGGGTTCATTTATCATCTCTTTTTTAGTGTTGATAAAGGCCCCACTTTTAAAAGGTATAATTTTTTTTCACCCCCCCCCCCCCCGTCCATTTTATCAGTGCTCCCCCCCCCCACCACCACCTACTTTATCAGTGCTTCCCCTAGCCCTTTATTAGTGCTTTAGAACGTTCCCCTGCCTCCATTGAGATTCGAACTTAGGACCTCCAGATTATAAACCAGGGCCTTTTCCACTCCCCTATACTATTTTTTTTACATTTTAAAATGTCTATATATTTATATATATTTCATTATATTTTTTTATCCATATGTTTATATATGTGTTTATATATATGTTTTTATATATATGATTATATATATATTTATATTTTTATATTTTTATATTTATATATTTATATATTTATATATTTATATATTTATATTTTGAATACATATCTATTTATATTTTTTAAAATGGATATTAACTCTAAAAACCCATAAAATACATAAAAACATCAAGAAACTCTGAAAACCCTAAAACCCTTAAAACACTAAAATTACCATAAATTATAATCTAATAGTATGTTTCATCACAAAAACTATTAAAATCAAAGATCAGGATATGAGATGTGATATGATATGTGGTACAAGCTTAATGGACATTTGAATTGAAAGTTATAGCCGTTTGAATTTTAAGTAAGTGGGGTACCCCGACTAAAATCTCAATTTTGGAGGCCTTTTGGGAATTTTGTCAAATAAAAATTAAAAAGAAAGCTCTTTTACCTCAGTACTATACCATATATTTCATAGATATCATCACAATATTTTATTTGATATGTGGTAGAGCCCAAATGGACACTCTGATCAAAATTTATGGTCGTTTGAAGTTTGACTTAGATTTTTGACTTTTTTTTAACTGGAGTATATTTTATTCCTTTAATTATTATACGATTTAAATTATATTGTGTTTTTATCTCATTTCATAAGAATCTATTTTACTAGTTGTGGAACTAAAATAGTATCTCGGATGAAAGTTTTTGATCTTTTCATGGTTTTTAGGGGTTTAAAGGGTTTTTCACATTCGACAACCTTTTAAAGTGCCATAACTTCTGAATGGGGTGTCTGTTTTCCCTATACCACATATAAAATCGAATAATGTGATGATATATATGCCTTGGTGACCCATGGGAACACTTATTCAACTTTATTGAGGCCAAAAAAGGCTCATATGGCCTCCAAACGTCTATAACTTCTGTTATGGGTGTCCGTTAATGAAATTTAATTTTTTTTAAATGTACCCTTTATCAGAGCTAGTAAAAAATAACTGATAAAGGGGGTATATATCAGTGATTCTAAAAAAGTGCTGATAAATACCACCCATTTATCAATTATTTTTTAGAAGTGCTAATAAAGACCAAACTTTGTTAGTGCTTTTTTGAGATGCTGATAAATTCATATTTTATCAGTGCTTTTTTACTAGCACTGATAAAGGGGCCCATTTAATGATACCTTTTTTAGAATTGTTAAATAACCAATTTAACAGTTCTAAAATAATAAAATTTAAAGGACCCCATTAATAATTATTTTTCTAGCACTGATAAAGGGGGGTTTTAACAACACTTTTAGCAAGTGCTATTAGAACCCTAGTGCTAGATAAATCTAGTTTTATGGTAGTGCATGCATTGATGATTTGTTTGATCAATTTTGTGGATCCTAGTGGTTCTAAAAAATTTAATTACATTCAAGATATCTCCGATTGTGATTTTGGAAAGAGTATATTCTTGAAAACACCATTAAAAAGTAGATATGGCCAGAAATATTATTTCATTATGATTTTTTCTCTTATGAATGAACCGGTAGTCTTTATAAAATTGATGAATCAAATATTTTAGAGATATTTGGATTCATTTTTTTGGTGTTTTTTTAGTATTTATTTTTTTATTTTTTGGACAAAATCAGATCATGAGAAACACTTGGTGATAGTGTTGGGTATCTTACATGAACATTGTCTGTATACCAAGTTATCAAAATGTGATTTTTGGATACAAGAGGTATGTTTCCTTGGCCATGTCATTTCTAAAAAAAGTTTTCCTATTGATCTAGAAAATATATAAGTTATTATCTCATAAAATCCACTAAATAATGTCTTTGAGATACATAGTTTCCTTAGTAATAAGGGATAATACAAATATTTTGTACGTGATTTTCCACGTTTGGCATCACCAATGACAACTTTGATGAGGGAAGGAATTCCTTTATAGTTGAATGATTAATGTCATAAATCCTTTCAATAACTTAAAGTTAGACTTGCATCATCACCTATCCTCACATTTTCAGAGTCTGGATAGGGATATATAGTCTATTTTGATGCATCGGGGTCTGGGTTGGGATGTGTTCTCTTGTAGGGAGATCATGTTGTTGCTTATGGTTCATGACAGTTACAGTTTCATGAGAAGAACTACCCAACACATGACTTGGATTATCTATTATGTTCCATGCATTAAAGACTTGGGGGTAATTACCTATTTGGTAAGAAATTCATAGTGTTTATGCATCATAAGTGTTTGAAACACATTTTCTCTCAAAGATATTTGAATTCAAGACAGTGCAGATAGATAGAGTATCTTCAAATGTTTAAATTTAACTTTATGTATAATCTAAGTAAAGAGAACACTTTGGTGGATGCATTGAGTAGAAATTCATATACTCAGTTGGATAAAGAGTCTTCAAACTAGTGGAAACTAATTTCATTGATAGTGGATATGTATCTATAATGCGCAGACCAGGCTAGTGTTGCAGTTTTCTTTCCATCTTTATTTGCTCATGATTTTTTTGGAGTAGGTTATAGTTTCTTAGATATTTGATCATTAGTGTGTTACTATGAGTTCAAAACTCAATGGTGGGGAGAGAAATGAGGGTTGGAAGCTGGATGGAAGTTCAGTTATATAGTTTAGAGATCGGATATTCATACCTTTGGATTATTAGGAACAACTTATTAGTGTCTACCACCATTTGAGATGGTTTTTTCACCCTAGGATTTAGAAAATGAATAAAGTAGTAAAATCAAAGTTATTTTTCGTTGGCATAAAAATAGCTATAGAATAGTATTTTCCTATATACCTCACCTGTCAACAGGTAAAGGTGGAACACCAATGACCAGTAGGTATGTTTTATTATTTACCGATCCCCATGTGGAAATGGGAGCATATATCCCTGGATTTTTTAACATGTATACCAAGGATGGTTAGGAAACACAATTATGTATGGGTGAAAGTGGATAGGCTCACAAATTTAGCTTAATTAATCCAAATTCATGAAACCAATTTAGTGGAATACTTGATAAAAATCTAAATTTGGGAAATTGTAAATATGTATAATATTCCAGTATCAATTGTATCAGACAGAGACCCCAGTTTTATGTCTCATTTTTGGAAATCCTTACAGAAATCCCTTCAAACATAGTTTTCTATGAGTATATCTTATCACCATCCAATGGATGGATAGTCTGAATGGATAACCAAAACATAGGAGGACATGCTTAGGGGTTGTGTGATGGATTTTGGTGGATCATGGGAGGATCATTTACTATTAGTGGAGTTATAATATAATAAAAATTACTATGTCTAAATAAATAAGGATCCTTTTGAATCATTGCACTGGCATCTTTTTCATTCTCCACTTTGTTGGGTGGAAACATGTGAGACTTCACTAATTGGACCAAGCCTTGTACAATATACAATATAGAAGATTCAGTTGATCATAAAGACAATAAATACATCTCATGGACTTCATTAATTTTATAAGATTCATTTTTTATGACTTTTTTCATTTGAGGTGAGTGATCATTATTCTTGATAATCTCTCCAAGGCTTGGTCATTGACGTTTTGGTAAGAATAGAAAGTTATATCCTCAATACATAGGCCCTTTTAAGATACTTGAATGAGTTTATGAGGTGCAATATTGGTTATATTTTCCTCCAAGGTTTAGTTCAGTGCACAATGTGTTTCATTTGTCTCAATTAAGTAAGTTCTAACCTAATATTGACCATTTGATTTGGTGGGATCACATTGACCTAGATCTTGAAGCTATATTGATTCATGTGTTAGTATAGATTGTGGATATGAAATTGAAGATAATGTATGGGAAAATCATTAGTCTACTACAGTTTTTATAAAAACATGGTCAGATTTAGTAAGAAATATTAGTGTTAAAAGGAAATAGTGGATCAATAGCTATAAATCTTAGAATACAATAAGGCTTTCTACTTTTTGAGGATGGAAATACCAATGGTGGGGAGAATTTAGCACCCTCTTTTTAGGTACATAACACTTTATTTATTAATTTTAAGTATATATAATTATCTTCTTAATTTTAGGTAGGTTCATAGGGTTTTTTCATGCTTTGGAGGATTTTCTAGAGATGCATATTTTGGGAAAGGTTAGTACAAACCATTAACCCCATATAAAAACTATGCGGATATTGATAAGAAACTATGCATGTATGGTAGAGGGTAAAAGTATAGTTGGTACACGATTTTCTTATTCAGGCGATCCAATTGTGTGAGGGGTTGGCTTAATTTAGTAGCACCGCATGGTTGGTGCACTATTTTCAGAACCATGCAGCATACAATTGGCCCTCCATAAAAATTAGATCTAATCCAAATTATCTCCTTCAGAACTCATTTTTCCCTAATTCTCCCATAACATGAATTCTTTTTTCTTCCAAGGTATGAGATATTATCCCCTTCGATCTAAGAGTGGTCCTTACATGAATTAAAGTGTGTTGGAGGGCCGGATTCAGTGGTAAGTGCTCGTTATTCATTTTTCTTGTCCATTCTTCTTAGATCCAAGGTTCATATCTCTCTATAAACTATATATCTATCATGTTATGGATATATCTATGTGTTGTGGATTTGTTTTATGATAAATTATTGTTGGATCTAATGAAGGGAATGTGTTTTTTGATCATATCTTGAAGTTTTGTTGTGTTTCCATTTCTTTTCGCTAAGGTTTGTGAGGTAGGGGGATTCTCTCTCGACACCTCTTGATTAGAACTTGAATTCATGGTTTTAAACTAATTTATTTAAATTAAATAATTTTATAAATCATGTTGTGGTTTGAAAAAAAGTCTCATTTTGATTGTGGTTTTAGAAATCATTGAAATTTGGTGGATTTTTGGAAAACTCTCTTTGGGGTAAATTTTAAAATGGTGATTTTAAAAATTTTATTTTGTTTTGGTACATGTGAAGTGTTTTTTGAAATACTTTAAAGAAATAATTTTTTTTTTGGAATGGATTGGCATGGGTATTTTTCATACATGGATGGAATGAGTTCATTTGAATTAAACACGAACTTGGGTAAGGGGTGTGGGACATTAGGGCACCTGGTATGGGTTACCCTGTGATGACTTGGTAGATTAGTGAGAGCTTTATCATGAGTATAGAAATATCCCATGGGTATTCATGGTGTGTGTGTAGATATGGTTATGGGTATGCCAAATAATAAGGAATGTCTTCAGAACATGATAAATTGTTTTTCTTGGTAAAATTTTATGGATTTGATATATATTTTTTTAAATTGATTTTAAGCTATTTTATATAAATTTTCTAACAATTTTTTTCTTATTGGTGTGATTTGGGAAGTCATTGGTAAATCGTACTAGGTTAATACTCACCCCCTTCTTGGGAACTATTTTGGGTTTGCAGATTTCATCTATCAAGACACTAGTAAAGGTAATCTATCTCATTTACTTAGTGACACCTCTTGATACCATGGTAATGAATTGTTGAGTTAAATCCTAGAGAATTTTGGGAGTTGTTGGGTTAATGTAACTTTGGTGTATTTGAGTTTTATCAGTTATTTAGGTTTCCTTCAAGTCTGTATTTTGGTTTCTCCTTGTACTCTGATGTGGTTTTTGTTATGGTTATATTGATTTTTATTATACAATCATACATCATATATATTTTTGGATGTGTAAATACTTTGATTTTTTTCATATATTACTTTTGAATTTTGTATGAATTATTTTCAGAGCTAAGAACTAAAACAACATGAGATTTTGAGTACTGGTGCACCCAAAATTTAATTTTTAAATATAGTAAGTATATTAAATATCATGAATGCACATTTTTTTGAAAATTGTAATAACTTCTAGAATAATTCTCATATTAGAAATATGAGGTTGTTGTTGAGTTCATGGAATGGTTTTTACCCTAAGAGTGACATAATCCATGTCAGTGTTGGGTGTTAGGATTGAGAACCTTATTGGGAGAGTAATTAAATAAATTTAATTATATTTATTTGATTATTTGATTAAAATCCTACACCAAAATTTTCCTTATGAATACACTTATATGGGAAAAAATCTAGGGTTAGCAGCATAACCCAAAAAATTGAGAGGAGCTGTTGAAGAGGAACATTAGGGGAGATCTTAGTGAATGACATCTGATCGTATCGATATCTATGATCATTGTGCCATTAAAGTTCATGAATCTTGCCAAATATGGTAACACATAAACAATCTTCACCAGTGATCGATCAAAATTCCAAGTAGGAAGTTGTTTTCTTTGGATTTATCCTCTTTGATTTATTCCTACGAAGAACATGAATCAATCAAATAATGAATTGATTCATGGATTATGTGTATTATGGGTATGGGATAGATATTATCTGAGATAGGGGATTTATTTGTTGATTATGTTATATCTATTAATTCTTCATTCTAATAAAAATGAATCAAGGCCAACATGAAAATCGGTCGAGTTCTATTGCTCATGTATTTGGATTATTCATTTCTTCCATCATTATTTATTCTTTGTGGGTATTTCCATTGGCCTATGGTTCGATGAATATCTAGAAATTAATCATTGTGCACTTGTTTCTTGGTGAAATGGATTGATACCACATATCCGAGTTTGGTTTCATTATGGGATCAAGATATGAAAATGGATGATCATTCGAGGATGGATTTAGTGATATTCATTCTCGTATCTCAGCATGTGATGACGGTGTGGCTTGGTGGATTATTTCCAAGAAGATCAAGGCACGATCTCCAGTGATCAGGTGACAGAAATACTTGGTTAGACAAGTTTTTCAATCTCCTAGACTTATTATTGATGGAACCATGAGAAAAAGAGGTGCAGGAATATACAGAGGAAGAATCGAGAATTCTATGAAATTTTAGGTTACATGGAATGTAATCCAGAATTACAATCTATGTGGGACCCCCTTTTCAGTGCTAAGGCTTTCATGAGAAGATAGTTATCACACTATATGTGATAGATTTCACACTATGTGTGACCATTACATGGTGGCTCGACATGTACCTAAGTAGGTACATGAAAACAACTAGAAGTACATGGGCTGAGAGACTTCATGTACTCAGGTATAAACATGACCATCTGGAAAATGGCATGGTCAGGAGTACATGATCTTGAACTCTCTATGTATGTAAACTCAGACACATGCAGAGACCATGATACATGGATAGGACCTGATTCCGAAGGGACACATCATGTACTTCTAGTACATGTCATTTACTTCTTCAAATGTGGATTTTATCCCTTTTCCTCTTTATCTTGGACATGTTCCATTAGGGTATGTTCCCATGATCCATTACTTGAGGGTTTATTATGAAGTCACATCCTATGAATAGTATGGAAATCCCTTTGAGGAACCTATATCTTGGATAGAGTTTTCAAAAAACCTCTATGAGACTCGGAATGAGATCCCCTATCATCATAAGTTCCCTATGTGGATTTCTTGGTATCAATGCGACCAACTCTATTTGGGTGTTGATCTCCTACTTAGTGGGTTAATATGGATTTGGTTATTGGTATACTCCATTTCATTGGGTGTGATCCCCATATGTGTATCATTATATTCTTAATTTCAGTATATACTACTTATGATGATACCTGACAAGCATGAAATCTTGGATGTATGCCAGCAATGCTATCTAAATCATGGAGTGTGTTCTCCCTGATGATTGCTATGTGGAACGTTCAAGTAGGAATCCTAGGATGGAAATATGGTTGGGATCTTACTGGAGAATATGTGTCTTTTATGAGTATATATGGATGTTCTTGATATATATGTTGTGATCATATAAAATAATTATGATAAAATCATGAATTAAAAATATGTTAAACCATTTACTTGGCCAAAAACTCATTTAAGGAGTCAAAAATTCATTTAAAATTAATCGTTTGAATTTTTAAATCTATGCTTGACTTTCTGTAACCTAAGTTTTGTTTTATTCTTATGAAAAACTATTTTGGTCCTTTTAATTTAATTAAGTATTCACAATGAAACATTGAGTTTTGGATTGATTTTAAATTAATATAACTCAAATTTTTTATCCATTAACCATGAAATATCATGGTATCAATAATATACAAGATTTTAGTGTAAATTTATTTAAGATTAAAAGGGTATTTTTCTAAAAACTGCTTTTATTACATTAAGAATACTTTTATTAAAATTAATTTTTTCCACTTATGGAAATTAAATATTATAAATTGGTTTTTATATTTATAATAATCATATAAAAAATAATATGTTTAATTTCATTTTTATTTATAAATATTTGTTACCATGGAAACATTTAACCCCCATGGTGAAGGGAAAAGGGTTAAAAGGGGGTTAAACTTAGGGATAAGAAAACAATTCTCACTAAAACATTTCTTAATTTTTTTGGTTTAGTGTAGTTTAGACCCAAATAATTTCACCTTTAAAATTTTGAAATTTAGTTTCCCTTTCCTTGGAAAATTACATTTATATTATTTTAAAGTTAAAAGTATTTACAAAAGTACCCCTCCTATCACTTATAAAAGGATCCCTCCTCCTCCCCTTTAATTATTAACAAAAAATTATAAATTTCCCAAATAATGTACCATATTTCCTTCCCTAACAATATTATCCTACTCTCTTGAGCTTCTGGTCTAAATAAGAATCCATAAATCTATTATTTCCAAGAGGTCATTCAAGAATAGATTCGAGCTCTCAAAGTAAGCGATATCTTCTTCTTGATTTTTATTATATATATTCATCATCTACCTATTATTGAATATAATTTATCACTTTCATAACATGTTTTTTAAAACATTAGTTTTCTATAAAATTTATATTATTATTATTAAATAGGAAGGTCTTACTTATACATTTGTTATAACTGGCCCTTGTTTCAGCCAGTTTTACCACCTGTATAAACGATGTTACAATTTTTTTGTCATGAATGATTAAGTAATGTTATATAGTGGTAATATTATGTAAAATTAATTAATTTTATATGTTTTAATTATTAATTAATGGTTATATACACATTTTTATTCACTAATAGAATCAATTCTTTTTAATGAATCGAATTTTATAAAAAATGAGATTTTTTAATCTTTCAATGTGAATCATCACCAAAGGTTCCACAAAGTGAACATAGAACTCCTGAAATATATCAAACTCATAAAATAAAACTTCATGAAAATTATTTAAATGATTAAACCATGACCAATTTTAATGTATTGTAACTGCTGAACTAAAACATGCATGTAAAGAAAAATAATTAAAAAACTATTGAATTCAAAAAAGAATTATTAATAAATGGTTAATGATAAAGTATAAATGAATGGTGTATAGTAATATAAATATAAATATGTTTCTCATATATATTAAAAATAAAAATAAATTTATTATATTGGGGGTTAGGATGAATCTGATAAAGCACGATTCTAAGGAAAGGGTTTCTCGTCTCAAACTTTCTTCTTTGGGAAATGATTTGAATTATGAACCTATTTCCATTATATGGCTTATATGATTACTCTTTTAAATATTATATCATGATCCAAACTATAATAATTTTAATTAAAGTTTCATTTCAATTTCTCAATTTCAAGTGATTTTAATTCAAGTTTTATACAATCCGCAAGGGTTTCTTTTTCTCAATTTTAATTTCTTGAGACATCTTTCATGTTGTGCACCATGTTTTATTTTATATGGTGTAATTAAAACCACATGAATTTATTTTGAAATAGTATTTAATTTAGTTCATGGTAATTACATAACCATATCATGTTCTTACTTTCAATGTATTTTGATTTGAAAGTTACCAAATCCCTAAGGGGTAATTTTTTAATCTCACTTTTTATTGGGATTATTTTTATTTTAATTTACATAGGAGGATTATATATTATTTATCTCCTAAACCACATATTTTTATGATGTCCCGAAATAATTCCTTGATGGTATGATTAAGATGCCTGATATTATGTATTCCATCACAATGAAATTAGTTATTATTTTTCATGTGATTATTTACATTATTATGTTATCCATGGATATATAACATGATCATGTTACAAGTTACATGGAATTATTTTTTTATTATTTATTCCTATAATATTATTCATGCCTTGTTACTTTTATTATAAATACCCTTACTGAGCATTTAATCTCAAACTTCTTCTATTTCCATTTCCTTGGGTTATGAAGAATATTAATACATGTGATATTTCTAAAAAAGAGTAATTTGTGGAGATTTTTTTGGTATATATTGTGGAATTATTATGGAATAAGAAAATTTGTGTATAATGAAAAAGATTTCCATTGGGTAATAAACATATGGTTTTCTTTAAGTAATGGTTTTTTTAATTCCCTAAATCATAAAACCTAATAATATGATGGATATGAAGGTTACCCAATAATTTTTTTGATGTTTCATTTAGGGATGGTTAAAATTGGGTCTCATCAATTCATATTAAGACAGTATGTATAGATTATGATTTTAACACTTGATCCAGGTTTTTGGGTCTAAGGCATCACACCATGACTATAATATAGACACTTTATATTTAATATTGAAATTTTTTCTAGAATATATTGGTTTTTGTAAGAAATAAATTGGAGAGAATTCCATAATAATTCTAATCACAATTAGGATTTAAATGAGTAAATATTCAGGTGGTTTAAATAGTTTTATCTATGATCTATTTAAATGATACTTCAAAAGTGATGATGATAGAGGTTTTGAAGGTTGAGATTTTAGGAGAATAAAAGTGTCAATAATTATGGAAATAATATTTACATAGTTTTTTAATATATATTATAAGAGGAAGAATATTTAAAGATATAGAACCTGATATGGTATTTATGATTATTATCTAATTATCGAAGAAGGAGACCCAAAACTCCTATCATTGAAAGTAACCCTTTGTGAAGAAAAAAAAATAAGATCCAACATTGAGTGTCAAAAGATAATTCATGTGCATTGAATAATAATAGGAGGATGAGGATGAAAAAAATGACCTTTACTTATGTTGAATACCATTCAATATAAAGAAGAAGTTTAAAGAAACTAGTCTATGATATTTATATATCATAAAGACTGAGGCCTATGATATATATATTGTAAGTTTGGATATATCTGTGTGATTATTATATGAGACAGTCCTAGATTTTGTTTCACAATAAGGAAAGAGATCACATTATTTGTGTTAATAAAGATAGATTCTACATTCCAGATCATCTTCAAGAGGATAAGGCCACATATCCAGTTTTTTTATATAAATTTATAGTATATTCTATAGCCTAATCTATACAATTTGGTGATTTCCTTATGTATTTTTAGTTCCCAGATTATGGTTAAAAGGGCATACCCTTTTCTAGGTTCCATCTTGATAATAAAATAGGGATTTTGTTTCCATGGGAAAAAAACTACAACAAATATGGGATGTAGTCATCAATATTTTAGGTGAACCTTGTTAACAAATCCAAGTATTCTTTATTGTGTGATTTCCTGTTTGATTATGTATATGAAAAAAAATTAAGGTAAGACTAAGAGATCCATTCAATGAAGAAGTGTATAGGTAAAATGGATAATGTTTAATTGAAGGAAGTAACATCAGTACTAATTCGCATCCCCCCTCTAAGTATTGGTCATATCTCAGGTGATCCTAACAATTATTATCAATGCATTGGTTCCACCTCTAATTAGATTATCAAAAATATCAAGATATAAATATTTGAAGTTTTATTTTCTATTTAAAAGTAAATGTCAATCACATAATTAGAGAATATGTATCAAATATTAATCAGAGTTATATTTCTTCTAAGTCTTTGAAGAATAAATACAGGAAAGATTTCCAAAAGGTGATAACGATATCCATATTATAAAGATATGAAGAAAATTTAACTTTTATTTTATATAATTAATATTGTATTATACTACTCATGAATATATAATAATTGGTAGAAAAAACACTGGTAATATGATAGAAAATTATTCTACATTAGGTTCTTTACAACCCTTACATGAAAATGAGGCAACTGTTATATATCATTATGGTTCCTATGATGAACCAAGAATAAGTGTGGAGATCACATTTCTATATAGTAGATTTATAAATCATATAATTAATCATATACCTACTTGGAGGAAGCCCCACATAAGTTACCCAAATATGTATCCCTATTTACATTTGGTGCTTTTAAAGAATTTTATGGGGAGATCACCCACCTTGATGAAGAATTAGAGATGAAGGAGAAGGACTTAACACATAATTAATTATTGTAAAAAATATCACTAAACAACTTGAAGTAAAAAATTATAAGAAATTTTGAGCTTATGGAAAAATGACCTAGATTTTAGAAGGAGTTTCTCAAGGAAAATCAAGAGAAATAAGAATATTTAAAAAGGGATTGAGAAAGAGCCCCGTGATTTGGTTGAAAAGAAAAAGGATATCATTGATATCAAAAATACATTTATATAAGTCAAGGAAAATAAGATAAAATATCTCTAAAATGTTTTGCAATAAAAGATTAAAATTCATGAAGATAATGATAAATTTGTTGACAGGAACAAAAGTGTGTGTGAAGAAAAAATAAAATCAATAGAGGATGAGAAAAACATCCTAAATATGAAATATATTGAATTGGAAGTTGTAACACCCCAAAAATTATACAAGAATAAAATTTTATTGGATAGTGTTTGTTACATGCAATACCTAGTTATAATTCATTACATGGAACAATGAATTTCTTTGATGGATTGCATTACATGCAAGACTGAGTTTTACCAAACAATAATATACTATTAATATTATTTTTAACACCAAGTCATTAGAATAGAGGGAATAAATAATATTAAATAAATTATAAAAAAATGTATTTTACACATGTTTATTAATTATATATTGATTAGTAATAAAATAAAAATCATTTAAATGAAAAGGAAATGTTTTTTTTTTGAAAAATTGTATTTTTTATAAAAACAGATTAGTAGTGCTCTGTGCGCATATTTTAAAATTATTTTTTTACCAATTTCTTAAAATTTATATGAAAGAATAAACTTCATTTTTGAAATTTTAATATCAAAAATATCTTTGGGTAATTTTTTAGGATTTTTCTGGAAGGTTTCATTTTTGATGAATAGTAAAAAAAATACTAAATTTTAATTGAAAATTGTTTTTCCTTTTAATAATTTATAATGATAGATTATACCATACAATTTTTTTGAAGTAAAATTAGTTAAATTATATATAACTAAATCTAATTTAGTTCATTTTAATCATTTTCATATTGAATTTAGATATAAAAATTTTGTAAACTTTTGAACATTTTCACTTTAAAAACATGTTCTCTCATCAGGTATGTGAGATTAATTTTAAATTATATTTTTCCACATATGTGAATTAAATTTTTAAAAATGGATTATTTGAATCATAATAATTTTTCATTTCTAATAATTTCAACTTAATTTATTGCCAAAATGAATACTGAATGCTATTAAAATTAATTACCGTAGTTAAGTTAAAAAATGATTTTCTGAGGGATTAAATAAAAAAGATAAGGGTATAAATAACCTATAAACTTGTCCTAAAACTATTTTATGGACATATTGCGACCATAAAACCTATAAAGTTCGATAAAGTTCCATTTTATACCCTTTTTCATATGAAAAACTTGGGAGAACTCAATTATTTCCAAAACTACCAAGTGTGTCATCTCCCCTACTTATAAATGGCCACCCCCTCTCCTCTATTCTTCACACCTTAAAACCACTTTTTCGTTAATACCTGTACAAATAACATTATAAATTAAAACCCCACACCATCATATAATCCTTATTTTGGGAATAAATCAAACCTTTTAAGGCTTTAGTGAAAACCTAAGGAGGATACCCGAATATGAGGTAATGTTCTTCAACATGCGTCTTTATTTTACTTCTTTCTCCACCTCCTTAAATTTTTATTAAAACCTGATGATATTATAAAATAATCATATTAAAAATATTTTTATGTTGTAATAATGATTTAATGACCAAAAACTATCACCACTTTCATCAAATGGTTTATGAAATAACCATTCGTGTGTGTGGCGGACTACCGCCCCGTGAATCTATATCATTCATTTTTCCATTTACACCTCTCAAGGATGGTTATGATGATGGATATAAAGTAAATATAGTATATTTATCATATATTTATACCTCCTGAGTCGCTATATCATGTATATATTTTTATATTCCATTCTGTAGGAGATAGAATAACGTCGATCATGTGTACAGTATACAATAGTCTCTCGAAGCGATGTGATTTGTCTTTCACTAACGCTTCACATAGAAGATGATAAAAATAAATTTAATGATTATATGTGATATACATGAAATTATTATGATATTAATTACATATTTATCATTCTATAAATATAATATATATGATTTTATTTCTTTTCTTTTCACTCATGTAAATATGATAACATTGTTCGTGTATTTATTGACTACCGCATTAACAGAGAGATGTGACTCTATTTTAATAAACACACCACATGGATAATATATATAAGTATATGGTAGGATATTGATTATATTATTATCATTATTTAATTGTAAAATATTATTTACCTTATTTCCATAATGATCGGTGAAAAATGAAAATGTTACTCATGCATACATACGACCTACAATCTCGATGATTGTAACGTACTTAATTTTTCATAATAATCATTCATGGATGGTTTTAAAAGTAAAATTGATATAAAAATATGAAAATTATTTCATAATTTGTATTCTGGTTATGATATAACTATATAATATATGAAATAATCGGTTCATTTATAATGAAACACGCATGAAAAAATAGAACAATTAACACCCAAAATAATGAAAATAATGAAATATTATTAATGAACTAGTAATAAGATATTATAAAAGGATAATATATGAGATTATAAATATCAATATGGTTCTGGAATAAGTTAATAACATTTTTAAAAACACTATACACGAGTTTAAGGCAAGTTCAACCAAAATTAAGAATGATGTAAGGGATTCCATCTCAATTTCATTTCATTGAGGTATATTATACTGTAATGCACATAATTTATTTTATGTTATGTATATACTACCACATTGACAATTAATATCATTAATAATACATTTTCCATGGTATTTTAAGATTTAATTTGAATTATTTCATCTAATTGGTTTGAAATTAAAAGTTACCAAGTGGTAAATAATTTTATAACCTAATTTATTATCATTGGCTTATATTACTCCATCATTGTATTTGATATTCTAATATTATGTCTGTAATGACTTTTTACTATATAATATTTTATTTCTAATTATTTTATTTGTATTTAAATTTGATACACATAATTGATTCATTGATTAATTCTTACTTAAACGTTATGAATGTTTAAAGGGATTATTTCACAATCACAGTCTAATTGAGATTATTTATTCTTGAAGAAAATTATTTGATCATTGTATAATAAATCCATTTACTTTTCTTATCCTATGGTTGTTGAGTAAATAAGGTTATCTTATGACTTCTCCATTCCTTGTGGTTTTTATGTTTTTAAAATCAAAAACACATTTTCTTATGTTCCAAATTTTTCATTTAGTTTTACTTATAGTTTTTTCATTCTGTTATACTTACATAATTCTCATTATGTTTGCTTACAGAAATACCATTCTATTATACTTATAGAATTATCATTTTTCTGTACTTAAGAATATTTCATTACGTTTACCTACAGATTTGACATTCTGTTTTCATGATACTGATTCTAGTACAAATGTCATGTTTTTTTATGATATCGATTCTAGTACAAATGTCTAGTTGTTTTCATGATACCAATTCGGGTAAAAATGTAATGTGATTTTCTTGACACTAATTCCAATACAAATGTCTTGTTGTTTTTACGATACCAAATCTGGTACAAATGTCATACTATTTTTCATAATACTGGTACCCAAAAACCGTGATACCATTTTTCTCAATCTGATTGTTGTATTCTCTTAAAATCCATTTTCTTTATAATGTTAGATTTGTTTAATGTATCATTCCAATGTTATCAAATTATAAGTTTTTCCTATACTTAAATTTAACTTAACATAATTTTCTTATATGAAATTATGTCATAAAATATGTTACAAACTAACCGTTGTATGTTTGACACGTTTCCAGGTCCCTTAGAAATTTAAGGAAAATATGACCATTGGAGTGGAGCCAATCATTGGGAAATTTTACCTATAAATACAATTTCGTTTGAAAGTGAAAATCAACTGAGTGAACTTTGATGATGAACAGTGAATAGAAAAGGTATCAATGTTTGTGAAGTGATTTCTAGAGAGATAGGATCTTATAACTCTCAGTGATTCGTGTGGATGTCATGAACAACTTGTTCTAGCATGAATAAATTATTCAGACTTGCATTGTGTAAACTCTGATCATGCTGATTGTGGGCTTCTGAATTTGGAAGACAGAGGTTCTAATTTTCTTCTAAATCAAGGGCTTGTGAGGATAACAAAACAGATACTGATATTCAGATTGAGGGATTACTTGGTTTTTAGTAATACATACTTTCTTGAAAGTATAAATCAAGTAACCTTTATGCAAGGTTGTTGGATACCCTTCTCTTTGGGTTAAAGGAATCTTATTGTTATTGTTTTATATTTCAATTTGTTTTTATTCTGCTACTATTTTAACTTTTTTAAAGTTTGAAAGTATAAATTTATTATACGTTCTAATTCCTTTACTCTGATTATATTAAAGATTCTATATACTTTAAAGAAGAATATTTCTTTTAAGAAAATCTTTCTTAAGATTTTATCTTATGGTTATAAATTTTAAGATAAGGTTTCTTTAAGAGGTTTTGTGAAAGTTTGTTTAACTTTTTTAAACTAAGTTTTCTTAAAGTTAAAAGCTAACCTTAATAAATATATTTCTTTAAGGTTAAGAAACGTTTTTAAGAATGTTCTATATTTACTTTAAAGATCCAAAGAATTTTTTTTAAAGAATACAATTCACCCCCCCCCCCTCTTGTATTTGAGCATATCATTATTCATATTCGATCCTAAAATGGTTCTTAATGATATTTTCAAGAAATAGTACCATTTTTATACTCTTTAGTAATTAAAATGTTTTTGAGAAAATTTGGCTTGATTATTCTCTTTGGTTAGAAAATTGGTTTCTTCCAAAACCATGTTTTATAAAAATGTTTTCAAAAATGATTTTAACCTTTTCAAAATGATTTATTAAATGAATTTTCAATAATTTTTACTCTTTACAAAAAAAAAATCAAAGAAATTTTATGTTATTTTTTTCAAAACATTTCATGTATGGCTTTTACAAAAAATGTGAGTAATATTTTTGTTGTTTTCTGGAAAAATCACTTTCCTAACATTATTATAGTGAAAAAGGAATGTTATTTATTATCTTTTTAGCATGTCAAAAATTACCAACTACCATGATCATAATTTCTTTGATGCTTCATTTTCAATTTTATGTGTATCTTTTTAAAGGAAATGTTTTTAAAACTGATTTTCAAAAAAGGGTTTTCCGAAATGTTTTTCAAAATGAAAAATGTAATTTCCTCAAAAATGTTTTTAAAGATATTTTTATGGTATTTATATTCATCAATGACAATAACCCTTTATTTTTACTCCAGTGGATATATATTGTACTGATACCATCCTTAATCATCCTCTGAATGTTTTATGATCATTTTGACCAAGTAAAGTGTTGACATTCACTTCCATGATCCGTTTTTTAGTCATTTAATTTTACCTGAATTATTCAATTTCATGTGGACATTAAATTTCCCCTAAATATCCATATTATTTATCATGGATATATTTATTTCCTAAACCATATATAATTTCTGAATATGGTGTTATATATTGAATATGAATTGTTTATTTAGAGAAATAATAATAAATGTGTGTTATTTACTTGATATGGATATTTGATAAGGCATGTTTTTTATGAATTAAATTTATTATTAGATATATAAGTAATGATTTGGATAGGTGTGACATGGATGGGACCTGGTTATACCTAGCTCCTCGATGGATTAGTATTCTAATGGGACGAATCAGTTGTCTGGACTTAATAAAGTGGATTTTCACCAAATAAGTTTTAAACCATCTTATGAAAGGTCTTGGTGGTAAAGTTATCATGTACCTGGGAAACATGGTGTCTAATAATTAATCATTTCCTTCATTCAGTATTCAATTATTACTATATGGGATATTTTCACTGTGATATTATCTTTAGATGCATTTCATTATCATTTATTGATTAAATGGAATGCGTGTTTAGTAATTTTACTTTCCATATTGTTTATACTTATTGAATCATGATTACTTATATTGTACTTATCCCTTACTAAGAATTTGATCTCACCCTTATTTTGTTTCCTTTCCTTAAGACTCCATGAAGTTTACTATGACAAGTATGCAAGGATATACTATATAAAATAAAGTTATTCTCAAGAGAGAGAAATTATGTTGTAATTTTTTTAAACAAATATAATATAAGACTCAAGTATGTATCTAGTTTACTAATACTACTAAACTATTTGGTTTTTTTAGGATATGATTCATTGTATATTACTCTAATGTAATAAATTAGGCACCGGCTCTAGGCCACTGGGTCCTAGGTTGCTATAGTTGGTATCAGAGGAAGTTTAGTAGAAACCTTGGGAAATAGATTAAGGAAAAAATATATTACGGATCATAACCCTGTGATAAAATTTAACGATAATTATAGAAGAATATCCTAATGTTTTTGGTAAGGTAAAGATTATATGGTTTTCTAGAAAATACATCCCTATATGGATACTACAAGTGGACATGGTTCTGGAATAGATGTACCTAGGGGTAATAACTCAAAAAAATTTGCATTGAGCTTGGCTCAAGCATTACCTAGTACACAAAAATGGGCCTCACTATGCACATGGTTTGAAACTCTCATGGGATATGATTAGGATAATTTACATTTTATTTAAAAACCATTATAAAGGATTTTAATATATGATGATAATGAATGAACTTGGATAAAACTATGTTTTCTTATTTTTAAGATAATGTATCAAAACATAAACATCCAATAAATGATTATATGGTTTTCCCACTATGATTATTGTTTCTCACACTATGCTTTGTGGTTTTAGACAATGGATGGAACTTAAATAAATAATGATAACATTGAATGTAAAGAAAAATGTGGTGACTATGAGTAACCAAATTGGATTATAATAGGACTGAAAGATATTGTGATTATACCTAATCCATTTTTCTAAAATATAATTAACAACATATACCTTAAACAACTCCCAAACTCACTAAAGAAGATAAGTATAGAGTCTATTAAGAGATCAAGTGGTGGATACTATAAAGAAAATAAGTCTTGATTTCCATCATATAATAAATTTTTTAGGAGACACCTAAGAAAGTGTTTCAATGGAATGAGAAAATCCTTTTTGTGGAAAATAAGGATATAAAGAAAATATTTTTTGAGGAAAAATGAATAGTATAATGGAAGGAAATAAATCTCATCCTAAAGACCCATTTATAGTTTATTTCCTTAAATTTGGAGAGCATGGGAATTATCCAAATCAATTTCCTCATATAAAAGCTAACCCCTAGACCAAGTAAGGACCTATGTGGAAATAAAATGGATGAAATATCTAGGTATTAGGGTTCAAGAATTAAATTGTTGAAGTATTTTACCAATAGTATCTTGGTTATAAGAACTATAAAACATACAAGGATTATGTTAAATTTTGGACACATATGTAATTAACATTAGAGTTATGGATTACATCATGGTTTATGATTTTAAGATTTATCATAAGTTAAAAATCTTAAACATCCCTTTTAAAATAATTGTACGGCTGGAATATCACAAGGTTAAGGATATTTTGGAAGAAATTATGTAAATACAAACCATTTTTTTAGTACATGTTTTAGTGTAAAAATTATTTGAGTAATAATTAATTTACATTTTATTGACATAAGATTAAAGGTATTAATAACTTTTAGGGTTAATATTATCATTAATAACATTGTAATAATATTCAAATATGATTATTATACCTTATAAAAAAGTAATGTGTATTAAAAACCTTAGTAAAAATGATTGTTAATGATTAATTTTTATTTCAAGGATGATAATAATATTTGTTTAAGGAATTATATATGAATTATATTAATATAGTTTATAAAAAGGAAAAATTGTATGCCAGGTGACAACCCATCAGGTCTGGAAAGGTCGTGGGACTTGAACCCATGACCGAAGGATGATAAGGGTTTAACACCAACCAATGGCCTATGCAATGTACTATTTAACATTTCATTAGTTAAAAAATAAAAAAATAAATATTAATGATGAACCAATAGTGTTACTTTTGAGTTTAAGATATTAATTTATTGGATAACTTGTGCTAACCATATTAGTTTTAGAAAATAGCTATAGAAATATTGAAAGACTTTTCACTATTTTATGGATCACACAATCTGTTAAAAGTAAATTTTAGTGATTTGGGAATAAAAATTTAATTTTTGGATATTCATTTAATGGGTTAAGTAATCGAATCACAACCAAATAATTTTTATATAAACATATCAAGTAAGTATATTTCCTTATATTCTTAGATAGTAAAATAATTCCTAAACATTAGAAAAATAGTCTTGAAATAAAAATATTACCATATTACATTCATATATGATGAATGAGATAGTCTTTTAAATCATCTCATATTTATGGTTTTGATCCCCTTAACTTTCCATTGATCATTCACCTTCTTGTGATCAATGACCACAATCACTCTATAAATATTTATGCTTTTCTTTTGTGTCCACATCTTCAATTTCCACCGATTTTCTTCTAACAAGAAACCTAGTTATGTGTTATTATATATAAAATTTTTAATTCCATATATCTCTTATTAATATTATATTTTAATAACCCATTTATGATGTGAGTTTTTCATTAATGATATTTTCAAATATCAAACCCTTGATTACCGTGATCAAGATTAAATTGCGAGGTTGAAATTTTTTATAAGGTGGGTAGAATGTAACACCATAAAAATTATAAAAGAATGAATTTTTATTGGATAGAGTATGTTACATGAAATATATATTTATCTTTCATTACACATAAAAACATTCTTCTTCAATATCTTGTGTTATATGAAAGACCGAGTTTTACCGAAAAACAATATACTATTAATATTATTATTATCGCCTAGATATTATAATTTTATGAATTAGTGTGATTAACTAAATTATGAAAATATATGGTTTACGCATGTTTATTAATTATTTATTTATTAGTAATAAAATAAGTATCATTTAAAATAAAAAAATAAATATTTTCTAAAGAATAGTATTTTTTCTAAAAAATAGATTTGTAGTGATTTACACACATAATTTAAAATTAATATTACCATTTTTAGAATATTAATATTAAAAAATAAAATCCATTTTAAAAAATTTAATATCTATATTATATTAGGGTGAATTTTTTTATTTTTCTGAAAAGTTCCATTTTTTGATGAATAGTGAAAAATATTGAATTTTAATCGAAAACTTTCTTTTTCTTTAAATAATTTATGATGTTAAATTATAATTTGAATTGGTTTAAAAGTAAAATTAGTTCAATTATATATCAATTAATAAAAAAAATTCATTATAATCATTTTTATACTGAATATATATATATATATATATATATATATATATATATATACTTTGTAAAATTTAGAATATTTCCACTTTAAAAACATGCTTTTTATCACATTTGTGGGATTGATTTTAAATTAAATTTTTCCACATATGTGAATTTAATTTAGAAAAATGGATTCTTTTTTTGGAATAAAAAAATATATAACTTCTAATAAGTTCGAATTAATTTTTTAACAAAATGAATAGTGAATGTAGTAAAAATTAATTACTGTGGTTAAGGTAAAAAATAGATTTACCAAGGGGCTAAACTGAAAAGATAAGGGTAGAAATGATCTATACACTTTTGTAAGAACTATGTTATGGGAATTTTTGTATAATTACAAGTCTAAGGTTAAATAATGGTCTATTTTATACCCTTTTTGAATATGAAAAACATGGGAGCACTCAATTATTTTCAAAAATACCAAATATGCCCTCTTCCTCGCTTATAAAAGGTACCCCCTCTCCTCTCTTCTTTACACCTTAAAAACACTTTGGTTGAGATAATAAATACCCAAATAACTTCCAAATTCCCCCACACCCTCATCCTATAATCCATATTTTTTTCATAAATCCATCCTTTGAAGGCATCAGTGAAAACCTGAGGATGACACCCGAAGAAGAGGTAATATTCTTCAACAAGCATCTTTATTTTACTTCTTTCTCCACCTCCTTACATTTTTATTAAACAATTATGATATAATATCATTAATATATTCCATATAATGGTATGTTTTTATAATAATTTCATGGCCTAAACCCATCTCAAATTCCATTAAATGGTTTATAAAACATCATTTGTGTGTACGGTGGACTACCACCTTACAAACCGATGTCATTCATTTTTTAATTTCCACCTCTCAAGGTTCATTATGATGATGGATCTAGAGTACATATATTATTTTTATACAAATTTTATACCTATTTATTTATTATATCATGTATAACTTTTTACCTTCCATTATTTAGGAGATACAATAATATAGCTCGTGTGTACGGCGGACTACCGCCTTGTGAAGCGATGTGATTCATAATTCACTAACGCTTCACATGGAAGGTGATAAAGATAAATTTAATGATTATATGTGATATAAATTAAATAATTATGATATTAATGACATATTTATCATTATTTTAATATAATATATATCATTTTATTTATTTCCTTTTCACTCATGTAAATATGATAACATCATTCGTGTATGTGTGGACTACCACCTTCACGAAGCAATGTGACTCTTTTTATCACCAAACCACATGGATGATATATACAAGTTTATAATATGATATTAATTATATTATTATTATTATGTAAAGGTAAATTATTACTTACCTTCTTTTCATAATGATCTATGAGAAATGGAAATGTTACTTATGCATATGCACGACCTACCATCTCCATGATCACAGCGTACTTCATTTTTCATAACTATCAGTCATGATTGGTTTTAAAAGTAAAATTGATGTAAAAAATATGATAATTAATTCATTATTATTATTCTTTATATTATATAACTATATAATACGTGCAATAACTAGATCATTCATGAAAAACATTCATGATAAAACAATACAATTAACACCAGAAACACTGCAAATAATGAAATATTATTAAGAAATGGGTAATAAGATGATATAAAAGGATAATATATGATATTATAAATATTAATATAGTTTTTTTATAAGTTAATAACATGTTTAAAACCATTATACTAGAGTTTATGGAAATTTCAACCAAAAGGAAGCATGAGATAAGTGATTTTATCTCAAGTTCATTTCATTGAGGCATATTGTAATGTTATGAACCTAATTTATTTTATGTGGTGCCTACTAGTCCTTTTAAATTAAATATCATGAATACTAAATTATTCATGGTGTTTTAAGTTTTAATTTGAATTTATTCATCTAAGTTAATTTAAATTAAAAGTTTCCAAGTGGTAAAGAAATTTATAACTCAATTTCTATTCATTGGGTTATATTACTCCATCATTATATTTTATATTATAAGATTATGTATGTAATTAATTTTGACAATATATTATTTTATTTAAACTTTTTATGTATATTTATATTTATACACATAATCAACTCATTTATTAATTATCACTGCAACATTATTATCATTTGGAATATTTATTTCACAATCTCATTCTAATTGATATTATTTATTCTTGAAGAAACTTATTTGATAATTGTATAATAAATCAATTTAATTTTTTTATACTATTTTTATTAATGATATTTTTAAGTAATAGTACCATTATTTCACTATTTTGTATATAAAATGTTTTAGAAAATATTTTTAATAAAATCGGACTTCATTTCCATTTTTGGTCAGAAATATGTTTTCTACCAAAACAATGTTTTCTAAACATGATTTAAAAAATGTTTTTTACTTTTTAAAAATGATTTATAAAAGGAATTTTCACCCATTTTTACTCTTTAAAAACTGTTTTCAAAGTAATCATATGTTATTTTCAAAATAATTCTTATTTTATTTTTACCAAAAATGTGAAAGGAATCTTCATTTCATTTTCTAAAAATGTACTTTCTTAACCTTTTTAAAGTGAAAATTGAATGTTCTTTTTTACTTTTATGTCATGTATGGAATTACCCACTTTCATGAACATAATTTATTTTAATATTCCTTTGTAGTTTAATGAGGATATTTGTGAATAAATTATTTTTTAAAAGTGATTTTCATATAAAAGGTTTTCCAAAAAAACAAAATGAAAATGATATTTTCCTAAAGAATGTTATTAAGAACTTTTTATGGTATTTCAGTTTATCAACAAAAAAAATACCTTTATTTTTACTCCAACGGATATATATTATATTTATGCCAGCCTTAATCTTCATATGTATGGTTTATGATCATTTTAACCAAGGAGAGTATTGACATTCACTTCCTTGATCCATTTCTACAGTCATTAAATCTTTCTTGAATTATTCACTTTCCTAATGACATTAAATTTCCCCTAATATCCATATTATTTATCATGGATATATTTATTTCTTAAACTATATATTTTTTCTACATAAGGTTTTCTATATTGAATGTTATTTGTTTATCTGGGGAAATATTGATAAATCTGTATTCTTTACTCGATATAGATATTTGATAAGGCATATTATTTATGAATTAAATTATTTATTTGATATATGAGGAATGATTTGGACAAGTATAAAATGGGTGGGGAACTATTACAGATTTTCCCTCAATAAATATGTAGTCTCATGGGACAGATCAATTGGATAGCCTTAGTTAAGTGGGTTTTCACCCAGTATGTTTTAAACCGTCTTGTGAAAGGTCTAGATGGTGAAGGTATCATGTATCTGGGAAACATGGAATCCAATAATTAAGAATTTCCTTCATTAAGTATTCATTTATTATTATCCAAGATATTTTTACTATGAAATTATCTCTGGATTCATTTTATTATCAATTATTAATTAAATATAATATGTGTTCAGTTATTTACCTTTCCATATTATTTATGCTTATTGATTCATGATTGATTTAATTATACTTAACTCTTATTAAACATTTGATATCACCTTTATTTTTTCATTTCCCTAGGATTCCATGATGTTTACTATGACTAATATACAGGTATATTCTAGATGTAATAAAGTTACTCTCGAAATAAAAAAAACTATGTTGTAATTTGAATACATGTAAGACTCAAGTATATCTCTAGTTTACCAAGATTACTATACTATTCGGTCCTTTAGGATGTGATTCTTTGTATCTTATGATAATGTAATAAATCAAGCACTGGATCTGGGCTACGAGGGTTGGCGTCACTACAAAAGTCATTTTAGAAAATATAGAAACTATTCAATTTGGGTATTCAGAACAATATAAGATAAAATATGCAACCATAAATGTTAATAAGGATATTCTTTATAAAATAACACTATTATATGGTAATAAGATATTTAAAACATTTTATGATAAAATTATTATAATTATAATGCTTAAGGAACCCTTTTTCTTAGAAAAATACTATTTGCACTAAATCGTTTTACATACATTGTTCAAGTCATAATTAAAATTTTTAAAAAATAAATAGGTTAAGAAAAGTAAATAGAAACCCACCATTACATCTATGGTGGGTAAAATAAATTGGAAGATAATTTACTCCCTAAAGTAATCCCAACATAAATATAGTATATTACAAAAATAACATGGTGTTTATATAGTTCAGATTATTTCAAAGAGCATAATAACAATATTTTTTAGCTACTGATTTGGTTTTGGTGGGTTTAGAAATAATGTTCTTGATTTTTTGAATGATTTATCAACATCTGGAATACATATAAGGAATATCTCAAGGGTGAGAAAAGATTTTATTAATTAAAGTATACAAAAAAATAAGGAAATATGTTAATCTCAAACATATATGAAAGAATTGAAAACTTATTTATAAAATATAATGAGAGTGGTCATAATGAAGAACCATGCTTGTTAAAAAAACTAAGAATATTTTAAAAACAATAGATAACATAAGACCAAATAATCTAAAGAAATATATGTTATCTTTATGTGATAAATAAAAGAATAATTCTATTCAAAATGAACCCAAGAGTTATAAGAAGGATGTCACTCCTAAAATAATAATCTATTTATATTATAGAAAAATAGTTCACACCATAGAACACTATAAAAAGGCCATGGAAATCAAAGTTATTAGATAAAATATAGAGTACCAAAGAAATAAATCATTCTAAGAAAGAAAAAATGGATTGATTGGGTGGAAATAATTTCTAAGAATCCATGTAGAAGATCCAAGCAATATGATTAAGTTTCAAAAGAATGCATGATAATTTGGAAAACTAAATCAGATATGGAAATAAAAATATGTAAATTCACGTGTTATAGTAAAGTAAGAAGTGTCCCCATGGGTGTATCCTGGTGGTTACGTATTTGATAGTTCTTTTGGGAGGTCTTGGGGTCACATATCCTCGAGTACTTATAGGTGAAGTAGTCATATTTGTTTCTCTATAATCCCCCTCCTTGAACTTTTTAAATATAGTGAAGAAAGAATTTATACATGAATAATAACTATAATTTCATGTGATGTTGTTAAAAATGATAACCTAAGAGTTCTTGAGAAGCTTTGTGTGAGGTTCATACAACCTGGTTATGCTCAAATAATAATTTGGTTATACTACCATCTCAAATGAAGATTATTAAAAAGATATAACAATCACCTAAAGTTTCATGTGCCTTTATGGATCATGTTAATAAGGAAATTCCATAAATAAGTATATATCTAGGAAAATAAAGATGATCATTCTACACAAGAAGATATCTGTCAGGAAAATCATAATTTCAAGCATGAAGAGTTATCCAAAATATGTAGTTAAAGAGGTAAGAGTATCTTGGTTGAGAAGTAACTCCCTAAATTATTTCTCTCACTAAGGACTAAATGAGTTTTACATTATTCCCATATATCTTTTATTGTATTTGTATTATCTTTTTAGGGAATTGAAGGTGATGCACTGTTCAAGGGAGAACTGGGGAGATATAGATACTATCAAAAATAGATAAAATATTAGAAATTTCACTATCATTAAATGATCTAATAGTTGGTATAATGAATCCAATTTTTTTAAAATGATCAACCTTGAGGAAGAAAATTTTATATTATCTTATTTATGAGGAGTCCATTTTAAAATAATGAGAAGATGATAGAGTCTACTTTTTCATGTGAATCTGATTTATAGAAAGTGATTGGGAAGTTTCATTTTTGAGGTGTGTATTCATAATATACCATCCTTGTATGGAAATTATTAATTATAATATTAATGGGGAGAAGTTTAATTTTTAAATGAAATAAAAATTAGAAAATCAGGGGCTAATTTTTGAATCTTAATATGATCTCTATTTTGAATGTTTTTAATTTTTCTAGTAAGATGAGTGAAGGAATTCAAGTTGAAAATTTTCATGAAAATATTTGTAATAATTTTTATAACCAATTTATATTACCTTTAAAATATTTATATATCCCATGGATAAGGAATTTTCAATTGGTATCATATTCTATTTTAATTAAGGACATGTTTTCGCTTGATTAAATGCTCTTTTTTATATCAATAAGGGATCAATATGACTTAGAGTGGAAGAATTTATGGAAAATTTATTTAAGTGAGTTGATACCACCCACTCTCAATGGTATTTGTATTTATTATCAATAAGGAAGAAAAATAAGAAAATGGGTGAAAACATATTGACTTTCATTTTCTATATCGGTATTAACAAAAAATACAACGAGGGGTATTGCTAAACCCAATTGGTTTTTATTGCATTTGTTTTCAATGATAATGGAGTCAATAAGAATAATTTCAATATATATTAAGGATAATATCTTGTAAGTATTTTTGAGATACCAATCATGTTGATCAGAAGAAGCATTATGTTCACAAGAAATTATTCATTATATATTGAGGACATTGAATGAGAATTGAATATATTACTTGAATCTTTGAAGTGATAAATATCATTTTATATTATGAAAGAGAACCATTTATAAGGAAAAACTATTTTAAGGGTTGGTTTAAGATTTGATTGATATTTTATGTGAATGAGAAATTTTAATGGATTTCAGGTATGTTTCTATCATTGTAGATCCATGAAAATTATTAATTTATTTCTACTATTACATTAAGATTATATTGTTTAAGGATAGAAAAATTGGTTGGATATGATATAAGGCCCCAGCCTTAAACCTTACTTAAAATTGAATTAAATGAATAATTCACATTGAGGATCTTTTCAGGTTTAGAGTTTTAGAGAATTAGAACGTAACTATTACATCTTAAAAGATTACAAAGTAGACACTTCTATTAAGTCTCCATAAAATAAAAACTCTTAAAAATAAAGATGACTAGATTCCATGTTTTAGATAGCATGACATTCCCTTGATCCCATCCTTGACCTTATTCCACTTTAAGTCCTGTGAAAAACATTTCGAAAAACTTGGGGTGAGCATAAAAAGCTCAGTAAGGGATACAAAGAGAATGAAAACTGTTAGTTTTTCAAAATCAAGTAAACCATGTATACTCTATCAAAGTAATACCTTCACCTTCATGAAGTAGTAAAAACTTTTCACTGAATAAAGTATCATTACATACCTTTTTGTAACCAAAGTATTACCATAAAACCCATATAAAGAACACATAACATATATATAGGTAACTTGGGACATAAACATACTTAAGTGGAATAACCATACGGTCAACTTCCACACATATCACTTAATGGAATAGCCATACGGCCAATTTCCATACATACTTAATGGAATAGTCATACGGCCGACTTCCATACCCAATGCATTGGAGGTTATAACGTAACCACCCGTCCTGGTATTCACGGCACCACCCGTCATATGGTTTATAACGTAACCACCCGTTAAAATGTCCAAGTACCAGTATAAAATCATAAAACATAAAACCAATATAAAGGAAAGAAAACATTTCCACATTTCAATCACAATATATCATAAATATATTGACATAATAGAATCCTTTATCAAAACCATTTTCAATACCAAAATACATAAAAGAGTATATGGTATTTATTTTATTTTAAAAATATTGCGGCTTGTTAAGGAAGCCAAAGACCAAATAATACTCGCGGCGGCGGAAAAAGTCGTTGTCACCGCGTACGTTAAAAAAACATTCTTTTTTTTCTTTTAGTAAAATGCTTCGTAGAAAAATATTCCTTTTGTATAAAAGTAAAAGTCAAAGGAGTTTATACACCGTATAAAAGAAAGTTGTGTATAAAACGAAATATGCCTCAATGAAAGGAGATTGAGACGAAGCCCCTTACAAAGATAATTTTTAAATAAAATAGATATATTATGTGTATTAACTATAAGTACACATAAAGAAAGTAAAAATTCAAGATAGGACATAATAATATCATGACATAATTTGAAAGTAGGAGATTAACCCAAAGAACGGAAATTGGGTTAAGAAGTTCCCTTACCTCGGGTCCGACTTGACTCGATCGTTCTTTAACATCCTGAATAATAAACTTGAGTTAATTTATACTTGATTAAGAACCTTTTTAAAGTTCATTATTCTTTTTATATCACTTATTTCCATGTTATTAACATTATGTAACCATTTAAGTTAATAATGTTTGTTTTGTCAATATTTGGTTCTTAAGTCGAAAGTTGACTTCTTACAATTACATGTTGTTCATGTGGTAAAAAGTTCTTTATATCCAGAATGAAATTCCTGATTTGGATATCATATATATCATATATATCCAGCATGTACATGTATTTATAATATTACATAATCATTTAGAAGTAAGAAATGAAATGCACCGTTCATGGAGACGGTAAGCCGTACGTACGCATGAACGCTACTTTCATTTCTTTGTCATATTAGTGGAATTAAAACTAAATGAGAGGTATGTATATTTTAATTCCAGAATTATATTCATCATTTAGATATATAATTAATTATATATATAAATTATATACATGTAATTTTAATAGTACATTACATTTGGGGATAAGAAATGAAATGCACCATTCATGGAGACGGTAAGTCGTACGTACGCATGAACGCTAATTTCATTTCTATCTCATAATTTAATGGAAAGAAATAATAATGATATAGAGGTATATTATAATTCCAGTATAACATCATATATAATAACTTTAAATCCATCCTTTACACGTCCCACATATGGCATTAACGAATCACATCACTTTTAGGGGGCGGTAGTCCGCACTTCCTTAAATGAAGATATCGTGTTTACCCTTAATGGAAACCATAAAGGTATGACAAAAATAAAAAATACAGAAGCTTAAAGAAAACATAAACATATTATATATCATATATAAAAATAGTAACATCATAATGGCCACCCTTGAAGGTGTTAAATGAGTATTGAACAATCATCGTTTCGGGAGGCAGAATTTCGCCATCCACGGAAACTGTATGTTCTTTAACCATTTGATGTAGTTGTGTGAGAGTGTAGCTCAAATAAATATTATAACAACATCCTAGTATATTTAAGATACTGGTGTTGTTACAAAAGAAGTAAATAAAAAGAGTTTAGAGGGTTGGAGAAGCAAAATAAAACAAATGAACAAGAGAGAATGAATTACCTTTAAAAGTGTAACTCCCTTTTTATTTGAGCCTAAAGTCTTCCTTTGAAATGATTCTTCCCAAAGGGAATCCTCTAGGATGAGTAGAGGGATGTGGAGAGAGTAATTGGGCAGGGTTTGGCCGAGACAAAGGCTTGAGAAGTGTGTGAAATGAGGTAGAGGTGGGGGCCTTTTATAAGAGGAGAGGAGGGGCACTTTTGGAAAGTAAAGAAATATTACTTTATTTGAAAATGTGTTTCGGTTTTAAAAGGTCCCACATTGATATAATTCGTGGATAAGTTGATAAGGGTTCTAAATCCACTCATCCAATTGGTTTTGGACATGTGTAGGTTTTAGATTTTTCATTATCTTTCCATTTTATTTAAATCGTCAAATAATGATGTCATCGCTGCATCATTATTATGTCATAAATAATTTAATTTATTTAATGTCTAAAAATTATAAAACAAATACTATGATATAGGAAATCTTTTTATCTTTCCAATGACTATTTATAATAAAAATTTGGACTTGTATAACCCCACTAAAAAATTATTTTAGTAAAACAATTTATGTTAGTGTCATTTTCACTTTAACATTAAATAAAAATATATTAATGTCATTTTCCAACTAAAGTGGCTCCATGGAGTCCCCAAGTTGGCCCATGGCTTGTCTTGGTCGGCCATGACTCACCCAATAGGTGTAGGACAAGTTTCATGGTGTTTTCACATTCTTATAATACCATTTTTACCTTAAACTACACTAATTACCTCTAATCGCGATTAATGAAAAAAAGTTACTATTCACCAAAAAATTATTTTAATCTCATTGAACCACATTTTACTTCTTAATTACAACCATGTATGTCGGATTTTCAAAATTCAATACACATTAGTGGTAAACTTTCATTTAACTGAAAAATCAGTTTGCTTGATTACCACTTAGTGGTTTCACTATTCATCAAAAATTGAAGTTTTTCAGAAAATTACCAAAAATTCACCCTAAGCTATATTTGATATTCCGAATTCAAAAATGAAGTACATTTTACAAAATTCAAAACATATAAGTCAAATTAATTAATTTAATAATTAATTCCCGTTGTCATGACAAATAGCGTGTTTTTGTGAAACAATAAGTATCAAAAGATTGACACCAGTTTAAGTCCAATTTCAAAGTGAAATTGATTCCAATGACCACCATTGGATTAACTGGTAAAAATATTTTCTAATTTCACTTTAAAACCAATTAAAATAATAATCTAATCGTATAAATAATTTATATTAAAAAGAGGTTTTGAATTAAAACACAACATTTTACACTATTCATTAAAAAATGAACTTTATCGGAAAAATACCAAAAAATTACACAAAGTAAAATTTGATGTCCCGATTCTAAAGAAGAGTTATATTTGGTCCAAAATAAAGTATAAGAGTGATAAAAACTATATTTAATGACGGTTCACCATTGAAAGGTGATAAGTGAACCTTTAGTGAAAATTAGAGTATATATGCCCTAAAATTGAACTCTTTCCGTATTTTAAGACTTTATCTTTTATTGGGTAGATGTATAAACATTTAAAAACATATATAATCATATTTTAGTTATTTCTATCCATTCCCGCCATTACAACGGATACATGTTAACTACCATTTAAAATAATATTATTTTATTATTAGAGTGCAACGTAAGATTTCAATGAAACTCTTTGTTGTGTATCGGGTACGCTATCGAACATAGCAACCCTTTAAAGTATTATTAATACTTTATTCAAAAATATGGATAAATATGAAAATGTCTATTCTTTATTTACCTGGGGTGTTACATCCTTCCCCCCTTTTGGGAATTGCGTCCTCGCAATTTTAAAATTGGGCTTGGTAACATCCTTGAAAGTCCCACATCGGAACAAGGATCGATAAAACAATCACTTTAAAATAAAGAAAGATAAGTACAAAGGTCACCCGAGTTAACCCATACTAGGATTCCAAGTATGAAAACATGGACATGGAGGAGAAAACATAGGGTCATGTTCTGATGGAGAGTGATAGAAAACATGTTTAGGAGAAAGTTAACCATGATAGAATCACAAACTTGTGATGGGTTAAATAGTATTTGATTCCCTAGTAGTAAAGGTTGATAGACAAAAATTTTCTTTTAAGTTACTTTTCATTTAGGAATTTAGTTTTTGATCTTAAGGAAACATACTTGTCATGTTGACTTTCAACACTTTCTAGGTTTCTTACACAAACTCATAATAGCATACCTTGATCATGGCATCCACTCGGTTTCATCGTCATCTTGTTCACGTAGGTAGAAGTCCCATGCATTACAACAATGATTTATAGATCCTTCAAAATCATTTGCTTCCTCCATCCAAATACACCTCGCACAACATGGGTCATATGGGTGTTCACAGAAAAACAGTTTTGGAAAATAATCATGTAGGACATATAATTCCAAAACATCTGATAAAACATGATTTCTAAAAAATAGTCGGACCGAAATTGAGTTGAAACTTTCTATCATTTGTCCTTTTAAAATACCATAATTATGGGATGTGAGACTATATTTTAAAAGCAAATATAAATAGGTTGCGCAAGGGTCTCCTTCCTCAGCACCATTTTTAAAATCATAATATGCTTCAAATTCTTGTGATAAGGTAAAATATTTGAAAATACCTTGATAATATTTACCTCTATTAAAAACATGAGAATATTGTGAAAATAGTATTTTTCTAAAAACAACCCATGATCCATGATGATAACGAGGTATAGCGGAGGTGTTTGATATTTCAAACAAATGCTTGCAAGTGAGTTGTATGCTAGAAAAAGTTTCACAATCATCCGAAGATGACTTTGCAATAATTATTGCAAGCATGTCATCAGGGAGAGATAGGAATGTCGTTTGAGATCCTCCTCCTTCCATTCGTAACCGACTTTACTTGACCTGAAAAAAGTTATAAAACAAGGATTTAACTGAAATAATAGTTATAGGGACTAATCATGTGCCTCACAAAAACTCCTAATCCCTAAAGTTGTCTAAACCGTCCTCTGATACCAACTATAAGGCCCCAGCCTTAAACCTTACTTAAAATTTAATTAAATGAATAATTCACATTGAGGATCTTTTCAGGTTTAGAGTTTTAGAGAATTAGAACGTAACTATTACATCTTAAAAGATTACAAAGTAGACACTTCTACTAAGTCTCCATAAAATAAAAACTCTTAAAAATAAAGATGACTAGATTCGATGCTTTAGATAGCATGACATTCCCTTGATCCCATCCTTGACCTTATTCCACTTTAAGTCCTGTGAAAAACATTTCGAAAAACTTGGGGTGAGCATAAAAATCTCAGTAAGGGATACAAAGAGAATGAAAACTGTTAGTTTTTCAAAATCAAGTAAACCATGTATACTCTATCAAAGTAATACCTTCACCTTCATGAAGTAGTAAAAACTTTTCACTGAATAAAGTATCATTACATACCTTTTTGTAACCAAAGTATTACCATAAAACCCATATAAAGAACACATAACATATATATAGGTAACTTGGGACATAAACATACTTAAGTGGAATAACCATACGGTCAACTTCTACACATATCACTTAATGGAATAGCCATACGACCAATTTCCATAAATACTTAATGGAATAGCCATACGGCCGACTTCCATACCCAATGCATTGGAGGTTATAACATAACCACCCGTCCTGGTATTCACGGCACCACCCGTCATATGGTTTATAACGTAACCACCCGTTAAAATGTCCAAGTACCAGTATAAAATCATAAAACATAAAACCAATATAAAGGAAAGATAACATTTCTACATTTCAATCACAATATATCATAAATATATTGAAATAATAGAATCCTTTATCAAAACCATTTTCAATACCAAAATACATAAAAGAGTATATGGTATTTATTTTATTTTAAAAATATTGCGGCTTGTTGAGGAAGCCAAAGACCAAATAATACTCGCGGCGGCGGAAAAAGTCATTGTCACCGCGTACGTTAAAAAAACATTCTTTTTTGTCGTTTAGTAAAACGCTTCGTAGAAAAATATTCCTTTTGTATAAAAGTCAAAGTCAAAGGAGTTTATACACCGTATAAAAGAAAGTTGTGTATAAAATGAAATATGCCTCAATGAAAGGAGATTGAGACGAAGTCCCTTACAAAGATCATTTTAAATAAAATAGATATATTATGTGTATTAACTATAAGTACACATAAAGAAAGTAAAAATTCAAGATAGGACATAATAATATCATGACATAATTTGAAAGTAGGAGATTAACCCAAAGAATGGAAATTGGGTTAAGAAGTTCCCTTACCTCGGGTCCGACTTGACTCGATCGTTCTTTAACGTCCTGAATAATAAACTTGAGTTAATTTATACTTGATTAAGAACCTTTTTAAAGTTAATTATTCTTTTTATATCACTTATTGCCATGTTATTAACATTATGTAACCATTTAAGTTAATAATGTTTTTTTGTCAATATTTGGTTCTTAAGTCGAAAGTTGACTTCTTACAATTACATGTTGTTCATGTGGTCAAAAGTTCTTTATATCCAGAATGAAATTCCTGATTTGGATATCATATATATCATATATATCCAGCATGTACATGTATTTATAATATTACATAATCATTTAGAGGTAAGAAATGAAATGCACCGTTCATGGAGACGGTAAGCCGTACGTACGCATGAACGCTACTTTCATTTCTTTGTCATATTAGTGGAATTAAAACTAAATGAGAGGTATGTATATTTTAATTACAGAATTGTATTCATCATTTATATATATCATTAATTATATATATAAATTATATACATGTAATTTTAATAGTACATTACATTTGGGGATAAGAAATGAAATGCACCGTTCATGGAGACGATAAGCCGTACGTACGCATGAACGCTACTTTCATTTATATCTCATACTTTAATGGAAAGAAATAATAATGATATAGAGGTATATTATAATTCCAGTATAACATCATATATAATAACTTTAAATCCATCTTTTACACGTCCCACATATGGCATTAACGAATCACATCACTATTAGGGGGCGGTAGTCCGCACTTCCTTAAATGAAGATATCGTGTTTACCCTTAATGGAAACCATAAAGGTATGCCAAAAATGAAAAATACATAAGCTTAAAGAAAACATAAACATATTTTATATCATATATAAAAATAGTGACATCATAATGGCCACCCTTGAAGGTGTTAAATGAGTATTGAACAATCATCGTTTCGGGAGGCAGAATTTCGCCATCCACGGAAACCGTATGTTATTTAACCATTTTATGTAGTTGTGTGAGAGTGTAGCTCAAATAAATATTATAACAACATCCTAGTATATTGAAGATACTGGTGTTGTTACAAAAGAAGTAAATAAAAAGAGTTTAGAGGGTTGGAGAAGCAAAATAAAACAAATGAACAAGAGAGAATGAATTACCTTTAAAAGTGTAACTCCCTTTTTATTTGAGCCTAAAGGCTTCCTTTGAAAGGATTCTTCCCAAAGGGAATCCTCTAAGATGAGGAGAGGGATGTGGATAGAGTAATTGGGCAGGTTTTGTCCGAGCCAAAGGCTTGAGAAGTGTGTGAAATGAGGTAGAGGTGGGGGCCTTTTATAAGAGGAGAGGAGGGGCACTTTTGGAAAGTAAAGAAATATTACTTTATTTGAAAATGTGTTTTGGTTTTAAAAGGTCCCACATTGATATAATTCGTGGATAAGGTGATAAGGGTTCGAAATAAACTCATCAAATTGGTTTTGGACATGTGTAGGTTTTATATTTTTCATTATCTTTCCATTTTATTTAAATCGTCAAATAATGATGTCATCGCTGCATCATTATTATGTCATAAATAATTTAATTTATTTAATGTCTAAAAATTATAAAACAAATACTATGATATAGGAAATCTTTTTATCTTTCCAATTACTATTTATAATAAAAATTTGGACTTGTATAACCCCACAAAAAAATTATTTTAGTAAAACAATTTATGTTAGTGTCATTTTCACTTTAACATTAAATAAAAATATATTAATGTCATTTTCCAACTAAAGTGGATCCATGGGGTCCCAAAGTTGGCCCATGGCTTGTCTTGGTCGGCCATGACTCACCCAATAGGTGTAGGACAAGTGTCATGGTGTTTTCACATTCTTATAATACCATTTTTACCTTAAACTACACTAATTACCTCTAATCGCGATTAATGAAAAAAAGTTACTATTCACCAAAAAATTATTTTAATCTCATTGAACCACATTTTACTTCTTAATGACAACCATTTATGTCGGATTTTCAAAATTCAATACACATTAGTGGTAAACTTTCATTTAACTGAAAAATCAGTTTTCTTGATTACCACTTAGTGGTTTCACTATTCATCAAAAATTGAAGTTTTTCAGAAAATTACCAAAAATTCACCCTAAGCTATATTTGATATTCCGAATTCAAAAATGAAGTCCATTTTAAAAAATTAAAAACATATAAGTCAAATTAATTAATTTAATAATTAATTCCCGCTGTCATGACAAATAGCGTGTTTTTGTGAAACAATAAGTATCAAAAGATTGACACCAGTTTAAGTCCAATTTCAAAGTGAAATTGATTCCAATGACCACCATTGGATTAACTGGTAAAAATATTTTCTAATTTCACTTTAAAACCAATTAAAATAATAATCTAATCATATAAATAATTTATATTAAAAAGAGGTTTTGAATTAAAACACAACATTTTACACTATTCATTAAAAAATGAACTTTATCGGAAAAATACCAAAAAATTACACAAAGTAAAATTTGATGTCCCGATTCTAAATAAGAGTTATATTTGGTCCAAAATAAAGTATAAGAGTGATCAAAACTATATTTAATGACGGTTCACCATTGAAAGGTGATAAGTGAACCTTTAGTGAAAATTAGAGTATATATGCCCTAAAATTGAACTCTTTCCGTATTTTAAGTCTTTATCTTTTATTGGGTAGATGTATAAACATTTAAAAACATATATAATCATATTTTAGTTATTTCTATCCATTCCCACCATTACAACGGATACATGTTAACTACCATTTAAAATAATATTATTTTATTATTAGTGTGCAACGTAAGATTTCAATGAAACTCTTTGTTGTGTATCGGGTACGCTATCGAACATAGCAACCCTTTAAAGTATTATTAATACTTTATTCACAAATATGGATAAATATGAAAATGTCTATTCTTTATTTACCTGGGGTGTTACATATGATGTGAATACTACTATTTATAGAACAAATATATTCAGTATAATTATAGTGAATAATTATTATAGTAGGATGTTGTATTCATTTATTTGAGTAAATGTTTCATATATTGTGAGGTGTGATGATCATTTTACTGATAATTTTTTTTGGAAAGATAAATGTGAATTTTGACTGATTTTATTATCAATCTTGAAGAATGTTATATTATATGGAAATACTTAGATGTAGCCTAAGGAAAAAAAATGAATTTTATAAGTGATTATAATACCAATGAAATACTCTAAGGAGTATTAATTTGTTTCATGATGCTTTGGAATTATTTTAATGTTGATTAAAGTTGATTTTAAGGTATTATAATGAAATTTCAATTTCATAAGTTGATTTGAAAAAATTAGAGTTAGTTATAGAAATTCTAAGTTGTAGATTGAGGCATGAATAATATATTTCTTAGACTCTATAAATTTAAAAAATTACCTAGGAGACTAATGAGACACACAAAATATTATATATGATATGTAATATTTCCAAAATAATTTGAAATATAGAAAATTATGAGTGTTTTGAGAGATGTTCAAAAAAATTTATTGATATTTAATATTTTTCTCTAAGTTGGGGAGATGAAAAAATAAAAAATATAGAAGATGAGTATGATATTTTGATCATGCATAATTTTTTTATTTGGTTCAAATAGAAATTTTTCAAAGGAAAAAACTTTACATAATGTGTATTGTTCTCAAAATCATATGTAATTATTTTAAGTATGTGTAATTTTTCAATGGAAGATCGAGAAAAAAAGGAAAACTAATAACCCTTGTGTAAAACATAATAATTACAAAACAAATATATGCATCATACATAAAATTGAGAAATTTAGTAAATGGAAATTTTTATATTAAGATTCATAATATATTTATTATATTATGTATGATTTATCTGTTAGAAAAAAAATTATAAGATGGTGAATTTTAAAAATTAATTAAGGCTTTTTAAAGTTAAACTTCAGGAAGGAGGAATTTGAATAATATTAAACCCAAATATGTTGTGATGTTCAAATGAGTTTCAAATTTCATGAGGATGTGATTAAGTTATTATTCAAGTTTTTTTTATAGAGAATTAATAAATAATCCTTTTTTGATTTGTGAAGAAGAAAGTCATTCTAAAAATCTATTTGAATAGAAAAACTATTCTAATTTGGTTTTCTTGTTTGATAGGTAGTTACAGCATGATGAGAGTTCCACATTGCAGTGTGTAATGAGGTTAAATTCATGAGAGAGACTTATGCTACAATAGGTTCTTCTAGAACATTGATAGATTCACTGCATGTTTAATATAGATGTATTGTTTAAAATACATGTGGGTTTTGTGGAATAAGTGAATGTGTGAGAATGACATGATAATTTTAATTATCACGAGGAGTTAAATAAGAAATTATTTAGGGGGTTTAAATTACATTATCTATTATTAGTTTAAATGATACTTTAAGGTTGATGATGTTGAAGGTTTTGAAGGCTAAGATTTAAATAGAATCAAAGTGCTGATAATTATTTTAATAATATTATTATGGTTTGTGAATATATACTTTGTGAAGAAGAATAATAATAAAAAGTATTAGACTTTGATATGGTATTTCTAAGTATTATTTTGGTATTGAAGGATGAGACCTGACACTGCTATCATTAAAGTTAACCCTTTATGTTGAATAATAGAAAAAATCCAATACTGGGTGCTAAAATATAATTCATGTATATTGAAGAAGAATAAAAATATGAAGAAGTTTCTTATACTGGTTATTATTTAGGATAAAGAAGAAGTTTAAAGAAACCAGTCTATGATATTTCTATATCATAAAGACTAAGACCTAAGATATATCTATATTGTATTGTTGGAGACAGTCCTATGATTGTTTTGGGAGAGATACTTGGATATTTATACACACTAAGGAACAAAATCACATTATTTATGACAAGAAATATTGGTGTTATATTGTTCATCATCTTCAAAAGATGGAGGCTTCATATCTTGTTTTCTATATAAAAAGTCCTAGTTAGTTCTTGAGATTGATATCTACAAGTTTTTACTTACATTGTACTTGGTTGTTTCCAAGATTATGGATCCAAGGACCTGCCCTTTCCTAGGTATTACCTTGATAATAAAGGATCAATTTTATGTCTATGGGATAAAAACCACAGTATATAGGAGATGTAGTTATCCATATTAGATGTGAACCTCAAAATTCTCGATGTTCTTTATAGTTTGACTTCTTTCTTGATTATGTGAATGAAAACCAAAGTAGTTCAAGAGTGATAGACCCATTCACTAATAATTTTATAGGTAAAAAAGGATAAAATTTAATTGATTAAAGATACACAAACATTGATATACACACCCCCAGTGTTGACCATGTAGAAAGTGTTACTGACACATATAATGGATATGGGTCATTAATCCCCTCATCCACACTATTTATAGATAATTTTAGAGATATTTTGGGCATGTTCACCTTAATATAACCACTTTTAACTCATTTTACCCTTATCGTGGTAACTCAATATTTACTTTGGTAAATTAATTTTTTCCAAAAAATGAAATTGACCCTCTTACCTAATTTCAATTCCCTAATTCCAAAAATGAAATAAATTTTATTAATTTAAATTTATAAAAGTGATTAAATTTTATTTTGAAGAAGAAAAATAAAACTCATAATTTTATTAGAAAACAATATTTTAAGTAAAAAATTGAATTTATTATTGTTCCTTAATAAGTAATAATCCTTAAATGAAATTTTATTTGTTTTTTGTATAGAAAAATATATTTTTCAATATCATAGGATTTTGTGAAATATTTTTTTTCAATTAAATTTATTATTTTAGATATTTTTAATTACATGTAACACTGTGTTTAGCTTGTGTTACATGCAACATTGGGTTTGTCTTGCATTACACCAACAATGAGTTTAGCTTGCGTTACACACAATATCGAGTTTAAACGAAGTGTGTCGTGTTATTAAAATATTATAATATGATAGTTATCACCTAATTATTGGAATGGAGAGTATGAATAGTATTAACTAAATTATAAAAATATATATTTTACACTGTAAATAAAATAATTAATTCGGGAAATATTAAATAAAAAATTAAAATACAGACAATTTTAAAATATAAAAAAAATTCTAAAAAACAATTTTTATGGAAAAAACATGTTTTTTATAAACAAACTAAAAAAAATTTAGGGAATAATTTAAAAAAATGTATATATTATATATTCAATAAAATATTTACATTAAACTTATGTGTTCTCTAGATAAGATATAACAATAAATTAAATTTTATACTTAAAAATGTATTATTCTAAAAAATAGTTTTGTCGCCTTTTTAAGCATTAATTTTAAAAAAAAATTACAATTTTTTAAAATTAAATTTATAAAATAAACTTAAGATTTTAAATCATAATTTTAAAATTATCTTATGGTGAATTTTTGATAATTTTATAAAAATATTATTTTTTTGAGGAATACTAAAAATACTAAATTTTAATTGAAACTACCTTTTCATTTAAATTATTTATAAAGTTAAATTAAATTTTAAATTGTTTTTAAAGAATAATTAGTTAAATTATATATCTATTAATACAATTTAGGTCATTTTAATCATTTTAATACATAATTTTTATATAAAAATTTGTAAACTTTTGAACATTTTCTCTTTGAAAACCCGCTTTCTCATCACGTTTGTGGGATTAAACAAAATTAAATTTTACAAATTTTGTGAATTGAATTTATAAAAATAGATTCCATATTTGGAATCAGGATAATTTATGTTATTTAATAATATCATCTTTATTTTAATCCATAATTATTAGTGAAAACATTTAAAAAATTAATAACCATGATTAACGATAAAACAGGGTTTTGCGCATTACATGCGCTTGTGTAAAATTTTATTTTAAACGCTCCTAGTACTTTTATTTAATAAATTTTATTTTATATTTATAATAAATATTAATAAATTATACAATAATGGTTATTTTATTTTATTCTTAAAGGATAAAGTATGTAGGTTAATAAATAAGTTACTGTGGTGAAAATTCAAATAGTAAAAGTGAGTAAAACATAAAGGCTAAGGAATTTCATGTTTAAGAAATGTGTTTTCTTGTTTTGGAGGTGTTTATATACCATATAATCCCTAATTTACATTATTTACCAATTTTGGATCCATTTTATGTGAGAGTGACCTTCCATTATTGAATACATATGGGTATTTACAAAAATGTCACTCCATTTATAAAAGGGAACTCACTCCCCCCACTTATTCACATCTCTCAGGAAAATTGGATTGACAAAATCCTGTCAAAATAACTTCTAAACTTTACTCCTCTAATATTATAATCCTTATTTTTGGTATAAATCCATCCTTTGAAAGATTTTGGGGAAAACAAAAGGAGGTTACTTGAAGAAGAGGTAATGTTCTTCAACGAGCATTTTAACTTTTTTCTTCTTCCACCAGCCTCAATTATTATTAAATCATAAAGATATAATAACCTAATTATATTAAAAAATATATATTTTTATGTCAATTTAATTACCTAAAACCATCTACACTTTTATCAAATTGGTTATGAAATCATTGTTCTTGTGTATGGTGGACTACTGCCTCGCGAACTGATGTCAATCATTTTTCCATTACCAACTCTCATGGTAGGGTATTATGTCGGATATAAAGTATATATATACTATATTTATAACATTGTTATACCTTTTGTGTCATTAAATAATATATAAACTTTTACTTTCTATTCGATAGGGGATATGACAACGTTGTTCGAGTGTACGCAGGACTACCACCTCGTGAAGCGATGTGATTCGTTTTCACTAACGCCTTACATGAAAGATAATAAGGATAAAATTAATAAATATATATGATATAAATTAAATAATTATGATATTAAGGACATATTTAAAATTCTTAAAAGTTAATATATATCATTTTATTTATTACCTTTTCACTCACTGAAATATCATAACATTGTTTGTGTATGTGTATACTACTGCCTTCATGAAGCGATGTAACTCCCTTTTCATCACCCTAGAACATGGATGATATGTATAAGTATAGTTAAATAATATGGTATTTATTATATTATTATCATTTTTAAAATCTAATATATTACTTAACTCCTTTACATAATGATCATTGAAAAATGGAAACGTTACTCATGCGTACGTACGGCTTACCATCTCCATGATCATAATGTACTTAATTTCTCAAATTCATGTTTCATGATGCGTATTAAAAGAATAATTTTTGTATAAATATTATAATTATGAAATTATTATTATTATATATATAATGGAACCATGATAAATGTAATAGGACTAAAAATAACAAATCAAAACATTTACAAAAAACAAAGCGGTTATTACCCAAAACGTGACTTTAACATGGAATCATTAATAAATGGGTAATAAAAGGACATAAGTAAATAATATATTTTATGATATATTTAATTATGGTTATTTAGTTTCTTTATAATAAAATTATATTTATTATACATGAGGTTTGAACATGTACGAAGGAATTTGAGAGTTAAGGCAAGGGATTTCTGCCTCTCTTTTACTTATGTGTGACACAAACCATATTCACCACCTATTTCTTTTATATGGTTTATATACTTCCTATGAATTTTTTTTTATTATCCTAAAAATTATTAGTTTTTAAATATACATTTTAGTATCTATCTTTCATATGTTTTACAGTTCAAAAGTTACCAAAGTGGTAAGGTATTTTTGTCTCAATTTTCCTTCTTTGAGACATATGTTATGTTATGCACATGTCTTCCTTTACAAGGGGTAAATAAAAACCATTATACATATAATATCATGAATTTATTTATAATCAATATATTTTAAGTTTAATTTAATTATTTTACTTCATGGTTCTTACGTTTCAAAGTCTCCAAAGTGGTAAATATTTAATATTACAATCTCATCATTTATCAATATTGTTTATGATTATGTTTACAATTATGAAATATAGTGATACATATCTCAATAAAATAATTAATTTTATTCTAATAAGGTTAATAATGATATTAATAGTTCCATTTTTTCACTCTTTAGTACTTAAAATAATTGAGAAAATGTTTTTAAAAAAATCCAACTTTATTTCTCTCTTCAGTCAGAAATCCATTTTCTTCCAAAACCTTATTTACAAAAAATGATTTAAAAAATGTTGTAATGTTATCATATGATTTTTAAAATAAATATTTACCCATGATTTAATTTAAGAAAAATAAATTAATATTCATGTCATTTTCTAAAAAAATCATGTTTAGATTTCACTGAAAATGTAAAAATAATCCTTGTTTTAATGTGTACGATATGAATGAAACTTCCAATCATCATGACCATTATTTTCATTGAATATTATTTTTTAATTTTTCAATTTTATTTTTAAATAAAAGGATTTTTAAAATATTTTATGTTTTTAAAAAAGTTTTTTTCATGGTGTAAATGATATTTTCCTCAAGAAATTTTGTAAATGGTTTTTAATGATTTCATTATAAGTTTTCGAGGTTATTTTCAAATAAAATGATTTTTAAAATTTTTTAAGTTTTAAAAATCTTTTTCTAAAGTGGAAATTACATTTTCCTCAAGAAATTTTGTAAATTATTTTTAAATCTTCCATTATAATTTTTCAATGTTATTTTTAAAATGTTCTATGTTTTAAAAAATGATTTTCAAAGTAGATATAATATTTTCCTCATGAAATGTTTTAAATTATTTTTAAATATTACATTATAAATTTTCAAGGGTATTTTCAACGAAAAATATTTCCAAAATATTTTATGAATTTTTAGTCTTAAATAGTGATTTTCAAAGAAACTTTATCTTCCTGAAGAAACATTCCAAGTGATTTATCATTCCAAATCATTTCCATCTAAGATGAAATCCTTTAATGTGACTTATGATTTTATCAGGATATGAACCAAGGATAAAATCATTATTATTTATATGAATGATTTATGTTTATAATGGATTGATTTTTATGATATGTGTTTCTATTTCATGGGTTATACCATGAAAAAATTATTATGAAACTCACTTTTTTCTCCATAGATCATGTAATGATGAAATATTGAAATGATTATAAAACCTATATATTTTCCATAGTTTATGATATAATTAAATTTTTATGAATCCCATTTCATTTCATGGGTTATGATATGTTGAAAATTTTATGATTGTGTGTCACACATATGTATGATTTTCATTAGGAGGTGGGTGGGACCTATATCTCCCTTCAATGCATTGGGTAAAGCTTTATATATCATTAGATAATAATGAGACATAATTTGAAGGCATTTATCTACAATGAGAAATTGGTGTTTCCTGATCCACTATAGTAAATAGGTGATTCCAGATTTTCTATGGGAAATAGGTGTTTCTAGATCTACTATGGGAAACAGGTGTGTCATAATCCACTATGGGAAACATATGTGTCATGATCCACAATGGTAAATAGGTAATGAGTCTAGATACACTATTTTTATGGTAATGGTAGTTAACCTTGACATATGATATGGTTTTCAATATTTATAATGGTTCCACACTTTTATGAAATTATCTTATGGTTCATGATTAATTTATTATCCTTATGGGACATGTTTTTTTAAATGAAAAAGTTTTATTACATGACTCATGTTTGTGATCTATAACAAGTTATGTATAAACATTATAATTTATTTTCATGATCGCATACCATTATTATTATGTTATTATAATATATAATCATAGATTTATATCTCTTATTTTTAACCTTACTGGGTATCTGATCTCACCCTTTCTCATGTTTCCTTCCTTGGGTTATGAAGAAAGGTTTAGGTATGGTATGCCTAAGAGGATTAATATGTGGGAATATATTTATGGGAGATATTTGATATATTTTATGAATTACAAATATTGTGTTCTAATCTTCCAAATTCACTAAACAATTATGGTCCTTAGATTTTTTTGTGTAATGTAATGAATATTCATCTAAAATATAAAATTTACATTTATGAAAATCCTAGGTTTATATAGTTGGTATAATATGAAAGGTTTAGTTAACCTTTAGAAACTAGGAGGGGAAAAATTTAGTGATATCCCTAGGGATATTTATAAGGATATATCTAGGGATATCTCTAAGTATAATTCTATGGATGAGTCAAAGTATAGGAAAATGTATTGGAATTTTGGTAAATAATATATCAGGTGATATCCAAGCAATAACATCTCTATATGGATACTATAAGTAGATGTGTCTCTAGCAGATAGGTTCTTATTGGTAATAACTCTGAAAAGGGAGCATTGAGTTGGACTCGATCATCACAAGGTTCACAACAACAAGGTTGGATACACACCTAGTTTGACACTCCTGGGGGGGATATGATTTGGAAATTTACAAACTATTTATAAACCATCATAAAGTATTTAAATAGATGATGACTTTTAATGACCTAGTATAAACCCAAGGTGTCATAGATTAAAAATAAATTGTAATTATTTAGACATTTTATAAGTTATTTTTATGATTATTTTCCTTCTAGTTATGATTATCATTACTTAGATAATGATTTTTTGTTTTATTAAATGATGGGAACCAAAAGGAACTGGATCAATGTTGAATATGGTATAAAATGTATTGATTAGAAACCAAATGTGATGAAAAATAGAGTGGAAGATATTGTGATTAATTCTAATTAGTTATCACAATATATGATTATCAACTAGCTCCTTAAAAATCTCTCTAACTCGCCAAATAAGAGAAGTAAAAAATTTTATAACATTTTAGGTTGTGGAGACTATAAAGGAAAGAAGATTTAGTTTACTATATTTCAATAATATGGGAATAAATGCTTAAGGTAATGTCTTATTGGGATGATATGTTATTCTGGGTGTGTAACATAAGGACACAATTAAAGTAAATATGAAGGAAAAATGAAAAGTCTGGTTAATGCAATGGATGAGAATAATGTATCCCTAAGGTATCATTGAATTTTGAATGTTTTAAATGTATAATGTATGGGAATTGTGAATTTCGGTGTCCAAAGGCAAAATCTCATAAAGCGAATCATCAAGTTTGTATGAGTAATGGTTTTTTTGTTGATGATGAAGCGACTATAAATGAAATATTAAAGGAAAGAGGTATTGAGGAATAATATGATGAAGCCTAGTTAATGGATTAAGTGTGAGGTGGAGTAATTAATGTTATTATATATTGGAATTCAAGAATTATGTTATATATAATGATTGTTTATTATAATTTTCTCATTAAGTATATGCAAGAATATGTTGAATGGAACTAATAACCTAGAAAATTGGTTTAAAGGAAAGTTTATATTTTATGAAAAACACATGACTAAGGGAATGTAACCCTTAATATATTCCATATGTTGAGAAAATGGTTTTTAGTTTGGATAAAGAGATTATTGATATGAAAAAAAATAAATTGGACAGTATTGATTATATTGGAACTAATTAATATTTTGTTGACAAAGTGTTTTATTCTATCATTGATGGATTTTACATCGTTTTTGGATGTAAGTAATATCTCCAATAATCTATGTTTTATTTAATGAATAAGGAATAATGTATATTTTTAATAAGGTTTTATGGGAATTTAGGTTATTACCTTGTTTTAAGAGAACACATGATAAAGGTATTCACATGTTTGGTATGTGACAATTAAGAGCTGCTTTATATTGTTTGGGGATTAATGATAAGTTTATTTTTTAAATTTAGTGACCTTTTTTATAAATTTGTATATTTTAATATTTTGTAAGGTTTATAAAGTTAACCATTTATAGAATGGTTTAAGTTGAACATTGGATGAGGTTTTAGAGATTAATGTATTAAGATTTATCCATATTGGATAACCAGTGTTAAACTTTTTTTAACTTGAGATATAAGGAATGACTTATCATTTTTTGGATTTTATTTAGTTCTTAAAACATGAAAAATTTCATCTATTCTAGTTAGAGATGAAGTAAAAATTGATCAAGTCGCAACCAAATGATGAAAATGTTCCTATGAAATAAAAATATCAAGTAAGTAAATTTTTATATATTCTCATTCTACATAGAAAAATAATTCCCCAACATTAGGAAAAGGATCTTGAAATAAAATTTTGTCCCACTATAATCATTTTTTATGGTATCAAAAACCCTTTTCATGCCTCTTTGGTTTATGGATTTTTTTCATTAACTTTATCCTAAACCTATTCTCTATAACTCTCACTGGTGGAAATCCAACCTATACCAATAGTTTTTTCCCAACGGTTTGAAAAAAATATTGGGATAAAGAACCTATACTAATGGTTCTATGAAACTATTGGTATAGACTAATATAAGTTGTTTTTCCTAATATTTGTAGTGAACCATTGGAAAAAACCGCCTCAATACCAACTGTTTATAAGAACCGTCGGGATATACCTACCTAAAATGCTTCCACTCACGACCCTCCTCCCATCCTGACTTCCCCTCACATCGTGCCCCACTTCTCTATCCCTACATAATTTCTCCACTCTATCATGAATCCCCCTCTCCGCCGCTGTTATCCCGACTCCCCCTCGCCCCCACTCTCATCCCCCTCTCACTCCCCTCCTCCAATTACAACTCCCCCTCAACGCTCGTCGTTGGCCGCTCCCCATTCCCTGCTCGCCTCTCCCCGCTATCTTCTCATCATTTCTCACCTCTCCCCTCCTCCCATCTCAAGCTCTATCAGTCATTGCTCGCCCCTCCCCTGCAAACTCTTCACTCTATGTGTCATCCGCAAGATGTGCATAGAGGTATTCCACCTCCCTCCATTGTTGTTTCTCTTATGAAATTTATGATTTCATAAGTGTCTATTTTAGGTTTATTCATCTATTTTATTGAAGTATTGTGAAATCAATCATTTATGATAGATATTTTTCTATAATTAGGAAAAGGGGAACCCAAGATCATTCCTTCCTATTTTACCACATCGATCCATTGAGGTATTCGATGTTTCATATTTTTTAAAGGGTTTTTCCCAAAATCAATTTCATTAGTTATTGAATAGGGATTTTCAATTAGTGATTTGTGCCGCCAAGATTTAGGGATTCATTAGGAGTGACATAGCAGAATAACAACACTATATGAAGGATTCATTTTGGAAAATTATTTTTATTTACAAAAAAATGTATGTGAAGTGCGTGTTTTGTGAAATTTCTATTTGATTGTTTTTATTTCAAAAATTATGGTAATAATGTGGGTTTATCAACTTCTAAGTTATAAGATTGACTGAGTATTTTTTCTTAACACTGGAGCTCTTGTATTTTTAGCTCAAAAGTGTTTTATTTTATTTAAACTTTTTTATTTCTCACATTCTAAACATGTTTTTGTTGAGTAAACATGGTTTTCTCTTCATTCACATGTTTATTATTGTTTGAAAATTTCATATTCACTTGAAAAATTAGATAACTCTCAATGTTTTTCATTTTTTTAGTTTATCCTTTTATTAATAATCAGACCATATGATCAAAAATTATTTCTTATCATGTTAAACCTTCTTCATAGGTGTGGATCCATTTATAGAAACTGATTTAGAACATGATAACATTTTCTCTTTTCCATTACCACTAATTAAATGATTTTGACAAAGAATAAAATTCATACATATGATACCTCCATGACTAACACAATTACACCTTCAAAAAACTTCTTTAACTACTTTTTATTTTCCTTAGGAAATATCTTAGGATCTTCTTCAGAAATGTTAACTACTATTCCAATTATACTATATCTTTCTTGGATGGTTCCCATTTTCATTTAAAATTTTAAATCAAAAACATTGTAGAAATTTATTTCTATTTTTAAATAGTCTATCCACAATTGAAAATCCACTTTAAGGGTAAGTGGGAACCAACAAAAACATCCTTTATCATCAAGTTACACTATCAAAAAAAATTAAATAGTCTATGATATAGCCTTTCTTACCATAATAGAATCATATTATCCATACTAAAACCCCATGATGATCATATCTCTTCAATGACCACTTGGGAGTGTATTTTTCGACTTTTTTCTTCAGTTTACACCTTAAGGTAGAATTTTTTCCTTTTTCCTACTTATTCAATCATAGACTCCTCTTTTTATTAACATATGCCTCATTTTTAGTTTCTACATACCAAAATTCCTCATAATAATTTCCATAAACATTGTAATATTTAAAAAATTATCAAGGATTTCAAATATGTTTCTAAGAGATAAATTTATCTTAATATGTGAAAACTAATTTTGCATAATATTTTTGTTCTTAGTTTTAACTATGGTCTAATTTTCTTATTCTATTGTTTTTTTTCTCAAAAATGGAGCACTTTTCTTTGTAGCTCAAAAGTGTTTGATTTTCTTTACACTTTCTTATTTCTCACATTCTAAACTTTTTTTTAAGAAACGTGGTTTTATTTTCTTTTACATGTTCATTATTGTTTGAAAATTTCATACTCACATGAGAAATTATAGAACTCTTAATGTTTTTCATTTTTTTAGTTTATCCTTTTATAACTCATCAGACCATATGAGAAAACATTCTTTCTTATCATGTTCAACCTTCTTCATAGGTGTGGATACATTTGTAGCAACTGATTTAGAACTTAATAACATTGGATCTTTTCCCTTACCACTAATCAAATTCTTTTTACTAGGAATCAAAGTAATGCATATGATAGCTCCATGATCAAAATAATTACACCTTCAAAAAACTTCTTCAACTTCTTTTGATTTTCCTTAGGAAATCTCTTAGGATTTTCTTCAGAAATGTCAACTACTAATCCAATTATACTATCTCTTTCTTGGATGGTTTCCATTTTTAGTTCAAATTTTATATCATAAACTTTGTAGATATTTATTTGTATCTTTAAATAATATATCCACAATCCATTTTTTTATTTTATTGAAAATACACTTTAAAGGTAAGTGGGAACCAACAAAAATATCCTTTATCATCAAGTCACACCCTAAAAAAATTTAAATATTCTATGATGTAGCCTTTCCTACTGTCATAGAATCATATTCTCCATACTAAAACCCCATGATGATCATATCACTTCAATGACCACTTGGGAGTGTCTTTTTTACTTTTTTTCAGTTCACACCTCAAGGTAGACTTTTTTACAACTTATTAAATCATGGAATAATATTTTCATTAACATATGCCTCATTTTGAGTTTCTATATACCAAAATTCCTCATAAAAATTTCAATATACATTACAATATTCACAGAAATTATCAAGGCTTTCAAATATATTTCTAAGAGATAAATTTCTCTTTATATGTGAAAAATGTTTTTGCACAATAGTTTTTTTCTTAGTTTTAACTATTATCTCATTTTATTATTCTCTTATACCACTTTTATAATTATATATATTATACCAATAATCAATGTACATTTTCCTAAACTTCCAACAACACCAATATTTTACAAAAAAAACTTGTTTCTTTCTCCATTGAGGTTATTTTTATATATTTATTTCATTAATTTATTTGGATATATGCAGTATAATTTTTGGATTGGTTTGGGGAACTAATCTTCATACATATTCTCACATACACCCTTAATGTATTGGTGAGTTTTTTTATATTTTATATCACTAGTTTTTTCATAGACATTGATCTTTGTACAAAACTTACAAATAAAAAGGATTAGCAATTATAAATTTATTATGGTATTGGGATACATTATTCCCTGAGGATGAAGTGTAGGAATCTCTAAATGTTATAAATATTTATTTTTTACTAGTATGAATCTATTTTTAGTATAAAATATTCAATGTGATTTTAGGGGTAACAATTTTCTTCTCGGTTCTTTGGGTTGGTTCATCTTGGGTTGATTCTAGATTCTTAGAGTTTTAGTCCAAGATCTAATCACTTTATAATGTGGAAATATTTATCAAACACAAATAATTTTAATCTATATATTATGATTTAGTTCTTTATGAATCTTTTTAATCTCTTGTAGTAAAAAATAAAGATATTTCACCCTTTTAGTTTTCACATGTAGTTGAAAATTCTTGATATTCACACTAACTTTATACTACTCTTCTAAGATTCTATAATTTTCACTTATTTAACTTTGATCCTTGTTTATAGAGAGTATCATGGTTATTTTGGGTCCACCTCAGATGTTATTTGGCATCTGATGCCAAAGGAAAAGTAGTTTGGATCATCTTGGTTCACCTGCCACTGTTTTCCACCATTTGAGGTTGGTTTATTCTTCCCTCTTTGTTTGGACCAATTTAATTTGGGGATTTTGGTGATTTATGTACCCATAAAAAATCTATATTAGGTATGGATTTCATGAATACGACTACTTTACATCCTTCATATATATTTTTGTGTGTTTATATCTCATATTATGTGTATATATTCAAGATTTATCCTTTGTAATAATCATCTCATGTTTATTTATCGATGGGTGAGTTGGGATATGGTGAGAAACATGATATTGTACAATGGATATATGGGTATAAATTTTTTTATTCTTTTTTGGTATGTTCTATTATATTTTTCAACTCGGCCTAGTGTATGTTTGATTCTACTTTCATTGAATCTTTTTTTATGATTCATTTTTTAATTTTGAATTTATGTAAATTATGTTAATCTCATTTGGGTTATTTGGTGTTTCATGGATGTCCAATGTACGGGTGACCCATTTTAGATTCTCAATAATTGACTCACTGTCTTTAACACAATCTTGAGGATGAATTTTAAAGTTATATCCACATAAATTTGGAATGAAATTTCATCACATGGTATATTATAATCCAATGATAGATGATGTAGGTACAACAATAGTGAGAGGTACAATTAATATTGATTCATAATTATATAGTTTTTAATTTGAAAATAATGCCACTAATTATATTATTTAGACCTATATTGTGTACATGATAAATCATTTTATTTATTTCATGCATTGTGTGATTTAAATTGCAATGCCTCTAGGTAAAAGGAGAGAGAAAGGTCTCAGATTTCCCTCTAATGATTTTTCTTATATGATATCATTCATTTCTATGTATTTTTTACTCCAGATATAGAACCAATGAATATAATTATTAATTATATGAATGAATAAAACCCAAATGAATGAAATTTTCAAAGATAATATAAACAAAAAAAAGACAAACTAAATCTAATGGAAATGTCTCAAACAAACTTATATCAAACAAAACCAAACTAAACTGAAACTCAAGACAAACTGATTATATACCATTAATAGGAAGAGTAATTGTTATTTAATATAAATGTACTATTTTATAGTATCATTTTGAAACATGGATCCATTTCCCCTTGCTTACAGGAACATGATTTGACCCATAGGGTGTGGTCGTTCTTATTTGTTGGGTGGTGACGTGCATAGTCACAAGAGACAGGTATGTTTTAGTTTAGTTTTTATTTTATTTTCTTTGTCACATTGGAAACTTAGGACTTTTACTGCTTTTTATAGATAGAGGGTAGTTATATTCTGCGAAGGGGGATAAAAGGGGTTCAGATTGATTCAGTTGTTGGATTTGATCTAAGGTAAGATTCTATGGTTAATAATTGTCTTACACCTCATGTATTTATGGATTTAAGTTTTTTTGACTCCATATTATGTTTTCAGTAGGGTTTTGGATCGTTTCATGTTGGTTTTGGTGGATTTGGTTCTCTACTGCCAATCTAGGTAAGGATTTAATGTCGTTGGTTGGTTTCTCACTAGTTATGTAGCATCCTTTATGTGTTTTAAGTTTTCTAATATCCTTTGTGTAGTGTGTTTATCCCTAATCATTGGTTTTGAGTCACCAAGTCAAGGGTGACTTGCCTGCATGTTCATAGGTAAGTATATGTATGTGGGTTCCCCCATTACATTTATAGTCAACCATGGTAGTGATTATGCATATATGGGGCTAGGTGTGTCCATGTATAGATATATAAATGCATACACAGGTGAGTGAAAACTGGTATATGCATATAATCATATGTTCAAGGATCCCCTTTCATGTTCTCATAGCCATTCGGGTGTGTGCATAGTGACTAGGTATCCTTGCATGTGTGTGTAGGTGTGTATACCCAGTGGGGGAGCAACATATTATAGTTAGAAATCTCCAAGAGACGAAGTGGATGGCTTGGTTCCACCTTGAGGTAGGGTCCCTCTCCTAGCCTCTTTAATTCAATAATTTTTTAAATTAAATTTAGATTATTTCTTAATTATACTTAATTGTATTTAATTTCATATCTTGAATAAGTGTTCTTTAATATAATTTTTTCATTTGATAAATAAATTCATGTTTTTATAATAAAACCCCTCCAAAAGAGGTGCACTGTCTTCAAAAACTCAAAGTGATAGTTATATTGATTTAGTTGATTAAATTATTTCATTTGATTTTTGCTGAATGGGTTTTAGAATAAATGTTAAATATAATTAAATGAATTGTGTGATAAATCAATGTCATGATTTTATAATAAAACCCCTCCAATGGAGGTGTGATGTCTTCTAAACTAAAGAGTAGTGATAGTTATTTGTATCATGTTTAGATTTGGTTTGAGTTTTCCATATGTCTCTTATTGGTGTTTGTTTGGTGGTTAGTTAGTTTTTCTTTTCTTTGAATAATATAAATTATCTATTCCTACTCATTTAGCTCAAATGAAATTTCTCGAGTATGCATATACTTTGACCATGACACTTTCCTTTTCTCCCTTTGAATATTATAAATGAAATTATAATGTTTAGGCGAAGTGAATGAATTTTTAAATGGTTTGTGTAGGGTTTACGATTATTTTCCATCATTTTGTTCCCCTTTAGATTTTGCGTAATCGTGTCGCTCGCTAGAAATTTCTGGCGATCCCTTTTTATAGAATATTAAATAGTGTATTTGTCATATCATGTCTGTTGTGACCTTATCTTATGGAGAAACCCATTTGGGGTATTTTCATGGCCTCTTGGCCACCCCTTTGGTTTTTTACCTGAGACCATATATCTAAAAACATTCATGGTTTCATTGTTTAACACCTACCAGGATTATGGTGCTCCCCACTAGAAGCTTCATCTTACCACCACCAATTCATATGATTTAGTGCCTCCTCCTTTGAATATTCATATTCAAACCTTTCTCCCATATTCTAATGAGAATAATTATATTAGGGTCACTCACTAAAGATATTTTGTTCACTATGGAGGACATATGTATAGAGAATTATAGAAATATGCTGGAGATATCCCTATGTCATTTCCCATAGCATTTTTGGAAAGCTGGGTGTTTTGGTGTATCAGGATTTATTAGTGGAGAAAATGGCCAAGTGGTCATGGTGTCCAACATTTTAAAGGGAATATTGTATAAAGAAGTGTTATTTCATTCCTTAGTGTGAAGGTAAAAGGAATTTTGTTTGTAAACACAATTCAAAAATGATTTTCTATGTCATGAAGTTCAGGATTTTAAAAGGAAATTTTGAATGGTTTTTTTATGCCACATATATTTGGTTGGAGGTTTAAAAGCTTTCCAAAGTTATGTACAATGAGGAGAATTAAAATGAAGGTATTCTCACAAGATATTCGGATATTTAAATTGGTATAATTAAAAGGATATATCTTCATATTATGTGGATTGATAGATAATAATTTTCAATGGATGATGATTGAAAACATGAAGAAGTTAATGGAAAACTACAGTGAATGTTCTTAGAGTCTTATTTAGTATATTTATTTGAATTCAAAAACATGTTCTTTGGATGGACACTTCGAGAATAAAGAGAAGATTATAGAAGCCCAGTGTGATCCACACCATTCATAGTTGTGCATGAAAAAGGCCATCACACACACACACACACACACACATACATACATACATACATATACATATATATATATATATATATTGCATGAGTCTGTTATGATAAGGGGAGATACCTACACAACATTGCAACATCTAGTTCTTCTATATTGATATAGAAGCCCGGTGTGATCCACATCATTCATAGTTGTGCATGAAAACGGGTAACATATATATATATATATATATATATATATATATATATATATATCTCTTTTAGTGGTATTCTCATCTGAAAAAAACATGATTTTATAATAATAAACCATGTGGATGCATACAATCATACATCAACTAATTTCCCACCAATATGACCCAAATAAATAAATACACAATAGGCTCTATTTCCATCCTCGATTGCCACCTAATATCATCACCTTTAATCCCTATTGAGCTAATCCATCCCAATCTAGTACATAATAATTTCTTAGATCAGTAAAACTATAATAAAATCTATATACATACCAGATTGATCATACTAGGTGTTAGAAATATATGACATTAGAATCTCACAAAGATACACTAATATATTTTTACATATAGATGTATACCTGGACGAAGTAAATGTTATAAAAATAAATAGATGCACATATTGTGTTAGATGTAATTTTCCAACTAGGACCCCAAGACTCCAAGTGTATTAGTTCATCTTGTGATAAATAGGTTTCCATGATACCAAACCATAGATACATTTTTCTGAACAAAAAACCTGAATCATTGTACCATTATACATGAAATCAATCCTATACCCAAATACTCTAAATATGGAGTATCAATGATTACTCAACCACAACCTGAATGTGTAATATAGAGTCATGTATCCAAGCCCTAGACTAATACTTATCACTCAATATAGGTCATCACTCAACTCCCAAAATCTACCATACTACTAAAGGTAGTGTCTCATACCACTATATATCACATACCAACCTTCTCATTCAACAAACATCCATGTTAATACATTATGATCAATGTAAATCCATTTTCTAAAATAATACCATATTAACCATGGTAGGTTTAATATCAGATTCCAAATTCTCCATTATCACTCATGGTTGTGTTCATCTAGAACCTTATCACTCAAGGTGAGGCCATTATCGTGACCACTACCTTATCAATCATGGTAGGGTTAGATATCTTATGATAATATGATAACTTCATTATCACTCAAGTAAGGGTCCTTCTAATACCTTATCACTCAAGGTGTTGGCATTCCTTAAGATATATCATTATACTTGTTAGAATTTGTCACCCAATATGTGTATGAAATAAGAACAAGGGAATTTGGTCAATATCATATCTCACCATATAGTTACAAGGTTCTAGTCACTTGGGACCTATACCCCCATCTAAAAAATGTCTCACCATCCAAGTGAAAAATGTCAGTCATCTTGGTACTCATGTATCATACATTAAGGAATCCACTATATTCCTTGAGACTCAAATCAGTCTCATACACAAAAAAGAAATAATTACCTCATGCTAAACTCAAATACTATATAATATTATTGGAACTTTCCTTGAATCCCAGTCTGCTTATGCTTACAAGTCCTCACCACCACACTAACTCAGGTACCATGTTCTATTAGTATCAGAAGAGCTCTCAAGACCACTTTTTGAAGGAAAAACATCTTTGTCACACAATTTCTAGTACTTAAGAAAAATTTATACCTATTTCACACATAATATGTCATTCCACTATTAGGAGTGTACTCTCTTCCCCTGATGGGAGGGTAATTTCTATTTTCTTTCATGTGACTAGTTTTTTTATCATTCACGATATTTTTAAAGTTCTTATTTCTAGAAACTCAGTACATTGTGTGTATGAACAAATCCACTATGATAAACATTGTTCCTTGTGATCCTAGTCATAACATGTAACTAACCAAAAACACCATTAATTTATATAGTTTGAGGTTTCCTTTATTAAATGGGAAACATGCTGCAATTATATGTTTTTAATTAAGAAAACACTTTAAAGGAAAAGTGGAAAACCAATAGAGTACACAGATAGACAGTCAATCAACATGATATGAAATATTTGAATCAATGAGTTGAAATTTGTGCCTTTTAGAGACATTACCAATAAGGATACTCCTTTAAGGAATGGTACCCTTATATTCCAAATCATCCTTGAGTAGGCTTTCAAAATTGTAAACCATCATGTCCCAAGTTTGTATGAGATCTTCCACCATAATATTTTTCCCATTGAATCCACGTTTCAGAATTCCAAGTTGTTTTTGGGCCCAGGCCCCCATATCCTTAGTAAGGTTGGCCTGGAAATTCCTCCCTACCAGCCTATCAAACTTCTCTTGCGTAGTGGTGACTCTAAGCCCTTATCTGAGAATTATTCGTTGCACTATAGGATGGTTTCCCACTCATTATATTCCATCAATTCTTTCCCACTCTGGTAGATATCTAATACAATCTTCACCTTTCCTGCACTCTCTAGGATGGTGATAAATTATTTTCATGCTAGTGGATCAAGATCCTTTGTATAATTTGTCACCACCTACTTGGGGGATCTTCCCTTTTCTTGAGAATATAGTGACAGGAGGGATAGGTAAGGATGAGGATTCTTTCTTCTTTTTTGGCCTCCGAGAGTTATTGATGAGCCCCTTTGAGTCAATTATGGTGTTCTTTCCTTTCTTTTAAGAGACTCTGATATAATCCTCAGTAAGTTCCACTTTCCTGGGCTCGATAGGGGAATCTAAATAAAAATCCATATCCTCCTGGGAAACCACCAATCGCAAAGGAATGATCTTGCCTTGAGCAGCCTCCTATTCAACCCCTTCCTCAACCACATGATGCTCTTCATCTTCTAACACTGCAAACGATTAAGAGATCGAGTAGCCTTTCCACCAAACTTCACCCTATCAGCATAGGATGAATTGTCCTGTAGGACGTGACCGTAAAAATATGAACCTCTAATCTGCTCAAATACGTAACCCATATATTGTGGTTGCTTATTTGTTTCTTCCCAACCCTCACTATGCAGATTTCTGCCAGCACCTTGGGCATCCATGTGTGCACCAACTTCAAAGGTAGGACTACAGGGGTCTGAATGCCTGGTTGAATAATCATCCAAGTGTGGCACCTCTCCTCCTGCCCAACCTCACACAAATACGATGCCACCCCAAATCCAAGGGGGGTCTCTCCAAGGGGGTTGCCTCTCCTCTTGCCTAACCATGCCCTTTTTATCACTTAGTCCAAATAAATATCATTGAATTTTTTACAGGTTAGGCCCTTTTTACCTTTGTGATTGATTGTGATTCTCTTCATTTGGTGTGATTAGAACTTTTTTCCAGTATACTGGTAAGTCTCTTTTACCTCTATACTAGTAAGGATCTTATTCCCACTTTCTTTTCATATGAATTATATAAGAACATATATATATTTTTATAATAAATTTATACCTCATATACTAATAACTCTATAAAGATGTATACGTAATGATTTTCCTTCCAATATTGATATTTTGATCTTGAACACATGTGTGAATGAAGTGAAAAAAAATCTACAAATGTATTATTTTGTTGAAACTTTTCTTTTAGATTCCATTCTTCAAGATATGCTATAGCTCTTTCCTTTATTTTAAATTTTCAGATTTAGAGCCTGGAATTCTCTACTTGTTGTGGATTCCATATAGAGAATTTTCACCTTCTCTTTTACCTTTGATGGAAATAAATTTATATGAAGATCCCTAAACTTTTGTTCATTCTCTTTTAGATAAGTTTTTATCTACTTAAATTTGGTTCAAACTTAATTTCTAGTAATATTCTCTATTGTAGCTCAATTTTGAGAGAGAAAATAATTTTCATCAATTATTTTTGTATGACTATCTATTTTATGACTTGGTGGGTACTTTCTTGAAGTATGTAACTTTTTTCATTCATTATGGTAACCATCTTCTATATGTATTAATTAATTCCACAAGTCTCTTCATCCTGTTTTTCTATTTGAATATATCTTATTTTGTGATTCTATTCATTTTGTTATATTGGTGTGAGTGAGCTGCTTGCTATTGGCTGGAAGAAAGGCCTACTACTAGATGGTGAGTGAGATTCTTTTTATTGGATGCAAAGAAGGCCTACTACTAGAAGGAAGTCCTGCTACTGATGAGTGAGCTGCTTACAACTAGATGGCTGGAAGGAAGGCCTGCTACTGGTGCCTGCTTGCTTTCTTATTTCTACTGGATGCTCCAAGCCTGCTATGTGTATATACCAATGGTTCAACTAAACCATTGGTATTAAGTATTTCAGTATGTGTATACCAACAGTTCAACTGAAATGTTGGTATTAGGTATGTAAGCATGCCTGTTTTTTTCAACGGTTGAAGTTAAACCATTGGAATTATTCCATGTAATAGTTCAAACCCATTGGGATAAAGGTATAACAATGGTTGAATACTATTGGTATAAATATATCCCAATGGTTTCCAACCATTGGGATAGGTATTAACCAACTGTTCAACTTTAAATGTTGGGATATATCAATTTTAGGACCACTATAACAACGGTCCAATATAAACCATTAGTATAGGGCTATCGCAACGCCCTACACCCCAATAGTTTGATAAATCATTAGGATAGGTTATCCCAAAAATTTTGGGGTCTATCCCAATAGTTTCTAACTTTTTGTATATTAAAGTTTTATAGTAGTTTCCATATTAGTATTTGGGTGTTATTTTTCTCTTCTATGTCCATGTTTTCACTTCCCACATAGTTCTACTATTTGGAAACCAAGTATGTGTTATTCTAAATGAATTTTACACATCCCTTTCTCTTTTTCAAGAGGATTTTTTATTAACCCTTTTTATAATTTGGATTTCTATGAATGAATTTTAAAATGTTAAACCTTTGATGACTGAGATGAATTTTGAGGGAGAAATTCATTTTAAGGGGGGAGAACGTAACGCTATAAGATTTTCTGAAAAAAAAAATTAAATTTAAACTTTTTGATATTTTTCATTACACACAACACTAATTTTATCTTTTTTTACATGATATACTATGTTTTTATTGTATTACATTTATCACCAAGTTTATCTTACATTACGTGCAACACTAAGTTTAAAAAAAATCATATTATTAAAATATTATTATATGATAGTTATCACCCAGACATAGGAATAGAGGGTATAAATGAGATTAACTAAAGTATGAAAATATATGGTTTACATATGTTTATAAAATAAATTTTTTAATGACTAATTAATTAAAAATAAAAATAAAAACAATTTCAAAATAAATGAAATCATATTCTAAAAAATTATTTTTCTGCAAAAAACACATTTTACTTCAATAAATTAAAAAAATAATTTTATTGAAGAATTTTAATTAAATTTATATATTATAGGTTCATTCAATTATTTACCTTTGATATTACGTGTTTTCTATACAAGAGATATGAATAAATCCAATTTTACGCTTAAAAACTATATTTTTCTAAAAAAGGGTTTTCTAACCTTTTTCCATACTTATTTTAAAACTAATTATTCACACTTTTATAAAATTAATTTGAAAAAATTAAATTAAATTTTTAAATAAGATTTTTTAAATTATATTAGGGTAAATTACTGATAATTTTATGAAAATATTAATTTTTTGATTACTAGTTAAAATACTAAATTTTAATTGAAAACTACCATTTCATTTAAAATATTTATAAAGTTATATTATATTACAAATTGGTTTAAAATTAAAATTAATTCAATTATATATATATATATATTAATACAATTTATTTCATTATAATCATTTTAATATTGAATTTTGATATAAAAACTTTGTAAACATTTGAATAATTTCTATTTTAAAGCCCACTTTCTCATCGTGTCTACGTGGTTAATTTTAAATTAAATATAGCCAATTATGTGAATTTAATTTGGAAAAATGGATTAAATATTTCACAAAATAAAATTAAACTTTGAAATAATATTTTTTAAATTATATTAGGGTAAATTTCTGACAATGTTATGAAAATATTGATTTTTTCATGAATAGTTAAAATACTAAATTTTAATTGAAAAATACCTTTTCATTTATATTATTTATAAAGTTAAATTAAATTTAAAATTAGTTTAAAATTAAAATTAATTCAAATATATGTATATATATATATATATTAATCCAATTTATTACATTATAATTATTTTAATATTGAATTTTGATTCAGAAACATGGTAAACATTTGAACAATTTCTCTTTCAAACCCTAATTTCTCATTGTGTGTGTGGGGTTAATTTTAAATTAAATATATCCAATTATGTGAAATTAAATTAGAAAATGGATTAAATATTTTTAATAATAATAATTTAAATTATATAATGAGTTCAATTTAATTTTTTCCCATGATTATTAGTGAAAAAAATTAAAATCCTAATTACCGCAATTAAGGTTAAAACCATATTTTGTGTGATTCATGCACTTGTATTAAAATTAATTTTCCAAAAATTTAGGATTTTTATATAATAAATTGGATTTAATATTTATAATAATTTTGAATAAATTATATAATAATTATCATTTTATTTTATTCTCAAAGGATAAATTACCTAGGTTAAAAAACTAGTTAACGCGGTGAAAATTAAAATGGTAAAAGTGAGTAAAACATAAAGGTTAAGGAATGAAATATTTAAAAAATTTGTTTTTCTATTTGGATATATTTATATAATGTATAATTTATACCCTTAATTATTTATAATTTTTTGAGTTACATAAGGTGGGAGTGACCTTCAATTATTGAATACTTTTGGGTATTTACAAAAAAAAGTCACTCCTCAATTATAAAAGGGCTCTCATTACCCTTATTCACATCTATAAATCCATTTTTACCTACAAAAATTTGAAAAAATAACTTCCCAAATTACATAATCTCATACTAAAAACTTTATTTTGGTTATAAATCCAACATTTGAAGGATTTTGGTGAAAACCTGAGGAGGTTACTCAAAGAAGAGGTAATGTTCTTCAACAAGCATTTTTATTTTATCTCTTCCTCTACCTCCTTAAATTATTATTAAAACATTACGATATAACAACCATAGTATATTCTTATTCTAAGATATATTTATGTTAATTTCATGACCAAAAAACATCTCCACTTCTATAAAATAGTTTATAAAATCATCATTTGTGTGTACGGTGGACTACCGCCTCACGAACTGATGTTATTCATTTTTTCATTACCACATATCACGGTTGGGTGTGATGATGTATATAAAGTATATATATGATATTTATAAAAGTATTATAACTATGTATTCATTATATCATATATAACTTTTAACTTTCCATTCCATAGGGTATATGATAATGTCGCTTGTGTGTACAGCGAACTACCGCCTTGTGAAGTGATGTGATTCATTTTCACTAAGTCTTTACATAGAAGATAATAAGGATAAATTTAATAAATATATATGATATACATGAAATAATTATTATATTAATTACATATTTATCATTATTAAAATATAATATATCATTTTATTTCTTACCTTTTCACTCACTAAAAGATGATAATGTCATTCGTGTACGTGTGGACTACCGCCTTCAGGAAGCGATCTGAGTCTCTTTTCATCACCACACCACATGGATGATATGTATAAGTATATTTAAAGAAATTATATGGTATTTATTATATTATTTTCATTATTTAAATATAATATATTTCTTACCTCCTTTCTATAATGATCATTGAAATATGTAAATGTTACTCATGCGTACGTATGGTCTACCACTATAGGAAAATAACCATTTCACAGAAGATTTTTTTGGCAATGGTGGCGGTTTAAACCACCTCCATATGATTCTATGGAGGTTTCAAAAAATTGTCGCTAAAGTTTTTGTCAGCATAAAATAAATGGTGGTTTCCTCAATTTAGCAGTGGTTTATGGTAACTGTCACAGTGGGTAAATTTCCGGGTGCTTTTTATGGTTTTTGCAGTGGTTTTCCCCGGCCAAAGTGATATTTTTTAGTAGCGGTTACAACCGCTGCAAAAACAAATATCAGTTTCCTTGGGTAATACTGCCCCTAAAACCATAAAAACCATCGCAAAATAATAAAAGAAAATGAAAATTGTGTAGTGGTGGTTAAAACCGCCGCTAAATTATTGTTCGTAGTGGCAGTTTTAACCATCGTGGATAGAAAAATATTGTAATTGTAGCGGCGGTTAAAACCACCGCTAAAGCCAGATTTTAAAAAAAACAGTTGATACTACATGCCCATTACCAATGCCCTAAAAAACCATTCCAATTGATATAACATATAACATGTCATAACCACAACACATCGCAACCACCCCACATCACAACCACCCCACATCACCACCACCACACATCATAACCACTACACATCACAACCACCACACATAATTTTTTTTCAATAAGGGTTTTTATCATAATTACTAAATTATTAGGAAGGGTATTCACACAGAAATACAATATTTCATGGGAAACCAATTTAATAGTTCGATATTTATTCATAGTTTTTTTCATATGTGGTGAGGTTATACAAACATACATAGAAAGTTTTATAAAAACCAAAACAACACACTATCTCAAAATAATTCACAATTGGAAATCCAAGTAAGTGTGTCCATATAAGAATAAATAACAAGAATAAGTAAAAATCATGTGATTTATCCCTTGCACTTAAAATTAAATTAAGCTTGTTCATTATCTTTATTAAGATTATATGTACCATTTAATTAAAGAAATATAAAAGGATGATATTTCCAAATGTACATATAAAGAAGGGGAGATGAAGGATCCCCAACATTGACTGTATCTTCAAAGAGAAATGAAAAAGAACCAAGGATAAACCACCATTGATCTCAAGTGAATCACTATTGAATCCAATGATTAATAAGACTCCATCAAAAACCACCCAAAAAAGAGGATAATTACCACCAAAATGAACTATTGAATATAATATAAAGATAATAAAGGATTAATGGGGAAATATCGGGCTACCATGAATCAAATAAATTCAATCTAAATGATTCAATATTATCCAAGTGGTTTGTAACACCAAGGGAGGTGACAGGAGAAGGGGAGGATGAGTAAGGGTCAGCTAAGAATTGAGGGAAAGTCTAAAATTCAAAACAAGGAGGTAATAAAACTCCTATTTATAAGTGAATCACACTGGAATCTACCAAAACATGGTTAATATCCAAAACTCATGTGGTGGATTTGGTAAAAGTGTGATCTAGAACCCTCATTGTTGTTTTATCTTTTTTCCCATTTTAAAATGGAATCTGTACTCCCACAAATATTAGAACATGGAGTGGTCTAAGCCATAGTGGTTCTTCTATATTATTCCATGTATAGAATCCATGACCTAGTCCCCATTTCCTAACCATTTTACCCTCACCATGCCCAAGGCTACAATGTTGTGAGCTTCAGTTTCCTATTTTGGACAGGTGGTCCTCCGATATTCCATGCCCACCCAAGGGAAATTCAATATTCTCATAGTGCAAAGGAAAACCACTAGGAGAACCCACATAGCACCATGTCATCCCCAAGTCATGGTCATATATCCCATTTTACACAAGATAACACCCAACATAAAACTACCTCCTTCATATCCAGAAAAGTCATTGCACAAGCTGTGGTGGCATTCAAAATGCTAAAACACCACCTCAAACCTCAAAATCACCACAAAACTCTCCCTAAACATACCCAAGACTTAATAATTCACAAATGGAAGTTCATAAAGGGTATTTACTATTACACGCATTCTATTTATTTTGGTTTCCTTATTATTTCTCAATTCTAAGTCAAGGTGATCATATTTTCCCCAAAATTATAAGAACTATGTGTGGATTGATTCCTATTTTCATGGGATACATAGTTATTCCTAGATCTCCTATATCAAACCCGATAAGAAAACTGATATTAAATCCCCCAATTTATCTTAGTGACTTGGTTCTTCATTCACATTGGTTCTCCATCCATAGGGTTGGCATCAAGAAAAGTTTATTTCATTTTAAACAACAGTTTAAACTACATTAAACCTCATATAATAAGGTATTTATCTTATGATCTTAAACTATAGATTATTTTAGTCATTTTCACATGATGTTAAACTATGTGATGAATGGTCCATCTTGTAAGACATGAATCATCTTAGAGAAGTCTACCTAGTACGACCTATCTTCCTATACATATTATCCAAATCTACATAAGGATCCTTAGCATGTGGTTCTTTATCCATAAACCTATGTTATGAAAAAAATGACTCTCACCCTAGATAAGAGCCTAATATGCATAGGATTATTATATAAAAACAATATGTGGATTGATTCATGATGTTTCAATATATGTAATGATGTTGGGATCTCCTATAATAGACCTTGGTGAAAATTATAATCACTCTGGTTATACCCTAAAGGAGAGACCCTTCCTCATTCACATCAATTTGTTTATTTATTTCTCACATAATGGTTCTCATGCATCTCATCCTTCTCCTCCTATACACGAGACAAATTATTATAGAGGACCTTTTCCAAGAACTATGAATGGATTTATTCTTATTACTATAGGATATGTTTCTAATCATTCATCCTTGGGTAACAAACCTAATAAATTTAGGAAAATTTAATCATAAAAAATGATTCATGAAAAAAAAAAAAATCGACATATATGGTTCATACCACACTCGAGAAAATAAATACATAAAAGAAAACATCAGAAATCAATAAAATACATAAAAGGAAACATGAGAAATCAAGAAAATGTTAGGTTATGAAAATTTTTGGTGGAAACTATGTGCCACACATGATATATATACAAACTGATTGTCACCATATTTGTCCAAGATATCAACAAAACAACTAATCACAATCTGATGATGAAAAAATCTTGTCACCCTCTCCACCTCCATCTCTACTTTCTGCTAACACATGAATGAACATTTTATTTAAAATTAAATATTGTTGTATATTTATATTTAAAATTAAAACAAATAAAAGTTTTCAAACTAGATGATTTTAAATTTTTGTGATTTACCTACTCACTATCAGTTAATAAAATACCACCAGGGGAAGATCTGGTCATCTTCTGATATAAATCAATCAAAGATTTCTGCAAAACAGATATCTAAGACACCTGGTCATGAACTGTGTTTCGTAGAGAAACAATCTCTCTCTAAGTATCTCGGGGTATGGAATGACTATAACCAAGAGTAGATACAGCTGAAATCCCTGGTGGACTTCCAAAGACCTAAAATGGTATGGGTCCCAAACCCTTCCCGTACACTCTACTAGGATTCTCCTTCCTAAGGACTTTAGCAACTGGGTCATCCTGGGAGACTGAGTAGGACTGCGCAGGATTGGAAACCCACAGTTCTTTAATTTTTACCTATAAATCAAATATAATTCATATTAAAATCAATATATATTAACATAGTAACAACTTATAATAAGTTATTATAATGAAAAATTAGGTCATACCCCAACTTCTTTGGCATTATCATTAAAAAAACTTCCATCATATTTTTTATGAACATTCAACCACACTTCTGTTCAAGATGCATCATACCCTAAACTCTATGACTCCATTAAAAAAACACAAATCAACAATTTAATATATTAAACAAATAATATTGTCTTGTAAATATTTAAACTAATGAAAAGATTGCCAGAGAAAATGGGCTTCTAGAAAAACTCTTTGACCCCACAGTGTGAGGAATGACCTGCTTAGCCCAACTTGATGCATTCTCTCTTGAAAGATCTTGAAATAAATAAAATTAAATTTTATAGTAATGTATTTAATGTCATATCCTCTTAATATACCTGTATAAATGTAAAATGAGATTATTATAGTAATATGTATTTAAATTCCATCTGCTTCTCATCACGATGTCTATCAACAAAAACTTTCCATTGGTCTTTGGGTACCCCATTAGGTAGCTTGTCATATATATGTTGGGAGTTCAATGAAGTATTGTTGAAATCACCCCACAATATCCATTTAAATTCTTTCCATTTTTGGCCAAGATTTTTTAATGTCCACTTTTGTGCTGTCACATCAGTAACCATAAAGTGGAAAAACATTTGTACACAGAAATTCATTTTGAAAATATCAATAACATGACATTCAATTACACCATAATGTATTAAAATTACCTTTATTTGGGAATAAAAAACATCATTTTTTCAACTTTTAGGCATATTTGTCCAATCATCATATGAAATAGGAAGGTAAACGGGCTCCATGGTCAACTAGCCTAAAATCTGGCCAAGAAATCATGTGGCGTCATCCGTAGGGACACCATATGAATCAAATGGGACAATTATCTTCTGTCCAGTTAAGTTCCATACATCTGAACTTTTTATATTTTTCTCCATAGTTTCATTGTTTTCATCTTTAATGAACAAAAATTTAGTATAAAAAAGTACAATAAATTTATTCATATTAAAATTTGTACCTATAACAATCACCCTCCAGTATCCCTATGAAGAACTATAAGTGGTGCACTGCTCCCCCACTACTGAGGCTTCCAAAGTGGGAGGCGATTATTACGATGCGGAAGGGATTCTCATAGAGGGTGTGAGAGATGGTGCAAGAGGAGATGGTGTAGGGGGCAGGCGGATGGTGGCTCAAATGTCGTAGGGATGGAGACAGATGGATCGTCATCTATCATAGTGGTCAATGAAATAGTATATCGCTACCTCCATGGAATTCCTGTCATTTAATAAAATAAAATTAAGTTCAGAACATATATTTCAAAACAAATGTAGAAAAAAAAAGATAATATATTCACAATACTAACAAACAAAATATACATAACAATGATAATGAATGATTGCGAAAATAAAATAAGTGGTTTCTAAATGAATGCATTACTGTACATACAATCATTTTTTCCTTTATTAATGTCAGTTTCCTTCTCAATTACTTTATCCACTTCATTCATCATTTCTTGACTAATATTTTCAATATCATGGTGGACAAATAATTCTGATTCTTATTATTGATGAGATTCAATGTCAGAGGTCAAATCTTCCACTTCATCACCCATATATTACAAATCTTCTTTGTTTTATGTGAGAAACTACACTCCAACCTTCATCCACATCATCATTCACATAATATACCATTTTTTAATGTGATGATAAGATATATGAATCATTCAGTTCACGATCACCAACATCCATCAAGTGAGAGAAGTTTACAGAAGTAAATTTAAAAGAATCTCTTTTAACACCTCTGATAATATTGACCCAATTGAATTTGAATAAAACAACTCAATAATTCCTATGGTAATTTAATTAAATAATATTTTTCAGTTTTCTATAGTATACCACTTCAGAAAATTTAAATATTCCACTATTATTTATTTTCAAACCCTCTTTTCGATCGACTGTATGAAATCTAAAGTCATTCACGTTGTAAGCGTCGAACTTTATAACTTGTTTTAGAGGACCTCAAGAAAGAAAATTCAAATCTTCTCACAAATCTACTCGAGTATTATTATTCATGATCTAAAAAAAGAAATATACTTTATTAGAATTACAAAATATATATGTCAACCAAATATCTGTATTTATTGCAATATTTATGAACTTACACGTCGTTCAACCCATTCTACAAGTTCTTTATTAACAGCTTTCATTATATCTTTATCATTTTGTATTCGGCCTCTCATTCGTCTCTTTGTTTGTATCCTAAACTCTTCAATAAATGGATCTAAAATTTCACTATTCAGTATCACATATCTATGTGCCTGTAATAATTCCATTTCTGTCAATGTAACATTTGAGGTCCTCCCAAATAATCGGCCAATAGAAGGAAATATTTTTGATTTCCCATGTATTTGAGATTGAGTTGATGTGTCTTCAACATGTCTAACTTGATTAAATATTTTCTCAATATCATCCAAGTATCTAGAACAAAATGTAAGACACTCTTCTTCCAAATAGCCTTTAGTAATAGAGCCTTCTGGTTGATCTTTACTTCTCACGTATGATTTAAAATGCCCAAGATATCTATGAAATAAAATAAAAAACATAATTATACATTTAATTAAGTTCCAAAAATTGTATAATTAACTGAAAAACATATGAATAAGGTACCTCTGAATTGGATACATCCATCGATAATGAACAGGGCCTCCTAATTTAGCTTCCTCAACCAAATGCACAGTTAAATGCATCATGATAGTAAAAAACGACGGAGGAAAGATCATCTCTGTTGCACAAAGTTTCAATACAAACCTCTCCTAAATGTTTTCAAGATCAAATATATGTAGAGATTTCTCACATAGTTGTTTAAAAAATGTGCATAATTAGAGTAATATAGCAGTAACTTTTTCAGGTAATAATGTACGCAATGCCAATGGTAGTAAAATCTGTAACAAAATATGTGAATTGTGACTTTTAAATCCATGTAACTTACAATTCTTTAAGTCAAAACACCTTGAGATGTTACTTGAATACCTATCAGATACTTTCACATGCTTTAAAATTTGAAGGAATGTATCTTTATCCCTATTTTTCATTGCAAAAAAATTGTTGGAGCATACTTTTCATTCTCATCTGGACAGAGATCACATTTTATGTTCATTACTTGTAAGTATTTCCGATCATTGGGATGATCCTTAGACAATCCATGCTCATTAAGAAATGTGAAGATAAACTTTTCCCAGTCATTCTTCTCAATATGCATCACATCAAGATTATTCCACAACAAATTAAATTCCCAATACAAAATTTTGTAGAATATACTTTTTTTTCTTCCATTGTTGAATTTCGATTTCACTTGATGATGCACTTCAAACCCATTTCCTTCTATCATTCAAATGATAAACATTCCCAAATTTTGTTTCAACTTTTCCAAGTTGTGTCAATTTTTTAGAACCATTTAACAAATTTAGAGGTGGTCTACGATCAATGAAACCGTTAAATTTTGATATGTTTAGCTGAAATCTATGAGATGCATCGAGAAATATTCGATGGCACAAAAAGAACCATTTCTACTCTGAGGTATCCATTTGGGATCAAAATAAAATTTATAAATAGTAAAAGACAAACCTATGCAAGTGTTATAACCAGATAAATTCCCAAGACCATGGAATTCACTAATGGTCCACATTAAAGCGGCATGCATTTTGAACATTATTTTAGAAGAAACATCAAATGTCTCAACACCACTGCTCCATAACTCCTGCAATTCTTCAATTAAAGGCTGAAATTATACATAAATATCATTTCCAGGAATTTTTTTCTAGTAATAACCATAGAAATGATAAAATATGTTTGTTTTATACACATCCACGAAGGCGGATTGTAAGAGATCAAAAAAATTGGCCAAATGCTATAACTGGTACTCAAAGTCCCAAATGGGTTGAATCCATTGGCAGCCAATCCCAATCGAACATTCCTAGGATCAGTTGAGAAATATAGATGCAATGAATCAAATTTCTTCCATGATTTTGAATCTCATGGATGTCGCATTAACCCATCATTGTTATTATCTACAGAATGTCACTTCATGTGTTCGGTGGTTTTCGATGACATGAATAATCTTTACAATCGAGGTTTTAAAGTAAATTAATGAAAAACCTTTGTAGGTGTGTTTCTTTTCTTCTTCTTCATGGGATTATGTTTATTTAGACTTCCAACATCACCCATTGACCACAATCTATAACAAGAACTTTTTTCAATCATGTCTACTTGAATCCTCTCTCCAATAAAGCATACAATCATTGGGACATGCATGTATTTTTGGATAATTCAAACCAATCCTGTTAACAACTTTTTTCATATCATAAAAAGACTTGGGGATGTTTGCTTTAGGAAATGAATAACACAACAATTCCAATATCATGGAAATTTCCTTATTTTTAATTACACATAGACATTTGATATGGTACAACTTCAGCAAAAAAGAAAGTTATGAATATTTCAAACATCCACTATACAACTATTTATTTCCATCATCAACTAAATCATGAAATGTATTTTCCTCATTGAAGTTTTCTCTTACATTATTCTCCACATAATCAAGAGGAGGATCCACCGATATCATACAATCTTCATCTGGTTGTCCTAAATTATCAAAAACATCACTTTTCATATTGATATTTGTATCACCCTCATCGGTTTGTTCTGATATGTTTTGATGTTGATTTTGGTGTCTTGGAGTTCCAAATGCATCATTTATAAGGTTTTGAATTTCATTTCCCATTGTCGATGAAGTTGGGAGCTCATTCTGTGGATTAACATCAATGCTCAACCTTCCTGTAACGTTCGATTCTCCATGCAAAGCTAGCACAAATATTGACCAGGGAATTGCTTCAATATTAAATGTTCATAAACTTCATCTCTCTTAAACCATCTTCTAAATTTACATTTAGTACATGGAAATCTTATTCTCCCTTCAATGGATCGATTGGAAATTGAAAAATCTAAAAACTCCTCCAAACCCTTAACATACTGAGGTGTGTTCCTCAGTAATGTGATCCAACTTTTATCCATATATATCACAATGTTCCTACACAATATTAAAAAAATTAAAACACATAAATATTAATAAATATGGAAAGAGATTCATATATACTAGTTGAAAAAATATATAAATATGTTAAAGATTTAGAAAAATTCTAGGATTAGATCAAAAAAATCCCCAAAGACACTTTTTTCCAATAGCCCATGGTAACTTAAGGAACTTTAAGATGATATATGGCCATGAAATTTCTCATAATATACCTATTAAGTCTCAAAAATACTATCTCATGTCTACCATGAAATCCCAAACTATATATAAATTTCAAAGAAGAGGCATGAATGCCTTTGATACCAATTTGTCACAAACCAACCTAGATAACCTGTCTAAGCGGCATATTATAGGGTTTCTATATAGATCACAGGTTTCATGGATGAATAGATACATAAAAAATAAATAATAATGAGGTGGAGAAAATGGAGGCATATTATATTTTTGAATATATGCATGTGTGATAAAGGATACACATAGAGGAATTATGGAGGAAGGGAATTAGATGTTGGGATGATAGGAAAGTGTTAGAGGTGGAGATAATTAAATGGACATAGGGAGAAAGATGTAGAATATTTTTTCATATGTTAGAAAAATCACCCAATTAAAATTATACATCTTTAAACATACCTTATATTAGTTATGTAAGAATGAAACTATAACCAAATGTATTGATCCATCCATAGTAAGGATAATTTATATTATCATGTGGTTATAAAGAAAATTTTAGTTTAACAAAACCATTTTATTAACTAGAGTAATATCCATAAAAATACATGGTTCAATATAGATGTTCACATTGTGTATTTATAAGTATAAGACATCAATTTTGGGTAGTATACTCAGTAGGCCATTTTTTTGGTGATTTAATGCAATTTGTATAAAATACCTACCAAAATACCATCAAATGATTTTATGATTATATTGTCTATGTTATTTGAGTGGAAAAATATATCCATTAAATAATAATATCAGAGTTATAAAATATTATATATCCAAGGATGATAGTATTTTGAATTTTATAAAATAATGGGATACTAGTAAAATGATTTTATTAAGTCATTAATAATAATCAAGATATAATGAAAAATGATTTATTTATTTTTTTATAGAGAAATGGAAAGACACCCCATGGAAACATATACATCATTTTAGGAAATAGAAAATACCCCCACTAGTATAGATTTAAATTAGTGATATAGGATCTTCCAATCATCATTACAAAAATAAAATTACTACTATTTACTAGAATCACATATTCATGATAATCCACCTCAATGGCATGGCAGTGAGGCGGTGAGGGGCTAGGGATTCAGGGGTCACCAAATAATTAGAGGAAAAAAATAAAATAAAATTTTAACATGATCCTTTCTTACATCAGACTTCCATGTCATACAAAGATAAATAAGTCGTAACCTAATATCAATACTAGGAAATGTAATAAATATCAATAAGAACTAAAAACTCCCATTCCCCTTGAACTCCATCTCCTGTAAGGAAAATATTCCCCTCTAGTGACCTTTCTTCTCCCACTGTCAGCTATAGCTACCCTCAGTCTGTTGAAAGTAGTAAAAGCCTAAGTGTCCAGTCCCATAAAAAGGAAATAAAGTAAACTAAAATAAAATATAACAACCATATTATGACTATATAAGTCACCACCAAACCAAATGAAACAAAACACCCCTTGGGTGAGAATAAAATATATGCTTAAAAATGAAACTAAAAAATGATAAAGATATAGGGGCTACATAAAACTTCTTGGTAGGGATCTCGAAAGAGAAGCCATTGTTTACTAAATACATTTAAAGATAATATAATTTCATTCGAGTTTGAAAAAATAAATATACAAATATATGGTTTTCCATTATTCTATAGAACAACTAACAAGCTGATGATTCTTAAATACCATTTTCCCCTTTCAATTTTGAAAACCATTTACAAAGAATAGAATAATTTAAAAAAATAAATTCATAATAATACAATGAAATGAAATAATATGTTTAGTGTGAAATCAAATAGTAGAAATTGTATCATGAGGTGCTGCAAAATAAAGGAAATTAGAACAATCCACTTGTTGTTTTAGACCTAAAATGGAAACTAAGAAAATATATTGCAAATACATTAATATATAAATAGAAACAAAATGAGAGAAAGAACCTTCAGAAAGAAATAAGTAGCTAGGTTATTTGGGTTATAGGTACATCATATCCTATTGATCAAACATATAGGAATCTATTTCCATCGTGACTCATTAGAGGGGACGCACCCAAGGTACATCGGTAAAAGAAATGTCACTTTTTTGAGTAAGTGTTACATTATAATCCTATTAGTGAAATCTGTTGAGGCCCTACCGACTAGCCTAGAAACTAGTTCTAGCCTGTCCACCTAGGTACCCAAGATTCCCATGTTCCATGCTCGTAACTAAAATACATATGGGAGGTTTGGTAGAAAAAAATATTAATGAAAAAAAATTACAAGGAAAGTATACAATAACACATCACCTCCTTGAACTACCAATGAAAATACCCTTTTCTTAGAAACATACCAATATGTCATTCATATAAAACCTAGGTCCAAAAATACATAAAATTATAGGCTTCCATTGGAGTTAATTTTATTTTTAAAAACCCATTATAATGTTTGAATTGGTCCAAAAAAATTTAGAAATCAAAATAAAACATTTGGAAAATCACTTTTCACACAATAGCTTTCACATTCAAAATTACACTTCACACTTAGACACATATTTCATTGATTAATTAGACACATATTTCATCGAACCCCAAAAATCCTAAGAAGAATAAACTAAACAAAAGAACCCCAAGATTGGGTTTGGTTTCATCCATAGCACATGAATCTCAAGGGGGTATAAAGGGAAAAATAAAAATAGAAGAATAAGTGAAAATATGAAGAAAAAACCTACCTTAGATGAACTTAGGAAGAATAGGCGAGGCGGTGAGGTGGCGAGGCAGTGAGGGGATAGGGATTTGGGGGTCGTCTGGGGGGTCTCGCAGGGGTTGGTGGAGAAGGGGATCTTAGGGGGTGGGGAAAGTGTCGCGATTGAAAAAAAAAAGTTTTAGCTATGGTTTATTAAAAACCACCACTAAATCATTAATAAAAAAATTAATGGTGGTTTATTAAACCTCCGCTAAAAATCTGCCACAAAAGGATATTAATGTTATAGTGTACCATTACCATGATCGTAACATACTTCATTTATCAAAACCATATTCCATGATTGGTAATGTATAATTGATGTATAAATATTATAATTATTTCATGATAATTATTTTATATATAATGGAACCAAGATCAATGTAAGTGGATTGAAAATAACAAATCAAAACATATAAAAATAATAATTTGTTATTACTCGAAACTTGACTTTAAAATCAAATTTCTAATAAATGAGTAATAAAAGTACATAAGTAAATAATATATGGTATGATATATATAATTATAGTTCCATAATAAATTTATAATAAAATTATATTTATTATATATGAGGTTCGAATGTTTATGAAGGAATTCAAGACTTAAGGTAAGGAATTTTAATCTCACTTTTTACTTATGTGAGATGCATTCCATATTCACCACCTATTTATTTTATGTGTTGTATATTCTTCACATGAATATATTTTGTGATTATTCTCCTAAAAATTATATATATTTACCTATCCATTTTATTATCTCTATTTCATGGGGTTTATAGTTCAAAAGTTACCAGCGATAAGGGATTTTTGTCTTAATTTTCCTTCCTTAAGACATATGTTATGTTATACACCTATCTTCCTTCACATGGTGTATATATAGCCCATTTGACATGTAATATCATGAATCTATTTATACTCATGATATTTTAATTTTCATTTAATGATTTACCTTCATGGTGCTTATGTTTCAAATTTCCTAAAGTGGTAAAGATTTTATGTTACAATCAAATCATTTATCGAGATTGTTTATGATTATTTTTCCAATGATAAAATATTATTATCCATATCTCAAGAAACCCATGAGTTTTATTCTAATATATTTAATCATGATATTAATAGTACCATTTTCCTCCCTTTTTTACTTAAAATAATTGATCAATTTTTAAAAAAAATCAATTTTATTTCTCTCTTTGGTCGGAAATACATTTTCTTCCAAAACCGTGTTTTCTAAAAAAATCAAAAATGTAATAATATTCTCTTGTGATTTTCAAAAATTAAATTACCCATGTTTTAATTTTTGTAAAAATGTTTTTAAAGGAATATTCATGTCATTTTCCAAAAAATTCCCATTTGTCTTTTACTAAAAATGTGAAAGGAATATTTGTTTTGATGTGTACAGTCTGAAAAAAAATTCCCATTGTCATGACCATTATTTTCATTGAAGTTTACTTTATTATTTTTTAAGGTTATTTTCAAATAAATTGATTTTTTTTTAAAAAAATTCTTTTAGAAAGTGTTTTTTAAATAAAAAATTATATTTTCTTAAGAAATGTTTTAAATGATTTTTGAAGTTTCCATTATAAGTTTTCAAGGTTATTTTCAAATAAAATTATTTTCAAAAAAATATATTTTAAATAGTTTTTTTAAAGTGAAAATAATATTTTCTTCAAAAAAAATTAAAATTATTTTTAAAATCTTCCATTATAGTTTTTCAAGGTTATTTTTAAATAAAATTATTTTCAAAATGTTTTATGTTTTAAAAAAATAAATCGGAAAGGATAATTTTCTCCTGAAATATTTTAATTGATTTTTAAATATTATATTGTATCTTTGAAAGGTTATTTTTAAATAAAATGACTTCCAAAATATTTTATGAATTTTTAGTTTAAAAATTGACTTTTAAATAAAATTTATCTTCCTCAAGAAACATTCTAGTGATTTATCTTTTAAAATCACTCTTTATCTAAGATGGAATCCTTTGATACAACTTATACTTTTAAGGGGATATGAACCAAGGATACCATTATTAATATTTCATTATGTGATGGGTGGGACCTATATATCCCTATAATGAATTAGATAAATAGTTATATCTCATGAGATGACAATGGGAAATAAGTCGATGGGATTGATCCACTATGGGAAATATGTGTATACTGATCCACTATAGGAAACAGTGTTTCTTGATACACTATGGGAAACAGGTGTGACCTGATCCCCTATGGGAAACAGGTGTGTCTTGATACACTATGGGTAATAGGTGTGTCCTGATCCACAATGGGAAATAGGTGATGATTCTTAATCCACTATATTGATTCTCTTGGTAGTTAACCTTGAAATATGAAATGGTTTTCAATATGTATAATAGTGCCACACATTTGTGAACTGATCTTATGGTTCTTGATAGATTTATCACCCTTATGGTATATGTTTTTAGAAATGATAAAGATTTATTCCATGACTTGTTTTTTTATCTATGATAGGTTGGTTATTTACTTTGTAAGTTATGTTCATGATCACATACCCTTATTCTTATCTTGTTCTTTCATGTGATCAATGATTGATATCACCTATATTTACCCTTACAGAGTATCTGAACTCACCATTTCTTATATTTCCTTTCCCGTGTTATGAATAAAGGTTTAGGTGTGGTTTTCTTAAGAGGATTACTATGTGAGAAGATCTTTGTGGGATATGTTGAATATCTTTCATGAATTAAGAATTGTGTTCCAAGTTTCCAAAGGCACTAAACTATTATGGTCCTTGGGCATGTTTTTGTGTAATGTAATGAATATTAATCTAAAATATGTAATATTCATATATGAGAATATTGGGTAACTATATATTTCTTTAAATTTTATACTCAAAATATTATAATTTTATTTTTTAAATAAAAACATATAATATATAATAAAAAAATTAAGAAAAGATTTTTCTTTGACCGTGAATCATTAAATCCTTATTTCTTATAACTCCTTAATTATTTGTTTGATATTATATAATTATTTAACTAGTTATTCCTTTAATTTTTTTATTTTATTTTATTAAATAAATTAATTTAATTTAAAATACATTATGTACCAAAAAATAATTTCTTTAAAATAGTTGATATTTTTACAAATGAATCAGTATCTTTTTATTTTATTCTATAATTATTTATATTGATTATAAGTAAAATATTTTTTTTGTAAAAAATTATTTACTTATAAATAAAAATACTCAATATACCTATTGGATACATGTATACCCAACGAACACATTCCCAATGACCATATATCCAACAACCATTTATTCAAAAGTTATAAATATAATGGTTATATTAAATTACAATATATAAACTTACATACTTAACTAAAATTCATTCATCCAAATAATTTATTTCTATCTCAAAATTTCTATTATATTTCTAATTTTTTCCTTTTTTCATACTTATTGTCAGTGTAATGATCTTCAAGGAAAACCATGATGATGAAGATTTTATTTTCATAGTTTTTTATTTACTTGTAGCTTTATTCCTTTTGAAATTTTTATAATGATGTTTCATATTTCATTTTTAAAATTTATTAATTTTTATCTTGTGTTATTATATTTTATCTTAATAAAATACATCATGGTTTATTTAAGTTAAATTTAGTTTGTGAAAAAAATGAATTCGATGTGTTAAAGGGATAAAAATGTGGGGTGTTACATTCTACCCCCCATAAAATAATTTTTTCCCTCGAAATTTTATTACTCAGATGAAAATAGATTAGCATGATTATTCCTCATTACATATTCATGTTCCCATGTTGATTCCTCAAACTTATGATTCTTCCAAAGAACTTTAACTAGGTGAGTAGCCTTATTTCATAGTACTTTATTTCTAAAATCCAAGATCTATACCAATTATTCCACATAAGAGAGATCATGTTCCATTTTTATGACCAATCAGTGTTGTACATGTGATGGATTGGGTATGTAATTCCTTAAAAGTGATACATGGAATACATCGTGCACTTGTGATAGTTTTTGTGGAAGTTCAAGGAGATAATTTACTATCCCCATATGATCGAGGATTTTGAAGGGGCCAATGTATCTAAGGATCAAATTTTCCTTCTTACCAAATCTCATAACCCTCTTCCATTCTGAGATTTGAAGGAATTCCTTATCTCTAAATTCAAACTTTAAATATCACCAATTATTATCATTGTATCTATTCTATAAAAATTATGTTACCTTGATATTTCATTGAATAGATTAAATATTCTCTTACCTATCTTGATAATGATCTATCCCTAACAATTTATTCTCTCTAAATTCATCCCAAAATGTTTGTGTTATGCACCACTTCCCATATAAATATTTATATGGTTTCATTTTAATGTAATAGTGAAAATTATTATTATATTAGAAATTGATCATAGGAATATATTAATACTAACCAAATTTTAAATCAATTTAATTTCATCTCATCATAGTTTCCAATGTTCTAATGGTAATTTAAAATTAAACATCAGTTTAAAAAGGATAAAAAGTATTAAATCCCATATCTATATTCAATCCTTTTTGGAGACTTCTCTAGAAAATTGATATAAACCTTTAATATCGATCACAATAAAATTTAATTGTTACCCCATATAAAATTTCCATTTCCTTTATATATATCTTGGAAATTTGATTAAGTGATAAATCTTATAAAATAGTAATGCAGTGGTTCAAATTTGTGAGTCAATTAAACACACTACAAATGAAATTATAACCACTAAAGATCTTATAATAACCTATGATTAAATCCATATTGATGTTCTCCCATATCCATATAGGTATGGTTAATTATTTCATCATCCCCATAGACTTTTGAAATTCAGCCTTTACTTATTAAAAACAAAGTATCAAGATATGTACTCTAAAATCCCCCTCTGCATTTTGTCCCATTATAAATGATTCTCAATATATCTATAAATATTGTTTCTTCTAAGATGAATAAATGATGATGAAATATGTGAATCATAAAAAAACTACTTATTCAATTATAGAATTTAAGGGAAATGTAATAGTTTCCCAAATATTATAATTCCATCATTATCAATGTTGAATTCTATAATATTCATTACCTTCTTTTATAGCTCCATATTTTCCTTCTCAACCTCTTTAATTTTCACATGTATGGGTGGTTGAGTAGTTATTTTGGAAGGATATGATTTCTTCTTCACCATTATGAGTTACAAATATATCCTTTTAAAATACATGATTTTTGGGTCTCTTTCAATCTTCATCATGTATAAGGTATCACCATCCTTTTAAATAAAATACTCAACCAATTTTTTTTTAATCCTTGGGTGGTAATTTTTTTAGTAGACATAGTATTTTATGAACTCTAACCATCTCCTTCAGTGTGTGTTCGTCTCCTTCTTTATGAATACATACTTTAAGCTCTTGTGATAAGTATATATATCATTTTTCCCCATATATGTAATTTCTTCAAATATTTGATGTAAATACTACTTTTTCTAGCTCTATATCTTATGTTAGATAATTGTTCTTATAAAATTTTAATGAATATTTGAAATAATATACCACTATTTCATTTTGAATAAGAACACACCACAATACCTTATTTTATGTTTCATTATATATCAAAAACCATTATCTATTATAGTATGGTGTGACTATAAGTATAGTGACCAACCTTCTCTTAATCTCCTTGTAAAAATCTTCATATTATTTTATATTTAGAAACATGAATCCATTATAAGTTAAAATGGTTAGTGGAATTAAAAATCCAGAAAATTTTCTTATATAGAGTTGATAGTGTCCAAAGAATCCATGAAAACTAAAAAATTCAAGTATATTTATTGTTCTAGGACATTTTTAAATCACATTTAACATTAAAGGATCCATATATATACCCTTTCTTCTGATTACATGACCCAAGAATGATAATTTCTGTAGCTATAATTTTTACTTGCTAAATTTAATTTTTCTTATTTCTAAAGGTTTTTATCATAATCCTAAAAGGATATTCATGGTCTTCCTTGATCTTGGGATATATGAGAATATCATCTATAAATACTAGTAAAAATTGATTGAGGTAACTTATAAAGACTATATTAATCAAATCCATGAATATTGAGGGGGATTTTTTAAGTCCAAAAGACATCAATATGAATTCTTAGTGTCCATATATTGTATGGAAGGTTATATTAGAGATATAATCTCAATTCACACTTAATTGATGATATTATGATCGAATATCTATCTTTGATAAGTATTGATCACCTTGTATTTGATTGAATAAGATATCAATACAGGATAGATGACACTCTTTATTTATTTTTATCTTGTAAAGTTCATGATAATCAATTCAATGACACATTTATGCATCCTTACTTTTAACAAATAATATTATATCTCTCCATAGTGGATCACCTAGGTGTATAAACCCTTTATCCAAATTCCCATGTAATTGTTTATTAAATTCTTCAAATTCAATAGGGAACATTCTATATGGAATATTTGATATGTCTGTGGTGGCATATATGAGTTACTTTAAAACCAAACCTCATTTTCAGGGGGATGACCAAGAAACTATTTTTTAAATACATTGACATATTCTCTCATAATAGGTATATATTAAATATTGAGTGTCTCTATAAACATTTGATATAAATACACTTCATGATTGGGTATTATGACCCCTACAAAGGAATTAATTTACATAGGGAGTTTGTAGCCATACTTACTCTAATAGATAATCATAGGTTGACTTGGGATATTAAATTTTATTTCCCTATCCTGAAAAATAATAATTAAATTCCCACAAAACTCAATTATAGAAGAGTTTTAGACTCTATATTCAATCCACAGACCACTAAGTCTATTAAAAAATAACTCAATATCCAATCATTGGGGATTTTAAGTGATACTTTTAGAAAAAATTCAATATAAAAATTATTATATAGATCCAAAGTCAAATAATACATCTGTAATTTTTTAGTGGATTGTTATTTTAGCTTTCCCCAATCCATTATAATGATCCACCTCAATAGTATTGATCATATAATCTTTCCCTTTATCCCTTTTCCTAATAGTTTGTTTACATCAATTGATATCATTAACCCTTGGATTGGTGCACTGGTTGGTGTAATTCCAATTCTCTTTAAAATTGAATCATTTAAGTGTGGGTGGTTCATTAGGTTAAGATTTATTTTGATACATTTAATTATATGTAATAATCATATCTATTATTAATTCATGTGACTGATGGACTTCTCTTACACTCTTGAAAATTTTCCTTATTACTTTGAGACAATTCCCCCTATGATTATTCCCTAATTTTTAGTATGTAGGATATTAAATATTATTTTTATAATTTTTGTTTCTATGGAACTCTATTTTTCTGTTTTCCCCAAAACATTGAGTATAAGAGTTTATTATTTTCATTTCAACCTTGAGAGAATATCAAATAATGTCCTCATGACTACCAAATTCATTTCATGCAAATGATTTTTAGAGAATTGGTTTTAAGACACTAAATAAATGATTGATTTTGTTTTTAGTGTCAATAATAAAATCATAGGCATACCTTGTGAGCATTGTGAATTTTTATTTATAGGTACCAATGGATTGATCCTCCCTTTTTTCAGATCCATAAATTCTCTCTCCATTTTTATATGAAGACTTTAAGGAGAATATTTATTAGAAAATATATTCTTAAATTGCTCCCATTCCATGGAGTCTACCATTGATTTGACTCGCCATCCAAATGATAAATAGATAAAAAAACATTTTCATGCTATGATCATATAATAATAGAAAATAAATTATTGATTTTGTTAATATATTTCTCAAAAAAATGTGTCAAAAGACACAATAAATGATTGTGGATATTTTTATATGAATAACTCAATTTCAATTTGTTCATTGGTGCATTTGGGAGTTCTATAGGGTTTATATTATTGTTCATAAATTGAGAGAGTTGAGAGGGAATTTCCAAGAGATTTTTTACTCTATCCCCCATGGTGATTGGTTTATCATTGAGATAATAATTTCAATTTACATTACACTCATTTTTTAATTGGTTCCTCATAGTTCTAGACATCGACTTAAATCAAAAATGATAGTATTATTATTAAATAATAAAAAACAGAGTAATAAATCATGTGATAATTAAAATCAAGCCTAAAATTTCCTAACCTATGACACATTCATTTCAACTTACGAAACTTCATGTTTAATCTATATCAATTTTGGTTCTATATGGGTTGTTTTAATTTTTATCCTCTTATTCCTAATCGCAAAAATTAACTAAACCCCACACTGATATTAACTAATATGAATAAATCATAATATGTCTACATAATACATCACATTACATGAATATAAATTACATCTCATAATAAATGACATCCCAGAAACAAAACATTTGGTTTCTTTAGAGATTAGTTATATGAACTTTTTATTTTAAAATAAATCTTCAATATCTTTAGAAATAATTATCCAAACATGGTATCCTTATAGAAATATTATACATAATAATATTCTTCATTGCCTAGGGTGTTAAAGAATAATAAAGTGGTGATATTAGATATTGGTAAGGGTTAAAACCTATAAGATATAAATCTAGTATCATAAGTGATCATAATATGAACACATGGGTACAAGAACATAATCAAGGTATATGAATACAATATAAGAAAATAATATCTAGTGAAACATGAATATACTATAAGGATTTTTACATAACATGAGAATGAATCATAGGAATGTAGAAAAATAAGATAACAATCATGATCCATGAAATATAATATAGGAATGAGGAACATACATAATCATAAAAAATCATTTCTTATGTAAAGTATCACTACCAAGACCATCACTACATAGTTGAAAGAGTCACATAACATAGGGGATTGATTTCACTCCCTATTACCATAAAAATAGTGGACTTTATTCACTCCCTAGTCACATAAATGATATCACATGAGATATATGTAAGAGGTGGTTTCCTAGAACCAACTGGTTTTACTTTTATTACATGGATATTTAATGTATTATTACATATTGTTCATTATTCTGCATGATTATGATGTAATAATTTCCTAGAGTATTTTTTGCATAGTTAAGGTCATGGCAGTTCCCCAGTATGATAAGAACCTTGAAATACTATAAAAATATTCTTAAATATAGTTCTATGGTTGGATGACATGCTATGATGGGACACATAGCATGCATACCATCAGGTGTGAGTACTAGTAAGCAGATGAGACTTCCTCTCATGAAGTTCGCACTTGGTAATCTCCAAGATATGATATTATGAGAACAGACCCCCTAGTAGAAATTCCTCATGTTTTGGTGTCATTGAATATTTCTATTTTTGTGCATGTGTAATGATCCTTAGACTTTAAGATTGTCATTAATACATGTCACGACTTACACACATTGATTTACTGACGAAAATCTTCATGCCGACAGTTGACGGGAAGTAGGGTACATTGGGTACGTCACGAGTGGCATGTTATTAATAGATAAGTTGAATAAGGATTTGTCCCTTCAATTTATGGAAGTTGATATCACGTCCATTTGATTTAAATAGAACCATCTCACAAAATTCCATGTCCATGGTGTAACGATCAGTTTATTTCAGGTGGTCAAAGAATGATGTATCAAACATAAAATTTGATGACACATTTATGAAACCTACTTGATGAGATATTGAAATAAAGGTATTATATTACATAGTGATCATTCGTATGTGGATGTCTTTGTTTCAACTTTACATTATTTCTCTTGGATGCCTTGACCCATTGCTAGAGAGTACTCTTGGACTTTAGGCAAGCCTTCCTAATACCAACGAGAAAGAATCCAAGAGGGTCACACACTAAGTGTTTTTGGTGGTCTTTGTTAAATTATATTTAAATTTAATTAATGAAATAAATATTATTCTCAAGACCATGGAATAATTTTATTCAAGTCAAAATGATCTAATAAATTAAATAAAATTTATTTATTTATTTTATTTAAAATTTAATAAATATTTATTTACTAGTTTGTAAATAAAATATTTATTTAAGAGAATAAATTATTTATTTATTTATTTGGGTGTTCAATAAATGGAAGTGGAGTTCAAGCAGATCAAGGTTGGTCTGTTAGTAAAATAATTATTTGCAGGATGGTAAATAATTATTTAACAAGTTGGCACAAATTAAAATAATGCTGCTATTATTTTTTGATGTGGAATTTTATTTATAATTCTGTTTTGTGCAAGTTGGTGCACTATAAATAATGATGTGGTATTATTATTAAATGCATGGGTTCTCTCTAAGTTCATGGATGTATTTAATTTTTGCTATGAAATTAAATACTGTAACTGAAATTCCATGTATATAAATAGGTAAGTATGCCTATTGTGCCATACACGACACCACATGCCTGGTGAATTGAGAATTTTTTAGCCAAACAATTTCTCTCTCAAATCCTCTTATATCCCCTCTCAAGAATGAGAGACATTCTTCAAGGCTGAAGAATAGGCGATCAAGAACTACCAACACCAAACACTCGATTCACCATGCTAACACCCGAAGAATGGGCGGTGTCAATCGGAGGCCATCGGAGCATGTGTGGATCACCTCTAGAGGGATTCTAGTTTGGATCCTTACAAGTGCAATGACATAATCCATAAGGGTCATTCTGAACGATCAACATCATCAATGAAGAAAAATACCAAAGATCTAGGTATTATTTTTCTTTATGAAATTAATTAAATTAATTATAAACATGATGTGCAAGATCCTCTCTAAAGTTTTTGGGCCTCTTTCTTCTTTATCTAAATATTTTATTATATTCCGTGGATACTAGAGTTCATCGTCGTATTGATCCTGGAATAATAATTAATCATGGTAAAAATAAAAATTGTGTATCGTCCCAACCACGCTTCTGCTACACCTGGAACCTTCAAATGGTATCAAAGGGGTTACATAATAGTTTATAATTATTTAAATATTTTGTTGATCAATTACGCATTTAATAATTTAGTTGTTTCAATTCAAGTTAATCGTTCTACAAATCTGAATCTCGATATTAATTCCTCCTCTTTCATTTCTCGTTCACCTTACAGAAACGATCTTTTCTTTTAATTTTTATTAAAATAAAATAGAGGATCTCATCTAGAGGTTTCAAATCTTCCTAGTTGTACAACACCAAAACACACGGTGTGTATTTGGCAGTACATGTCATGTAGTCAAGATTCAATGCATCAGACCGGTCCGCCAAACCAAGTTGTGTGTTGGAGTTTTTCTAAGTCTTAAATGACTCTGTGTGTTAATCAGGAAAAGGTGGCACGCGGTTTCCGGATTACACACCATGTGGTCCAATGGACACGGCGTGTAGTCCCTTTAGGTTAGGGTTGGACCGTGTACCCCATACCCAACTTTCCCGGCTGGAGACTGTGTAAGGAGGAACTACATGGTGTGTCGCCCACTGGACACTCCGTGTACTCCGAAGATTTTCGAAGTATACTCACATGTCGTTTCCCCGGGCATGTACTTCGGATAAATGGTGAAAAATAATATACTCCATGTAGTTGGAACTACACGTCATATACTCATCCAAATTACGCAGATTTATTAAAATTTATTATTATATTATACAAACCCTTGAGACGTGTACCATCATGCAGGCATAAAGCTGAGTCACAACACGTGATAGGTGTTTTATATATATTTGTTTAATTTAACATCTGTATAATGTTCATTTCTACTCATTGGGTAGTTATGAATATGAATTCATCGGGTTGCCTCCAAGGTACAAGTTATATACAAAGATAATTTTAAATGAATTTACTTGTTTAAAATTATGAAGGATGGGAATATCAAGAAAATTCAGAAAAGGGTTTAAGATAAAAGGATTGATTAATTAAATATGATAATTAATTTATTCGAACGTGATTTATCTTAAACAAGAATTATTAAAGAATTGATTTCTAGTTTTATTTATGCGTAAATATCATTTCATGTATGGATGATCATGATCTAGACCAAGACCATTGTATGTGGATAGTTTCTTTTAATTTATTTATTTAAATTAAATTTTTTGTCCTGCGAGCCTTCTCCTCATTAATAAGTAGGGTCTCTGTGCCCAAGGTTTCTTTTATGTAAAACCCCTTTTTACCCCTCACCTACATGTGAGTCAAAAAAGGCATATGTAATGGATGGAACTCCCAAGCTACTAGAGGAAGTTAATGCTGGAGCTGAGATAAAACCAATCCCAGGAGATATAGAGGTGGAAAGGTGGAAGCTGTAAACACAAACCCAAAAGGTTCAAGGTGTTTCTCTCCAAGTTCAGGGTTAGTTTATCAACCGCTAGATAAACTAACCATTAGAAAAACTCATGATCATTCCATTTACTTTATTTTATTTCTGTTAGTTTCATGGTTTATCATTATGGATGTGTTTTCACGGTCACATAATTAATGAATTAAAAAACATACAAGATGGAACTAAAAGAAACTAGACTTATGCATAAATATTATCAAGACATGTTTAATCACTTAAGTAAGTTCCACTTAAAATTAACATGTGTGTGATAATTATAATAAGAAATTCACACATAAGAGATAAAAAATCCCTCAAATAAAATATTAAGTCATAACAAGCCTTTTGTTGCTTGATTAAGCAAAAAACTCAATAAAACTATCTGTTTGACCAACCCTTATTGGGACACGTAATTTTATACAGGAAGCCCTTATGAAAGGTTTTGGTTTAACTTAACCATATTACACCAAGAGGAGTAGCCCTTGCTAGACTTGGTGTAATATTGGAGGCAAGAGTTTTGGAAATCCAAAGTCATGATTTCAGGATTGGGGAGTCCACTCAACATATCAAGGAGTTGCAACCTTGTAGTTGGAAAAGACCTTCTTACCTAAATACCTTCTAATATCTTGACCAACCCTTGTTGGGGTTATGCGAAGGGGAATATTGATCCTTGCTACTAGAATGTCATGGAAACTAGACATTCTGAGTTCAATGTTGAGGGAGATTGGGACTTGATAAAATAGTGGGAGACTTAATAAAATTTATTTTTTCTTATAAAATTTAATCATGAAAGTACTAATGATATTCTATTTTAATTGTAGAATAAAAATGAACAACTCGTAAACCACATTATCCCTATGATCAATTATGGATAAATACAACATCTTTACCGGCAGTAACTTCCAGGAATAGTTTAGACACCTTTGGGTTATCTTACACCATGAACGGAAGTCTTACGTTCTAGATTCATAATTACCTAATCTGCTTGCCAAAGAGGCGAGTGATGAGGATTTCCTGGTCTATGAGAAACATATGAACAACGTGGTCTATTTTCAATGTTTGATGATATCATCAATGTCTAGTGATCTCATGAAGTCTCATGAACACATGGATGCTTATAGCATGCTCGAGCACCTCTGTGGTCCTTACCAAGAGAGAGAAAGATAGGAAAGATTTGAGATCTCTAAAGAACACTTTGAGAGTAAGCTTCAAGAAGGTTCCCCAGCTGGGCCTCATTTAGTTAAGCTCATTGGCTAAATTGAGCGCCTGGAGGTTCTAGGGTTTAAACTCCCCAAATAACTGGGCACTGATCTCATTCTTGCATCACTCCCTCAGATATTCTCTAACTTTGTTTTCAATTTCAATATGAACAACATTGAGTAGTCTCTATCTGATCTTCTTATCCTCATTCGCCAAGTGGAAAAATATATGAAGTGCGAAAATACTACTATCCTTATAGTGGATAAGAGGAAAGGGATGGCAAAGAGATTTAAGCCCAAAGCTTCTTCACATCCTTCCAAGAAAAGGAAAATCAAAGGGGAGGTAAGGGAACAAGAGGTTGTTTGTTTCACACGTGGTAAGAAGGGCCACTAAAAGAAGAACTACACCCAGCCTAAGAAACAAGGGGAAGTTTCAGGTGTGTTTTTTATCGAATGAAATCTATTTGTTTCTACAAATTGGGTATTAGATACAGCTTGTGGTGCTCACATATGTATCTAAATACAAGAACCAAGTAGATTCAGGAAGATTGATTGAGGGGAGGTAGATATACGAGAATCCAACGGAGCCAGAATTATTGTTGTAGCTATCAGGGACTACCACCTCACATTGCCAATTGGAATGATCTTGGTGTTAAAGGGTTTTTATTATGTGCCTTATGTAACTAAAAAAATTATTTCTGTATCTAGATTAGATTCATATGGATTTTTTTTCATGTTTGGAAATGAATGTTGCTTCTTTTAAAAATATAGCATTTATTATGGTAGGGCACATTTATACAACAGAATTTATGTGTTGGATTACACAAACCAAGTAATGTAAATTGATAAAAAAGATACTTCACACGACTCATACCACACCCAACTTTGGCATCACTGGCCAGTTCATGTAAATGAGAAATGCTTGACAAAGTTACATCTAGATAGATTTTTAGATTCTTTCAAACTAAAACCACTTAGCGTACAATACTAGAAAATGAGGCTACTACCAAGGACCTATAGCCATGGTTTTAAAACCGTGGCTATAGGTGTCTATAGCCACGGTTCTGTGGCCTATAGCCACGGTTTTAAAATAATGGATATAGGATGGGTTTCCGTGGCCTATTTCCATAGTTTTGAAAACTGTGGCTATAGTTTGTGGATATATCCATGGTTTTGTGGCCTGTAGACATGGTTTTAAAACCATGGCTATATGCAAAATTTTTCGATGTCATATAGTCACGGTTTTCCAAAACTGTGGCAATAGGGTTCCCTCACTTCTGTGGGAAAAAATTTCCCCGCCAAAAATTTGGTGGGAAGACCTACTGCCATGGTTTTGAGGCTATTCCCACAGTTTATATTAATATATATATCATAGTATATATATATATATACCCAAAGTGTCATGTTGTGTAGTGGTAAGTACTCTGGTTTCTAAAGGGGAGGTACAGGGATCGAAACTCACTGGTTGAATTTTGTATTTAGGCTATTTTCATAGTTTATAGTGGCTATAGCCACAGTTTAAACCATGGAAATAGATTCCTATATCCATGTTTTAAACTGTGGTTATAGGTCAACTGCCATGGTGGCAGTTTTTTAGGCCTATTACCACAGTTTTGAAAACCATGGTAGTAGGAAGCTAGTGCCACAGTTAAAACTGTGGCAGTAGGTTGGGACCTACTACCGCGACAATAGTAGCTAAAGTTGTCCAAAATCGTGGTCGTAGGCTATATCCACGTTTTTGGGACCTATTTTCACAGTTTTGAACTATGGAAATAGGATTTTTTTTCTAGTTGTGGTATGTCATGCAAGTTTACAAGGAAAAATGACCAAATCCCCATTTAGTGGGAAAGGTGAAAGGGATAAAGAACTTCTTGAATTGGTTCATACCGATGTGTGTGGACCATTTCCAGTTGAATCAAGGGGATGGTACACATACTTCATAACTTTTACTGATGATTTTAGTAGATATGGATATATCTACTTAATGATGTATAAGTCGGATTCTTTTGATAAGATCAAAGAATACAAGAATGAAGTTGAGAACCAGCTTGGTAAAAAGATTAAGAAACTCCACTCAGACTGAGGTGGATAATATCTTAATCAAGACTTCATTGATTACTTACGAGAGTTTGGGATCCTATCCCAACTCACTCCTACAAACATGCCCTAGTGTAATGGTTTGAGAGAAAGGAGAAACCGCACCCTGTTGAACATGGTGAGATCAATGATGAGTCATGTGAGTCTTCCATTATCCTTTTGGGGATATGTGTTACAAATAGCAGTACACATACTAAACCAAGTACCGACTAAATTGATAAATGGTATTCGATATGAGTTCTGGAATGGAAGAAAAGCCATGTTATCGAATTTACATATGTGGGGAAGCAAAGTGTTTGTTAAGTCCCCTTCAGGTAACAAACTCGCACGCTGAGGCACAAAGTGTACCTTTATAAGATACCCCAAGGAAACAAGGGGATATTACCTGAGAGGTATCACATCTCTAAAATAGATAGTAGGAGTGAGATAGACTTTGATGAAGTCGTGGCTCAAGCTACACAAGATTTGGTACAGTAATTGATTCAACAAAGCCCCATGGAAGAAGAATTTGTTCCAGAGACATAAGTACTATGTAGGAGTACAAGAGAGGTTAGAGAACCAGAATGGTATGGTTTTATAGTTACTAAGGATGGTGACTCATTATTATTTGATAATAATGATCCTATAACCTACAAGGAAGCAGTAAGTGGCATAGACATTTCCAAGTGGAAAGAAGCCATGAATTCTGAAATGGATTCCATATACCAAAACCAAGTCTTTATTTTGGTATATCCTCCAGTTGATGTAAATCCTATTGGTTGCAAATGGGTATTCAAGAAGAAACTGGACATGGAAGTACAAGTCAGTACCTATAAGGCGCGATTGGTTGCAAAAGGTTTTAAATAGCATCAAGGAATTGACTATGATGAAATATTCTCACCAGTTGCAATGCTGAAATTCATCATAATTATACTTTCCATTTTGGTTTACCGTAACTATGAGATTTGGAAAATGTATGTCAAAACATAATTACATAATGGGATCCTTCAGGAAGATGTCTACATGACACAACCTGAAGTATTTGTGACTCCAAAGGATGCCAATAAGGTATGCAAGTTGCAGAAATCCATTTATGGATTAAAGAAAGCATCCAGGTCATGGAACATTTTTTTTGATGAAGCCACAAAAGAATTTGGTTTTATCAAGAATGAATGTGAGCCTTGTGTCTACAAACGGTTTAGTGGGAGTGCAGTTGTTTTCATAATAGTATATGTTGATGACAAATTACTTATTGGAAATGAGATACCAGTCTTACATTCTGTTAAGGCATGGTTGAATCAATGCTTCTCCATGAAAGACTTGGGTAAGGCAGATTATATTCTTGGGATCAAGATACATCGTGATAGATCCAAGAGATTTTTGGGCCTAAGTTAAAGTACATACATTGATAAGATGCTGAAGATATTCAGTATGGAACAATCCAATAGGGTATTGTTACTAGAATCACATGGCATTCATCTTTCCAAGAAAATGTTTCCTCAGACACATGAGCAAATAAAGATAATGGCAAGGACTCCATACGCATCAGCGATTGGGTCAGTCATGTATGTCATGTTATGTACTAGGCTAGATGTCGTCTACTCATTGAGTGTGGTAACAAGATATCAAGTTGACCCAGGTGACCGCCATTGGATGGCATTCAAGACTATCCTAAAGTATCTGAGGCTTACTAAGGATATGTTCCTAGTTTATAGATTAGATGAAGAACTAGTCATCAAAGGATATGAAGATGCTATTTTTAAGACTGATCAAGATGACATGAAGTCACAAACGGGATACATCTTCACTTTGAATGGAGGTGCAGTGAGATCGAAGAGCTCAAAGAAGAGTGTGGTCGCAGATTCTATAGCAGAGTCCAATTATATCACATATTCTGAGGAAACTAAAGAAGAAGATTGGATATGAAGCTTCTTCAAGGATAAAGATGTGATATATAGCAGTAAATATCTCATCACTTTGTACTGTTATAATACTGCAACAGTTGATCTCACAAAAGAGCCAAGGTCACATCATCAGAGGAAGAACATACTTCATAAGTATCATCTCTTGAGGGATTTTTCTCAGTGAGGTGAAGTTGAAGTGAGTAGTATTTCCACAAAAGACAACATGGCGGACCCCTTGACTAAATCCTTGACTCAGTAGAAACATGATCATCATGTGAGGTCTAGCGGACTGAAAGTCGTAGGCAGCTGGCTCTAGTCCAAGTGGGAGTTTGTAAGAGTTGGTGTCCTAGAACCAACTGGTTTTACTTTGATTACATGGATATTTAATGTATTATTACATATTGTTCATTGTTCTACATGATTATGATATAATAATGTCCTAGAGTATTTGTTGCATTGATAAGGTCATGGAAGTTCCCCGCTATGATGAGAACCTTGAAATGCTATAAAAATATTCTTAAATATAGTTTTATGGATGGATGACATGATATGATGGGAAACATAGCATGTAGATCATCAGGTGCGAGTACTCTTATGCAGATGAGACTTCCTCTCATGAAGTTCGCACTTGGTAATCTCCAAGATAGAAGATTATGATAACAGACTTGCTAGTAGAAATTCTATATGTTTTGGTGTCATCAGATATTTCTATATGTGAGCATGTGTAATTATCCTTATACTTTAAGATTATCATTAATATGTGTCACGACTTACGCACTTTTATTTACTGACGAAAACCGTCATGCAGACAGTTGGCGAGAAGTGGGGTACGTTGGGTGTGTCACGAGTGGCATGTTATTAATGGATAAGTCGAGGAAGGATTTGTCCCTTCCATTTATGGAAGTTGATATCTCATCCCTTTGATTGAAATAGAACCATCGCATAAACAACATTAAACCTTCTTGATGAGATATTGTGACAAAGGGATTATATTACACAGTGAGTGTTCGTATGTGGATGTCGTTGTTGTGACTTTACGTTCTTTCTCTTGGGTGCCTTGACCTGTTTCTAGACAGTACTCTTGGACTTTAGGAAAGCCAGACTAATTCCAATGAGAAAGAATCCTAGAGGGTAACACACTAAGTGTTTTTGGTGGTCTTGGTTAAATTATATTTGAATTTAATTAATAAAATAAATAATATTCTCAAGACTGTTGAATAATTTTATTCAAGTTAAAATGATCGCATAAATTAAATAAAGTAAATTTATTTATTTTATTGAACATTTAATAAATATTTATTTACTAGTTTGTAAATAAAATATTTATCTAAGAGAATAAATTATTTATTTATTTATTTGGGTGTTCAATAAATGTAAGTGGAGTTCGAGCGGACCAAGTTCGGTCCAGTAGTAAAATAATTATTTGCAAGATGGTAAATAATTATTTAACTAGTTGGTACAAATTAAAATAACACTACTATTATTTTTTACACTTATTTATAATTCTATTTTGCACAAGTTCAAACACCATAAATAATGATGTGGTATTATTATTAAATGCATGGGTTTTCTCTAAGTTCATGAATGTATTTAATTGTTTCTATGCAATTAAATATTGTAACTAAAATTCCATGCATATAAATAGGAAAGTATGCCTATTGTGCCATACACGACACCACATGCTTGGTGAGTTGAGAATTGTTGAGCCAAACAATTTCTCTCTTGAATCCTCTTCTCTCCCCTCGCAAGAACAAGAGATGTTCTTCAAGGCTGAAGAACAGGCGATCAAGAACGACCGACACAAGACACTAGATTCGTCGCGCTAGCACCCGGAGAACGAGCAATGTCAATAGAAGCCCATTGGAGCACGTGTGGATCACCACTAGAGGGATTATAGTTTGGATCCTTACAAGGGAAACAAGATAATATGTAAGGGTCATTTCGGATGATCTACATCATCAACGAAAAAAAATACTAAAGATCCAGGTATTATTTTTCTTTATAAAATTAATTAAATTAATTATAAACATGATGTGCAATATCCTTTATAAAGTTTTATATCCTATTTCTTCTTTATCTAACTCTTTGATTATATTTAGTGGAGACTGGCATTTATCGTTGTATTGATCCCAGAATAATCATTTATTCTGGTAAAAATAAAAATTAGGTATTGTCCCAACCATGCTTCCATTGCGCCCAGAACCTTCAATATAATGCTTTACCTAATTCATTACATGGATATATCAACCCACTTGTTATATGATGATAAGCCATACATATGTGTTCCACATGAACATGATCACATTCATAAATCAGTCAAAGTGTAAATAAACCATGATAAAGTAACATGTTTCCTAAAAATTAAAAAAAAATCATAAATAAATCATCCAATTAAATAATGTATAAGGTGACATTAAAAAATATCACTAATGAATCATAATAAAAAACAAAGGATATTGGAAAATATGAAAACACTTTAGAAGAATATTAGAAAACAAATTGAAAATAAGAATAAATATACTTTTCATTTTTTATAACTTTTATTTTAAAAGGAATTAATTTATAAGTAAGTCATTTTACAAAAATAATGATAAATTAAATAAAAAATGCTTTTTAGAATTATAAAAACTTGTAAAGGAAACTTTCTAATGAAAAGTGGAAGAAATGATAGTAGAAATTAACTGTGTGGAAAACATTAAAGGAGAGAGTTGAAAATATTCATTTAATAATTTTGTAAATAAGTAAGAGACAATAGAAATTTACCTAAATAAAACATATAATTTTGGATAAGTACATCCACAAAACAATATGAAAAACACATACATAAAATAAAAAAATTATATAATGAAATAAAGAGATGATCTTAGTCCCACTTACAAGAATCATTCAATGTGAATTATAAACCAAAGGGAGGGAAATGGTATGACTACTTTTTAAACAAAAAATGAACATAGTAGAAGAAAATATATGTGTTTTTATAGAAAAATAGCATATAATTTCCCTTAATTCGAATTTATACATAGACAATATTTATTTCAAAGTAATAATTGAAAAGAATACATTACCTTTACTCCTGACTCCCATGAAAGCCCAACCTTCTATATAATAAAAAATAATAACTTATTAACTTACTTCATAAACTTATTCATATTTATTACCATTTATAATATTTAATTGTATTCATTTATTTCATATATATTAATTTTTTATAGTTTATTTTCTTCATTAGAAGCTAGTATTTTTTATTTTTCCACAAACATTTTGGTATAGCAGTGTTGATATAAGTTATTTAATAAAATTTTCATTATTATAAGATTATTAAAGATAGTTTAGTCATTTTTTAAATTATTTCTACAATACCATGTTCATTTTATATATGATATGGGTATGGTTTGTGAGAATATAATTCATGATGAGCATGTTCTGAGTAATTCATCGATAATAATGAGTTACTTTATAATGACCATTAATTTTTATGTCACCCTTCCAAAACCATAATAAATTATTATTTAATATCATATATTATTAGAATTAATGTCTTGGTACTCATTCATATTGGAAATGGTGAAGATAGTATAACATTGTTCACATAGGTGGTTGAACCGAAATTAGAAGATGACAAATGAATGAGTAAGAGTATGGAATCATATTATAGTAATATAATTCTTATAAAATAATAATTATGTTAATATAACATCATTAAAGTGATTTATTAGATTTATAAATAGTTTATATAAGAAGGTAATTGAAAAATATGGTGAATAACTAGATAGTTACATTGATAAATTCATTCCTTGAAACAACTTCCTACGTAATGAAGAATTTAGGCCTCTTTCTTGAGACCATAAGATATAAAATGTGTAATAAGGGTTTGAGAGGCCTTATTTGGGTGGGAAATAAAGATATAACCAATGTAAAATTATATTTAGAAGTGGGTAGATCAAGGTTCCTTTTATAGGTCAGTTTGAGGAAATTTATTCAAATACCCATTCCTTAATGTGTAAGGAATTTATTTTATGTGAAAATTGGATAAAAAGTGCAAATATAATTGATATGGTTCATGAATAAATTAATACACATAATTTAAATCAAATTTACCATTTGATTTATACATTTACCCCTTAATTTACCTCTTTTACCTCATTTTACTCTTACCATAGTAACTCGGTTTTTACCTCGGTAACTTATTTATTTTCCAAAAAGAAAATCAGCCCTATTACCTAAATTCAATTCAATGATTAAAAAAATAAAATACATTTTATTAAATTCAATTTCAAAAGTTCATTAAAATTAATTTAAATAAGGAATACAAATCACATAAAAAATATTTTTTAGAAAATAATATTTCAAGCATAAAAGTGGCTTTATTTTTGTTCCTTAAAAAGTAATAATACTTAAATAAATGTTTTTTTATATATATAAAAATATATTTAATTAAATTTTATAGTCAAAATATGAGAAAGTTATCTTAAAATAAAAAATATATACAATATAATAAAAATAATTTTTTAAATAAAACATTTATCATTGATCATGAATCATTAAATTCTTATTCCTTATAACTCTTTAATTATTTATAAGATATTATTTACTTATTTTACTGGCCATTCATTTAATGTTTTCAATATATTTTATTAAATTAATAAATTCAATTTAAAATACATTATATATAAGATAAATTATTAAAAAAAGTATATATTTTCAAAAATGAATTAGTATCTTTTTAATTATTCTGAAATTATTTATGTTAATTACAAGTGAAATATTTTATTTGTGAAAAAAAATTTACTTGTAACTATAAAATAATCAATATATCTATTAGATATATGTATCCATAATGACCACATTTCAAATGACCATATATCCAACAACCGTATATCAAAAGGTCATATATCCAAAAGCCATATATCCAATTACCATATATATAATGGTCATAATAAATTCTTATATATGACCATACATACAACACTAAAATTCATTAATCCTATTAATTTATTTCTCTCACAAAAATTTCTATTATATTTCTAATTATTTTTTTTCTTTTTATAGTTATAATCAGTTATATGATCTTTAAGGAAAAATATAAGGATACATATTTTATGTTCGTGGTATTTTTATTTACTTATGGTTTTATTCCTAATTTAATTTCATAATTATGTTTTATATTCCATTCTCATAATGTATAAATTTTTATCTTATATTATAATGTTTTGTTTTAAGAAAATATATTTTGGTTCATTTTAGTTCATTGTTGTGTGTGAAAGAGGATATTCAACATGTTAAAGGGATAAAAAATATAGCTTATTACATTTTACATATCATGCATCATTTTTGTTTATTATATTTAGGAAAAAATAATTCCCAATATCCTTATTTTATCTCTTTTAGATTTTCAGTATCATCTAGCAATTAGGGAATTCACATGAGGCTATGTATTTCCCCATCTCAGGACTCAATAATTTTAGCCTCTGGGATAGGGTGTTAAAAAGTGGTATCAGCAAAAGGTTTTTGGATTTGATTCTTGTAAATTCCAATATTCATGGGGAATAGGATGGTTATAACTCATAATATACCCATTAAAATTCATAGGTAACCTATTTATAGAGAACTCTGATTTACTAAGGATTCTGAGTAAAGAGGGGTTGGTGATGACCTAATAAGAATATATTTTTACTATGTGTACCTATAAAGAGTCGATAATAGTAAGAGTTCATCAATCGTAGTACTCATGGTATAGGATCAATCAATTGGAATTATTTCAAAATAAAACAGACTTTTCTTCTATGAAAATGGATTCTTAACAACCTTATTTTTTTGATCATTCAAAATGATCTTGAAATAATTGCTTTATGTGAATTTAATTGAATTGTTAGGATAAATATATATGAAATAAAATATCCAAGAGAATATAAATCCACTAGTTATAGTGTATAGTGTGTATTCATAGGGTGATGGTTGATTATGGGATTTTTTATTAATGAAGTTCTTCTATGTTTTGTATAATATGCCACATAAAAAAGATTAAATTATTTGAGGAAAATGGTAGGAATTATTGAGGCATAGCCATGTGGACCCTTTATTGGTATAAGTGATCATTTTATCTATTTAATAGATTGGTTGGGGCACTGACCAAGGTAATTAGAGAGCCTGATAAGGCCAAAGAATTCATGAATAATAGTCCTCTATAATTTAAAGGTTAAGTGGAACCAAAGTAATATGGATAATGGTTATAGAAAATCAATAATATATTTATTTTCTTATAGAATCTAGAAACCTCAAAGGGTGTGTTTTGTTTCTACCTATGGGAGGGTCCAAATAAGAAGTTTTGGTAACTAATATATGATGTTGGGAAAGATAAATATCTTTAATAGAAGGTATTAAGTAATATCTTTAATGATCAATACTTCCTAGATGATTTAAATATGGATATACCTCAATATTTTATAGAACTTTAGTAGGATAATTTTTATATCATGTATTATATGTCAAAATTCACTAAGATGGTGAAGTATGTGTCAGATTTTGTGATGAATGAAAGTATCAAGGTGAAAAGGTTCAAGATAAGGTTATGGATGGAGATTAAATCAAGGATAATTCTTATATATTTTCCTACCTATGTAGAGGTTGTCAATATGACAACTTTAGTAGAGGTAGATACAATAGATATTATGAAAGCAGGTTCATTTCTTCCATGTCCAGGCGGGGGGGTGTTTTTCTATTGGGAAGAAGATGAAAATGAGGTTTTTCAAGGAAAATTGGCTAGAGATTTTTCTTAGGTTTCCTAGGTAAGAATATCATTAGAGTAATTATAGTATAAGGAAGTGGGATTCCAAAATTTAAAGAGTTCAAGTACTCCTCATACACTCCAACGGTGTGGGATGGTTAGTCACTTGAAGAATTATTGCACCCAATTCTCAAGGGTGAGAAACTATAGAATATTTGATTTTGTCTATGGATAGGGAATAAAAATTAGTGAAATAAATAAGGGTGATTTAATGAATCATGGTATAGTAGGTATACTTAACTATTGAATAGGAAGATATTTTGGAACTATACAAGTTTCAATGGAAACTCTTAACTATTGAATAGGAACCCAAAGAAGATGGGGTTGATACAGGGGAATATATGGTGAAAGGTACCATCCTGATAGCCTCTACTATCATTTTTTATTTATTGTATACTATATAATCTTATTCATTTATCTATTCATGTTTGGATGATATTTTGGGGTTGAATATAGAGTTAATTCCATGTTCGATGAGAACCAGCACTCCACTTAGGGGAAGGACCAAGCAAGGATTTAGATGTCTTTTCTGATCAATCATGATCTGTGAGGTATAGATCTCATGGGAATTTCTAGTCCTTAAGATGAAAACATATGATCTAATTATAGTAAAATATTATATTATTAAATTTATATTACATATTAATTGTTATGGTCTACAATTTCTTTTCATATCACCAGATGGAATGATCTAAACTTCCCAGGGAGATTGTTATATCTACCATTGATGTTTTAGGAGGTGTGACCAATAATTGTTTCAAGTATTCATTTTGTGTGATGATGGTAGTTCTATCTAGATATATTTCCTGATGTTTTTGTATATAGTGAAAGGTTTTTTTAATGATGGTTTCTTCAGCCGGTGGATTCTATTGTGGTTTATGTTGGTGGATTGTTTATTTATTATCTTTCAATGTTTCAATATTTATAGAGATGAAGACGCTAGTGTTTTTAGTTTTCATAGTGGTGGATATAAACGAAGGAATTTATTCTTTTTAAAGTTCTAGGTATGCTTTATAGGCCTTTTTCATCTCTTTACTTTGATCTTTTTTCTTGGACCTTCACTCTTTAATTAGTTCATACTAATGTAGTGGTCTTAAAGGTGGTTTTGGGATGTGTTTTTTGAGAATAAGTTTCTGTTCAAGATGGATTGTGTGTTATAATATTCCCATCCTTAGGTATCTAATGGTGCTATCATTATAGTTGGTTGATAGGTAATTGTTCTTCTTCTTTACGGTTGCTCAGTCTAGTGGAAGTCCAATGTTTGAGCAATAAATGTGGTTCAGTCCTCAGCACTGATGGATTTTGATGGATCTATTTTTTTATTTAGTGTTGATGATGTTTTAATTACTTAGGGTTTTTTCTAGTAAAGTGGATATAATGATAGTGAACTCAAGAATCAAGGGGAATAACTCAAGGCAGCTCAAAAATTGGGATCCCCTGACCTAAAGTGATGTGGATGTTCTCAATTTGATGTGTGTATTAGTTTTAATTTAAAAAAAATGAATGGGTGGTCTTGAAATTTTTAAATTATGAAATTATGTTATTTTTATTTGGGGTGTTTATATTTTTGATTTCCAGTTGTTTTAGGTTCCCACTCAACCTTAAAGTGTTTTTCCAAAAAAAAATACAAAAAATTAATTTTAATGAAAAGAGAAAAGGTTCTAAAAGTGGGAGATGTCATATTCATATCCTTTAAATTGGTACTATTGATGCTCAGGTACCTAGAAGGGAGGGATTAAACCTCACTTATAAGGGTGGTGGAATAATATACATATATCTTTCCTAAATATTTCAATAGATTTTTACCTAAAAGGGAAATTAAGTTTTCCATTGATTTTGTGCATGGGAAAATCAAATATCATTTCCATATTATCATATGGCACCCACAAAGATGCAAGATTTAATGGTACAGTTATATGAAATGTATTATAAGGCATTTTTCTGACAAAGTGTTTCCCCTTAGGTAGTGATGGTTTTATTTTCTAAGAAATTTGATGGTGGCATAGGTTTATTTATTGAGTGTCTAAAACTAAACCAAGTGATGGTGAAAAAATATATTTTTTTCCTTGGATTGATGTTTTTTAATCAAATAAAGGGATATATAAGGTTTTATAATATTGAAATTGATCTAGTTATCACTAATTGAGGGTAAGATAATAGGATATCCCAAAAATAGATTCCTATTGATGATACAGCCATTATGAATTTTTTCATTCCATTTAGAGTAACCAATGAACCTATGGTATTTATGGACTTGATGAATAGGATTTTTGATAGATGTTTGAACTCTTTTATGGTGCTGTTTGGGGATGAAATCCTTGTCTATTCCAGGAAGAAGGAAGGTCGTGAAAGGAACTTGAGAATTTTTTTAAAGATGTTTCATGAGTATTGATTGTATTCTAAGTTTTATAAATTACATTTTTTATTTGAGAGATGAATTTTATTGATTATTTCATTTTGAGTAAATAAATATCCTTCAATCCTAAGAAGTTAAAGGAAATGATTTCCTGGTAAAGTCTAATAAATTTGTTTTAGATACAAATTTTCTCAGCATTGAATGGATATTATCAAATTTTTATTCAATAAATCTTAAAATTTTAGTCTCCTATGATAGCTTTGACTCAAAATTGGGAAAATTTTGAATGGAATTTAAATTATCAAGAGGTATTTATGAATCTGAAAAGGAGGTTAACTTTAGCAGTAGTCCTAATACTTCCTAATTCAGGAGTTGGCTATGATGTTTTCTGTGATACGTCGGGATTAGGTCTAAGATGTGTTCTAATGTAATGGAAATTTTTCATAGCATATGGATCAAGGTAATTGAGACCTCGTGAGAAAAATTTCCCTAGGAATAACTTGGAGCTAGCTATGTTTTTTCATGATTTTAAGAGTTAAATGAATTATCTTTTTATTGAGAAGTTTCTATTTTATAAAGATCATAATATTTTGAAGTATATTTTCTCATAGCATTTATTAAAATTGAGGTAACATAGATGGTTATAATATCTATAAACCTATGAATTTTATATCTTGTAAACATTAGGAAATGGGAATGTAGTAGTGGATTATTTGAGTAGGAAAACTCCAACTCAATTCATTAAAGAATTTTATTAATATTGATAATTTATGGAATTATTGGTGGATTTTCATGTAAAGGTGTTATAGATGACTCAAGGGTTATTCCCTCTAGACGTAATTTTATTACCATGTTAATTGAACTAGTAAATTCATGAAAGTTATCTTATGAATTCTGAAGGAGTAAGGGGATGATCTATATGGTGGTAATTTCATTGAGGGGAGGTTGGTTTTAGTGGATTCAGCTATTTATATCAAGGGATGGATGGTGATTCATACAGATAATGGGATGGAGGTCTTGGTGGCCTTTCAACACTTGGATTGTGAGATACATCCTGGAGTGACCATGATGTACCATGATATCAAAAAAAATCCGGTGTTCTGGGATGAAGAAGGATGTGGCTAATTTTACTTCTTGTTACATGATGTGTTGACAAGTGAAGATGGAGCACCAGTGACTTATATTGTAATTTAAACCTATATAATTTATGATGTGGAAATGGGAATAAAAATCTATGGAATTTAGGACTAGTATTCTATGGTCCCCAAAAAAACATAATAGTGTTTGGATAATAGTAAATAATCTCACAAAATCAGCCTATTTCTTACCTATATGAGAAATATTTTTGGTTGATGAGAAATAGAACCTCTATGTGAGAGACATTGTTGGACTTCATGAAATTCTATAGTATATCATCACAAATCAAGATCTTTGGTTTATATCAAGGTTTCAGAGGGGAATCCAAAATTTTATGGGATATCAATTTAATATCATTATGACAAACACTCTACATATAAATGGGAAAATATAATGTATTATTCATATCTTAGATGATATGCTTGAATAATTTTTTCTTGAGTTTGGGAGATCTTATAAGGATCATATTTCATTGGTGTATTTCATGTATAATAAAAGATATCAGTTTTAAATTCACATGGTTATATTTGATTCATTTTATAGTTGGTTATTTCATTTATCATTGTGTTGGGTGGAGTCAGACAAGAGTATTCTCATTGTACCCAGTTTAGTGTAGTGGATGATTAAGCTGGTCAAGCTAATTCGAAAACATATGATTTTAGACCAGAGTATATAGAATTATTACACCAATAATCATTATCTACCCTTTATATTTTAAGTGTGTGATTCTATGTTCTTGAAAGTGACTCCTAGGTGGGGGCACATATATATTGGGAATCAAGGGTAGTTTATGCCTTAGTATATGGGACCCTTTGAAATCATTGAGTGGATTGGGGATTTTCCCTATAGGGCATATTTTTTATATTGTTACATGGTGGTACATAACATTTTTTATGTTTCTAAACTAAATAAATACTACCCAAATCCTTATCATGTTTTGATATGTGAGGTAGTACAGTTGGAACCTGGTACTTCTTATATGGATAAGCTAATTTAGATTATGGATCAAAGAGATAAGATCCTCGGAGGGTGGATTATTCTATCAGTGTGATTTTTTTAGTAGCATGGGACAATCCAAGAAGAGACTTGGGAGAGGGATGTTATGATGTAGTATAAATGGTCAAGGATTTTGTCAATGAAAATTCCTATTGACTTTAAAGGAAGAAAATCACTACGGTTGGGAGAACTATAATTCTAGAGTTTTGGGATATGTAAAATTTTTCCTATTTTCATGGATATAGATTGTGTTGTAGAGGTTTAATGGGATCTCATGGCTTGTTTATATTAATATATGGATATAAATGGGATATTTAATGTGTGTTTTTATCAGATTATTGGATCCATAATGGGTATTTTACCCTAGGATCCATATTTTTTTAATCTGAATGATATAGAGAAGTTGGGAATAGTTTTTCAGGTAGCATGTTCACTTACACAGTCTCAAAAACCATGAAAGGGGATTGTGCTTACTGGTAAGTGAGGTAGAGAGCTCTATATGGTCACTATGTGGTGTCAAGGACTATTTATGAGAACTATTTGAGTCTATAAATCTCTAACATATGGCTCTTTATCGTTATTTCATAGTCTAAGGAGACCATGCATAGGGATTGTGCATTCTTGTAAGTTCAGGTAATGGAACTATAAGGTCCAATTATATTGTCCCAAGGACCATTAAATTGAGTTTAAATTATATGGATATACCATTATAATCCCAATTTTTTTTAAATGGTAATTTATTCCTCTCAAACATTATATATCAATTCCTTGGGTGATTTAGGGTGTATTTTGTGAACTTTCAACCTATAATCCATGGATCATAGATGTGGATCATTGATTTGGGAAGTATATTTTAGGTAAACCCAACATATACATTCTTAATCATGTTTCCTATTTCATTATTTCTTATATATGGATAAAAGGATGTCAAATATTTTATTTTAGGGTCATGGATTGGGGGATATTGATCATATTAATAATGATTTTGAGGATGTATCCCTTTCGCGTGAGATTTGGATTGTGGAGTTTAAGTAAAAATTAAGTGAAGGAAATGAATAGGTAGTTGTATTCAATTTTATTTATATAATGTCTAATTTCTTATGTTTTTTTAATGAATTACAGTTTAATGTGTATTGACTTGTAGGATTTCCATAAAATTGTGAGTTCATGTGAAATAGGATTTTTAGCATGTGGTTTTTTCATTGAAATTATGGGGTCATAACCTTAATTTTGGAAGGAAATTCATATTTTAAAATGGGAGTTTTCAAAGATGTTTATTGAATTTTTTTTTTTTTTGATTTTTAAAATATATAATTTATTTAAAATTATGCTTTCGAAAACTGATTTGATATATGAAAAACTATGGAATTATTTTTTTCTAGTTTGGATTTTCATGGATTTGGAATGTGGGTTGGAATTATGATTTAAACTAGTATTTGGGATTATGTCACTAGGTGTGTGTGCATGAATTATAAAAATTATATGATGCCTTTTTTAGAAACCCAATGTTTCATCAACAGGGATGAGTGGTTTAGGGAGTATGTGTTATTGTGTAAAAAGGGTCTCACTCACACTAAAATGAGTTTGGATGTGTAATTGGTGACATCTCATTTAGATTGTGTATTTTATCTTATGATTGATTATATATAATGAAAATTTCCTAACTTTGGAAACCAAATAAGCCTTATAAAATTGAATTTAGAAAATAAGTGGTCTCTAATGAGTCTATAAAAATGGGGAATTTATTTTGATTTCATAAAATGAGATGTTACTTGATTTTTAAAAAAATTATTTTTATTATAACTAAGAGAAATTTATGTTTCTTCTAGAATGTGGGTTTTTTGGAGACAAATCTATTTTAGAAAAAACATTTATGATAACTAATGAAATTATTTTATAAATAATTTATGTATTTATAAATTTATAAATCAAATGATTTTAATTGTGTCAAAGTGTGTTTGGTTATACTGTTTGTCAATATTTCAATTTGTGTTTAAAGAGAAAGTTGGGAGAATATGATTATAGAGTTATAAAGGAAACATTACTTATGTAGTTTAAGTAAGTTTCCTTATGAGGTCTTTAGAATTTCCTTAATTAGTGTAATAAAGTTTACTTAACTATATTAGGAAAAATTTCATGCAAAGTTAGATGATGCTGAGTCACTCTTCAAGTTCTTATCATCAGTAAGTTTTTCATAATCCAAGTAGTGTTTGTACACCATTTTAAAAAGTGATGAAAGTAAAAGGGGGAAAGTAAAAAAGTGAGAGAATTCCATGATTAAGTGGGATTAAAAAGTTCAAGATAGAGTTATTAGAAAGACTATTTATACAAATTTTAGTAATGTGATCAGATGGGCTAGACTCAATATTATCAAATGGAGATCCGAGTTATAAATTTTGATTTGTTGATGTAAGGAGAGTGATATATGAAGTTTCAGCTATATAGATATTGAGGTTACCAAATAGATGTGATCATATAGAGATTTAGTAGATATTTGATGTTGTGGTTTCATAATGATATCGGACAGAACAATCATAATTTTTTCAAAAAAATATTTGTTAGATAACTGGCATAACAGAGTTCAGTGTTTTTTAAAAGAAATACAAAGGGTGATAATCTATTATCAAAAAAAGGTTTGAGTTACAACTATGGAAGTTGCATCTATGTGGAGAGAGTTATATAAAGGTAACTTGAACCTTTAACTACCTATGTAAAGGTATCAAAGGTACTATGTAAAGTTTATAGATTATTCTGATAGTTAGATAAATGTCATTAGTGATTTACATTACCTACATGAAGGTATAAAGGAAGTATGAACAGATAAATAGATGGAGATTTGAATGAAGTTGAAATAGTTTATATTCCACCAGATAGACCCTCAAAATATCTAATGGATAGGTAATTTTGTTTCATTGGATTGAGTCCATAATATGAAGATCCATTCGAAAAACATCCATAAGATGGAAAAACATCATACAAACATTCGTGATGTCACTTAACAGATGACTCTAAGAAGTTTGTGTTAAGAAGAGTTTGAGTTAAGGGTAAATTAATGTAAAAAATCGATCAGTGGTTTCATAAGGAAATCACTGGTTGGAGAGAAGAATGAAGATCCATCAGACAAAGATATGATATGTCATCAAACATTCATATAATAATATTAACAGAAAAAGGTGTCCTAATGAAGTGAAACTAAAAAATGTTTATTGGATAAATAAATTTTATGTGTTTATCAAAAGGAATAAATTTGAAGATGTAACTTTTGGAAGATAAGACCTAATAAAATAAATAAGAAAATATATATTGAATATATGAATTCTAAGTAGCTTTAAATAAACTATTTAAAGTCCATAACTTGACAATTATGAAGATGATTATTCAAATTTTTCTATATTTTCAAGGTTAAGAAAGATTTCAAAATTTCTTTAACAACAAGTTTAAGTAAGTTTAAAGAAATGGGATCTTTCAAGAAAATTCAAGAAGACACAAGAATATTCTAGAAGATTTGATAAGCGACCCATTGAAATTTAATTGAGTGGAATCTTCGAGATATAAAGTTTCATTGAGTAGGAAAATTCATTTGATTTCTCACCAAAACTTTTGGAGGCACACCAATATAAATGGGTGTTATTACAATACATATAATTAGTTTTTCATGTTCAGAGAATTGAAAGTAATTAAGAATTTATGTCATGAGAATCCAACCAAGATTCATACCTGGTTGAAAATAGTTTCATCAGACCAAGTTTTATCAGATGAAGAAAAAATTACAATGAACAAAGAATCATTAGATGAAGATGAAGTAAAGGGAGAGTAGCTGATATAGTTATTACCTACTCGAAGAAGAAATAAGTAAACTGGACTGAACATGCCTCATTAGATAGAGATGCATCAGATTGAGATCTATCAAATAGATGGAAACTAGACATATTCATCGGATGAACATTTTCTAAGGGATTTATCAAACAAAGTTCTAAAAAAATCATAATAAACATATCCACATATTTATAAGAAAAAAATAAATTTTCAAGGCTAGAATACTCTTAAGTGCGTTGCTAAAATATCTTAAAATTTATACATAGGTAAAGGTGATTCAACTTTCATGTGGATGAAGATAATATCTTTTTATAGTGGATTAGAAAAGGAGGATAGAGCTTCCAACTTCAAGGTATAACTAGTTACTAAAAAGGCTTGATGGAAAAAGAGTGTCATCCTAGTTGGTGGGGACTCGGTAAGTGCATCCAAGAGACCTGAGTTCAAAACTGGGTGGAGACATATTTCTGGGTACTGTAGTAGTACTATAATAGTACTGTAGTAGTATTGTAGCAGTACTGTAGCATACAATGTAGCAGATATTGTTCAGTATTGTAGAACCAAGAAATATTCATCCATTTGGGCTTTCGGGCCACCGGTTTGGGCCTCGGGTCCTTTAAGGCCTTCGGGCCACCTCAAGACCTTCGGGACACCTGAAATTGTGCTTAATGATCAGACAGACTCTACAAGGAGAAGACACCATATGGGGAAAAAATTATTCATATTCACCATAGCAGAAGCTAAGAGGATTTTTCATAAAGAGAGGGTATGGAATTTCCATCGGGACTCACCTGTGCTTGCATGGGAAGCCTAGTCAAACAGCCATGCAAAGGTGGAGAGATGATATCATGATGAAGAAGCTGGGAGGAGGAGTTCCAAGTATAGTCTGTATAATTTTCTAAGGCCAACAGGTCATGTAATCTCTAAGCCTATGGGCCTTGTATGGGTTCCCCCTCATCCCTTGAAAGGGGGGTTATCAAAAATCAATAAAAAAAGAAGGCCTTCAGGCCATTCAGGTAAAAGACTTGATGGTTAGGGGTATATCCAACAGTGAAGGAATAGGATACTATTAGAATAGTTTGGGGTATAACTAACTATGGTAGAAGAGTATATTTTTGGGGGTAGAACTAGGATTGGTTGGAGGAAATATTATTGGGGTGTAGAACCAACTTCTACATGTGCTTTTACAATATTGTGAATATAGTAAAATAATCCATGTTGGGATGAATAACCAACATGGAAAGGAGTGTTTCTTTGTACTAAACCTTGTAAATATCTTTTCATGGTCTTTATTTATATTTTTTGTATACTAAAGGTGAGATTGAGATTTATATTTGATAGAATCATAAATCTAATATTTTTCATGAGTTAATTAAATTTTCCTTGTGAAGTTAAGAAACTTTCATTTAAAATAAAAATGAAAAGGTGATTACTGATTCACCCCCTCCCCCTCTTAGTGATCCTACTTTGATTCAAAGTATATTCAATTGGTATCAGAGTAGGTTCCCTATGAAATATAAAAATCTTATAATAGATAAATCTAATTCATTGAAAAATAGGGGTGTTCCTATTTTTTATGGAAAAACAATCACATTTGGAAGAATAGGATGTTACCCTATCATATATCTCTCCACCTTGAAGTTATAGATACTTAAACCATTGGATTTCCTCCAATTAATGAAGTATCAATTATATCCTCTGATGAAATAAAATTAAAATTTAATGTAAAATATCATAATTCTATGTTGATAGCTCTCACAGAAAATATTTATACAAATATTATGGGGCTTATAATGGCTGAAAAAATGTGGGATAAGTTGATAAATAGTTATAAAGGAAATGAAAGATTTAAGGAAGCTAAGACACAAATACGAAGGAGATAATTTGAAGATATTAATATGGATGATGAATAAATAATTGATGAATACTTTACTATAGTTAATGAGATTGTCAAGAATATTAGAGGTTTTCATTAGAAGTTTGGATATTTTAAAATCATTAAGAAACTAATGAGTAACTTTCCAGATAGATTTTATTCTATAGTGTCATCCTTAGAAGATTGAGAATATTTATATCTAGATGAAATTAAAAGAATTATTTAAGAATATGATATGTGGAAAAAATTATTTATGAACAAGTATAATAAAGAAATAGATTTTGAAGACTTGTTAAAAGGTAATCTTAGAGTTAAAGAATTTATAGAAGAATCAAATGATTCATAGGAAGAGTAAAATGAATAGAACTTAAACACAATCATTTCTATTAATTATAATACATGCAATAAGGGAAAATATAAAGGTAAAATTTCTCTAAAATATTGGAATTGTAATTATTAAGTCCATTTTGCAAAAAAAATGTCCTAAAAAGAAGTGTTAAGATTCTGAATAGAAAGAAAAAAAGTTAAGAATTATTAAAAATAGAAGTGGAAGAAACATAAGAAAAATTTTCCATATAACAAGAAGAAATTTTGTTGAGTAAAAGAGTGAATGATGAGTCTTAATCCACTAATGAATCTTATTTTCTCATCAACTTCTTAGCTCATGTAATAAAAGGAAGAAATTCATTTGATAGTGATGATGATGGTGAATAAAGAACTGAAGTTGAGTGGATTCTAAAAGAAAATTTGTATGCATAACTTGAGAAAAATATAAAACCCAATAAGAAAAGTAATAATATGATGAAATAAGTTAATTAAAAAACATTTAAGGAATTTTAGTGAATAAAAAATAGGATATTGACCTCATTGTGATTAGATATCTGAAAATAAAAGTTGTCGAGATTGATATAAAACTAAAAATTTATAAAGAAACATCATCCAAGAACCTGAATCTCAATAAGGTAGAAACTACACTTGTTGATTAAAGTCAGTATAGTAGGTTGAAGTTAGCTAAATTCAATAAGATGGTAAATAATATTAAATAAATTTTGGATAAGAAATAATAAGATTTGTCAAAAAAATAAACGTATCTTATAACACAATTTGATTTAAGAAATATGAGATCAAACTTCACTAAATAAATTAAGTTTAAAGTTGAATCATCTAAAGGTTGTGAAAAGAAAGGTTGATATAATAATTTTATTTCAATTCACAAACGATCCCTATGTATACTTGTTTCTAAGAAAAGTATAGGTTTAAAAGTGAATATTTTTGAGAAATCATCTTCCACTAAGAAAGAGTGGAATTCATCAACAAAGTATCTCCTTGAAAAAAGTCACCCAAAAATTATAATAATACAACAACAAGAAGCCTTAGAGAAATTATACTATTAGTCAAAAATATCAATATTTAGAGGTCACTTCCAGTCTTTTGGAGTTTTTGGGCATATATTATACTCATATTCATATAACATGTCTTTACTATGAAACATGTATGAATCAAGGGGGGATAAAATGAGTAGAGAAGAAAAAACCTTCCAAGAAAGTATGATGAGAAATAAAAGAATGTTTAAAATGTGAATAAGTTCAAAGATGAAAGTGAGATAAATTGTAAACCTAATAAATTTGAAAAAAATGAATTTAAGGAAGTTGATAAGGGTAATAATTTTTAGTAAGAAATGAAAGAGTTCTTAGTTATTTCTCTAGATTAAGTATCCATGGTTACAAGTATGAAGAAAAATCAAAATTCTACTAAATAAAAAGGTAAAAATTAGGTTTTTTAAAATGAGAACAAAGTTAATAATAATTTATAAATGGATATAAACTTAAATATTCAGAATAAATACAAGAGGAATAAGTAAAATGGGCATGTTAAATAAAAAGTATATGACTATATTACCATCCCATGAATAAATCATGGAAAGGATGTTACAAACTCAAGATAAAAAAAATATTATGAAAGTTAAATAGAATAAGATAACTTCATATTAAGTCTCTATATATAAGAATAAGGAAAGTTCAACACATGAAAAATCCAAGAAAAATAAGAAGAAGTTGAGTCTGAGAGAAGAATATTATGATTAATTATAATCATAAGGAACATTGAGGTTCCTCCTTATTACTAATATAATTTCTTATTTATACAAACTTGTAAGTAATTAAGGGATAATAATTAAGGAATTTGGTTGAGTATAGTATAATTTTTACATCAATTTTGAAAATTCATCATGGAACGTTGTAATCCCCATGATGTAGAATGGATTGCTACCCATAAGGGGGAATGAAGTGAAGGATCATCAGATTAAAAGGATTAATATAAGAGGGGGTTTGAATTTTAGATTATAAAATAAAAAATACAATTTTACTTACCCAATTTATAAAGGTATTTAAAAAAAACCTTTACTTGATGTATAAAAAGTATTCAGGAAAACTTATGTAATAATAATTTATAAAATCAGAGTTTAAAAATGTTTATAAAAAATGTATGAAACATACCTTAAACATGAAAAAAAAGAAACTTGTAAAAAAAAGTTAAAATAATATTCTATAAAGTTCTTTAAAAAACTTATAGAAACTTTATAAAATAAATATCTACAATTTAACCTTCAGTGTAAAGGGATTTTTAATCAAAATAATGATATCTACATTTTTAACCAAATTACAAAGGTAAACCTTCCTAACTCGAGTAAGTCCATGATCACTAATATTGGAAAATATTAAGTTTCTCTAGTCCCAATAACTATAAATCATCAAGATAAAAATATATTTATTCCTAAACCTTATAATCCCTCAATCAAACCAAGTCAGACATAATAATTAAAAATATAAAAGAAACTTAGGGCATTTACAATAAATCTTTAAAATTGAATGCCTTAATTAAAAACTCACTAAAGGTTATAAGGAATTTTCAACTCATAAAAATATGTCATAAACTCTTCATGTTAGCTTTATTTCACTTATAATGCAAAAAACTTCCTCCTCCTTGAATTTTTCTTTTATATATAAGAATTTCTATAATAGCCATATTTCGTAATCTTTTGAGTCAGCTGCAGCAAATTCAAAAAAAACACTTCCTTTAATTTCAAAGTGTTTAGTATAGAATATTCATTAGATTATATCCTTGTTAAAACCATATTAATTATTTATAATTCTATCTAGTAGAAAAAACTTTGCTTGTTTGGCAGAATGGAATTCTTAATCTGATAGATTTTACAAATATTCATCTGAAGGGCATAGATTCCTTTGTCTAATGAATGTTTATCTGGTGACCTAAATATAACTTCATTAGATGAGACTTTGTTAAACTTTTGTCATTTAAAGAATAAAAATGTATGTGTGATGAATTTTTATAATGATTTTTATGATGTAGAATACATATATGTCTGATCAAAAAATACTTCATCTAATGAACTGGTAATTTTATATCCCTTAAAATGGTTTCCTATAAAAAATATTCTACAAACTTGATAACTATAAAATTTAGTAAAATAAATTATTTAAGGAAGTGTGTCTTTATTTTCAAAACTATGTTTAAAAGGTGTTGAAAGTAAACTTTTAACGCAATAACATATCACTTTTTATAAAGAAAAAAACACATCTTCCAAAGAGGAAAAGTAATGTTTAAATACATTTTAAAATACTTACTTCCCCTAACTTAATCATTTATAAAATTTACCATTTTCTATCTATTTTAAATTTCTTCCCCTTTCATTATTTATCCCCTTACTTACAGAAAATTTGTACCAAAGTTTTATTTTCAAAATATTTTTAGGAAGACAGAAAGTTTACCTGAAATGTTAGGGAAAAAACTAAAACATTTATAGGAAAACCAATCATTCATCCAAAATATATATTAAAAAAATTAATCCAAATAAATTAGAGAAAAAATCAATACAAAATTATTTTCAAAAATATTTATACACCCAAAAAGTTAAGAATACTTTGTAAAAAAATTCAAGAGTTTAGTAGAAAATACCATCCCTTCTTTGAAAATTTCTTGATGATGACTTTTATATTTTTTATATATTAACGATATTTCTAAAATTTAGAGAAAATATATTTTATCTTCCACACTTCCTCTTCAATAGATTTTAGATTCTTTTTCTTTTTCTTCAGCATTGATACCTCTTCTCCTAGAGATTTTAACTTTTTATTCTTTTGCTTAATCTTTGACACTTCTCTATCTAGAGCTTGAGGCCTCTTCTTTTGTTCTAAAATTTCATCATATTGATTCATTGTGAGAGACTTATGATTTTAAATAGCTCTTTTAATTTCATTTACTTTCAAACTAATATCCATTGAAATATTTTAAACCAATTTTGTTACTTTTTTAATTCCTTCAATATACTTATAAAAAAACTTTATGTCTTGCATTGTATGCTTGATCGATATAACAAATTTTTTCAACTTTCTCAAATATTATTTTTATTCCCTTTGAAATCTTTTATGTCTGATTCATTTTGTATTACTATTTTAGTCATTTTTTCAATGAATTTTAATTATCTAACACATCAACCTTCCCTTAAATATACTTGAGCCTCCCTTTAATGTTAGTAAAGTAATGTAGATCATATTTAAGATTATTTATAACTTTATAGAAATAATTCAATCTCATTTATATTTTTTAAGAAATTTTATTAGGGACAGAATGAGTTGAATTAGATGAAACCATAGGAATGGACAGAAATACAAGTTTAGAATTTCTATTTTCTTCTCTTCTTTTATCGGTTTGTGCTTTGGAAACATTCAACGCTTAAACTTTTTTGTATGTTTCTTCTTTGTATGACTCCTCTATTTTTGGTTTCTTTGTTTGAGATAATTGATCTATTTCATCAAAATAATTATATTTTTCTAAATTTTTTAGAGAGTTATATTTCTTAGATTGAGCTGATATGGAGGTTGAGGAAGCGGTTGATATTTCTAAAATATCTAATGATTTTAAAAATTCTACAGCAATCTAAAATTATTTAATTTTCTTAAATTTATTTTTATTTTAAACAAATTTTTCAACTAGATATTTCACATTTTCAAGATGATATTTTTCTTATGTAACTTCTTTTCATTTATTATTTTTAATAGAAAAAGGTTGTAATGAATCTTATGATGATTAACTATCTATTTTAACAATGAAGAAAAGGTAAAATAAACAAAGTGGGAATGGAAAAACGTACAATGTACTGGGGAACTAATTAACTAGCATCTATAGATTTTAATGTGTTTATTCAACCCCTTTTAAGAACTATTTGTCCATTTTGTCTTGTTTATCCTTTTGTTACTACCTTTTCTTATTTTTCTTCTTCAAAAAGATTTTTATATATTTCCTCTTTGAGAGATAAGGCCTCATCCATATCTAGTCTAAAACTCATATCATGAGGTTTCTTTTCTTAATTCTCTTTCATAAAATTAATAAATACCTCATCTAACACATTCTTTTTTTATTCTTAGGAAATGGAGTAGAGACTTCATCTACCTTTTTTATAAAACCTTTTATTTTATCTTCTCTATTTCTATTTTAGATGTAACTTTTAAAGAATCAGATAGAGAAATATTATACTGGTGGGAGTTGTTGTTAGAGACACGCGGTGAAGAAGAATTAGTGACCCAAACCCTTGTAAATAGACATAATGATATAGATACTTTAACTTTTCTAAATCCATACACTTGAAAATAATCTCTCTATTTGATTTATGGTTAATATCATTTCCTAAAATATTGAAAAAAAAATAACTCTTAAAATTTTATAGATCTAAAGATATAGTTTTTCTCACATAAACTTATATTCTAATGAAGCTTATAAGTTTGTAAAAAAAACTTTTTACAACAATATAGAACAAGTTATGATATTAAATAGGTAAAATAAAAATTACCACTCAGAGAAATTTTATAAAATTTCTTTAGAAAACTTTTTCTGGTGATTGTAACTTATTGTATTTATGAAACATTGACCAAAATTTATACGAACTTTTTTCCAAAAAAAAACATATCCAGAAACACTTTAAGGGAAAGCAGAGAAAATTAAAAAAAACAAGAAAAAGTTTTCCTATAATTTTTAAGAAAATTTTGTTTCCAATCTTATAAGAAACTTTTTTCTGTAAGTTTTTTTAGAAAATTTTTTCTGGAATATTTTTGAGAAATTGTTTTCTGGAAATAAAAATTTGAAAAAAAAATCAAAACATAGGAAGAAAATATTCTCCCTATTTTTCAAGTATTTTTTCACTCTAAAGAAATGTTTAAATAATAAGTAAATAAGATAGATAATTTTTTATTAAACATTCCTATATTCAAATCTATAAAAATTGAGTGGTTTTGTAAAAATATCAGCAAGTTTTTATTATGTTCTAATGAATTGTAATTAATATCTTTTTTCTGTGTGTGATCCTGAAGGAAATGGTGCGTTATATCTTTGTGTTTAGCTTATGAGTGATGTGGTAGGTTTTTACTTAAATATATGTAAATTGTGTGGTCTCACCAAATATAATTTTTACTAAAACTCATGCCAAAGTCTGTGTGTGTGTTTGTGTGTATATTGCCTCCAAAACACTTGAGCATAGAAACTTCCATATGCCACATATTCAGCTTCAGTAGTGGAAAGTGCCATTGCGTGTTTACTATGATATCATGAAACTAAATCCTCTCTTAATAAATTAAAAGTTCCAGATATAATTTTTCTATCCATTTTATATCCACCAAGTCTGTATCTGACAAAACAAATCAAAATAATTCCCAAAAGAATTAAAAACTCCAAAATCCATAGTTACATTAAGGTAATGAAAAATTAATTTGAAATATTTAAAATAGGAATAATTTTTAGTTTATTTATATATGTCACATAAGTATATGAAAAATATTAAATTTGGTTAACTATCTGTGAGATATAGTAAACTATTGATCATTTCTACAAAAAAATTGAGAAAATGGTTTTCTATATTCATCAAGATCAATAGTTATTTAGGTTTTGATAAGAGTACTAATACTCTCATTACTATTTTATCAAAAAAATTTAAAATGTTCTATTATATACTTTTGTTGTGATAAAAAAGTTTCATCTAGTTTTTGAGAAATTTGAAAAATGATGAAAAAAGTTAGTTCATCCATTATACTCATTTAAAAATCGTATTCTATAAGATCCATAAAGGAATCAGTAAGAGATTTTTTAGTTTACCCAAATATAATTTCATCATAATAAATTTTAATAATTATTGTATCTTTGAAAATATTTCAATAAAAAATTTTGGATCCATATCTCCCTTATTTTGTAATAAAAATTTGGTTAATCTATCATACCAAGATCTTGGGGATTGTTTGAGTCCATAGAGTGCCTTAGTAAGTCTAAAAATATGATTTAAAGATTTTTTTTTCAAAATTGGGTGGTTATTTTATACAAGCATCCTTCTATACATATCCATTAAGTAAATCACACTTTACATCTATTTGAAAAAGAGTGAAATTTAAGAAATCTATATAGAATATAAATATATGAATAGATTAAACTTTAGATATTGAAGAATAAGTTTCTTAATAGTCTATAACTTCTTTTTTATAATAAACCTTCACAAAAAAATTTGTTTATTTCTAACAATTATTCCATTTTCATCACATTTATTATGGAAACCCCATTTTACACCAATTATAGGAAAATCATTAGGACGTTCAACTAAATTCTAAACTTGATTCCTCTCAAACTCATTGAGATCATCCTGTATTTATTTTACCCAATATTTGTCATCAAAATCCTCATCAAGGGTCTTAGGTTAAAATGTGGTAAAAATACACAATTTTCAATTTCATTTCTTAAGGAACTTATAGTTTTGACTAGTTTTCCTACATCACCGAATATATTATCAATGGGATGATTCCTAAGTATTTTATAAATTTTTTGGTTTGTAAAACACAATTCTTAAAAAACTTGTTAAATTTATTCCTAAGGTATAACTTCAGAAAAAAATTATTTTTTTACCATATGAAGAATTTTCCAACATGATTTGAAAATTAATTATAGAAATAAAAACAAAAGATTTGGCTTCAGGTTTTTTAAAAATAAAAGGATCAGTTTAATCAAATTTTAAATTAAATATTTCCTCAACAGTACCTGTATTTTTATTAAAAACTCTATAATCCTTAGAATATAATAGAAAATTTCCTTCATTATATTTTAGATCAAATTTATGTAAATTATCATTAATAATTAGTATGAATAATTTACATCCAAAAATTGTAAGTATGAAAGTTTTGGCTTTCTTCCCATATATAACTCATATAGAGTTTTATTAAGTAAAGGTCTAAGTAAAACACTATTTATAGTATATTGATACTAACTACTTCATCCCAAAAATGTTTATCAATTGAGTATTAACTCAACATGGTTCTAGTAATATTTGGAAAAACTCTATTTCTTCTTTTAACTACACCATTTTTCTATTGTGTTCTTGGTGCTAAGAAGTTATGTATTACACATTTTTTTACTACAAATGGTTTCAAAATTAGAATTTATAAATTCTCCACCATGATCACTATGAATAGTTAACAATGGTATATTTTTATTTTTTAACATGGGATACAATGTTTTTAAAAAATAAAAAGTCGTTTTATTTTTTTATTAAATAGACCCATGTGTATCTATTGTATTCATCAACTAAGACATATACATTGTATTTTCCACCAATACTTATAGTTTATGTTGAACCAAATAAATCCATGTGAACTAACTAGAATTTATCAGAAGTAGAAACTTTAATAATAGATTAAAAATTTAACTTATGTTTCTTTCAAATTAATAAGGATCAAAAAATTTAGAAGAATTAAACCTCATCTCCAGTAGATATATAGTAAATAAATTTTTAGAAATTTTAGCTAAAATTTTAACATTATAGTGTCCTAAACTTCTATACCATAACCAAGATTAATATTCCATTATATGAAGGTAATTTAAATCTTGTATCCTGAGTTCTTCGCAGTTAATTTTATAAACATTCCCATGCCTGTTAGAAGAAATAATAAATGTTCCTTATTAAATTGGAATAGTACATTTATCATTCCTGAAGTACACAAGGTAACATTTATCACATAATTTACTTATTCTATGAGGTTATGCTTAATACCTACAATAGATAAAACATTTGAATTTAAATTTTTTCCAAGAAAAATAATATTAATTGTACCCTATATCTCTCCTTGAGAATTATTACTAAAAGTGACTTTTCTACCTTTAATATTGATAATATTCTAAAAGAATTGTTTGATTCCAGTCATGTTCCTAGAATACCCACTATCTATGTACCAAATATTTTTACTATTGTTACTCTTCTTATTTTCCTTCAAATAAAAAGTTAGTCTTTTCATATCCAACATTTATTTGGTCCAACGTTATTAGTAAATGATACTTTAGGAATCCACATATATACAACGCTTTTATGTAGAAAAGTTAATACTTATTTATAAAAATTATATTTATGAAACCCAAATGATTGGATTTTATTCATAGAACATTTATTATTCTAGTGTCCACCACTTTGACATTTTGTACAAAAAAGGTTTACTTTTATGAACAAAGTAATTATTTTGAAAATGAGGTTTCAAATTTGGAAAACCAATCATAGAATAATTTATATTAGGTATCATCTATCTATACATGTTATCAAAGTTCTACTTTCTAGAAGTAAAATTTGATATAATTTTCTTTAGACTAAATATCTCAAAATTTAGTTTTATAAATAAATCATTATTTTTATTCGATGAGATAGAATTACAATTTTTTCTCTAATTTGGATGTAAGATTATAAATATATATTGAAATTTTTAAAATCTAATACTATATTTGGAAAGATTTTCTATTGCATCATTATAGTTTTTAGAAACTTTATTATTTTTTCTTTCTAATAAAGTTCTATATCTTGAAACTTCTATAAAACTTGTTATATTATTTTCATCATCAGAATAATTTTTTGTTTCTTCTTCTGAAGATTTAGAACTATTTTCATTATCAAAATTGGAATAGTTTGAATTCAAAGTAAGATTGGTTAAGGATTCAATAGATACATTATCGATGAAGTAATTATTAGTAATGTGAATATTTTCATAGAACCCAATATTTTACTGATCATCACTACTGTTCTTATAAGAATTTTTAAATTAATTTTCAAATTAATTTTCACCACTTCTTTTACTCTAGGTGTTAGAAACTTTCAGGCCTTTCTTCCCTTTTTTATTAAAGAACTTTTTTTAACATTTTTCCATCTTATATTTATTTTCTAGTCTACAAGAATGCAGTCTGATATAAACCTATTACTTTCATTCATAACACATCAACTAAAAATATTATTTCTTATTACTTCTTTCTTTATTATTCATATTTTATTTTTAACAGACACCCTTTTTTCCAAAAAAAAAATTGTTTATACTTCTTGAAATATTTACAAGTTCATTCCCACTTTTTTAAGATGAAATACTTTCTATCTCAATATTAACTTTATTCTTTTTATAATATTTAAAAACATTCTCAACTAATTTTTCTTTCTTAATGATTGTAGAAGTATAAGTAAATCCTACTCCATTCATTTTATTTTCATTATTATTATCTCTTTTTCAACCTACCCTCATACTACATGAGATTTCCAATCAAATAGTCTAAATTTAACTTCAGAATTTGTTTAGTATCCTTAAGATTTTTTCTCTTATATTACCATTATTTAGGCATGATGTCTATAATATTTTTAACCAAATTTTCATCAATATAATCCTTATCTCTGAGATATTGAAAACTAATCACAATGTTTAGGAATATAAATGCATCTTAGAAACATATTCTTTAGGTAAAAAATAAAAAACTTTATAATCAACTCTTAGTGTATCTCTTCTTATTTTAATAACTTTGGATGTCTCAAAGTGAGTAACCTCAAGATTTATTCAAATACTATTAGCTGCTTCACAAGATAAAATTTGACTATAAATATTTATTTTCATAGAATATAGAAAAGTATTTTTGACTTTGTAGTCAAGTTGATATTCATATTTTTCATCTTTAGTGAAAGTATAAACTTCTTTGTCCAGAATAACCTAGTTTATAGTAAGAATAACAAGGTTATCAACTCTGGTTTTGGTCACAAAAATATTCATTCTATCTCTCAGATATTCATAGTCAACACCATTAAAAATTGGTGGTCTTCTAGTATTAAAATTCTCTAATGTCCCAATGAAAAAACCTTCTATATTATATAACAAAATACACTTTTTTATAAAAACATGTCAGTGTAATGATTTATAAAAAATAGAAACCTACTTTGATATAAAATGTAACAGTTTATAACAAATGTAAATTTTCAAATATAATAGTAGAACCTACTCAGATACCAAATGTAGGATCATAAGAGTATATAGATGACTAAAAAGTGGGTGAATTGTAGTTTATAAAATAAAATATAAAATACTACTTATCCTATTTATAAATTTATTTTAGAAAAACCTTTTATAATTAATTAAAATTAATTGTAAAAACTTATGTACTGAAACTTTATAAAATCATACTTAAAGAAATGTTTATAACAAAAATATGAAACGTTCCTTAAACATAAACATTATAAAAAATAAAATTGTAAAAACAAGTTAAAAAAGATCATAAAGTTATTAAGAAAACTTATAGAAACTTTATAAAATAAATATATATAATTTAACCTTCAATGTAAAGGTAGTTTTAATCAAACTCAGTATATCCATGATTTTAAAAAATCGTATGTTTTTCCTTCCTAACCCAAGAAATTACTCGATCACTAAGATCGAACAATATTCTATTTCCCTATCCCTGGTAACCCTTTATAAGAAATATTGTAATATATATATTCATAAACCTCAGAATCCCTTGATCAAACTAGAGATGGAATAGAAATTACAAACACAAAATAAACTTAATCCATTTACAATAAATTCTCATAATCATATTCCTTAAGTAAAAACTCACTAAAGGTTAAAATAAATCATTCAATAATAACAAGATGTAATAAACTCTTCAAGGTAAAATTAGTTCTCTTAGGTTGTAAAAATATTCCACCTCCTCGAATGATGCTTCTATATGTAGGAATTTCTATAAAATTCATATTTTTTATTCTTTAGAGTTAGTTGCAATGACTTTGGATAAACTATTTTTTTACATAGAAGGTGTTTAACATAGTATGTTTGTCATATGTTATCCATAGTAGTAATATTACAATGATTTATAATTCCATCCAATAAAATGAAATATGTTCATCTGATAGAATGAAATTTGTTTGTCTGGTGGAATAGTATTCTACATCTGATTTATTATACAAAGATTCATCTGAAGATCATGTATGCCTCTATCTGATGAATTTTTGTCTAGTTCACTAAGTATAACTTTGTCTATTGAGACTTAGTTATAGTTTTGTCAATTAGAATTTAAAAATATACATCTAATAAATGTTCAAAATCTTATGTTCGATGTAGAATACATGTACATCCAATCACAAAAATATTATGTCTAATGAACTTATAATTCTATGTCTGGTAAAACAGTTTCCCAAAAAAATATTCAATAAACTCGATAAGTATACAAGTTAGAAAAATAAATTATTTATGGAAGTGTTTTTTTATTTTAAATACTAAGGTTAGAAAGTGTTGAAAGTAAAATTTCAACTCAACACAAATCTAAAGCTAAGTTATAAGCATCACACTTTTCCTAAAATAGAAATTAAGGATGTTAATAAAGTTGATATGTTAAGGGGATTTTTTTATACATATAAACCATTTTAATACGTTTGTTAATATGGTTGTAGGTTTTTCCTTAAAAAAATTAGAGTTTCTATAATATAAAGATATTAGAAAATTATTGAGGAAAGTATTACATGGAAGTAATATTATGGAAAATAGCTATTACCTTGATTATACACTCAAATTTTTTACATTGGGTTCACCCATGTAGACTTAGATATGTTTAGTTAAAGGATATTTGTTATGAAACTTGTGTAATGCTACTTTTCTTTGATGGAAAAAGATAAGATGAGATGATTCTTATGATACCCTTTGAATTTGATTATCAATAAGTTGGTGAAATAACATTGGGGTATAATCAAATGTCATGAATAAAGTATTTAGTACATATATTTACTTAGAAGATGTTTGAAGTTTTATGTGGGTATTGAAAACAAAAACATAGGGTGGGTTTTGTGAAAATGTGTGTTTAGATCCATTTTTCTCAATATGTTAATTTGTGTTTCAATAAAAAGATGGGAGAATAGTTTTTTGGAGTTATGTAGAAAGCCTTCATTATGGAAGCTAAGGAAGTTTCCTTATGAGGTGTGGAAACTTTTCTTGAGGGGATAAGAAATTTTACTTAACTATGTTAGGAAACTTTCCTTGCAAATTCGGATGATACTAAGACATTCTTCAAGTTAATAACTCATTAATTTTTTCATAATCCAAGATTTTTTTTTACAACTTTGTATAATTTGATGAAATTATGAAGGGGGAAAAGTATAGATTGAGAGAAATATAATATCAAATGAGAGTAAAAAGTTCAACCTAGAGTTGTTAGAAAGACTATTTGTACCAAGTTTCATAATGTGATAAAATAAACCAGACTCAATATCATCGAATAGAGATATGAGTTACAAATTTTAAGTTTTAGTTGTATGAAGATTGATATATGAAGTTATGGGATTATAGATATTGATTTTACTGGATAGATGTGATTGGACATACATTCAGCAGATGTCAAAGGTTGCAGTTTCATAATGATATCGGACAGAACATGTATAATATTATCAAATGAAGATTTATTATATAATTATCATGATAGAGTGAATGGTTTGATAAAATTAATACAAATATGTAGAATCAGTTATCATAATGAGGTATGAGTTATATAGATATAAAATTCAACTATGTGTAGAGAGTTATGTAAAGGTAACTCGAGCCTTTTACTACTTACATAAAGGTATCAAAGGTGTGACATAAAGGTAGTAGTTGGTTTTTGATAGTTGTGTAAAGGTCATAAATTATTTACATTACCTATGTAAAGGTATTAAGGAATTATAAATAGAGCACCAAAAGGATATCTCAATGAAGTTACAAGTGGTTTTTTTTCTATCGGAAAAACACTCGAAAGATCCCAGGGATAGAGAACTATGTTTCATAGGATTGAGTCCATCGGATGAAGATCCATTAGATAAACCTCCATTAAAAAGAAAAAAAATCATACAAACATTCATTATGTCATTAGACATATGATTTTAAGAATTTTTTGATAATAATTTGAGTTAATTCATAATGATCATACATAGGCTTTTTGAGACATTGGTTAGAGGTTCTATATTAAATGTGCATTTTGGAGAGAAGAATAAGGATCTATTGGGAAAGGATATGAGATGTCATAAGACACCCATATGATGAGATTAATTGATGTATATATCCTTGTAATGATATGTACTTTTATAAATAATATTCCATTTTATTGAATTAAATGACCTATTATGTATTATGGTTATAGGAAAAAAATTGTACTTCTTTGGTTTTTCGGAATATTATATCTTGTCAGATTTAAAAGACTATAAAACATCATGACTATTGATAATATATCTATTGAATAGAAATCATGTGATTATTATATATTAAGGGTTATGAAAAATTCAATTGACATGAATAAAGTAAGCGAAGGCCTAGACTAGTAGGATCATACCCTATGAAGCCCATTAATTGGATCTTCCGAGGGATATAGATCTCTTGGATTTTCCATTAACCAAACCCAAGTCAAGATTCAAAAAATAAATAATAATAAATACCATTTATGAGAGAATTTAAATATCATCAATATCATGACCTAAACTGTGTTTGTCGAACCACCCTAGAAAAATCTCATTGTCGCACACCTTGCCCTTAAGGTGCTAGTGTAATAAAGGGATAAGTATCTCAACCCTAACATCATGAAAGTTTATGATACAGATGATGAAATGGGTAGGCATTGGTTCAGACATGATTCATGTAGGATAATGTAGTAATGATGTTGTACTAGGATTTTGGGATATGCAATGGGCTTCATTCCCACTAGTTTTATAAGTCATGTACTAAATAGATTAAGGTTTGATTGGTGGATTATCCCCTTGGGGGGCTATGGCCTGCCTTTTCGGCCTGGGTGTGTAGTGTGTGTCTGTATTTTTTATTGTAATTATACCCCCAAGCACCTAAAAAATATAAATAATGATTATAATTATTCCTTATTTATTTTACATTATAAATGATTAAATAATGACTTTGATAAAAATTATATTTCAGTGTGATAAAACTCAAATTGTATTTTTGGTTTTTAATAAATTTCAATTAAGAAATTCCTTTTTAATAATTCATAAATTTCAAAAAATATATATTTTAATAAAAAATATTTATTAAATAATATTTATTAAGTGTTTTTTATAATATAATTTTACAAAGTCAAATATCGGAAAATTATTATTATCAAAATAATCAGTATTTTTCAATAAATGGGGATTTTGATTTAAAAATATAAATTCTCATATTTATAGATTTATATGGATAAAATAAATAATATTTTCGGATTCATCACATAAAAATTATCCAACGGTGGATTTTTTATAATTTTTTGAGAGTATAATTTTTGGGTAAAAAATAAATATAGTAAAAATATAGGGCATATATTATGACATCATAATGACCAAAAAGTGAAGTAATATATGACATAAAATGTATAAACTACCAAATATATATTTAACACTTAAAATAATTTATTTTTTATGTTATTTTTTTAGTTTTATAAATCCTTTTTGAATCCTTCAAAACCTATACTATATTTTAAGGTTTTAAAATCAATTATTTATAAACATGACTCACTTCCACATAAACAAGGGTAATATTTTAATGATTTAGGTTCTATAACTTATAAAATAATGATAATATCTCCTCTTTTTTAGAAACCATGAGCAAAAATCATGGGAAATTTTGTGGTTTTAGTTACTTTATTGTATGGAGTCTAAAAGATAAGTTTGGGAAATAATAAAGAACTCATCTCACTTTTTCTATATAATCCCACCCAATATCCTATTTACCTTCACTTGATAACCTTCAATCACATAATTAATCAACACTTACCTCCTTATATTCCTCTCAAGGTGCCCCAAACTCTTAATAATATCCTACAAATCTTTTGGAAACACCCTCTCAATGTAACGGATCCTCTCCTTCTACTCTTTATTCAAGAATATTCTTTATTTTATGCCTTTGGATTTCCAATTCCTAATGTTGGTATATGTTTTTACACATAACTAATACTTTCATTTTTATGTAAAAAAAATGATATACCCCTTTTCTCTCATTAAACCATTTTATTAATCTTTAAGTACTATCATTATACTGCTGGAATTTCACTATGATTTTTCATTCCAAATGATTGTGAAGTGAATTCCCATACCCATTTCCATAAGGGGTTATTCATATATATGTACTTATAATTCTTTGATTGGGTACTTCCATATATGTAACCCACACTTCTAAATCACAGGTTTAATATATAATAAATGCATTTTTTGTTATTTGGTCTATGTGGAACACTTATGCATGTACATGATATGATTATGATGGGTGTGCCCAGATATCACTCCAATGTATTAGGTAATATTTGAATCTCATGAGATTCCATGTAAGGTTTGTGATAGGTTATCCTAAGAACACTATATTATGATTTATCTATGTTTAACCTTTACGTGTGCTTATAATTCCATGTTTTAAGTAGTTTCCACATTCCCATGTTGTCTTTATGTAATCATGTTATATAATGACTTAATATTCCTAATTATGATTCACACCTCTTATGTTACATTGATATACCTATTTGATGACCTGTATTCACTACTATAAAATAGGCCCTTAATAGCGCTAGAAATATCCTTTATTAGTTCTAGAAAATCACTCACTATGTGAGTGATGTTAAAATCCCAGGACTTTTATCAGTGCTGAAAAAGCTCTAATAAAGGCCTTTTATCAGCACTTTTAGAAGCATTGATAAATGTTTCCTTTATCAGTGTTAATAAAGGTCCTATTTATCAGCTCTTTCAAAAGTGATGATAAAGTTTTATACTGTAGTATGTTATTACAGCACACCAAGCACAACTACAGTGTGCTGTAACAGCACACTATAGCACCAAAAACACACCAGATATCAAAAAAACAAGTCCCAATACATAATTTAAATGAAATGAAATTTATAACACAAATTCCAGAAGAAAAAACTCTATATTATTGACATTTAAAACATTTGTTTATTCAATTACATAAATAAAAATTATTACATACATTCAAAAATAATCCTAACATTCAATGTTACCATGATATCCATTTATATTCCTTGTTGAACTGCAAACATTGTATAAGTAATTTCGAACAAACCACCTCAACTCAAAAAAAATCCACCTATATAACAAAACAATTATTATGAGTAATACTAAAAAGAAATAAATTAAACATAAATATGAAATAATACATTAATTATATGGACAATGATTTTACTATAAAAATATGAAGATTACCTCTATGATTGAGCAGTAGAGAGAACTTGAAGTAAAGTGATAAATGTCAACACTACAGGAGTGAAAGTTTTTGTGGGAGAATAATTTTATGGAAGTTTTAGTGCAGAAAGGGATGAAAGATAGACAGATCATCCTAACTCAAATAAAACAATCCACCTGTATAATAAAACAATTATTATGTGATTGATACTAAAAATAAATAAATAAAACATTCATATGAAATAATAGACTAATTCTATGGGCAATGATTTTACTATACAAAATTCAAAATTACCTCTATCATTGAGTAAAGGCAGCATCATTTCTCTTCCTAGAAAGTCAGTGGAAAGAACTTGAAAGAAAATGATAAATGTAACATTCTGAGGGTGAAAATGTTTTGAGGGAGAAGAACTCTATGGAAAGATCATGCCAAATAGAACAAAAGAGTCTACCTATATAAGAAAACAATTATTATATAAGTAATACTAAAAATAAATAAATTAAACATACATATAAAACAATACATTAATTCTATGGAAAATTATTTTACTGTGAAACATCAAAATTACCTCTATCATTGAGTAGAGGCAGTGTCGTTTCTCTTCCTACAAAGGTAGTGGAAAGAAAAAAATGAAAGTGATAAATGAAACACTACAGGGGTGAAAATTATTTTAGGGAGAATAAGTTTGTAGAAGTTTTAGTGTAGAAAGGGATGAAAGATGGACAGAGCACCCCAACTTGAAAAAAATAATCCACCTATATAAGAAAATAATTATTATGTGAGTAATATTAAAAATATATAAATTAAACATAAATATGAAATAATATATTAATTCTAAGGAAAATGATTTTATTGTGAAAACATCAAGATTACCTCTATGATTGAGCAGAGACGAATTTGTTTCTCTTCTTTCAAAGGCATGACACATAGACAAAAATATTCTAAAATAAATGAACTCTGCAAGGAATAATTAAAATTAAATCAATGTTCCATTATATAATTTTTTAGTAAAATAGAGAAAGTATACCATAAAATTATGTTTACATCTATCCAAAGGGTTTACTTTAATATAGTTTGTTCTTCTAAGGTATTGGAGACATCATTATGTGCAGAAGACATTGTATTCATGATTAGTCAAACATTTAATTTAGATTATGTTAATTATGTAAAGAAAATATAATATTATGAGTAAAAACGTAATATATTAAAAAAACCTTTTACCTTCTCATTGAACTCTCTTTCTTTTTTAATGGTTTCAAGGATTTGGTTCCTCTTTCAAGAATCCAAATCCCCTCTTTGTGGTCCCCTCTAACGTACAATACATTGTCTACATTGGGACCGGCATAAACTGATTGTGATGTCCCAATAAAAGGTTCATCCTCAATTGAAATTTCATATGACTCGACATTTGTTTTAGTCACTAGCATGACAATCGACCAATTCTTGTTTATTGGATCAGAGGCATAAAATACTTGCACTGATTTTGATGCCATTATGAATAGCTCATCTTTTTCCCCTTCTACACTAAAATTCACCTTCACAAATCTCATTTCATAAACTTTAACTCCATTTATATTGTCAACCCATTTTTAATGGAAAATTGATACTTGAAATGTTTTATAACCCAACTTGTATATCTATTTGATAATGACAGAATATGATGTATTTTCATAAATTGGATTTCTATCCTTGAAACCAGATATTTTCATCACTTCAACCACAAGCGTAACACCACTATTTTGCATCTTTCTGAAGTCATTTTTTTCTTTTGTATAGAACGTATAACCATTGATTACAAAATTAGTGTAAGATATAACATTTTCATTTGGTCCTCTATCTATCCATTGAATTAGTTCTACAATTAAATTCATATTTTTAGATAACTCCTTAAAAATCTGATCTCTAAACCATCCTATAAACTATTAATTATGTGTATTTGATATCCATCCTTCATCTCTTTGTGGATTCAAATCTCTAAGAATTTTTTTTTTGGGATTCAATGTATGGATCAACATCTTCACTATTATGTAATATGTAAATATGTTCTTGCTCTCACTCTATCAAGGTAATTATAATAACATTTCTTCTAGAAATACCTTAATTCATAAGTTGTTCATTGTGATGAGCCATTGGGAGATCGATGCTTTTAACATCTGATAGGAAATCGGTACAAAATTCAATAGCTTCTTTAACAATATATCGTTTTTCAATACAACCTTCTGGCCAACTTTGATTCTTGAAATACCCTTCCAAAATCTTTATATACCGTTCAATGGGGTACATCCATATGTAATGGAAAGGACCACATATTTTAACCTCTATGACCAAGTGAACTATCAGGTGGACCATTATATCAAATAATGATAATGGGAAGAACATATCTAATTCACATAATATGACTAAAATCTCCTTATTCATGATGGAAAACTTCATCGAGTCTACAACTTTACTGCATAAGAAAGGGAAAAATAAGAATATTATGGTTAATGTATATTGTACATTTTGACGTAGAATTCAAAAAAAAAGTAACAGGAATTAAATCTTACATCAAAACATGACATTCGTATGATTTTAGTCCTTATAAATTCAAATTAGTCATTGAAATGACATTCTTGATATTTCATGAAAATCCCTGTAGAACTTTTATACTAGTAAGAAAAAGGGGAAATTGAAATTTTTATTATCCGGATAGAGTGTAACTACTGGAGGAATAAAATTCTACCTTTTATCCTAAACCAGTTCCCACTCTTCCCTTATACCCATTTCAATCAAGTCCAACCTAGCCTTGATTCCATATTTTGTTTTTCTAGGAACATTTAGTAACGTGCTAATAACACTATCAAATAAATTTTTTCTTCACACATGGCATCAAGAAAATTTATGACATACAAATAATTCAAATATGATAATTCAAAGAAAAATGATATCTTCTTCCAACATGATTTTGTAAGGTTTTTTGAAAATGGTTTACTGAAAACAGTGTCAATATTTTTTACTTTTTTATATAATTGATCACCCATTGCTGGAGATGGAATTTTTCCTTGTTCAATATTACTATCGAATTTTGTCATCCAGGATTGGTATTTATGTCATCAAGGTAAAAAATTATAATGTCCTAAAAACAAAGTCTTTGAGGAATGTTTCAAATGAACTGAGTATGTGTTTTTTTCAAAAATAGTACACCCCAAAATTCCTTTAATGCCATAGCTTGATAAATTTCTATAAGTGGAGAAGTCATTTATCATTCCCTACAACATGGATTTCAATATGATTTCCTCACTTCTATTAGAATCATACATTGTAACACATGTATCCCAAATCAATTTCAAATCTTCGATCAATGGAGCCAAATAGACATCAATATCATTATCAGGTTGCTTTGGTCCAGATATAAGCAGGGACAACATAATGTCTTTGCACTTCATGCATAACAATGGCGGAAAGTTATAATTTACCAACATGATGGACCATGTACTGTGGGAACGTCTATTTACACCAAAAGGATTTATTCCATCTTTATATAACACAAGACTAAAGTTTCTCAGCTCATCTACAAATTTTGGAAACTTGTAATCAAATTTCTTCCACTGAGGAGAATCTATTGGATGATGTAGGTTATCATATTTAATTATTATATATGCATTTCATGTTAATTTTATTTTGGTTTCTTGACATCTATATAGTCTTATAAACTGTGTAATGATAGGAAAGTACCATACATATTTTGAAGGACCTGATTCATTTTTCTTGTATCGATCTGCGCCACACTTAGGGAATTTTATGAGTGATTCATGGTCCTTTCAAAAAAATTATGCAATCATTTGTACAAGCATGTATTTTTTTAGATATCATTACCATTGAATGTAACATTCATTTAGCATCATATGTTCGGCATGGTAGTTCATTTTATTCTAGTAGCGTATCTTTTAGGAGACCAAGTAGTTCTGTAAAGCTGGTGTCACTCCATCCATTGCTAGCTTTCAAATTATATAACTTCAATAAAAATGACAATTTTGGGTATTTAGTACAATTAGTATACAATGGTTTCTTGAAAAACCTATTTAACTCCTCAAAAAATTTTGTAAAATCATGAAGGCCATCTTCAATTTCCATTGTTATTTCTTCTATGCGGTCTCCATCATCTTTTATAAAGGTATTCATATCAAATAATTCATAAACCATAGTATCATCCCAATCGATGTCAACATCCAGTTTTTTCCCGTGTTTATTCCAACATTTATAGATTTGATCTATTCCGTGACAGATTAAATGTTCTTCCAACTCTTCCAGACTAATTCTTTATGAATAACAACAATGTAAACATGGAAACAGGATTTTAGAAGGGTCTTCTGCATGATCTCTTGCAAACTTGATAAACTCTTTAACTATATCTTCATATTAGTTTGTCAAATGATTAGTGTGAATCAATTTTTAGTTCATATCCATCCTATTGGTTTTATAAAATATTAATTTTATATAATATATAAATAAATAGACATAATATATTCATTATCAAAAGTGAAAGTTATATAAAATTATAATAATGGAAATATGGATCAATTCTACAAGAATATCTGAGTGCCTAGATATTCCAAATACAAAAAGAAGGGCTATTGGAATTTAAAAAAATAGAGGGAGATAAAGACAGATAATAAATGATATTATCACTAAACAATATAGGTGTAGACTGGAAGATGGATAGTGTAATGACCCTAGCCTGAATTACCAAAACAACACTAGGTCAGATCATCTTATGACCTCTAACACACCTCAAGGTCACTAAAGGATGGTTTAAACTTTGGGTGAAAAAAGTCATAAATGAGAGGTGGACCCCCCTAAATAGAAACAATTAGTACTAGAGGTCCAACAAAATTCTAGCATGACCCTTGGGGTCAATGGACATGTAGACCCAAAATCATCATTACCCGATATAGGCATACCTGTTAGAAAAAAAAATATGGAAATAAAATATGAAATATCTATATAGACACACATACATGTCACGCCAGTATAAAAACTCATTTATAGTCTATAAGAAATATCAAATATATAAAAACCTGATATTCAAACATAACGTGAACTATAAAGACACCATAATGATTCAAAAAGTGAAGGCTTAATGTGATAAAACCTCATGTGATTAACTAGGGATAACCCCTTTGAATCTTATCCATAACAAAACTAAGGAATATTGTTAATTCTAAGAGGAACTAGATCCTACAATACATATAACCAATAGAGTAACATACATTACTACACTAACTTGGTTCCTAAAAAATAGTATTTGAAGATTCATGTCCATTGAGGTGTCCATGAAAGGTGTCGGCATATATATCATCATTAAGAAACCACCAATGTGCCTCAAATTAGTAGTAAATAAACAATAATATACATGAAACCCCCCCTGTGCTCGGCTGGGGTGGTAAGGGTGGGGAGGGGTTTGGGGTGTGGTCTCGGGGTCAAGTCCTTGGGCCAGTGATTTACCTGTATTTTGTTTGTCGCGTTGTGTTTCTCTTTCGCAGTTGTAACCAATTTTTAAAAAATAATATACATGAAAATTTCTACATATTTAAATACATATATGAAAAAATTATTTAGTAAGAAGATATAAAACATAGTAGTAAAACAACAATGAATAAATTCAAGGTTCAGTGTCAGATATAAACAACGAATCGTACATCGGTAGTCAATATAAACAACAAACCAAAAAATTTTCCCTAAACAATGGATCACAAAAAAATCATAAACAAAGGATCACAAACAAATCATAAATAATGGATCATAAACAATTCATAAAAGAAGAAATCAAAAACAAAACCAAAAATACACAAAGAAAATAAGAAGGCCTACCTCACTAGGTTGAAGAAAATATGAGACCCTATTCAGAAACCCTAACTGAAATCAAACACCGAATGTTAGATGTGATGTTCGAGAAACTAGAGGCGGTTTAGTAGTCTGATTCGACCTTTGATTCACTGAGGAGGATCACCGGCGGCAGGTTTCTATCATGGAAAGAATCTATATCACGACGAGTTTGCAAATGGTTGGGGTTTTTAAAATAGATCGTGACACTTTTATCAGCGCTTAAAAATAATTACTAATAAATATCCCTTTTATCAGTGCTTATTACTTAAGAGCTAATAAAAGGGCACTTTATCAGCGCTAAAAAAGTCCGGATAAAATAAATCTTTATCAGTGCTAAAGTTATAGCGTTGATAAATATTAACTTTATCAGCGCTTTGTTTAGCACTGATAAAGGTTTTAAATTATAATTATAAATAAAAAATGTAAATATTTATATATACTTAATAAATATATATAAATATAAATATAGTACATATATTCCTTTTTAAATATATTTATTATAATTTTATAATTATTTATTTATAATTATAGAAATATTTTTAAAAAATAATATTTATATCATCATATATATTTATATAATTATACATATATATATTTAATAAATATATATAAATATAAATATAGTAAATATATTCATTATTTATTTAAATATATTATAAATTTAATAATTATTTAAATATATTTATTTATTTATTTATTTATAATTATATAAATACTTTTAAAAAATATTTATTTATTTATAATTATAAATATATAAATGTATAAATATAGTAAATGAACATTTATAAATATTTTTATTTATAAATATTTTTTTACAAATATATTTTTAACATTATTAATAAATATCTAATTTTAAGTGCATGCATATATTTTAAAAACGAGTGAAAATGAATAAATTTAGAATAAGTACAATTTAAAAATATTGAAAAAATGGATAACTTTTGTGTGTGTGCATTGTATATAAAAATGCATTAATTACATATATGTGAAATCAATATAACACGCATTTGATCAATATTAAATTGAAAAATCAAACATTCAATTATATGTCGAGTACTATGCAATTAGTCAATATTTTTAATTCCTGTTAATTTTTAATTATAAACCATTATTCAATAAATATATGACTATTTAATGTAAAGCGCATGAATATTTTGTAATATATAAATCATATTTATATACATTAATATATATCTATATATTTAATATATAGAAATTAATAACATTAATTATCATAATTATCTAATTAATAAAATGTTTAATATTTAATAATGTATAATAAATCTATTCATTTTTATCAATAATTATTTAATTAATAAAATTATAATATTTTTTTAATAAACACATTTTTTATTTTTTATTTATTTAATTTTTTAATTTTATTTATTCGGACCATTATTAGCACTAAAAATACCCTGATGAAATAAATAATTATCAGTACCAAAAATAAAGCACTGATAAAGGATACCCCTTATCATTTCTAAAAATAAAGAGTTGATAAAGGATACCCTTTATTGGTTCTAAAAAGAAATCACTAATAAATGTTCCCTTTATTAGTGCTAAAAAAGCACTGATAAAATGTTAAATTTATCATCGCTTTCTTTAGCGCTGATAAATATTCCATTCATAAGCATTTTTTTCTAGCACTGATAAATACTAGTGTTGTTAAAGTAATGTTTTTTAGTAGTGATTGTTTTACCCCATTCCATTTTTTTATTCCCTTACTAGGCTTTATATCTAACATCTTTTTATGTATGTCCCCAGGTTATCCCGTTCTATTTTAGAAGTGCGGTGTAAATTTAAGAGAATGTTAATGAAGTTTTCAATATAGTCATTATATCCTAGTTTTATGATGATATGTTATGTACCTAATCTCCCAAATACACAAGGAAAATCTATCTTCTGGGTTATATTAAGTGTTTTTTATGTAATAAATCATGAATTAATGTGTATTTAAGATATGGGTTGTCATTATTGGTATCAAATTAAATTCTAGTTATTTTTGGAATTAAGATTATAAAACTCTAATAAAATCATTTAGGATAAGAATGTACATAGGAAAACATCCCTAAAATTTTGGTAAAGTATAGAGTAAGTGGTTTTCAAGAAAACACATCCCTATCAAGATTCTCTAAGTAGATGTGGCTCTAGTACAAATGTACCTAGGAGTAATAACCTCAAAAACACCATATTAAGCTAGACTTGATCAACAACCGGTGCATGATAATGGGCCTTGTTTCACACCTGGTTTGAAACTCTCAAAAGATATGCTTTGGTAAATTTATAAATAAATTATTTACCATTATTAAGAGAAAAAATATTCCTATAAGATTTTATGTTAGTAAATAGATCATGGATAACTTAGACTAAAGCCAAGAAATTCATAGGTTAAGGAATGAATGTCAATTATTTTTTATCCCTTTAACGTTCATAGTTTCCCTTTTATGTGTTTAATAATTTAAGAATTATCATCCCTAATTTTCCCTTTATTCTAGTCAATGTCCAGAAATAGGAGGAACTAAGTCAATAAAGAATGTGAGGGGCAACGTGATGACTACCCAAACAAGATTCCTAGCATGATGGGATATCAACTAAGACATATTTTTATTACGCTAAACCAACTATAAAAAATCATGATTAAGAACTAGAACATAGTTTAAAGTAAAAACATGTGAAAGAATAAGAGGACAAAATCTCAAGGGATTTCATCTAATAAAGGTGATATGGGAAAGAATACCCAATTTCCTTTGTGAAAAAAATGTGGAAAGAGGAATCAAGGTAAATGTCACAAATAAACTGGGAGATGTTTTAAGTATGGAAAAACAGGGCATAAAGTAGAGAATTTTTATGGAAAAGGAATAATGTGATAGATAGAAATAAAGATCAATTTAAGGTACCATATATAGTTCTATATCATAAATGTGGAGAATTTGGGCATTATCTAAGACAATGTTCTATTCTAAGGGATAACAAGCATGATAAGAACCAACAATATACAAGACCAAGGGAATGAGGAAATTCTTATGTTGAGATAGATCATGATGACTCTAAAACATGTAAAATATACTCTAGATTTTTGTATTTCATGTTTCATATCAATTTATTCCATATTATCATATCGTGTAATTTCTATAAGAATATTTATTCACCACCCCAAATTATTGAATATCATCATGGAAAAACTTCTATGATTGTTTTATTACAAGTTGAAGTTTGTTGGAATGTTCTTATTGAAAATATTATCAATATTCCTTTAGTGTAATTTTATGTTATCTGAGTTATGGATTGGATTTTCTTATATAAAGCCAATATAAATTTCTAAGAGAATTAAATCACCATATATATCATGAATCTCCCTCCGATTATATAAAAGTGAAAAGAGGAGGAGGAATATTATTTAGTACCAACATCTCAAGCATGGATATTATTACCATATGAGTAAGAATATCTTGATCAAATGATTGAGACCAAAGAAATGGTCATCCTTGAATACAATCCCATTGTTATAAAATATGTTGATGTCTTTCCTAAAGAATTTTATGGTATTCCTCCTAGCTGGGAGGTTGAATTTTCAATCCATCTTATACCTAAATATTTTCCAATATCTAAGAAATCATATAAAATGTTCATTGTGGAACTTGGGTAACTGGATATGTAACTGAAATAAAATCTGGATAAAGGTTTTATACACTTGAGTGATTCTCCATGGGGTTCACCAGTTCTCTTCATCAATAATAAGGATAGGTCAATGCACCTATGCGTTGATTATTGTGAACTCAACAAGATTATGATAAAGAACAAGTATCCTCTTCCATGGATTAAATATTAATTTGATTACATATATGAAGCCTAGTATTTCTCTAAGATAGATCTTCAGTCGAGATATTATCAATTAAAGTTGAAGGAGGATATATCGAAGACTAATTTTTATACAAGTTATCAACACAATGAGTTCATAGTGATTCCATTTTTACTCACTAATTCTTCTGTAATCTTCATGGATTTTATGAATATAGTCTTTAGGGATTACCTCAACAAAATTTTGGTAGTCTTTATTAATGATATTATTATTTAATCCAAAGCAAGGAGAAGCATGAGGATCATTTGAATACTATACTAAGGTCCTTGAAGAAATAAAATATCTATGAAAAGTATAGTTAATGAAATTTATAGTTGGATTAAGTGACATTACTAGGGAATTCCATCATTAGGAAATGGATTTCTGCGGATCCTTCAAAAATGGAGACAATTGAAGAATGGATCGAACCAACATTTATGATAGATATATATAGTTTCCTTGGATTAGCTGGGTATTATTATCGATTTTTGGGTAAATTATCATGATTTTTAATCCTCCTTACCAAGATAACTCAGAAGGGAGTCAAGTTTTTTTAGAATAATTAATGTGAGGAAAGTTTTAAAGATATTAATAAGAGGCTAATCATTGCACCAGTTCTCGCATTACCCACCAATGGGGAAGGATTTGTGATATAAATAGATTCATCTAAAAAATGATTGGGTTATGTACTCAATAAAAATGAAAAAGTGATATCCTATGCCTCTTGTTAACTAATGATCTATGAGTATAACCACCTAACTAATGATCTATAATTGTCCATAGTGATCTTTGCGTTAAAAATTTAGTGGCATTATATCTATGGAGAGAATTATGATATATATATATAAAAACAATAAAATCCTCAAGTATATATTCACACAAAATGATCTTAATACGCGCCAATGGAGGTGGTTATATCTGATCAGGTATTATGATTTTTCAATCCATTACTATCCTAGGAAATAAAACAAATTGGTATATTCTCTAAGTCAAAAGGAATCCCGCAACTCTATCCATGATGATGATTGAAAGGGATCCAATCTTATTGGAAATGAAAAGAATGGATATGGGAATAATAAAATGATCTTAATACTAACTTTATTAAATAAATACTCAACCATTTATCCTTAATAGAATCAATAAGGCTCGGAATGATGATAATTTTCTACAGAAGAAGGTTGAAAATATTCTGAAGTCCAGCTTTGTTAAAGATTGAGTTATAAGGTTTTGAACCCGGATATGTGTCCCATAAAAGACAGAACTAAAGAGATAAATTATAGATGTTTCACATAGATCATCCCTCTCTATCCATCCAATAAACACTAAGATGTTTATAGATTTGAGAAAAAAAATTTGGGGGATAATATGAAGAGAGATATTGTAGAGTTTGTATCTCGATAATTGGTATACCAGCAAATCAAGGCTGAATGATAGAAGTCTATGGGTATGATGTAACCATTTCCCTTACTAGTATATAAATGGGAAAAATTAACCATATATTTAATCATATGACTCCCCAAGAAACATTAAGCTAATAACACCAACTAGGTGGTAGTCAACCACTTTACAAAGTCATCACTTTTCATTACTATCAAGGAAGATTTCCCTCTTGACCAAATCACCAAGATTAATATAATAGAAGTGGAAAGACTGCATGTGGTGTCAATATCTATTGTATCTTATTGAGATCCAAGTTTTACCTAGAGGTTTTAGAGAAGCCTTCAACAATAATTGAATAAATAACTAAGATTTAGTAATTCTTATTACACTCAGACAGATGTTCAGTCTGAAAGGACTATTCAAACTCTGGAAGATATGTTGAGATCATGTTCAATGAGTTTCCAAGGATTTTAGGATCAACACCTTCCCCTAGTGGAGTTATCATATAAAAATATTTTCTATTTGATCATTAAAATGGAACCTTATAATGATCTATATGGGAATAGGTGTCTGACTATGGCATGTTGGGATGAATTTGGTGAGAGAATGTAATGAACCAACCTGAAATACCATCTAAACCTGTATCTGAGATGATTCTCCATAACCCAAAGAGAATTTCCGATCTCTACAGGCCAGAGACAAGCACTTGGGAATTAACATATAACCATTAAGAATGATTTTTTCCTCAAGGTATTAAAATAAAAGAGTACAATGTGAAAACATAATCAGATATATAAATCAATACATACACATAAATGTACAAAGAGAAACTAAGAAAACTAAAAGTGGAACATAATGACCAAAACCCGTCTCTTGGTGGTCCCCCACCACCCACCATATCCCAATTCACCCTCCCTTGTTCACCCTAACTCAAAATCACAAAGGAAAGTGAGAGTATGAACACCTGGTATTAGATAATAAAGGGTTGAAAACACCAAAAGGTGTAATAAGGGTGTCAGATAAAGAGCACATCAGGATTCCATCAAATATTCTATGCATTCACTTCATAAGGAAATTCAAATATTCTAAAATAAGTGTGAAAATAAGAGTATGAGGATAAGTTTAAAAATAGATTTTTAAACATTTAAAAATCATTTAACAAACTAAACCTGTAAAACATGTCATTTCGCCATTTAAAACCTAAACATTTTATTGAAAAGATTTGAAAAACATTTCACAATATAGAGTAAGATAATCAATAAAATATGAAAAAATGAACATTATATGGAAAGATGAGAAATATTCAATGAAATTGAGTTATAGTTCATAATAACAATAAATAAATCAAGTAAGAAAAATCTGATTCCAAATGGTGACAACTAATGTTGTCATGTATTGAGATCAAGTATATGGATTTCATGGGTATAACCTAGGTACGATAGTGATTCCACCTAAGAATAGCTAATAAAATTACAAAATGACTAATTTTTCGGGTTACATCTAGTCTCATGGGTCTAAAGAAAACCAGTTCTACACACAACTGCTTTCCTGGTCGCACGTTCATATAGCATGAACCTTTCACTTTCTATATATATCCACTAGAAGAGTGTAATTATTCTAGTGAATCATATATCTAGGTCATACCATATAACTATCCATATTCTCATGACTAGTCAAAAGAATGGTTTAGATAAAAAAAAGTTTTTATTATCACAGAGGGATCCTTATTGACAATATCTCACTTTCACCCCCCCCCCCAAACTCTCTCAAATTAAATAATTCATTTTTAAAACCCCACAATAATGGGAAGTATAAGAATCAAATTAGTTAAAATTAAGGGATTATCACATGGAAGTATTGTTATAAAGTTTCAATCGGTCCATCAAGCATCATCAATTTCAATTCAAAACTTTTATACAATTCAACATTTAATAGGGTAATTAAAGAACTTTGTGATGTTTTTGTGTTAAAAAAAGTTTTTTATTTATTAAAAACTAACCTTTTTGTAAAATAAAGTTTTTTTTATTCAGGATCGAACCCGTTCCATCATAATTATATTTTTAAGAAATTTGAAATTTTATGAAAGTTTGAAACAAAACATAAAGGGGGAGAAAATTTTTATTATTAATAAAAAAAATTCTAAACTCAGAGGATCAGACTGAGAAGCACCAAACATAGAGTATCGGACCAAGAATTATCGGATGCAAAGGTGGTCAAAAAGATGAATTTACTGGTCGAACACACCAATGGTCTCTGTTCTATCATTATAAAGTTCAAGATCCATTAGACTCAATGTTTTTTATAAAGATAGAAGTTTCTAAGTGAAGAATTTGTATTGTTGATAATGATTTTTGAAAGAAGATTGTGAAGTTAGGAGTTAGAAAGTTTTCATACTTTATTAACTAAATCAAAAAATGCTTTTTTGATCATGGATTTCTCAAAAATCATTAAAACTACCATGATAAAATATTTTGAGGAAATTGAATAATCATAAATATTGTATCAGTCCCAGAAACCTGGGCATAGAAGATCGAATCCTAAAGTACAGATCTCAGAAGTTGTCAAAATTCATAATTTATAAATCTGATGAATTTGAAATTTTTTTAAAATTGTAGAGTGGAGTTTCTATTGTAATGATATTTTCATCATAATGATAATTTCATCATAATGGTAATTCCATCATATTGATAATTTCATTGTTATGAAGTTCCATCTTAATGAGATGGGAAATAATGGCATATCATAATGAGCTGATAAATAAAGTCAGATCATAATGAGCTGAGAAATAAAGGCATATCGTAATGATCTGATAAAGAAAGGTAGATCATAATGAGCTGAGAAAGAAAGGTAGATCATAATAATCTGATATTAAAAGGTGGATCATAATGATTTGAGAAAAAAATCCAGATTGGAATGAGATGAGGAAGATAAATTTGATGAAGATCCATAGTATTGAATCTGAAGAAAATAAATCATATTGAGGCTAAGTAAGTTACATTATACTGAAGAAAGTTTAGAAATTCTGTGAGATCTAATTATGAATAATAATCAAAAATAATATTCCATAAGTTTTTTTAAGAGTTGAAAAGGTCAAACTTGAAATTTAATTTTTCATAAATCTTATAGAAATCTGAGAAGGATTGAATAAGTCAAAATTGAATTTTAAATGCGAGAGTTTTTTAGAGTTTTAAAATATGAGGAAGTAGAGAAATTTTTCAAGTTTCATGTTCTTTATTTTATGAGTCACCTATAAATAGTTTCTCAGATCATTCATTCTTTGTAACTTTTCAAAAAAAAATTAAAAGGTGGAGCACTTAAGAATTTGAGTGAAATTTATTTCCAGACTGAGATCTTATATGATGATTAGACACCTGAAGATTTTGTTTACTAGATAAGAGAATCATATTGAGAAACATCGTAGTGAGAATATTGTATTGACTCAATCGGATTGAAGAAGATCAAAATGAGTTTCTAAGTAGATTATGAGTAATGGTGAATCATATTGAGTTCATTAGATTGATATAATTGGATCCATTCAAATCAGACTGAGTATTCGGATTGATAATTTTTAGAGTAGTTTTAACAAAGTATTTTTTCTTTTGTTTTGGATCAATTTTTTTGTAAGAAACTTTTTAAACTGATGATAGTTAGTATAATCTTTCCTAATGGGATATATAATGTTCCTAATGGGAGTTGGCATAAGTTTTATTCAATTCTTAATAATATTGATTTTTCATAGACTCATGGGAGTGGCTATGGAAAGGATATAGGTTCTCACACTAAGGTTGAACCTTGTAAATATTGTTTTCTTTACTTTTTATCCTAATTTTTCATGAATGATTATTTAAAAAAATATGATAAGGAAATAAATATTAATAGGTTACAATGGTTAAGTTCTAAAAAGTATTGAAACTTATAAAAAGTGAACAACTAATTCACCCCCCCCCCCCTCCCCCTTCTCAGTTGTTTCTCGATCCATTTGAATTTTAATTGGTATCATATGCAGGTTTCCCTATTGAATCCATATCATGGATAATATCAATTCTATCAATAATAGATGAATTCATATATTTGATGGAAAATTTTACTATATATAGAAAAATAGGATGATTCCTTATCTCATATCTCTTGTCCTGGAAGTTGTTGATGTTGCTACAATAGGGTTCCCACCTATTAAGAAGGATTCTCCTATAAAGTTTCTAAATAATAGAAATATAGAAGTTAATGGAAAGGCTATAAATGAAATCCTAATTTATTTATCAGAAAATTTTAATATAAAGGTTCAAAGAGTATGTGGGACAAGCTGGAGAGTATTTTTGAAGGGAATACTAAATTAAAGGAAGAAAATATAAAAATATATTGTAGTAAGTATAAAGCCATCATAATGAGATATGAAGAAACTATTGATGAATACTTTACCAGAGTAAATGAAATTTTTTGTAACATTAGAGGATTCATAGATTCCCTGCAAGATTCTATAATGGTGAAGAAACTTATGAGAATTTTTTCAGATGAGTTTGATTCTAAAATTTCTTCTTTTAAAGATAAGGATGATTTATCTCTTAATGAATTTCCTAAATTTCTTATTACTTATGAAATGATAAAAGATCCAATGTTCAAAAAGAATATGAAAGATTAAATGTCTTTTAAATCCATGAGAAAAATGAAAATATAGGATTTAAAAGATTTTTATCCTTGTTAATACAAAGATAAAGAGAATGATGAGTTAAATGACAAAATCATGTCTCTTATATCCAAAAAATATCTAAGAGGAAGTGGAAAGTATGGAGATAAACTTCCTATAAAATGTTTTGAGTGTGGTGGAATTAGACACTTTGCTATGAATTTCCCCAAGAACAAATTTGGTGAATATTGAGATGATTTAAATGAAAAAACTCCATGTAAGAAGTGAAACAAAAATGATAAAGAATAAAATTAATCTAAAACATATAATAAGAAGTTTACTGGAAATAAGAGAAGTATGTTGAATAATAAAGATGAATTCTATTAAACAAAAAATAGTTCTTTAGAATTTGAAGGCTTATAAAATGTTAGAAAATTGATTTCAAAATTAAATAAAGTTAAAGACTCCTTAAATAGTGAAGAAGGAGGTGAAGAATCTTATTGAGAGTATCAGCTCAGAATAGAACATATTTTATATATTGAGCAAAAAAATCTCTCAAGATATAAATTATAGTAATAAATAAAGATTGTGAATTAGTTTCTAAAGGAATAAAATATTTCATCATGAAGGAGGAAGAATTCATTCATGAGATTTTAAGTTATAAAATTAGAATTTTCGAATAGGAATAGATAGTTGAATATCTCAGTAAGAAGTTGAAATCTAAGGGAAAGAAATTAACAAGTTTAAGTCAAAAATTATTGAGTCTAAAAATACCCTAAAGAAGATGAATTAAAACTTCAACAAATCCTCAGAAGTAAAGGGTTCAGATGTCTAAAGTTGTTTAGAAATATCAAAATTAAGAATCTTGTAAAATCCTCACCCACAAAAAATAATGGTTTATCTAATTTTTCTAACATTTGAGGTTCTGTAAAAAGTATTAGGAAAGCTTGGGTTGAAAAAGGATTTGAGAAACCTATCATGTCTACAAAATTTAAAAACTCACCCAAGTGGAAATGTGGTCCATGCCTAGAGAATGTTAGGGTAGAAAGAAGTTATTAACCTCAAAAAAGTTTCTTTATAGAAATATATTACTTTAATAGAAAATAAATAATTGATGGTTATTGTTGGTGTTATGGAATCTATGGGAATAAGGAATATAATTTTTGGAACAAGTTATCTTTAACTGGAAGAAGATTTGAGAAAATTGGAAGAAATAGTGGAAGTAGAATGAGTAACTTTCCTAACTCATAGGAAACTAGAAAAGAAAAATCTCAAGATGTTAGAAACCTTACAACAAAAAATAAATTTTAATGTATAGAAGAAGTTTGTGTAATATGTGATGAGTCTAGTCATCATGCTAAAAAATATATGAAACTCTTTCTAGAACAAGTTTCTTATGGTAGAAAATAAAAGGAAGTTGGAAAGAATAAAGTTGAAGAAAGAGATTTTGTTGTTGAGACAACTTTAAAATAAAGTAAAAGGAACAAACCATGGATACTTGATAGTGGTTGTTCTTCACATATGATAGGTGATATAAAAATATTGAAACATATTGAAATTCATTATAGAGGAGCAGTTACCATTGTTGATTATAGTTCTTTAAAAATAAAAGGAATCAGAATGGCTGAAATTGAATCAGAAAATTTGAAATCTAAGGAAGTATTATTTGTTAATGGGAAAAAACATAACTTACTTAGTGTAAGTAAAATTTGTGATGATGTAAAAGTAGTAATCTTCACAAAATATTCTCGTGCTATCAAAAGTGTGAAATGTGGAATATTGATTAAAATTGATAAAGAACCAGTGGGAATCTTTTCCAAATAGAATAATTTAACAACTCCTATTACTTAAGTGCGAAAGATGAAAATAAATTGTGTCACTGAAGACTTGTTCATATTGGATAGAAAAACATGAAAAAACATTATGAATTAGATGCAGTCATACACTTTTAATAATTGAAAATAAGTGAAGAAGATGTTTTTATTACTTGTCAAAAAGAAAAAATGACTAATAAAAGTCATAAGAGAGATGATATTCGGTCTACCAGACCTCTTGAACTTATTCATTCCAATTTATTTGGGATTATGAGACATCAATCAATAAAAGGATATTTAAACTTATCACTTTTATTGATTATTTCATTCATATAGAAAACATATTGTTTATGAAACACAAGACAGAGGTTATGGAAATGTTCAAGTTTTTCAAAAAATAAGTTGAGAAAGAAATAGGGGTTTTTATAAAGAAGTTGAGAATAGATAATGGAACCGAATTCACCAGCAATTATTTTGAAGATTATCTAAGAAAACATGGTATCAAACATCATTATAGTTCTCCCTATACTTCAAAAAAAAAATATTAGCATAAATAAAGAATATAATCTTGGTGGAAATGGGAAGAATTATGTTATTAGAATACAAACTTTCAAAGTTTTACTCGAAAGAAGCTATTAGTCTTTTTGTACGTGTTCAGAATAGATTTTTACTAAGACTAGAATCCAATATGACTTATTATGAAATATTTTATAACAAAAAACCTTTATTGAAGTAATTTAAAGTTTTTGGAATTCCATGTTTACTTAAAATTAAAAAAAAATTTGGGAATGTTTAATGAGAAATATTAAGAAGGAACTTTTAGGGGTTTTTCACTAAATGGAAAAAATTACAAATGTTGGAACAAATGTTTACAAAATTTTAGGGAATCATATGATGTGAAGGTAACTGAAAATAAAAATTACTTTACAAAAGTTTTTGAGAATACTGAGGAGGATAAACTCGATATTTCCAACAATAGTGTAAGTAAGTCAAAACATAATTATAAAGATTCAAAAAATTCATGCGATGAGGAAAGTTCAATTGGGAAAAAAACCTTGTAATTTCTTACTTTAAAAAAACGTTTGGAGTCTAAAAAAATTATTGTAAATAAGAAGAATCTAGTTTAAACAACAAGAAAGTTGAGATTAGAAAATCAGACTTCACTTATCTCAAAAATTGAACCAAAATTAGTTTCAGAAGCTATAAAACACAAAGAATGGTAAATTATATAAATGAATAGTTGGATAATATTGAGAAGAATGAAACATGGGAACTAGTTCCATGTCCAGAAAAATAAATGTTATCAGAACATAGTGGTTTTACAGAAACAAGTTGAATGAACATGGAGAAGTTTCAAGAAACAAATACAGGATTGTTTGTAAAGGCTATACACGGGTGGAAGGTGTAGATTTTGAAGAAAATTTTTCCCTAGTTTCAATATTAGAAACTATTAAAATGTTTCTTTTAGTATCCACACATCATAATTACAAAGTTTATCAAATGGATGTAATGTCATATTTCTTAAATGGTGAGATTGAGGAAGAATTTTACATTGAAAACCCATGTGGTTGTCAACTTGATAATTATTAAAACAATGTTTTTAGATTTAATAAATCCTTTTATGGGTTTAAAAAAGTCTTATGTGCCTAGTATTCTAAGCTTGAATGTTTTTTGATAATATTGAACTTTTCTAAAGTAAAAGTTGATAGAAACTTATATGTGAAAGGTTTTGGATCCAGAACTCTAATTGTAATTGTTTATAAGGATGATATAATTTTTTACAGTGAGGAATAAAAAGTTTTCAAAGAGTTTTCTAAGGAAACGAAGAATAATTTTCAAATGTATATGTTAGGAGAATTAACTTTATTCCTTGTATTACAAGTTTAATAAAAATAAAATACATTTTCTTATCTCAAGAAAATTATGCTAGGTAATTGTTAAAAAAATTGGATTCCATAATCCAAATAATATTATACTTCTATATATGTGATCATAAAGTTGAGTAAAGGTTAATATAGAAAAAATGTGAATCAGAAAGACTTTTAGAAGCTAATAGGAAGTCTGCCTTATCTTACAGCCTCAAGTCCTTATATTATTTATGTTGTGACTTTGGGTTATAGGTATCAAAGTAATATAAAATAATCATATATGTTGGCAGAAAATATAATTTTGATATATTTAAAAGGAACAACATCACATGGGTTTTTATAAAACAGAAATTTTGAGATTAAATTTCATGGTTATACTGATGCTGATTGGGTTAGAGATTATAATGATAGAAAATCAACCTCTTGAGGAACATTTTTTTGGGTGAATATTGTGTAAGTTAGCACAGTAAGAAACAAAGTTTAGTAACTTTGAGCACATAAAAATATAAATATGTTGTAGCTACTTAGGATTGTACTCAAATAATGTGAATGAAAGTTCAGTTAGAAGACTTGAAAGTAAAAGTTTCTAAACCATTGAAGATACTTTGTGATAATCAGAGTTCAATTTATCTTTCTAAAAATCATGTCTAATATTAAAGATCAAAACACATTGATATAAAGTTTTTATTTATAAAATAAAAAGTTGTTGTTGGAGATGTTATACTAGAATACATTTCAACAAAGTATCAAATTGATAATATTTTCACAAAATCCACGCTGAAATAAATATTTGTGAAATTAAGGCTGAAATTTCATGTTCAGCCTCCTCCCATGACTTCTTAAATGCTATAAGAAAGTACCACCCCAATGATTTGGATTATGTTGATAAAGGGGGACATAAAGTAACAACTTTCTACTTTGTAAAAAGTTTTTAATTATTTTTCTTAAATGAATCTGAAGTTGTGGTTATTATAAAATGGGGGATATAAAAAGAAAATTGATATAGGAAAGGATAAAAGTGAGGGGAGTTTATCTTTACATGGATAAAAAAATTTATTTCCATCAGGGGATATAATTCCGTTAAAAACATTACTTTATCTAGTAGTGTGGTTTTAAGACACTCTTTTTTGAGAAAAGATATGTTTTGATGAAAGTAAAAAAACTTGAGTTGATTACAAAATTTGAGTTTTGAAAATTTTACGAGAGTTGAAAAAATTATTAAAAAGGGTTGTAAAAAATAGAAAGGGGGAGATTGAAGAAATTTTTTGATTTTTTTGTGTTAAAAAAATTATTTTTTTTGATAACTAACCTTTTTTTTAAGGAATGTTTTGGTTATTAATGATCAAACCTAGTCCATCGTAATGATATTTTTAAGAAATTTTAATGTTGATGAAATTTTGAACCCAAACAAAAAGGGGGAGAAATTTTTTTTAGAAGTATATTTTTTGGACTCATAGGGTCAAACTGAGAAGCACCAGACACAGAGTATCAGATCAAGTAGCACCAGATGAAAAGGTCTTCAGAAAGATGAATTTGTTGGTTAAACACACCATCGGTATTAGGTCTATTGGTATGAAGTTCAAGATCCATCAGACTCGGTGTTTGTAATAAATACAGAAGTATCTAAGTAAAGAAGTTATATTTTTCTAAAGAGTTTTGAAAGAATATTGTGAGTCCAGGAGTTAAAAAGTTTGCATACTTTATAAACTAAATCAGACTATGCTTTTCTAATCATGGAGTTCTCAAAAATCATGAAAACTATCATGATAAAATATTTTAAATAAATTAAGGAATCGTAAAGATTATATCAGTTCTAAAAACCCAAACATAAAAGATCAGATCCTGAAGTACCAAACTCGTAATTTTTAAGAAGTCAAAATGTGTAAATCTGATGAATTTTTAAGTTTTTCAAAGTTGTAGAGTGTATTTTCCATCGTAATTATATTTTCATCGTAATAATAATTTCATCATAATGAGAATTTCATCATAATGATAATTTCATCATTATGATGTTCCATCGTAATGAGCTAAGGAATAATGGTAGATCGTAATGAATTGAGAAATAAAGGCATATCATAATGTGCTGAGAAAGAAAGGCATATCGTAATAAGCTGAGAAAGAAAGGCAGATTGTAATGAGCTGAGAAGCAAAGGCATATTCTAATGATATGATATTGAAATGCATATCGTAATGATCTGAGAAAGAAAGTAAGATCGTAATGAGTTGATGAATCTAAAGAATAGGAAGATTTATAGTATTGAATCTAAGGAAGATACATCATATTAAAGCAGATAAAGCTACATCAGATTGAATAAATGTTAGAAAGTCCGAGAAGGATAATTATGAATAATAATCCAAAGGAATATTCCATAAGTTTTTTGAATAGTTTAAAAGCTTAAACTTGAAATTAAATTTTTCATAAATATCAAATAAATCTGGGAAGTATTGAATAAGTAAGAATTTAAGTTTTAATGTGAGATTTTTTAAGAGTTTTGAAATATGAGGAAGCAGGAAAAGTTTTCAAGTTTCTCGCTCTTTCTTTTTTAATTCACTTATAAATAATTTCTCAAATAATTTGTTCATAATAACTTTTCACAAAAGTAGAAAAGGTGGATCACTGACTAATTCAATTAAAAATTATTTTTGGAATGAGATCTCTAAATAAGATAAGACACGTGAAGGTTTTGTTTACCGAATAGGATAATCATATTGAGAAACATCGTATTAAGAATATCGTATTGATTCAATGGGATTGGAAAAGATTAGATTGAGATTTCGAATAAATTTTGAGAAGTGAACAATGAGTAAGGGTGAATCATATTAAGTTCATAAAATTGAGAGAATTGGATTCATCCAAATAGAACTGAGGATTCAGAATGAGAATTTGTGGAGTAGTTTTAACAAAGACTTTATTCTTTTTTTTTGGCTCAATTTTTTGTAAGAAACTTTTTAAATTGATGGGATTTAGTATAATCTTTCCTATTGGGATATAGAAGGTATCTAATGGGATTTGGAACAAGTTGTATTCACTTATTCATAATAGTGAATTTCTATAGACCCACAGGAGTGGATATGGAAAGGATGTAGGTTCTCACATTGATCCCAAACCTTGTAAATCTTGTGCACATTACTTACATTCCTAATTTTTCATGCATGAGTATTTATAAAAATATTATAAGGAAATAAATCTTAACCAGTTGCAGGGTTTATTTTTTAAAAAGTATTAAAACTTATCAAAATTGAACTAATTCACCCCCCCCCCCCATCTCAATTATTTCTCAATCCTTTGTAACTTAAATAATAATACTCACTTCCTTTCATAATTCATCATAAAAATTCAAAATGGGACTTTAAAAAATAATTTATTTAAAATAATTCCTAAATCATTTCAAGGAAGAATTACAATTTTAAAATGATTGAATACATTTCAAAATATGTGTTTACACCCTCTTTCCAGGTAGATAAATCATTTATTTAAAATAACCCAAGAACACCAATTATAAAACAAGGGTAAAATATTTCAAATGGGGTTCTTATTCATTTAATAAATTCATACAATTAAAACTATTTAGAAAATATAAAATAGTTTCATTCATTTAATTCAAATCAAGGAAAGTTCATTTAATAAATCAAAACCTAAGCTAAAGCCCTCAATTTCATCAAAAACCCCTTTAAAAGTTACTTGAAAATAAATCCAAAAAAACATGGCATTTAAATAATTCATAAAAAGGTTATAGATATCAAGATTATGGCCATTTAATTAATTTCATATTCAATTCAAAGAGAATAGGGTCAAAGAAGATTTTATAAGGAATTAAATGGATAAATTTCATAGAACATGTGTTAGAAATTAGGAAACGTGTATCTATGAATTATCAAGAAACAAAAAATCACAAAATGAAGGAAATAATAGAAACACCTACTTGGAATATAAGTAATCCAATCATAATGAATCTAATATGTGTCGCTTTTGATGGTGATCACTGGATCTAAGAAAATAGAACTTTAAAGAAGAGATAAGAGATCTTAAACCTAAAATTTCACATCAGTAAATAAAGATCCAAAAAAACATAATGATGTCGCAAAATTTAAGAAGAAGAAATCAAGAAGATAAGGGAGATCCAATATTATGAAGAAAATAACTCACTAAAAGGGAAGATATATGCTTCTATTGTCACTTTTATCTACCAAGAGATGATGTTTGGGGAGTAAAAATGGCTCTTGAGGGCTCCCAAATGCCAGAGAATAAATTTATGTTGGAGTGAGAGTAGTTTATGGTTAATTAGGTAGTTTTGGGGAATTTAATTAATATTTTCTTAATTTTAAGTACCATTCTCATGCTTTCATGGGCCAAGTATCATGGTTAGTACTAACCATGTGCAAACTATGAAACATGTTTCACACTTTGTTTAAACAATGTGCAAACTAGGTGAAAACCATGAAACATGTTGCACACTTTGTTTAACCATGCGTAAACTATGCAACCCAAGTTGAACACTTTGTTTAACCATGCACAAACCATACATAAACCATAAAAAGGCCCAAAAACCTTCAAAAAATGTAAAATACCAAAAACAGCCTAAAAAGAGATCCAATCATTGGGTTATTAAATCAAGGGGTCAAAACACATAAAAACTAGTAACAAGATGTTACAACCATCCTACCATAGGACTTTCTATCCCTAAAAACAATTTAACCCAAAAGATAGAAGATGATGACACAATAAGAAATCCATCACTCATCTTGTGAGGTGGAAGGTCCATGGTACATAAGAGAGACTCTCCCAAAGGATAACAACACACACATATCCAAAATCAACACACCAAGATTGCCACACATCTGCAACCTGGAGAAATACTAGAGACCTGGTATAGGTCTCCCCACCAATTAAAGATTCACCAAAATGGTGGAACATAAGAAAATAACATCTCAAATATCCAAAGAAGATACCTCAACTATTCTCTAAGGAGAAACATCTAATATCAAGCATCCACGATCAAGATAAATAATAGAAAATTATTTTTACCCTAGGTAGGTAATCAATGGTAACATGGGATTTTTAAAAACTGATCCCCATACCTCAATGATATCATCAAAAAAAACCAGCACCACTGTTTCACTGGTCTATCAAAAATCCACATCATCCTAGTTACCCAAGTACATTCCCAAGGTCTATCCAAGTTCAACTAGAAAGATATTACACAACCAAGTTATTGCACAATAGGGAACTACACTTTCACAAGTGATGTCATCCAACACATCATAATTGATCTCTAACCATTAATTCAAAACATGATGAACACCAAGGAACATCAAATAAGATATCAATAAATAAAATCATTATTACACCAACAATACAAAAATGACCCAAACCAAGGTCCATAAGTTATCATCCACAAATATCCCAAAACAAAGGTTTCCAAAAAAATCAAAAAAAAGGAAAAACTCAAACAGTTTCCACTTCCTCATCAGAAAAAAAAAAGCTGGATCAAAATTTACCATTTATAATTGGAACCTCCTCCACTGCGTGAAAAGCTTCACTCAAAGGAAAATGGTGGAATCCCCATTATCATGAATCATCTTATTCTCCATAGTTAGGATCTGATATTCCTGACATAAATTATTATTTCTAGTATCTGAACTTGAAAAACCATATAAAGTGACCTAAGTGTCCACATTGTTTACAAACTCTTGGTGCTTTAGAATACAACTTATTAGAATGACCAGGTGATACATGCTAGAAACACATGTTAGTACTATTAGTCTCCTGAGAAGAGTGAACTTCCTTAATTGAAAATATAGCATTTAGCTAATATTATTGTTTTTATAGCTCTACTTCAGCTAAAAAGTCCCTTTCAAGTATATTTGGATAAGAGATAAACCATTTCGCAGGCATGTTAGTTACAGGGTCTGGGTAAGGACCTTTTCTAAAAGATAAAACCTTAATGAATTCATTACCAACAAGACCAATTATGAAAAATACCAAATATGAGAACTTCTTGTCATACTTTGCAACAAATAGATAATATTGACTGAAACTCAAGAACTCAAAAACTTTATCCATCTTCACCTTTTCAGGATACTACTATTTAATGAATATTGGATAGAATAATTCCCAAAATATTATTTCATACATACTAGAGGTAATTGTAACTTCCCACCACTCCTGGATAGGTCCCTCAAATAATGAGTGAATAGACTTGAACTTCAGATATTCTGGGGTGTTGAGAGTATGAAATATCACATCAACTTTTTCAAGTCACTGTACTGCTCAAGAGAACCTTGTTCTCCTTTATAAGATGGTGTGTTACAATTTAAGAATTCAAGGATGGGGTTAGAATTATGGAAGGTACTAGGCTCCACCACTCGATATAGAGTTTGGGAAGAGTCATCGATAAGGAATTCTACTTCTAGAAAATGTAAGGAACTAAACTAAGGACTAGACTGTTATACCAATATCCTATATTTCTTGAAGGAATTAATGGGATACATTTTTTAACATTGAAAAACATAGGCATATCAACTCAATTATTAAATAACACTCAAACATAGGAAAAATTATTTTAAACAAAGTCACAACCCACTTTAATCAAAATATCATTGATTTCATAACACATAATATTTCATCAGTTATAAAACATACTTTTTCCTTTGAAAATTATAAATCTTTCAATAAATCAATCATAGTTTCAAAAACCCTTTACTAGCACATGTAAATTATTCCAAGGATTCAAAATCATTAATTCCATTTTCCAATTATCAAAACTATTTCCATTAAAACCCATTACAAACAAAAAGTTATTCTTAAAACATTGTTTTATCACATCACATAAGTGTATTTGAAAATTAGTTTTCCAGAACAAAAAATTCATAAAACTTCCATGATTGTAATTGAAGACACTTTTCTAAAACACCCAAAAAAATATGTTTTAATCCACAAATTTTGTTTTCATAAAGGATTTAAAATTATTAACAAGGGATTAAATTTGAAGCAGCTAAACATGATAATGAAACAACCTGCATCCATAACCCACATAACTATCCTCACGTAAGTGAAGTAACTTGTAAGAAAATAGATAAGGTTTCAAGTTTATAACCAAGTTAGAACTGAAAATGGATTGGTCGTATGGGTTGGTAAACCACAAACCAACCTAACAACTATTCATGGTTGTATTTTTATATTAGTAATATTGATTCCTCGTAGTTTACCAGACCGTGAAAACATGGTGTGAGTGTGTTCATCCTTCCATTCTGGTTCAAAAACTCATAAGAGATTCCCCAAATTAAATATTTTATCATTGGGAATATAAATATAATTTATCATCAAAAAAACAATAACTCAAAATAAATACTCAAATTCCAACATCCTTGGTAACTCAAGTCTCATCATGAAGGGGTGGTGATCAAGCACCCGCTCACAGACTATCTATTGAGTCCTGACACATTCTTAATCTTATTTCTACCATAACTCACCCAAAATAACATAAGGATTTCAAATTCAAGTATTTACCTTTAATGAAAAACATTATTTGATACCACTTGTAATAAACCAACCAATAATACCATATAAACTAGTACCTGAGCTGATTCGCCACTAACCCGAAGAGCATTCTCGATCTCCATGGTTCGGTGACAAGAACCTAAGAATTAACAAATAACAGTTGGGAAAAATTTCACCTTGAAATTATTACAATAATGTAGTACAATGTGAAAACATCATCATATATATAAATTAATACATACACATCAATTTAAAAAGATACACTGAAAAAACTGAAAGCAGAACATAATGACCAAAACCTATCTCTTGGTGTTCAAAGAACACCCACCATACCCCAAGTCACCCACCCTTGGTCACCCTAACTCGAAACCAAAAAGGATGGAAAGAGAATAAACACCTAATATAAGATAATAAAGGGATTAAAACACTAAAAGGTACAAGTAGAGTGTGAGCTAAAGAGCCCAGTAGGATTCCACCAAAGACACTATGTAGTCACTTCATAAGGCAATTAAAATATGCTAAAATAGGAGTATAAATGAGAGTATGAGGATTAGTTTAAAATTTAGCTTTAAATATTTAAAAATCATTTATCAAACTAATCCTTTAAAACATTCCATTTCATCATTTAAAAACTAAAAATTTTCTTGAAAATCTTTGAAAACCATTTCACAAGATAAAGTTAGATAATCAAGAAAAGATGAGAAAATGTACCTAATATGGAAAGATGAACAAGATACAATATAATAGAGCCACGGTTCATAATAATAATAAATGAAACCAGTAATACAACTCTAATGCCAAATGGTGACAACCAATATTGTCATGTATCTAGATCAAGTATGTGTATGCCATGGGTAAAACCTAGGTATGATAGTGATTCCACCTTATAATATCTAATTAAATTAAAACTTGACTAATTTTTAGGCTTACATCTAGTCTCACAAGTCTAAAGAAAACCAGTTCCATGCACACTTGCTTTCCTAGCCCCACATCCATATTCTGAACCTTTCACGTTCTCTATAGATCCACTAGAAGGGTGTGATTCCTATAGTCAAGTGTATATCTAGGTCAACCCATCTAACAATATAGGTTACCATGACTAGCCAAAATAATGGGTGATATAAACAAGTTTTTAGGATCACATGGGGATCCTTATCGACAATATCTCACTCCCCCCCCCAACTCAATCAAAGTAAATAATCCCTTTTTCAACCCCCACAAAAATAGAAAGTATAAGAATCAAAAAATTTACAATTAAGGGATAATCACATGAGATTATTATCATAAAGTACAAATTGGTCCATCAAGAATCATAAATTTCAATTCAAAACCATTATATAATTCAATATTCAAAAGGGTAATAATACTCTCTTCCTTTCACAATTCATCAAAAAAATATCAAATGGGCCTTTAAAATAATAATTTATTTCAAAGCATCCCTAAAGAATTTAAAGGAAGTATTACAATTTTAGAATTATTGAATGCATTTCAAAACATGCGTTTACACAATCTTTCTATGTAGATAAATAATTTATTTCAAATAACCCAAGAACACCAATTCCAAAACAAGGGTAAAACCATTTAAATGGGGTTGTTGGTTATTTAATAAATTCATGGATTTAAAACTATTTAGAAAAATAAAATAGTTCAATTCATTTAATTCAAATTAAGGAAATGTCATTTAATGAATCAAAACTCAGGCCAAATCCCTCTATTTCATCAAAACGCCCTTTAAAATTTATTTGAAAATAAATCCAAACAAACATGGAATTTAAAAAATTTATAAAAAGGTTATAGATATCAAGATTATAGACATTTAATTAATTCAATATTTAATTAAAAGTGAATATGTTCAAAGAATATTTTATAAGGAATTAAATGGAAAATTTTCATATAACATATGTTAGAAATTAAGAAACATGTATCTATGAATTATAAAGAAACAATTAATCACAAAATGAAGGAAAATAATATAAAACACTACTTGGAATAAAAGGAATCCAACCACAATGAATCTGAGATGTTTCTCCTTAGATGGAAATCACTGTATCTAAGAAGATAGATCTTTAAATAATAGAGAAGAGATCTTAGATCTACAATTTCACATTATTCAACCAAGATCCCATAGAATTCAAGGTTGTCACAACCTTTAGGAAAAAGGATTCAAGAGGACAAGGTATATCCAATATTAATAATAAAATAACTCACCGAAATAGAAGATATCTGCTTTGATTGGTGCTTTGATCCGTTAAGAGATGATCTTTGGGGAGAAAAAAATGCTCTATAGGGATCCCAAAATCCATAGAATCGATTTAGGTTTGATTGTGAGGTGTTTAGGGTTAATTATGTGGTTTTTGATAATTTAATTAAGATTTTCATAACTTTAATTACAGTTTTCATAGTTTCATGGGCCAAGTAACATGGTTAATACTAACCATGCACAAACCTTGAAATAGTTTGCTTGACTTTTTTAAACCATGTGCAAACCATGCAATAGGTTCCACACTTTGTTTAACCATGTGAAGACCATGAAACTTAGGTTGCACACTTTGTTTAACCATGTGAAAACCATGTAAAGGACCATAAACCTTTAAAAAAGGTCTGGTAAAATACTAAAAACAACCCACAAATAGATCCAATCATTGGTTACTCAAATCAATGGGTCGAAACATAGAAAAAAAGTAATGGGATGTTAAAGAAAAAGCTGATGGGACCTGATCTTATCCAAGAGATGACAAAAAAGGTTCAAACTATTCATCATCATATGAAATTCACACAAATTTGAGAGAAAAGATATAGAGACAATCATTAATGAGATCTATAGTTTGAGTTTAGAGATAAATTATTCCTTTATATATCACTATGGAATAAATTCATGAATTTTGTGAAGAAGGAGAATCTTAGTCCAAGATACATTATCCCTTTTGAGATCATCGATCGTATCAGAGCTACGGCATATCGACTACCACTCCCACATAACCTATCTCAAGTAAATTATGTGTTCCATGTATCCCTCTTAAGAAAGTATATACCAGACCCTTCACATGTACTAAATTTAGAGGCAGTACCATTGGAGAATGATCTTTCATATTAGGAGAAACTGGTGAATATCTTTGATTATAGAGACAAAATTTTATGAAACATGAAAACTCACCTGGTCAAAGTGTTGTGGTGGAACCACAAGTTTGAGGAAGAAATATGGGAACTAGAAGAGACGATGAAACAAAAGTACCCTCATCTATTCTAGTATATGAAATGAAAATTTTGAGGGAGAAATTTTTTTAAGGGTGAATAATTTAATGACTTTAACTGTTATAAATAAAATTTTCTTTTTGATTGAATTAAATTCCCTATTATGTATTATGGTTATAGAAAACACATACACTTCTTTCATTTTGGGGAATATTATATCCTATCAGATTTAAAATACTAATAATCATTATAACCTTTTATAATATATCCTTTTAATAATGATATTATGATTAGTATATATTAAGGGTTAGGAAAAATCCAATTGACATAGAGAAAGTAAATGATGGCCTCAACTATTAGGATCGTACCCTATGAATCTCATTTATTAGAGCTTATGAGGGAGATAACATCTATAGAATTTTCCCTTGACCAATCCCAATCCATGATTAATAAAATAAAGAAAAAGTAAAACTATTTCTTGGAGAAGTTCAAGCTCATCAATATCACGACCCAAACCATGCTCATCGAACCACACCAAGAAAATCTCATTGTCGCACACCTTACCCTTGGGGGTACACTGGTGTAATAAAGGGATATGTATCTTAACCCTAACAGTATGAAAATTTATATAATATTTTCTATGAAATAATTATTATATTCATTCTGAATTTATTTTACTTTATAAATTATTAAATAATGAGTTTGAAAAAAATTAGATTTCAATACGATAAAACTAAAATTGTATTTTTTTTATAGTAAGAATCTTCAATTAAGAAATTCCTTTTGAAGAATTCATGAATTTTAAAAATAAATTATATTTTAATAAAATATTTTTATTATTAAATTTTATTTATTAATTATATTTGATAATATAATTTTACAAAGTTCAAAAAAATTACAAGGGTCAAAAAACTATTATTGTCAAAAAAAAATTCAATGAATAGTGATTTTGATTTAAAAATATAAATTCTCATATTTAGAGATTTATTTGGATAAAATAAGTATTATTTTTGTATTCATCATATTTAAATTATCTAATAGTGAATTTTTCATAATTTTCTGATACAGACAAATTTTTGGTTAAAAATTAAATACAGTATAAATATACAGTGTGTATTATGGCATCATAATGACCCAAAAGTGATGTGATATTTTCCATAAAATGTATCCACAAAAAAATATATATTTACCATTTAAAATAATGTTTTTTATGTTATTTTATTAATTTTATATATCCTTTATTAATCTTCCAAAAAATATATTATATTTTAAGGTTTTAAATCAATTCTTTATAAATATGACTCACTTCAACATCACCAAGGGTAATGTTTTAATGAGTTAAATTATTGCAATTATAAAATAATGAGAAAAATCCTATTTGTTAGAAACTATGTTAAAACCCATCGTAAGGTTTTTGTTTTTGATTACTTTATAGTATAGAGTCCAAAACCTACGTTTGGGAAATAATAAAGAACTCCCCTCTCTTTTCATATATAAACCCACCCAATATACCATTTATCTTCACTAAAAAATCAGTAAATATATAATTATTATTCCCTTACCTCTCTATATCCTTCCCAAGGTGCCCCCAATATCTCAAGAATCTCGTCCCAAACTTTTGGAATCACCCTCTCCAGGTAAGGGATCATCTCTTTCTCCTCTTTATTCAAGTACCTTATTTATTTTATGCATTTTGATTTAAAATTACTAATGTTGGGATATGAGTTTCCACATACCTCATATTGTCCTATTTATTTACAAAATATGAGATACCCCTTTCACTATCATTAAACCATTTTATAAATCTTTAAGTATTACCGTTATGCTTTTGAAATTTAAATCTGATTTTTCATGCCAAACGATTGTGAAGTGAATTATCATAGCCATTTATACTCAAGGGTATTCACCTATATGTACCTATACTTATTTCATTAGGTAATTCCATGTATATAACCCACACTCCTCAATCTTGGTTTTCATAGATATGAAATACATTCTTATGTTATATGATCTATGTGGCACACTTATGCATGTATATGATATGATTATGATGGGTGCACCTAGATAGTGATTCAATGCATTGGGTAATGTTTTAATCTCATGAGATTCCATTTAAGTTTCATGGTAGGTTATCCTAACTACACTAAGTTATGAAGTCTTGGTGATTAACTTTTAATTATGCTTATTATTCCATGTTTTAATTTGTTGCCTCATTCCCATGTTTCCTTTATGTTATTATGTTATACCATGCCTTGTTATTCATTATTATTATTCTCACCTCTTATATTGCATTTTTATGACTCTTGGATCACATGTATTGATTTACCCTATGTCATGCTTTTTTTATTTCCTTACTTTTATTTATATCTCACCCCTTTCTTATGTATGTCCCTAGGTTATCCCGTGCTGTTTTAGAAGAGTAGTGTAAATTTAAGATCATGTTAAGGAAGTTTTAAATAAAGTTATTGTATCCCAATTTTATGATGTTGTGTTATATTCTTAATATCCCAAATACACTAGTTATATTGATCTTATGTGTTATATTAAGTGTTTTTTATGTAATAAATCATGAATTAATGTTTATTTAAGATATGGGTTTTCATACTCTTAACTAAGGAAAGAAAAACTATGGTCCATCAAATAAAGAAAGTTTAATATTCCATCAAATAGAAGAAATATGAAGGTTTAAAATTAGACTGAGAAGTCATAATGAAGGAAAATTATAAACATACATTGGAAAGAGGATTTCTAAGGAGGTTTATGTAAACTATATAAATTTATTAACTTGATGATGTTGAATCTGGTCATTTAAAGTTTGTTATATTTTCAAGGTTAAGTACTTTTTCAGAAGTTCATTAACACTAAGTTTAAGTAAGTTGAAATAAAGGTGGATCTTTCAAGAAACTTCAATAAGCCTCAATAAGTTTCTTGAAGAGTTGATAAGTGACCCAGAAAAATTTAATTGAGCGGAATCTTAGAGATACAAAGTTTAATTAATTATTAAAATGAATTTTAGTTCCTAACCAAACTTATAGAGGTGCACCTATATAAAGGGGAATGCATACAGTATGTACAATTACTATTCACATGAATATAAGTGAAAGTACTAAAAAAGTTGTGTCGTGAGAATCCAACGAAGGTTCTTAGTTAGTTGAAGAACGGTTTCATTAGACTAAGTTTACCCAGATGGAGAAAAAATTGGAATAAACTGAGAATCATAAAATAGAAAGGAAGTGAAGGGAGAGTAGTTTATTGAGTTATTAATTATTAAAAGAACCAGGAAGTGCACTGGACTGAACTTTCTTCATCGGATATAGACGCATCAGATAGAGATACATCAAACATATGGAAAACTGGATGGGGTCATCAAGTGAACATTTTCTAAGGAAATTTTTGGAAAAAGTTCTGAAAATTGCAAAAATAACATATCTTGGTCTTTGTAATTTTAGGATAAAGTTTCAAGGCCAGTAGAATCATAAGTGGGTTTTTAAATATCTTTAATATTTTATATAGGTAAAATTAATCCAACTTTATTGTGGAGGAATATAATATCTTTCTAAAGTGGACTAGAATAGAAGAAGAAAAGATCTTATAGATTGGGGGTACAACCAGTTTATGAAAAGTATTGTTGGTTGGAGGGTATAACCAACTCTGAAGGAATTGGATACAGTTAGGAAAGTTGAGTATTATAACCAACTATGAAAGGAGAGATTATTTCTAGTGGGTAGAACCAGGATTAGCTATAATAATGATTACTTGGGTGTAAAAAAAATTGATACCTATACACTTTTAATCCAATGAAGATAGTAAAATAATCCATGTTTGGGGGAATAAATAACATTTCAAGTAGTATGTCTTTTTAATAAACCTTTTAAATACCTTGTGTTGATATCTCTTTATATTTTTTTATAAAAAAGGTGAAGTTAAGATTTATATTTGATAGAATCTAAACTCTAACAAGTTTCAAATGTTAGTAAAAGTTTCCTGATGAAGTTAAGAAACTTTCCTATAAAATAAAAAATAAAAAGATATCATTGATTCACCGCCTCCCCCTCTCAGTAATCCTATATTGATCCCAAGTATCTTCACTTTGGTTTTGAAACTATTTTAAATTTATCATAGTTTCATATCATTGAATTTTAAATTTCATTTACATTTAAATTTCATAAACAAGTATTAATTTCAGGAATAAAAATCACTTTTATCTATTTTTTCTATCTTCTAGTTGGTCTTGGAAAACTAATTGGTGTTTTATCTCTTTGAATTATTTACAGCACTTTTGTTGTAGTGGTTCATGACATGAATGAAGGATTCATGTCATTAATATTCATGAATAGTAATAATGGTGATTCCAATTTTATATAACATTGATTCATGACATGAATTATGGTTTTAATCCATGAACCGGGAGAGTAAAAATGATTCATAACATGAATCATGTGTCACGTCATGAACCCATTGGACCCAGTTTTAAAATTTGGTTTTCCTATTTTTCCCTTAGAGTGATTTAACCCTATAATTTCCTCATTTTAGATAGACTTAAACTTATTATTGACTCGCTTTATTGAAATCCTCTCTCCCTTTACTTATGGTGATATTTTTGGTGGGGGGGTCACCCCAAATCTTCAAGGGACATCATGGTAAGTAGTTTATCTCATATTATATTTATATTTTCACTCATCTATCACATTTTCCATTCATTATATGGATATATAAACCTAAGGTTCATTGGATCCATATTTCATTAATGAGGGTTTGTGGTTTAGGACCTCATATTCTTCTTCTAAGAGCCATCACTTCTGTTGTTTTATGGGTTCCATCTAATTTTTTATTATTCCATGTGTTTTAGGTAGTTGGTTTTATAAAAAAAATCCATAAAAATATTTCTTGATTTATTGTTTTATATAGAGGTTTTAAATTTTTTAAAGTCATGGATGTGATTTCTTGAAATCTATTTTGAAGGTTTCAAATTAATTGATGTAGATAATGTTTTATAGGAATGTTTATGCCTAGTTTTTGGTTTGTTTTCACTGATTTGATAAATATATATTTTTATTGATGAAACTCCCCTTTGAAAAGATTTTAATTGTGAAAATAGTGCTTCCATAAGAGGAAAATAGCCCAGGGAAGTTTTAGAATTAGGTGGGTAGTCTTTAAAAAACATATCTAGGTTTGGTTAGCCTCCCTCTTATTGGAAATATTATTAAAATGATGACTAAAACATTGGTAAGTCATGTGATACATGTGTTGGTGATCTTATATCCCAATACTGGACTTATAGGGATGTGTGTGCACCTAGTTTGTTTTTCCTTGGTCATTTGAGGTGTGAGGATCCTAACTAACCCTAACATAATATACCTTAGGACTCTGGACCATGGTACTAGATTATTTTAAATGGTTTTATTTTTATCATTGGATATTGATTCATGTTTTCAAAATGGTATATATATATATGTGTGTGTGATTTTCAACTATTATAGATTTTTTAATTTATATTTTTTTTTAACTGTGAAAATATGATTTCATGCCTTTCTTTTAAAACTATTTCAAAGTGTATTTTACCTCTTTTTTATGTAATATTTTGAAAATATGACATCCTACTATTTTATTCCTTTAAATTGAGAATAATTTATTTTTTTAATAAATTATACTTATGGAACACTTTGTGGGACCCTTCTAGGTTATTTATCTCACACCCTGAATATAACTAATGGGTGTATATAGAATTTTTCATGTCTCATGTAAGAAAGGGAAAGGAACCACGTAGAGTTGGTGAGTTCTTGAGCTAGTCATTTTTAGGTTATGGTGGTGTATGGTGAGATGTTAACCAAAATGTAATGTATAGATGTGTTTCATTCATATGCTTAATTTACTTTATTCCTGGATTGTACTTGTATTGCCTTTATGGTACTCCTTTCATTCTCATATTTATATCTATATCTATCTTTTTATGCTATGTAATCATTCAGAGTTTTATTTTTTTTATGATATATGTTAGATATTGTTTCTCTATCCACTTTTTGGTAGACCATATAATTTACTTCATTTTATGGGAGAAATCATTACCAAAGTTCATTCAAGGATACCTTGAAACTTTTCTACATCTCTTGGGGATTATGAAATCCCTTCGGGCCTTGCTATGTGGTGGATCAAGTGTCATGTTCAGGGTCGACCCAGATTAATTTGTGATAAATTAGTATCAAAGGAAATTTTTTGATCTATGTGATTTGGGGTTTTTTTATATAGGATTTAGGACTATCGAGACTTAAGAGGTTGGTTGGGAGTGAGTTACTATCCATTAATCATAATGAAAGCCTTATGTTTCCATGGGATGTCTAGGAATGTGTGTTATGGAGTTATGTTTTTATTTTATTTCATATTTTAAAGAGTTTTTTCCATTGTTAATTTTTTCCCTCTTTCTCTACTTTTATATAGTACCATGCCTCATATAATACTTCCAATGCATCCTCGGGAGGTTGTTGTAGATAAAATTATATGGGGTAATTATCTAGTTGATAAAAACATTGTCAAGGTAGTAGTGCATATGGTTTGTTCTATAGACCAATGTGTAGGTCTAGTCCCTGCTCGAGTTAGAGGAGTGAACCCAGAGACGGGTGGAGATAAGAATCAATACTGATACTTTCTTTTCCAAAAAACACCATATTTATCGGCGATGAATGATCCTCAAGAAGCGTAGGAATGGTTGGTGAAAATTGAAGGGATCTTTAACTTCTTAGAGACTCTGTATTTCATTAAGGTGAAGTGTTTTTTCTTTAAGCTTGAAAGACCTTATTGAAGGTGGTGGGACTTTGTGATTCTGAAAAACCAAAATGGGGTTTGTATTGGAGGCACTTTAAATCAATATTTTCTCTATAGTTTTACCTATAGATAATGGTTTTTTATAATTCTATATAGTTCCTTATCCTTTAATGAGGTGACCAGGATGTTATGTAGTATGACAACTATTTTCCAGACTTCCCCTTTTCTATCTAGAGGTTGTATTGAATGAAAAGATAAAGGTTCAAAGGTTTTAGATGGGTTTGTGACTAGATATTCATTCTCATATCTTCATACTAAAACTTTCCACCTATGTTGAATTTTTTGATAGAGATGTGATGGTATAAATTGATCGGGAAAGAAATTGAGGATTGGTTGGGATTCCTCAAACATATAGTGGTAGGTATAGTGTCCCTTACAGAAGGAAGAGGAAGTGAAATTAGGTTTATAGAGGAAGTAGTAGTGGCTTTCAGTAGAAAATCATATTATTCCCTCTGTATCAACTAGTATAGGCCCTTTGAATTGCTCCCATTGTGACAATATAGGGAATATGAAACATTCCTACTTGGTGGCATAAAAAGTTTTCCTCTATTATGGATATATGGGTCATCTACAGAATTTAGGTTATACATTCTCTTCCCAATGAAGTGGTTTAGGATCTTCAGCATAGATAGGATCATTGGAGTAGTTAGATGCTACCAAGGTATTATGTTTTTAAACACATTATTATGGGGTTATGACTAACTCATCAGTTATATAGAGTGGAAGAGTTTCCAATAGATATTGTGGTAATACCTACAACTATAAGAGGTAATATTTTCATTACTTCATCTATATCAACTACTTTATTTGATATCAATACCTCATACTCCTATATATCAACCTGCTTTTTGAATCTATTAACCCTTCTTGTGGAACTATTACCATATGTTATAGATATAAAAACACCCCTTTAAAATAAAAGGGAGTAGGATTTTTTATTCCCCTCTTATAACTTTTCCATCTCTGAAGTTTAATTATCTTTGTATTTCATAGTTCTCAATATTCAACTCTTTGATTTTATTGTCTATATAGATTTTTTGGTTACCCATAGATCTCAGATTAATTATTTTCTTCGACTAGTGTATTTCACTACTCATAGTAGAAGATCCTAGGTGTTTCAATGGGAATGGGACCAGAAGTCCAATAAAGAAGGACCTCCTCTACTAAATCTTGGTGAATTGTTATCCTCATTCACATTTTATCTTTATGTGAAAACCTTGGTTTGTGAATTTAATCCAATGGTATGGGATTTTACCAATGTTTTTCCCACTGAATTTCTTGGTCTACCTCCAGAGAGATGTATATTTCATGATTTATTTAGTAGAAGGGACCCAGTTGATATATATATATATATATATATATATATATATTAACCATATAAAACTACAAGAATTGAAAGAGATTAATATTTAGTTATATGATTTAGAATCAAATGGATTTATCCATATGAGTATATCACAATGGGCTACCCCAATGCTCTTTTCTAAGAATTCTAATGGAATTATCTATTTATGTGTTGATTATCAGAATCTCAATCAAGTGATGATCAAGAATAAATACCACTTTCCTTGCATTGAGGGCTTGTTTGATCAATTAAAGGTTCTAAATTGGTTCTATAAGACTGATCTTTAGTCTGAATACCACCAAATCCATATTAAGTAATCATATATTCAAAATAATTCCTTTAGGATTATGTATGGGCACTTTAAGTATCTTATGATATCGTTCAGGTTAACTAATGCTCTTGTAGTCTTTATAGCACTGGTGAACCATATATTTCACTAGTACTTATATTCCATCATTGTGGTGTTCATGGAATATATCTTGGTTTATTCTAGAACTAAGTAACATCATGAGCTTCATCAGATAACTATCTTGGGAACTTTTAGTGATCGTTGCCTTTATGTTAACTTTTCAAATTTTCACTTCTAGATCTGAGAAGTTAAATTCTTAAGATGTTTGGTCTTTTAATATGTCATCTTAGTTAACCCTGATAAGGTGAAATATTTCATTTCTTGGGAAGATCCTTTTTTTGAGATTCATAGCTTCTTGGGATTGGAAGGATATTACAGGTGGTTTGTAAAGGGCTTATCAGAGTTGGAATCATTGTTGATAGCTCTCACTATGAAGGGAATTAAATTATCATGGGATTTAAAATTTTAGGTTTCATTCAATGAATTTAAATGGTATTTTACCTCATCTCCTATCCTTATCATAATATAATTTTGGTAGGCCTATGTGGTGTTTTTTGACACTTTATTTGCAGTTTTGAACTATGTTCTTATGAAATGGGATCATGTTGTAACATATGGTTCATGTAATCTTCAACCACATAAGAAAAATTACCCCACCCATGATTTAGATCATGTATCATCCATGAACTCCCTTAATAGGTGAAAACATTACCTTTTTTGGAAAGTTTCACCATCTATTCTAACTATATGGCTTGATCCATATATTTTTATTAGAATTACATGAACCTCATATAGAGTTGGTGAGTGGAGTACCATCAATAGTTTTATTTTTAAGTCACCTATACCCCCTGGGAAATGGGAATGTTTTTGTTGATTCCCTTAGTAAGAAGTTTCCCTCTTAGTACATGATGGATTACAAGGATTAATGAAACTTTATGGGACTCTTTACTCACATTCACCTAGACACAAATAAGAAAGGAACTAGCATTCCATTGGTGAGCATATAGTTGACACTGTATTTTCTTGAGTAATTTTTCTAGGGGTATGAGAGAGATAGTAAATTCTAGAGTATCAATAATTCTTTATATAGTGGGGAGACCATTTTCTAGTGGTCTTTTTCCCGAGAGGGTATTATTTGTTTCAAGAACCAGTGCATTATTCCTTCATACTTGAGAAAGGTTGTGATGAATAAGTGTCAGTTATCTTAGTGGTACATTCACCTAGGGACTATTAAGATGTATTGTATCATAAATAATTGGTTTTAGTTCCCTGGTTTGAAGTAAGACATAGCTGACTTTGAATATCATTATTATACATGTCAGCAGATTCAGGTCAATCACTAAAAATATTTCATTTTTCTTCAACTTCTCCCTATGTTGATATGAAAGTGGGATGAGGTGTCTATGGATTTTATATTTATACTACCATATACTCCCTGAGGAAGTAATACCATATGGGTGTTGATTGATTGATTAATCAAGTCAACCCATTTTATCCCGATACAGTATATCACTAAGGTCTAGGACTTGAGAAAGTTATATGTGTAAGAAATTGTGTGGTTGCACGGGGTTCCCTCAGCTATCATTTTGAATAGTTACCCTCGGTTTACCTCTTAGTTTCAAAAAGGCCTCCAAGAGATGAGGGGATCTCTTATTAGGTTTATCACAACCTACTACCCTTGTACGGATGGTCAAATAGAGCAATTGAATTGGATTTTATAGTATATGCTTCATACATTCACCCTAGACAATAGAGGTTCTCGAAATTTTTAGTTTATACTAGTTGAATTTTCTTAAAATATTTTTTACTAGTAATATAATAGATTTGATCCCTTCAAAGCCTTGTATGGTAAAACTTATAGGTCACCTCTTTTTTCTTCCAAGATCCGTGAATCTTACTTGTTTGGTTCGATCATTTTTTAGAATACATTGGCTAGGATCAAAATGATTCTTAAATGGTTAGTGATGTATCAAATTCATTATAAATCTTATATGGATCATCAACATCATCATTTGGAGTTTTGGGTTAGTGACTAGGTATTCTTGAAAGTTTCACCTTCGTTGGGTCATTGATAGATTAATAATTAATATAAAATAGTTCTAAGATACTTGGGTCCTTTTGAGATCATTGAGTGGGTTGGAAAAGTGTATTACCATCTCAAATTACCACCTCAATTGACTTCGATCCATGATATGTTCCATGTGTCTTAACTTAAGAAGTATCATCCTAGCCCTTCTCACATTCTGAATTAGGAGGAACTTGATATATATCTATATGAGTTAGTGGTCGAGCAACCTGTTTAGATAGTCGATTCCAAAGTAAAGATCCTATATGGAAAGTCTATTCCTTTATTTAGAGTTATATGGAAGGACAGATCATATTTTCATGAAACGTCAAATCGAGAATCATTTGTGAGGGAGTAGTGGTCTCACCTCTTATTGGGTAAAACTTATTCATGCATTCACCCTGGAAATTGAAGGTTCTTGGGATTTTTATTTGGGACTAGTTGAATTTTATTACAATTGTAGTTACCAGTCATCCAATATAATGGATCCCTTCAAATCCTTATATGTTCGGCATTCCAAATCACCTCTTTTTTGTTCCAAGATCATTCAATATTCCTTGGTTGGGTTGATCATTATTCATAAGATGTTATCTAATATCCAAATGATAATTTAATTGTTATTGATGGATCAGATTTGGTATAAATCTTATGTGTATCATTAGAATCATCCTTTTGAGTTTTCATATGGTGAATAGGTATTCATGAAAGTTTTACCTCATTTGGGTCACTGATAGCTTGGAAATTAAGGGAAATTATCCCTAATATACTTGGGTCCTTTTGAGATAATTGAGTGGGTTGGAAAGGTTTCTTACCATCTCAAATTACCACCTCAGTTGACTTTGATCCATGATGTGTTCCATGTGCCTCATCTCAAGAAGTATCATCCAAACCCTTCTCAAATTCTAAATTGGTAAGAACTTGATCTAAAGCTAGATGAGTCGGTGGTCAAGAAACCTATTCAGATATTTAATTCCCAAGTAATGATCATATATGAAAAGTTTATTTTTCTATTCCGAGTGATATGGAAGGATGGGTCAGATTATCATGAAACATTGAAGAGAGATTCATTTGTGAGGGATCATTGGTCTCACCTCTTCTTGGGTCAACCTTATTCATATTATATTTCTAGGGTTAGAAATAGATATGGGTGGAGATTATCACATCCAATATGTATTTTATGAAAATTCATTTTATCTATTTTTTATATCTTAAAGTTGGTCTTGGTAAACTCTTGGGTGTTTTGTCCTTTTGAAGGAACTGCAACATTGTTGCTACAGTACTTCATGGAATGAAAAAAGATTCATGTTGTGAATTTTCATGAATAATTATGATGGTGATTTTAATTTTACATAACTTAAATTCATGGAATTAACTATAGTTTTTGGATGTGAACTAGTTGAGAAGAAATGATTCACTACATGAATCATGTTTCTGGTCAGAAACCTGACAGGCCTAATTTTAAATTTTGGTTTTCCTAGTTTTCCCTTTTTTAAATTTAACCATATCATTGCCTATTTTTTTATACTTGAACCTAGTAGCACCTATCTCAACTAAACTCTTATCTCCCTTAAATCATGGTGTGATTTTGGTGGGGTTTTTTCCTATATATTTAAGGGACATCATAGTACATGTTTTCTATCAACTTTTGTTGATATTTCCCCTTTCATATCATGTTTTCCATTCACCATAAGTATATGGTAGCCAAGGGTTCATTGGATATAGATTTTATTGATGAGGTTTTGTTTTTTAGGGATTACTTTTCATCTTCTAAGAGCACTCACTTCCATTAATTTATGGGATCCATCGAATTGAGGGTTATTCCAATTGTTTGAGGTAGGTGGTTTTATAAAAAGGATTTTTCATAAAAATATTTATTTCTTTATCATTTTATAAATAGGTTTTAATTTTTTTTAAGGTAATTCTTTGATTTCTTGAAATATTTTTTCAAGGTTGTAATATAATTTATGCTAAAAAAATTTTATATACATGTTTATGCCTATTTTTTGGTTGTTTTATTTCTTTAATAAATCCATATTTTTATTGATGAACACCCCCCTTGAAATGATTTTAATTGTTAAAATGGTCCCTCTATGAGAGGGGGATATCCCATCAGATCCTAGGTGTTAGGTGGGTAGTCTTGGAAAAGAACGATTATGTTTGGTTAGCCTCTCTATCATTGGACATATTATGAAAACACTAACTAAAACATTGGTAATCAATGGGAGACACATGGAAGTGATCTTCTATCTTTAGTCTGAGATATAGGGATGTGTGTACATTAGGATTATTTTTCCTTAGTCATTTAGGATGTGAGGATCCAAATTAACCCTGACCTAATATACATTAGGACTCTTGGCCATGGTACAAGATTTTTTTAAAATTTTTTATTTTCATAATTGGATATTGATTAATGTTTGAAAAATGGTTTATACACATATTTTTTTCAACTATTACGAATTGGTTGATTTCCAAGATTTTTCTTTGAACTATGAAAAGATAATTTCATACATTTTCTAAAAATTATTTCAAGTTTACTTATGTTTTATGCATGATTATGAAAATATAAACTCCTACTATTTTATTCCTTTAAATTGATCATGATTTATTTATTTAATAAATTTTTCTTATGGAGAACTTGGTGGGACCCTACTGGAAGCATACACTCAATGAGTGTATATCAACTTTTTCATGTCAGATACAAGAAAGGGAAAGGAATTACTTAGAGGTGATGGGTTCTTGGGCTAGTCATGTTTGAGTTATAGTGGTGGTGCAATGGGATGTTGAACCACATGTGACATACAGATATATTACAGTAATCTACTTATATTAATTTATTTCTAGGACATAATTGTATTTCCTCTGTGTCACTGTTTTCATTATCATATTTTTTTATCTATATTATTTTGTTGTGTACTTATTTTAAGCTTTATTTTTTATGATATATGTTGGATATTTTTTCTTTATCTTATTGTTGGAATATCCTAGTATTTATTTATTTTTATGGGTAAAACTATTCCCAAAGTTTGTTCTTGGATTCCCAAGAACATGTCTCTAGCCTGTGGGGATCGGAAATTCCCTCTGATCCTTTCTATGTTCTATATTGGTTGTCCTATTTAAGGGTATCTTGGGTTGTTTCATATGTATTGGAGTCTTGGGGAAACCCTACTGAGTTTTATAATCACTTCTACATGTGTATTTTAGTGAACTTATAAATTCCATGGGACATGATACATATAAATAGAAGACATCGTTCTTCATCAGTGGAGAGTCATGATTCCATCTTAGATTAATGTCAAAGGAGGTGGTATCTCGGGGTTTAGACATGGGCCATGGTGTTAGTATGTCTTTGTCTTGGGATTTCCCTCTATAATCTAGTTTCATTTTTTTATAAAAATGATCCTTAACTTGTATTATTATTTTAAATAATTTTATTAAAAATTAATTTTTTACATATCATACATGGTTATTGGTTATGAAATTGAGGGTAAAACCATTCCCTAGGGTTTTATTTTATCCCTCTCCTCTTGTCAGCAGATTCTAGAAATCAGGGAACATAATTGAGTCCATATGGTTCCCTGGATCTAAACTCATAGATTTGATCCTCGATGTTGAGGTGCTATAGTAGTTTTCCTTCCATTTTATTTAAAATAATACTGATTAGTTCATCTATCAAGTCTAACCATCCTGTCAAATTTATAAGTAATTCATAACAAGATATGACTAGACTTCATGGAAAAAACATCACATATCATTTTTTCATGACAATTACCAATTGAAAATGGAAATTTTTATTGTTTAGTCACTTTAACATATTCATTATTATTTAACCACTATAATCTATAAGTCCTAGGATCTTTGGTCCTAACTAAACCCAATTTATCAACCATAAAACTTCTTTATACATTTGTGAAACTACCACCATAAATATTAATAATACATACCTTATCCTTGATGAGGCACTTAGTATAGAAAATGTTCTCCCTTTTATCTTTATCATGTTCTATTTTGGGTTGATCACTCAAAGAATGTATTTCCACAATCATTTCACCATATACAGTGATCTCTAATTCCACATATGAAAACTTATCAAGGGTTAGAATTTCATTTTCACTTGATATGGCACTAACAACATCTCCATCGTCCAAAATAATCATGATTCTTATATTTATGAATTTTGAGGAAATATGTATATATCCTTGAAATTTAAAACATTTGATATCACACAATTTGAAACAAACCTTACCCTATATTTTACCTTTGGATTCCAAAAAGAATAATTTTGTCATAGGCACCACTTTTGAATCCATTTTCTATATCTTTACATATTATTATGGTTTGGAATCCTTCAAATTAAAATAATATCAAGAATCATTACCATAATAAGTAGAACACATCCTTATTTTCTTTATTTACCTCTCCTATTTATTATCCATGTAAATAAGTTCATTAATCTTTAGATAGTGGTGAATGTCCACTATGTCCTAAATTTCATGGTTGAGTTCGTTCATAATCCTTTCCATGGTTTCCTCTCAATCCTCATCGATATTTTCTTGAATCATGATGATCTCCAACTCTTTTTGATAATTCTTAAGACTCGTGGTTCCTTATTTAAAACCCTTGAACTTGAGGAACAAATCATGGTAATAATGGATAGAAATAAAACTCTTATGAATTACCATTTTCATCTCCTTAAAAGTTAGTATGGGTCTTTATCCACTTCATTTTTGACTCACTTGTAGTGGGTCCCACCAAATACTATCATAATTATCATATTACATAATCGCAAACCTTGCCTTATTTTCCTCTGAATAGTTATGAAAAACAAAAAAAAATCTCAAAATTTTATTCTAATTACAAATATTTTTTGAGGTATGTATTACCATGGAAAGATGGGATTCACATCTTTACACCTATAAGATCATTGTTTTACCTCAATGGTGGTCAATTTCTCCGATTTGATGATATATAAAAATTAGAGAACTAGTCATCTTCTTTAATGAAACACCTCCTTATTATTTATATATAATTCAATGGTGATTATAATTCATCCCTTATAGTATTAAATATCTAAAGAGTTTCTTGAACAATCCACATATACATCATATTGTTCATGTCATTGGTTTCACTTCATTTTTCAATTTAATATTCCAATAATAAAATTAAAATAGAAATAAATATAGACCTCACACCCTCCCTCGTGTTTTTATACTCTAAAAAATAATCTTTATTCATGTTTCACACAATTTTTGGATATTTCAATAAAATATAATTATATTGACTTTCACAGCACCACTTTCCTCCTAGATAATTCTTTGTCAATATAATAAATTTAAAGGATTTTTGGAATGTGTAAATCCTTAACTGTATGCCAAAGATAAAAATCATAAAGGATTCAATTGAAGGAATGGGGAAATGAGAAAGAAAATAGATGAAGTAAAATATTATGGAATGTAGGATTTAAAATGTTATAATAATAATAATTTTTATAACCTTTTTTTATATTTTTTGATTTTATTGTCTCTTTTTTAAAATTAATAGAAATAAAAAATTGAATTTTAATTAAATAGATGTTTTAAAATCAACCATTAGTAAATCCAATTGAAATCAAAGTGAGAGATACACATATTTTAAAAAATATAGAATTCATCACAATAATTGAATCTTTTATACCTCATGATTTAAATATTGGATGTTATTAATTATAAATAGAGAAGAAAGAATAGCTTCTAAACTATAATAATGAAATAATTTTCATCCATAATGAAGAAGAAATGATTTTCATATATGATGAAGATAATTCACCATAAATGATTTTTTTTTTGCAGGGTAGTCCAAAATTGATGTCGGCCTGATTCAAAGAGAAATGAAGATATATGAAGACATATGAAATATAGAATAATATTTCTTGTAAGTGGGATATGATACAAAATAATATGAAACCCAAGGCCTACTAGGAAATATCTTAGGTTCTTTTTACAAAAATAGTGTGTTGAGATCCTAGATATCAATAAGAAATAAGAAAAAAAGGGTTTATGACTGAAAATTATTTTTTATTTGATTATCAAATCACTTTGCAAGGAAAGTGAGAAACCACAGTGTCCATAAAAACAACCAAATAAAAATACAGAAAGTTCCCAAGAATATAAGAGTTCTACCTCACCCCAGCATTTGCATCGTGTAAAGGTCCCCCACCAGGACATGGGCACTCAGACAGTCCCATGCAAAGATGCACATGCACAATACCAATGGCCAGGCCATACCCTCTCAGAATCCAAGTTCTATGCTGAAGTGATGACCTCGTGCTCTAAACCCCATCTGAAGTAGAACTAGAAAAATGCTGGGAATGAAACCCCTAATTCTCCTTCAGACCCACTAGCTGAAATTTAGTCCTCATAATCAAACACTCAAGTAAATAGATAGATCGAACATTAGTCAAAAAATAAGAGAATATAGTCATTGAAAGAAAATTTAAACCTTCCAGAGTTCATATCCCTAAACATCTTCCATGAAATATTTGTTACCTGAGTGTGAGGCTCTTCCATTATCAGGACCTCTAAAGTAGTAGATAGTTTATCCCATACCTTTATGTATTCCTCAAGCTTTAACAACCCATGGTTGAATCCCCAAACCATAATCGAGTCATGTTTGTCAACCCAAGAGTATTGTTCCTCATTAATGTTAATTTCAATATTCTGGCTCATCATCTTGGTAGCATCCTCTTCAGATGAATTGAGATACAACACCTGCTCTTTAACCTCATATCCCAAAAGAAGAATTAAACTCCATGATCTGGGTTGATTAGGGCATTCTGGTTGACATAAATCCTCGCAGCCCACCCTCTCATCCACTCTTTTTTTTGCAGACCGGGTCTTCAAAGGAGGTGGCAAGGAGGATTAATCCTTCCTGCCCTTCCCCCTTCTGTTACTCCTACTACTCCTCGGGCTTGTTTCTCCACCAAAGATATTATTACTTTCCCCCATGTAATTCTCCACTCGTTCCCCATTTGTACAGTATGATTCTTCTTGATTATTGTTCATCCCTTCCATAGCGAAGCCATCAAATTGATTTCGGAAAATTTGCCGTTGGGGGGCATTTTATTTTTTTTATCAAAATGGGTTACCCATTTTCTTATTTAAGAAAATGGGTCACTCTAGCGCCACTTCAGGTGGCGCTAATGGAAAAAAAACGCCATAGCGCCACTTGAAGTGGCGCTAATCGGGAAACCGGTAATTATGCATCAGTGCCACTTCAAGTGGCGTTGATCTTTCCCCACCCCTATAAAACCCCTCTCCCCCCTCCTCCTCTCCTCATTCCCTCCACTCCACTCCCATCCTCTTTCTCCCTCTTCACTCTCTTCATCCCCTCTCCCTCATCCTCCCCCTCTCCCTCATCCTCATCCAACCCCTCTCCCTCATCCTCATTCTCATCCAACCGAGGAGTTTTTTGGGGATTCGAAGTTCTGCAAATTCGAGGTAAGTTTTTATTTACATTTGTTTAATATTTTAAATTTTTTATTTAATTGTTTAGTTAATGTAATTAGATTATTGAATTTGTTTATTAATTTATTTGTTTACTTTATAGAATTAGTTTAATAATTAATTATAATAATTAGTTAATTAATCAATTTTAATTAGTTAATTAATAGTAAGTAGTTAAGTAATTGTAATTAGTTAATTGTAATTAGTTAAATGTAATTAGTTAAATGTAATTAGTAATTACTTAATTGTAATTAGTTAATTGTAATTAGTAATAAGTTAATTGTAATTAGTAATTAGTTAATTGTAATTAGTAATTATTTAATTGTAATTAGTAATTATTTAATTGTAATTAGTAATTAGTTAATTCTAATTAGTTAATTAATGATTTGTAATTAGTCAATTAATGATTTGTAATTAGTCAATTAATGATTTGTAATTAGTCAATTAATGATTTGTAATTAGTTAATTAAGTAATTATAATTAGTAAATTAAGTAATTATAATTAGTGAAGTAATGATTTCTAATTAGTGAAGTAATGATTTCTAATTAGTAATTAATGATTTCTAATTAGTTAATTAATGATTTATAATAAGGTAATTAGTGATTTCGAATTAGTGAATTAATTAAATCTAATTAGTGAATTAATTAATTCTAATTAGTCAATTAATTAATTCTAATTAGTGTATTAATTAATTCTAATTAGTGTATTAATTAATTCTAATTACTAAATTAATGATTTGTAATTAGTGAAGTAATGATTTGTAATTAGTGAATTAATGATTTGTAATTATAATTAGTGAAGTAATTAATTATAATTAGTGAATTAATTAATTATAAATAGTGAATTAATGATGTGTAATTAGTGAATTAATGATGTGTAATTAGTGAATTAATGATTTGTAATTAGTGAATTAATGATTTGTAATTAGTGAATTAATGATTTGTAATTAGTGAATTAATGATTTGTAATTAGTGAATTAATGATTTGTAATTAGTGAATTAATGATTTGTAATTAGTGAATTAATGATTTGTAATTAGTGATTTCTCATTTGCTAGTTAATTAATTATAATTAGCTACTTAATGATTTCTAATTAGTGAGTTAATTAATTGTAATTAGTGAGTTAATTAATTGTAATTAGTGAGTTAATTAATTGTAATTAGTGAGTTAATTAATTGTAATTTGCTGGTCAATTAATTGTAATTAGCTGGTTAATTAATTGTAATTAGCTGGTTAATTAATTGTAATTAGCTGGTGAATTAATTGTAATTAGCTCGTTAATGAATTGTAATTAGGGAGTTAATTAATTGTAATTAAGGAGTTAATGAACTGTAATTAGGGAGTTAATGAACTGTAATTAGGGAGTTAATGAAATGTAATTAGGGAGTTAATGAAATGTAATTAGGGAGTTAATGAACTGTAATTAGGTAGTTAATGAACTGTAATTAGGTAGTTAATGAACTGTAATTAGGTAGTTAATGAACTGTAATTAGGGAGTTAATTAACTGTAATTCGGGAGTTAATTAATTGTAATTAGGGAGTTAATTAATTGTAATTAGGGAGTTAATTAATTGTAATTAGGGAGTTAATTAATTGTAATTAAGGAGTTAATTAATTGTAATTAGGGAGTTAATTAATTGTAATTAGGGAGTAAATTAATTGTAATTAGGGAGTTCATTAATTGTAATTAGGGAGTAAATTAATTGTAATTAGGGAGTTCATTAATTGTAATTAGGGAGTTCATTAATTGTAATTAGCTACTTAATGACTTCTAATTAGCTACATAATGACTTCTAATTAGCTACATAATGACTTCTAATTAGCTACTTAATGATTTCTAATTAGCTAATTCAACTTAAATAATCAATTATATTTCAACTTAAGCAATCAATTCTAATTAGTTAATTATGTAATTTTAATTAGGAAATTAATGAACACTAATTAGGTAACTAACTAAATTTAAGTAGGTAGTTAATTAAATCTACTTAGTTAATGAAATCTAATTAGTTAATTAATGAAATCTTATTAGTTAAGTAATGAAGTATAACTAGTGAAGCAGTTACAGTAATTAGAAAAGTAGTTACAGTAAATAGCGAAGTAGTTATAGTAATTAGCAAAGTAGTTACAGTAATTAGAAAAGTAGTTATAATAAGAATTGTTTATATAATATATATTTGCATTCCATTCTAAGTATGATAATTTATTTAGTTTTTCATCTACCTTGACCTCGGTTTGTAAGTGTAGTTATGAACTTGAATTTAGTAGTTTAATATATTTTTACATATTAAGTGTTAGAGTTGTCAGGAACTGAAATTATTTCTTGAGTAAAGTATCCCCGGATAGAGGGGCTTTGGGTCGGACCACCAACTTTCCTGGAGGCTTGCCTTGTCTAGGAAAGTGAATGGGGTTGGCTATCTGTCGCTCCGGGCTTATTCATGTTGAGTTTTTCAAGTTCAGATAACTCTATGCTTTTACATGACATGTTCATGTACCTCATCCATATGATGGATGTGGATATGTATGAATATGTTTGACTTACTATTTTTGGGTAAATAACACAAACTTGTGGGTTGTGTAAAGCGAGTTACACATCAATATGGTTTGAACATATTGATTTGGTGGAGGGACTAGGATTCCAACATAAATTACATAAATTCTAAAAGCATGCAGACATAATTAGATTGTTTGATCATATGTGATTAATAACAAAGGTTTATTTTAGATAAAAAAGATGGATGCTTATATTTATTGCAACGGACAAATAATTGAGACGGAACAAGGATGTAGTTATAGTATACAACCAGAAGCTGTTGTAATGCTTGGAGGTTGTACAACTTTGGGAACTCTTCAAAGGAAAATTCATCGAAAGTTGAAACTGACAAGTAACCAAGCGATAGAATCTATCATATACAGACATCTACAATATGTTGATAGATTTTGGCATGTGTCTTATCCGATAACTGATGATGAAGAATGGGAATACGTACTGTCATTGGTTAAGTTTCTACCTGACAATCAAATGATGGAGTTGTATGTGACCATATCTACAATGGAGATCCCATCGACATTGGAAGTTGGGTCATCACAATTTCACGAGACAATGTCATCTGTTCCTTTTAGAACACATCAAGAAGTTCCATCAACATTGGTACCATCATTTCCCTCGGCCACACTTTCAATAGATAGTCCCCCACATACTATAGATGCGTTGGTTGATAATTTTGAGGACGATGACAATTTAGAAGAAGAAGATGAAGAGGAAGCTGAAGATGAAGAGGAAGTGCATGCGGAAGAACAATCAGTGCCTACTCATGTGAGGTTTAACCGACCGTTGGACCACCCCCCACCATTGAGTTCATGGTCGACAGAAGGCATGAATCGCTTTCCAGAATTCAATTGGTCAGTTATTACTCCTACTTCAGAATTTCCAGGAATTATTGGAGGCACAGATCGAGTGGCAGATGAAGGTGTTCTGTATATTGGAAGAGAGTTTGACAGTAAATATGCAATGAAAAATGTGATAAAACAATATCACATTGACAGACATTACTCTTATGTTGTAGAAGAGTCGAAAAGATCTTATTATTTGATCTGTTGCGACAAATATGATTCGAACTGTCAAATGTGTATGCGAGCTATAATTGATAACACTTTTCACAGCTGGCGCATCACAAGATTTACTCCACACACATGTGTGAACCCAAGCTTGTCACAGGAACATTCTTCCTTAGATGTTGACTTTGTTTCAACAGTTATTTTTGAAATGATTAGAGCTTGTCAAGATGTTCCTGTTGTTCTTGTGATGGAGCGAATCAAACAACTTTTTGGGTATCAAATATCATATTGGAAGGCATGGGAAGCACGTCAAAAGGCTATTGTGAAGGTTTATGGTGATTGGGATGACTCTTATCGAGTTTTACCACAACTTCTGGAGCTTTTACGCCACAACAATCAAGTGATCTATCGGTTAAATACTATTGAATATGTTAACCAATACAACCAAGTTGACCAGTCAATGGTTGTTTTTGATAGATTGTTTTGGACATTTTTACCATGTGTGGCTGCTTTTAGGCATTGCAAGCAGTTTATACAAATAGATGGCACATTTTTGTATGGAAAGTATATAGGAACTTTATTGATTGCTGCCACACAAGATGGAAATAGAGCCCCTCTACCTTTGGCATTTGAAATTGTGGAGAAAGAGAACTTCTCGTCATGGAGTTGGTTTCTCGCATGTCTTCGTGAGTTTGTTACGGGCGAGGAAGGGATTTGCCTTATCTCAGATCTTCACCGTGCAATCAAAGAGGCAGTACAATCTGAGGGACTTTCATGGAGACCACCTTATGCTCATCATCGATACTGTATTCGACACATTTCTAGCAATTTACAAAAGAGATTCAAGAATGAGTCGATGAAGAAAGCAATCTTGAAAATTGGTATGAAAATCATTTTTTGTATTAACAAATCCTATCATAGTTATGATCATTATTTGTTCAGATTTTTTCTTGTATGATAGCATATGAGCCTCAACAATAAATAATGGAGGAGCGTCTTCAAGATATTCAAAGAGTTAATCCGGAAGTTTATGATTATATGATGCAAATTCCAAAACAGAAATGGTCGTTGGCATATGATGATGGGAGGAGATATGGTCATATGACTACCAACATCGTAGAATTCATAAATGGGGTTTTCAAGGGAGTTTGAAAATTACCAATCACAGGTAAATATGAATATTTAATTATATGTTGATCAGAAAAACATAATTATAATATACTATTAGTATAATGACTTAAATCTAAATTGTAGGTTTGGTACAAGAGACCTTCTATCGTAGTGTCAAGTATTTTCTGGAACGAGGAAAGCAAGCTGAAGAGGGCTTGAACAGAGGGATGCGTTATGGACACCATTTCCAACGCGATTTAGATACAGTTCTTCAAGAAGCTGCAACTTATCGTGTCATCGCATTTAATCATCCAGAGCAACGATTTGAGGTCGCTGAGCCCGGTGATGCTGTGGCTTGTAGCAATGGTCGGATCCGAATTGTTTTACTGGAGAAGCGTTACTGTGAATGTGGCAAGTTTCAAGCATTGAGATATCCTTTTGGCCATGTGATTGCAGCCTGTGGTTACGTACACGTATCTTGGGAGCAGTTTATTGATCCAGTTTATCGACTTGACAGTATCAACTCATGCTACAATACTCCCTGGATGCCAATCGGAGAATATCAGTGTAACACCCCGAGATTTTATGAAAAATATTGTTTTAATTTCATTAATGTCTTATGTTGTATTCTACACCAAGATTACCCTGCGCTATACGCAACACCGTATTAGCTTGCAGTATACGCAACACTATTCTTGGACCGTGTTACACATAATTTTGATAATAGTTATTCTACGCAACATTGAGTATATATATATATATATATATATATATATATTAAGTGTATAAATGAAATATGGTTGGATTCTGTTATACGAAACAACGAAGGATTCTTTCACAACACGCAACCCTGACTTGGCTTGCATTACACGCAATCGCGACCTTCCTCGATAGCATGTGTTGTACGCAATACCGGGTTTTAATAAACAATGTTATATTATTATAATATTGTCATAAACTAGCCGTTATGAATAGTATTAACTAAATTTTGAATTTTATAACATTATTATTCATCTTACACATTTCTATAACATGGTATAAGAACAAAATAAATTTTTCGGGTAAAATAAGTATTTTTCAAAAAATGCAGTTTTACCGCCTTTTGATGGCGCACCCACTTTAAATATAGTTTTTGACCTGTTTATATGTTAAATTTGAAAAAATAATATTCTTCTTTTGAATCAGGATATAAAAATTTACATTAGATAAAGTTTTGATATTTTTCTGGTAACTTTCACATTTTAATGAATAGTAAAAACACGCTATATTTTAATTAAAAACAACTCTTTTCATCGTAATATATTATGTGGTTAAATTATAATATTGAATGGTTTTAAAGTATAAATATAGTATATTTTTACCATTTAATATAATGTATGTCATTAGAATTGATTTTACCTTGAATTCGTAGGTTAAATCAATTCAATCTTTTGCAATGTTTTAAACAAAAACCCGTTTTTATTCGACAACGGGATTAATTTTAATTTAATTTCTGCAACTTCTGTGTTTTGAATTTTAAAAAATGGATTCCATATTTGGAATCAGTGGGTCCAAATTATGTTAATAGGATACTTTTTATTTTTGGTAATTATGAATAGTAACTACGGTAAATTTTATTTACCATAGTTAAAGGTAAATCGGGTAATTAAGGGTAAATATAATATTTTAAAATTACCCTAACAAATGTCAAAATCCTATTGGATGACTAAAAAACGACTCATATCACTTAAGGGTCGGATTAGATTAATTTAATTAAATTTTTTCAATGAAAATAATTTAATTATTATTAAAACCAAAGAATGTGACAACATGTCACTTTCTTAAATCTTATAAGTATAATAATTTTAATCTAGTGATAAACTTCATGAAACTTCAAACATGAATAGTCTCAAGAAATCTAATACAATTATCTACATCATAGGAATTTATTTAGAATTTTTAGGGATTAAATAATTATCATTTATTATGACAGAAAGATGATGCAGTAATTGTCTTATTAATGAAATATTGACATAATTGATGTTATAAATGCCCAAATAAATGTAATTTGAGACTTTTTATGACCTAAACTAATTTTCTAGGTTAATATTACATGTTATTGTTGATTTAAGTAACTTGGTTCGAACATATAATTCTGTTATGACTTTCACAAAAATCATATATCAAATAGTGTCAAAATTGACACAAAATAGTTTTTAAATCAAATATTATATTATTAATTGTTATTTTATTCCTAAAAATCTAAGGTTCGGCCAAATGACTTAGATAAGGATATATATATTAATAATAAACAATTTGGGGTTCGTTTGGCATGTTATAGTAAGTGTATTAACCATATAGTGTAAGAAAACAAAAAGACACGGTAAAAGTTAAATTATTCCACTTAGAGTTAAATCTAATTGATAAGGTTAAAATAATAACCTAAACTTGTCTAAATCCTATTGGTTGATAGGATTTTGACCCATACCCACTTTATCTTCGAAATAAGACCCTTTGGAACCATTATAAACCGATTTTGACTTTAATATAAAATAATATTTTGAGATATTCCTAAGGTGCCCCTCTCCTCCCTTATAAAAGGGAACCTCCTTCCCCTCCTCCTCACACCAATTTGAGCACTCAAGCTCGGAAAACCCCTGACATTTTCTCCTCTCCACTTCCCTAGAATAATCCTAGAGGTCCTGGTCTTCTTCAAAGACCAATCTTAGTTCCCTAAGTGGAGGATTCAAAGAGGCGTTTCAAATAAGAGGTAATATCCATTACCGATCTTTTCAATTTCTTTCTTCTTCAACTTCTTCTTATTTAGTTGTTTCATGATAAAGTAATAACATAAGTATTTCTTATATACTGATATGTTATTATAAATATGAAACAACTCTAATTCACCTTCTATCCATCCTACGGAAAAATGAAATCACCGCGCGTGCGTACGTACGGAATACCGTCTCCACGCTGTGGTGTAATCTATTTTCCGTCACCACCTTAATTGGATGGGTATAAAGGTGTAATGATTAACTATATATGATTTTTATAAAGTTATATTGATACTTAAATAGTATACATACACTTCAACACGATTCCACGACCATGGGAATGATATCATCGCTCGTGCGTACGTACGGACTACCGTCTCCACGACGCGATGAGATTCATTCTCAATGATTAACCATTCATGAATGATTATAAAGTATATATAATAAGTACTAATGAAATATATGACATAATAATGATACTGTAATTATTTATATGTATTTCATCTACTTAATTCCATTCAATTCAATAAGGAAATGAAAACAGCGTTCATGCGTACGTACGGACTACCGTCTCCATGAACGGTGTATTTCTTTCCATTTACTGATTTATTATATATGTATATTATTAATATATATATATAAATCATGTTTTATATTCTGGAATTAAGTAATCACAATCTAAGTAATCATATGAATAATTACAAGTTAAAAACACGAACGACAAATGAGACGATTTTACCCAAAACGCTACTTTAACATGAATTTACAAAAGAACGGGTAATATAAAGTCATAAGTGGACCATATATGATATAATAACAATGAATATGATTCTGGAATAAGTCAATAACATGATTTAAATCATTATACAGGAGTTTCGGACACTTACAAAGCAAGTCGGACCTAAGGTAAGGGAAATATCACAATCTCATTTTTATCCGAGATTGTTTATTCGTAAGTATTTACTGGGGTGTATTTTATCATCCACATCCATATTTCCTCAATATGTAATATTATTTCCATCCACCTACAATTGTTTAAATCCAATTTTACCCTTCGGTGAGTTTTTAGTAAAAGATATAAAAGGAATCTTTTGTCGTTTTTCGTACGAGGTACTTTTTTGACTTTTCCGACAAAATTACGAGAAGAATGTTGTTTTTAGATTATACGGCATGAATGGATTTTTAAAACATTATTTCCAAGAAGCTTCCTTTAAAAGTTTTCAAGTTTATTTTTAATCAACTTTTTTTAGTTTTAAATTGTAAGACATGTTAAGAAAGGAAAATGTTTTTGAAGTAGAAAGGATATTTTCCTCAAGAATGGATTTCAAGTGTTTTATCAAAATTATTTTCCATCTAAGATAATAAAGGGTTCTGTTTCTATCCCTATTATTACATGGATTTGATTATGTTGTGATGGAAATATTTTTATGAATTGCTTTATCTTATATGAATTGTTTTATGATGTCATGTTGTTTAAGAATCCCATTTTTATTACATGGGTTATGCAATGATGTATGATTTATGATTTTGTGGCACACATAAGAATGGTATCATTATGAGATGGGTGGGACCTATATCTCCCTACAATGCATTGGGTAAAGATTTTATATCTCATGAGATAGACAGGGCTGGAACGGTAGGTTATACCGGTTCAGTGAAACAGGACTGAAACGAGGGTTACTCGATTCAGAAAGGGACTTTGTCCACTAAGATAGTCTTGGAAATGAGTCTTGACTAACAAGAAATGATTCTCTATGATTATGTGTAAATGCCACAAAGTTTCATGTTTTAAGTTATGATTATTGTGATTACATTTCACAGCCATGATTTACCCCATGTTATGAAATTATGATCTCTTTTGCAGGTTAAGATTTCCAAAAGTTATGTGCTTATGTATATGATCTGATTGATATTTCTTTTGTTTACCCTTACTAAGAATTTGAGCTCACCCTTATATGTTTTCTTTTCCCCAGGATATAAAAAAGGGTTTTAGGTATAAAAAAAGGGAAGATCTTTATGGGAGATATTGAAGATCTTTCACCACGATTAGAAGATTATGTTCCGAGTTTCCAAAGACACTAAACTATTACGATCCTTGTGTGTGTGTTTTTGTTATGTACCAAGTATTCCGCAAATGTAATGTAATGTCAATGTACGTCAGGATACGGGTCGTTACAGTTGGTATCAGAGGAAAGGTTTAGTCAACCTTTGGAAACTAGGATGTGAGAACGTTAGTGAGATCCCTAGAGATATTTCTAAGGTATGTCTAGGGATGTCCCTAAGGATAAGTATACATTTAGGATATAGTCCTAGAACTACGGTAACGATCTTAGAATTTAACCTAAGATGTTAGATATTGAGGGTACTCCCCATTTACTATGTTGTTTTCTCTAGCATGATTTTTGCCTCTCAACGAATTCTTTTTGTGTTTTAGTTAATGGAGGGAACCAGACGGAATTCGGTTAACATTGAATCCAATGGACAAATTGGTGACTATAAGCAACAAAATTATGTAATGCCTAGAGAGAAAGATATTGTGATTATGACGAATCAGTCATCGCGATATATGATTAACAAGGTGAAATTTAGTGGTATACCTAATTCATCAAAGAAGAGGAAGATAGACTATTATGCATGTTCGCATGTTGAGCAGCATAAAGAAAGGAAGATTGAGATTTCTAAAGAAGGGAAGAAGAACCTTGAAGAATACCTCAAATGGAGGGACCGATGTTATTTGTGTGGAGATAAGGGTCATAGAGTGACAGACTGTTATGGAGTTCAACGTATTATTTGTGGAGAACATGGGCATTACCCAACTCAATGCCCTGACCTAAAAAGTTACTTCTAAATCATGGAAGGACTTATTCCAGGACAATAATTGAAGAGGATGGATTGAAGTGTTTATGTATTGGTATTCAAGAATAATGTTGTTGAGGTACTTTTATTGTTTATTATAATATTTTTGTATTATTGTGGTTTTCAATAATTTTAAGGTACCGGTAACCATGAAAAGTGATTCAAATATTTTGGAAAGAAGATGATATGCGCATAATGAAGGGATAAGGAGAAAATGAAATGTTTGACAGTATTCATGAGCTCATGATCGATATAAGGACTAAGTGATATCATGGTTTGAGTATATAGAATTTTGAGGATTTTGGTATGTGGAAAGTGTTAAATTTTAACTGCATTCATGTTTTCACTAAGTTATTCAAGAGAATACATGATTAATGACTTTGAATGTTTGGAATGTGACCAAAAAAACATATCTTATGATATATGGGGATTGACGATGGTGTTAAATCTCTGGTAATCGTTTTCACTATGTTATGAGACTGGACTGCAGTATTATGGATAAGCCTAAAGATTGGAATGGATTATGTTGGACATAAGTTAGTATTGTTTAAGGATAGAAGTTTTCTCGATATTATTGATGGGATGTTATAGTAATATAGTTTTAGAAAAAGGACAACCTGCAGGACGGGCGACAACCCATCGCGTCGGACAAGGATGTGGGAATCGAACCCACAACCGAAGTGTGACTGGCCTTTATCGCCTACCACTGGCCTACAGGAAGTCCCTGTTTAGTAGAAACTAGTTTTATTAAGCAGTATGATATATGAAGTATAAGTCCATTTTAGAAACCATATGTGATTAATATCACTATAGACCGACTTATGTATATAATTTTTGCTAACCTTTTGTTTGAGACAGATGGAATGACCCGTCATTCTATCACATGATCTGCTAACACTTCACGAATAACAAATTCAACATCATTTATTTAAGAGATGAAGTGGAAATTGTTCAAGGCATGAACAACAGTGAGATTGTACCAAAATAAAGAAATTATTTATTCTAATTCAAATTTTCAACTTTAGGGAAATGATCTTGAAAACCAAAAATGTTGTCCTAGTGATCTTATATCTGATGAATCAGATGGTACCTTAGATCGTCACAAATTTATGGCTTTGTGATTGCTGGCTTTTCCATAGCCATGTTCTCTACCACTCTCCATCAGAACATGATAGTTAGATTTCTCTTCCATATCCATATTTTCACCTATCTGGAAACCCAATGATTAGTTTATTTGGGTAACCGTTACGTTTCATACTTTTTTTTAAAGATAAGTTTTGGTATTCCTTTTTATGATGTGGGTTTCTATCAAAGAAACTTTCAAATAGTAAACCATTTATAACCCCGACGAATTTCGAGGGCGAAATTCATTTTAAGGGGGGTAGAATGTAACACCCTGAGATTTTATGAAAAATATTATTTTAATTTCATTAATTTCTTATGTTGTATTATACACCAAGATTACCCTGCGCTATACGCAACACCGTATTAGCTTGCAGTATACGCAACACTATTCTTGGACTGTGTTACACATAATTTTGATAATAGTTATTCTACGCAACATTGAGTATATATATATATATATATATATATTAAGTGTATAAATGAAATATGGTTGGATTATGTTATACGAAACAACGAAGGATTCTTTCACAACACGCAACCCTGACTTGGCTTGCATTACACGCAATCGCGACCTTCCTCGATAGCGTGTGTTGTACGCAATACCGGGTTTTAATAAACAATGTTATATTATTATAATATTGTCATGAACTAGCCGTTATGAATAGTATTAACTAAATTTTGAATTTTATAACATTATTATTCATCTTACACATTTCTAGAACATGGTATAAGAACAAAATAAATTTTTCGGGTAAAATAAGTATTTTTAAAAAAATGCAGTTTTACCGCCTTTTGATGGCACACCCACTTTAAATATAGTTTTTGACATGTTTATATGTTCAATTTGACAAAATAATTTTATTCTTTTGAATCAGGATATAAAAATTTACATTAGATAAAGTTTTGATATTTTTCTGGTAACTTTCACATTTTAATGAATAGTAAAAACACGCTATATTTTAATTAAAAACAACTTTTTTCATCGTAATATCTTATGTGGTTAAATTATAATATTGAATGGTTTTAAAGTATAAACAGAATATATTTTTACCATTTAATATAATGTATGTCATTAGCATTGATTTTACCTTGAATTCGTAGGTTAAATCAATTCAATCTTTTGCAATGTTTTAAACAAAAACCCGTTTTTATTCGACAACAGGATTAATTTTAATTTAATTTCTGCAACTTCTGTGTTCTGAATTTTAAAAAATGGATTCAATATTTGGAATCAGTGGGTCCAAATTATGTTAATAGGATACTTTTTATTTTTGGGAATTATGAATAGTAACTACGGTAAATTTTATTTACCATAGTTAAAGGTAAATCGGGTAATTAAGGGTAAATATAATATTTTAAAATTACCCTAACAAATGTCAAAATCCTATTGGATGACTAAAAAACTACCCATATCACCTAAGGGTCGGATTAGATTAATTTAATTAAATTTTGTCAATGAAAATAATTTAATTATTATTAAAACCAAAGAATGTGACAACATGTCACTTTCTTAAATCTTATAAGTATAATAATTTTAATCTAGTGATAAACTTCATGAAACTTCAAACATGAATAGTCTCCAGAAAGATAATACAATTATCTACATCATAGGAATTTATTTAGAATTTTTAGGGATTAAATAATTATCATTTATTATGACAGAAAGATGATGCAGTAATTGTCTTATTAATGAAATATTGACATAATTGATGTTATAAATGCCCAAATAAATGTAATTTGAGACTTTTTATGACCTAAACTAATTTTATAGGTTAATATGACATGTTATTGTTGATTTAAGTAACTTGGTTTGAACATATAATTCTGTTATGACTTTCACAAAAATCATATATCAAATAGTGTCAAAATTGACACAAAATAGTTTTTAAATCAAATATTATATTATTAATTGTTATTTTATTCCTAAAAATCTAAGGTTCGGCCAAATGACTTAGATAAGGATATATATATTAATAATAAAAAAAATTGGGTTCGTTTGGCATGTTATAGTAAGTGTATTAACCATATAGTGTAAGAAAACAAAAAGACACGGTAAAAGTTAAATTATTTAACTTAGAGTTAAATCTAATTGATAAGGTTAAAATAATAACCTAAACTTGTCTAAATCCTATTGGTTGATAGGATTTCGACCCATCCCCACTTTATCTTCGAAATAAGACCCTTTGGAATTATTATAAACCGATTTTGACTTTAATATAAAATAATATTTTGAGATATTCCTAAGGTGCCCCTCTCCTCCCTTATAAAAGGGAACCTCCTTCCCCTCCTCCTCACACCAATTGGAGCACTCAAGCTCGGCCAACCCCTGCCATTTTCTCCTCTCCACTTCCCTAGAATAATCCTAGAGGTCCTGGTCTTCTTCAAAGACCAATCTTAGTTCCCTAAGTGGAGGATTCAAAGAGGCGTTTCAAAGAAGAGGTAATATCCATTACCGATCTTTTCAATTTCTTTCTTCTTCAACTTCTTCTTATTTAGTTGTTTCATGATAAAGTAATAACATAATTATTTCTTATATACTGATATGTTATTATAAATATGAAACAACTCTAATTCACCTTCTATCCATCCTACGGAAAAATGAAATCACCGCGCGTGCGTACGTACGGAATACCGTCTCCACGCCGTGGTGTAATCTATTTTCAGTCACCACCTTAATTGGATGGGTATAAAGGTGTAATGATTAACTATATATGATTTTTATAAAGTTATATTGATACTTAAATAGTATACATACACTTCAACACGATTCCATAACCATGGGAATGATATCATCGCTCGTGCGTACGTACGGACTACCGTCTCCACGACGCGATGAGATTCATTCTCAATGATTAACCATTCATGAATGATTATAAAGTATATATAATAAGTACTAATGAAATATATGACATAATAATAATACTGTAATTATTTATATGTATTTCATCTACTTAATTCCATTCAATTCAATAAGGAAACGAAAACAGCGTTCATGCGTACGTACGGACTACCGTCTCCATGAACGGTGTATTTCTTTCCATTTACTGATTTATTATATATGTATATTCTTAATATATATATATAAATCATGTTTTATATTCTGGAATTAAGTAATCACGATATAAGTAATCATATGAATAATTACAAGTTAAAAACACGAACGACAAATGAGACGATTTTACCCAAAACGCTACTTTAACATGAATTTACAAAAGAACGGGTAATATAAAGTCATAAGTGGACCATATATGATATAATAACAATGAATATGATTCTGGAATAAGTCAATAACATGATTTAAATCATTATACAGGAGTTTCGGACACTTACAAAGCAAGTCGGACCTAAGGTAAGGGAAATATCACAATCTCATTTTTATCCGAGATTGTTTATTCGTAAGTATTTACTGGGGTGTATTTTATCATCCACATACATATTTCCTCAATATGTAATATTATTTCCATCCACCTACAATTGTTTAAATCCAATTTTACCCTTCGGTGAGTTTTTAGTAAAAGATATAAAAGGAATCTTTTGTCGTTTTTCGTACGAGGTACTTTTTTGACTTTTCCGACAAAAGTACGAGAAGAATGTTGTTTTTAACTTATACGGCATGAATGGATTTTTAAAACATTATTTCCAAGAAGCTTACTTTACAAGTTTTCAAGTTTATTTTTAATCAACTTCTTTTAGTTTTAAATTGTAAGACATGTTAAGAAAGGAAAATGTTTTTGAAGTAGAAAGGATATTTTCCTCAAGAATGGATTTCAAGTGTTTTATCAAAATTATTTTCCATCTAAGATAATAAAAGGTTCTGTTTCTATCCCTATTATTACATGGATTTGATTATGTTGTGATGGAAATATTTTTATGAATTGCTTTATCTTATATGAATTGTTTTATGATGTCATGTTGTTTAAGAATCCCATTTTTATTACATGGGTTATGCAATGATGTATGATTTATGATTTTGTGGCAAACATAAGAATGGTATCATTATGAGATGGGTGGGACCTATATCTCCCTCCAATGCATTGGGTAAAGATTTTATATCTCATGAGATAGACAGGGCTGGAACGGTAGGTTATACCGGTTCAGTGAAACAGGACTGAAACGAGGGTTACTCGATTCAGAAAGGGACTTTGTCCACTAATATAGTCTTGGCAATGAGTCTTGACTAACTAGAAATGATTCTCTATGATTATGTTTGAATGAAACAAAGTTTCATGTTTTAAGTTATGATTATTGTGATTACATTTCACAGCCATGATTTACCCCATGTTATGAAATTATGATCTCTTTTGCAGGTTAAGATTTCCAAAAGTTATGTTCTTATGTATATGATCTGATTGATATTTCTTTTGTTTACCCTTACTGAGAATTTGAGCTCACCCTTATATGTTTTCTTTTCCCCAAGATATAAAAAAGGTTTTTAGGTAAAAAAAAGGGAAGATCTTTATGGGAGATATTGAAGATCTTTCACCACGATTAGAAGATTATGTTCTGAGTTTCCAAAGACACTAAACTATTACGATCCTTGTGTGTGTGTTTTTGTTATGTACCAAGTATTCCGCAAATGTAATGTAATGTCAATGTACGTCAGGATACGGGTCGTTACAGTTGGTATCAGAGGAAAGGTTTAGTCAACCTTTGGAAACTAGGATGTGAGAACGTTAGTGAGATCCCTAGAGATATTTCTAAGGTATGTCTAGGGATGTCCCTAAGGATAAGTATACATATAGGATATAGTCCTAGAACTACGGTAATGATCTTAGAATTTAACCTAAGATGTTTGATATTGAGGGTACTCCCCCTTTACTATGTTGTTTTCTCAAGCATGATTTTTGCCTCTCAACGAATTCTTTTTGTGTTTTAGTTAATGGAGGGAACCAGACGGAATTCGGTTAACATTGAATCCAATGGACAAATTGGTGACTATAAGCAACAAAATTATGTAATGCCTAGAGAGAAAGATATTGTGATTATGACGAATCAGTCATCGCGATATATGATTAACAAGGTGAAATTTAGTGGTATACCTAATTCATCAAAGAAGAGGAAGATAGACTATTATGCATGTTCGCATGTTGAGCAGCATAAAGAAAGGAAGATTGAGATTTCTAAAGAAGGGAAGAAGGACCTTGAAGAATACCTCAAATGGAGGGACCGATGTTATTTGTGTGGAGATAAGGGTCATAGAGTGACAGACTGTTATGGAGTTCAACGTATTATTTGTGGAGAACATGGGCATTACCCAACTCAATGCCCTGACCTAAAAAGTTACTTCTAAATCATGGAAGGACTTATTCCAGGACAATAATTGAAGAGGATGGATTGAAGTGTTTATGTATTGGTATTCAAGAATAATGTTGTTGAGGTACTTTTATTGTTTATTATAATATTTTTGTATTATTGTGGTTTTCAATAATTTTAAGGTACCGATAACCATGAAAAGTGATTCAAATATTTTGGAAAGAAGATGATATGCGCATAATGAAGGGATAAGGAGAAAATGAAATGTTTGACAGTATTCATGAGCTCATGATTGATATAAGGACTAAGTGATATCATGGTTTGAGTATATAGAATTTTGAGGATTTTGGTATGTGGAAAGTGTTAAATTTTAACTGCATTCATGTTTTCACTAAGTTATTCAAGAGAATACATGATTAAGGACTTTGAATGTTTGGAATGTGACCAACAAAACATATCTTATGATATATGGGGATCGACGATGGTGTTAAATCTCTGTTAATCGTTTTCACTATGTTATGAGAGTGGACTACAGTATTATGGATAAGCCTAAAGATTGGAATGGATTATGTTGGACATAAGTTAGTATTGTTTAAGGATAGAAGTTTTCTCGATATTATTGATGGGATGTTATAGTAATATAGTTTTAGAAAAAGGACAACCTGCAGGATGGGCGACAACCCATCGCGTCGGACAAGGATGTGGGAATCGAACCCACAACCGAAGTGTGACTGGCCTTTATCGCCTACCACTGGCCTACAGGAAGTCCCTGTTTAGTAGAAACTGGTTTTATTAAGCAGTATGATATATGAAGTATAAGTCCATTTTAGGAACCATATGTAATTAATCTCACTATAGACCGACTTATGTATATAATTTTTGCTAACCTTTTGTTTGAGACAGATGGAATGACCCGTCATTCTATCACATGATCTGCTAACACTTCACGAATAACAAATTCAACATCATTTATTTAAGAGATGAAGTGGAAATTGTTCAAGGCATGAACAACAGTGAGATTGTACCAAAATAAAGAAAGTATTTATTCTAATTCAAATTTTCAACTTTAGGGAAATGATCTTGAAAACCAAAAATGTTGTCCTAGTGATCTTATATCTGATGAATCAGATGGTACCTTAGATCGTCACAAATTTATAGCTTTGTGATTGTTGGCTTTTCCATAGCCATGTTCTCTACCACTCTCCATCAGAACATGATAGTTAGATTTCTCTTCCATATCTATATTTTCACCTATGTGGAAACCCAATGATTAGTTTATTTCGGTAACCGTTACGTTTCATACTTTTGTTTTTAAAGATAAGTTTTGGTATTCCTTTTTACGATGTGGGTTTCTATCAAAGAAACTTTCCAATAGTAAACCATTTATAACCCCGACGAATTTCGAGGGAGAAATTCATTTTAAGGGGGGTAGAATGTAACACCCCGAGATTTTATGAAAAATATTATTTTAATTTCATTAATGTCTTATGTTGTATTCTACACCAAGATTACCCTGCGCTATACGCAACACCGTATTAGCTTGCAGTATACGCAACACTATTCTTGGACCGTGTTACACATAATTTTGATAATAGTTATTCTACGCAACATTGAGTATATATATATATATATATATTAAGTGTATAAATGAAATATGGTTGGATTCTGTTATACGAAACAACGAAGGATTCTTTCACAACACGCAACCTTGACTTGGCTTGAATTACACGCAATCGCGACCTTCCTCGATAGCGTGTGTTGTACGCAATACCGGGTTTTAATAAACAATGTTATATTATTATAATATTGTCATGAACTAGCCGTTATGAATAGTATTAACTAAATTTTGAATTTTATAACATTATTATTCATCTTACACATTTCTAGAACATGGTATAAGAACAAAATAAATTTTTCGGGTAAAATAAGTATTTTTCAAAAAATGCAGTTTTACCGCCTTTTGATGGCGCACCCACTTTAAATATAGTTTTTGACATGTTTATATGTTCAATTTGACAAAATAATATTCTTATTTTGAATCAGGATATAAAAATTTACATTAGATAAAGTTTTGATATTTTTCTGGTAACTTTCACATTTTAATGAATAGTAAAAACACGCTATATTTTAATTAAAAACAACTTTTTTCATCGTAATATATTATGTGGTTAAATTATAATATTTAATGGTTTTAAAGTATAAATAGAATATATTTTTATAATTTAATATAATGTATGTCATTAGCATTGATTTTACCTTGAATTCGTAGGTTAAATCAATTCAATCTTTTGCAATGTTTTAAACAAAAACCCGTTTTTATTCGACAACGGGATTAATTTTAATTTAATTTCTACAACTTCTGTGTTTTGAATTTTAAAAAATGGATTCCATATTTGGAATCAGTGGGTCCAAATTATGTTAATAGGATACTTTTTATTTTTGGGAATTATGAATAGTAACTACGGTAAATTTTATTTACCATAATTAAAGGTAAATCGGGTAATTAAGGGTAAATATAATATTTTAAAATTACCCTAACAAATTTCAAAATCCTATTGGATGACTAAAAAACGACCCATATCACCTAAGGGTCGGATTAGATTAATTTAATTAAATTTTGTCAATGAAAATAATTTAATTATTATTAAAACCAAAGAATGTGACAACATGTCACTTTCTTAAATCTTATAAGTATAATAATTTTAATCTAGTGATAAACTTCATGAAACTTCAAACATGAATAGTATCCAGAAAGCTAATAAAATTATCTACATCATAGGAATTTATTTAGAATTTTTAGGGATTAAATAATTATCATTTATTATGACAGAAAGATGATGCAGTAATTGTCTTATTAATGAAATATTGACATAATTGATGTTATAAATGCCCAAATAAATGTAATTTGAGACTTTTTATGACCTAAACTAATTTTCTAGGTTAATATTACATGTTATTGTTGATTTAAGTAACTTGGTTCGAACATATAATTCTGTTATGACTTTCACAAAAATCATATATCAAATAGTGTCAAAATTGACACAAAATAGTTTTTAAATAAAATATTATATTATTAATTGTTATTTTATTCCTAAAAATCTAAGGTTTCGGCCAAATGACTTAGATAAGGATATATATATTAATAATAAACAATTTGGGGTTCGTTTGGCATGTTATAGTAAGTGTATTAACCATATAGTGTAAGAAAACAAAAAGACACGGTAAAAGTTAAATTATTCAACTTAGAGTTAAATCTAATTGATAAGGTTAAAATAATAACCTAAACTTGTCTAAATCCTATTGGTTGATAGGATTTATACCCATCCCCACTTTAGCTTCTAAATAAGACCCTTTGGAACCATTATAAACCGATTTTGACTTTAATATAAAATAATATTTTGAGATATTCCTAAGGTGCCCCTCTCCTCCCTTATAAAAGGGCACCTCCTTCCCCTCCTCCTCACACCAATTTGAGCACTCAAGCTCGGCCAACCCCTGCCATTTTCTCCTCTCCACTTCCCTAGAATAATCCTAGAGGTCCTGGTCTTCTTCAAAGACCAATATTAGTTCCCTAAGTGGAGGATTCAAAGAGGCGTTTCAAAGAAGAGGTAATATCCATTACCGATCTTTTCAATTTCTTTCTTCTTCAACTTCTTCTTATTTAGTTGTTTCATGATAAAGTAATAACATCAGTATTTCTTATATAATGATATGTTATTATAAATATGAAACAACTCTAATTCACCTTCTATCCATCCTACGGAAAAATGAAATCACCGCGCGTGCGTACGTACGGAATACCGTCTCCACGCCGTGGTGTAATCTATTTTCCGTCACCACCTTAATTGGATGGGTGTAAAGGTGTAATGATTAACTATATATGATTTTTATAAAGTGATATTGATACTGAAATAGTATACATACACTTCAACACGATTCCACGACCATGGGAATGATATCATCGCTCGTGCGTACGTACGGACTACCGTCTCCACGACGCGATGAGATTCATTCTCAATGATTAACCATTCATGAATGATTATAAAGTATATATAATAAGTACTAATGAAATATATGACATAATAATGATACTGGAATTATTTATATGTATTTCATCTACTTAATTCCATTCAATTCAATAAGGAAACTAAAACAGCGTTCATGCGTACGTACAGACTACCGTCTCCATGAACGGTGTATTTCTTTCCATTTACTGATTTATTATATATGTATATTCTGAATATATATATATAAATCATGTTTTATATTCTGGAATTAAGTAATCACGATCAAAGTAATCATATGAATAATTACAAGTTAAAAACACGAACGACAAATGAGACGATTTTACCCAAAACGCTACTTTAACATGAATTTACAAAAGAACAGGTAATATAAAGTCATAAGTGGACCATATATGATATAATAACAATGAATATGATTCTGGAATAAGTCAATAACATGATTTAAATCATTATACATGAGTTTCGGACACTTACAAAGCAAGTCGGACCTAAGGTAAGGGAAATATCACAATCTCATTTTTATCCGAGATTGTTTATTCGTAAGTATTTACTGGGGTGTATTTTATCATCCACATCCATATTTCCTCAATATTTAATATTATTTCCATCCACCTACAATTTTTTAAATCCAATTTTACCCTTCGGTGAGTTTTTAGTAAAAGATATGAAAGGAATCTTTTGTCGTTTTTCGTACGAGGTACTTTTTTGACTTTTCCGACAAAAGTACGAGAAGAATGTTGTTTTTAACTTATACGGCATGAATGGATTTTTAAAACATTATTTCCAAGAAGCTTCCTTTACAAGTTTCCAAGTTTATTTTTAATCAACTTCTTTTAGTTTTAAATTGTAAGACATGTTAAGAAAGGAAAATGTTTTTGAAGTAGAAAGGATATTTTCCTCAAGAACGGATTTCAAGTGTTTTATCAAAATTATTTTCCATCTAAGATAATAAAGGGTTCTGTTTCTATCCCTACTATTACATGGATTTGATTATGTTGTGATGGAAATATTTTTATGAATTGCTTTATCTTATATGAATTGTTTTATGATGTCATGTTGTTTAAGAATTCCATTTTTATTACATGGGTTATGCAATGATGTATGATTTATGATTTTGTGGCACACATAAGAATGGTATCATTATGAGATGGGTGGGACCTATATCTCCCTCCAATGCATTGGGTAAAGATTTTATATCTCATGAGATAGACAGGGCTGGAACGGTAGGTTATACCGGTTCAGTGAAACTGGACTGAAACGAGGGTTACTCGATTCAGAAAGGGACTTTTTCCACTAAGATAGTCTTGGCAATGAGTCTTGACTAACTAGAAATGATTCTCTATGATTATGTGTGAATGCCACAAAGTTTCATGTTTTAAGTTATGATTATTGTGATTACATTTCACAGCCATGATTTACTCCATGTTATGAAATTATGATCTCTTTTGCAGGTTAAGATTTCCAAAAGTTATGTGCTTATGTATATGATCTGATTGATATTTCTTTTGTTTACCCTTACTGAGAATTTGAGCTCACCCTTATATGTTTTCTTTTCCCCAGGATATAAAAAAGGGTTTTAGGTAAAAAAAAGGGAAGATCTTTATGGGAGATATTGAAGATCTTTCACCACGATTAGAAGATTATGTTCCGAGTTTCCAAAGACACTAAACTATTACGATCCTTGTGTGTGTGTTTTTGTTATGTACCAAGTATTCCGCAAATGTAATGTAATGTCAATGTACATCAGGATACGGGTCGTTACAATCAGAATTTTCAGCTCTCTGATGACACACCCACGCTTCTACCGAACATCAGTAGACTTTGACATAAAGGGAGGCCAAAGTCAACTCGTATTCGGAATGAGATAGATTGGCCTACTGAACAGGCACCTGGATGAAGGTGCAACATATCCCGCCAGGAGGGTCATACGAAGACGCGTTGCCCTAGATACATAGGGCAATCATCTAATGGTTAAAATGATTTTTGTACTCCATCAGTTACTGTAGACATATTGTACATGTAATCAATATTTTTCCATCGATGAGTTTTGAAAGCATTCATAGTGAATATATCATCATCATTTAAATAAGTGGTTGTTGTTTTAGAAAAATAACAAGAAATTTTAAAATATATAAAATATAAGATCGAGAATTTAACAAAATCTGAGAATTATCTAGAGTGAATAATAGTGAAGAATAAATTGAGGATATAACAGAATATGAGACTACTAGCCCAGAAAATGAAAAATAAAGATATTCAAACATTATGCCCCTCTCATCCGTTTCTTTATAATTGTTAAATAGAATGATGAACATAAATAATTGATATTCTTGAAAATTATTAAAACATTATGCCCCTCATTTTCAACCATGAGAATGGTTTTTCTCCAAAAAAACATTGATTCATTCTGCAACATTGGCATTTCCCCTCTTTAGTCGACCCAGTGAAGAACCAACTGTCATATATTCATTCGGAGGTCGTGAATATGTGATAGTTGGTTTTTTACTGGGTCGACTAAAGCTATGATGCAGAAGGAGGATGTTATTTCATGTCAACCATACATGGATCAAAGGTTTTTTCATATTACTTCTAAATGATGTTGACTGAGCATATTGAGTTGGAGAATCAATCCAAAACTTTATATGTTGAACATATCATTAATTCCTTTAATAATTTTGGTCAATTATTGTGACGTCGACATCTTTCAAAATCCAATGTCATCGTTGAATTTTGAAATCATCCAAAGTGAATATATCATCAACTTTATATGTTGAACATATCACAAATTCCTTTATATATTGAACATATCCTAAATTACTTACACACTTATTTCATACATTACATGATAAATTTCATACCTTAAATGATAAATGTGATGACTAACATGAAATTAATGTTTTACTATTTGTACAATCAGATGGATCAGCCACTATTATCTGGTCAGGAGACGCATGTGTCGCGTCTTGTGTTGGCGCGAAGACCTGTTCGACAGCTTGCTGTTCGGAGAGCACATCATTTTCATCACGATGTGCCCCCGGCAGCTATTTCTCCATACCTTAGACGTGCGGGATTTTATGGAGTCACTATGTGTGACTTCAAGACTATTGATCATCATTTGATTGCAGAATTGGTTGAGAGATGGCGGCCAGAGACACACACTTTTCATCTTCCAGAGGGGGAGATGACCATTACTTTAGAGGACGTCATCTACATGCTTGGTTTTCCCATCCATGGATAGGCAGTTACGGGTGCCACTAGTGGCAACTGGGCTGTCGTCATACAGCGACTATTAGGCGTTGATGTCGTTGGCGTACGAGGTGTCCTCGTGGGTTCGCGATTGCGCATGACATGGCTTGATGAGCATTTCGCTGTCATTCCTGATGACGCAGACGAGGAGATGCTCATTAAGCATACACGTGCATATATTTTGCGACTACTCGTAGGCATGTTATGCGTCGACTACTCCACCCTTTTGGTACACATGATGTACCTCCCACTACTTGAGGATCTTGATCATACAGCTACATACAGTTGGGGATCTTCTATATTAGCACATCTGTACAGATCCCTTTGTACCAGTTGTCAGGCAGATGCACATCAGATTGCTGGTTGTATGGCTTTAGTACAGATGTGGGCCTGGGAGCGTTTTCCGCGCATCGCTCCTCGAACTATCGCACCTCTTGCAGCAAATCTATTTCAGGATTGTCCTCGTGGATGATGGTATGTTTACTTCATTACATTCAGTTATTTAGTACTTCTGTTTTTTTTTATCAACTTATAGTGTATTACTATTTTGTATCCAGGTGGAGTCAGTCTCAGAAGCATGCACACACACTGAGACATAGTGTGCACAGCTTTCGACAGATATTCGATGCATTAGTGCCAACTGATGTAAGTCAAACAGTACTTTTTTATATTTCGTTATCACTATTTTAAGTTCTTACAATGTAATCTTACCAACATTATCTTGCTAATATGTCACTTACTTTTTGAGTTTACATTTCAGGTTTCGTGGACTCCATATACAGGTTATGTCTATGCATCACTTCCACCATACTGCACAGCTATGATTGGAGATCGTGCTGCAGTGGTGCCACTCATCCACTTCCATATCATTGAGTGGCACTAGCCCGATCGGGTCATGCGCCAGTTCGGTTATATACAGCATATCCCGATGGCACCAGGATAGCTAGAGGGGTTGCATTCGATTGTACTTACAGGTAGACAGTCGACGAACTGGCGGCAGTTTCATGCATCTCATATTGAGCTATGGGACGCGCGTGCCCGATATGGTATTTCTCGATATGGATATCCCACAGCACAGTATCAGTTATCTGCCCAGGGGGATTATGCAGATTGGTATCGACGTCATACCATCATGCATCTTACACGTCAGGGGATTGGCATTCAGCAGATGGTAAACTTATTAAGATATATTATATTTTTTTAACTCTTTTATGGTATTAATTTGAATGTCATTTCATTTTCAGACAGACAGCATTGATCATCTTGCACATATCACACATCCTCAGGAGGAGGCATATATTAGACATGATGTAGTTCATCGAGATGTGTTGGCTCTCTACGACCATATCCGGATGATACGAGACAGTTTTTATGACGAGGAGCCACAGGTATATCCTGATCCATATCCTCCAGCTGGAGCTCCTGAGGGTGGGAGTGATGATGTGTCTGCTATGCCTGCTGATGACGATGTACCGCCACCACCGCCGCCAGCTGAGAGACGGAGACGAGGACCTCGAGAGGGGCAGAGGCGGCGAGATAGACATCCGAGAGCACCTCCTGCAGATGTGGCAGCACCACATAGAGATGATCATGCCCAACTTATTGATGAGGTTGCATAGCAGGGAGACGTTTATAGACCACATCTATCATCTCCGATGACTACTATGGACTACGAGCTGGATCAGGTGACACAGCTTGTGGCAGCCCCCTCTCCTCCCGGCGAGGACTTCTTCAGTATGCCATTTCTACCATTTTTAGGAGCCTCAGGACCATATGGCTCGACGCATGATTATGGGCAGTCATCCACGTATGATTTTGGGCAGTCATCCATGCATGATTTTGGTCATCCCTCTAAACAGCATCATGAGGAGGAACCGGATGCACCAGTAGCCGAGTATCCTGTTGATAGGACACTGGAGCGACACGTACGCCGAACACGGGGAGGACGTGAGATTCAGACGCCACGTTGTGGTACCGGGGGGCATCGACATTGATTTATTCATATGCCATGATATATATGTTAAAAACCCTCTTTATTTAGAGAAATGAAAGTTATTTAGACATATAATTAGAAAATAAAATAGATAGTATATACAAAATAATATAAATGAAACTTTTAACATTGATTAAACGTATAAGAAATACTCGAAAACAACATAAAACATGGATTAAAAATATAATAAATAGTTGAAAACAAAAGGATTTTCCAAAAAAATTGTTAGTGAAAAGTAATCTATAAGCTTTCAAAACCGCCTACTTGAAACTTAAAAATGGTTCAAGTACGTGACTTTGAAAGACTATAAAATATATACTATGAAAAAAATAAAAAACAGAAACTTTAAACATATAACAAATAGTTAAAAAAAAGGAATTTCATAAAAAACGTCGACGAGAACTATTTTTTAGGAAATCAGACACTTATTTGAAACTTAAAAATGTTTCAAATACTTGTCTTTGAAAGACTATAATAGATAAACTATAACACTGATATATATTAGACATTAGTCATTGATTAAACATATAATAAATATTTGAAAACATAATGAATTTAATGAAAAATTTTGAGAAAAAATAATTTATAAGATTTCAATTTGAAAGACTATAAAACATAAACTATTACACGGATATAACTGAAACTTTAAACATTGATGAAACATATAATAAATAGTTGAAAACAAAAGGAATTTCCAAAAAAAAATGTTAGTGAAAGATATCATTAATTATTAAATTTAAAATAGAGAACTTTAAAACAGTAGAAGGGTTTTAGATAAAACAGTAAGTGTGTCTTCCTCCACTCTCACTCGGAGGTTTACCATGGACGTCTCTCCTTCGTTGAACGGTACGAACCGATGGGCGTCAGAATTGGGGGGTTAATTTGGATATGTGATTGATATTTCGGTAAAAATGGGGGTCTGTCCAGATTTAACGAAACTGAATTGAACAGTTAAGCTGCATGTAAGACACTATGGTGGTGTTCCCCCCAAAACGAAAGGTGACTTCAACCTTTCTTGATATCCAGTATAGATTTTGATATCCAATTCACTGCAACAAATACCAGAAATGGTGTGTTTATGTGGAGGTTCTGGTATTTGTTGCAGTGAATTGGATATCAAAATATATACTGGATATCAAGAAAGGTTGAAGTCGCCTTTCGTTTTGGGGGGAACACCACCACAGTGTCTTACATGCAGCTTAACTGTTCAATTCAGTTTCATTAAATCTGGACAGCCCCTCATTTTTACGGAAATATCAGTCACATATCCAAATTAACCCCCCAATTCTGACCCCCCTGGGTTCGTACCGTTCAACGAAGGAGAGACGTCAGTGGTAAACCTCCGAGTGAGAGTGGAGGAAGACACACTTACTGTTTTATCTAAAACCCTTCTACTGTTTTAAAGTTCTCTATTTTAAATTTAATAATTAATGATATCTTTCACTAACATTTTTTTTTTGGAAATTCCTTTTGTTTTCAACTATTTATTATATGTTTCATCAATGTTTAAAGTTTCAGTTATATCCGTGTAATAGTTTATGTTTTATAGTCTTTCAAATTGAAATCTTATAAATTATTTTCTCTCAACATTTTTCATTAAATTCATTATGTTTTCAAATATTTATTATATGTTTAATCAATGACTAAAGTCTAATCTATATCGGTGTTATAGTTTATCTATTATAGTCTTTCAAAGACAAGTATTTGAAACATTTTTAAGTTTCAAATAAGTGTTTGATTTCTTAAAAAATAATTCTCGTCGACGTTTTTTATGAAATTCCTTTTTTTAACTATTTGTTATATGTGTAAAATACAATTATTACAAATTATTATAAGTAATTATATTTGTAACTATTACAAATTATTATAATTGTAAGTTATTATAATTATAAATTAGTTATAAATAATTAATTGTCATTAATTAAATTACAAATTATTTATTATTAATATTTGATTATTACAAATTATTCTATCTTTATATATACATTATATATTTATTCTATTTATATTTATATAATTATAATAAATATATAATTATAATTATAAATATTATAAATATATACTTATAACTCTAAATATAATAAATATATAATTAAAATAAATAATTATTATAGGCATATATTATATATAATTACATATTTTTTATAATTACATATTTATAATGTAAAAAATATATATAATGTATATATATAGAATTATATAATGTATACATATATACTAATAACACTAAATATAATAAATATATAATTAAAATAAATAATTATTATAGGCATATATTGATTATAATTACATATTTTTTATAATTACATATTTATAATGTAAAAAATATATATAATGTATATATATAGAATTATATAATGTATACATATATACTAATAACACTAAATATAATAAATATATAATTAAAATAAATAATTATTCTAGGCATATATTAATTGTACATTATATATAATTAAAATTGCATATTTACAATGCGAAAATATATATGTAATGTATACATAAATATATAATTACATTTACACTACATTTATTATATTTATTACATTTATAACTTTTATTATATTTATATAGTTATATTTTTGTATTTACTGTATTTATAATTATATAATTATTATATTTTTGTTTTTACTATATTTATATATTTATTATTTTTATATATTTATCATAATTATTATATTTATAATTATAAATTTATTATAATTCTATAATTAATATTATATTGAATATATAATAATTATAAATATAATAATTATAATAAATATAAAAATTATCTAATTATAGTAAATATAACATAATAAATATAAAAAAAACAGTTTAGCGCCACTTGAAGTGGCGCTATTCATTTCTTTGAATAGCGCCACTTGAAGTGGCGCTAAAGGCACCCATTTCCCTAAATATTTTCTACCCTACCCCATTAAAATAAAATAAAAAAAATGACCCCCCCGGCTAAATTCACCAATTGATTTCCCACCTGAATGGAGTACTGAATCCCCCTGACCACTTCCTCACAGGAAGAATCACCAGCATGCTCGACCCCTGGTATAACCACACTGTTGGCAGGGACCACCTCCATATCCATACCCTACCTTCCCTTCCTCGGGTCATCCTGTTTGGAACCCTCCACTCCCGTTGTAATCTCCTCTACATAAACCCCTAGTTCCTCCAGAGCATGCGAAATCCCAGACACCCTTGTCCCTTCCTAGGTTGCAGTCGGGTGAACCAAATCTATCTCCCTCCCAGCAATCTTGGATATCAAACTACTGCTAGAGGATGGCCCGGCCAAATCCTTCCCCATCCACTTAAACACATTCTCCACTATCGGATTCACATGATTCTTTAAGATTTTCTTCACCGGCGAACAAACTCGTAGAGACTGCTAAGGAAAAAACTCCCTTGACCCATCGCACACCCTGGGAGGACTGGCTGAACCTCCTTGACAGTCCGTCAGCCCAGAGGATTTCATATCGCCCTCAAGATGAGTTCCAGCTTCTCTGCCACCGATATAACTCGGCTTCAAGACATTCTTCTTAGACTTTCTATGGCAAGCCTCCTTCAAGTGACCCAATCTATTGCACTCAGAGCAGTAATCAGTCCAGGATTCGAAAACCACACGTTGTTTGCAGCGGTATTCTTCGCTCACCATGATCCCCACATACTCAAAAGGAACCCGTGACACATCCATTTCAACACATATTCTAGGATTCACGGGATGACAAATGGCCTCTGTGAGACTATCTGAACACATGTATCTCCCTATCAAATTTCCTAACATATGGAGAATAGATGGATTTTGAAATGGTAGAGGGAGGTTGGGGAAACTTACCCAGATTTCCATTGAAGGAGAATCACGTTTCATATGCAAGTTGAAGGACCACCAGAGAAGATAAAATAGGAAACCATTGAATCTTCTTGGAGTGCTTGACCCGGATTTGATGATATCGGCCTCTGAGGTGAAATGGACCATGATTTGATGATTATCCATAAGACCCGCTGTTTCCCTCTCTTGCAGACCCCAAGCGTCGAAGACGTGCCTATCAAAAGAGTCTACCGAGGGTCGTCGCTGAATAAATCTCACAATCAGAGTGTGCTTCAGAAGGTTTGAAGACTCTGAAAATTCTGATGTCGAAAGAGAAAGGTTAGGGAAACCGTCGAGAAAATCAGCGACTTTCAGGCCGAGCGGGATTTGAGGAAATGACAGCAGTGAATCAGGGTTTGAGAATGGAATGAAAGGGTAAGAATCTATCTTGGATGGTAAAGGTCCCTCCCCAGTTATTGGGGGAGGGACCGAGGTAGAGGCTGCCACCGTCGTGAAGAGAAATCACTGCTAGGGTTTCCGCCATCGTCACGAAGCTCCCAAAAAGGATTTATGGATGGTAGAAATACAAAATAATGAAGATATGGTCATGGTGAAACCTAAAGAGAACTTTTCTCTAATAACTCTATTAATAAGATTCCATAAAGTATTACCAATAATTTGATAATTTTAAGAATAAAAGAATAGTTTAAAATTTGAAATCTAAACTTGAAAATTAATGCTAAATTCATTCATGTTTCAAGAGTATAATGAGGGTTTATATTTATAGCCAAAGGTATGATACAATTTTCTAACACATATTTACAAAAAAAATAAAAAATTCCAATAAATACATTTATCGTTTTAGCATATGGCCATAATTTTAGGAAATAACATGAAAAAATAATTTGAATTTAATTCACTTACCAAATACTTTTGAAACAACTAGTCATCCATACTTGACTTTTGTAGCTAAACCATGACTTTGAAGATTCCATGTGATTATTGTACTTGAAATTCATAGAACCATATGGGTTTGGATTTTAATATAATTATTAGGCCTCAATATGTAATTTTTTTCTTGGTTTCTTCCCTCGGGCAAGGGTTTTGGGACTCCCCTTGAATATTCATGATTAATCTATGTAATCCCACTTTAATTCTTTTAGTATTCTCTCTTATAAATGGAACTCTGATTTTTTTAATGGGTTTTATGAATTTATGAACCTTATTACCTCAATGTATTACCATCCTTTAACCCCTAAAATTATATGTGTTCATTATTCTTGTCATAATAATAATTTTTTTCAAAGAAAGTTGTTGAGAACTTATTGAAGATTCATTCTGAATTTATGGATTGTAGGGAAAACTGAGAGAAATTTCTTTTCGTTCAAAAATATCTATAAAATATATATGGTATTTTTATAATAAATATAAGCAAAGGACGTTATATAATAATTTCTTTATTTTAATAACTATAAATATAGTATGTATTCATTTTTTAACTACTAAACACACTACTCAAAATTGTTCATTAAAAAGCCTCAATATTTCATCATGTATCACAATTTTCTTTCAAAATAACTATTACAAGTTTAATATATAAAGGATAAAAATGTATTGATCATTTTTCCATTATGTACTAAACTATCTGCACCCATAATAATATTGGTACTAAAATCTAGTATTCTCAATGTCTATCAACGAATAAGCCTTTGGAAAATATGTAAATAACTCCAAAGATTTACTATAACATATATTTAGTGTCTCTAAATTTTTTTATACCTTTTAAGTGTCATATTGATTAGGAAATAATATTTACTCTCTAACTTTTGACCCTATGAAGTTATAAAACATTATACACGCTTTGGGATAATCAAAGTTTCTAGAATACAATGTTATGATGGTGAAAACCAAAGATAAATTTCATCTAAGTAAGTACCAACTGGAGAATGAATCACATTAATATGAAATGTTCCAATAACTAAGAAATTGAATTTGGAAATGTTTTCAAGAAAAAGGATTTCCATATAAATGTCTTTTGAAAGTTTATTGTCTTATATTCGCTGGAAGGTTAAATGGTCTCAAACAATTAACATATGACTTTATCTAATTTAATTTACCAATGAATTTATTATCCCATTTTTTATGAAAAAAATATTTCAAATATATTTTTGATTTTATTTTAAAAAATATTCTAAAACTCACATTTATAAGATACGATTTTTATTCATCGTATGATCAATATATGAAAAAAAAATTGTGGTTATAGCTATGTAATCTTTAAATTTCATGGTTTTTATTTATTACAAGTGTCTGTAAATGTCACTTTCTTAGAAATATATAATAAGTGTTTATCCCATATTCAAAAACATTACTTAATAGTATCACCATTTAAAATATTTTTCATCATTATCTCGTGAAAAAAATATTTATCAAAAATGAGATTAATTAGAATCGTCATTCTCTTATCATTTCCTCTCTTAATTTTAGAGTTCCTCATGCTTCTTTATAAAGTTATCTAATAAAATTATAGAATTTTTATATTACCTTTTGGTGATCAAGAATATCTTTTTTAGTATATTTATCACTTTTGGACTTTACTTAGAGTAAAATTTTTCATGTTTGAAGAAAATAAAATGTTTTGATCTATCATCACCGAGTATATTTATTCTAACTTTCATTTCCTTTAGAAGATTAATTTTTAGAATAAAGAAATTAAATATTTAAAAAAATTATTATTAAAAAACATTACTCTTCTTTTTTATTTCTTTTTTCACTTATTCAAAAAAAATATTAAAAAAAATTACAACTTTTTCTATTTCCATGCTCTTCTGATTATTATTATTTATTTTTATAAGAAATGTCACCCTTAAATGCATAAATATAAAAAATATTTAATGATTTGAATATTATATATTCATATCATTTAATAAATTATTATCGTTGGGGATGCCCATGATTCATTATACTAATCATATCAGACCCATATAAACTATGAGTGCCCAAAATATTTTCATAAAAAACTATCCAATAAATTAAAAGACAAAACTTATGAAAAATGAAAGGTTTCATCTATAAAAATGAAAAATTATATCATTATTTATACCAAAAATTCTTCTAGAATGTTTTAAAAATTTACGAGCATTAAATTCTTACCAATTAAAATTTTTCAAAGAAATCCATTTATGTAAAACTTTATAAAATTATCATCTCTTCAAAGATTACTTTACAAAGTTACTAAACTTAACTTATACAATTCATATGGGGAAGAAAGAAAAAGTGTTATTAAGGATATATTTAATTATATATCTTTTTTTGTATGCATCACATCACGCCCAATTTGAACATTTATTAACCAAATAACTACTATAGAAGTGGCGAGCAGGGTTTAACCATAGATAGAATGTGAGTAAACACTAGAAATATACTCTAATAAGAATGTTCAAGCAGATAATTTCTTTAATGTGATTAAAAATTAAAACATATAAAAACTAAAAAACTATTAATAATAACTATTTAAATTAACTAAAACTATATAGGTGGACTAAATTAATCTATGAAAGAAACGGGTAGAGATGTAAGTGTCAGAGTTGCGATGTCTACTCAAGTGCATACAATGCCAATTATTAAATTTACACATCTAAATGTTTATTTATTTAATTATCACCAATTCAAAATTTAATCAAAATACTATCAGGTAACATCATATGATGTTATAAAGTATTATAATTTTCACACAAATCATCTATCATTTAATTCTCTATCCTGATGAACAATTTGTGTGTCATTGTAGCACTAAATCTCTTGGTTAAATACCGCAACTTGTTTCTCAAAAATTCAAAGTATTTATCTACATCAAGTTTTCTCGCATGATATCACTGATTAAGTATCACTAATGAATGTTTTAATGAGAATACACATAAAATATTAATTTTTAAATTAATATATTTATTTATTTTAAATTCAATCACATAAAATTTATGATTCTCTCGTGTGCATGAGCGACTTTCATGAAAATAAATTCTATGATGATATCCCATCCATGATTACTTATTAGGTATTACACAAAATTACAACAAAACATGTGTTCAAGGACAAATGAAAATTAATTCAAACAAAGATATTATTAATTAATTGAACATCCAAATAATATAAAATTATTGGAAATCAAATATGAAACAAAATAAGGGAATGCATACACCTTCATGTTCATCAAAACTCTAAAACCAAAGAATTATACAACCATTATTCAAACACGACACAAAAAATAAATAAATAAAGTCACCATATTCACATTGACATGAAGACCACCGCAATCCACTACTAATGATTGAAGAATAATAATAATCACTCTGTTGATCACCATAATACTGAAAAAATAATCTGATTTTTGTTTGCTCTCATCATGTAGAGTCGATCTATGGAAGCAAATAAAATCCATTATCTCGTTGACGTCGTGTGAAACCCGGAAATCATGAACAAATACACACCCACCCAAACTAAATCCTCTATGTGTGGCCAATAAATATAAAAATAGTGGACACGATGGGGATACCATCTTCATGGGAAGAAGGTCACCATCAGTGGTGCGCAGTGGACAAGGGATACTGTAGCGTGTGCCTAGATTGATGTATAGAAGGGTGGCATACTGCTTGTGGTACCGCATAAGGTGACCTATATAGGGAGGTATAGAGGATCTCATTTGACATTTATGGGAGGCACTAGTAAATTTAAGGATTATTATTGCTCTGAAGAGAGGAGGCGTCCTGGTTCTATTTAGGTATAGATGAGAGGAGGGGTCATCGCCTAGTATATAAGAGTAGAGAGAAGAGGTCACCCGGTGATGGTGGAGTGGAAGTGGACATTATGTAGTGGTTAGTGACTCCTAATGTGGTGGTGCATAAGGAGAATAGGTGGTCGCAGTGTACTCAGATTACCAGGAGGATAGAGGTCGACCCTCTTGCATTAGGGTTTCATCCAAAGAGAGGATTAAAACTCTCTCCAAATACACACACACACACACACACACACAAAACAAAGTGATTAAGGTAATAATAATAATAATAATAATAATGTAAGATAAAAGTAAAAATAATTTTAATTATTTGTATAATATATGTATATATTTATTCACATGCAATTATAAATATTAATACAATACATAAGATATAATAAGTTAGATAAAATTATAATCTATACTAAAAATAATAATAATACTACAGAATTTTAATCTAATTTAATGACAAAAAACAACTAATGATAATAATAATACTGATATTTTATATAATATATAATACTAAAATAATAAATTAAAATAATTACTAATAAATGTTAATAAACTAATAATACAACTAATATTAAATAAACTACATAAAAATTAAAAGTGTAAGATAAAACATGTTAATAAAATATACAGTTAATATAAACAAATAAAAATACTAAATTGCAAATATTAGTTTATAAATTAACTATAAATTATAAAAATATCAAAAATACTAAAAAAACTACAAAAAAACCTAAAAACACAAAAATTGGTTATAAAAATAATTAAAACTAAATTAGAAAATCATAGAAAAAAAGTTAGAAAAATACATGCACGTCTAATCCCCCACACTTAAACTTTTGAACTCCTAGGTAAAAAAATCAGAAATAATACACAAGTGAACTCGTAGATAAATCAAAACCTCAAAATTACAAGTTCAAAAAAAATCAATCTCTTTTACCCAAAAAATATCATGCTTCATTTAAAATTCCAATTTTCAAAAACAATTTCCCTTCCACTCATAATATTTCAAAAAATATATCTACACTCATGCATCATGTGACCTACCTCACCATCACTCTGATCGCTCAAACAATTTGATCAAAGTTTTTCTCAATTCTCATACACATGTATGATTACCATATGCTTTCCGTGAATTTTTCATCTCTAATAGTGGAAATAAAAAATAAAATACCAATATAGTGGATTTCAAATTAGGTTTATATGTATTTGAGGATTTTGAACAATGGGTTATAAAAAATTGACAATTTTGTTTTGGAAAAATGAGGGTTGAATCTTGAAAAAAATGCATGAAAAATTTTGATCCAAATTTCTCCCAAAAATATCCCCCCCACACACATAAAAAATTTCTTGTACCCAAGAATATGATAATACAATGTTTTTTTATTTGTTTTTTTTAATTTTTTTCTTTTCACTTTTTTTAGGACATAAATCACTCAAATAAGATGGCTAGAAAAAAACTGGTGAGTAACATCTCCCAAACCCCATGAAATAAATGTTAGACAAAATCCAAAAAAAAATATACACAAGTAGTGTATAAATTTTAGTATATTAATGAAAGTAAGTCATATATAAAACTCTCTATCTCCTGGAGTAATGAGTCATCAGTTTTATTTGTATCCCTAAAGGCAAAGGTTATTGTGTAATGACCACAGGAGTACTCATTGTTGGAACCAAAAAGAATCTACATTCCCATATAAAAAATAAATTTAATGAATGTGGATACTGTGAAATATAACACATGTAATTAGGATGTGATAATTTCAATCCATGTGCATCAAATGACTCACTACCCATCAAACAACCCTCTCCATGAATAGATATCTCCCCCACACTTAGATTGAAAATTATCTTAAAAATGGTTAATAAATGGGTAGGGAAGGGTATTAGTTGTGGGATCATCCTAAAAAGTCTTCTTCATGGATTCTAAGGGCTACACAACAGAGAAAATATACAGGTGGTTCAGTGGGTCAAAGATTCAAAATATCAAACAAATGCCTTGATAATTTCAGTAAAACTTCAAAAATACCTATATCTTTGATGGAAAAACATGGAAAGTTATAGAAGACATAACATGGACAAGATTACCTCAAGAAAAAGGGAAATAGTAAATGATATAAAAAATGGCCATATTCCTCACAGTTATGGAAATAAAATGTTGACCGGCACAAATGATCATGAGTGAAAATAGTTGTCTCAAAAATATACCAATTTCCAAAAAAACATTTTAGTAGCATGGAATAATATCAACAATAATCTAAATTAGGGTATCAAGAATCAAATCATTCTAAATAGAAATCATGTCCTCAGATGATCAAGAATAAAAGTGGTATGCCCTCAAATGTGTTACTACAAAAATGTATTTGTTTTCATGTGGGTTCAACAATGACAGGAATGTTAGTTTTTTTAATTTTTAAATTTTTTTAATTTAATATTTTTTATATATTTTTATATTGTGTTTTTTGGAATCATAAAATATGAAAGAAAATAAAACACTACATTGAGTAAGTGAAGATAGATGTGGAAAAGTTTTCTATATTTGATGAAGCTTCAGAAATGATATACCTATAAAATATACACATAGACAACACATAACCACGTCATGTCAAATAAGTCACACCATAATCAAAAGAGTTTGGATTATAAAAATATCTATGATGAATTAAGATCCATTTTAGTTCTAGGAGAAAATATATTGTGATAAATGCATTCCATTTTATTACTTAAAAATTAAATGAAATGAAACTAAATGTAGAGAAAGTAAAACAAAAAAAATGATGAGTTGTCTCCCATTGAGTGATAAGTTTACTTCATCTTTAGCCAAACATTGAAGATACTTCCCCAGGATCAAAAACAATGTATACCATGCATCTGTTTCTTTATCAGTGGGAGTGTTGCATGTACCAATAGAGAAAACACTTATCTTTTAGGAATCACAAAATCTCAACAGCAACTTTTCAGAAAAATGGATGGGTGAAATGAAATGAAAATAGTCCAGCTCACAAGGGAATGAATATACCTCATCTAAATAAAGATTTACAGAATAATTAAAATTTGTTCAAATAGAATCATTGTGATGATCAAGAACATTATATTTTATAATTTACATAAGTGAAGAAATTATCTTACTAGACTCTTTTAGTGGTTATATTATATCAAAAATATACATGAATTTAGTATTTATGTTGATGAGGTGTCCTATTTTTTCACTAAAAATCACTAGAATAGGGAAATCCACTATTTTCCAAATCAGTTCCTCGATGCATGGAGAAGGTGGGGTGGGATCAATTATATTATGTGACTCCATTATGTTAAAAATGACATATTTTTTAAAAGTTTCTTCTATACTACCTTTTTCATATTTCTTCATTGGCACATGTGGAACCACAAACTCAGGATCCTATAGGAAATCCCATTCTTCCATTTTTTTATAAAAAATTTATGATTGTTCTCCACCACAATTACTAACTGATTTTATGAATCTTGAAATTTTTCAGTTGTCTTCATTTTAGAAAATGTTTTAGACTCATAGATATTTCGAAAAATAGGAGATTCAATGTCATTTGAAATGATTTCCTATTTCATGTGGAAATCCATGTTATATTGGATCAATTCTGACTCTATAAAGGTAAATAAGGGTCCTAGTTAAATGTATTATTCATCCTCAAAAGGTGTAATTTGATATACATTGGATGTTTCTTTTTTCACTTTAGTATGGATGGGTTGTGAACTTATAGAATAATGACATGAAATCACATTGTTTGATGGACCATTATGTTTGATATGGTGGAAGACTAAGCTCTCATATTCTTGAAATGTGATTAGATTGGAAGAATCAAATTGTGATAGAGAGGAGTTTTCAATGGTATTACAATAAGAAGGATTGATCAAATTAGTATCATTATTAGAATCAGGAAATTAATTTTGTTCAAATGGAACCTCTACTGCATTTTCTTCAAAAGAAATTTTATGAATTAGATCAGAAAGTGGTAGTGAGAGGACTAGTTGGACAAGATGAGTCATTTTATTTCCTATATTTTTTAATTGATTTCAATATATTTTTTTATTTTCTAAATCTTTCATTTGGGAAATAAACTTTACATTTTTTTTATCTTGAATTTCAAACATGTTATATGTCTCAGTGATAGCAAAAAACAACATGTGCCTAATTATTGAATCATTTGTTTCACATAAATTATAAAGTTCTAAATTTTTAGGAATGATTTGACTTTTAAAATTATTAATAGAGGTTTAAGGACTTGTATCATAATAAGTTGGATCATTCTCATATGGATTAGAACACAGACTTGAATAAAAAGAATTATAATAAAAATGATTACCTAGAGAGAGCATGTGCAGTAAATCATTATAAATCATACCTTGAGTTTTGGCCACATAGGGAGTTATAGTCGTATGGTGCTGACCATGCCATTAAAAACTTCTTGGTTTTTTTATTTTCCTTCAATGCTAGAAAAAATACCCAAAGTAATAAAGTGGTTTTTTTTATTATTTTTTTACCTAAATCACTTTTTTAAGGACTTATTAATTCTATTAGTCTCACAATAAATGGTGCCATAAATTTGGTATGTGCATCACAACATGTAAAATTTTTAAATTTATTAACCTACTAAATATTGTAGAAGTAGTGAGTAGAGTCGAACCATAGAGAGAATGTGATTAGACATTAAGAATTTCCTCTAAGAATAATGTTCATTCAGATAAGTTATTTAATGTGATTAATAATTAAATCAACAAAAAACAAAACAACTATTAAAAATGACTATTTAAATTATGTAAAACTATCTAAGTGAACTAAATTAATATATGAAAGAAATAGACGGAGATGGAAGTGTTAGAGTTATGATGTCCACTCATGTCCATGCAATGGAAATTATTTAATTTCCACATCTAAATATTTATTTAATTAATTATCACCAATTACAAATTTAATCCAAATACTATCAAGTAACATTATCTGATGTTAGAAATTTATTCTAATTCTCACAGAAATCATCCTTTATTTTGTTCTCTATACTGATGAATAATTTTTTTGTCATTATAGCACTGAATCACTTGATGAAATTCCACTGCCCATTTCTCACAAACTTGAAGTATCTTTCTACTTCATCTTCTCTTGCGTAAGATCATTGATTAAGCATCACACATTAATGTTTGAAATATAATACACATAAAATATTAATTTTTTAATTAATATATTTATTTATTTGTAATTCGCTCGTGTACGATTTATGATACTCTCATGGGTGTTAGTGACTTCCAAGAAAATAAATTATTTGATGATCTTTTACCTTTGATTACTTATTAGGTATCACAAAAACTAGAACCAAAGCATATGAGCAGGGCCAAATGATAATAATTCAAATTCAAATGTAATTAATTAATTAAAAATATAAATAATATAATATTATTGGCAATAAAATGTGGAATAAAAATAAGGGCATGCATACATGGTCACATTCATCAAAACTATGACACCAAAGAATTATCCAACCATCATGAAAACATGTCACAAAAAATAAATAAATGAATTCACAGTGTTCGTGTCGATGCAAGGACCATCGCAATCCATTGTTGATGATCACAGAATAATAATAATAATCATTCTGCTAATGGTCATAATACCGAAAAAATAATCATATTTGTGTTTGATCTTGTCATCCAGCATTGATCTCGGGAAGCATAGTGAATCCACTATGTACATTGACATTGCATGAAACCCAAAAATCATGAACAACTACGCACCAACTCGAACCGAATCCTCTATACATGGCCAAGAAATAGTAAAACAGTGGACAAGTTAGGGATACATGTCGCGTGAGAGGGAGGTCACCTTCAGTAGTGTGCAGCGGAGGGAGACTACAGCGTGTGCCTAGGTTGGTGTGCATAAGGGAGGAATGCCGCTTATGGTGTCATGAGAGGCACCCTATATAGGGAGGTGGAGAGGATACCTCTGACCATTTATTGGAGGACCTAGTGAATTGGTGGATTTCTACTATGCTGAATAGAGGAGGTGTCCTGGTTCTGTTGAGGTGCAGATGAGAGGAGGGGCAACCACCTGGTATAAGATAGCATAGAGAAGAGGTTGCCCAATTATTTTGGAGTGAAAGTGGACATTGTGTGGTGGTCGGTGACTCCTTGAGTGGTGGTGTAGAAAGAGTATAGGCTATCGTGAGGTGATCGTCTTGCTGGGATAATAGGGGTTGACCCTCCTGCATTAGGGTTTCATCCATAGTGAGGATGAAAACTCTCTACAAAACAAATATATATACAAAACAAATATATTAAGGTAATGATAATAATAATAATAATAATAAAGTAAAATAATGATAAAAATAATTAGAATTATTAGAATAATATAAATATATATTTATATATTCACATGCAATTATAAATATTAATACAATACATAAGATATAATTAGTTAGTTAGATAAAATTATAATCAATACTAAAAATAATAGTACTACTATTAAATGTTAATCTAATTTAATGATAAAAAACAACTAATGATAATAATAATAATAATAATAATAATATTTTAAATAACATAAAATGTTATAAATATATAATACTAAAAAAATAAAAAAAATTACCAATAAATATTAATAAACTAATAATAAAACTAATATTAAATAAACTAAAAATAAATAAAAGTTTTAGATAAATCATGTTAATAAAATATAAAATTAATATAAACCAACAAAAATACTGAATTACTAATATTAGTGTATAAATTAACTAAAAATTATCAAAATATAAATAATATTTAAAAAATACCAAAAGAACCTAAAAACACAAAAAGTGGTTAGAAAAATAATTAAAAATAAATTAGAAAATCTTAAAAAAAAAGTTATCAAAATCCATGTGCATCATCATCCTTCTTAAAACTTTTTTTAATTTAATAACTAAATCCACTAAATAATAATGGTAATATCTATTGGGGAATAGTTTTTTCATGTTCCGAAATATGAAAAAGATTCAACCTTATTGAGAAATGACCAAATTTCCATTGATTTGATAGTTTGTAAACCATTCATCAAAGTTAAATAAAATATTCTAGATGAATCATTATCCAAAAATAATTTATATAAAATAAACATAGGTGATACCTACTAGTACAAATCTTCTATCCTATTAGTATAGCAACCTAACTTAGATACTCATACGACACCATAATTTAGATGCTACTGACCCTAAGGGGGCTCCTTGATCCCCAATGGATTTAAAATAGAACCATGTGATTCATTAAATATTTAGGGAAAAATTTACCCACTTTGGTTATAATTGAAAATCATGGTCATATTATATAAGGAATCTAACATGACTCATTCATAAGTCAGACATTCCATAAATAAAGTTCACTACTAAACAAGACATGCAAATGTAGACAAGTAAATAAATATAAAACAACTCTCCAATTTAATGCATAAAAACCAATCTAAATGCATGTTATCTCATATAAACCGGTCTATGATAAATTTATAATCTACATAGGGCTTAAAACATGATAAAATAGATATGGAATAAATTATGTTCCGAACGTGACCTACAACCACCACACCATCAACCCCAACACAATCATGGGATCTTACCTTCCCCAATGAATGCTTAAGAAATTATCCACAGACCTCCTTGGCTAATAGTGTACCTGAAATATTGGAAGTAGAGTTTTATATCCATCAAAGTGTCCATGTAGGGTGTGATCATAAATAATATATAAGTAACCACCAACAATGTATTAATATAATAGGTAAATAAGGAGTGTATGTAAGAACATGTCTCTACATTTATATACTTATGAAATAAAATAGTTTTGGAAATCAACAAACAAAATATAGTAGCATGTCATAGATTAATATCTACTACAACTGATAACTCCCTATATTGTGTGGATCCATACTAGTACTACCTAGTCTAAATCTCGACATGTAATTTGCGATGATGTACCAGCGTCATCCACTAAGGTAAGAAAATTGTATACCAATATTTAATGAATTCTTGTATATATATATATTCACTCATACGTATATATAGATGGGTGTGTATCTAGAGAGGTCATCGATGATGCGTCCTATGGGAAAAGGGAATCATATATAAAGATTTATGGAAATCTTACAACCCACCCCAAGGATAAGGGGAATGGGTATAATGAATTGGGGAATTGCAAGCCCATCCCAAACCATTAATATATATACTCATTCAGGGTATAATAACATATCCAATGAGTTTATCATGTATTCCACTATATGAAGGACCTGGTCAAATAGTCTATAACAACAATATACAATATATGGGTAATACGCATGCACATTATCAAAGAAACAACCATGATATACATGAAGCATTATACATTCTTATAGAAACATTTTCAAGTTATATCAAAAAATATGATTAATACAATAAAGAAAAAATATTCTCATTATAATAAAGTAATAATATAATTAAGATAATAAAATTATATCCCTGGTCAATATACCTAACTATAATATTTTACAAGCATGGAAACAACCAACATTGATTTAAAGTATGGAAAAAGTAGTAAAATATTTTAATAATACGTTAAAACATTTAATCACTTAACCATGTAAATGTTAGACAAAATGGAAACCTAAGGTATGACATACTCTATCCCCAAGATATAATATTTGGAATCCAAACTAAGAAATACATAGGTTAATACAATATTTTTAGACATATTATGAGTATTACAAATGAGACACTAATTAAAACCTATTAATAGTATCACTTAGACTAAAATAGGTATGACATAACTGATAAATGTAAGCATAATTTCTTGGAAGACCATCTAGGAAAACCAAGTGGGTACAAGGTCCCTCTTTAATGGGAATCCCTACTTAAGGATTTAAAATAGTTACTTGATTTAAATTAAGATTTTATTTTCAAGGAAAATCCACTTCATATTAAATACATAAGTAAAATATTTATTAACTCATGAAAACCCAAAAAAAATTAAGAAAATTATAAACCCACTTCCTAATTCATCATTTTATTAAGGTGCTGGAAGCACATATTTATAAAAAAAATTATTTATAAAAAATAATTGAAAATAGGGAGTGGTAAGTTCCTTTGATAATGTATATCGGTAAAACATGTAAATAAGAGAGAATAGTTGAAAAGAGTAATTGAATTAAGAAGTAGCTTCCTAAAGGAATCATTATCAAAATATGGTATTAAATAAAATTTTCTTTACCTTAAACTCTTATGAGAACTATTATGATTAAATCACATAAAGGTTAAGTTAATATTAAAACTAAAAAGGATTTTCATGTTAAACTACTTCTTCCCACATTATTAATCCATTCACCACATCTCTACTAAAGCACTGTCTTGTCCAAGTGCCAAGTGAGGTTTGTTGACCTATAGTTTATTCAGGTTTAAGTGAGAGAGGTGATTTATTTTTTTTTAAACATAAATAAAAATAAAAACAATACATTTAATTTGAATTTTAACTAATAATGAAGGTTTAGTTAAAGATACAATCCTAAGATTATAATTTTTTCTCATGTTTTTTTAACACTAACAATATACAAAAAGTTTCTGATTTTTTTCCAAAATTAATATCAAAAGAAGTGTATAAACTTTTAGGAATTGGGGTTAGAAAACATATCCTAAAAAATGGTAACCAAACTCATATAATAAGGATAAATATAATAATAGTGATAAAAACTTATAGGGAATCAAACAAACACAAATCAATATATCAAAGACACCAAAATAGATAAGTGGAAAATAATGTATTTACATTGTTCTATATGAACCTATTGAAGACATTTTGGTTGTTAAAACAAAATAAGATTGGAAATATATCCATTTATATTTCAAAAATATAATATAATTTTTATTATTAATTTTATAAAATAGAAGGGAATGTTATAAGAATAGCCTGAGAATCACTTAGAGGGTTGAGACCACCTACCAATATTAATGGAGAGATTTATCAATTCCAATAAACCTCTAATAACTCGGAACCACTATATTAAATTCTATAACCAATGATACCCAATAAAAAATCATTATAAACCAAGAAAACCCAAAATCAAAGATAATACTTTGTGATCAACTCTAAAAATTAACCTAAAATATAATGACCTCAAGACCTAAGCAACTTCCTTAGAGACTTTAATTCCAGACCAAATCAAGAAGAGTTTAAAAGAAATAATACCTCAATACCTTATAACAAAATAGTGATGAACGACTAGAAAAATATGAATTCAAAACCTCATATACAAGATAGGATAAAGTCTCATAGTTTTAGATTAATTCACTATGCTCTGGTGGAATTCATCTTAAAATACTTAGCTAAGGAAAAAATAAATAAGAATAAGAGAAGAGAATAGATAATAGGTGAAGGAATGTAAGAGGGTAAGTCTCACCTTTAATTTATCATACAAACACCCATGGTTTCACCTTAAATCAAGAGGGAGAAAGGATGGGGAAGATAAAACTAAGAGGAGTCCATGGAGAGACTTTACATGATTTAGAGAGTAATAAATTTTAAATAGAAGGATAAAAGGGGTAAAAATGGGTTTATAGAAAAAAAATCCCAAATTAACTCACCAAAAAAAGCTTTCGGATATCAAGTACCTAGTCCAAGTCCTTTGGATAACTGATGCTACTCTAAATCCATCCAGGCCTCTTCCAGGTTTATCAGGTAATTGATGTCACCTACAATTGTGTGGAACCTCTTAAAAAGTACCACTAAACTCCAAACCCTCTATCGAGACTTAAGACTAATTTAAAAACACCTAAGAATTCACCCTAAAATAGCCAATTTCAAATATGAATCCTCCAATGAAAAACTATCCCTCAATCGAAACAAAAAAAAATCCAATGAACCTGAACTTTAACTACCCAAAATTCATATTTAAGACCATAATAATACCAATAATGGTAATTAGGACATGGGTAATTAAAAACTCCATAATATATGAATCTCCATCCCTAATAATTCATTGGATATGATCACCAATAAATTATCCATCATTAAGTCTCTAATTCATGAATTGGGGCATTCATTAGACTCATGATTCCCAACTCCCATATCTACCACAAATCACATCCCAAATTCGATCCAAATCACCTAAACCCATTAAATTATATTATCTAAAACTATAAAACTAATGAACAACTCAAACACTCACCACACTTCTTATGTGTGACTCTTAAAACCAATAGAGAACACTAAGATACCATAAGATATCAATTCTAGAGAATGTGCCATCATCTTTTGTATCCTTTGGATGCAATGTATGTTAATACCCACCATAAGATTCTACTAGGGATTATCTACGTCTGACCTAGAATTAAATAAAATTTTATCAAATTATTTCATTTAACAACTGGTTTATATAAAATCATGCCTCATTTCAAAAACAATATATTAATTAATTTTTGGAAATACCACATTTCACATAGAAAATGCATTATAAAACCCATGTTAAAGGAATAAATTCCCAGCTAAAAGTCTTAAAATTTCATTTAATTTAAATGATAGGTTACAAAATAATATTATATTTAATTCCATTTCCTTTTAAAATCAAATTTTAATTATATTTCCAAATTACTTTCCCATTCTATTTTCAAAACCAAACAGTTTCAAATACCATTATTTTTTAAAATCACGCATCATTGGAACATTTTTTATGGAAAATAATTTTTCACCAAATATTATTTTTGGACAAGAACCAAAGCTAAAATTTCATTCAAAACATCACATTTTCCGAACACCAACCACTATAAAAACTAGTTTTAAAGGGAATCAATCCTTCTTTTTTAAAAGTAGAAAAAAAAAATAGATCAATTCAATTCCTTGACATATTAAAACATAAAATTATAAAACAATTTCCTTTAATTGAAACCACTAAATAACTCCTATGATTACTCACACTATGTGACATATATTCCATTTATACCTTACCATAATGTAATGATTAACATATTTGACAGATATATTTTCCAAAACAATTCTAACAGTATATCAATAAATTGGAAATATAAAACATTCTTAATATTAGAATTTTAAACAAACCCATAATAAATCTCATGCTAAATGGTAAAGATAGAAGAATAAAACAAAGGTATTCACAAAAAAAATTATAGATGGGAAACAAATAGCATTCTCTATAGTGAAATGCTAAACATGTGAGACTAGATATCAATAGGAATAAGAAAATTTATTTTAATCAAGAAATTAGTTATTGATTCATATTAACCTAATAATCACTTATATTTATATATATAAAAACACTATATATATTATATATGTTTTTTATAATCCTATAGATGATATCACCCTGAGAGGGGGTGAATCATGTTATAAGTAATTATTTCTCGAGTTGTGATCTTGTTCTCTCACCTTGAGGAACTCTTTGATTTATATCTCTCTTTTCTCTTTTCACTAGAAGATAATTTCTTATAGTACAATTTAGAGCATCCTCACTAGATAACATGGTTCACTACCATGAATAGTTAGAGAACTCACTATTCTCCATCAATAATAAACTCACTACTCTGTTTGTTGGATATTCCTTCTTTAAATGAAGATGGTCTAAATATAAACCTATAATGGTGTTTATTTTCAGTATGAAAATGTCAAATTCCCATGAGGATGAGACTCCTAGAATTATTTCTTCAATATTCTATCTTCAATGTAAAATTTGGAACAAGTCCTCTATAAAACTTCCATAGAACTACTCCTACCCTATGCCTCTATTTTCTCTATTGTTTTCTATGTTTTTGTACACAACAGCATCCTCACCCTTTTCAAATAAATAAAAATGTTATAATGGATCCCTAAATATTTAGGATTGTGCTAAGTATTCCCTATAATTAATGGGCTCATAATGCTCCATGATATCTTAACTAACCACCGAGGGCTTCAACTCGTAATATACTCTGAATGAAATAGTCAGCAAACAGAAAACCACCTATCTATGGTGTAGTATAGGGTACTATGGAATATAACATTTCATTCTATTGTGTGGCCGCCATTTTTATGGAACAATAATGAGAAAATACATTCTATCTATGACATATTCAACAACATTGTGTTATATAGGCCCATTATTAATTAGATCCCCTTTTCAAGAAAATTAACTTCACATAACTCCACATGATATGTGGTGTGGACTCCTCATAATTACTTATTATACCAATATGTCTATGGTGTAGACTCACATCATTAGTAATAACCTCCTTTAGGATAGGAAATCCCAAAATATTTATCACTTCCAATTTTGGACCCTCTTCATCGTAATGTCTAGCTACGGTGTGGACTCTTTCTCATCCAACTGGGTTTTTGGTGTAGCCCGGGTGATGTAGTATAAACACCTTAAAATTTAAAAAGGCTATGAAATCCACTAAAACTACTCGTTGTTATATGTTTATCCTAGTTGTGGTGTAGCATGAATAATCCTTGTCCCGCATAAAAAATGATTCTAATTTTCCTACAAAATATAAGTTAACTTCTTCATTCAACCAACCATAAGAGAGTAATGGGGTCTACTCCTAGCCTCCTCCATGGTGATCCCCTATGCCATGGACCATGATCTTTGAACTGTTTCCCCTATGATGAGGATAACTACTCCATGTGCATGTCGACCCACATGTGCCCTCTCCTACCTCCTTAGTGCTTCTAGTGGCTAGTTGGAATGGCTAGTTCTCCTGCATGGTTGATCATGCTCCCACATGTGAAGGGTTGAGATGGCTTGGTTGGCCGGCCCTTGGTTGGAATTATTTTTATAGAATAAAAAACAGGGTTGTGGCATATCCCTTGGACTATAGCATGGTCTTTTTAATGGAAAACATCCACTTACATCTTCCTTGTTCACTTTCTCAACAAACATAACACACAAACCTCTAATGGTATTTTGGCCAATAATCTCCCCATTTGGGTTTGTTTGAAATCCTCCAAACAATCCAACCATTACCTTATTCAAAAATTGTATCAATGAGCCACTAATCATCAATTCCAATCCCATGTGAGAAATTATTGGTGTGAGAAACAATAATTGAATGAAAATTTTATCATGATCACCTTTGAATCATTTCAACCAACTTAAAACTCCACCTGGTTTTTCATTGATGTACTCTCCCCATTAATATATACCTTTCTCTCCCATCCAAACACAAACACATTTGGATCTATTCTCCCCCCTTTGGAAAAAAACCCCAAATAATTCACTACTTTAAAAATTTAAGAAGATGGGGTTAGAAAACCAATATATTGAGATTAGAAAACATACCTTTCCCATGAAGGGGATAATGGGGAGTGGGGTTTTTTCTCATTCCAATTAATTGGAAGGAAGAAGTTGGGATCCAAGATCCTATCGATGCTTCTCAAACACCACTTTTGGTATTTCCTTTTTTAATATGTCTTCCACTTGATCCTGTGTTGACACATACTTCAATATTATATCTCTTTGCTCCATTGTCTCCTTTATGAAATGATATTTTATCTCAATTTGATTGGTCCATGAATTTTAGATAGTATTTTTTCTAAGATTGATTTCACTTGAGTTTTCACACATAATTGTAATGGTAGAAATCACCTCAACAATTGTATCATCAATTTGTTGCTTCATCCATAGCAATTGGGTCCATGATTTAGTGGTAGAAAAATATTCAGCCTCCACGGTGGTCAAAATTATACAATCCTTATTCTTTATTTTTGATGAGATACATGAACTCCCAAGATAAAAAGGACCATTGTATGTTGACTTCTATCATATATTGAATCATCCCAATCCAAATTGGTGAATCCCACAAAATTATACTCTATATTATGGGATATAATATCACATAGTCCCTTGTATAATGAACATACTGAAGAATTATTCTTTCAAATTTTAGGTGACTTTCCTTGGGTTCACTATGAAAATTAGTAGCTTGATAATTTGGAAATAATATTTCTAGTTATGTGGCTATCAAATAAAGTAAAATTCCAATAATATACCAATACATAGTAACATAGACCTTATTTTCTAACCTTTATTTTGATAATTTTAACCTTATCTCTATCGGAGTTTCCATGATCCTAGAGTCTTCCATTTGAAATCTTTTTAATGATTCCTTGGCATATTTGGTTTGTGAGATAAATACTCTATCCAATCTTTGAGTGAAATACAATCCAAGGAAAAATGACATTTAACCAATTAGATGCATCTCAAATTTTCACCTCTTGAGTTCTGAAAATTTCTTACATTGGGTTTTGATTCAAGCCTCTAAAAATAATATCATAGATATAAATAAGCACCATCAAATGTTGTTAATTTTCCTTCTTGATATAGAGATTAGGATCAAATCATCCTCTATGAAAACTAATCTTAATTAGATATTGGTATAATCTATAATACCATGGTCTCAGTTATTACTTGAGTCTATAAAAATACTTCTTCAGTCAGCACACTTTAACTTCATCTTCATCAATGAGAAACTTATCTGATTTCTCAATATAAACTTCCTCTTTAAGGAAACCATTCGAGAAGGATAATTTGAAATCCATTTGATATATTTTGAATCCCTTATGAATTTTTATGGCTATAAATAATTGAATGATTTCAAGTCGTGTAATGGGTGTATACATATCATCAATATAAAATCATTAAATTTGGTAATACCCTTTGTAAAAAAGTCATGATTTTTTCTAAATCACCATGAAATATTCATGTAGTTTATTCTGAAACACACATTTGGTTCCAATGACATTTTTGTCATAAGTCCTTAGAACTACTTCCCACATATCATTACTTTATTTTTGGTCAAGATCTCCATTCATATCCTTGAACCAAAACTCATCATTTTCTACCTCTTTAAAATATTTTAGTTCTTCCAAAGATAATAGAGATACCTACTACAGCATCTTCATTTTTCTGGTTTGCACCAAAGTTTTCTAGTATCCAACAATATTTTTTTCAATGATTTCATCCCTGAATATTTATCATTGTGAACCTAATTAAATTAATGGGTTTTATTCATGATTTTAATTATCATAAAAGTTCACTTCATTCCTCATAACTTCCCCTAAGCTATGTACTTCTTCATCACTCTCAGATTCTGAAATTTGGTGAGTGTCATGGAAAATCTGCTCATGTTTTGATGTCATGTGTTTATATTCAACCACCACAACATCATTACTTTTATTCATCTTTTCAAGCCTTTGTTTGTAACACCAATATGATTCCCTCTTTGAATAATATTTGATAAAAATTCCTTTCTCTGTCCAATCTTCAAATTTTATACATTGTTTTATTGATAATAAATAATTTTCTTCCAAATTCTAAAAATTATTTGATAGTAGGATTCTTTACATACCACATTTCATATGAATTTTTCTCTTCGTTTACACATATTAGTGCTCTATTTGATTTGTAAACCATTATGAGTTCCTCTTATTTACAATATTTTTCTATAAGGGACTTTTCAATCAATATAGTTTGATCCATATAGTTGAAAATACAATTACTTATTTCCACAACCCCATTCTATTGAGGTGTTCTGATATCCAATACCTGACGTTGAATTCCATTTTTTCTAGATATTATTCAATTTTATGATTTTTTAATTTAGTCCCATTTTCAGTTTGAAATTTCAGGATCTTTACACCAAGCATTTTTTATGTTTTTCTTTGGTATAAAGTAATACATCTGTAAACTTCATTCTTGTGTGTGATAGGCATAATTCATACCATTTTGATGTAATTATCTATAACCATCACATAGTACCTACTTCCATACATTATTTTGGGGGAAATTGGACCACATACATCCACATGTAAAAGTTCGAGTGACCTTGATGCCTTAATCTTCTTTAGTTTATAGGTTTTTTGGATAATCTTACTCTTTTGATAAGAATCACATATGTGATTTTGATCATATATGAGATGGAATTGAACTTTAATAACCTTTACAAATAATTTTTTCTCAAATGGATGAGTATTTTATGCGATAAATTGTCCTCCTCTTCTTTAGACATCATATATAAATTTTCTTATCCAAAAAGATATATATTTTCCTTGGTTATTTTTCGTTCGAGAATAAGTGAAATATATTTAGCTTTGATGGTTCAACCCTTTTGATTGAACTCCACCACATGAATATGGTCACATAATTTAATGACACTAAGAATATTATGACTCAACCCATCAACCAAAATAATTTAATTTTTCCTTAGATCTTTTCCTACAATATTAAATTTTTTGAAACGAACAATTTTGAGACCCTCATCATTCCTAAAAAAAATTGATCTCATATTTTTTGTGATTGAATTTCATAATGAGGAATTTATTTCTGGTCATATGTGATGTGCATCCACTATAAAAAATCCATGATCTTGAATTTTTTATTTCTCTCAAGGTAATATCATCAGCATTATCCTTATCTGAACTTCCTTTCTTCACCCAAGTTGGTGATGAGTATGCTTCCCCACCAACTGGCTCCCTAGTCTCTTCTTCTTTTTAAAAAGCTGAAAATATGTTATGTATATCTACACTTTTTCATGATATTTATATCATATATTTTCTTCCACTTCAAGGTATTATATATGACACTTTTTTAATTCTCTACTCATAATAAATTTCTTTATTACCATAGTCATCACAAAAAAAACAATATCCATAAAAATCAAAAGAATAATCAAGAAATCTTCTTACCTATTTGGTATAATGTGTATCCTAGATGGACCTCTGATCAATAGATAACACATGGTAAGTGTGTCCCAATTTTCCAGAACAAAAAAATAAAACTCTGAATTTTTATGTGTGATCCTTTTCCAAATGATTTTTTTCCATTTTGGTTTTGTGAAGATCTACCATATTTTGAGGAGTTAGTTATTGTGGTTTAACCATTGATTTGACTTTTAATCATTGAAAATGAGGGATAGGAATATGTTCCTCCTATATAAATTTATAGGTTTTACTTAATGAATATTATTGGGTATTTGTTTTCATCATTCCATGTGTCAATATTCATTCTCAATCTTCACACATTTGATACCAATTCATAACTTATTCTTATAGTTTTTCAATCCTTTTTACTTTTTCATTGATATATATGTCCAAACTATTAATGATTTAGGTTTTTTACTTAATTTTTAGCATCAGTTCAACTTTATTACCTGAATTTTCTAAAGTTACGTATCTGAGTTTTTCAATTTTGGACTTCAGTTCTAACTTCTCTTCATCTTTTTTTTACAAGTAGATCTTGGAATTATAAACCAATGAATTTTATTTATTGGTATTTTCTATCCATATATAAAGTTCTATAAGTTATACTTAAAGTTCTACCTTAAAATAAACCCTTCTAATAACTTCTTAATTATCTTCATCACTATCATCAATATTGGGTTTATTTTCAATGGCCATAAATACACCTTCATCTTTATAGTTTTCAGCTTCTTCCACCACACTTTCCCCATAACTATCTTCTTCTTTAGAGATAATATTTCTTCTTTTGATGGAATTATATTTAGAATTATTTAAACTATCTTTATTTATTTTCTTGAGATGTTTATCTTTACTATAATATTCTTGATAGTTTTTGGTATAATTGGATATGATATTTCCCACCTTTCCACACTTGAAACAAGAAAGGATAATCTTACCCTCAAATGTCCTTTTTACTCTTTTAATATTAGAGGAAAATAATGACATTACCTTGTCAACTTATTCAACTTATAAACTTTCCATGATTAAGATTTTATTTATGGAGTAAAAATCAACCTTCTGAGTGATTTCTATTATTCTTTACTCATTGCCTTAATTTTTCATTCCATAAGTTACCAAAGTGATATGAAAGCTATCAAGAGAATTTTATTTTGGATATTTATCATCTAGAATCAAAACTTTTTCATTGAAACATGGAGGTATTCTTCTCATGATCCTCTTAAAAATATTTTCATTGTTGAGGTATTCATAGATACCTCTCATATATTCAACAAGAACATTTATTTGATTTAAAAATACATAAACCATTTCATTTGATTTCATTCTCAAATCATTATACTTGTTCTGAAAAACATGTAACTTGTCCTCTAAAACCTTTGAATCTCCTTCATAAATGTTTAGTATATTTTCCCACATGATATGAGATGATTTACAATATATTACCTTTGTGAATAATTTATTATCAAGAGTAGTTCCCAAGGAATTTATGGATTTGGAATCTGTATCTAATTCGTGATAATATCTTTATTTCAAGACTCCACTTTTAATATCTATAGTGATTCCATCAATATATGTTGCATAGAAATACATTCCCAAGGATCTAAAATAATATTTAATCTAACTTTTATACAATTTTAAATTACTACCTTCAAATATGGGGACTCCTTTGTTGTTGAAAACCATTCTCATGATTCCAAGAGAGAAGAATAACAAAATCACCTTTGATACAACTTGTTATAATATTATAGATAATAACACCTAGAGAGGGAGGGTAAATAAAGTTATAAGGAATTATTTATTGATTTAAGATCTTTTTCTCTCACCTTGAGGAATTATTTGATTTATCTCTCTTTTCTCTCAATAAGTGATGAAATAAGTAAATGGCATAGAGAATTTTACTTGGTTCACCTGCACTAGGCTACATCTAAGGAGCATGAATGGAAGTGCACCTATGAACCATATTCACTAGAATATCACTACTTAATATATAATTCAGAGTGGCCTCATGGGACTTATTGTTCCACTACCATGAATTGTTGGAGAACTCGATACTCTCCATTAACAAGGAACTTGTTGCTCCATTTGTTGGATCTTCCTTATTGACAAGAATATTATCTGAACATAAAAATATAATGGTATTTCCTTTCAACATAAAAATGTTGATTTCTATTTATGATGAGACTCATATAATTTTTTCTTTGACCTTCTAACTTCTATATGGAATTTGGAACAAGACCTCTGGAAAACTTTTATAGAACTTCTCTTGACCTCTTACTCTATTTTCTCTATGTTTTTTTGTTTTTTGTGAAAAGTAGAATCCTCACCCTTTTCAAATCAATAAAAATGTTATAATAGATCCCAATGATTATGACAAGTGTCCCCTATAATTAATGGGGCCATCATGAACCATAAAATTTAAATTAACCACCAGGGATTTCAACTCATAATACTATCTAACTGAAATAGTCAGCAGATAGAAAACCACCAGGCTATAGTGTGGTATGGGGTACTACAACATATCACTTTTCATTTAGAAGTATGGAAAACATTTTTATCACATAATCATGAGACACTTAAATATCTTTACACCATGGTCAATAAAACTATGGTGTGGAGACCCATTGTTGACCAGATCCCCTTTTTAGATAATTAGCTTCTCATAACTCCACATTATATATGGTTTGGACTCTTTATAATTGATACTTATACCAAGATAGCTACGGTGTGGAATCACATCTTATGGCATAGCCTTCTATAAGATAAGAAATCCCAAAATATTTTCCTATTCTAATTTTGAACCCTCCATTTATAATGCCTAGCTGTGGAATGGACTCCATGTCATCTAACTAGGGTTATGGCATAGCCCAGGTGCTACAGCGTAGACACCTTAAAATTTATAGAGGTGATGAAATCCACTCAACCACTCACTACTCCATGGTGATCTTGGATACTACATAGCATGAAAACTCCTTGTCCCATAAAAATGATTTCTATTTTCTCATAAAATATAAGTTAACTCCTTCCTTCAACTATCCAGAAGTGAGTAACGGGGTCTACTCTCAGCCTCCTCAAAGGTGCATCCCTATTCCATGGACCACAATCTCTATGTTGCTACCCCTATAGTGGAGGACACTACTCCATTCATACACCAACCCACATTCACCATAACCTACCTCCTTAGTTATTCTAGTGGCTAGCTAGCCTAGATGGTTCCCCTATGTGGATGAGAATACTCCCACGTGTGTGGGGTTGAGCTGGATTCATTGGTCAGCCCCTGGTTGACCTTATTTTTGTGGCACAATAAGTAGGGTTGTGGCATATCCCTTGGAATACAGCATGTTCCTTTGACTATATCAATTCCAATTCCTTATTCCTTCTTCATTTCATCAAAAAACACGACATACAAACCTCCAAATGTATTTTTGACAACAATTTTTTAGTTAATACAAATATATAATTGATTGAAACTTCAATATAAACAAACATAGGAAAGCATGTGATATGGAATGAAATCCTATGTGTGCCTACCTATTAACTACTAAAATGATGAATGAACCCAAAAAAAAGGTTAGATAATAGATAATATATATATAAATTTCTCAAGTTCGATCAAACCATACTTTATATTAGTTAAAAAAATCCTCACTCAAACTTATAGTGCCTACTGTGTCCCTAGATATCCCCTGGTAACTTGTGATTACACTATGAAGATTTATTAATTACTTTTTATGGGTTACTTATCAAGCCTTGACATCCCAAATCCTATCTAATAAAATATAAAAAATACTTTCATCCCAATATCAACTTAATAGCACATTATAGCAACCCTGGATTAGATACCCTTATGGCACCTGAATTAGTACGTTAATGACCTTAAGGGTTCTCCCCAATCCCCAGGGGAAAAACTAGCACTTTTATTTTCATTAAACTATAAGGAATGATTTATTATGTTTTTTTATAATTTAATATAATGGAATAATCCTCAAGGGAACTCCCTAATCCCCAAGGTTTGTTAACTAGAATTGATGGTTTCATTAAATAGTTGGGGAATTATTTACCCATTTTCGTTATAATTTAACACCATAACCAAATTCTATCAAGAATCTAGAATAAATCATATATAATTAAAAAATTTCACAAATAAAATCCACTGCTGAATAGGAAATGTAATATTAAATAAGTAAATAAACATAACACAACTCTATAAATGAATGCATAAAAAACCAATCCACATACATACCATCTCATATGAATTAGTCCATGGAAAATCTCCAATCCAAAAAAGGCATAAGATAAGAGAGAGAGATAATAAAGATGGAATAAGTGGTGTACAAAATGTGACCTCCAACCACCGCACTGTTAACCCTATCATGATCATTGAATCTAGATTTCCCCAGGATAGGCATGACCAACTATTCATTGACCTCATCAACTACTAGTATACATGTGGGTACCTAAAACATAGAATGTAGGGTTGTATGTATACTAGAGTGTCCATGTTGGATGTGAGAATAAATGCACAATAGGGAACTACCAACAATGTCTCAAAACAATAGTGAAATAATATGTGTATTAATTAACATGTCTACACATTTACAAACTTATAAAATAAAACAATTTTTCTAATTGAAAAACAAATTATGGTAGAAGTTCAACAATGGAGCATATCATATACTAATATCTACTATAATTGATAACTCTGTATGCTGAGAGGATTCATATCTTTACTACCTACTTCAAGCCTTAGCTCAAAATCTGATATGAAGTATCGGTGACATCCACTAAGAGAGGTGGGTTTAAAACTTGTATATAATACACTCATGTATATATATTCACATTCACATGCACACAAATATATATATATATATATGATAATATCTAGTCAGTTCCCTAGTGACCCATACCAGGGGGAAAGGGAATTGTGTATAACAAGTCGATGAAATCTTGCAACCCATCTCAAAGAAAAGTGGAGTGGGTATAATAAGTCAAATAATTGAGAGAACATCCAAAACCATCAATTTGTATACTCATTCAAGGTATAATAACCCATACCATGAGTTTATCCTATACTTCATTATTTAATGAACCTACTCAAAAAAATTATAACAATAATATAAAATATCCAAAAAATACATGTATATATTATAAAATAAACAACTATGTTATATAAGAATATGTAGACATGCTTAAAGAAATATTCGCGAGTTATATCAACCAATAATATCAATACCATAAAGTAACAATATTATCATTATAATTAAGAAACAATATTATTAATATAATAAAGTCATACCCATGCTTAATATACCTAACTATCATATCGTACAATCATGTAAGTAACAAACTTTGATTATAAGTATGACAGAAGTAGTAAACTATTCCATGAATGAAATACAATATCTAAACAATCAAACATGTTAGTTTCAATCTAAATGGAAACCTAAGGTATTAAATGATCTATCCCCAAGACATGGTATTTGGAAACCAAACTAGGAAATATATATGGAAATGTGATAGTTTTATACATGGTATGAACATTCCAAATGAGACACTAACTAGAACCTATTAATAGTATCACCTGGACTAAAGTGGGTAAGGCATATCCAATAACTAGAGGTATAATTTCCAGAAAGTTCTTCTAGGAAAATCAATTTGGTATAAGGATTCTATTTAACATCAAGCCTTACTTATGAATTTAAAATTGTTACTTGATTTAAATTAATACTTTATTTTCAATGGAAAACCCATTTCATATTAAATATATAAGTAATGCATTTATTAACTCATGATAACTCGTGAAAAAAAAGAAAAATTGGAAATCTTCTTTATATGTCACCATTTTATTAAGGTGTTTTCAATAAATATTTATAAAACAATGATTTATAAGAAAGAAGTAAAAATTTGAAGTGGTGAGTGCCTTTGAAATTTTATTTTTGTAAAAAATTTAATGGATAAGGAGAGGATGAAAAGGAGGAATTGGATTAGGGGGTTTTCTAAAGGAATCATTGTCAAAATAAGTTCTTAAATAAAATTTTCTTTAATCTAATACCTTATGAAAACCATGGTAATTATAATATTTTAAGGTTAATTTAATATTAAAATCATAAGGATTTTCTTGTTAAACCACTGCTTCCCACCTCATAAACTCATACACAAAATGCCCACTAAAGAAAAATCTTTACCATGGGTCAAGTGTGGTTCATTAACTTGTAGTTTGTTCAGGTTTATGTGAGAAAGGTAATTTTTATTTTCTAAAACAAAAATATGACTCAAAAATTTATGCTTACTCTATATTTTAACTAATGAAAAAAGGTTTATTTAAAGAGGAAATCATTAGTTTACAATTTTCCCTCAAGTTTTTTTGATACCAACAATATACCAAAAGTTTACATTTCATCCCAAAAATAATATAATGAGGAGTTCATACACTTTGAGCTAATAGGGTTAGGTAAAATATCCCAAACATGGGTTAACTAACTCATATATCAAGGAAAACTATAACAATAGTGATAAAATATTACATGAATCAAACCAAAACAAATCAAGGTATCAAAGTCCCAAAAATATTTAAGGAGAAAATAATATCTTTACTTAGTTCCATATGAATCCATTGAGAACATTTTGATTTTTATACCAAAATACCATTAGAAATATATCCATTTTTATTTCTAAAATATAAGATAATACATATTATTTATTTTAGAAAACATTTTGAAAACATGATATAGTCATAGATTGAGAATGAAACAAAAGTTTTAGAACACCTATGAGTATTGATTGAAAGATTTAATAACTCCAATCAGCCTCCAAAAAACACCTAGAAACCACAATAGTAAATTCCATCAATAATGATATCCAATCACAAAAATACCATAAACCAAGAACAACCAAAATCCAAGATAAACCTATGCAATCAATTCCAAAAAATTATCCCAAAAATATAATGACCTAAAGAACTAAAAAATCCCTTATAGAATTACTTTAATTCTAGTATAGCTCAAAAATACCTTAAAATAAACCATACCTAAATTACTTTCCAACAAAACAGTGATGAATGGGAAGTGAAACATGCACACAAAGGGGATAAATGTGGTAAAAAGGGTTTGGGTTAAAAGGCCAAAATACCTTAATAATAAAAATAATAATCTAGGCTATTGGGGACCCGATCAAGGATTACTAGGTACCTAGTGGAAATCCCATCTCACTAAGCCCTCTGCCAGCTGTAGTAGGTACCTTTTGGACTTAAACGAAGTACCCAGTAGAACCTTTAGTTATAAAATATAGGTGTAACCTATTTATAGGTACTTTTAAACTTATGACCCTCTATCAAACCCAAAAAAACTTTCAAAACCACCTATGAATTTACCCTAAAACACCTTAAAACATCTAATTTTAAATCTAAAACCTAAAATAAAAAATGACCCCTTAACTAAAACCAAAAATTAAAATAAACCCATGATTTATCTACCCAAAATTCCTTCTTTAGACCTTAATAATACCTTAATCAATGTAATCAATAATTAGGTCATCATAACCACCCTTTCATAGGCCTTATCATACCTAATAGGTCCTAGGAGATGATCACTCAAAGATTCACTTCCATTAAGTCTCCAATGCATGAACTAAGGAAAACATTAGACTCTTGATGAAAAAGTTCCATATCCACCTCAAACCACATCCCAAATATGATCTCAATCACCTAAACCCAATAAATTATAATATATGTCACTATCACACCAATTCACAACCAAAAAACTCACCATTATTCTAATTTGTGACTACAAAAAATTAACTTAAGATATTAAACCACTATAAGATATCAATACTAAAGGATGTTCCATCATTCTTGTGATCCTCTAAATATAAAGTAAGTTACTCCCCTTCATAAGATTTTACTAGGCCTTGTATATGTTTGAGCTTCCATTAAATTCTAGTTTATCATATAGATTTATTAAAAAACTAGTTAATAAAAATCATTCCATAGTTTAAAAAACTAAATATTAATTTATTTATGTAAATACTACATTTTACACATCAAACCCATTATAAAACCTAGGTTAGTGGATTTAATTCCTAGTTAAACTTTTTAAAAGTTTATTTCCTTTAAAATATGGGTTAAAATATAGTTATAAATTGAATCCCATTTCCTTTAATAGTAAAATTTGAATTATATTTTAAATCACTTTCCCATTCCATTTTCAAAACCAATCAGTTACAAATACCATTATTTTTTAAAATCACTCTTCATTAGAACATTATTTATGGAAAATAGTCTTTCACAAAACCTAATTTCAATTCAATACCCAAAACTAAAATTTCATTTCAAAATACCATGTTTTCAAAACATCAACCAATATGAAAACCAATTTTAAAGAGACTCAACCCTTTTATTTTAAAATAATAAAGTAAATATAGTTAGATCAATTCACTTCCTTAGAATATTAAATCAAAAAATTATAAAACAATTTAATTTACTTGAAACAACTACTAGACTCTCCTTATTACTCACACTAGGTAACACAAACTCTATTTCTACATGACCAAAAATAAGTGACTAGGTTATTTGATAACTACATCTTCTATAATAAATATAGTAGAATATAAATAAATATGTAATATACAACATGATTAATGGAAGAATTTTGAATAGAAACAAAACAAATTACATGATCAGAAGTCAAATATATATGTAGAAAATAATGGCATTTTCAATAAAAAAAGTACATATAGGAAAGAAAGAGCATTTTTGGTAGTGAAATGCTAAATAGGTGAGACCATCCATCAATACAAATAATAAAATCTATATTAATCATGAGATTAATTATTGATTCATATTAACTTAATCATCACTAATATATATATATATATATAAACTATATATATATTATGTTTCAGTTAATAAAAATATCCAATTGATTCCAACTACAATGTAAACAATCATGAGTAATCATGTGATATGGCATAACATCCTATGTGTGCCTACCTTTTGATGCCTAACATGATGAATGAATCAAAAAAAGGTTATATTTTAACCAATATCTATACACATTTTTTAAGTTCTATCTCACCATACTCTAGATGAGGAAAACAAAGCCTCAATCAAAATTATAGTGCCTACTGATTCCCTAAATGACCCTTGGTAACTTGAGGTTCCACTATAAATAGGTTCTCAATACCATTTTATTGGTTACCTATAAAGTCTCAACATTATAACTATTTCCTAATGAAAATTAAAATTCATTACATCTCAATATCACTTTGATACCACTTTATAGTGACCCTAACCCAAATGCTTGTATGGAACTTGAACCAAGAATATAATTAACCCAATGGCACTCCCCAATACCCAGAGGCTAGCAAATAGAATCACTGGCTTCATTAAATGGTCAAGGAATTATTTACCCACTTTTTTTATAATTGAAAGTCATGTTTTAATTCTACAAATAATCTTGTATGAATAGTCTATAAGGAAGATGTTACACAAATAAATTACACTGTTGAATAGGAAATGAAAGATTGGATAAGTAATTAAATATAAAACAACTCTCTAAAATAATTCATAAAAAATAAAACCACATGTAGTCCATCTCATACAAACTAGTCCATGGTAAGTTTCTCAACCAAACAAGTCATAAGAAAAGATAAAACAAATATATATTAAGTGATGTGCCAAATGTGACCTTTTACCACTACACTATCAACCCTAACACAATCATGGTATCTAACCCACCCCCAAGGAATTCATGAACAACTATCCATGGACCTCCTCATCTACTAGCAAATATGTGGCTAATTGAAACATGGTAATTGGAGATACATGTCCACTGGAGTATCCATGTAGGGTGTGAACAAAAATACTCATTACGAAACCACCAATAGTGTCTCAATACAAAAATAAATTAATAGGTGTATTCATGAACATGTATACACATTTACATACTTATAAAATAAAATATTTTTGGAAATAAAAAAACAAAGTATAGAAACATATCAATTGTGGAGAATATCATGGACCAATATCTACTATGATTAATAACTCCCTGTACTAGTAGGATCTATACCTATAAAACCTACTTTGATCCTCGTCATGGAATCTAAAATGAAGTACTGGCACCATCCAGAAATATAGGAAGATTTTATACCTATATATAATACAATCATGTATATATATGCACCCACACATAAATATAGATGTGTGTGAGTATCTAATCAAGGCCCTAGTGACCCATCCTTAGGTAAAAAATAATTATGTATAACGAGTCAAGTAAATCTTATAGCCTATCCCTGGGAAAATAAGAATGGTTATAATGATTCAGGGTATTGTGATCCCATCTAAAACAAACATTCTATATACTTAGTCAATGTATAATATCCCATCCCATGAGTTTAACCTATACACCATTGGTTGATGGACCTACTCAAACAGTCTACAAAAACATTATACAATATATACTCAATACACATGCTCATTGTCAAAGTAATCACCATGTTATAAATTAAGTATTAAATATGATTAAAGAAACATTTACAAGCTAAATCATCCAACATACTCTATATAATAAAGAAAAAATATATACTCATTATAATAAAGAAATAATATGTTTAATATAATAAAATGATAACCATGATCAATATACCCAACTATCGTATCATACAAGCATGGAAGTAACCAGCATTGATTACAAATATAACAGAATTAGTAAACTAATCCATGAATATAATACAACATATAAGTAGTTAAACAATCTTGTGCCAATATAAATAGAAACCTGAGGTATAACATACTATATCCCCAATACATAGAAGTTTGAAGCCAAACTAGAAAATAGAAAAGGAAATATAATATTTTTATAAATTGTAAAAACATTTTTTTAGGACCAAGCTGATAATGAAGAGTAGCTTTTTCAATTATTTTCTTTTGTTGTCAAGGAAGTTTGAGAAGAAAGATAATCACTTCACTTTGAATAAGTGGATGAGGGAAGATAGGGAAGTTACAATACTTTCCATGGTAAACTAGATTATTTTTTACTGATATATATTTCCCAAATATCATAATTTTTTAGAAATTGTGATTCAAGCCTTAAGAAATAAAGGGGAGAAAAGGTGATTCCAATCATATTCAGTTTTGATTGGAAAGAATGATGTTACTGGAAGATAGGGAAGTTTCAATACTTTCCATTGAAAATATGATGATGTTAAAGGTGTTTGATCAAATACTATATATCACGGAAAATATGGTTTGTGATGATAGCATCTTTTTGTTGAATAATCTAGATGATAGTGAATCGACGTTGGTGTTCTTACTGAAGCAGATTTTAAGGTGGTTCCATTTTCCAGTGTTTGCCAAATTTTTGGGATTGAAAATCAGGAGATAGAGAAATGTGATTTTTTAAAAGGATGTTTCATGCAAGTTTGAAGATGGATTGTTATGTTGCGCATAAGTGGAGTTCCAAGATCTGAATGTCAAAATATGGAAAAGGAAAGGCTCACGTGAAATATTGGTTTTTGCACGCAAGATTGAAGGGGGTTTCAAATGTTGCACATAAGGCATGATTCAAGGTCAGAACATCAAAAAATGGAAAAGTCATGAAGTGCGTGAAAAAATTAAGAAGTGCGCAAAATATGTGGTTGGCACAAAAGATACTTACGTGCCCAATGCGATGTCAAATGGTGTTTTGTGCGACACGTTAGGATCTTGCGTGATGCGTCATGGTTTTTGTGTGTGGGGGTCAGTGATGCCTAAAAATAAGAGGTAACCCCCTATCATTTTATAAGCTCTACACTTAAAGAAATCCTGATCTCTAAAGTGAAAAATAATTTTAAGAAAATGGAGTTGTGTGAAAGAAATAGTGTTGTGCATAAGAAGGAGAATTTGTGTGCAAAAAGAGATTTGTGTGAAATATTAAATTTGTTCGCAAGAGGTGTTTCACAAAAAAAGTCAAATCATGCACACGTGGAATTAAATTTTCATGCAAGACACCTAAAATGGTGTGAAAAAGATTTGAGTTCAGCACAAGCAGTAAGTTGTGTGCAAGGCAGTTCTTACCATCTTCTGGGTAACAAAGAGAATAATTGTTTTGAAAGATCAAACTGTGAAAGCTGGTTAAGAATCACTGAAACTTTGGTTTTCCCTATTTGTGCTAAGAGGGTGTACACATGCTTTTTTATTTTTTTCAAAGTGCTACACGAGTGTAAGTTTATATCCTACTCATTGTATTCCACATCAAAGGATTGTTTTCTAGTGGATTGTGTGGTACTGGATTATTTCTATACCATACCAAGGACGTATCTACTCTTGTTGAGTAGTGAACCTTGTAAATCTTGTGTTTTTGTGGATGTGTGTTTTGATTGTGTTCAGCAGGGAAAGAACTCTTTAATATGAGGTGAAGGTTGTTTCAAAAATAAGGAAACATAAAAGAAAAATATATCACTAATTCACCCCCTCCACCTCTCAGGGATACTTGGATCCTAACTGGGAAACTTTAATTGGTATTAGAGGTAATGTTCCCTTCATTTGTTCTTTGATGAAGTTTTGAAGAGAAGTTGTGATGGAAAATATGAATTATATGAATAGTAAGGGGATTCTAATATTTGATGAGAATAATTATCATATCTCAAAAGATATAATGATGACTTATCTTATGTCTCTTGGGTATGAAGTTCTTGAAGCTGTAATAGATGGATTTCCTGTTATTGATGATAAGGTTCCTCTTACACCTATTAATAAGAAGAATCTTGAGAATGATGGAAGGGATAAAAATTAATTACTCTCATCTCTTTCTGAGAGTGAGTTTTTAAGAGTTAAAGGTGTTTCTACAGCTAAATGCATCTGGGATAAGCTAAAGAACATCTATGAAGGAAATACAAAAGTGAAGAAGGAAAAAATAAAAATCTAGATGTTGAAGTATGAAGAATTGAAAATGGGAAAGTCTAAATCTATTGGGGACTTCTTTACCAAGGTAAATGACATTGTCAGTACAATCAATTGTCTTGGTGAAAAGTTGGAGGATTCTACAGTAGTGGAAAAGATCTTGAGAATTCTTCCTGAAAATTTTGATGCTAAATTTTCTTCATTGGAAGACAGAGACCCTGAAACATTATCTCTGGATGATTTTCATAGCACTTTCATCACTTATGAAATGATAAGGGAGAATACTAGGAAGAGAAAAAAAAAAGTTGATAGAGAAATGTCTTTCAAGGCTACAAATAAAGAGAAGTCAAAAAATATTCTCATTGAAGATGAAGCTGGTGAATCTGATTCTGAATATGAGGTATGTAAAAATTTTGATGAAATTTTATCCTTATTTTATAAGAATGTGAAAAGAGTTATAGGGAAACACAAGGGAAAACTTCCCTTGAAATGTTTTGAATGTGGAGTTGTTGGCCACTTTACGACTAATTGCCCTAAAAAAGGGAAAGATGAAGACAATGATGAACAAGATAGAAGGCCAAGAAGGTCATGGAAGAAATAGGGTGATAAAGATAAATATTCTACCATAGGGAAAGATAAAAAGTTATTTAAATACAAAAGAAGAAGGCTTTTGTCCAAAGATGAAGAAGAAGAGGATAGTGAAGCTGAATCTGAAAAAACTTTTACTGAGAAATCTAGAGAGAAAACCTTTATTACAGCTATGAATAATGAAGATTACAGGAGCAGCAGTTCTAAAGAAGAAGAAACTCAACTTTAATATCATCTGAAAGTGGAGTTGAAAGAATTTTTGAGAAAGATCAGAAGGCTTGAGAAGGAAAATAGAAGTTTTACTAATGATAAATTCAAGTTGGAAAAAGATATTGATGATCTGAATAATTCTATTGAGAGTGAAAAGAATCATAATGAACATATAGAAGTAAATCTGAAGGTAAAAGAAGAAGATTTAAAACTTTTCCAACTGAAACTTTTTGAAGCTGAAGAAAGGAACATAAGATTCAAAAACTCTATCTCTAAAGATGGAGAAATTTCTATTAATAATGAATCAAATAAGGGTCAATAAAAGTTACCATCAAAGTTTGAGAAGAAAGATGGAACTGGTTCTAATAAGAACAAAGATGGAAAGGCTGTGTATATTGTCAAAGTTAGCAATGCTGAAAAATCAAAAGTATCTAAAAATATTGAGTCTAGAAAGATTTCTACAACTTCTTGTTTTGATAAGTCTAAATAAAAAATTGAGCTGAAGAAGAAAGTTACAATTAAAAATAGGAAGTTTGATGGTCAGCAGAGTCCTATTAAGAAGTGTGTTGAGAAACATGTTCACAACTCCAATTAGTATGGAATTTTTAGAGGGAAATATTCATTCTGTGGATATTTCTGGTATTGTGGTGGATTTAGAAACATTGAAAATATGTGTTGGTTCAACTAGAAATATTAATACTATTCCACAAATTATGGAAGACACGGTTTGGGGGGGAGTCAATCCTCTCAAAATAAGAAGTACGAGAAGGAAGTTCAGAATAAATCTGAGAAGTCTGGTGTGAAATTTGAAAATAGGTTCCAACCAATGGAAACTATTTTTGTGAAATGTGTGAATATCCTATACTTCTTGCTAAGGTATGTCTTGTTTTTTTGTTAGAACAATAAAATCTTTTTAACAAATCTCGGAAGCTAGAGGTGAAGAATGAAAAGGAAGAACAAAAATCTCTAATTGTTGAAACCTCTTTGAAAGATACAAAAGGATAACATCCATGGATTCTTGATAGTGGGTGTTCTTATCATATGATAGGAGAATTAAATTTTCTGAAGAATGTGAAAGACTTCAAAGAAGGAACAATGACATTTGGAAACAATGAATCTCTGAGGATCAATGGCATTAGATCAGACATCATTGGAAATAAAATATGAAATCCAGGAAAACATTATATGTTGATGGGCAGAAACATAATCTTCTGAGTGTTTCACATCTCTATGATAAGGGCAACAAATTTATCTTTAGAAAATATGGTTTTTTTTTGAAAATTGAAGATGATGGAAAGGTAGTTACAAGAGGAAAACGTGCAAAAGGGAAATTGTTCCAAGTTGGTGAAGTATAGAACTCTTGTTACATGATTATGGTAGATGAAAATTAGTTGTGTAATAAAATATTCGGACATATGTTCCATAGAAACATGTTCAAGTTATCAATGTTATATAGTGTCTGGGATATGCCTAATTTAACAAGAATAAGAGATTGGTGTTGCACTATTTGTGAGAAAGGGAAGATTACAAAGTATGTGCATAAGAGAGTTGAAATTCGCTCAAAACAACCCTTAGAAATTATACATTCTGGTATTTTTGGACTAATTAGTAAGAAATAAACAAATAGAGATAAGTACTTCATTACTTTTATTGATGACTTTACTCATATTACTTTTGTTATGTGCATGAGACATAAGTCAGGTGATCTGAAAATGTTTAAGAGTTTCAAGAAGAAATTAGAGAAGGAATGTGAGTATTTAGTGAATAAGTTGAGAACTGATAATGGTGGAGAGTATAAGAATAAAGATCTTGAAAGTTATCTTGAGAATAATGGAATTCGGTATGAGTTCAGTTCATCATACACACCTCAACAAAATGGGGTTACTGAAAGAAAGAATATAAGTCTGGTGGAAATGGGGAGAACTATGTTACTTTATCATAGTATTTATCATTATTATTGGATGAAATCCATGAGTAGTGCTATGTATATTCAGAATTGATGTTTCTACAGTCCAAATTTTAATATAACTCCATATGAAATGTTCTATGGAAAAACTCCAACTTTGAAACACTTAAGATTTCTTGGGAGTCCATGCATTATAAAGAATAAAGGTAGAAACCTTGTAAAGTTTAAGAAAAAAAGAGATGATGGAATTCTTTTGGATATTCTCTAGAAGGAATAGGATATAGATGTTTCAATAGAAAAATGGAGAGAATAATTGATTATATTGATGTGAAATTTTTTGAAAATGTTGAGAAAGAAAAGAAAACTTTTACCGATATAGAAGTTGAGCAAGATAAGGAAATCTTTGTTAGCGATTTTGATAATGCTGCTGATAGTAGTAATACTAATCAATAACAAGAATCAGACTCAAATTTTTCAAGTAATGAGGATTAAATTTGAACAGCTAATCCTAGGCTGAGGAGGAAAGTAAAGGCTCAGAACATTATTGGTGATCAACATCAGAGGGTTCAAATAATAATAACAACAAATATTGTTACATGTACTTCTTTGTATTCAAAAGTGGAGCCAAATGATGTGAATGAAGATTTTGAGTATCCAAAATGGGTTCAAGAAATGAATTAAGATCTTGATTAGATAGAAAAGATTGATACTTGAGAACTCGTACCCAAGCCGAATGACAAAAATGTTATTGGTAGAAAATGGGTTTTTCGGAACAAGATGAATGAATAAGGAGAAGTGATAAGGAACAAGGAAATATTAGTGTGCAAAGGTTACTCACAAATTGAAGGTGTTGATTTTGATGAGACTTTCTCTCCAGTGGATAGATTGGAAACAATCAGAATATTTCTTGTTATTACTGCACAACGAGGCTACAAAATTTTTCAAATGGACATGAAGTCTGAATTTATGAATGGGAATCTTGATGAATAAGTTTACATTGAACAACCTTGTGAATTTATTATTAATAAATATGAAATTTATGTGTGTAAGCTGAAGAAAGCCTTGTATGGGATAAAACAAGATCCAAGGGCATGGTATTCTAAGCTGGATACGTGCTTAAGGAAGATGATTTTCAAGAAGGGAAGAGTTGACAGCAATCTTTACATCAAAGAATGTCAGGAGTTATCTCTGATCGTAATTATTTATATTGATGAAATTATCTTTTCTAGGAATGATGAAATATCTTGTGAAAAAATTGATGAGGAGATGAATAACTTGTTTGAGATGTCCATGCTAGGAGAAATGAAATACTTTCTTGGGCTTAAAATCTTACAGAAGAAGAACTACATTTTTCTTTCTCAAGGAAAGTATGCGAAGGAACTTCTAAATAAGTTTTTCATGGAAAATTAAAAACCAATTTCCACACCAATTTCAGTGGGAACCAAGTTTTCTAAAGATGTATAAGGCAAGGAATTTGATCATAAAGAGTTTCTAAAGCTGATTGGAAGTCTGTTATATTTGACTGCCTCAAGACTTGACATTGTTTATAATGTTACCTTATGTGCAAGATTTCAGAGCGCTCCTAAAGAATCATATTTGATTACTGGAAAAATAATTCTCAGATATATCAAATGCACGAAAAAAAATTTAATTAGGTATTATAGCTCAAAAAAATATTGATTCGTTCAGGTATTCAGATGCTGATTGGGCAAGAAACGTTGATGATAGAAGATCTATATCTGGTGTAGTTTTGTTTCTGGGGAAAATTTGTGTTAGTTGATATACAAAGAAACAAAATTTAGTGAATCTTAGCACAACTAAAGTTGAGTATGTTCCGACCACTCAAGCTACTACCCAACTAATGTGGATGAAGACTCAGTTGGAAGATCTACTTGTTGAAGTAAAGTTACCCTTTCTCTTGGGTTGTGATAATCAATTTTTAATCAATCTTACACAAAATTCGGTATAACATTCTCATTCAAATCATATTGACATCAAGTGCGACTTCATCAAAGAGTATGTGGAGAAGAATGAGTTGAAGTTGGAGTATGTTCCTACATCGGAACAAGTTGCTAACATTTTCACGAAACCTTTACCAAAGGAACCATTTTATAAATTAAGGTTAAACATGGGAGTCCAGCCTTCTTATCATCATGGTTGATGTATGTGTTTTTGTCCCCTCTCTTATCTTACCTTTTAATAGTGTTGTCAAGGGGGATAATTATTTCATAAATCTATCCTAATGGGCATACATAAGGGGGATTTGTGGGTAAGCTGTGAATCCAGCATGTAAGTGACTAAAATTTTATAACTTTTTATTAGAGTGGTTGTAGGAAACAAACTTTTTGTTTTCTAGAAAATTTGAAGAAGTGTAGAAATATAAGGAAGAAATGATGATGAAATTTCATACTCACTACTTTTGGACAGTATGGTTTTGGTTATCAATAATTCTTATTTCCTACAATGAGTTAACTCACGTAGGCTTAGAATTGTTGATTAGTAATCCATTTCTTGAGGTTTCAAATTTTATTGATTTATGAATCTTGGTTGACAATAAAATCTAAATGAGGATATTTTTAGTAACAAGCTGACAATGAAGAGTATCTTTTTCAAGTATTGTCTTTTGTTGTCAAAAAAGTTTGAGAAGAAACGAAATCATTTCACTTTGTATAAGTGGATGAGGGAAGACAGGGAAGTTATAATAATTCCCATGCTAAACCAGATGATGCTTTGATGATATATATTTCCCAAATATCATAAGTTTTTAGAACTTGTGATGCAAGCCTTATGAAGGAAAGGAAGAGAAAAGTTGATGCCAATCATATTCAATTTTGATTGAAAAGAATGATGTTATTGGAAGACAGGGAAGTTGTAGTACTTTCCATTGAAAATATGATGATGTTAAAGGTGTTCTATCAAAGAATATATATCACATAATATATGGTTCATGATGATATCAATTGTTTTTTGAATAAGCTAGATGACAGTGAAGCAGCATTGATGTTCTTTCTGAAGCAAATTTTAAGGTGGCATCGTTTTCCAGTGTTTGCCAAATTTTGGGGGTTGAAAATCAGGAGATAGAGAAATGTGATTTTTTAAAAGGAGTTTGAATTAAAGTTTGAATATGTCTTGGTATGTTTCACACAAGTGGAGTTCCAATATATGAACATTAAAATCTGTCAAAGGAAAGGATCACACAAAAGATTGGTTTTTGTGTGAAAAATTGAAGGGAGTTTGGAATGTTGCGTGTAAGGTGTGATTCAAGGTTAGAACATTGAAAACTAGAAAATTAGTGAAGTGAGTGAAGTATTCAAGAAGTGCGTGAAAGATGAGGTTGGTGCGAAATATACTTACGTGCCCAATGTGATGTCAAATGGGGTTTTGCACGATGCATCGGGATCTTGCACGATGCATCAGGGTTTTTGTGCATGGGGGTAAGCGATGACTATAAATAAGAGGTGACCCCCTCTCATTTGATAAGATCAAAACTTAGAGAAATATTGAGCTCTTAAGTGTGGAATAATTTTAATAAAAGGGAGTTTCGTGAAAGAAATAGAGTTGCGCGTAAGAAGGAGAAGTTGCGTGCAAGAAGAGAGTTGCGTGCAAGATTGAAGTTGCTTGAAAGAGGTTTTTTATGACAAAAGTCAAATCTTATGTGTGTGGCATGAAAGTTGCGCGCAAGACACCTAAAAGGGTGCATGAAATATTTTATTTCATCATAAGAAGTAAGTTGTGTGCAAGGTAGTTCTTACAACCTTATGGGTAGGAAATAGAAGAATTGTTTTGAAAGATCAAACTGTGAAAGCTGATTAAGAAGTACTGAAACTTTGTTTTGCCCTATTTTTGATAAGAGGGTGTACATGTGCTTTTATATTGTTTTCCAAATTATACATTAGTGCAAGGGTATATCCTACTCATTGTATTCTACATCAAAGTATTGTTTTCTAGTGGATTTTGTGGTACTAGATTGTTTTTGTACCATACCAAGGATGTAGCTACTCTTGTTGAGTAGTTAACCTTGTAAATCTTGTGTTTCTATGGATGTGTGTTTAGATTGTGTTTATAATGGTAAGAACTCTTTAACAGTAGGTGAAGTTTGTTTCAAAAATAAGGAAACATAAAAGAAAAAATTTATCACTGATTCACCCCTCCCTCTCTCAGTGATACTTGGATCCTAACTGGACAACTTCACATTCTAAATGAGACACTAACAAGAACCTAAAAATATTATTAATTAGACTAAAATGGGTAAGTAATATCAAAAAACTAGAGGTATAAGTTCCTAGAAGAACATCTAGGATAACCGAGTTGGTCCAAGGTCCCTCTTTAACACCAAGCATTATTATAGATTTCAAACCATTACTTAAATTTACTTGAGAATTTTTTTTCAAGAAAAACCCCACATCATATTAAATACACAAGTAAAATATTTATTAACTCATGAAAATATATGATGGAAATAAAGGTTGGAATCCCAATTCTTACTTCACCATTTTATTAATGTGTTTTCAATACAAATTTAGGAAATAATTATTTATAATAAATAAGTGAAAAAAGGAAGTGGTGATTTCCTTTGAACATTTATTTTGGTAAAATACCTAAATAATGAAATAATGAAAAATAGGAATTAAATTAAGAAGGATTTTTCTAAAGGAATAATTATAAAAAAAAGGTCCTAAATAAAACTTTCTCTACCTTAAACACTTATGAAAACCAACATAATTATAATATTTCAAGGTTAAGTTGATGTTAAAACTAAAAGGGGTGTCATATTAAATCACTCTTTACCACATCATAAACTCATCCACCACATCGCCAATGAATAACTATATTAATCAAGGATCGAGTGTGGTTCATTGACTTGTAGTTTGTTCAGGTTTAAGTTGGAGAGGTGAAATCTATTTTCTAAAAAACAAATGTAACTTAAAAAGATACAATTGGTCTACATTTTAACTAATGAAAAAAAAATAGTTTAAGAGATAATCCTTATCTTACAAGTTTTCCTAAAGTTATACACTTTGAGGAAATAGGGTTAGGTAACTTATCTCAAACATGGATTACCCACCTCATTTTATCAAGGAAAACTATAGCAATAGTGATAAAATTTTATAGGGAATCAAATAGTTACAAATCAATATATCAAAGTCCCCAAAATAGATAAGAAGAAAATGAAATATTTACTTTTACATATGAACCCATTGAAAAAAAATGGATATTATACCAAAATACTATTGTAAATCCATCCATTTTTATTTCTAAAAGATAAGATAATATTTATTATTAATTTTATAAAACATAAGGTTGGCATGTTACAGGCATAGCCCAAGAATCACCCAGAGGGTCAAGAATGCCTATTAATATCAATGGAGAGTTTTAATAAATCCAAGAAACACCTAGTAACCACCACAAAAAAATTCCATCACCAATGATACCCAACCACAAAATCATTATAAAATAAGAACAAACAAAATCTAAGATAAACCTATTCAATCAAATCTAAAAAATAACCCAGAAATATAATAACCTAAAGACCTAAACAACTCCATTTTATACTTACTTTAATTATATTATAAAAAAAAAGAAAACCCTAAAGGAAATAATACCTCAATCAAATTCCAATAAAACAGTGATGAATGGGTAGTAAAACACACACCCAAACCCCTATAGATAAGATAGAGGAAATCCTTATAGTTTGGGATGAATCCCAACATGATTCAGTGGAATTGATCTTATAATTACTATCCAAGAAAAAGGGGAATCAAAATAAGAGAATATGAGAGGTAATAGGAGAGGGTAAGGGAAGAATCGCCTTTGATTCAGCATGAAGAACACTTGTGGTTTCACATTGAATCAAGAGGGAGAAAGGAGGGGAAAGAGGAAACCAAGAGGAGTCTAAGGAGATCCCTTACATGGATGGTAGCGGAATGAATTTATAGGAGAAGGATAAATGGTGTAAAAGGGTTTAGGGTAAAAATTCTAAAATTCCCTCACTAAAAAAACAATCAGTTGAGCTACTGAGTACTTGGATCATGTCCACCAAGTACTTGGTGGCACTCCCAAGCTAATAGGGCCTCTATTGGGTCCAACATGTACCTAATGTCCTTTAAGAAGGTACCTAGTGTTACCTATAATTGTAAATTTTAGGATGAACCTCTTTATAGGTACCCTCTAACTCTAGACCCTCTACTAAACCCTAAACCTCATTTAAAAACACTAAATAATTTACCCTAAAACAACCAATTTTTAATCGGAATCCTGAAATGAAAAACTACCCCTCAACCGAAATAAAAAATTAAACAAACTCGTGATTTATATACTAAAAATATTGTTTAAGACCTTAATAATATCTTAATCAATGTAATTGTAATGCCTCACCACCCCATACCACTAATTAGTTTCTCAGGTTGATTTTCTCTATTATACCTAAGTCATGCCTCCCTGTATGATATAGTTAACTAACTAGAGATGAGGGTTCAGAAAGATACCTTGGGGAGACTATACCCTCTGATCAGAGTGAAATAAAAGTAGAAAGTAAGGGAAAAAACATACATCACATAATACCACAAGTAAGATTAAGATAGAATCCAAGAACTGAACATAAACTATACAGTATTCAAAATGATTTCATGGAAATATCCATGATTCATACATATAATCGATCATATACAATAGGTAAAAAAGTGTAAAAAGGGAAAATACCAAAAACTACAAGACTCAAAAGTGGCTTGAGATTAAGCCCAGAACACATTGCCTAGCTTCTTCCTAGAACATAATCACACATCTATCATAGGGTGCTTGACCTTATCCCTACCTATATCCATTAAATATTCTTAGGTACCAAATGGTTTCCTAATCAGGGTATGAGTATGAATCGTTAATCCACCACCAACATCATCCCTAAATAATCCATTATTTATATTAAGTTCATGTGATAGTGTCATATGTGAACAATTAGAATAACTAGAATAATAACTAAATAAATAAATAAAACTCTGAAACTATGATCTACGGTGACACCTGAGGTCGTACCCACCTTCTTCAACCACTTTCATAATTATCTAAGCACGTCATGGGGACTGTTCCATCTTAAAACCACTCCCGACCATCGGTAATATAACTTTCACCAATCCATTTAGAAATCGAGGATAATATACCCATCCTCGGGGCCCTAAAAATCTACCTTGGAGCTGGATTCACCTAGGTTTAACCAAACATGGAGGATAATTAAGTCACCAAATCATGAAATTAAGATGCAATCGATACATAACTCATTATTTTGATGATACAAAATAAACATTTAAAAGTATGAGGGGCCAATTAACATTCTTGTTATGAAATAATTCCAACATCCATTATCCAAAAACATTTTTAGTTGACATCTTTTATTTCTTAATAAAAAGAAACCAAAGTAATTTCCCATTCCATTCTATTACCAAAACCAAACAAAAATTTTAAAACTAGAAACTCATTTCAAAAACACCTTATATGGGTAAACAAAAATTCCATTTTCAATTACTACATTCTATTTCAAAAACTAAACACCAATCCAAACAAAATTCCCAATTTCCAAGGGTATGGTTCAGAAGTCATAAGCCTAACTAAGTGATATCATGGACCTTATCTTTTCCTTTAATAAGAAATAAAATACAAGGGTTGTATATCATTCAAAGGAATTGATTTAAGTCTTGGAACAAAAAATTAAGGTTAAGCACGGAAATTGGCATGTGCCATATCCCTATAACTTAAAAGAAAAATAGAAAAGCTATAGAAAAATACCTAGGTACCACCTCCATTAGTAAAATATGAGTACATTCCCAAAATCAATCTTTGATTTATCTTATAACGCAAAGAAATTAGAAAGTAGAGAAATTCCCTGGAAATAAGTCATATGAGTCATATATGATGGAATGCATAAGGTAGTGAAAGAAAACTAAAAAAGGAAGATGTATTCATAGACTTACCACAAGGCCTTGATCACACCAAATAGGAGCTAAAACGACCATGGATTGAGGGTGATTCATCAAAGAATAAGGAGAGAAGAAAGGGACATGTGCAGGGGCTATTGTAGGGATGGGGGAGGATAAAATTAGGTAATATTGAGGGGGTAAAATAGGAGAAAAGAAAAAATTATCCCTCCACCACCACCTTAAAAAAACTATTCAGAACCCACCATATGGATGGTGGGTCTCACTATCTATTTGGTGGGATTTTAGTGGCTCTAAATGCCTATAGAAAGACTACCAACTAGCCATTGGTCTACAACCAGTTAGGCAGTGGTATTGTAGCCTCTTGGCTTCATTCCCCAGCCTCCTCCCAGGCCTCCCAGATGCCCTTAAGACCCCTCAAACCCCCTAAACCCCTTATCCATTTCTTTAAAAATAAAAATAAGGGGTTTCAAAACAATAAAGGTGTTCATACCTCATCAAATTGGCAGGTTTTTATAACCTCTCCACCATATATTAGCTCATCCTCAATTTATTCTCATAAGAATCACTGAGCTTTGTTAAATAATAACTTCAACCATTGGGCAAAGACATTAGATTCCCTATCTCATGTATACTTTTGATTAATTACATGTTTCTAAATTACTCATACTAGAGGTATGGTCTTTCCATGGAGGTTTTTGTCACTATAGTTCACGATACACATGGGGAATTACTCAAAGTATCGGTATCTAGGTTGGCGTCATCAACATAGATAACCTGGGACAAGTCAAGGTGATACCGCCAAAGCTGAGAGATGTGGAACATGTCATGCATCACTAAATACCTCTATGGAAGATCTAATTGGTAAGTCATGATATTAATCTTATCCATTTCCTTGAAGGTCCCCACAAACCTTGGGGATAACTTTCCCCGCTTCTGAATTCACCAACTTCCCAAGCCTTGACGACACATATAAGAAAACCCGGTCACCCAACTCAAATTATAAGGGATATTGTATTTTATTATTATAGGATATTTTTCTACTAAGGGAGGTCTCCAACTACTTCCCAGTCAACTGGATGAGCTCAGAGGTCTCCTACACTAGGCTTGGACCAAGCATAGCTGACTCTTTGGCTTCCAACCTACAAAAATTTGATTAGCATGACCTCCCATATAGGGATTCAAATAGAGCCATCTAGATGGATGCCTGATAACTATTATTGTAAGATAATTCCACCAAGTCTATATGAATCTTCTAAGATCTACTAAAATTGAGTACACTTTCTCAGATAATTTCTTCAAGTACCTATATCATGCGCTTGGATTTCCCATCCATCTATGAGTGATAATTTGTACTTAGATGGACTTGTAAGCCCAGTGCCTTCTAAAGGCTCTAATAGAATATCAAGGTGAAATGGATATATCTATCTGATAGGATTATTTATGGCACCCCATACAAGCGTATTATCCCATATTCAAACAATCTTCCAAACTCATCTACTGTAGAAGACTACTTGATGGGAAATAATTGGGATACCTTTGTCCGATGATTGAAGATAACCCAAACTACCACTACTGGAAATAAGATCTATACCAATGGTTTTGGGAAAACCGTTGGTAAAGTTCACTAATATGGACCTATACCAACATTTTGGCCAAGACTGTTGGTATAGGTCACTAATTTGGACATATACAACCGGTTTTCCCAAAACCATTGGTATAGGTGGGACCTATACCAATGGTTTGTAGAAACCGTTGGTATAGGTCACTTATATGGACCTATGCCAATGGTTTGTCCAAAATCGTTGGTATAGGTTCTAAAATCAAATAATCTATACCAACGGTTCTCAAAACTGTTGGTATAGGTCTATACCAATGGTTTTGAGAACCATTGGTATAGTTACATGTATTTTTTATAGAATCTTATTACATAGAAAATTAAATAAATAAAAATTTAAAATATTTATGATAATACATATATATATATTTATGAAATTATGTTCAAAAAAGTCAAGTTAGGTTAGTGTTTAGGACGTTCAATCATAAATTGGAGGTACTGGGATCAAAACCAATAGAATGATTCTTTTTTGAAATATATATACCAACGGTTTTATAGAACCGTTGGTATATATTTTTCATATTACTTATACCAACGGTTTGGAAACCTATACCAACGGTTTTAAACCATTGGTATAGGGTATTTTTCTAGTAGTTTACATCACATCCATGTGGATTCCATGGTAGTATCACCACAAAATTCATAATCTTTTCATCCCACTTATACTCCAGAATGGGAAATAGTTGGAGAAGAGAGACAGGATGTTGTTGGTTAGCCTTCACCAGCTGGTAGGTAGAACGTCAAGAAACAAAACCAGTTATGTCCTTCATTCTAGGCCACCAATATCATATGTGTATATCACAATACATCTTGGTCAGCCCCATATGCACATTCCATATTGATACATGGGTTCCCTTATTAGTTCCTCACTCATACTTGTGGGGACTACTACTCGAGCTTGGATATATAGGACCTCATCATCATCCAATACCAATCAAGAGGGGGATCCCCACCATATATATTATCCCTCATCACTGAATATTTGGAATCTAATAACTAGATCTCTTTAAACCTGTCAAGTACTGAGGAACTGATAGATAGAAAATCTATTATCACTCTACCCTAGTACTCCTGGACATCCAAATGCATATCTGTAAATAAGTCCATGATCTACCACTCAAAACTGAACTCCTAAACAACTTGTAACTTATTTTTCCTACTCAAATCATATATAACCACATTCCCCTTTATAGGGTTATAATTAAAATAAAAGTCAAATTATTACTCATCCCACCTCCACTACCAAACATTTATGTTATACTAGGAGAAGTGGTATTTCAATCTTTTATGATCTATGTAAACCACAAATATCTCTCATATTTCATAGTGTTTCCAACATCTCAAAGCATGTACCACTAAAATAAGTTATAAATAATGATTTGGGTGATTACACCGGTGGGGTATCAACTACCTAGACTTGTAAGCGACTACACGCCCCTCCCTAATAAGCAATGCACCTAATCTGACACCTGACGCATCACAGTATAAAGTATACTCCTTGTATGTTTGGGTAAGGTCAAAATTAGCATAGATGTCAACCTATTATTCATCTCTAGAAATTTTGTCTCACAAGCATCAGATCAAACAAACTTCACCACTCTCTTGGTCAAGTCCATTAATGACACCACCATGAGGGAGAAGTCTTGGAAAAACCTATGGTAATATCCATCTATCCCTAGTAAGCTAAGAATCTAAAAAACATTCTTGGGACTCTCTTAATAAACCATGGAATCAGACTTCTTAGGATCCACAAAATCACCAACCTCATATATTACATACCCCAAGAAATGCACTCGCTCCAACCAAAACTGACATTTGTAGATTTTATAATAAATTTTCTAACCCTGAAGCATTCTCAAAACTATATCCATATGTCTAGTATTCTCCTCTATTGACTTGAAGTATACCAAGATTTCATCTAAAAAAACAACCACAAAGGAGTCAATATATGGATGGAAGAATCTATTAATCAGATCCATGAAGACCGATGGCATGTTCTTCATCCCAAATAGCATCACCAAGTACTCATAAAGGCCATATCTACTCTTTAAGGCCGTAATAGGTATATTAGAAGGTATCAATCTCAATTGATGGTACCCTAAATGGAGATCAATCTTTAAGAAGACACAGGGCCCCTTCAGCTGACTGAATGGGTCATAAATGTGGGGGAGTGGGTATTCATCAATTTTAAGGAGTGGGTATTAGTTATTAACCATCACCTGGTTAAGCCTAAAATATTATACACATAACCTCAAAGATCCATCTACTTTATTGGTGAAAATAACCACATCACCCCAAGGGTATGTCCACAATTGAATGAATCCCTTCGTTTCTAAATATTCCAGCTGAGTCTTGATCTCTAGAGGTTCTATAGGATCCATCTGATAAGGTAGAATCTAGATTGTCCCTGCACCTAGAAGAAGCTCAATCAGGAACTCAATACCTTTCTCTAGTGGTAACCCAGAGAATTCCTTAGAAAATATGTCCTAGAATAGATCATCTATAGGAGGAAAAATAATTTGATGAGTCTCTCCCACATCCAGGACAAGGATAGAAACCTAGATGGTAATTCCACTTAGTCGCTAAAGGTTCAGTCTGGCATGACCTATATGGACATCCCACTCTCCAGCATACCCAAAGATACCACCCTTAGGAGATTTGAAAGAAACATTTTGGTGATAAAAATTGATTTGATCCTAATAATTAATAATCTATTATATACTAAGAATTAAATCAAATCCATCCATTTTTAACATGAAAAAGTCTCATAGAAAATGGAATTAATCGATGACCAGAGCACAACTAAAAAACTTATGAATCCCCTATGAATTCATACCCAAGGGTGCATCAATCAAGAGAAAATTTTATAGATACTCCACTACCAAACCAAATCCTCTAATAAAAAATAATACATAAAAGAGTGTGAGTCTCTTATGTTAAAAAAAACAAAAGAAAGAGTGGATTCAATAAAAACCGTACCTCGAGAAATCGATGGCCAGACATCTTGTTATGTCGAAGTAGGATCTACCACATGCAACTATCCTACCCCATGACCTTGTACTAACATATGACTTCCCTTATTTATAATACTCGGATGACCCTACTACCCTCATCCTTAAGATCCACGACCACCACCATGGCCCGAACGGCTAGTATATTCCCATATACCTGATTATTGTGGAATGATAGTCGCCCCATCCCCTAAGACCTAAGTCTGACCTGAGACTCTACCACTACCAACCTATTTCACTTAACTTAAAAAATGGCGTACATGTCCCATCTTCCTACAAATATGGCACTTCATAGGTAGTTTGAGGAACTAATATCACATTTTTTTCAAGAGACTGCATTGATAACACCACACCTCATTACTAACTCTTAAAGGGAGAGAAGATTCACTCTCCTGGATAGAAGGATTGAACTTCCCTGGAGTGATTCATCTAATTTTCACTTTTGGCTACTAGAATATCCTCTAATACCGTCACTTTTTTAGGAGGATGGCCACCCAGTATAGTGACCCTCATTAAAATTACTCTTAGTAATCAAACTTGATTCATGATTTTAGATAAGGAGGTGAAACTAAACATGTTCACTTAAACCTTGATCTCATAGCATAGACCTTCCTTGAAATTCTTGGATCTGGTATCCTCATCAATAGTTAAGGTCAAAGGGAACTACTAAAGCTCTATAAACTGGGAAGTATGATTCATAACTACCATATCCCCCTTCTCCAACCCCATAAAATCATAGGCCCTATATGATTACAGAATCCCTAGAAAGAAGTGGATAAATTGGTAGGTCTTAAAATATTTCTAGGTCATCTAGATATGTTGTTTCCCCTAGACAATAATGCCCCACCATCAACGCATTTCCCCGCACAATATGTAGACTGAAAACTTCACCCTCTTTACCTCAGGGGTATCTAAGTGATCGATAATAGTCTTCATAGACTCCATCCACATTTTATCCACCTATGGACCACCCTCACTTGTGAAAAGTGGAGGTTGATGATGCTGGAACTTGTGGGTGATATATAACTTGTTTGGAGTAGTCTGAGGAGGTCCACCCCCTTCAAGTCATGTACTACATGAAAGAGGATCTCATATAGCCAATCATCTATAACTAGACCAGGAGATTTAGGAGGTTTTATCCCACCCCTGGAGGGAAATTATTTCCCACCCCCTATGGGTCTGGGACCACAACTATATATGGTGGAATAACTCTACAAGGCTAACACAAAATCTTAGAATGATACATATAATAAGCATTTATCAATGCTCAAGGTAAAATGAGACAGTCACAACAACCCACGTTTTTTCATGTTATACCCCCAATTTTTATTAATCCATCATCTCTAAGAATTTTATATTATAATTATCTTGTTATTTATCAAGGTAATTGTACTCATAATATTTACATTCCAACTCCTTCAAATTTATATCATGATTTTAATTTCTAAGGTATGGTCAAATAGAGTGTCATTCGCATGATATAAGGGAAAACACCTTGTAGGTTTCTTACTATCACTTTATTTAACCAAAAACTCAATTTAATATTCCATATATATATGCCTTAATATCAAGGTACTATCCAAGGAATTGGATGAGTAAGATTCCATCATATCCTTATATGGGAAAACACCATATAAGACATTTCTAATACTTTAACTAGCCAACCCCCCCTTTATCCATATACAGATGTATATATACATAGATGTATATACATAAATCAATCACATATATAATTATGGATGACGTGTGAATATTATATTCCTAGTATGATGCATGAATTTACATACACTATCTTATCATACCACCCTAAGAGATAAAATCCAAAAATCAGCAACAAAAAAACCAATTGCATAACCCATGGTGAAATAACACAACTGTAACAAACAAACCTCAAGAGAAATAATCCCAACCTATACAACATGGTTTTTTCCAAATATATGGGTTAACAACTCCCAGGAACAATCTTGTTACCAAGCCCTGACACATTCTAATATCCTATCTACCAGCCCAAAATAGTAAGTCAAAATAAAATACTACTCTAATACCACTTTGTAATGTCACACTACCTTGTATCACTAATTGGTTCCTGGACTGGTAGCCACTATTGTACCTTAGTCATGCCTCCCCATATGCTAGAGGTTTCTCACTAGCAGTGAGGCTCCAATAAGATTCTTTGGGAAGACTATATTACCTAGTCAAAGTGAAATAATAAAGGAAAATAAGGGAGACAACATACATCACATAATACCATAAGAAACATCAATATAGATTATAATTACTAAACATAAACCATGAAATATACAAAATAATTTCATGGAAACAACCATGAATAATACATATCATAGATCATATAAAACAGGTACAAAATTGTTCAAAATGAAAAGACCAAAAACTATATGACTAAAAAGTGGATCGAGATTTCTGTTGGAACTCATCCCCCATATCTATCCTAACATGAAATCACATATCTGTCATATGGTGATTTCCCTTATCCCTACTTACATCCATGAAATCTTCTCATGTACCAAATGGAGGCTAGATCATGGTGTGAGTATAACTTATTTAGACACCACCAATGGCATCCCTAAATAATACAATTTTAATAGTGAGTGAATGTGATAATTCCATATATAAACAATTAGCATAACTATAATAATAACTAAATAAATAAATAAAACTCTAAACATGGGCTCTGTAATGACACCCAAGGTCAGACCCACCTACTTCGTCCAGTGTCAGATGTCTCTGAGCATGTCACAATGACAACCCAAAACCACTCCCAACCAAATTTAATATACATTTCCCTGGTCCAACCAGCACCCAGGGTTAATATACTCATCCTTGGGGTTACAACATCCACTCAGGGGACAGACTCACCCCAGGTTTAACCAACCATCGAATATCCATAAGTCGCCAAATTGTTCAAGTAAGATACGACTAAGGCATAACTCATCATTGATATGATACAAAATAAACATTTAAAAGTATAAGGGGCCAATTGACAATCATATTTTGAAATAAATCTAAATTTCATTATCCAAAAACATTCACAATTACTATATTTTATTTCTTAACAAAAGGAAACCAAAGCAAGTGAAAATTTTATTTTCCAATTCTATTACCAAAACCAAACAAAATTTTTAAAACTATAAACCCAAATTATAAAACTTTATAATGGAAAATAAAAATTCCATTTCTAATTACCATGTTCAATTTAAAAAACTAAACACCAACCAAAACAAAATTTCCAATTTCTAAAGGTATAGTTAAAGAGTAATAAACATAAATAAGTCCACTCATGGTCTTACTCATTTAATTTAACTAGAAAGAAAATTTAAGGGATTTATAGAATTCCAAGGACTTAGTTTAAGTCTTGGAACAAAAATTAAGGTCAATCATAGAAACCATCTTGTTTCATATCACTAGCACTTAAGATAAAAATAATTAAACTATGGTAAATTACATAGGGACCACCTAACTTAGTCCAAGAGGATTCAACACACCCAAAACCAATATTTTATTTATATTATAATAGAATTAAATGATAAATCATATAAATGCCTTCAAAATAAAGTATATGAGCTAAACATGATGGAACTCATAAGGCAATGAAAGAAAAAAAGAAAGGAGGAGGATGGATTCATAAAATTACTATAAAGACTTGATCATAGTGAAAAGGATCTCAAATTTTCATAGATTTATGGATCTTCATGAAAGAAAAATGAGAGGATAAAGGGGAATGAATAGGGGTTATTGTAGGAACGGGGGAAGAGAAAATCAGGTGAGATTAATTGGGTAAAGGAGTGTAAAGTAAAAATATGATCCCTTAAAAAATTGTCCAAAACTTACGGATTAGACAGTGGGTCTCACCATAAATTCGGTGGGATTACAGTGTCTCTGTAAGCCTATAAGATGACCATTGTCTAAATGATAGAACTACAGCCTCTTGGATGCATTCCCTAGCCTCCTCCTGAGCCTCCCAGTTTCCCCTACGACCCCCTGAACCCCCTATAAATTTATTTAAAAACAAAATTAAGGGGTTTTTATAAAATTTTAAAGGGTTTTTTACCTCACCAAAATTATGGTGTTTAATCTTAATTTAGATATGGTTCATCATAATTAATCTTTCATGAAGTTTAAAAGTCAACACTTTAGTAGTGAAGTTAAATATTTTAAATATTTTGATTGCCTTAAGTTTGATTTTAAATTTATTCAAACCCTTACTATAATTCATTTCAAGTTCATTTAAATTTTTTGGAATATTAAAGTATCTTTATTTTCCTTTTTTAATTTTAATAGGATAATTTATTTTTTAAAACTTTAATCAAAATGTTTTTAGATTATTAGAAGAACCTCCATTTATTTTCTTATATATAGGGGGAGAGTTTTTAATTTCTCAAACTCCTATACTTTTAAAATTTTATAAAAAACCAGTTTTTTCCTTTAATTTTTTTTATTGGTATATCTATTTTGAAAGTTACTTTAATTATTTTTAATGTATCATTCTCTTATAATGGAGGAGATAAATATTTTCAAGAGTTATTTTATGTTACAAGGGGGAGAAACTTGTTTTGTTTTTGTAAGGGGAATAAATCCACAATATATATCTTTAAATTAATTTGTAATCTCTGAAGTATCAAGATCTAAGATATCATTACCTTTTCTAATTGTTACAAGCTCCAAGATATCATTCTATTTTCCCTTTTTTGAAGTATCACAAATTTGAAGAGGTGAATTGAAACTTGTAGTTTATAGTTATTTGTATCATTTTAGTTTCAATTGGTATATCACTTATCAATTAAAATATTCTAAAATATTAAGTGATTAGTTTGATTTACACCTTAATGTATTGTTTCCTATAATCATAAAAAGGGTGGATTGATGGGTCATACTTTGAATCTCACTTTTTTCATCCTTTGTATTGATGTGATTTAATGATAAGAAGACACATATATTTTTATCTAATATATTTGTCTAGTGATCCAATTTAAGTATATAAGAAATGATATGATGAATATAGATATTTCAAAAACATGGTTTTGCAATGTAACACCCATATAAAAGTGAAAATTAAATTACTAAATTGTATTAATAATGTCAATAAGGTTCACCTTTATTTTCGGGTTCCTATCTGATAAGAAATCTACATTTAAGCATGTTTGTCTTAGAGTTGTTTCATGATGGGTGAGCTTCTGGGATGTTTCTCATGGTATGTATGAGTGAGACATAGCACACTAGAAGAATATATTTTGGACTATATGGATGGTAATTAGTCTGATAAGTGACCTCATTGGGTTATATCATGTAGTGTGTGGGTAAAGGTAACTAAGGTATTACAGCAGACCCATGGGGTCATATGAGATGGTTTGTGGCCCAAGGAGGTTAGGTTGTGAAAAATTATTTGATACCATTTGTAACATCCTAACCCAAATCCATTACCTTGGATATGATCAAAATTCAACTGAACTTAGATACATCCCCGAAACACCAAAGGTTAGTAATAAATGTCTAGGGTTTTACAATATCATTGGGTAGTGATTTACCCTTGCGCATGACACAACCTACATCAGAATAATTACAATGGAAAAATATAAATATGTTTCATGATAAAAACTAGTAAAATACCATGTATATAACATAATAATAATCAAATGTGAAAAAAACCAATATTATCTCTAATAATTCTATAGGACCAAAAGACTAAAAACATAAAATAAAGTGATAAACATGGAACTACACCATGATCTACACCACAACTACCACTAAGATCTCACCTCCATCTCCAATAACCACAATATTAAGGCGACTCTCTAGATAATTAATGTGTAAGATCCTATATTTTTTCAGGTACATCCCTCTTTGAGTTTTTAATTGAACCTATTTTAGTTGGGTTTTTCTTCTTCTTTGAACCTTGGTGGTCGAGTTCCTTTTGATGATAGAGATCATTTTCTGGGGGAAATGACCTAAAGTTTGGGAATGTATATTTTTTTGAATTAATAGAGTCTGAGTAAATTTTTCAAATCCTTACAAGAGTCTCCCTATATTTGGAAGTCTTCAGAAGTGGTTTGGTATTTTTCCAATAGAAACTTAGCTAAGAGAAGTCTACTAGAAATTTACATACCATGAACATGTTACACGACATGTAAGTATCACCGGGATAATTTTTTGAACTAGTTCATGGAGGGAAATGGTTACACATCATGAAACTATTACAAGATGTGAAATGGTTGATTAGGGTTATTTTAACCTAAGGTAATGTGTTTTTTAGCGTAACTCATAAATTTAGAAATAAACGATGTGAAATGATTACACATTGTGTAATTATTTGTCTCATTGGTTTTAAATCCATGCTTGTGTTTAATTAATTCTTCATTCATCGTGCAACCCCCTCCCTCAGATCCTAGGAAAATCCAAATGATTTTGGAGTGCTTTATTCCATTCAAGACATCTCGATCAAGCATCTGATCCTCGATTAGTTTTTTCACTTTGGTTTTCCCCTATCTTCCATTTTTTCTCCATTATAGTAGTGTAATTCCCTGATCATAGTTATTTTGGTTTTTTATATTGATGTTTTTTGATCTATTTTTTTTCTTGTGATCTTCTTTTCCTTCATTCTTATTGGAATTACCTGTTGAAAATGTTGTTTTGATCTCAACATAAAGCTAGGTGGTCTAAAACCAAACCCTATGGTATGTTTATAATTATTTAATTATGTGAAATATAGTGATATTTCACTAACATAACATACACATTAATTAAAAGAATAATGGTGATGATAAATCATGTGTTGGATTACTCCTTGGATCCCTTTGGATCTAATATTGTTGCGACCTGTCTTATGGATACATGTAGGTTGATCCTACCCTTGAATAATAAAGAATTGGATAATGGATTAAATTATGTTTTAGCATGACATGAGACCTCAAGTGATTTCTTGAGATAGATTCACCTTGGAATATGGATTAATTAATTATTGAAATGGTTTAGGATGATTTGATATAAATGGGTGTGCAAACTATCATGGAAACATCTTAGGTTGAAATTTAATGAATTGAATGTGTAATTGAAAGACAAATGGTAATTATAATAATTAACCATTATGACTTATGATATTATGTTATGTTATGTAATTATTACTATTATGACTTGTGTTGTTTTTTATGCTTAAATGATTATATAAAGGGCTTGGCCCGGTATGCTAAAATGCTTATATAAAGGGCTTGGCCCGGTGTGCTAAAATGATTATATAAAGGGCTTGTCCTGGTATGATGAAATTCTTATATAAATAGCTTGTCCCAATATGATGAAATGATTATATAAATGGATTTTCCTAGTTATGTTGTAATTCTTATAGGGATTAACCCAATTATGTGATTATTACATGGATTTTTTGTTACAATTGGTATGGTTGTGCTAGATGCTTAGAGATATTCTAGCATGGTGCTGAAGTTGGTTGATTGTTATATTGTATTAATTGTTTAATTAATATACTTGTTTATTGCTTTATTACATGTGCTTGTTTATCAGACTGGTTTTGTTTAGACATGGTGGTGTTGACCTACTGAGTTTTAATCATGCCCTATTTGGGCTGTCATTTTGTACCCGGTCAAATTATATGGATGTAGGTTTGGTTAAGGTAAAGGGACCTTTTAGTTGATTATTTATTACTGGATGGGTTAGAGCTTGGAGGTAGTACCGATATGGGGTTCAAGACTGGGTGTTTTTTTAGTCTATTTGTGTCAGCATAGTCTTTTATCAGTATTGCTTTTATATTTACATTTATATACATTTCATCGTGTCATTACATTATCATTTTATTATTATTGTATTATTCATTTGACTTTTATTATTTGGTTCATCCTTTACCTTCTAGTTGTATGGTATACCATTTCCACTATTTAATCTACTCTGATATTTGTTTATTTTCACGGTAATATAAATATGTACCAGGGGATATAGTATCCACATTATATTCTTTACACCCCTGCTACTAGTCAGTAGCCTCTGGAATATGGGGATGTGTTCTTGAGGTCCAGTAACCAACCTGATTTATCCACGTGAGAGAGTTTTGAATTAGGGGATGTTACAAACTGGTATCATATCAGGTTATCCTTTTCTATTGCTTCACTATTAGGGAAATGTATAAAGGAGAAATTGATGTTTTAGGACTTGGTAATGATATTTTTCATGGGAGTAGCTAACCCATGTATGGGGGGAAATCTGGGTGCCTAGGGATGTTATTGTTGTTCATGATGTTCGTTTGTTACGGTTGATGTTATTTCATCTTGGGTGATTCACATGTTGTGTGATGTTATTGTTTCTTGGGATTTATAATCATGGTCCGGTTTGGTATGAGATGAGTATGAATTCATCATGATAGGTACATTGAAATATATCTTGACATGCATTTTTCATGATAGGGACATATTTATTGCATGTGATATATTTTTATGTATGGAATGTGATATGAGATGCATGTTATATCTAATAAATGAAATGAAATAACTATTATGTCATGATAAATCACTTGTTAATCCATTTTTATAGATACCATGATCTAGTGGTTCTATTTTATTATCACCTGTTAATTTTAACCATGTTGTTATTCGGTGTTCTAAGGAGTGAATTTTTTTTGTAGAGAAAATTATTCTTCATCATCTTCGAGTCAATTGTTAGGATAGTGGAAATCTATACACTCTTAAAATGGTTGAACTAGAGATTCCTAAATCTCCTAATGATTAGATGTATTTTTAGCTTTGTGATAGCTTCATGAGGGTTATGAGATCCATGGAAAGGGGGACTGTTCACACTATACCTTCCATGTCTAAGTTGAAGAGAGAGTTTCAGTTGTATCATTCACCTACGTTCACTATGGAGGGAGTCCCCAGGAATCCAAGTTCTAGATTAATTCAGTCCAGATGATCTTCAAGAACCTCAAGACACCCATAGATAGGAGGGATAATCTTTCTACATATATGCTCCATGGACTTTCCAAGCATTGGTGGGACATTCTAGATCAAGATGGGTGGAAAGATGAGTTATCCTGAAAGTAATTTGAGTCAAATTTCCTAATCCACTTATATAAAAATACATTGAGGGATAAGAAGTCTCATGATTTAATGCATCTAACATAGGATGGCTTGTCAGTGATGGACTACACTGGATGTTTCACCGACTTTCAGTGCTTTTCTCCATCTTTAGATACTAATGAGATCTTCAGGGTGAGACATTTATAAGACAAGATTCTCTATAAGATTAGGTAATAGGTGAACATTTTTCATTTGAATAGATTTTCATATGTGATGAATCAGTCACTTTTCATGGAAGGAAATATAAGATAGACCTAGAGTAGTAGTCAAGTTTTTTCAGCAAGGCAAACTAGAGCTCTTGTTCTAGTAGTAAGAAGAACTATTATGATAGTTAATACCAAGCAATAAATGGGAATAGAAGTTGGGATAGTGGTCATACATCTCAAGATCATGTTCTATTATAGTTCTATCAGTATGGAAAGTTTTTTCACAAGTGGACTCAGTGTTTGTAACATACTTTAGAGTGTTTTTCTTACAAAAGGTTAAGCCACCTAAAGATGTTTTGTAGGGGCATGCGGAAGTAGAGAAGTGGAAATAGATTAGGATGGGTACCATAGTCTAGGAAGGACTCAGTTACCCATAAGTAAAGAGTTAGTTAGATTTCCAATGGACATTCAAGTCAAGGAAGTGGATTTGATATCCTAGTGTAGGACCGGTAGTACCAAGAAGAGGGAATAGCTTAAGGGAATCATACTAGAGCCCAGGACGGATGGGCTAGTCAGATGCGTGATTATAGTCTATTATGGATAGTTTGTATGCATGAACTTATACTGTCAAAGGTATGATTATTATATCACCTACCTTAGCTTTCATTTTTTTTATATTAGAGAATTGCATTCCTTTATATCTACTCTTTTTTAAAATGGTTTGGGATTTTTTGTGGAAATATTAGATGGTGTCTTGTCCATATCCACACCATTGGGAGTTCAATCATAGAATATCAAATATTTCAAAGCATGTTCTCTAGAAATTAATGGTTATCATTTCTTTTTAGAACCATTTGTGCTGGAATTGTAGATTTTGATTTGATTATTAGTATGGTTTAGATAGTTTTACACAAAAATCATATCGATTATTACTGGAGGAGAGTTAACTTTTTATCTATAGAAGGAGGTATCTATTTTCAACAGTGTGAGTAGGATATTCAGGCTGATTATGCAGGACTAATTCAGTACAGATTGTATTGTATCATGGATTAGATAGCAAGCCTTGTTCTGGTGATGGATGAATGCAGTAGGATACTTTTACTCCAATGGTAGACCATTTTTAGGATGTCTTTCCTGAAGAGTTCTATAGATTACCACACAAGTGAGATATCAAGTTCACAGTTGAGTTGGTTCTAGGAGAAGAGCTCACTTCTATTCTGGATTATAGGATGGAACCAGCAAAGCTTCAGGGGTTGAAAGTTCATTTTGAAGATCTAAAAGATAAAGGTTCCATACAGCCTCAGTTTTTTTCCCTAAGAAAGCTAATGGGACCTTGAGCTTATGTGTGGAATATCGGATATTGAACCAAATTATGGTCAAGAACCATTATACCCTACCGTACATTGACAATCTCTTCGACTAGGTGCTAAGATATTCTCTAATATCAATTTGAGATCAAGATACCACCATTTGAGGGTGATACCATCAAACATACCTTAGGCTACTTTTAGGAGAAGGTATGGCTTATATGGGTTTGTAGTGATGTTGTTTGGTTTGAATAATTCATGGGTAATATTCATGGCCTTAATAAATAAGATCTTTAATCCTTTTCTATAATAGTTTGTGGTTTTTTTTTTAAGACATATTAGTGTACTCTCAATCAGTAGACAATCATGCCCAATATCTTAATCATCTTGAGTACATTAAGAGAGCATCGGCTTTACGCCAAACTAACCAAATGTAGTTTCTATATTGATAAAGTGATCTTCTTGGGTCATGTCATCTCAAAGGATAGAGTGTTATTAGACCTAGAGAAGTTTTTAGCCATGGTATCTTGGGAGTGGCCCAAGAATGTCTTCGAGATTCAAAGCATTCTGGGTTTAGCATTTTATCCATGAATTCTCCCATTTGGCAGTATTGATGTCTGAGATGACCAAGAAAGGGGTGAAGTTTTTTTGTTTAGATTCTTTTGAGATAGACTTTTAGGAGTTGGAGATCAAGCTAGTTTCATCACCTATCCTCACTTTACCTATGTCAGGTAAGGCATATACCATGTATTATGATGCATTTGGAGTTAGACTTGGAGAAGTCTTGATGTAGGAGGGCCAAGTGGTTTCTTATAGATCTAAAAATCTGAGACCATATGATAGGATTTATCCTACTCACAGTATGAAGTTAGTTGTGGTAGTACATTCCCTAAGATACTAGAGAAAATACTTTTGGGTGATAGGTTTGTGGTGTACATGGACCACAATATCCTCAAGTAAATATTTTCTCAGCATGACCTAAACCTTCAGAAGAGGAGGTGGATTGAATATCTATAGTTTTTTTACTTTGATTTGGATTATACGTCATGAAAGGGAAACATCTTCATCGATCCATTAAGCTGAAATATGTAGATAGAGGTAGTGAGTGAGTCTTATAAAGAGTGGATAATGATGACACTCTTTTCATACATGCATCTAGATGTTCAGGAGTCCTAGGGATGACTAGATATGGCTTTGACATCTGTTATACTTGTTATTTTGGACTAGATCAAGAGAGAGAATTTATCAGATCCATAGGTATTAGCTCTAAGACACAACATATATGGTGGGGAGCCACCATCATGATGGTCTCTTGGCAGTAGTGACGTTCTTCTTTTCCATGACTGAGTATGGGTTCTTACGGGATTGTGTGAGGATTTGATGAGATATTTTCATTATTTTATATGGGTGGTACATCCAGGTATGATAAATATGTATCATGATCTCCATATAAAGTTCTAGTGTCTAGGAATGGAGGAGGAGGTAGCAATATTCATGGCGAGATGTTTCACCTGTTAGCACATGAAGGCCAAGCATCAGAGTCCTGGTGGTATTTTTCAACCTCTTCTCATTCCAAAATGGAAATGGGATGATGTCATGATGGATTTTGTGAAATTATTACCCAAGACACCATGAAAGAGCAATGCAATATGGGTGATCATGGATCAACTGACGAAGGTATCCCACTTTTTTCCTATTAGGGAGACCTTCATTGTTTATGTTTTATGTAGTCTTTACATGTAAAAGATAGTATGGTTTCATGATAATACGAGGAGTATCATTTCTAATAGAGATCCAAATTTCATGTCTCGATTTTTTAAGGGTCTACAAAAGGCCTTAGGATCACAGGTTCTTCTAAGTACAGCCTATCATCCACATACTAATGGTCAATCTAAGTGTACTATTCATATTATGGAGGATATGTTACGAGCCTATGTTATGGATTTTAGTGATTCATGGGAGAATCATTTAAGACTTGTGGAGTTCTCTTATAATAAAAACTTACATACATAGATCCAAATGGAACCTTTTGAGGATTTGTATATAAGGTTGTTTTGTTTGCCTCTTTGTTGGTTGCAGGCTGGTGAGTCAGCACTTGTTGGACCTAGTCTCATGCACAAGACATATGAGCGGGTTAAACTGGTTAGGAGGTAGTTGGTGATGGTGTAGAGAAGGCATAAATCTTACATTGAACATCGAATATAACCCTTAGAGTTTGAGGTTGGTCATCATGTTTTCCTTCAGGTATCACCTAGGTTAGGGAAATACTATATCAGGAAATAGGGAAAGCTAGTACCCATGTTTTTTAGGTCATTTGATATAGTGGAAAGGGTCAGTCCAATGGTGTACATATTATCCCTTTCATAATGCTAAATTTCTATGCATGATGTGTTTCACGTGTCGTAGCTTCGTAGATATCATCCTAACCCTTCTCATGTGGTATATGTTGATGACATTGAGATTGGTATAGATGATTACTTTAAGGATCATCTAATATATGTTTTTGACCGTAATGAGAAGTATCTTTGGGGAAAGACCATACCTATAGTTTGAGTTCAATGGCAGTATAGACATGTTCAAGAGGAGACCTAGGAGGCGGAATCTGATATGCGAGCATAGTGGCCAGACTTGTTCACTGAGACCCTATAGTGATGCTTAGAGTAGCTCACAGATAAGATATCATATGGTGGGGAGATTGTAAGATCCTATCTTTTTCTAGGTATGTCCCTATTTTAGTTTTTTTTACATCTTTTAGTTGGGTTTTTCTTCTTATTTGAACCTTGGTGATCGACTTCCTATTGATGATGGAGAGTATTTGTTGAGAAAAATGATTTAAAGTTCAAGGATATATGTTTGTTTGAAATAATAGTATATGGGTAAACATTTCAAATTCTTATGAGAGTTATCCTTGGGTTTGGAAGGATTTAGAATTGGTTTGGTCTTTTCCTATAGAAACTATGCTAAGAACAGTCTGCTGGAAATTTACACACCGTGAACATGTTACACGACATGTAACTATCACCAGGTGGATGTCATGAATTGGGTCAGGGAGTGAAATGGTTATGCACTGTGAAACTATTACATGACGTGAAGTGGTCAATCCAGGTTATTTTAACCTGAGGCAACATGTTTTTCAGCATAACTCATAAATTTATAAATACACGATGTGAAAGGATTACACACTATGTAATTCTAGGACTCAGCAGTTTTAAATCCGCATTGTGCATTTCATTTATTCTTCACTTATTGTGAAACCATATCCCTCAAGAACTAGGATTATCCAAGTGATTTTGGAGTGATTTATTCCATTCTAGACATCGCGATAAAGTATATGATCCCAATTTAGTTATTTCGCTTTAGTTTTCCCCTCTCTTCCATTTTTTCTCTGTTATAGCAGTGGAATATCTTGAACATGGTTGTTTTGGGTTTCGATCTTGATGTTTCATGATCTAGTTTCATCTTGATATCTTCTTAGCCTTAATTCTTATTGGAGTTACCTGTTGGAAGAATTGTTTTGATCACCAAATAAAGGTATATGGTCTATAACCAAACCCTATAGCTTATTTATAATTATTTAAGTATGTGAAATATTGTGTGATTGCACTGACATAGCATGCGCATTAATTAATATAATAGTGGTGATGATAAATCATGTGTTGGATTAATCCTTGGATCCCTTTGGATCCAATGATGCTGTGACTTATCTTGCAAATACCTGTAGGGTGAGCCTACCCTTGAATAATAAGGAATTGGATAACGGTTTAAAGTATGTTTTAGCATGACATGAAACATATGGTGATTCCTTGAGATAGATTCACCTTAAAAGATGGATTAATTTATTATTGAAATGGTTGATGATGATTTTATATAAATGGGTATGCAAATTGGCCTGGAAATGGATTAATTTATAATTTAATGAATTGAATGGTTAATTGAAAGAAAAATGGTAACTAGTATAATTAACCATTGTGACTTATGATATGATGTTATGTTATGGTATTCTTGTCATTATGCCTTGTGTTGTTTGTGATGTTGAAATGCTTATATAAAGATCTTGGCTCAGTATGTTGAAAAAATTATATAAAGGGCTTGTCCTGGTGTGATAAAATGTTTATATAAAGGGTTTGGATCGGTATTCTGAAATTCCTATATAAAGGGCTTGGCCTAGTATGTTGAAATTCTTATATGAAGGGTTTTTCCTGATTATGTTTTAATGATTATAGGGGTATTGACCTAGTTATGTGATTATTCCATGGTTTTGTGGTTACGGTTAGCATGGTTGTGCTGCATGCTAATAGATATTTTGGCATGGTGACAAAGTAGATTGTTTTATATATTTTATTAATTGTTTGATTAATATATTTATTTATAACTTTATTGAATGCACTTATTTATCAGACTAGTTTTGTTTAGACACAGTGGTGTTGACCTACTGAGTTTTACTCGCACCCTATTCAGGCCACCATTTAGTACCCGAGAAGATTACATGGATGTGGGTTTGTATAAGGGAAAAGGACTTTGTAGTTGATTGTTTCCTATTGGATGGGTTAGAGCTTGGAAGTGGGACTAACATGGGGTTTGGGGCTGGAGTATTTTGAGTCTATTTGTGTTGGCATTTTCTTTTATCTATATTACTTTCATATTGACATTTAGACACATTCTGGTCTGTCATTGCATTATCATTTTATTATTATTGGATTATTCAGATGACTTTTATTATTTGGTTCATATTTTACCTTCCAATTGTATGGTATAATGTTTTTTTTATTTCCTTTACTCTGATATTTGTTTATTTATGCTATAGTATAACTCTGTATCAAGGGGTATAGTCTCCTCACTATATTTTTTACACCCCTACTACTAGTCGGTAGCCTCTAGCATATGGGGAGGTGTTATTGAGGTCCAATAACCAACCTGATTTGGCCACGTGAGAGAGTTCAAGATCGAGGGACATTACATAATGGGTTTTCCCATTACCTGCATAACATCAAACAATATCTACATTTTCAACAGGTTTTATATGTAGTGGTGACTATATAAACCTTTTAGGCAATCCCCCCAAATACTGCTCATACATTCCACTAGAATAAAAAGAGGTTGTCTCACATTTTTTATAAAATATGAGAGAATTATAAAAATCAATGGAAAATATATATATAAATAATGTAAAAAATTATACCACAACACACACATGTTCCATGAAATAACACACCCATGAAATACACCAAACCCTCAACTTTAGGGGTTATGTCACCAACCTAATGTATCCCTTATCTAAGGACTAGCTAAATGTAAAAAATAATAAGAAAAAACCCATCCCCCCTAACCCAAGTCATCACTTGGTAGTACAATCCATGTACCCACCTAAATGGAACAGGAAGCCATGTTTGAACCAACAAGGCCCCATCCTCTTTAAATGGTCCATCAATCAGGATGACAAAAATGGAGATTGGATGTGTTGGGATTTGAAATGTAGGATATAATAAGTCACATCTAACAACTTCATACCAAACTTAAACTTACTAGGGTGGTCCAAGTATGAAAAGTGTTAGAAACACTTCTAGGAATGTTTTCACATTATCATAATGTGTTTAGTTAATGAGATTTTGGTATCCTTCATTAGTAAGGATACATAACAATATGGATTCATCATTCATATGATATTTCATGGATCATGCTTTTGAAATTTTAATACCATGATCTTGTTGGTCTATTATGTATATTTTTAAAACCTAAAACTAAACTTGAGTGGTAACTGTGTGGTGATTTTAACTATGGTTATAGGAAAATGACACTGGTCTAGAGAGATAAAAAATAGTAGGAGGTTTTCATTGTGAATGTGGTTCCCCTTGAACCACAAGTAAATCAGCAACTCATAAGAAGCATAATAGAAGATTTTCAGATAGTGTAAAGGGGAAATCTTATTTAGGAACCACGTTATGTGGATAAATCATTATAATTTCAATGTAAAAACCCACCAATATTTTGTGGATACTCGGGACCCAAAGATACAGAGGTATAGATTGTTAGAATAAATAGGATTTTTAATTTTCATAGAAATCTAGTTAAAACTAAAGTAAATTTTGTTGTGTACATGCTCAAAGGACTAGCATAGAAATTGTGGGATCTATCCATCCAAGATACAGTTGATCAAGGATATACTTGGGATGGATTTGAAGAGTTTTTTAACAACCAATTATATCTACATACCTTCCAAGTATTAAGAAAAATATATTTATTTGATCTTATGTAAGGAGATCTCTCAATTATGTAATAGGGAGCTCAGTTTACTTACCTTGATCTCTTTTCACCAAAATTAATGGCTAGTGAATCTCTAAAAGAACATATGTTCAAGTTAGGTCTATTACTTGAGATTCACTCTAAGGTTTTTTGTTTTGTATTAATAATTACACTAATCTTGTGAACAAGATGATGGTGGTGGAAAAGGAAATTATAGGGAATCTTGGAAAAGGGAACACCTTTGTCCCCTTGGTCATAGGTGGAAACTCAAATAGTAGAAATAAGCACAAAATGAAAAATTACTCTCTGGGAAGCATCATACTAGATAACCAATCCATGAGACCAGATTATTTTCATCCACATCACAATAATCAGTTGTCTTGCTTCTGATGTGGCTCTTTAGAGAACTTAAAAAGGTAATGGACGTCACCACTTTAGGATTGGTGCAATTATGGTTGAATAATACATCTAAAATGTTTTTATACCTATCCTTAATAATCAAAAAAAGTAGTTATGGTTCTAATCTAACTCAAACCTCTCATGATTGACTAGGAAGATCTCATTATAGTAGTTCTCATCCTCAGAATCGAATTTAGTCATGTTGATTACATGAACACCTTGACATCCTAGAAGAAACCATCTCAACATGGGGGTAAGAATCATCTGGGAGGGCCTGACTGGTAACTTTTTTGTGTTAAGAAGGTTATTACTAATAAAGGACTAGGTATCTCAATGATGTGAGGTACTATTATTATTGATTCAACCTTAATGTGTGTATTTTTTAACACCGATATGTCCTGATATTTTATTAATTCTCATGTGGTAAATCAAATGGGTTTATATATATAAATGATGCATCATATCATGAGCATCAAAAAACATCTCTGACAATGGGAGTGCAGGGGATTTAAGTATTCATTACGTTCAATTACCATTGATGTAGTCCTATTTTTTGGGGATTTTATTATCTTAGAGTTGGATAATTTTGATCTAATTTTAGGGATAGATAGGTTGGTAGAATTCAAATATCATATTGTTGGTCAGATTAGATTACTCAAGAATGGGTGAATTGAGTATTTATAAAAAAATTGTTAAAAATTGGTTCTTTGAAAATTTACCCCAATTAAAAATATAATCAAATTCTATTTGTAGTGAATTTATAAAAGTCCTAAATGTTCAATTAATTTCTTAGAATATTGATTAGTTCTCAATTATATTGATTTGAAGATTAGTATAACTTTTTAAAGTAACCTACTGGTTCAAAATAGTTAAAAAAAACTTGCTAAACTAACTATCAAAGTTCAATTTAGTTTTATGAAAAAGTAATACACAGAGATTAAAACTAAAATGTAAAAGCATAACAGATATAAATAAGAGGTTTAGTCTCAATATGAGACTTAGTTCTCTCCACTTGGTGATCACCTGCTACCAAGAAGTTTAAATTAATAAACAATTTGATCCACACCCTAGATCGGGGTTCACAACAGCACACAAGACTATCCAGGTTAAACTTGACCTCTACTACAGTTATTCATGGAAAAACAAAAAATAGGTCACACTTGACCTCTTCCACTATTCTATGTGGAATACAAATAATAAAATGAGAGAGAGTTTTAGGATATCAAGTATCCTCTAGTTATGAACAGGAGTTAGTGTGTGTGTAATAGACAGATACACACACTGCTTAAAGAATGTAAACAAAATAACACAACAAAGCTAAAGATGTATAATAAGGTTTAGAAGTCTCTATGTGTTATGAAATGAAGATCTGGACTCATTTGATGTAGAGAAAATGAAGTTTGATTTCTCTTCTGAAAGTCAGCTCCAAAACAGAGTATCACAGTATATGTGGTATGGTTTTGAGGAGTGTGAAGTGTTCAGCTCCTTGTTTGAAAGATGTTCAGTGCAGGTCAGCAGGTTTTGCTCATCTTATTGATGTCCCCATATGTTATTTCTTTGAGTTCTTGGGATTTTGAAGAAAGATCAAGAGTTTCAGGAGTTTTTGGTTCTTCTATCCTTTTAATTTACTTTTCAGCATATTACTCATATATTTAAATGATCCAGTTTGTAATTATTTTATACTTAGAGGTCCAGTAGGCATGAAGATCTCCCCATGTGAACATACCTCATACTGTCTACTGATATTCCTATAAACTACATTAAATAATGTCAAAAACATTAATTTTTCTAAATATGACCATTAGATATAAATTTTAATTAATAAATTAAGAATAATTTTTATGACTATTGGTGAGTCATAAATATTGGTGACTCATTGGCATCAGTATGTCATCATAATTCAGTCAGCATTGGTCTATCAGCATTGGTGACTCTGTGTATCTGTGAGTTCTTTCCATCGGTATCAGTGACTTGGTGTATTAGTGAGTCATTTGTGCTATCAGTATGTCCGAGCATCAGTGAGTCGCTTGACTATTATGTTCAATAATTCAATTTCATATATCCTAATAGATTTTTTCATGTTTTCAAAGGGGAATGGTGCATGAATCTTGGAAGAGTAGGGCCTCTAGTAAGTGTTTAGAACCATATCTTACTAGTCGGCAATAGTAACCTTGGGGTTATTAATGCAATTAAAATTATGTATCTTCCTGAAATAGTATATTGATACCCTAATGTCTTTATAGATAATTTCTTTATACTAAAAACTAAAAGGGAATTGAAATTTGTTATCAACCTACTCCCGAGAATGAGTCATATTTCACTTCTATCATATAGAATGGCACCAATAAAATTAAATTAACTAAAGGTTTAGTTGGAAGATTTTGAAAGAAATGGATTTATTAGACCTAGTATATCACCTTGGGTCGCTTTGGTTTTTTTTGTAAAGAAGTTAGATGGTACTCTCTAACTTTGTCTTGATTATCATAAATTGAATCAATTTATGATATAAAGTCTATATCACTGTCCAAGAATTGATGACCTATTTGATCAATTGAATTGAGATAAGTGCTTCTCTAAAATTTATCTATGATTGAGTTACCATCAACTCTGGGTTCAAAAATGATGATATTTATAATATATCCTTTAGAAACCTCTAAGATCACTATGATTACTTGTTCATGCCCTATATTTTTACAAACACACTGTCAATCTTCATGGAATTGATGAACCATATATTTCATAAGTACCTTGGCATGTTTATTGTTGTTTTTGTCGACAATATCTTGGTGTACTCTCACACTATATATGATCATTAAAGGCAATTTTAAATTGTGTTTAGAATATTTTGAGACCACCACCTCAATGAAAAATTCACTATGTGTGACTTCTAGATATAAGAAGTTTAATTCCTTTGGAATTTCATTTCTAAAAGAGGCATATCGGTCAACCCAGGAAAAGATTAAGGTCATCATTTCTTGGGAGCCACCTAAGAATGTCTTCATGGTATGAAGTTTTATAGGGTTGGTAGGTCACTATTGCCACTATTTTATGATGTATTGTGTATATATTCCTCAATGAATACATTAAAAAATAAGGTTATCCCATTCTATTAGAGAAATGATTATTAGGAATCCTTCGAGGAGTTTAAGGATTATATTATTTCAGCACTTATCCGTATCTTTCTAGATAAATTTGAGGGATATATTTTCTATTGTGATTAATCTAGATCTATATTAGGATTTTTTTATCATGAAGGGTGACCATGTCATAGCTTATATCCCATGATATTTGAGGGTATATAAAACGAACTATCCAATGCATAATATGGAATTAGTCATTATGGTTCGTGTGCAAAAACATAGAGTGGTTATATTGATGCACCCGATTTGTGTATACATTTCCACATACTTTATTAAAAATAAGAACATGTCTTTAGAAAATACCTACTAATTAGAGGTAAAATACTTTGATTTTGGTGATCTTGTTCATTTTCAGGTGATTTTTGGCTAAACACACAAACCGGGGGGAAACTGAGCAAAATTTTCAACTACGCGGCATGTACATATATACACACCGTGTACAGTTAGACTCAGACATGGATTGGCTAGGAAAAGTACATTCCCAAGTTACCAGAAACATGTACATGCTGTGTACAAAAACTACATGTTGTGTATAGTATTCTAGAATCGGTTGGTGTTTGACAAGAAGTTTACCCGCCCATGTGGCCAGCTAACGTTGACACGTTGTGTACATCATTTATACGTCATGTCTTCCCTTATAGAAGCAGTTGGTGGCTGATAAAAGAGAGTACACACCCTGTATGGTGGCGCTACACACCGTGTATACCCCACCTATCAGGTGGCGGCATGTTCCAAGTCAGAGATGGCATGTTATGCCACCTACCGGCAAAGAAAAAGATGAAAAAAGCACGTTGACAACAGTACACGGCATGCACTTTTTCCACACATCGTGTACTTTTATTTTCTATAAATAGAGGCATTGGCCTCCGGTTCAAGTAGGAGGAAGAGGGGTTGAAGGTATGAAGGAAAGAAGCTATGTTGTCGTGCTACCATCATTCAACTACTTCTCCATTCTACCATTCTACCAAAGATCCAATCTCTCCTCGAAGTTTCTACAATGGTCACAACAGGTATTGAGGGTTCTGTTTTTATCTTTTCATCTATGTGTAACTAAATATCCAGTGTGTTGGGGTTGTGGGAGATGAAAGAGTTGTAATTTTTATTAGTTTTTATGAATGTGTTTGTTCTATTAACCTCTTCTTATTCTTCTTTAATCACTTCATTTTATCATAGAAAATTCTGAGCCAGACCAAGGGCATAATTTTCCGGGATTCAAAAGAAGAATAATGATGAATACTTTCATGATCATTGGAAGTATTCATTGACTCAAAAATGGAATAATCCAAATAAAGAACTGTGAAACACTGACTACTGGACTAAGGAGTCAGTTTCCTCAGATCAAGACATAAGTTTACCGGACCAAGGAAACCTTGTTACAAATTGAAACCCAAATTGTTGGGTTATTATAAACAACACAACCTTATAAGAAATTTTATTTAATAAACAACCTCTTAAGAATCCATAACCCCAATGCATTTTCCTCCATATTTGCATCAAAACCAATTTCCTGTATTTTTATTTATCCATTAAGTAATTTTCTAAAGAAATTTAAATTCAATTACCTTTCTCTCCAAACATTAAGAATAAACTCTAAATTCAGTACACTTCACTAAGACAAAAATAAAAACTGGATAAGCAAGACAAAAATAACTTCTGTTTCACTGTGGATTTACCCCTTACTAATACTATACTCATTAGCATAAAATAATTTGGGACAAAGATAACATACCTTTGGTAAAATGACTCTCCAAATTTTGGTGTCGTTGTTGGGGATTAAGAAAAGTTAATTTTGTCCTTGTTTTAATTACATTTGTATCAAATTTTAGTGGAAATAAAAATCATAAATTCCCAAAAAAACTTTTCTAATCTCATTTCTATTTATATTTCTTCTTCCTCATTTACACTTGGTGTGTTTAGTATTGTGCAGTTTCATAAGTGTATGAGCGGATACCTCACTTGTTCCAAGAATGCTGAGTCATCGAGGTTTTTCCCAATTGACTGAGAAATCGAACAGACCCTCTTGAGGTGACGAAAAGCACTCATGGACAAGAAAAACCAAAACAATCCCATGGAACATAACGAAGAAGGAAATACAGCTGTTGTACAAGGAGCTGGATAGTCGTTTGGTCCGTATGACAATCAGAACCAACAAGCTCCACTTTCTCCAAGATATGGTCTGCAGCAGCTCCAACAGTTCCAACTGGAGCAGATTCCATTTTTACAGATAGGTTAGGGGTCGTACTTCACCCATCAAGAACAAAAATACATGCCACCTCCAATCCCTCATTAGCCACCTCTACATCGTACTCTTATGGATTACGGCCTACCGCCTATTCACGGAGCTGACACGGGCATCATCCATCCACCAGTGAAGTCTCAACACTTCAAGATAAATTCTGCCATTATGCAGCCAATCTAGAATACCATTTAGTTTGGTGGCCTGCCCAGTGAGGACCCTAATTCCCATATCTCTAATTTTATGGAGGTTTGTGACACATTCCGCTACCACGGAGTGTCCATGGATGCCATTTGTATTCGCCTCTTTCCCTTCTCTCTAAGGGATAAGGAGAAAAACTGGATTAAAGGTTTTCCACAATGATCTATCCTCACCTAAGAGGAGCTAGACCAATCGTTCCTATCTAAATACTTCCCACCCTCGAAGACAGTGACTTTGTGGAATGAAATACACAACTTCTAGAAGAACGACTCAGAGTCATTGTATGAATCATGGGAGCACTTCAAGGAGATGTTGCATAAATTTCCACACCATGGACTCTCACTTTGGATGCAGGTCCAAACCTTTTACGAAGGACTAACGATGAATACAAATTTTGTGTTGGATGCTACTGCTAGGGGTAAAGTTATGAGGAAGTCTCCTGAAGAGCTTTTCAAACTACTGGAAGATATGTCTACCAACATCTTCCAGTGGCATTCTAAGTGGGGCACACAGAAACAAGGTATGCATAATATTGATTTCACAACTATGCTAGTTGTCCAGTTGGACGTTGTGTCTAAAAAGATCGATGTGCTCAATCTGAAGGGTGTGTCCCAAGTACATGCGGAAAACCATCCGGCATGCAGTGAATGTGGTGATAACCACATCATGGGATAATTCCTGGGTTCTACAGGTAGACCTTCAATGAGTGAGGTGAGTTATGTTGCCCAAAACCAAGGGTCAAACCAGTACCAGTAGTAACATAACCCAGCATGGCGTGATCAACAGATCACAAGCTGGGGCCAACAATAGCAGAATCCTCTGCCCCAATGACCGTCCGACTATGGTCAGACTCCTTATCAGAACCAGTACCCAAGGTAACAACAGCCTCAGTAGGGATCTTATCAACAGCAAGGGTATCAAAACCCTCACCCACAGCAGCTACGGAAGCCACCAGCTACACAGCTACCTCAGTATGAGAATACCTCAAGGTTAGAGGATCTCATGAACAAATTTATATCTACTACTAAGACCATATTACAGAATGAGGATGCTTTCATTCGAGGAATGGGGAACCAAATTTGCCAACTGGAAAACCAACTCTCAGGGAGACAACCTGGTACACTACCAGGTAACACTGAGAAGAACCTGAGGGACGAGGTCCATGTCATCACACTATAGAGAGGAATGAAGCTACAATAGAACCAACCAGCACATCCAAGTGAACCTACACCCCCTATCGATGACGAAGGTATAGTTATAGACCCCTCCTCATCTAAAATCCCACTAAAGGAGGATTCACATAGAAAATGAAAGGAGGTTGTCAAACCCTTCGATTATACCTTACCCTGCCTGGAGAGGATGAAGCAAAGAAAGTTGGACCACCAGTTCAGTAAATTAATGGATGTGTTCAAGAAGATGCACATCGATATTCCATTTGTAGAGGCACTGACACAAATTCCCACTTATGTGAAATTCATGAAGGAGATCCTATCCAACAAAAGAAAGATGGAGGATCTAGGCATCATTGCACTAACTAAGGAGTGTTCGGCAGTCGTCCAGTATTTGATTCCTCCCAAACTCCAGGATCTAGGTAGTTTCACTATTCCATGCACTATTGGACCATGTGAGTTTGGGAAGGCCCTCTGTGACTTGGGGGCCAGTTTCAACCTCATGTCCCTCAGGGTTTTTAAGAAGCTAGGGCTCAACGATCTAAATCTTACCCGAGTATCCCTTCATCTTGTGGACCGATCTGTCAAATATCCAAAGGGGATACTGAAGGATGTGCTGGTCAAGGTGGGTAGGCTAATCCTCCCCACATATTTCATCATCCTCGACATGGAGGAAGACCAAGAGGTGCCTCTAATTTTGGGAACGCCTTTCTTGTCCACTGGGGAGGTACTGATCGACAAGTATTAGGGGGAGATAATTTTCTAGGTAAGAGATGATAGAGTCTCCTACAATGTCCTCAAAGTTGTCAAGCATGCATCATTGTCAGATCATAAGGGTTGTTTTGCAGTGACCATCGTGGATGAACACTTGAGCAGAGAAGGGGATGATCTGGTATATTCTTTTACCTCAAATGAATTGGTTATTCCGTACATTCAACCAGACAAAGAACCAGAGGACCTACAATTCCTAGAAGGCCAGGGCAGCCACTATTGGAAATGTGTAGTTATACCCGATATTTTGGAACGGGCAAAGGTGAAACCACTTGTACCTTTGATTCTAAAGGCACCTGAACTCGAACTGAAGCCTCTTATGTCTTATCTGAAGTATGAGTATTTAGGAAACAATCAAACATTTCCTATCATACTTAGTGCATCACTGTCACAAGAGTAGGAGGATGAACTTCTTTAGGTTTTGAAACAGCACAAGCATGCTATTGGGTGGATAGTTACAGATTTGAAAGGCATCAGACCTACTATTTACACCCACAATGTGCTTCTTGAAGAAGGTGCGAAGCAATCTCGGCAACCATAGTGTCACCTGACCCCCCCCCCCCCATGAAGGAATTTGTAAAGAAAGAGGTAATTATGTTGTTGGATGTGGGCATCATTTATCCCATCTCAGATAGTCTGTGGGTGAGTCCCCTACAAGTGGTACCCAAAAAGGGGGGTATCACTATGATTTCAAATGATAAGAACGAGCTCATACCCACACGCACTGTCACGGGATGGAGAGTTTGTGTGGACTAAAGGAAGCTAAATGATGCCATGATGAAAGATCATTTCCCCATTACCTTCATGGATCATATGCTATAGATACTATTTGGTCCCAACTTTTACTGCTTCCTTAATGGTTATTCCTACTACAATCATATTTTCATTACTCTGGAGGATTAAGAGAAGAGCACATTTACTTGCCCTTGTGATACGTTTGCTTACCAAAGGATGTCCTTTGGCATGTGCAATGCCCCTACCACCTTCCAACACTGTATGATGGTTATCTTCCATGACATGGTGGAATAGATCCTGAAGTTATTCATGGATGATTTTTCTGTTTACGTAAAATCATTCACCACTTGCTTGCGGCACCTGGAGCTAGTTCTAGAATGATGTGAGAACACTAACCTAGTTTTGAACTGGGAAAAGTGGCATTTCATGGTGTAAAGTGGCATCATCCTTGGACATAGAATCTCGGTGAAGGGGATAGAGGTGGACCCAGAAAATATAGAAGTCATTTCATGACTTCCTATTCTGACTTCTGTCAGATCCATCTGAAGCTTCCTGGGGCATGTAGGTTTCTACAGGCGGTTTGTCTGTGATTTCTCAAAGATAGCTCAACCCCTCACCAACCTTCTAATCAAGGATGTCGTATTTGAGTTTTATGATCCATGCACCACATCTTTTGAGCACCTGAAGCAGCACCTAGTGGAAGCTCCAGTAATGGTTGCTCCCAACTGGGAGGAACAATTTAAAGTAATGTGCATTGCCAGCGACTACGTAGTAGGAGCAGTCTTGGGCTAGCAGCTTGACTGAATTTTATGACCTATCTATTATGCCAGCAGGATACTCAACGAGGCACAGATGAACTACACCACCACATAAAAGGAGATGTCGGTAGTGGTGTTCTCTTTCGATAGGTTCCATTCTTACTTAGTGTTATCTAAAGTTATTGTTTACACTGACCATGTAGCACTCAAGTACCTGATCAACAAGAAATATGTGAAGCCACAACTAATCTGATGGGTACTCCTCCTACAAGAATTTTATCTAGAGATCTGAGACAAGAAAGGGAGTAATAACGTTGTTACTGATCATCTATCACACCTAGAGCTACCTCATTTGTAGAAGGAGAAATATTGAGAGATCAGGGAGGATTTCCCTTATGAGCACCTCTTTTCAGTCAACGAATCACCTAGACCTTGGTATGTTGATATTGATAATTTTCTTATTATAGGTTCCATTAACCCTGACCTCTCATTCCAGCAAAGGAAGATATTTCTCTCTGATGTCAAGAGGTGCTTTTGGGACGATCCTCTTCTGTTCCAATCCTGTGGAGATGGGGTGATCCGTTGTTGCATCCCGGAAACTAAAGTTCATGGAGTCTTGGAATTCTGTCATGCCTCGCCAGTTGGGGGACATCATGGGCCTGACCATACTATATCCAAGATCTTGTAGTCTAGTTTTTTTTTGGCCCACCATGAATAGAGATGCCCGAGACTTTGTTTTATATTGCGATCGATGCCAGATAACAGGTAATGTGGGATGTCATGCTGAGATTCCTAATAACCCCATCCTGGAGGTCGAGATCTTTGATGTCTGGGGCATAGATTTCATGGGACCATTTCCCCCATCTTTCGGGAACACTTACATCCAGGTATGCGTCAACTACGTCTCAAAATGGGTGGAATCCGCTGCTATAGCACATGACATGACCAAGGTAGTCATGGGAATTTTAAAGACACATATTTTCAGCAGGTTCAGTGTTCCTTGTGTATTAATCAGCGATAGAGGGACCCACTTCGACAACACATTGATGAAAGGAGTACTGTCGAAGTACGGAGTGAAGCATCATATGGGGAAGCCATATCATCCCTAGACCAGTGGACAAGTGGAGCTCTCCAACCATGAGCTCAAGCATATTCTGGAGAAAATAGTGAACACTTCAAGGAAAGACTGGTCCAAGAAGAAAGATGATGCTTTGTGGGTATATCAGACTGCTTTCAAAACACCACTGGGTATGTCCCCATTACACCTCGTCTATGGAAAGTCATACCAACTAGCAGTAGAGTTGGAGAACAAAGCCTAATGGGTCATCAAGGCCCTGAATTTTGATCTAAAGGCAGCTGAAGAGAATCATAAGTTCCAACTATCAGAACTTGATGAAATCCGATTAGAGGCGTATGAGAAATCCAAGCCGTACAAGGAGAATACAAGAGCAATCCATGACTGAATGATTTCACAAAAAAGTTTCCAACCTGGTGATCATGTACTCCTTTTTAACTCTTATCTTCGATTATTCCCAGGGAAGTTAAATTCATGATGGTCAGGACCATTCCGCGTCATACGAGTATTCCATCATGGGGCGGTGGAAATTTTTGGAGAGGATGGTCAACTATTTAAGGTGAATGGATAGTGGATGAATATTTACCATCACATGGAGGAAACGGTGGGAATTTTGTCCACCATACATCCCAGGTACACATAGGTAAGTCAGTCGATCCAACGACCTAAAATAAAGGCGCTTCCTAGGAGGCATCCTAGTGGATACACGCCATGTACCACTTATCCACACAATGTGTACTGATTCATTTTCATTTATATTCTTACTATTATAAATATATAGGTTAACTAAGTAATAAATAGGGATGATGTTGATGCTGATGGTAAGGTAACTGTAGTTTATCTGAGTCGTCATCGGTTCGAATCCCTCCTGACCTACCTTCGGCACGGGGTTCCTCATTTTCATCTTCATGTTTTCTTACACGGCGTGTGTGGTATTTTTCATATTATATATATATATATATATTTGTTTATAAGAAAACTCGTGATGGGGATGGATCGTTTGGCCAGGGTCGTAACCCGGCTCCAAAAGACCCGGGTTTGAATCTTGAAAATCACCCCATTTCCATCATTTGTCCTTTTAATAAAACCACATGGTGTGTCTTTCGATATACATCATGTGTGCCATGTTTTCATTACTAAACTGAAAGGGTTTTCAACATAAAGAAATACATGCGGGTGAAGTTGGCAGATTGGCAGAGTCTCGGCCCTTGATCCAAAAGACCCGGGTTCAAACTCAGCTAATCTCCCTGCTTCATCCCTTTTTGTATAATGAAAAACCACACGTCATGTATTCCCTTCCTCCCATGTAGTATATGCCTTATACATTAAATATATTTAAATAATAAATAGAAGCAGCAGTACAACATTTGCTCTAGTGGTTGAGAGCTTCCGTTAAGAACGGTCGATCGCTGGTTCAAATCTCGCCCCAAGCACCGGACCAAAGGTTGTACTTCTATTTTTCTAATTTTAGAACACATGATGTGTATTTCCTGATACATTACGTGTATGTTTTTATTTTTAAATTATATGTATATATATATATATATATATATTTCTTTTATTTTAATTATTAATATTAATTATTATATAGTTTACTATAATAATTTTATATCTATATATATAACCTATTTAAAAAAAATCATGGTACACAGCATGTAGGCCACTAATAAATGTTGTGTACCGTGGCTATAAAAGTCGCGCCCCACCCGGATTGAGCCTATGTCGCGCGGGCCTCCCCAATTACAAATCTGCAGATTTCGTGTGTTTTAGCTTCTGATTTCTACTACATTTTGATCCTCGGTCTAGGTACTCCCTTATACATCCTTTATTTCAAGCTTTCATAGGTGTTTAGCATGATTTGTGGATTGGTCGACCGTTTGACTTCCGTGATACACGGGCATGATTTGAAGAACACATGTCATGTACTTATGTACATGGCCACCCACTAAAATACTTCAAAATTTGAAAACACATGGTTTGTATGTTCGGTACACGCTGTGTACCATCCCATATCATGTCTGGGTAACTTATTCACATGGCCACGCACACCATGTTCTTGTACACGGCGTGTCTGTTCGGTACACGTCGTGTACAACATTTCTCTCAGCCAACTCGTGTCTAGAACTTCACATGGCCATATGACCTCTGTTCTTATACACACCGTGTTATTCCTTCACACGGTGTGTACTGTATTATTAGCTCTACTCAAATGGTGGTCGTGTCTTTGGACCACATGACCAAGAGTACTTTGCACGTACACGGCGTGTATGTTTAGTACACGTCGTGGATCCTACCCTTTTCTATGTTCACTCAGCGTGTCTATCTAGAGAACATGGGATGCTAACTCACTTCCACTACACATCGTGTAATCTATATATACACACCGTGTACTTTTTTATTTTTCAGTTTTCTCACATTTTCTTCTTTTGATTTTTATTTTGATTTTTATTTTGTTTGGTTTTTCTTTCTTTTTCAGGATATGGAAAACAGAGACCCTTTGTGTGGGAAGCGATATTCCTCCTCCACTAAGGTAAAGAGGCCCACTTTTCATTGGATCTGACTCCAGCCTGTGACGACACTAGCTCTGGACTATCCGGTGTACCAGCATCCTCTATTGGCCATCCTTCCACCACTCACCGCCTCGGCCGATGTTGGTCCTAGTACCGCCACACCTCCACTATCCCACACAGAGCCTCTGAGCACCACCCTTTATTTCCCACCAGCTGCCACACCACCTGAGACCTCCTCAATCACAACTGCTCTATCACTGGTCACCCCATCCAGTGAGCCTCCATCTACTGTGGCCGCTCCACCCCCAGAGCTAGCCCCTATTGCTATACCACCTAGGTTAGCCCCTGTAGGTGTCCCCTACCCTTGCATGGTGTTCCTGGTCACAGACTTGGCACATGACAGAGTCCATCATTTCTCTCGCTTCCCAATCCCATTGAGCAGTATTTATCTCAATAGCAACGTCCCTCAGTAGTTGGATATCTGGGGAGAGTTGGAGGATCTCGTTGGGAACACACTATTACTCACAATCTTTCAAGTCATCACTTCTATTTTTAGAGATTTATTTTTGGAGTTTGATGCTTCCTTTGAGTTCGACGGGCCCGATTACTGGGAGATACATGGAAATGCGGTCCCGGTGGTCTGATTTTGGCTAGGCAGATGACCTTTCTCCCTTATTATGACCGAGTTTGGCCGAGGGTTCAGTTTCTATCCTTATCCTGTCACCCCACCCCCTGTATCCACCCTGACTCAGCCTGAGCGCTCTGAGATCATTACCATGTGGTGGGATATCGATGGGCCTGACCACCGATACACCCCCACTTCCCAAAAGAGTTCCCTCATTGTTGACCCTATCCTCCGTTTCACCCACCAATGCATTAGTGCCATCCTTTTTCCCCGCCATGAGGATATGGGGTTGTGACTGGCCGTGACATGGAGATACTTACCTATGTCATCTGGTAGGACTACCCAGACCTCCCTTATCTTTCCACCTCCTATTTCCACGCCATGTTTACCGGTCATCAGGGAAACCTGAACGGTGGGTTTTACGCCACCCACCTTGCACACCACCTTGGGGTTTTTGAGCCTTCTCTTCCCCATGACCGATTAATTTTCCCCCATTGGATGGACTTTCTCATGCTTATTCACATGGGATTGGTCCGGAAGCAGAGGGCGCTTATGTCCTTTATCAGGCACCACCCCGACCACCTTCCGACCCTCCTTCCCCTATCGATGTACCTGCTCCTACTTCCCCACCCCTTCCAGCTTCCCCACTACACCCCCTTATTCTGATCTTCCTTCTTCTATTCCATCTATTGCCCCCTACCTCCGCACCCTCGGTCGATCTCTCCTTTTCTCTCCGCCTAGATGGGGTGGAGCAGCACTTGGTTTGTCTCGATTGATGTTAGGAATGACTCAAGAAGATGTTGGGGATTCTTCTTCAGCATCATGGTATTCCACTACCCCCACCACCTGCCCCTACCTCGGCTCCTAGACCTTCTTCCATAGCTCCACCACCGTTTACCGCACTAGCCATGGATTCAGTTCTCATCTTCACTACATGCCCAGCTACTGCCACTAATGCTGCCAGTTCGAGGATCGCTGCTAATCCTTCTCTTCCGAGTTCATCTCCTACAGCTCCAACTCCTACAGCTTCTCTTCTGAGTGCAGATTTCGAGCCTCTGGTTTCCATGGCTCCTGATCTTTCTCTCCCAGCTATTTCTGTACCAGATAATGCCTCTTTTGAGGCGACCCCCTGGCTAGTTTTTAGACACATGTTTTCCATTATATATATTTTTGTGATATCTTGTGCTTATGTATGTTGTGTATGCTTGTAGTGTTCTCTCTCCATGACCGTCACAGGTACTCTGGCACGCTTTGGGCTGTACTTATCCACGACTTCCCATATTTCTTCACCTAGACACAAGGGGAGTATTGTTTTTCATGTATTTTTTTTGTTTTCTTTTTCTTTCTTGATTTACTTGTTTCCTTACTTCCCCTCATTCTGGTCCACTGTTGTGTCCCCACATTCCCTTATCCACCTTTATATGGCACTTGGTGGACTATGTGAGATATTAAGTATAGGGGAGCGTCTCTCGACCACCTTAGTCTTTTTCTTTATCATCATTTAGGAGACATCATTATTGGAAGATATATTTGAAAATGTGAAGAAATTTTGGTTAATCATATTTCTAAATAATAAAGCTAAAAGTGGGAAATTTTTAAAAGTTACATGCTTATTTTGGTTCTGAAGTGTTTTAAAATGATTGCTGATATAGTTTAAACTGCAACTTGTAATCCTTGGATAATTACATTGTTTAGGCTAATCATTTATATGAAAGTCAAGACCTGATTGTCTCTTTATTTGTTTTTCCCACTCTTGAGAGGTATTCTAAACCCTTAGTCATATTCTTTCTAATACCCTCTTTCTTGAGATATTCTTAGGATATACATAACTACCATAATTTGCAATTTTTCTTTTCAAAACATGAAGAATTTTTTAATTACATTAAAATGATTGAGGCATTAGATTGTTTCAACCCCTTTATCTTGAGACCTACCCTGCATCTGATCTTCTTGAATCCCCTAGAAACCAAGAAAAACCTTTATAGGAAGCCATATTACAATATTATTTCCCTTCCTACCCGAATTCTTTTATAATTTTTCATGATTATTCACTTGATATTAAGAGAAGGAATTGGTAGTATGTGGTATATTTTTCAGAATCGTCATGAAATTAAGTATGGTGGAGATCCTCTTGATCATTTGGGGAAAAAAGGGTTCCAAACCCCTATTTTTGTAATTTCTAAAAGGTCCCCTTTGTTTAAAAAAAAGGGAAAAAAGGAAAAAAAATACAGACAAAGAAACCTTATACTCACTTATTGGTTTGTGAACCCTACCTTACTAAAGGAGATGGTGGTGATGAGATCATTTGACAAAGTTTGTTGAGGATGCTTTTACAATGAGCTTAATTTTGAATATCATGCACTGTTATTTAAAGAATTTATCCTCCTTTTTCAAGCCTCAGAATTATTTTTCATATCTTTACCTACCAACCCTTATCCACAGAGACATTTAATCCTTATTGAAAAGCCATCATGATTTTTGTAAATCAATTTTCTGAAGTAAAGAACTAGATTTCTTGAAAACCTATGGCTAGAGTGTATATATATTTGATTGATCATAACTTTGATTTAAAATATCTTGATTTTTGAGTATATTATTGGTGAGGTAGATCATCAAGTGGCTCGATTATTTTTTAAAGGTTGAAACGTGTGTTTAAAGGAGGATGAAAGTAGTTAATTGAATTGTATATGAGGCATGATTAGAATATCTTATGAATTGAAATTGTTTTGTACCTTTTTAGAATTTTCTTTTGTGGCTGTATCATTTACATTTATGATTAACTGAATTCATTCCTTTTTAAATATAGACTCTTTTAATTAGATGTTGAGATTTTCTTAAGGGAAAGAAAATGACTAAGTATGGGGGAGTTTGATGCACCCTATTTGTGTATACATTTCCACATACTTTATTGAAAATAAGAATATGTATTCAGAAAATACCTACTACTTAGTGGACAAATACTTTGATTTTGTTTATCTTGTTCATTTTCAGGTGATTTCTGGCCAAGCACACAAACCGGGGAAAAACTGAGCAAAATTTGCAACTACACGACGTGTACATATATACACGCTATGTACAGTCAGACTCATACACAGATTGGCTAGGAAAAGTACATGCCCAAGTTACCAGAATCATGTACATGCCGTGTACTAAAACTACACAATGTGTATAGTATTCTAGAAGTGGTTGGTGGTTGAGAAGAAGTCTACACGCCCATGTGTCCTGCTGACGTTGACACGCCGTGTACATCATCTATACATTGTGTTTTCCCTTCTAGGAGTGGTTGGTGGATGATAAAAGAGAGTAAACGTTGTGTATGGAGGAGCAACACATCGTGTATACCCACCTACCAGGCGACGTCATGTTCCAAGTCAAAGACGGCGTGTTAGGCCACCTATCAACGGAGAAAAAGATGACAAAAGCGCGTTGACAATAGTACATGGTGTGTACTTTTTCCACACACCGTGTACTTTTATTTTCTATAAATAGAGGCCTTGGCCTCCGGTTCAAGGAGGAGGAAGAGGGGGTGAAGGTCCGAAGGAAAGAAGCTCTTCCGTTGTGCTACCATCATTCAATTACTTCATCATTCTACCATTCTACCAAAGAGCTAATCTCTCCTTGAATTTTCTGCGATGATCACATTAGGTATATAGGGTTCTGTTTTTATCTTTTCTTCTATGTGTAACTAAATACTCAGTGTGTTGGGGTTGTGGGAGATGAAAGAGTTGTAATTTTGATTAGTGGTTATGAATGTGTTTGTTCTATTAACCTCTTCTTATTCTTTTTTAATCACTTCATTTTATCACTGAAAATTCTGAGCTAGACCAAGGGCAGAATTTTTAGGGATTCAAAAGAAGAATAATGATGAATACTTTCATGATCATTGGAAGTATTCTTCGACTCAAAAATGGACTAAGCCAAATAAAGAACTGTGAAACACTGACTATCAGACCAAGAAGTCGGTTTCCTCAACTCAATACATAAGTTTATCGGACCAAGGAAACCTTGTTACAAATTGAAACCCAGAGTGTTGGGTTATTATGAACAACACAACTTCATAATAAATTTTATTTAATAAACAACCTCTTAAGAATCCACAACCCCAACACATTTTTCTCCATATTTGCATCAAAACCAATTTCCTGTATTTTCCTTTATTCGTTAAGTAATTTGATAAAGAAATTTAAATCCAATTACCTTTATATCCAAACATTAAGAATCTACTCTAAATTTAGTACACTTCACTAAGACAAAAATACAAACTGGATAAGCAAGACAAAAATAACTTCTTTTTCCCTATGGATCGACCCCTTACTGGTACTATACTCATTTGGGTAAAACAATTTGGGAAACTAATAACATACCTTCGGTAAAACGACTCGCCATATATCTTTAGTGAGAAGTTAAACATGTTCCCTAATCATAAAATCTTGAAGAACATATTTTTACAGAGAGACTTGTGCCTTAGGAAGTAACATTATATAGAGTACCTCTAAATTTTTGACTTTGAATTGGTTTACATGCCCATAAAATGGAATTCAGTGTATGATGCCTTAAGTCATAAGTCTTATAAAAAAGTGGTCAAAAAATATTAGGATTAATGGAAATTAATGTGGGTAATCATTTACAAGAATTTGGATTGTACTGAACATAATGGAATCATAGTTTTCTTTCTAGTCGCCTTTATTCCTGACTTGATTAAACAAGTCAAGGTGGTCCAATAGACAAAACCTCACTACAAGTAAGCAGTGTTTTAGGGGTGGTTTTTTTGTGGCGGTTTTTAAAACCGCTAAATGTTTTTAAAATATTTTAAAATTTCTTTAAAAAAATTTAAAAAAAATAGCATCAGTTTTTTTAAAACCGCTACAAAATTGAAGAACTTTTTTAAAAAAATTATTTATTTATTATTTTTTATTTTTTATTTTTTATTTAAAATAAAATATATTTTATTATTTATAATTTTAATTATTTATAATGTTTCAATTAGTAAATATTTATAATTATTAGTTAATAATATTTTTAAACTGAAAACAAATCTTCAATAAGTTGAAAAACAGACTTCGACATCAAATGACCGTAACTTCTCATCCAGGAGTCCATTTCAGCTCCACAACCAGTCAAATCAAAGCTTATCAAATGAGCTAAAACCAAGTGAGATTTTAATCATGTGATAATAAAAGGAAAAAATATATATTCAAATTTCAAAAGTCGAAAATCGAACTCAAACTTCAAACGGTCATAACTTTTAATCCGAGGGTCTGTTTGGGCTCTACCACATATGAAATTGAAGTTTGCGACGAGATCTATACCGTTTAGGTCTGGTATTAATTCTTTGAGTACTTTACCCTTTTTTATTCTACCAAAAAGGCCCAAAAGACCTCCAAAACAGATGTTTGAGTTGCAGACCCTGATTTCTTAAAAATTCAAATGGTTATAACCTTCGATCCAGGTGTCCGTTCGACATGTACCACATATCATATCGAAGCTCGTTTCATGATTTTTGATTTGATTAGTTGTGGAGTCCTGGATCAAAATTTATGGTCATTTCATAGTTTTTAGGGTTTTAAGAGGTTCTTAACGTTTTATGATTTATATAATTAATTGTTTTTTTATTTTTATTTTTATTTATTTATTTATTATTTATTTATTTATTTATTATTAATTAATTAATTATTAATTATTAATTATTTAATTATTAATTTTTAATTATTTAATTATTATTTATTTATGTATTATTATTTATTTATTTATTTATTTATCAATTTACTTATTGATAAATTTATTTATTTATTTAACATTTAATATATATATATTTATTTATTTATTATTTAGTTATTATGTACACATTAACTATTATTTTTTTAATTTATTAATTAATTATTAATTAATTTTTTATTATTAGTTTATTATTCATTTATTATTTATTTATTCTTTATTTATTATTTATTCATTATTTATTAATTAATTATTAATTATTTATTTATTATTTATTATTTATTAAATATTGAATACTAAATATTATATTTTAAATTTTAATTATTAATTATTAATTATTAATTATTAATTATTAATTATTAATTATTAATTATTAATTGTTATTATTTATTATTTATTATTTATTATTTATTTATTTATTTATTCTTTATTCTTTATTCTTTATTCTTTATGATTTATTCTTTATTCTTTGTTATTTATTATTTATTATTTATTATTTATTATTTATTAATTCATTTTTAATTTACAAAATATTAATTTATTATTAGTTTATTATTAATTTATTATTTATTTATTTATTCATTATTTATTTATTCAATATTAATTATTTATAAATTTTTAAATGTTAATTATTAATTATGAATTCTTAATTCTTAATGATCAATTATTAATGATTTGTTATTATTAATTATTAATTATTAATTATTAATTATTAACGATTAACTATTAATTACTTGTTATTTATTATTTATTATTAATTACTTATTATTTACTATTTATTATTTCCTATTTATTATTTATTATTTATTATTTATTATTTATTATTTATTTATTATTTATTATTTATTATTGATTTATTTATTTATTTATTTATCTATTGTTTATTAATTTGTTATTTATTTGTCATGTATTAAATTATTTTTTAATTAATTTATTATTTATACATTACTTATATATTATATGTTATATATTATGTATTATGTATTATGTATTATGTATTATGTATTATGTATTATGTATTATGTATTATGTATTATGTATTATGTATTATGTATTATGTATTATGTATTATGTATTATGTATTATGTATTATGTATTATGTATTATGTATTATATGTTATGTATTGTATAATATATATTATGTATTGTATAATATATATTTTATATTTTATATTATGTATTATGTATTATGTATTATCTATTATCTATTATCTATTATCTATTATATATTATATATTATATATTATGTGTTAGGTGTTATGTATTATATATTATATATTATGTGTTAGGTGTTATGTATTATATATTATATATTATATATTATATATTATATATTATATATTATATATTATATATTATATATTACATATTATATATTATATATTATATATTATATATTATGTAATGACCTAGTATTTCTTCAAATGGAAATTCCTTTCTTTTAAATATGTCATAAACACATGAAATCCCAATATAATGAACTACTAAGTGTTATGTGACCCTTAAACATAAGTTTGTCGCTTCTGTGATGTGAATTTTGAAAATCTGATATATACGGTTGCGATCACTAAGTTATTTGGAGTCTGATAAAAAAAACTTAATTTTTGGTGAATAGTAACCTACCCTTATGAATAGTAACATACCCTTATGAATAGTGATATACCCTAATAATAGTTCCCTTACCTATGATAGTATATAAATAATATTCAAGTAGAAGTACGATATACCTATGCTTTGGAATAAGTAAATAAATGTTTTAAAACTGTTGTTTTTAGAATAAATTATGATTTTAATTAAATATTAAATTAATCATATTTAGAAAATTATTTTTAAAAAATGGACTTCATTTTTTGATTTTACATGTTGAAAAATGGTTAGGGTGAATTTTTGGTATTTTTCTGAAATACTCGATTTTTTTATGAATAGTGAAATACGGTAAAATGCCGTATATACAAATTATCAGTTAAATACACTATTTATGACATCATAAGTGATGTAAACCCACTTGGTTCGAACTGACATTCATTTATTACTATTCTTGGTCATGGAATCATCACTATTTCTTGTCTTGAGGGAAATTAATAAACTAATGATTAAAAAATTATGAAAACCCTCCTCTCCTCCACTATAAACCCCCCCCCCCCCCATCACTCCCTCTTCTCTTCACTCCTCTAAGCCTTGAATATCCTAAAAGTTCTGCCCAAATACCCTTACCTAGTCACTACCCACGTCCAAGAATCTCTTGGTCTTTCCAAAAGAGCAAAATCCATTCCCTTAAGGAGGTTCTCATGGAGGTTATTTCAAGAGGTAAAGAACCTTTCTTTTTTATTTAGTCTCATTTCAATTTATCTTCTTTTATTATCCTCTCCTCACATCCTCTATCCAAATGACCATGATAGATCCAGTATAATATATATACTGTAATTATATCATGTTAATGGAAGAACCATCATCAATATCCTTACTCTCTCTCTCTTTTATTTTATAAACGAAATTAATATCTATGAGGTTCCAATTTATAACCTTCCTAGACGAAGAAGTTTCATTCTTCAATTTCTCCTTCATTACTGGTCATTAATTAATTTTGATGGTTGAAACAGACTATAATATATTTATTTTAACCTAATTAATATTCAGGAACCAGTATACGTACATATTATTAAATCGTATGACCAAACTAGTTCCTAATAATCAAAATACAGCTAAAATAATCTAAGTGAATGCCATTAATATTTCATCTAACGATTCATCATATTTCTATGTAACCAAATAATAGAAATGACCATTAACACTTCTGGATGTTCATAAATAATATGTAATTTTAATTCTGGAGATTTACATTCATTCCACATGAACTCCATTTCTTAAGAACAAGTGAATCGGTTATGAAAATAAAGAAAATGAACACTCTGAACGATGAAATTCAATATAATAACTTATCACTAAGGTCATATATGAACTAAACAGAATTATGATAAACTAAATACATGTCTAATAGGTCCTAAAATAAGTTATTAATAAGTATAATTTCATATTCTTGGAGCTTAAGTTCAAGAGAGGAACACGTTCGGATTTAAGGTAAGGGTTTTTCACCCGAACCCCAATTTTCATTCCGGTTACCTTTATTGTCTACTTACCTCAACGAATTTCTTATGTATTATTGTGTACTTATCATAAATTATGTTTTAGTGTTATATATATTTTTACCAACCATAATCCTTCCTTATTTTATGGATATTTACACGTTTTTAAAGGAACTTTCAAAATTATTTCTGAAATACAAGCCCGATTCAAGGGAATTTCTCAAATTCTTACCTATTTTAAAGGGAACTCTATAATCTAGTTTTAGAAGCCATTATATTTCTAAAATCACTAATTTTGTTATGAAAATACTATCTTACTTCATTTATGGTTTTATACAAATAATTTTCCAAAATAACTCTTCTTTTCAAAATAAAAGAGTATTTATCTCAAGAATTACTCAATGATTTTAAAAAAGTATTTTCGTATGTTTCAACACTTTTTATGATTATTATGTATTATTGGGATGAATATTTCATGATATCATATAACATATTTAATTGTATGGTTATGACTAGTTTGATTGTGGATGTGATATCCTAAAACCATTCACCAATTTACTCTGAATGGTTAGTGTTTAAGCTTAATGTTTGGGGAAAGTTATTTACATTTCATATGATAGTTTGAATATGAATATATATGTTGTTTATGTTTATCCCCACTCATATGAGGAATGCATTGGAATTATAATGTGATGGTTGGGGCCTGTTATATCCCCTCGATGCATCGGTAGGTCTCATGAGACAGATAGACGTGGAATTGTCCAAGGCCTTTCCCAATCTGATATATGGTTTTAGTCAAGGCCTTAATCATTTTTAGACATCTTGGCCGAGGCCTTGACAAAAATGTTTCATAATTTTCGGCATATGCACTTCCCTCATTATGAATATAGAAATTTAAAGTTCATGTGGTTATTCAATTAGTATAATACCTATGATTATATTGGCATTGTTTACTCAGCTCATATTCCTGCCATAATGTGTCCAAGTTTATTATTTGTGAAGGCATGTGTTTTCAGTTGTTTACCATGCATAATTTTTATGTTTATGTTATCTTCCAATGTATTTCTTACCCTTCCTAAGCATTTTATCTCACCCTTTTCTTATGATTCATTTTCCCAGGATATGAAGAAGTTAGTTATGAGTGACTTACAGGCTTAATCTTAGAGGCATGGATGATTCTAATGGAATAAATTAGTGTTGTTTTCCTTTGAAGTTGTAATGTTGAACTTAGTTATGTATCTTGTTTCCAAAATCTACTAAAATACTTGGTTATTTGGTATGCATATTACTTATTCATATGCTAATGTAATAAAATAAGGCACCGGCTCTGGGCAACTGGGGTCAGTTTCTTACAATTGGTATCAGAGGAAGTTTAGTAGAAATCTTTGAAACTAAATTTAGAAAACATAGTTTAGGGAACAAATCCCTAAGATAGTCTTTGAGGATAATCATACAAGAACATCCTAGTATTTTGGTAAGGAATCTATTATGTGGATCTTTCTAGTAAATACATCCATGTCTGGATACAAATAGGTAGAGGTGGATTTGGCACAGATGTACCTAGGAGTGAAAGATCCGACAAGGAGTTTTGGGCATGACCCATAGTATCCTGGTACACAACAACGGGCCTTGCTTCACTCTTGATATTGACACTCCTGGGGGATATGCTTATTATAATTCACATTTTCTTTACAATCCATTATGAAGGATTGAAATGTAAATTTTTTCTCAAAGAATCCATTTTTGTGATCATGAGGTTAGACATGCGTAGGATTTCAATTTATTTTTCTAATTTAAGATTATGATTCATACCCTAATATAGTGTATGCCATTATCTAGAAATGGTGTCTAGTGGAAGAAATAGAAACTACATGAACACGCGTTTCCCATGTAGGTATTTCCCTCTAACACAAGATAATGATGTTGGCTCTGGTGTTGCGACTGGTGCAGAGTAGCTTATAACTATACTGGGACAACTTACTTAGGTTATGAACAATAACCTTACCTGTATGGAGTATCTAGATCCACCACGTGGAGGAGCTTTTTTATATCACTTTATGAGAAAACAACCTCCAACATTCAATGGGAATATAAACCCATTTGTAGCTGAGTAGTGGATAAGTTCCCTAGAGAAGATATTTCTCGCTTTGGGATGTAACGAAAGAGAGAAGGTTGTCATGGAAGTTTATTGTCTATCAGAATATGTGGATCAGTGGTGTTTGTTAATCCAAAACACAAAGGAGTAATAAGAAATAGAAGAGATGTAATAGAGATAATTTAAGGAAATCTTCCTAGAGAAATACTTTCCTCATGAACAGAGAGTAGATATGGAGAGGAAATTCTTGAATCTAAGGAAGAAGGAATATGAGAATGTTCAGAAGTATGGATATAACTTTACAAGGCTGGAAAGGTATGTTGTGGACTTCATACTTAATCCAAGGAGAAAAATTGATAGATTCTTTGATGGTTTGAAACCATTCCTCTAAAGGGCTCTAGTCTCCTAGAGTTTCTCATCATATGAAGATATAGTTTCATGTGTTATCAAGACAGAAAAGAAATTTTCTAAGTCTTATGACTTTAAGGGAGAGAAAGAGAATAAGAGGGATGCTGAAAACTCTGGAAAAGGAAATAAGGAAACATGGAATAAGGGAAGAGTTGAATTTCCACCATGTGATAATTGTGGAAAGAAACACCCTGATGTCTGCTTAAAGAAAAAGGAGTATGCTAAAAATGTGGACATAAAGGCCATCTTGCTGGTGATTTTAAGGGGAAGAAGGAGGCTAATAATGTTCAATGCTATAATTTTCTGGATATGGGACACTATTCTAATGATTTTCCAAAGCGTCAAGGAAACATGCCACCGAAAAGGCCAAGGGAGCAGGGATAAGATTATGCAATCACAACTGCTGATATTGAAGTTCCTAATGATGTGGTGGCAGGTAATTTAATCATTTCATAAAAATTATCCAATGATTTATTTGATTTCGGATCATCGCATTCATTTATATCTTCCCAGTTTTCTAAGAAAATTAGACATGTCTAATTGGATTTAATAAAAGAGTTGTCAGTCAAAACTCCTAGTGGATGTATCATTGCAATAAAGGCGTGTCGATTAGTCCCCCTCATGACATATAAATGTGCTTTAGTTTCTAACCTTATCATTATACCAATGATTGACTTTGATATAATTCTAGGTATGAATTGGCTTTCAAATTATGATGCTAATATCTATTACATGAAGAAGAAAGTTAAAAAAAATTAGAATGGTGTAGAATCCCTTGTCTTTAGAGTAAAAACCACACCATCTAATTCTCATCTAGATTCACCCCCAGTAGCTCTACTAAATTCAATCATTGGGGAGGAAGGGAATTCAATAACTATGGGTGATGAAAATAATGTTAAAATATAAGATGTACCTATTGTGCGAGAATATATTGATGTCTTTCTAGAGGATTTACCCAGACATCCTCCAGATCAGGAAATTGAGTTTTACATTGACTTAATTCCTGGTTCAAGGACCATATCAAAGACCCATTATAGAATGTCCAATATGGATTTAGTGGAACTAAAGAAACAACTAGAGGAATTGAGTGATAAAGGATTTATTCACCATAGTGTTTCTCCATGGGGAGCCCTAGTTCTTTTCGTTAAGAAGAAAGATGGGTCTATGAGGTTGTGCATTGACTATAGAGAGATTAATGTTATAACAATAAATAATAAGTATCCCCTACCTCATATTTATGATTTATTTGATCAAATTCATGGATCCCAATATTTTTTGAATATTGATCTTCGATCAGGATATCATCAGTTTCTTGTGAGGAAGAAAGACATTCCAAAAACATCATTTTGAACCAGGTATGGGCATTGTGAGTTTACAGTAATGCCTTTTGGAATCACTAATGCACCATCTGTTTTCATGGATCTAATGAATAGAGTTTTTAAGGAATATCTGGATGAATTTTTGGTGATATTTATTGATGATATCTTGGTATACTCCAAAAGTTATGAGGATCATGAAAATCACTTGTGCATTATTCTGAAGACTCTTAGAAGAAATGAACTATATCGGAAGTTCATCGAGTGTGAATTTTGGATCCAATCAATTTCATTTCTGGGCCACATTGTCTCTAAAGATGGAATATTTATTTATCCTACAAAGACAAAGGTTGTGCAAGAATGGCCTACTCCAATGAACATAACTGAGCTACGTAGTTTTATTGGTTTAGTAGGTTATTTTTGGCGTTTCGTTCAGAACTTCACCCATTTAGCCAACCCAATTTCTAAGCTTACACAAAAAGGGGTTAAGTTTATATGGACAAAGGAATGTGAAGAATGTTTTAAATAATTGAATAGAATATTAGTGAATGCTCCAATATTGACTCTACCATCAGGGAATGATGGATTTTTGATCTTTAGCAATGCATCAAAGAAAGGACTTGGTTGTTTCCTTATGCATAATGATAGAGTGATTACCTATGCATCTAGGCAGCTAAAAATTCATGAACAAAACTATCCAACTCATGAAATTTAGTTATCAGTGGTAATCTTTGCTCTGAATATTTGTAGACATTACCTCTATGGAGAAAAATGTGAGATATATATAGATCATAAGAGTTTGAAATATATCTTCTCACAGAAAGAACTCAACATGAGACAAAGAAGATGGATTGAGCTACTCAAGGATTATGATTTCACAATACACTACCACCAGAGGAAGGAAAATAAGGTGGAAAATTCTTTGAGTAGAAAGGACCACAGAATTATGAACAAGATGAGAGTTGAAATGGATCCTTTGTTCATGGATCTAGTAAAGATGGATATAGGAATTATCAAGGAAGGTAACACATCACTAAATTTTCAAATGGTTAAAAAACATTATTTATTGGAAAGGATAAAAAATTCTCAGGCTGATGATGAGAAGTTTCAAAAGAAAATTAAAGTTGTAAATGATGGGAAGTTGATTGAATTCGTATATAAAGGTGGCATTTTGAAATTCAAAAAGAGGCTTTGTGTTCCCGCTATTTCTGAGCTAAAGATGGAACTATTGGATGATGCTCATAGCTCTAATTTCTCTATACACCCTGGTGGCACAAATATGTATAGAGATCTAAAGAAATATATTTGGTGGGAAAACTTGAAAAGGTATATTGTTGATTACGTGTCGAGATGTTTGGTTTGTCAACAAGTGAAGGATAGAAGACAACATCCTGAAGGATCCATGCAACCCCTTCCTATACCTATGTGGAAATGGGATGATATTACGATGGACTTTGTCATGGGGATACCAAAGACTCCAAGAAAGAATTATTCAATATGGGTCATTTTTTATCATCTTACAAAATCATCACATTTTCTTGCCATAAGGGAAGATTTACCACTTGAACTTTTAGCAAGACTATATATTAATGAAGTTGTAAGACTTCATGGTATAACCTTATCAATTTTTTCTAATTGTGATCCTCTTTTTACATCACAATTATAGAAAAGTCTTCAGAAGGCCCTAGATACTGATCTTCATTTGAGAAATCAGATGAATCATATGGTAAAGGTTCTTTGGAGGAACCATAAGATGTAGGAAGCATCATGGGATCCCGAGGAGCTTATGTTGAAGACATACCTGAATCTTTTTAGGTAACAATTTTGTGAATTTTGGGGATGAAATTTTTGTGAGGGGAGAATGTAACGACATAATATTTATTCAAATGGAAATTCCTTTCTTATAAATATGTCATAATCACATGAAATCGCAACATAATGAACTACTAAGTGTTACATGATCCTTAAACATAATTTTGTCACTTCTGTGATGTGAATTTCTAAAATCTGACATACATGGTTGTGATCACTAAGTTATTTGGAGTCTGATAAGAAAACTTAATTTTTGGTGAATAGTAACCTATCGTTATGAATAGTAACATAACCTTATGAATAGTGATATACCCTAATGAATAGTAACATTATCTATGATAGTATATAAATAATATTCAAGTAGAAGTATGATGTGTCTATGCTTTGGAATAAGTAAATAAATGTTTTAAAACTGTTGTTTTTAGAATAAATTATGATATTAAATAAATATTAAATTAATCATATTTAGAAAAATATTTTTAAAAAATGGAATTTATTTTTGGATTCTACATGTTGAAAAATGGTTAGGTTTAATTTTTGATATTTTTCTGAAATACTAGAATTTTTTTATGAATAGTGAAATAGGGTAAAATATCGTATATACAAATTATCAGTTAAATACACTATTTATGACATAATAAGTGATGTAAGACCACTTGGTTCGAAATTAAATTCATTTATTACTATTCTTGGTCATGTAATCATCATTATTTCTTATCTTGAAGAAAATTAATAAACTAATGATTAAAAAATTATGAAAATCCTCCTCTCCTCCACTATAAAAACCCCCCCATCACTCCCTCTTCTCTTCACTCCTCTAAGACTTGAATATCCTCAAAGTTCTGCCCAAATACCCTTAACTAGTCACTACCCACTTCCAATAATCTCTTGTTCTTTCCAAAAGACCAAAATCCCTTCCCTTAAGGAGGTTCTCAAGGAGGTTATTTCAAGAGGTAAAACACCTTTCTTTTTCATTTAGTCTCATTTAAATTTATCTTCTTTTATTATCCTCTTCTCACATCCTCTATTCAAATGACCATGATAGATCCAGTATAATATATATACTGTAATTATATCATGTTAATGGAAGAACCATCATCAATATCCTTACTCTCTCTCTCTCTTATTTTATAAACGAAATCAACGCCCATGAAGTTCCAATTTATAACCTTCGTGGACGACGAAGTTTCATTCTTCAATTTATCCTTCATTACTGGTCATTAAACCATTTTTATGGTTTAACTATATTATAATATATTTATTTTAACCTAATTAATATTCATGAACCATTATACGTACATATTATTAAATCTTATGACCAAACTAGTTCCTAATAATCAAAATGCTGCTAAAATAATCTAAGTGAATGCCATTAATATTTCATCTAATGATTCATCATCTTTCCCTATAACCAAATAATAGAAATTAACATTAACACTTATGTATGTTAATAAATAATATTTAATTTCAATTCTGTATATTTACATCCATTCCACATGAACTCCATTTCTTAAGAACAAGTGAACCGGTTATGAAAATAAAGAAAACGAACACTCTGGAACGATGAAATTCAATATAATAACTTATCACTAAGGGCATAAATGAACTAAAAATAATTATTATAAACTAAATAAATTTCTAATAGGTTCTTAAATAAGTTATTAATAATTATAATTTCATGTTCTAGGAGATTAAGTTCAAGAGCGGAACACGTTCGGATTTAAGGTAAGGGGTTTTCACCCGAACCTCCATTTTCATTCGGGTTACCTTTATTGTATACTTACCTCAATGAAGTTATTATGTATTATTGTGTACTTTTCATAAATTATGTGTGAGTATATATGTTTACCAACTAGAATCCTTCCTTATTTTATGGATAGTTACACATTTTTAAAGGAAATTTCAAAATTATTTTCGAAATACAAGCTCGATTCAAGGGAATTTCTCAAATTCTTGCCTGTTTTAAAGGGAACTCTATAATATGTTTTTATCAACCATTATATTTATAAAAACACTAATTTTTTTATGAAAATACCATCTTACTTCATTTGTGGTTTTACACAAATAATTTTCCAAAATAACTCTTCTTTTCAAAATAAAAGAGTATTTATCTCAAGAATTACTCAATGATTTTATAAAAGTATTTTCATCTATTTCAATACTCTTGCTGATTCTTATGTATTATTGGGATTAATATTTCATGATATCATCTAACATATTTAATTGGATTATTATGAATAGTTTTATTATGAATGTGATATCCTAAAACCATTCACCAATTTACTCTGAATGGTTAGTGTTTAAGATTAATGTTCGGGGAAAATTATTTACATTTCATATGATAGTTTCAATATGAATGTATATATTGTTTATGTTTATCCCCAATCATATGATGAATGAATTGGACTTATTATGTGATGGTTGGGGCCCTCTATATCCCATCGATTCATCAATAGGTATCGTGAGAAAAATAAATGTGGAATTGGCTTAGGCCTTTCCCAATTTGATATACGGTTTTGGCCGAGGCCTTAATCATTTTTAGACGTCTTGGCCGAGGCCTTGAAAAAATGTCTTAGATTGTCCTTCATATGAATTTCTCTCATTAATTAACCACTGCTAATTATTTCCTGACTCACGATTTAGCAGTAGTTTTCCAAAACCACCGCAGAATGATTTAGCGGCGGTTTAAACCACCGCTAAATACATATTTTGGCATAGTGCCTGATTGTCTTACCATTTAAGACAAACCTCAATAGTGGGGAGGCCATTAATGGATGGAAAGAGGATGAAAATTACATATTTTGTTTTTGAGATCATATTATAGTTCCCTCTTCCTTCCAAGAACAGATCCTTTATGCTTATCATCACTCAAAGTGGGTTATCCACCCAAGTATTCAAAAACTTCATAAGGCAATGAAGAACCATTTTGGTGGTCATGCATAAAGTTCAAGCTATTGGAATATGTTTGAAAATGTATCACCTATTAATGGGTAAAAATTGAACACTAATGACCAGCTAACATGTTTCAATCATTACCTATACCTGTATGGAAATAGAATAAAATTTACATATACTTTATCATTTGTTTTCTAAGGATAATTTGGAAGAACAGTTCCATTAGGGTGATTATTGACCGACTCACCAAGTCATCACACATTATTCTAATCATGGAGACTAATTTGGTAGAGGATTTTGAAATGTTATATATCTGTGAAGTGTTTAAGTTTCATGGGGTACCAATTTCTATTATCTATAACCAAAACCCTAGATTTACCTCATGGTTTTGGTAGTCCTTACAAAAAACATTTGAAACCCAGTTACCATGATCATGGCATACCATCCTCAAATTTATGGGAAGTTCGATCATACAATCCAGACACTAGAAGATAATCTCAAATCATGTATAATAGAATTTGTTGGTTTATGGTAAGACCATTTTCCTTTAATATAGTTTTCATATAACAATAGTTATCAATCCGTGATACATATGGATTTTTTTGAATAATTTTACCTCAATCCATGTAACTCTGCACTTTTTTAGGAAGAGGTTGGGGAAACATCACTGATTGGACCAAGTCTTGTACATGATACCACCAAGAAAATATAATTAATTAGTTAATAGATAAAAATAACTCATAATTATTAGAAAGATTATATAGATCATCATCATTGTCCTTTATCTTGTGAATTATTAGATCATGTATTCTTGTGAGTGTCTCCAAGGTTGGGGAATCATTGTCTATGTAAGAAAGGGAAACTAGCTCCTCAGTATATTAGACCATTTGGTATTCGTGAGTATATTGGTAAATTTTCTTATTGACTGGCTCTACTACTAAGAGTTATCATAGTTCATTATTCTTTCCATATATCTCAACTGAATAAGTATCATCCTAACCTTACTCATGTGATCATTTGGGATCACATTACTCTTGATTTATATTCTACATTTATCCACACCCTAATTCACATTCTAGATAGTCAAGACAATTTTTTGTGAGGTATAAATATTTCATTCATTTGGATATTATGTAAATATGGATAAGTTCATAACAAGATGTAGGAGTGGGAGATGTTTGTGTACGAGCAATGGCATGATCTTTTTTAAGACACTACCAACCTCTGACTTTCTGAGGATAGAAATCACAATGGTTGGGAGAATGTAACACTCCCAGTTTTAAGTACTTACATATTTTATTATGTATTTTTAAGATATGAAGAGGTTGTCTTGGTTTCAATAAATATTGAAGGGTTTTCAAAGGTTTTGAGAGGGTTTTTTAAGGTTTCACTATTGGTTCATGGTTAGGGGAAACCGTGCATAATATAAAAGAAATTATGCATGGATAAATGGGGGTCTTTGGGTAAGCACATAATTTTGGAAAACCGTGTGGACCTAGAAATTGTTGGATGGTGGGTTTAATAAGGATGGAACATTATTTACAAAACCATGCAACCAAACCATGAAGCTCTAGGTTTCATGTAGTAACACGTACACGGTTGGCGCATGATTTACTAAACTATGCATGATTTTAAAGAGCCTCGAAAATTAGTTTTTAACCCAACCTCTACCCACCCACAAAATATCTCATTTATTCTATTATGGCTACATCTATCAAACCTAGAGGCTCCCTTGGGTGATTTTGGTGATACTCTTTATTTTGGATCTCCCTCTCTTTGAATCTTAGATCATTTTACTTAGGGATCGATAGAAATACTTTCATCTCTCTCTCCTCTCATCTCTTCTTATTTTCCTTTAGAAGAAACCCTAGTATAGGGATATCATGCCTGGATCTCTTCTTTAGGGTGTGTTTTGATGGTTATTTTTTGTTAATTTATCATAGGAGTGTTATGAGATCCCAAATCTACTAATTTGTGGTGCATTTTCATCTAGGTAAGCTTGTTTGAGGTAGTTGGATTCTATATCACTATACTTATGAAAAAAAATTGAAGGATTTGGTTTTTAAAGTTAAATGCATGTGTTTAATGATGAAAATACTTTTATAAATTTTCTTTGGAGTAATATTTTATTTTTTTTAATATTTTTTAGAATAAGGTTGTGGGTGATGCCCGCAACATGCTTGGTAAAATTCATAAGTGGTGTTTGGGTTTTAAAAGAAATGAAATTTGGTGTGTGTGAACTTGGATTAGAATGGGTTGGTGTGAATTCATGATTTATATGTATGGGTAATTATTGGTTAATACTTGGATATTAGTTTTTTTTAGTTGGGTGTATGGATTATACCTCTAAGTGATGACTTGGGTTAGGGGTGGGTTTTTTCTCATGAGTTTGGGCCATTTAGTTATCCCTGCTTGGACAAGGGGTGAATTAGGTTGGTGAAATGGATCCTAAAGGATATGGTTTGGTGAATTACATGGTTACATGAGTTTATGGTGTGGGTGTGTATTATGGTGTGAGTTTTTTACACTAGTTATATATATCTTGTTCACTATTTTTTATACTTCTCTCATTTTTATATAAAATGTGAGTTAACTTGTTTTTTTTTCTAATAGCATGTGTGGGAAGGATTTGAAGGATTTCCTATTGGGTTTATATACTCACTCCCTGCATATGAATATCAGTGTGTATGCAGACATTGTTTGACATGATATAGTTAAGAGTAATAACTCTTACTTCTCTAGTGGGGTACCTTGATGTTGTGGTTGTTATAAATGGAGGTGGAAGCTTGTAGGTCATTATGGTGAGGATCTTGGTGTAGTGATATGTTTGGAACCCTATTTTTCTTTTTGAGTCTTTGGTAATTATAGATTTATTGCAGATGTTGTTTGTTATTATGTATTTAATTATTGTTATGTTATGTACTAGAGTTTGGTCTAGTTTTTATCAGACGTCATATTTATATTTTATCATTGGAGTTCTTCTACTAGAGGTTGTGTCGTATGAAAGGGTAAATCGTCCCATAATGATATTGTGAAACCTTAGGTATTTATTTCTAACCTTTGGTGTCTAGGGGATGAGCCTAAGGTTTGTGTCATTTTGATCCTATCCAAGGCACTGGATTGGGGTTGGGATGTTGTGCTTGACATCATGATCAATTATCCGAAATATCAAATTGATAAAGTGAAAATTAATTTATAACAATTTAAGGAGTGGTGCATTGAAATTTCATATTCACATTATTCATATAAATATAATATTTATATCCAAACTATCAAGAATCTATACATTTATATCTATAAGATGAAGTATCAGGAGGTAAATGAAAAAACTAGATCAGGTAAAGATTGTAGAATCATGAATCTACCAAACATGGAAGGGAAATTTAAGATAAAGTTAAAGTTGAAAAATTATCCAAATATAATGACCTAAAGATAAAAAAATCCAATTCAGGATAAAAAATAAATGAAATCACTAACTTCAAAAATATCAAAAGAAATGAAAAATCATTCACTTAATAATGAAGACTAGAATTTATACAAATGAAGTATGAAAATAATTATTGGATTATTGAATATAAAGGTTGTTAAAAAAAGAATAAAGTTTTTGATACATGGATAATATTCAGAGTCTTACTATTTCTCTATTATTTGATTAAGTACTTCTCAAATATCATTTGAGAATGTTTTCACAAATATTGTGAAACTCAAATCATCTAAGTAAGTTTAAAGATATACAAATCCCAAATTTTACCCATTAAAGTTCACAAATGTTGAATAAAGGAATGTCTAAAGCATAATATTAAAGATGATAATAAATATATCAATTGAACTATCTAAATTCATTGATTAAGGGACTATTTGACATTTGAAATTCTTGATGAGTATTTATGGCATGTTAAACAATGAAATATTTTAAGTCAAATGGATATATTTTTCCAATAAAAAATTTCCTCCAATGATCATATTAATTAAATTTTGGGAAGTCAAGGTTTGAGATTTAAAATTTGTGGGAAAATAATTAAATGTTTGATAAAAATATTATCAATCAGAATAATTGAAAAACACTTCAGCACCAACAATTATATTATCAGAATGCTCAAATTTCGTCAATGAAATAAATACTTTAATTGTCATATTTTTTTAAACCTATATAAATGATCATTGGGGGTCATTTAGAGTCTGCATCTATCATTAAAGAACAAAAAACATGAGATATATCTATCAATCATGAAGATTTTCATGCATTAAGATACCATGCTTTAGATATTATACCACCTATCGTTATGATCTTGATATAATTTACTGATATCATTAGAAAGATGCAACCTAAGATAAATTTATTTCTAATAGTTGATTTTATATTTTATCTTTTCATCTTTCATTTTAGGGATATGAAGATATAATTCTTGGGTTAAGACATTTTACACCTTCTATTTTGTAAAGAAAAATAAGTTCCATAGATAAGGACTTAATTATCTGTTTTATACATAAATGAGAATTGTTTATACTTAATGTTGCTTGTACCAAATATATGGATGAGATCTACCAATCATTTTAAGTTATAATGAAAGAGTTTTGATAAAATGAAATTTTTTATTAAGATATTAATAGGGGATTAAATATTCATTATCCTGAATTGCTTTAACATTTTTTTATTTTTTATTTTTCATATCCTACCAAAATTCACTTTCCATTATTTAATTTTGAACAGTCCTAAGTGTATTTAATATTATAGTTAATTTTATTATTATTTTATGAGTATATATAAATCTAGATAATTAGATTATATGTTTATCTACTTTCTACTAGATTATTTTATAAAAATATGTTATCTATAAAGTTAACTGGCATGACCCAACCCACTAAGGCCCTACTTGGGCTAGATGTAAGTTGAGAGTGCCACCCTAAGCCCGACTTCAATATGATAGGGGATGGTGACTATTACTAGGTGAGAATATCATAAAATATGGGAGTCCTTAACCTATATCAAACTATAATAGATTCATATCACCAATGAATAAAATAACCAACAATACTAGTAGCATAAATATATGAACAATTGAATTATATACGATACATGCATGAGACAAAAAAAATACAAGTGCAATGCACATAGGTGAATACAAAGGAAGTTTATATATTAAGATATTCTGAATTAGATGGATACAAGACACTGGAATGAGTACTCTTAGAATAATATCTAGCCATAAAAGTTCCCTCCACCATCAATAACCACCATGTTACATCATGTGTCTCCAAGAATCACCAGGTGTCAACTCTAAACAAGCTATACTGATTCCACATCTACTAGGACCATCTTTTAACCTTTACATCATATTTATATACATAACACATTTTAGCATAATTCCCATGTAGGGGTGAGTATAAACATACTTTATAGGACACCTTGAACCCATGATATAAAAATAAAAGAAAATAATTATCTCAAAACCCCCCAATATTAATGAGTAACTAGAAAAAATATAAGAATGCACAATCAATATGTACATTGTCACTAGAATTCTTAGGAACTTAATGAAGTATCTATAATCTCATCTCCAACCCATGAAGGTCCAAAACTTATGAACATCTAGGGATGCTCAGAGTATCAAAAAGTACACAAAGTCTAAAGTAAATTTCCTAGTTTTATGATACATCTTGAAGGAAACCTAGAGTTTCTAAGGAATCACTAATCTTGAAATAATTTGCACCACTTGAATTTTCTAACTACCATACTACCACTAGAATTCATAAAGGGGAGTTTTCTTATCATTGAGGTAAGACCATTAGCTGATGGAGTACCTCTACCCTGGTTCCATCAATATTGAACCATCGATAAAATATCTAAACTATTAATGAAAATAAACCCACATAACCTCACAGTAATTATGGTGGAGGATCCTATACCCTAGGTAGGTGGAGTAAATACCAACTTTGGTGGAGGATCTCACACCCTGACTGAGCTCTTAAATGTGGGAAAACTAATTGCATGGGTATAGGATCTCGTACCATGAGTATATAGGGGGAATAATTAACCCTACCTAAGTATGGTAGTGGAAACCCATACCCAAATGCAACCACACTAATAGAGAGGATTTTTTGCCCTAATAATTCTCTAATCAACATGCTCAAAAACACTTGTCGGTCCTATGGATATAAATTCAATATCCACATATCTTGCCTCTAAAACATCCATGGATGGAAATACGGGTCATTATATTGTGATATATATGGAAAAAAACTCAGGATGGGCTATTTATTTTTCTAAAATGGACACCCAATGAATAATTTACCAAAAACTCCTCATCTCCCTAGGGTATGAGTGGGCCACGTTGTGACACACTAGGGTGGGTGTTCATGTGCATCTGATCACATGGAATACCATATGTGTAATAGAACATGTGTGTGTGGTTTCCTAGAACACTATGCATCCACATGCATGTACCAACCCACCTCGGGTTAGGTCGAGGTGGACCCGGACCGATCTCGTTTCTTGTCCGACCAATGGAGTTCCATCCAATCATGATTAGATCAGACTTCCAGGGGAATATAGGGTATCATTATTGCCTCTCGTGCCATATGCATCATATCATCCTACACAGTCACTGCCTCTTTTTCCAAGGAAGTCAGTGCGACCACTACTTCTTCTCCATGACATCACGAACACCCTCCTCCCAGGTCACTACTTGTGTCATCGACTGCTTCCCCTCATGAATTGTCATCCCATCTATCACACACTTCTGCCCAAACTATTGTTGTTGTAATTATATATTTGCACCACTTTTTCCATAGATCCTTCTAGATTTTTCTTTGATGACCCCTATTTCCCTTGTGAATATGGATTGAGATTAGGTTCTTCTATCATCGAACAACAAAAGGAAAGAAAATTTTAACATTCAAAATAATTAGTTAAGAATGGTGGTTAGTGGAAAGATCATCCACTCAATATGAATCCATGTCAGCATGCATTGAAGAATGTAGAATATGGATTGATAGAGAGTTTAAGGAATGAGGTAAAATCTTGCATGGAATAATTTTATCGATCATAGACAAAGATAAACATCATATAAACAAGTAGTTAGATTTTCCCTTAATCTGTTAACATTAATTGATACGATATTGACACAAATATTTATCAAATATTCAAATAAAATTACTTATGATTAATCTATGAAAACTTATTCTCCAAATTGAAATTCAAGAATAATGAAGTGATGAAAAATAAAAAATTACTGCCTTGAAAAAAGGATCGCTTGTTGATGAAGTTTGAATTCATGGTTGTTGTCATTATCATTCCCATAGAGCATTTATTTGATTCCTCCTAAATACTCTCATCTATTGGTTCTCTCAAATCCTAGGGTTCATACAAATAACCCTAAGATTTGGGGATAAAGATACTTAAATGTACATAATGTATAGGTTAAGAGTTTTAATTACTATTAATATATTAATCAATTAATATTATAATTTCCCTTTTAATATTATTAATCCATATATGGTGGAAAAATCCTAGGAACTCTTATGTGAACAAAATGTACACCACCCCTTAGTGTAAAACTCATATTCTGGATGCAACCAAGGTCTCTCATTTCACACCTGAGACCCCATTTATAAAATATAATCAATTAATCACAAATAGTCATGTGTAGGCTAAAAATAATATATTTTTATTTAATTTATTACTATTAAGGAATTATAACACTTAAAACTCCATTTCGGATCATCCTAGGAGTAAAAACCACACCCCAAAATCAATGGAACCATAAAATAATTTTTTTTGAGGTCATCTACAAGGTTAAATTTTCCATTTTACCCCTAGGGTGGTCCCAGGACTCCAAAAACTCAAAATTGATTTAAGTATCGACTAAGAAAAATTCAGTTCATTGCATCCTACCAACCTTAAAATCTTTTTATCCCTAAAAAGGAATCAACTAGATCCACCAGGAAATGAAACTTGTGAACAATATCATGCAAAAAACAACCCATCATTGCATGTATTTCCATATCTTTCGATGATCTAGGATCTAAGAGTACTCGGTACATAAATATAAAATACATGAATTCTTTTAAATGTATTTTTTATTTAATTTCAATTCTTTCTTTGTTTTGATGGTTTCCCATGAATTTTGGTGGAAATGGTGGGTTTTCAAAATTTGGGACAAACCGTGAACCCATTTCTAGATTTAAAAATAATTTTTTTTTCTTTTATAACTCCTTCATTTTTCCACATTTTACACCCATTCCACTTCCCAATTGGTATACCATGGTATATTAAAACCACCCTATCAATTTGGACCCCATATAAATCCATAATAATGATGGATTTGGGTTTTTTATTAAGGTTTTGGGCCACCCCGTAATCCCATTTCCTACTTTAAATTATTTTTTTGATGTTTCAATATCTCATTCATGTTTTACTATTTTTTTGTGATTCTACCTCCCACCCAAATCCAAAAATACAAGGCTCACACTCATTATATATTCCTCCACTTTGGACCTCATTTGGATTGCAGATTAGGGAGAAACTTCTCAGGATTTCTCAAATCGTCCAGATTTGAGAAGGTAATTTGATTCTTTCATAAACCTTTAAATTTTCACTATTTATCCCCCATTTAAGTCCCTGATTAACCTACTAATCCTCATTAGATCCTCCTTATCAATTTTGGTTGCTTGGAGATTCAAACTTTGGTGGATTTGGGGTGATTTCTTCAAGATATTTCAAGTAAGTGAATTCCTTTTTGGTATCTTCCATCTTATTTTGGTTTTCTTTCCTTTTATTGAAGTTCCATTTTTTCCAGAAACTAGGGTTCGTACATAGGGTTTTATTTTTTGTTTATTGGTTCAAAAATTGTGGTTTAAGGTTTGTTTTCATACCCTTGTGGTGCGGCGGTGGTGCGGTTGAAGTTTCACGCCAAAATTTGAGGGTTTTGGCACAAATGGTAGGTGATTCCATGTGTAATCATTTCTTGATGAGTTAGATTTATTAATTTACTTATTTTTTATGTTCCTCATATGTTTTTTGTGGTGTTAAAACCATTTTTGATGAATTTGGTTAAGTTTTTAATTTTATAGTTGCATTTTTTCTTTAAATTGGGTGTTTTTTCATGTGTAACTCTTGTGGTGATATTCGGTTCATTTTATAACATATGAATGTGGTTTATTAAATATTGTTTGGGCAGGAAATTCTACTTTGGTATAGTCTTGGTGTGATTTTGGGTTTAAAATAGGGTTTTTGAATGGGTTTTAGGTTCAAAACCTTGTTATGTTTCTTGAAAGTGTTTTATGAAAATTGTAAATGGGTTATTGAGTTACACAAGTGTGCAAAGGAAGTTTATATACTGTTTGAGAGGGTGAATGTTTTTAAATTTTTACATTTTGTTTTAAAAGGGTTGTTATGTTATTTTTACTATCTTGGAAACATTTTCTAAAATTTATTAAATGATATATCGAATTGTGAAAGATATATGAAACATGTTGCGGGTTGTTTTGGTGTGAGTATGATTTCAAAATGAATTTGAATGAGAAAGGGGATTATGTGACATGTGTGTGGGATGTTTGGTGTGTGTGTGATGTGTAAGTGTTATTTTCATGTGAAAATTGTATTTCATGTCTTGTGTAACTTATTTGAGCACAAAAGGGAAACCTGGGTATCTAGGTGGGTGGACGTGTACTAGTTTTCTAGTGATCCCGTGGGGTTTGGCCCCAGTTTCACGTAGCAAGTTTGATGATGAAAACACTAACTAAACTATGATGATGGTAATGATGTTGGGGGACTGGGTTATGGGTATAATACCTACTAGTGTCTTGTGTGCACGAGAATATATATTTGTATGGTTACTTCCACCGAGATACGAGGTACCTGGGACCCACAGTGAGTTAGTGCCTAGGGGTTATTTCCCATTACTTGTGCTCATTGAACATTTTACACTCATCGTCAGCATACGGTGTGTTTGGATGGAAAAATTTAGCATCTTGTGTATTTTATTTAAAAGTGTTGATTCTTTAAAATAGCCCACTTGAAAACTGTTTTTATGTTAGTTGCATCTTTTAGAAATTGTTACTAATATTTCTTGTTTACAAAACTTGCAAGATTTTTGCCTTAAAATGTTTATCATATGGAATCTTTTTTGGTGGAATCCTAATGGGATTTTTCTCACACTCTAATTACACCTTTGGTTTTAAGTAGACTTGGTTATTTTGTCGCAGGTTTGGGTAAAGTTTTTAGTGCCAATGGTTCAGGTTCCTAGCAGTCCTTGGTGCGGTGTCATGGAGATGGATTGATGGTGGTGCCTCTTGCCATGAGGAGGTTCTTGGGCTATCCTTTTCGGTTTTGTTCCTTTGTAATAGTCTTAAAAAGTTGTTTTAAATTGTATAATTCAATTCTGAAATTTAGTAAAATGTGTTTTGGTTTGAAAATCCAGATTTTTTTATGGACTTGTTTGTTGTTTTATGTTTATAAACTCAGGTAAATCGTTCCCAAATTTCATTTTATGATACTCGGGCACTTGTTCCAACCCATGGGGATCAAAAATGCCCTTCGGTTCTTGCCACGGGCTGGGTTTGGTGCCAGTTTTGATGGCGACCAGATTCAATTCATGACAATAACTGAATTGGAAGAAAAAATCCTCTATGAACATGAATATACAATCTGTATCCCATATCAAAACAATAACTATATGAAAACACACATCCACTCTAGGTGATTCTTACCAACCTTTGCACCCAAAACCTTTCTCATTCTAAGGTCATTATCATGATTACCCCTAGTGGTAATGCCACTCATTTCACCTTTAAAGAGAGTTCTAGTGGTTTTTTAATGAGAAAAACCATCCACATCATACCCCAACATTGAGTGATTTACCAAATTCTAAACAGATATCAGAAGAGCTGACAGGATACACACTCTTTAGGATCCACATCAACTTCTCTTCCCTTTCTTAGTAGTAAGGCATTAACACTGATATTTCTAGCTTGTCGCTCAAGAGAAACATGAATCATCTTACTCAACCTATTCATAAACATTCATAGTAATCCTTTATCCACATCTCTATCTCTTACAAGTCCACACTCCCTAATGAATATAACATGGTTGTGTTATCATTTCTCCTTCATGAAAGCTATCGATGATCGTATCTAGAACAATAGAAACTGCATCAAAATTCTCAACAACACTTTACTTCCCATTAGGTGAAATAATTCTCTACAATCTAAAGTAGATGGTCTTGGACATTCAAATGACCCTACTCTGTCAGCTTCACACCCTAATATAACACATGTCTGGGTGGCCAAAGTCCACAACCTCCCAATAAAATTTCATCCTTTAGTGCATAGAAAGAGTTTCCATGTGATGGGTAAACCTACAAAGATTCACTAGAAATTTCACACTAAGAGTCACACTACACTAGGGTAGTATCCACTCAGGATGTCCATCATGGTATTTAATATGAAAAGTAAGATAAATCCACTATCCACTTGGGAAGGTGGGAAATGTTCTCCCCAAATTCAAGAAATCCCTTCATATCTATCATTGAGTACATCTGATCACCCAAGACTACTAAGTTTAAATCACCATTGCATATCTCTCTTACACAAGGGAAGAGTCTGGGGAAACTAGCATTGATTTATGTGAGAAATGCCTCTCTCCTCCCATGTAAGAATCATTGCTCTAAAGTTAGCCTCTCGTGAACTTACTCTAACATCTAGACATAGAATCCTCTACTAGAAGTATCAAATATCGGGACACTACTACACTTCTAAGATATAATAAACCAATGTGAATTTAATTTCATAAAAACAATGCTTCCTCATGAATCTTTATCCCATGCTAAAAAATTATATTAAACAATTAGAACTCTCATGGTGAGAATAGGGAATTCCTTAAAATTTCTAACAGGCTCCTCCATAAACTGATACTGGGGAGGATTTATTCCATGTACACCATAAATTTCATAAAGGTGATCATTATTCCACTTATCAATCACTTGAAATTCCACCTCCATAATGCATGTCCATGCATACATCGGTCTCCCATTTAGGGACAACCATAGGTCACCCTTCATATGTATCTATGCATTACACCATGATCATGGGGAGTGGACCATCACCAAAAACTTTGGTGACCACTTATTATTAAGGAACTTATAGGCCTCAATGATATGATCAAGTTTTACATTTAAAATTTGATTAAATTGTGACTTGTTAACCCTATCCCTGGATATGATGATCTCTCTTCGCTAGAATGGGTGGGTTAAAGATGGTCACCATCAGTGGAAACTCTCTAGATTATAAGGGTCTATCTAGGAATCCCACTAGAATCTCAAAATTCTAAAAATATATTACAGAATGGATAACTCGCACCTTTTCTATCTTATATGAGGGTTCATGAAGAGAGGACATGAATCATGCTCTGAATAGTATTTTTTGACACCTACCTATATTCATCCATCAAAAATATCTTCTTGTAGATCTGAATATCAACACTCCATACATAATAGGAACTAACCACAGGTGGTGGTGATGGGTGGGGATTGTAGTCCCATCCATCCCCATCTACTCCTCCACCACCCACTTCCCAATCAAAATTGCTCCCTTCTAGGCCACTTCCTTTAGTGAGAGAATTTCCTAAATTTTGTATTATTTTTAATGTGGAGATTCGTCCATATAACCACTTTGGTTTTATTCAAGTGAAAATATAGTCTACTACCACTACTAGGATGAATCTACTCTAAGATTTCTCAATCTTCCAACATGCACTTAGGTGGCTCCAAAACATGTGATATTGTATGAAAACACAACCACAACTTGAAAAATATTTCTCTAGAGTCTCTGCCTAAACTAATGAGATCAAAAAATTCTATCATGAAACATGTAAAGGGAACACCTCATGTGGTCCAAAGTCCTCAACACATATTCGATCATGGTCGCGCCACCCCACATAGGGTTTAGAACCCTCAGATGAGACTCCATCCAAGATAATAGATCAAACTCTAGCCATAGCAGCGAAGTTACATTGTGAATTTGAGAAAACACCATCCTCTAATGACTCATCATTCCATAAAGGGGGATCAATGTGAGAATCATCATATGGTCAGTGAAAATATGAACCAGGAAGAAACATGAGTCTCAAACTCCAGCAAAACCTCTATCGCCCAAGGTTTCGGATCACCTCGTAAATACATCAGGTCCCTATTGTCATAATACATGTAGCATATCCATTATATAGGTAGTATCATCCAACTAAATTGGAACTACCATCCTATCACACTCCATGTCAATTTAGTCATATTTATTTTACATTGTATTGATTAGTTTTACAGAAATTTAAATTTTTATAAGTTTCAGGCTCATATTTTTGTTTTTCTGGAATTTTTTCCTTTATGTTTGGTTATAATACATGGTTAGGGGAAACCATATAATAAGACATATGTTTTTTCAATAAAATAACCTTTCTATTTTATTTTTTTCTTACATGGTTTAGGACACATGGGTAGTGCACGGTTTGGGTCTAAACTATTTAAAACCCAATAGAAAATGGATAGCTCATTTTTTCTCTTGGGGTTGGTTGGTGCACATTTGGTATGATATTAGGAGTAACCACACAAACAAAAAATATGAAGGTATTTTTTATTTCTAATGGATCTCACGTGATTGAAACATCATTTACCAAACTTTGTGAGCTAATTGTGCAGACTACCCAGGTGTTTTAAAAAGAAATTTTCTAAAAACATCCTTGCCTAATTTTAACAGGGTTTTATCCTCCTATATTACCCTTGGTTTTCAACCAACCCAATGTTACATGGTTATCTCCCCCCCCCCCCCTCCTTGGTTAATCCAATCCCCCTCTACTTTTTTTCTTGTATATTTCTTCAATTAAATCCCTTCGTCCCTCTTCCTTTCCTTCATATCCTCCTCCCTCTTCCTTTACACTTAGAATTATTTATCTCTCTCAAACCCTAGGGGATTTAGGGTTATATTTTAGGTTTTATGGTGATTTTTTCAAGGGTTTTTGGTTTTTAGGTATATATTAGGGTTTATTGATGCTTATTGGAGTGTTCACCATCGCATGTGATGACTTTTAGCTCAATCATCATTGAACTGAGGTAGGTGTTTTTGTGAATTTTCTTAAAATTGAATTTCATTTTATTCTCAATTATTTTAAATGTTTTGTTTATCTAATTATTCCTATTTATGATTTACAAAATTAATTTCATAGAGGTTTGAATGGATTTTTCGATTAGCATAAGGATTTTACTTAGCATTTCAAGTGGTACTTGAAATTCCAGGTATTTAGAAAATATTGAAATGTATTTATTTAAATAAAATGTTATTTTGAGGTTTTTTACCCCATTTGGGTATTTAAAGAAATAGTAAAATAGGTTTTATAAACCTTTAGGTGTTTTTTTAATGAGAAATTAAGTTGATTTTGGGATGAAATTTCAAATGGATTTAAGGAATTGTTTTAGTAAATATTTTCAAAATGGATTACAATGGATTTATTTTAAAGATTAATTTGAAAAAAATGAAAAAATAATGACTTAGAATTCTAATTCCATTTTAATGGTAGGCCTATTTGTCACTTTAAATAGATTTCAAAGGGTCTGGTGTGTGTGTAAGACCCTCTTAAGCCCCTTATTGAATTCTAACCCCCAAGGGGGATGTTTCTTATTGTCATTATATAAATTGTGGCCTAAGGGCCATGCTTGTTACTATATAATTCATATGATATGGTTGATAAGTGATTATGGTTGTTTATTGTGAGGGTGTAGTAGGTGAGGTGAGATTTACTACTATTAATTTATTGATTCATGTGATTTCTCACCACCTATTGTTTGACACACATGGGGATCATAGGAATCTTAATGAGGGATGAGAGATGTTTCTATCTAGTCCTGATTAAATAGACTAGATGCCCCATGGTATGTAAAATCCATGGAGGGGAGTTCTAACTAACAAGGCTAGTTTAGATAAATCAGGTGGTTGTAGATTTAGGAATGCATTGATAGGCCTGCAGATGATTCTGAACCGAGTGCATCTAGGATCACCTTATGATATGTTTAGTAATTTTACATGTTTACTAAATTATTATACTTATGTAACTTATCTTATTTATGCTCTCTAGTTTGATTGGTACCTAGGTCATTATGCCTCATTTTCTTTCTTATTCATGTGATTACTTGGTAATTATTTATTTTTTAAACTATTTTAAAGATATTTGAAAAGGGTTATTAGTAAAGTGACTTTTGAAATGGGATTTTGAAATGGGTAATTTTAATTAAAAATTGGATGAGTCCTAGAGAATTGGTTTTTAAGTGATTTTTTTTCATTTAATAAGATAACAATAAGGAAATTTCATAAATGTTTATGGATGTGATATTAGATTTTCATATGAAGTGGAAATAATATTTTATTATTGTATTTCAAACTAACATAAATGAATTTTCATTTATAATTAATGGAATAAAATATGTGGTGCTTGCCTACTAAGATTTATTTTTCTCACACCCTATATACATTATTCAGTGTATGCATCCCTCGTGGTTTCTTTTGGGTGACTTGGCTTAGTCTTCTATGTGTTGGGTGTTTAGGTTGTTAAGAATGGTTGGATTGGGATGTGGAGATTAAAAAATGGTCACATTGATATTGGTGATAGTATTTTATCTTGGTTTTCCTTTTGGGATGTATATGTATCGACCTTAATGTCTCAGAACCCTTTAAGTTATTTATGAGATGATTTCTTTATTTATTATTCAGTTATGTATGTGATTTTTCTTTCTGTATTATTCTATTTATGGAATGTATCCTTATTTATTTATGATGCATAATTTTATTGGATGATTTATTATTGATTTTTTTATTATTATCAAGGGTTAATTCATTCCCATTGATTGGCTTTGAGACCTTGGCCCTAGTATCTAACCTGGGGTGATTGGGAATGCGCCTCAGGTGTGTAACATGTTGGATTGGGTGTCTATTCTAGGGGTTTACTAGGTTAGTTCATGATAAAATTGTATTAGATCATTCCCTCTTATTATTTGGGGTGTTTTCTGGGTGGTATAGAGACTATGACTATCATCAAAACTCAAAAGGTGGGTGTGGGGGGCTTGTGAGCTCTTTTTTGTTACAAAAAACAATTTTACATGGTTTTTTAGTAATTGAGTTTTGATTTTGTGTTTTATTTTCGATATATTTAATATATTTTGATATATTTTGATAATAAATTGGTCCTCGATGAGTTCATCGATGATTTAGGGGGTCATTATAAGTTTTTAAGGTGAAAGTTGTGGATGAACAAAGGCATGGTTAGCCCACATGATTCGGTAAACCATGTAGATATTGTGTGGAATGGTTATGAAACTATAAAAATTCTTTTCACATGGTTGGAACATGGTTTAATAGCATGTGAATACAAACCGTGCATAGTGAAATTTATTCTTTAGATTTGTTACTTTGACTCTTTTTCTTTCTAGATTGATCCCAATGGTGTTTACCATTAGTGTGGTGTTAATTATAAGAGTTTTTTGGTAAATTGATATTGTTTGAATGTGTATTGGATGTATTTTATTGAATACTTGGTTTTTTCCCTTGGGGATTTTTTGTTATGTGTTTAGAAAATGATTTTTAGAATGGAAAAAATAAATTTTATGAGGTGATTTATTTTCAAAACACATTTTATAAGGGTTGTGGAAAGGTGTTTTGTTTTTTTTTGTTAAATATTGGTTTTATGTTTTGGGAAATTAGTTTAAATTTTTAAATGGGGTGATTTAAACTTGGTGATTTATAGTGTTTTCAAAGGTCATTGATTTTGAAATTAAAATTTTAAATTATTTTGAAATGGGATGGGATTTAAAACACAAGGGTTTCTTGGATTTTAAAATTGGATTTTATGGTTTTCTTATGGTGAAAATTTTGATTTTGGTTTGTAATTTATCAGATAAATTATCTTTTGAAAATTTTTTGAGTCAAGAGGTTTTATAATAAAATTATGGGAGTGTTTTTAAAATAGAGTTAAAATATTGTGAATGGTTTTTTATGGAAAATTCATAGGGTTCTTTGATTTTAGAATGGGATAAAATTTCTTAAAGGGTGTTTTGTTTTGGGAAATGTGGGTTTTAAAAAACATGAATTTTTATGGAATTTTTGTTTTGGTAAATGGGTTATTTTTTGTTTTTCTTTCCATTTATAGGTTTGTTTAATTTTATGGAGAATCATGAGTACTTAGGCTCACATTTTGTGTTAATTTCTATATGCCTTCTAGAAAGGCATTAATAAAATATAGGGTTATCCTCTTTACTCTTAGGTGTAGTCCTCCTAGTTTTTGGCTCTAGATAGACTCTAAGTGGAGTGGTGGACCTGATATATTTTTCACTCTATAACCCTTTGGTTTAGTATCCTTGTTCTATTTTTGGTGATCTAAATTATATTTAATTATTGTTAGTAAAATATTGTGGGTGTATTCTTAAAGACTTGTGTGTTTTCTTTGTAACGCCCTGACACCAGTTACCCAGATTCGGTGCATTATTTTAATGCATTGGCATGATTACAAGGAATCAAGTCCCGAAGGACCGATCGGTTTAACAGTCTTGGAAAATATATTACATACATGAATGTTACATTACACTTCATAACATACAAAACAACATAAATAATCCTTCACGAATGCCATTATTCCCTTGGATTAACCCTGCATATCAATCATAATACACTTCTTGGAATCCTGGGAAAAATAAAACATAGAAAGGGGTGAGCTCAGATGCTCAGTAAGGATAACAATACAGCGGAAACTTTCATAAATAAGCATAAACATTTAAGGTAATGTATAACTAAAACAAAAGCCTTTTAAACTTGAACTTCAGCATAATATGGAAAAAATAAAATGAAGTAATGTCATTTACTTATTCACATGGATATTATACTAGTCGAATAATCACATGCAATATCACTAACCACTTTCATAATGATGTAATGCATAATGTCAGACTATCATAACCACATAGTCAAGGCCTTGTGTTAAGACTACAAATAAGATTTTTTCAAGACCTTGTTCCAAGACACTAGTTTGTCTCATGAGACCTACCGATGCATTGAGGAGCTATAGCGGGCTCCACCCATCACTTACTAAGTCCAATGCATTCCTCATATGAAAAGGTCTAAACATAACATAAACATTCATATTAAAACTAGCATACGAAATGTCAATACTTTACCCATAAACCAAGAATGGTATAAAAATAACACATCCACAGTCAAACATATCACAAAACCTTCAACACAATATGGAAGATTTGTATCATGATAAATCAACTTCAAAACAAGTTTAAAATCCATTAAAGTATTTTGACATAGATGAAAATGATTTGTAAAACTCTTTTAGAGAAATACCCCTTTTTCATGAAAACATTTAAAAGTCACACAATTTATAAAATAAGTCATTTAAATGCATTTTTGAATCAAAGTGTCTCATACCAGTTTGAAACTTTTGAAAGGAATTAACATTTTAAAAACATTCATGTCCATATAAATAAATCCTTAAAACCCATTTTGAAGACATGGACATTAATGAGAAAGATTTAGAAGAATAAATATTTAAAACATTTGAAATGATGTTTTAGTAAAAAATTCCCTTAAAATAATCCCTTTGAAAACTCTTTCATAAAACATGGACATGGATAATAAATATGTCCCAGTAGATACTTACGTAAAATCAACCTCGGATAATAAAGAGATTGTGAAATTAACCCTTACCAATTTGGTAACTTACGAAACATACACCCCATGAAAGAGGTATCATACAATGAATATGTAAATACACATAAATTAAAGTGTATTACACAAAGAATACAATTATGGGTAGTACATGCATCACACAAAAGGTAATAGTAACAATATGGCATGAATCTCACGGGAATAAGGAGTGAGATGAAAACCCCTTACCTTGTACTTTTCCTTGGTTGAGGGTAGGTTAACCTCCTGTATAATAGTTAAATCATTGTTATTAAATTATACAAGAATAATATATATAAATATTATATCATATATGATCTTTTAATATTGTTTTGTTGGTAATATTTTAGTATTATCGTTGTTTCAGGTGTTAACTGATTCGTTTTCCTTTATATGCTTTGTTACGTAATCCGTGTTTGTTATGTATAGGTTGTATCTTATTCATATCCAGAATAATATAAAGTCCTTAAAAATTACTTTTAATCATCAAATTATAATTATTCTTGAATGGATATGATGGGGAAATGAATTTCATCGCGTTCGTGGAGACGGTAATCCGTACGTACGCACGAACGCTACTTCCATTTCATTTTTCATTTTAAAAGGAATCAAAACCAAATGATACATAGGTATATTATTATTCCAGTATAATATAGTATATTATATATGTTAATTAATTTCATTAACACCATCCTTTATACGTTCCATGTATGGTATGAACGAGTCATATCACTTTGAGGGGGTGGTAGTCCGCACTTCCTCAAATGAAATTATCGTATATATATACAACATGAAACGAATAATGGTATGATATAAAATGGAATTACCGAAGATTATATATAAAATAAATATCATTAATATAATATTTCATTATAGTGCCGTCATAATGGCCACCATGAGAGGTGGTAGGAGATAATTGAACAATCATCGTTTCGTGAGGCGTTTGGTTGTCATCCACAGAAACATTATGTTCTTCACCCATTAGATGGAGGTGTGTGTAAGTGTAGTCCGAATACTTATCATAACAATATCCTAGTATATTTTGGATACTATTTTTGTTACAAAATAAAATAATAAGAAGAGTTTAGGGGTTGGAGAAGTAAAATAAAATAAAAGAAGCTAAGAGAAGTCGTTACCTTTAATTTGGGTAACTCCCTTTGGTTTGAACCAAAAAGGAATCTTGAAGTGCCTTATGCATAAGGTAAGGATTCTAAGAGGAGCAGAGGGATTTAGGGAGATTAATTGGTCAGATTTTGGATGATCCAAAAGGCTTGAGAGGTGTGAGGAATTGGTTAGAAGTGGTGTCCTTTTATAAGGGGGAGGAGGGGCTCTTTAGGAAAAACTTAAAGTATTATTTTATAATAAAATCATATTTGGTTTCTAATGGCTCCAAAGTAGATTATTCAAAGTCTAAGGTGGGTACAGGTCAAAAAAAACTTAACCAATAGGTTTTAGACAGGTTTGGGTCACTTTATTAACCTTATCTTTTAGTTTTAACTCTTAGTTAATTTGTTTGACATTTACCATGTCTCTTTGTATTTTTATATTACATGGTTAATAAACTTACTATAAACTTCCAATAGACCCCCAAGTGGTCCATTAATGATACACCTATCCTGATATAAGTCCTTTGATCGAACCTTATATTTTTAATAATATAATATCAATTAATAATATAATATTTTTTTTTAAACTCTTTTATGTCAATTTTGGAACTATTGGGTATTTTGTTTTTGATAAATTTATAACAGCATTTTTACTTCGAAAAAAATTAATATAACCAACCCTAATATGTCATATTAACCTATAAAATTATTTTAATTCATAAAAAGTCTCAAATTACATTTATTTGGGTATTTATAATATCAATTATCTTAATCTTTCATTAATACGGTAATTACTGCATCATCATTGTGTCATAAATAAATTAAATTATTTAATGTATAAAAATTATAAATAAAATACCATTATGTAGGAAATATTTTTAGATTTTTAATTAATATTTATAGAAAAAAAATATTACTTATATAACACCATATAAAATTAATTACTAAAAGGTTTTTGTTTATGTCAATTTTTCCTTTACATTAAATTAATTAATCTAAAATGTCATTATCATTCATAAGTGGCTCCATGGGGTCCCTAAATCGAACCAAAGATGCCCATGATCGGTCATTACTCATCCAATAAGTTTAGTACATGTGTTAAGGTAATTTTTAATTATTACAATATTATTTTTACCTTGAATTACCCTATTTACCTTTAACTGCGGTAAATAAAAGTAAAAATTTACTATTCACCAAAAATTATTTTTATCATTTTGAACCACATTTTACTCCTTTATATTAACCATGTCTCTCTGATTTTCTAAATTCAACTCACAGAAGCGGTAAAATTAAGTTTTATGGGAATTTTCAAATTCTCCTAGGAGGTGGGTAAAAGACGGTGAAAAGTTCAATAAAATTTTTATATATCTAAAATTATTATAAACTTACTCCAATGAATTACAATGAACTTATATAAGTATTATTTATATATATTGACATAAATTAATTTAAATAAAATAAATAATTATTTAAATAAAAAAATTGGTTTTAACCAATAACTCAGTGTTTTTCACTATTCATCAAAAATTGATGTTTCTCAGAAAAATACCAAAAATTCGGCCTAAGCTATATTTGATATTATGAATTCAAAAATTATGTCTATTTTACCAAATTAAAAACATATAATTTTCATTAATTAATTTAAATTAATTCCCGTTGTCAAAACAAATAGCGTGTTTTTAAGAAATAATAACTATCAAAAGATTGACACTTGCTTATGTCCAGTTTAAATGTGAAATTATGTCCAATGACCCGCATTGGATTAAATGGTAAAAATATAATCTAATTATACTTTAAAATCACCCAAATTCATAATTTATCATGATTAATTATTTTTATTAAAAAAGTTTTTTTTAATTAAAATTTAGTAATTTTCACTATTCATCAAAATATGAAAGTTATCAAAAAAGTAAAAAAAATCACCCTAAGATAATTTTGATATTATGAATCCAAAAATGAAGTTAATTTTGAAAGATAAAATGTATAAAATTTCAAAAAGTGGGTATTACTATTCTTAACGGCTAGTATGATTGGTTGTGGGAAGTTGCGTATAACACACGCTATTTTATTATTAAAAGAGAAGCGTACCGTGAAATCTTGGGGTGTTACATTCCTTGTGTGGTAGCTTGTTTTAGTAAATCTATTTTTTCTCAAGGATTTCAAGGAGGTTCTCTTTATAGATTGTAATGAATTATGGAACGATAGGTGGTCCTTTTTGGATTTTGTGGATAGATTTTGGATATTCTTCGTGCCTTGCTTTTTTTATTGCATTATCTTAGGGAAACCAGTGTTTTCTTATGTTATAACCATTTTGAGGTCGGTTTCTTAATGAGTTGAGAATTGGTTACCCTTGGGTAAGTGGTTGGGTAATTAGGATGGATGTCACCTTCAGGCAGTTAAGCACACAATGGTTCTAGCTTTGTTAGGTTCATTTTGGGATGATGTTCTAGGATGGAAGTACTATTTTGCATGTTTAGTATTTTGGAATGGGGTATAGATCCTATTATTTTCCTTATTTTGTAATTCTTGTGAATTGTTACTCATGATTTTTGTTGTTGAGGTGTGTTTTGAGCTTGGTGGTGGTTTCGATTTGTGGATGTTGAGTTCTTTTTAGGTTGGGTTTCCTGAGAAGAAATGGGAATCAGTTCTATGGATGGTTCATGGGTGGTTATTGGGAAAATATTTTATATGCACTCTCATGGTTGATTTTTCGGTCTTATAGTGTATTTTCTTCTTGTCACACCATTTAGATAATTTCTAAATGATGGGTTGACCTATTCTCAGTCTCCATCCATCATATATTTTCTTTGTAACCATGTAGCATTTTTCATGGAGACTTCTCAAGATTTTGTGGACTTGATGACTTGTTTTAGAGGAATCATCAGTGTTCCATGGTTTTCTTCCTCAGGTTATCTCTAGTTTTTTCCCCACCCTAACCACATCATTCCATGGGGTGTGGTTTTTTTTCTTATCTTCAATTACTTTTATTTCTACTAAGGTCTTTCAGGGGGTACAAATTAGTATGGTGGGGAGTTTTTCACACCATGTGTCACTGTAGGAATATTTATTTTATATTATATTGATTAATTTTGGAGAAATTCACATTTTTATAAGTTTCAAGATTGATTTTTTTTTTTTGAATATTTAAATCTATACATTATTAGGGGAAACCATGTGATAAGGCTTTCATTTGTCTGGGAAAAGACCCCTTTTAGTTCATTTTGTTCTTGTATGATTTAGGGTGCATGATTTGGGACCAAACCATGTGAAACCTAGTAGAAACTGTGTGGATTTGTTTTTTTCTTTGGGGTTGGATTGCGTATGTTTGGCACATGGTTAGGAGTAACCATGCGGCCAAAACTTTTGAAGATAGTTTTCCTTTCTAGTGGATCTCACACGGTTGGCGCACAACTTACCAAACTATGTGAACTAGCCAGGTGTTTTAAAAAGTGATTTTCCAAAAAAAATCATTTCCCTATTTTAAGGGGGTTTCAGCCTCCCCTCTTACCCTTACTGTTTTCCTAAACATAAGTCACATGGTAAGCTCTCCTCCCTCCCCCGGTGGCGATTCCAAGCCTCCTCCACCTTGGTTCTTGCAGATTATTCCAGGTAAATCCCTTTGTCTCTCTTCCTTTCCTTATTCTCCACCTCCCTTTCCCTTATCCTTTGATTTATTTCTCTCTTGTGAACCCTAGAGGTTTTTTAATTATATTTTATGGTTTTATGTGATTGATTCATGTGGGTTTTGGTTGTTAGGTCTATAGGAGGGTCTATTGAATCTTGTTGGAGTGTTCACCATCGTAGGCGATGACTTTTGGCTCGATTATCATTGAACCGAAGTAGGTGTTTTTGTGTTTTTTCTTAAAATGGATTTTCATTTGATGCTTAGTGCTACTAAATGTTTTATTTATCTAATTATGCATATGTATGGTGGTCAAAATTAATTTCATATAGGTTTTAACGGGGTTTTCAATTAGCATAAGGCTTTTGATTGTCATTTCATGTGGTGCTTGAAATTCCAAGTATTTATAAAAGATTGAAAGGTTTTTATATAAATAAAATGTTATGTTGAATTTTTTTTTCCCTTCTTGGGTCATGAAATAAATAGTAAATAGTTTTTTTGAACCTCTATGGCGTTTTTAATGAAAAAAAAAAGTTGATTTTGGGATGGATTTTCAAATAGATTTTATGAATTGTTTTGGTAAATGTTTTGGAAATGGATTTAAATGGATTGATTTTAAAGATTCATTTGAAATGAAATTTAAAATGACTAAATAATGATGTTGAATTCCAAGTCCAATTTAATGGAAATCCTATTTGACACTTTGAATGGTTTTCAAAGGGTTTGGTGTGTGTGTGTGTGTGACCCTCTTGAGCTCCTTATAGAAATGTGACCCCTAAGGGGGATGTTGTTTATTATTGAAATATGAATTATGAACCAAGATTCATGTCTATTTCTATATACTTATTATGATATGGATGATATGTGATTAGGTTTATTTCATTCAAGGGTGTATGAGGTGAGGTGAGATTTACTGCTTTTCATTTATTGATGCATGTTATTTCTCACCTAATATTTTTTGATAAACATGGGGATCATATGTGTCTGAGTGAGGTGTGAGATAAATTTATATCTATTCCTGATTAGACAACCTATATCCATCATGGTATGGAAATTCCATGGAGGGGTGTTCCAATCGATGAGGCTAGTTTAGATAATTCGGGTGGTTATAGACTTGGGAATACATCGATGGTCCTGTAGATAGTTCCAAACCTAGTACGTCTAAGGTTGCCTCATGAGATATTTAGAATTTTCCCAAGTTTACTAGATGATTATACTTAGGTAACTTTTCCTCTATGTTCCCTGGTTTAATTAGCGCTTAGGGAATTGTGCCTCCTTTTCTTTATTGTCCATGTGATGCCTTTGTGCTTATTTATTATTTAAACTGTTTTAAAGAGCATTAAAAAAGGGTATTAGTAAAGCGACTTTTGAAATGGGATTTGAAATGGGTGTTTTTTATTAAAAATGGGGTGAGGTATGAAAAGTGGTTTTCAAGTGATTTTTTCATTTAATAAGAAAAAAGAAGGAAATTTTATAAATTTTGATAGATGTGATATTGGATTTGCATATGAAGTGGTAAAATTATTTTTTTATTGTATTTCAAACTTGCATAAATGAATTTTCATTCATAAGGAATGGAATAAACTCTTTGGTGCTTGCCTACTGAGCTCTGTTTCACTCAAACCCTACATACACCATTCAGTGTATGCAGACCTAATGATTTCTTTCAGGTGCCTTGGTTTGGTCTTCCTTATATTGGGTGTTTGGGTTGGTCGGGATGGTTTGATTGGAATGTGGAGAGTGGTCAGGGGTCACGTAGAGATTGATGATATCAATTTATCTTGGTTTTTATTTTAAGATGTATATGTATCGGCCTTAATGGCCTCGACCCATTTCAATTATTTGTGAAATGATGTCTTTATTTATTCTTTAGTAATGTATTTGATGTTGATTTCTTTATTGTTCAGTTATGGATTGTCTCCTTACTTATTTATATTGCATACTCTGATTGGATGTTTTATTATTGGTATGTTTATTATTACCATGAGTGAAACCATTCCCATGGATTAGCTTTGAGACCCTGGAACTAGTTTTCATCCTGGGGTGATAGGGAATGCACCTCGGGTATGTCATGGGTTGACATGGGTTCCTGGTCTAGGGGTGGCCCGAGTTAGTTCGTGGCACATCTGCTCTACAAGATCTATACAAAGCGCAATGAGAGAGAAACTGCCACAGATCACAAGGTAATAATGTCTTGCATCCATTTCTTGGAAGACAACACCCCATCGCTCATTAATCAGTGGTGAGAGTCCCAACTACAGGCAGGGGATCATCACGACCATTCCTTCACACAAAAGCTGGTTATCAGTAGGTAACATCCTTCATTTTATAGGGTGAACCCACAAGGATTGGAGCCAATCTAGATGAGTTGACACGAGGACACCAAAGATCATAATTGATCACTATATGATGTATATACCAACTTTCGTGTACCCTATAATGATTTCTTAGATCTATAGGTCGACTAACAGGTTATCAAAGTCCCAATGAAAGGATATGTTGGTCATCACACCTACACTGGTCTCCCTAGTCTGATAACCAAACTCAAGACACCCTTAACATCAGTTCCTTAATGTTCTCAAACCATTCCTCACATGATTTCCAACTTCAAAATTCATCCCCAAGACAAACCCTCTTTGATATCACTCTGACACGACCCAACCCAGCAGGGCCTCGCCAAGTCTGGCAGTAAACCGAGAGTTCTTCCCCAAGCCCTCCTCCAATAGTATATAGTCTGATGACTAGAAACATAAATATATGAACAATTGAATTGTCTACAACATATGCATGAGACAACAAAATACAAGTACAATGCCACATGGATGAATACAAAGGAACTGTAAATATGATAATCCTCTAAATTTGATAAATACAATACAATGGAAAGCTCCTCCTCATTGTGAGTACTCCTGGAATTATCACTAGATGTTACGATCACCACCACCATCAAGAACCACCATGCTTTGTCATGTGTTTCCAAGCATCACCAGACATCAGCTCTAAACAAGCCACACCAGCTCCACGTCTATCAGGACCATCTCTGAACCTGTGCATCATTTGCATAAACACAACATGTGTGGGAATAAGGATTATACAGGGGTGAGTATAAACATACTTTGTAGGATACCTCAAACCCACAATGAAAAAAACAAAGCAAACTATTAACTCAAAATCCCAGGTATAAATGAGTAACTAGAAGGAAGATAAGAAAGGATAATCCAAAAATGATTTATAACTAGAATTATCAAGAACTCATAGAAGTCTCTATCATCTCAAATCCAACTCATGAAGATCTGAAACTCACGAGAAACTAGGAATGCTTAGAGTATCGAAAAGTCCATGAACTCTGAAGTAAATAGCCCAGTTGCATGTTGCATCTCGAAAGCAACCCAGGGTGCCCGAGGAATCCCAAACCTTGAAGGAATCTATACAATTTATCCTTTACAACTACCACACCACTGCCAGAATCCATAAATGAGATATTTCTTGTCACTGAGGCATTCTCATCAGTCAAGGGAGTACCACCCCCTTTGGTTCATCAATATTGAGCCACCAATCAAGTATCTCAATTATTAATGCCAAGCAACCCATGTAACTTCACAGGAACTGTGGTAAAGGATCTCGCACCCCGGGTAGGTGGGGGAATGTCTCGGTGGAGGATCCTACAACTTTGACTGAGATCATAGACAGGGGGGACACTAACTCTGCAAATAGAGGATCTTGCACCTTGAGTGTAAGGGGGAAATAACTAACCCTATATGATCTGCAGGTAGAGGACTCCACACCCCCAAGTATGTGGGGGAGAGGAATAACCAACCATACTCGAGGATGGTGGGAGAAACCCACACTTTAACACAACCACGCTTCCATGGAGGGTTTCCAACGCCGGGAACACTCTAATCACCATGCCTAAACCCAGTTATCGACCCTACATAGCTAAATTCAAGATCTACCTATCTCACCCCTCAAAAGGTCTCATACGTCCAAAAGTGTCACTCCATTGCGATCTGCATGAAAAAATACTCAAGGTAAGCTATTTATCTATATGAACGGATACTTAGTGAATAATTTACCAAAAACACCCTGGGGTTGGAAACGGGCCACGTTGTGGGCCTCAGGCGCACTATGTGGTGCGCTAGGATGGGTGGCCACAAGCCGCTAGGCATGTGGCATTTTATGTGTGGTGTAGCATGCATGCGCCACCCCACCCTGAGTCAATTTGGGGCAAACCCAGTTTGGTCGCATTGCCCGCCTAGCCGGCTAGGCCGGCCATGCCTCCGCCCGCCGCGTGGCAGGTATAGAATCATCTGATCCCGGCTGGATAGGATGCTCGGAGGGCGGCTAGGGCACTGCCCCTACCTCCTGCACCTCATATGTTGTGGTGGTCGCCTCCTTTCATGTCACGATGACCATCACAACTGTCGCTTTCTCTTCACGGCGTCGCAACTGCCCTCTGTCCTGACAACCACCTGCGTCTTTGGCCGCCTCCCCTCCTGTGTTTTTGTCCCCTCTGTCACGTACCGTTACTTGAACTGTTGTTGTCGTCGCTATAGCCTCATGCCAATATCGCCATAACCCCGCTTGGAGCCGCCTTCGATGACCATTGTTGCTCTTGTGAAGCCAACTCGAGATTATGTGCTTCTGTTGTCGAACAACAACATGAAAGAAAATGTCGATATTCGAAAAAAAGAGCGAAGAACAATGGTTGGTTGAAAGCCCAACCATCCAATATGAATCCATGTCAGCACGTATTGAAGAACGTAGAACATGGATTGATGAAGGGTTTGAAGAATAAGGAAAAATCTTGCGCATAAAAATTTCATCAATCGTAGATGAAGATAAACGCCACGCAAACAAATAGTTAGAGATAAATATTTCCCTTAATATGTTAACATCAATTGATACAATATCAAGTCAAATATTTATAAAATATTCAAATGAACTTTTTTTATGACCAGTCTATGTGAACTTATTCTCCAAATCGAATTATTGTTGTTAATTCAATTTGTTTCAATATTTGATTTAACCATTTAATCACTGTCATCAAGAGAATGATTACGCAAAATTATTCATGAAGATCAAAGGATCCCGATCCATCGATTTTCAAATGAAATTCACAAAGAACGGAGAAGCAAAAATAACAAATCCCCACCTCAGAAAAGGTTCGTTTGTTGATGAAAGTTGTGTTTGTGTCCATTGTCATCATTGATCATAAGGAGTAGTTCTTTGGTTCCTCCCAATGACTCTTCTTAGTCGACACCTTCAAATCGTAGGGTTCATGCACCTAACCCTAAGATTTGATGATAAGGATAGTTAAATAGACATAATGTCTAAGTTAAGAGTTGTAATTACCATTGATGAATAAATATTGGAATTTCCTTTTTAATATTATTAATTTTTTTACGACAGCCAAACAATGAGAGCTCCGATATGAATGAAAGTTGCACCACCCCTCGGGTAAAGCCCTCGTTATGGACGCAACTGCGATCTTAGTTTTTCTATCCGAGATCCCATTTGGAAGATATAATCAATTCATCACAGATATGCGTGAGCGGACTAAAATTAATATATATATTTTAAGATTTATTATTATTGAGGTCCCGCAATGCTTGCAACTTTGCTTCTGCTCAGCCTGGGGGTAAGCACCACACCCCGAAATCAACGTAATCATCATATAATTTTTCTGAGATCGTCTACTAGAGTAAATTTACCATTTCACCCATAATGTGGTATTGGGACTCCGAAAACTCAAATTTGAGTTAAGACTCGACTAAGAAAAATCTAGACCACTGCATTAACTTTGTATATCATTTAGGGATAACAATAGGTCAAGTACTTGCTAAAATGCAGGTACTCGAACCCGAACTCATTCAGGAAACATGATACCCGAACCTGATTGACGCTGACATGACGTGAGCAGGATGATGCGGTCATGACGCTTCACTGGGATTTTCGGGTCATGTTATGGGTTTCATGTCCGCTGGGTTTACAAGCCATGTAATAAATAAATAAGGTTTGATGGATGAACTATTCCTTTAAGGGAGAGAGGGGCTATAGACTGACTCTTCGGCCTATGCGTGTGGCGTGTGTGTGTGTTTGAATGTAATTGTACCCTCAAACACCGAATATATATATATATATCTATCTCAAATCATATGCGTGGTATTTTATTATAGCATTGCAAATAGAATAAAAAGTATTTATACAAGTTTTTTAATGGTTAGACAATCATTTATGGCCCTGTCAAATGGATGGGGATTTGGGGATGACCCTCATCACGCATGCATTGACGATGAGGGCGTGCAAAGATACATCTACATCATTTTGGGATGACGCTTGTCACAAGGCGATAGTGGACCGGGACGAGCAGGCGACACACCCGCAGGATACATCATGTGTGTATTCGATTCAAGTATGCTAGAATTGGTATCAAACCCGACCCAATTATTAAATAGTTATTGAAGTTAAAACTCAAACACTATTAGAATGTGATTTAGAGTATCCAAACCTAATCATGTAGCCATAGCCACACCTAATATTTACCTTTTTTGGTCCATTGATCCCTCCCCCCGGATCCTGTGAGTTCCACAACATTTAGGTTACTTTCGGCATTTACAAAACCCAAAGAAAATTTATGTTATGGATTTTCAAATTAAAACTCAAGAGAACTCGGTTGAACATTAAATCAAATTACACAAATTTGCTCGATCTGAAAATAATAGATGAAAAAATATAAAAAAATATTAATGCATAACAAAAATATATATATGACATTTAAAATATTTTAAAATATCAATCATACATTATCATCAATTTATATATTAAAATATTAACATTTTCAATTAAATTATATTAATATCTGAGTCTACTCTGCGTGATCCATGTAATTTGATCTTAAAAATAATAGAATAAAACTAAATAAAACCAATGTAAAGAATCGCTTCTCGCATCACTGTATTATTGGCTGTTCCACCTAAATCCCGGTACCCGAGCCGACCCACCGCCGGGCCATCACTTTCAAGGTTCCCCCGGCGCGTTTCACATGGTGACCTCAAATTATACACTTTTCATTTGCATTTCCGTAATTCCGCATCTGCATATATGTAATTCCGGCGCAGCATCATGGGCATTTTTTGTATACTGCTTCGGATGGTCGGTATTTACTGGTATTAAATTGGGGATTTGTTTTTTCCTTCGTCTGACGTTCTTCCATTTTCAAAGGTCAGAACTTGAGAACACCGGTGGAGATTTTTGGGAGTTGAATGCACGTTTTTTCTGGGTCGTTGTGCAGTCAAGTTGCAGCGCCATTTGACGGGCAACGCCACGTGAATTTCAAGATATCCAATAAGGAACTACTCCTATTTACGCTGCTGCGTTCCTGATATTACTCACAAATATAAAGATTAAGAGATTGCGAGCGATAGTGGAATTCTGGTTTTCAACTGTTCGATTTCTGACTAGCTGGGGATTTCTGAAGAATTCTTAATCGCGCACCTGTGAGCTTTGAAACCAGGTTCTAGTTATCATTTCCCCCTTTTTAATTTCTGTTGGCGAGTTTGGGTAGTCCTTGATCATTATGGTGTCCGTGGACAGGAATCTCGAGTTTAGGGTTTCAAATTACTTCAGGTTATGATAATTGGGACTTCTTGATAGTGCTGACGTTTCTTTTGTGGTTGATTCTCTCCCCTGATCCATACTTATTTGCTTTGCGTATCAATTATTGTTTGCAGTACCAAGAAGGGTGTTCATAGGCAAGAAAGACCAAAGAAAAGCTATCCATATATTATGTTCTTTTCGGGGGAATTATCTATTCCTTTGTTGATGATTTGCTCAATGACCAAATGCAAATGATTCCTTGAGTTTAGCAGTTGCTAAGATCAAATGAATGTGGTTGGTAAAGTCGGGAGTTTTATATCACAAGGTGTCTACTCTGTTGCCACCCCTTTCCACCCCTTTGGTGGGGCGGTTGATATTATTGCGGTACAGCAGCAAGATGGTACATTCAGAAGTACCCCTTGGTATGTCCGGTTTGGTAAGTTTCAGGGCGTGCTTAAAGGCACTGAGAAGATTGTCCGTATAAATGTGAATGGTATTGAAGCGAATTTCCATATGCATCTTGATAATTCAGGTGAAGCGTTTTTTTTACGAGAGGCCATTTCTACTGACTTAAGTGAGACAGATGTGGTTATAGAGGAGCCTTTTAGTTGCAGAAATGGCAGTGATAAAACTGGTGCCATCAGGGATGAGCTTGAGACTTGTCTATCTGATTCGGAAATCATGGACCAGCCTGTGGAAGAAGCAGGTTCTGATGGGGAGCAAAGGTTTCCCGAATTCCCAGATGAACAGCCCTCTCATTATGGTTCAGTTGAGTTGTCAGAATTTGGGTCTAAACGCCATGATAATTTAGAGGGCATTGAACATCTTGTGGAATCTCAAGATTCCGACTCAGAAGTGATTTTGTTCAGTGTAGATGGTCATGTACTGACAGCACCCCTATCCTCGTCATCGGATGAGAATACTGAGAACGTGAAGCTGTACACACCTCAGTTTCATCTGGGCCCAGGAAAAGGCGCTGATGTCTGTGAGGACAGTGCGGATTTTGCCACTGATGAAGATGCATGGGCCAGTAATTATATAAGTGAGCTGGTGGTATCTCCAAGGAAAGTAACTTCTGAAAATATGGAAGTTACTGGGCATCACATGAGGATCTCTGAAGGAGAAAAGGAATATGTTGGCCCATCTCAAGAACAACAGGTGATGATTGGTCTTGAAGCAGACAGGCCTAATAATTCAGAGAATGCATCATTCATTATGAAGGAAGATATTTTTAAAAGCTGCTTGGAACTGTCTGATTTAGTCACACATAGTAGCATCTATCCATCTAACCCTAACTCTCCTGTTGGCAACAATATGCCTCAAGATTTGCATGTTGAAAATAAATCTGCAGGTGTTGTTAGGGAAAAATATATGGGCCCTGACACTCCTGCTGCTAGTAACGGTAATGCAGCATGGAATGATGGCCATTGTGACATATCTGAAGGAGCTAATAGTTTTTTGAACGGGCCTACACCGAAGGAGAATTTCTGTGAAAGTTGGATTGGTGAACCTCAGCCTGCAACATTAAGTGAAGGGATACAAACTGATGCAAGTATAGGTAAGGTCTTCGTTTTCGGGTTCTTTCTATATTAAGGTGTTGTTTGAGAGTTTTGACGGGATGGGATAAAATGGTCATTGATGAAATGTGATGGAATGAAATAGAATTGAACGTTACATTGTTTGAGAGTTTCATGATAGAATGGAATGATCTTACCTTACCATCATTTAACATTAACCGTAAAATGATCGAAATAAATGAACTTTTTCTTCACAATTTCCAGTATATATCCTTATTATTTTTATCCATTTTTCCCTTTTTTTTATCATAATAATTCATTTGTCAGGCCATTCCATTGTTGACCCTTTTGATTTTGAGTGTTAAGAAAAAGAAGGCATGAGGGGGTTAATGTGGGTTGGGAGACCATTACCTGCAATCACACCCTCTAATAAAAGTTCTCTCAATCAAATGAATTTACACTATAAGTCATCCCATGCCATGGAAGAAGAAAAACTCCCAAACATAGCTTTAAACTTTATGTTAATGATTTTTTTTTAATTCATCAAGTGCTTTCAGGTCTTGAGATTTCTCTCTGCGGTAACAAACTTTGTGCTGGTATGGGCCCGAGGGCTGCAGCTGAAGCGTTTGATTCACATCGTATTTCTGCAGACGAGCTTAAGTGTTCTGCAGCATCGATAATCAAGAATGAGGACCTAATCATCAGATATCGAGAAAGGTACTTGCGGTGGGATAAGGCAGCTCCAATTGTTCTTGGAGTGGCTGCTTTTGGTTTAGATTTACCTATCGAGGCCAAAGATTCAATTCCCATCGAAGATGATGTTTCTGGTATCACAAAATCTTCTTCCGGACGCAAATGGAGGCTCTGGCCTATTCCATTTAGAAGGGTTAAAACGTTTGAGCACTCCCCTAGCAACTCCTCAAATGAGGAGTTGTTTGTTGATCCTGAACCCTGTTCACAAAGTGCTCAATCTGAACCAAGCGGACGGGAGTTTCCTCGTAAACAGCTAATCAAAGAGCATTGCCCTACTACAGAGCAGATAGCATCTTTGAATTTGAGAGAAGGTCAAAACGTGATTACTTTCAGTTTTTCATCCCGGGTTCTAGGAATGCAACAGGTATGTGAGTCATGTTGACTTTTTTCTTGATGATGATGTTTGAGTAGAATTGCATTCTATGTTCTGTTTTGATCACATGTGCTTGAACAGGTTGATGCTCACATTTACTTGTGGATGTGGAATACGCGGATTGTAATTTCGGATGTTGACGGGACAATCACAAAGCAAGTCTTATCAAACTAGCAATGTTGGATTACTCATATATGACATAATTACTCCTACTTGCCCAAATTTGTTGAATTTTCTGTTTTTTATGGCTCATTTTTTTCTTATTTTTATTCCTGTTATCATAAACAAAAACATGATTGTGATCACCGGAATATATGTCTTCCAGTTACTTGAGGCACTACCTGTCTATAAACCACTTATATCTCAGATGTTAAGGGTCCGTTTGACAACAGTTACTGAAATCTGCTTCTAGCACCTTTTGTGCAAGTGATTCCCTATTGTTTATTGAAAAAGTGTTTGTTTCTTCTGAAATTGATGTGCAAGTGTTTTTTCTGAAACAGAACAAACTCCATGTATTTTTTCAAACTGTTTATTATAAGTGACAAGTGCTATAAGCAGTTTTCAGTGAATTTTGTCAAACAGACCCTAGAATGCTTTCTTTCTTTTCTCTCTCATTCACTCATTCTCTCTTTCAATAACACACAGACACAAATTTGTTTATCCACTGCTTAATATTTTAATCATCATCATCATTACAAAATGCAAGGGAAAAGTTGCATATGATAACCTGCTCTCTCTCAAAAACCTTTCTTTGCAGATAGCCCTTTTCACTGAATTTAGAAAGGTCCTTTATTCACCACTTGCTGAAAACATGCATATTTTATTCATCATCGTCATCATGAAAAGCAAAGGAAAATTTACATCAACTTACAATGCGGGGGGGAGATGGGCTTTCACCCCAATGAAAAGCACATGTTATTTACATTGAAATTATTTTGTAGTATATGATGTTGAAATTAGTGGAAACCTGTTATGAAATTATCAACTTTGATGTTCTTTAGTTGGTTTCACTTGAAACCTTGCAATGCGGGGGGGGGGGGGGATGGGCGTTCACCCCAAAGAAATGCACATGTTATTTACATTGAAATTTTTTGATTTGAATTATTTTGTAGGACATGATGTTGAAATTAGTGGAAACCTGTTATGAAATTATCAACTTTGATGTTCTTTAGTTGGTTTCACTTGGTTCTTGGTAACTTTGAACTGTTATGAAATACTAAAATCAAGAAAGCAGGGCTTTTTGGGCACTTTTACGGTCCTATTATTCATTGGGGTTGTTCAAAAATCAATATTTTCAACAAAGTAATCACTGTGATGGCCTTGCTGATCCTTGAACTTGTTGTTTCAAACTGAACCGTTGCTTACCGGTTTCATGTATATGTGCTTAAATTGAGAAATCAGGGGATATCTTTTTTTCTTCCATTCGTTGTTTTTATAGATGCTTAAGGGCCTGTTTGTTTTGCTTTTGAAAACAAAAATACAAAAAAATTGTTTGGTGATATCTGATTTTTTTTTTCTTTTCAAAAACTGTTCATCTTCTGTTTTAAAAATAAAAAACAAGAATACCTCGGACTTGTTTTTGTTTTTTGTTGTTGTTTTCTCTTCCCAAACTAAGTTATAATGATGAGCACAGGTGGATTGTAATTTCAATGGGGACCTTCCAGTCCCATTCAAAATTTTTTAGTCACTAATCCGGTCTGGTGATCCGGGATTTTGTGGCTGGTCCGGTCCTGTCCAATCCTTTAAAATTTTAAAAATTATTATTTTTTAAATTAAAAATGTCATTAAAATAATAAAAAATACTTGATGGTTCAGATAAAGTCGGATCGAGCCATTCGATTGCTTGTCCCATGATTTTGGGACCAGGCCAAAGCTGACTCAATTTAAAGAATGTCGGTCTGACCCATGTGACAAGGTTAAGCTGACAAGTCATTTTTATACTAATATAGCAATATTTGCATTATTACAAACGGTCGGGGAAGGGGACTACAAAGCTACATAGAAACACACAAACTTACAAAAGAATTATTTATTTATTATTAAAAAATAAAAAATATCTTCAAATTCAACCAAAAAAAGACTGCATATATATATATATATATTTGTATGCCTAATAATATTTTTTTTTTTCAAAACTAATTTTTCAAACAGAATTTTATCAAGCAAGTTTTTTTGTTTTCGTATTTTCAAAACATTATTTAAGTTAATATTATCAAACATTTTTTTATGTATTGTTCTTGAAAACAGTTTTCAAAAATTGATTTACAAAACATTTTTTATAAACAAAAAACTTAGAAAATTATCAGGCCCTAAGATTTTAACATGTTTTCTTTTTATGCCGATGCATTTTTCTCAAATGGGGACCGACTCATATTGCATATATCATATGCACACGTGTATTACAAATACATTGGCATGATCTTGTGTAGAATGTTATACCATGCTGATAAATGTCCCTTTTCTGTATTTTTGAATATAATATAAGAGCCATCTTTGAACTAATTATATGAAATAAACAGTAACTTGGCCTCTTACTCCCTCCTAAATTAGATCGGTAGCAATGTTTACATCAACTTTCTTGTTGTTTTTTTAGGTCTGATGTCCTAGGTCAGTTCATGCCTTTAGTTGGAAGGGACTGGTCACAATCTGGAGTTGCTCAGCTTTTCTCTGCAATTAAAGTATGCTGCACATGGCCTCTGCTTTCATATAAACCCTACACTACAATTCCAATAGTGTCTTGTTTGTTTTTTTAAAATTTTACATCACATCAGTATAATAGATTTCAACATGTCCAATGGGGCCTTACTGTTTGTTAAAATCATTGCAAGTATTAAATTCAGTGATTGCTACAGGAAAACGGATATCAACTACTTTTTCTGAGTGCCCGTGCAATTGTTCAAGCATATCTTACAAGAAGTTTCTTACTGAATTTGAAACAGGTACCATCATACTAGGGCTTCTGGTGTTCTGTTTAACTCTATTAAATTACAACATTGTCACTTGGTTAAGGATAAAAGATTGGAAGTGCAAAGAAATTTATGTTGCTGCTAGTTGCATGGCCAACTGATAATTTTTTGATCATTGCTAAGTTAAATGAAACATTTTCATCATTTTGTTTGAATGTCTGATGACCACTAGCAATTAAGCTCCCTCTTCTCCTTTCTCTAATCAATTTCCTGATGAAGCTTAATGCTTCACCAACTGTAGAAGCTGATTTAGATTTTCTTTTAATTTTGCAGGATGGAAAAGCTTTACCTAATGGCCCTGTTGTTATTTCACCTGATGGTTTATTTCCCTCCTTGTATCGTGAAGGTGAGGCGTTCTTCTCTGTAAATTTTTTATATGTTTGTTACTAGTTTTGGGTAATTTGATTTTAGAAAGAAATTGATAACTTTGCCAATTTCAGTGATAAGAAGAGCACCTCATGAATTCAAGATCGCATGCCTGGAGGATATAAAGGCACTCTTTCCTGCTGATTACAATCCATTCTATGCTGGTTTTGGCAACAGAGACACGGATGAACTTAGCTACAGGAAAATTGGGATCCCGAAGGGCAAAATTTTCATAATCAACCCTAAGGCATGTTTGTTCTATTACTCTTGGGCTCTGCTGTTTTTGATTTACATCGACTCTCTTGAACTTATTACTATTGGCAGGGTGAAGTTGCTATTAACCATAGAAATGATGTGAAATCTTACTCTTCCTTGCACACACTCGTCAATGATATGTTTCCGCCAACAGCTCTGGTCGAGCAGGTAATTCATGGGCTTGTTTGATTCTGTATTTATTTTTGTTTTAATGTTCTTGAAAAAGTTTTGTTTTTTAAAACAAAAAACTGTTCCAAGAACAGGATTAATGAATGTTTGTTGTGCTTAATCTAATTTACAATATAAGCAAACATTACATTTACAGTAAGATATATTCATTTGCAGGAAGATTATAACTCATGGAACTTTTGGAGAGTGCCATTGCTGGACATTGACTTGTAGAGAAGGGAAATTAGAAATCCCCACACTGATACCCACAAGACGATTGACATTGCATTGTTTGATAGAGTACTACATTCTTCCAATCATGCGCGGCAGAAGCTATTTGTCTAATATCAGGTTTCTGTTTTTTTGGGTGGGTGACTATTCCCCTCCTACATTATTGAATAAATTGCCCCTTCAGCTGTTGTAATTGGTTATACATCCTGTTCACTCACAAGCAGCTGGGATGCAGGGCTTGTTGCTTCTCTGTTCTGTATTGAATCCATGTGTTTTGGCCTAGAGCCAATGTGAGGCAATGAGTATGTACTTAAAGAGGTAGAGAGCCTATCGAAATTGCTAGTGAGGTGACCTGTATTATTGTAAGACAATGGTGAACTTAGGCTACACTAGTAGTTGGATATAGCTACTCTCTCTGGAGATAAACAAGGTGTGTGTATATATATATATATATATGTTGATTTGCTCGTTGAATATATGTCTGAATTGGTCAAAGATACACTTGCAAATAATTTTTAATGTAGATATAAGATCTTGTTTGGTTGGTTAATTTGTTTTGATGAAGATTAAATATGGTTTTTTTTATAGTTTTTTTTGGTATCCACTAATTCACCCACAGTGGATTAATCTCACATAATTGAGCCCACCAACACCTATTGCTATATGTACAATTATAAATGGTAAAGATGCATCACAATTTCTTAGTGTTAATTATCAGTTGAGGAGAAGAATGATATTACACCTGATGCCACTTTGCATGGATTGTGATGCATAGATTTCATTTTAATGATACAACTTGGGCGGCATTTAATGACATATTAGAAAAAACATGAAACAAATGCTAAAATACAAAATGCATTGAGTGCAACAATTTAAAATAAAGGACATGGGGTGCTAAACAAACAATGTGTATGAAAAAGATTCAAGAGGAATGACGTTGATCCCCACTTTTATAGGAATTGAGTTGATCTTAAAATGGAACACTTATAATGTGATACGGTGTCCATTAGTCACTACGAGTTAGGAAGGAGGTGTGCATTAGTCACTACGAGCCGAGGAAGGAATTGATGAGACAATTTGAACCCCACTAGCTTAATGGGATGATGGTTTAGATTTTGGGGACGACTACATCGAGCCACCATGGCCTTGATAGACTCAAATTAATGTAGATTTATATATTTTTCATGACAACTTTGATGTAGAAGTTTTTTTTGGATTGGATTGCAAAGGTCGAAAATATTTCAACTTGATAGATATATTGGGGCATCTTCTGGTCAAATACGTGGTCTATAAGCTCCGTGGTGGAGCTTCTACATGACGGGTACAAATGATAAATAATCATCAACGATAAGGCAAGAATCTCATCCACTCTCGATGATGATTGAAGGATGCCTTGAACCTTAGGTTCCTTCAAAACGACTATGATCAGGTGTTATATTAGTGGTATTAGGATTGTCACAAAGGCACCCGAACCATCTAGCAGTGCATTGAAAATTATTATAGACTATCGACTTGAAATAACCTTCGGGAGATAGAGGGTCAACAGATCTCGAGGTTTCTTGGAGGCCTCTAGCCCGCCATTTAGGACCAGGTACAACTGATCACCATGTTCTGCCTGGATGAGGGGATCTGATGAGGTGATTACTAGATCCATGCTGGTAGAGGCCCAACTTCAATTACACCCTCACTCAGGCCCTTCCGTAACTTGAACTTGGTACCCAATAAGCCATCAAAACATTGGGTTTATTCTCCCACCATAAAGGGAGGGCAAAGACCCTGCAATTAAAACCGATGAGGACCGTTCAAGACAGCCCACTATAGGTGCTGCTAACAACTGTGTTCAACATGGACAACACTCTCAGCCTTGGAAAAATAACAATCCGTATGCTTGAAAGTTTGGCGACAAGTGCTCTTGGTCGGGCCGCAGGCGTTGTTACTTCCTACGACCTTGAATCAGTTTAGAAATTTATAAACACCGAAAACAAATCACTAATTCTACTAAAAAGTAGTATGTGAAATACAAGTTCGAGGTCGACCCCATAAAGATAAGGTGGGGAATACTCTAACTCAATAATTAAGACGAACTAACTATGAAAAAGAAAACTACAACTACTTGAATTGGAAAAGTGAAGAATGATGATGAGTTTATAGGTTCAATAAAAATGGAAAAATGTCAGGCAATCGCAAATTCAGGTTTATGGAGTAAAGAAGCGTAAAATGATGAATTAACAATCATGAAATTGTCAAAATCATGCATAAGCAACTCCCTTGGTTCAGGTAACTGCTCTCTACCCCCAAACTCCTTGGTTTCATAGTTAGATACTTTGTGTTGTTCAGAGGATAAGTGACCCAAAACCATGTTTAAACATAGTATATAATTAATCCAATGGTCATGGTAGAAACCGCATACTAGTAATTGCATTAAAGGGAACTCTCTTATACAATTGGAAATCCTCATGCACAAATAGATGAGAAAGTGGTTATAGGAAAGAAGTGAATGCAAAAATCCAACACAAAAGCCATTAAAACCATAATACCTTAGTACATCCAATTCCCCTTCATCACAATTGTTCGACACAAAGTCTACCCTCTCATAATAGCCATGATGAGGTAGGAAAATAAAAACAATCCTAAACTAACCATATAGTAGCAGACCAGTCTGAAACAACAACACACCCACTTCTCAGTAGCAGTTGACCTCCTCCCTTATTTATAGGCGTTTGAAGATGCCTCTGGTCTTCAAATACCTCCTTCAAATCATCCAAGTTGCGTGCCAGGGAATTCATGGTAAAAAATTCCAAAAACTTCTCCTGAAATCTCAAACGATCATATTTTCTATTTTTCATATTGTCTGGCATACTAGGACATGTAATTGTAGCTCGTGGAATGAAGGGATCCTCCACTCAAACTATTTACATGACCATGCAAGGCACACAACATGTACAACTCGAACCAAGCCACAAACTCAACCTCATTCTTCACCGGTCCTTCATGCATGCACCATTCACAACGTGAACACATGCAACACGACATGAATGCTCTTGTACATATCTTTGATATTTTCAAATCTCCAATCTCACAGCACGAAGTCATCTCCCACGACACAAACCAATTTCCTCAACTTCCAACAATACTGTCTCTATCTATGTCTTCTTCATATGTGACACAAAGGTATTCCATCATGACATGAGCACAAACCCCGATTTTCCTTTAGTCCTTCCTCTTCATGTGGCTTGCAGCGTGGAACAATTATCACGATGGGAACTGATATCCAAATTTTGGTGAAGGAATGACACTTTTGAACTTCCAATGACTCGTATGTACTTGGCCATGATGTTGGAGTTGGTGTCCTAGGACCAACTATTTGTACTTTGTTTACATGAATATTCGATGTATTGAATATTAATAAAACTTCTTATTACATATTGTTTGTTGTTCTTTATGAATCTAATGTAATAATGTCATAGAGGATACATCACATTGATAAGGTCACAACAGTTCCCCGCTATGATGAGAACCTTGATGTGCTATGACAATATTCTCAAATAATGTTTTGCGGTTGGATAACATACTATGATGAGACAAATAGTACATACAATGTTAGATGTGAGTATTCACAAATAGACGAGGCTTATTCTCATGAAGTTCACACTTTGTAATCTCCAAGACGAGAGATTATGAACCCGCCAGTAGGAATTTCGTATGTTTTGGTGTTATCAAATTTTCATATCTACGAGTGTGTGTGATGGTAGACTTTAAGATTATTATTAATGCATGTTACAACTCATGTACTTAGATGTATTTCGTAAACCACGACGATAACAGTTCATGGCGAAGTTGGATACGTTGGATGCATCACGAGTGACATGTCATTAATGAATAAGTCGAGGAAAGATTTGTCTCTTCCATCTTTATGGAAGATGATATCTCGACCCTTTGATTGGAATAGAACTGTCACATTAAATTCCATGATCATGATGTAACAACATGTTTATTTTAGATAGTCAAAGAAAGACATATCGAACATATAGTTTGGTGACACAGTTATGCAACCTGCTTGATGAGATATTGTGACAAAGAGATTATATTATACAACGATCATTTGTATATGGTTGTCGACATTGCGACATTAAGTTCTTTTTTTTTGGGTGCCTTGAGCCGTTGCTAGACAGTAATCTTGGACTTTAGGCAAGCCCGCCTAATGCAAACGATAAAGAATCCTAGAGGGTCACACACTAATTGTTTCCATTGATCTTGATTAAATTGTATTTGAGTTTAATTAATGAAATAAATATTATTCTCAAGTCTGAGAAATAATTTTATTCAAGTTAAATTGATCGTATAAATTAAATAAATATTTATTTTCCAACATGTGAATAAAATATTTATTTTATTTATTGAATATTTTAATAAATATTTATTCATTAGATTGTGAATAACATATTTATTTATGAATAAAATATTTATTCGGTTGTTCAATAAATGACAGAGTTCGAACATACCAAGATCGAGTTCGGTGACAAATATTAATTAACAAGACTGTTACATAATATTTTTTATTGTGCAAGTTGGAGCGCGCCACAAAATAATAATAATATAATTATTATTATGTGGTATGAGGTTTATTAAAGATAATAAATGTTATTTAATGACCGATATGCAATTAAATAATATTTTAACTTAAATCCGAACTTTATAAATAGACGGTTATGTCTATTGTGTGGAGTATCCAAAAATTGAGAATAGAGAATTATTGTGCACAACGAATTATCTCTCAACTCCGCCTCTCTTCCTTTCAAGAACGAGAAGTGTAAGAGAGATTTCTTCAAGACCAAAGAACGAGCGATCAAGAACGAACAACGCAAGATATTCGACTCACCACGCTTGCACCCAGAGATCGAGTAGCGTTGCTCAGAGATCATAAGAGCATGCGTGGATCAGTGCTAGAGAGATTCTATCCTTGGATCCTTACAACACAACGAATAGGGTCCTTTCAGACGATCAACAATCACCAACAAAGAAAGTTCCTAAGCCCATGTATTTATTTCTTAAAATATTAAATAAATTAATTATAAATTTGACATGCAAGATCCTCACTCTTAGTTTCGAGCAACGATTATTAAAAGAAATTTTAATATATCGCCCACCTCCACACGCTTCTGCTGCGCCCAAAACCATCAAGTGGTATTAGAGCGGTCACGTTTAAATTTATAATTATTTATTTGATTGTTGATCTATGTGCAATTGTGATTAGATTTTCATTTCAAGTTATTCATTATTTAATCCAATTTGAATCAACATGTTATCGACATATTAATCATGTTCGTTCAACGTTTCATTTTCTTAAAGGTTTAAGAATAAATGAAGAATGACCGGAGATGCCATTGGGAAGTTCCAAATCTTTGGCTGATACAACTGGGTTGCACGACGTGCGACCAGAGCAAATGATGTATACCCATGCACATTGTATCTAGATGCGCCGAGAAATTAATTACATGTTGTGCTTTTATTGCACACCATGTGTTGACCAGGCCAACCATGGCACACAACAAGTAGATACATGATGTGTAGATGGCCTGTACATGCCGTGTAGTCTGGCTGAATTAACTCACCGAAGCCCCAGACATGTGACTTGGATATACAGTAACCGAGGTACATGGTGTGTAGTTGAATGTACATGTCGCGTAGTCTCCCATTAATGAAAAAAATTAAAATTACATTAAATTTGAAATTACAACATTAAAACCTTATTTTATTGATTGACACACCATTGTGTGTATGACAATTTAAAAATGGTTTTAAAGAATTTCAAATGATTAATTAATTTATTGTAATTAATATGTCATCACTGGTTCTGCCGTTTATTTTCCATGAATGCCTTTAATGATGAATATCTCCAAATAAGATCGGATGATCATTAAGATGAAAAAGAATTAATTAATTAATTAATGAAAGTGCGTTTATCTTAAATAATAAAAGAACGAATAAAAAAATGAATACTATTTATTTACTTTTGTGTATTTGTTGCATGTATGACCGTTCATGAGTTTGGCCAAGACCTGTGTATGTGTTGAATGTTTTAATTTAATTTATTGCATGAGTTTTCAATTATTTAATATTAAATTAATGATGGACTGTGAGTCATCCCTCCCTCCATTATTATGTAAGACCTACGTGTCCAAGGATATTTATGTAATCCTCTTTAACCAATCATTTGGTTCCCATCACGTGTGTGTGAGTAATAAATATTTGTAATTAATGGAGCATCCCCAAGCGTGTGAAGGTGGTTCAAGACAGAACCATAATGATGCCAACCAAGGTGATACACAAGTGGACATGAGGAATGTTGCAACTCATGTTAAGATCAAAAATAAGAGTTATTTCCTCTAGGTCAAAGGTTGATTTAATGACCGCTCATTAAATCAACCGTTAAATAAAGCTCATAAACAAGTCATTTAATTATTTATCTATTTCTATCTATGCAATTATTTATTTTATGGATATAAGACCATAATCATATAAATAAATGAATTAATGTGCAAATACAGAAATTAAATAAATGAATTATGCGTAAATGTTTTATCCAGCATGGTTAATTAATTAAGTAACATTCACTTAATATTAACAAGATGTGTAAAAGATAGAATAGATAAGATTTATGCATAATAAATTAAAATCCCTCAATTAAAATTTTAAGTTTGACTTAGCCTTACATTACTTGATTGAGAATAAAACCATAGAACTAAATGTAGTACATGACCAAAGTCTAGACACTTATTTTTATCGGGGAGTTCTCATGAAAGTTTTGGGTTAACTTAACTGAAATTGTATTGAGTTTAATGACCAAATTCCATTCAATACAAATTTGGAGGCAAGTGTTAATAAAATCCAATTTAGGATTTCAGGATAGGGGAATCTACTCAATGAATCAAAGAGTTGCAAGTTCGCAGTTGGCAAGGCCGCCTACCTAATTACTTTATTATGGTTTTCATGGCCAAAGTCTGGATCATTAATAAAAGTAATGGAGATCCTTGCCACTAGATTGTTAAAACAAATAAATATTTTGAATTCAATGGTAAAGGCTATTGAGACTTGATAAAATAGTGTAGGGTTTAATAAATAAATAAATACAAACTTTTAATTTATTATATCTCACTTATTTTTTAATCAAGAAAAATACTAATAATCTGTACTTTATAATTGTAGAATAAAATGACAAGTTCATCATCCACACTATCCCTACAATCAATATTGGAAAAAGATAACCTTCCAACTGGCAGTAACTTCTAGGAGTAGTTTAGACATCTTTGGGTTGTGCTATGCCATGAACGAAAATCTTACGTGCTAGAATCCTCAATGCCTAATCCGCCTGCTAAAGAGGTGAGTGATGAAGAGTTCATTGTCTATGAAAAACATTTGAGCGACGCAGTCAATGTTCAATGTTTAATGCTTTTATCGATGTCTAGTGAACTGATGAAGTCTCATGAAAACATTGATGCATATAGGATGCTTGAGAACCTCTATGGTCTTTACTAGGAGAGAGCTAGACATGAACAATTTGAGATTTCCAAGGCGCTCTTTTAGAGAAAGCTTGGAGAGAGTGCCCTAGATAAGCCTCATGTAGTCAAGATCATTAGCTAAATTGAGTGATTAGAGGTTCTAGGGTTTAAAATCCCTGAAGAACTAGGCACCGACCTCATTCTAGCATCACTCCCTTAGAGATTCTCCAGTTTTGTTGTGAATTTTATTACAAACAACATTGAGAAGTCTCTTCCAAATATTCTTACTCTTCTTTTCCAAGTAGATAAGGATACAAAGCATGAAAAACCTTCTGTACTTATGGCGAGAAAATAGATAGGGCAAGTGAAGATCTTTAAGCCCAAAGATTCTTTGTGCCCTTCCAATAAGAGGAAGATCAAGGGGAAAGCAAGGGAAAAGGATTCTATCTGTTTTGCATGTGGAAAGAAGGGCCACTGGAAGAAAACTGCACCCATCCAAAGAAGAAAGGGGAAGCTTCAGGTGTATTTGTTATTGAGTGTAATTTATCTGTTTCTATAAATTGGGTATTGGATACAGCTTGCGGTGCTCACATATGTATTCAAATACATGAACTAAGTAGATTCAAAAAGATTGATCGAGGAGAGGTAGATCTTCAAGTAGCCAACATAGCTAAACTTGTTTTTGTAGCTATTGGGGACTACCACCTCATGCTGCCAACCATAATGATCTTGGTTTTAAAGGGTTGTTATTATGTACCTTTAGTTACCAAAAACATTATTTATGTATCCAGACTTGATTCAAATGGATTTATTTTTAAATTTGGGAATAAATGTTGCTTCTTTTATATAGATATCATTTGTTATGGTAAGACACATTTAAATAATGGTCTTTATGTGTTGGATTACACAAACTAAATAATGACAATCGATAACGAAGTAACTTCACATGACTCATACCACACCCAACTTTGGCATCACCATCTTGGTCATGTAAATGAAAAGAGTTTGACTAAATTACACCAAGATGGATATTTATATTCTTCTGAACTAAAACCAATTGGTGTATATCACACATGTTTATAAATAAAAATGACCAAAGCCCCATTTAGCAGGAAAGGTGAAAGGACTAAAGAGATTCTTGAATTAGTTCATACTAATGTGTGTGGACCATTTCCTATTGAAGCAAGAGGAGAGTACTCATACTTCATAACTTTCAATGATAATTTTAGTAGATATGGATATGTATAATTAATGAGGTATAAATCAGATTATTTTGATAAATTCAAGGAATAAAATAATGAATTTGAGAACCATCATAGTAAGAAAATTAATAAACTTTGCTCAGACCGTGGTAGAGAATATCTTAAGCAAGACTTCATTGATTATTTGCGAGAGTTTGAGATTTTATCTCAACTCACTCCTCCTTATACGCTTCAGTGTAATGGTGTAAGAGAAAGGAGGAACCACACCTTGTTAGACATAGTGAGATCAATGATGAGTCACATGAGTCTTCCATTATCCTTTTGGGGATACACGTTACAAACAAAATCATACATACTAAACCAAGTTCCAACTAAAGAAACAGATGATATACCATACCAATTGTAGAATGGAAAGAAACCCGTGTTACCTTACTTACACATGTGGGTTTGCGAAGATTTTTTTAAGGCCTCTTCAGGTAACAAGCTTGCACCCTGAGGCACAAAGTGTATCTTTATAGGATATCCCAAAGAAACAAAGGGATACTACTTATACAATCCTTTAGAAATTTTTTTTTGGTTAACAAACATCACAGATTTCTTGAGGAGGATATTATCTCTAAAAGAGATAGTGGGAGTGGGATAGACTTCAATGAAGTCCAGGCTCAAGATACACAAGAGTTGGCACAAGAACAAATTCCACAAATCCCTATGGAAGAAAAAATTGTTCCAAAGACACAATTATCGTGTAAGGGTACTAGAGTGGTTAGAGGACCAGAACATTATGGTTTTTTAGTCATCGAGGATGGTGACTCATTATTAGTTGATAATAATGATCCTCTAGCCTATAAGGAAGTAGTAAGTGGAACAGATGTTACAAAGTGGAAAGAAGCCCTGAATTCTGAAATGGATTCCATGTACCAAAACCAAGTCTGGATTTTGGTAGGCCCTCCAATAGATGTAAATCCCATTGGTTGCAAATGAGTATTCAAGAAGAAACTGGACATAGAAGGATAATTCAATACTTATAAGGTGCGACTAGTTGCTAAAGGGTTTAAACAACGTCAAGGCATTGGATACAAAAAAACCTTTTCACCAATTGCAATGCTGAAATCCATCATAATTCTACTCACCATTATGACTTTCCATGATTATGAGATTTCGAAAATGAATGTCAAAACAACCTTCCTTAACGGGAATCTTTAGGAAGATGTCTATAGGAAACAACCCAGAGGTTTGTGACTCCAAAGGATTCCAACAAGGTATGCAAGTTACAAAGATCCATTTATGGATTAAAGCAATCATCCAGGTCATGGAATATTCATTTTGATGAGGCCATAACAGAATTTGGTTTCATAAAGAATGAATGCGAGCCGTGTGTCTATAAACAGTTTAGTGGGAGTGCAGTAATTTTCTTAATAGTATATGTTGATGACATATTACTCATTGGAAATGAAATACCAGTCTTATAGTCTGTTAAGGCATGGTTGAATAAATTCTTCTCTATAAAGGACTTGGACAAGGTGATATATATTCTTGGGATCAAGATCCATCGTGATAGATCTAATAGGTTGCTCGGCCTAAGTCAAAGTACATACATTGACAAGATATTGAATAAATTCAGTATGGAAAAATCCAAGAGGGGATTGTTTCCAACGTCACATGGTATTAATCTTTATAGGAAAATGTTTCCTCAAGCACATGAGGAAAGAAACAGAATGATAAGGATTATATATTCATCAATGATTTGTCCAGTCATGTATATTATGCTATGTACTAGGCTAGATGTCACCTACACATTAAGTGTGATAGGAAGATATTAAGCTGATCCAGGTAACCGCCATTGGATGACAGTCAAGACTACCCTTAAGTATCTGAGGTGTACTAATGATATGTTATTGTTTTATGGAGGATATGAGGAACTAGTCATCATAGAATATGTAGATTCCAGTTTTCAATCTGATCAATATGACATGAAGTCACAAACGAGATACATCTTCACTTTGAATGGATGTGCCGTGAGTTGGAAGAGCTCAAAACAGGATGTGGTTGTAGATTCTACAATAGAGTTTGAGTATATTATGGATTATGAGGCAGCTAAAGAAGAATTATGGATTCAAAACTTCATCCAAGAGCTTGATATGGTACCTAGAAGTAAATATCCTATCACACTCTATGTGGTAATAGTGAAACAATGACTCTTGAAAAAGTGCCAATGGCACATCATGGGACAAAGCATATACTTCAGAAGTATCATCTCTTGAGGGATTTTTCTCAGAGAGGTGAAATTTCAATGAGTAGTATTTACACGGAAGACAACATGGAAGATACCTTGACTAATTCTTTGACTCATTAGAAACATGACTATCATGCGAGGTCTAGAAAACTAAAGGTTGTAAGTAGTTATCTCTAGTACAAGTGGGAGTTTGTTGGAGTTGGTATCATATGACCAAATTTTTATACTTTGATTACATGAATATTCTATGTATTGAATATTAATAAAACTTCTTATTATATATTGTTTTTTGTTCTACATGACTCTAATGTAATAACATCCTAGAGTATACATCGCATTGATAAGGTCATAGCAGTTCCCCGATATGATGAGAACCTTCATGTGCTATGTTGATATTCTCAAATAATGTTCTGCGGTTAGATAACATAATTTCATGGGACACATAGTACATAGAATATTAGGTGCAATTACTCGTAAGAAGATGATGATTCTTCTCATGAAGTTCGCACTTGGTAATCTACAAGATAGGAGATTATGAGAAAAAACCCACCAGTAGGAATTCCGCATGTTTTGGTGTCATCAAATATTCATATTTACGAGCGTGTGTGATGGTCCTTAGACTTTAAGATTATTATTAATTCATGTTACAACTTATAAGAACCTGGATATTCTTTTTAGGTATGAATCTTGTTCTCGGGTGTTTTTGAGGAAAAAGAAATATTTTGGAAATTTTCTAAGTATACGCTGTGTACTCTTGAGTACATGACGTGTACCTGGTTGTTATGGGTAGCCGTGTATTGGCTGTGTAGTGGCTGAGTACATGGTCGTGTGGACCGCCTGAAGCGGGGGCCGGTTGAGGCTTGTACACAACGTGTACATTAAATGAACACGCCATGTACCTTTTCTTTTATTTGATTAATTGGACCGAGGTCACGTCTAATCCCCAGAAACGTCTTCTTCTTCCCGTGTCTCGTACAAGAGAGCGACGTACGACTGATTATATTTGAGAGCCTCCCATTCCTCTGTCTGAGCTCTGATTGAGGCGCCGTTGGGTTCGTTAGATTCCCACTGGTGAGTTATCTCTTTCCTTAGAGCCTCTCTTCTTGATTTCTCATCTTTCTTGAGTTATCCAAGGTTGAATGTTTTTGAAATTTTTGTAGATCTATGAAGTTCTAGTCCGATTCATAGGCCGGTGTTCAAGAGTGATCATCGTACGACATTGAGGTAAGTGGTTTGTTCCTTTCTATAGTTGTATTTGGATTATATGTGCGAAAAGTGCCGAATACCCTTGTTTAGGGTATTGGATGTTTTGGAATTTAACCCTGTTTGATGCTTGCTATGGTTTTTTTTGTTTGAGAAATGGTTTTTGATTATGAATAAGGTTTATTACCTTGATTATGGATGTGTTTTCCCATGTTTGTGTGATTTTGTCCGTTGGGTCTAGAACTGCCTGTTGGGCTGTTTTGTTTTCTATGCCTAGTGCTGTTAGGATAGAGTTTCTATTATATGAGATGCCTATGTTATGCATTGTAGATACTTAGCCTTATAGTGGTTGAGATTAATTGTTCTTCTGGATATCGTTTGTATATGATTGTATTACACATGGCTATGAGAACCTGATGTAGTTAGACCATAGAGGAAATTGACGTTGAGGGCTTCCCCAGAGTGTCTGTTATATTTTACGCTGTGAGACCATAGGGGGGATTAACAGTGAGTGCTCCCTCAGAGTATCTATATTATACCTTTATGAGACCACAAGGGGAATGGATGTTGAGTTCTTCCTCAGAGAGTCTGCAATTTATCGATAAAAGACCATAGGGGGAATTGACAGTGGGTGCTTCCTCAGAGAGTCTTTGTGTTTGTGAGACCAAAGGCGTTTGACTGTGTGAGATTTCCCATAGGGTCATTATATCTATATTGATTTGATGAAATGTTGAACTAGAGGGGCTGGGTTGTGATAAATTTCCTAGATGTTTTCTTGTGAATGATTGGTTGATTGTGACGAGCTTGACAAGCCAAAGCACAAGCTTGGACTCAGTCTTACTTGTTTGTTAGATGGTCTTCTGAGACATCTATTTTCTATTGCATAGGGGATACAAAGCTTAATCTATATCATGAGATTTCATTATTCAATGGTTTGAATAATTAATAAATGTAAATGAATGTAATTGGAAATTGTAGGATTGTTTACTTTTGAGTACTTCCTTGTTTATTGCTTCGTTTTTCATATTGCCTACTATATATATATTCATTCACAGTTAGAAACAGATCTTTTGGTGGTTGCCTACTAAGATTAGTCTCACACCCTTTTTGGGTCATGCTTTTGGGTCCAAATAGACTATATGGTTGCAGGTATAGATAAGGGAAAACACCCTTCTTTATCAGGTACTTGATTGCTGATTGGAGATGGAGAGCATGAGACCAAGATAAGGCTTTCGATGCTGTTGGAGTTTACTATTTTCTTTACTTTGGTTTCAGTATTGTATTTATAACATTGTGACTTGTTTGGATATTTTCCTAGTTACATGTGACATGCATCATTATTTATATATACTTTCTGCAGTTGTTTATACTATCAGTATTCCGCTATTTACTTTGTTATGGTATTAATGCTTCTGCTATTGTTTACTATTTTTTTCCACTGTGTTACTCTTCCTATGAGGGCATAGTTTCCCCACTATCACACCCAAGTCCCTCATTATTATTTGGTAGCCTCTGGAATTTGGGGAAATGTGATTGAGGCCATGCGACCAACCGGGTATGGGGAACCTTTGGGCGGCACCCGGATTCAGGACGTTACAAAGTGGTATCATAGGGATTTATTTTTTTATTTGTTTTACTATTTGGAGCATATAGATAGGGATAGGAAGGAATAGGTAGTTAGTAATAAGCTATGCCCGGGAGTAGCTAACCCGTATATAGGGAAAATCCAAGTTACCTCGAATATTGAAATTTTTCTGATTTTGCAAGTGTTACAGTTGATTTGATTTCACTGTTGGGTGATTCACATGTTTTTTTCTATTATCATTGATATTATTGTGGTTCTATTTCTATTGCAACCCGATGAGATGAGGGTATGCCATCTCATGCATCATATAGACACTTGATAGTGATCACATGTCATGCATTCTTGTCATGCCATTTAGAGAGTATTGCTGATTGCATGTTGTTATGATAAATGTTGTGCTAAAAATGAATGCTATTGTGATAGATTCCATGGTAGAATACCTGCTATTTTGATAGGGTGTTGGAAATTGTAATGTTTCATTTGGATGGACGCCAAACTTTGGTCCCTGAGGTGTTATGGGCCCTCTCGGATTGAAATTTGGTGGATCATGTTTGAAATTTAATTGGATTCTGTTGTTATATGATTTGAATAAGGATACCAAAATTTGATTCATGGGAGTATGGGCTCTCATGGGTTGGAATTTGTCATTCCTTGGACAAAATTTTAAGTTTTTAAGGTTTACAGAGAAGTTTCAGAGGCCTACTGTCTGGAAAACCAGACAACATGACATGTGGTGTTATGAACACACGCCATGTGTTCTTCTGTTCTGGAAGAAAAAAATTTTCTTAAGTAAACGCCATGTACTGTAAGTACATGCCGTGTAGTGCTTAACCGTGTTCTTGACTGTGTGAGTAGAGACACGGGGTTGGAAAAATTCTGGTAGAACACGTCGTGTCTAGATCGTACACGCTGTGTTGTAGAGATCATGTATCCGGATGTTTGACTAACGACATAGGTGGATGAAACTTAGGTTGTACATGCTGTTTTTATTTCTTACACGCCATGTAACCATGTCTCTGACCGCATGAATAACAACATGGGTGGTTGGAACTTAAGTGGTACACACCATATTTAGGGTGAACATGCCGTGTAGTGTTACCCATGAGAGAACCATGTGGTTTTTCCATGTATAATAACTCAGGAAGGAGAGAAAAATTCAGGTACATGCCATGTCATAGGAGGAATACGCCATGTGTAGTGGTGTTACATGACCAAGTTTGGAAGAGGTACACACCCATGTTTAAACCTAAGGGAAAACGCTGTGTGGAGGGTATACACGCTATGTAACCCTGTTTTGAAAAAACTTGAATGTTTTATTCTCCTATTCCTTTCTTGCACTTTTAAGTTTTATTTATTAATAATATTAAACTGATGTGTGTGCTTGACCTTGTAGAGTCATGCCACCAAGACGTCCTCCAGTTGTACGCTAGATACAAGGCAATGATCAGACACTGAAAATGGTAGATCAGGGACTACCAACAGATCCTCCCATCGTTCCTGTCTTGGCACCAGATGTTATGCCGGACATAGGTGCTAATGCACAGTTCTGAGAAGGATTTATGAGGTTTATGTAGACCTAATAGAGATCACAACATCCTTCCCTGTCTATGGTAGAGTTAACATGGGTTTTTCAGCAGCAACATCCTTCCACCTTCTCAGGGGATGGAGGACCTCAGGTCGAAGAGTCATGGTTAGAATCCATGCTGTCTATCTTTGAGCATCTCAAGACACCTCTTGATAGGAGGGTGAATCTCGCAACCTACATTCTTTGAGATTCTTCCAAGAGGTGGTGGGATGTGATATCATAGGTGGGATGCCAAAGAGTTATGGCTTGGGATGAGTTACACCAGACCTTCTATGACTATTTCTACCCGGAGACCTTGAGGGACGACTAATCCCAAGAGTTCATGGATCTGGAACAAGGCACTCTTTCACTCATGGAGCATTCTTCTCGCTTCATAGATCTGCAGTGATTCACACCCATCCCGAGGGGTGATGAGTTATTTCTAGTCAGGAAGTTTGAGGATGGTCTCAGACCTGACATCTGATCCCGGGTGAACATCTTCAGGTTGACTTCCATATCTTCTATAGTCAACCAGGTGCTGATCACTGAACGTAATCTGAGGGAGTCTAGAGCTGTGAGCCAGGGTGGTTTGACATCCAAAGTTGGTACTTCTCCGACTGATATTAGGAAGTGCAATAGGGAGTCTAAATGCGGAGATCTGAGTGGAAGATATATTACTTTAGGTATCCAAGTGGTATGCTACCAGTGTGGTAAGAGTGGGAATATGAGACCTCAGTGCCCAAGAGACCTAGTCGAGTGCCGATCTTGCAGCAAGATGGACCATATTCAACATTTTTTCTGGTTTTTCTCACCAGCAGCTAGTGATAAGAGTTATTCTATGAATCCATGTTCAGGAGAAGGACCACCAATTTCTCATCAGTCTGGGAACTAGAGTTAGTCCATCCATTTAGGTCGAGGAGGAGGTCGTAGCTATGGTAGTCAGTCGACAAGCTTTCAATGACAGCAGGGTGGATCAGCTCAGGGTAGTCAGGCAGGGTCGCAGAGCCGCGGTATTGGTCAGACTTTCACAGTGGATCAGACCCAACAAGAGTAGGATCCCGGACCCTCTACGGTTAGAGGTATGATTCTAGTTGCCTCAGTTTTATCTTCTGCTCTTTTTGATACATGTACCTCTTATATTTTTATATCTGCTACCATTGTGGAGAGCCTTGGTCTCTGTATATTTACTTCTGAGGATGTTATGATGCTAGACACTCTGTTGGGGATTAGGACAACTAGTGTACGTCAGTGCAAGGAGTTCCCTCTTGAGGTTGGAAAATGTAACTTCTTATGAGACCTCTATGTCTTAGAGATGACAGGTTTCGATGTAATTCTCAGAATGAAATGGTTAGTCTCTTTCTAGGACTTTGTTGACTACTATCACTATATGGTGAGTTTCACGTCACCAGAGGGCGTCTCTTTTCTATACAAGGGAGAATGGGATGTCCAGGCGAGCAGAGATGGACCCGAGCATCATGGGTTGGGAGGAATTACAACCCAGATTGCTAGCTTATATCTGGATGACTGAGGGACTTCACAGATGGACTTTACTCCAGTGGTGGATCGTTTCAGGGATGTCTTTCCAGATGAATTTTAAGATTTACCTTTGGAGGGAGAGGTGCATTTCTCTATTGATCTTGTTCTAGGAGTGATACCAGTGCCCATTACTCCTTATAAGATGGCTACACCAGAGTTACAAGAGCTCAAGAAGTAGTTAGAGGAGTTGCAGGAATAGATTTTCATCTGACCCGGTACTTCTCCTTGGGGTTTTCCTATCCTTTTTACGAAGAAGGCGGATGGTACCCTCTGAATTTGCATGGATTATTGAAAGATGAACCAATTGACAGTCGAGAACTGATATCCCTTACCCAGGATTTATGATCTTCGAGGAGCCCAGGTGTTCTTGAAGATTTACTTGAGATTTGGTTATCATCAGTTGCATGTTAGACCATTGGATATACCTCTTACAACATTTTGGAGTAGGTATGGTCTATATGAGTATTTGGTTATTCTATTCAGTCTCACGAATGCGCCAACAGTTTTCATGGCACTAATGAACTGAGTGTTCCATCCTTGGATTATTTTGTGGTAGTCTTCGTGGACGATATCTTGGTGTACTCTCACACTCGACATGAACATGCCACCCATCTTGAGATAATTTTGAGTACACTAAGAGAGAATCAGTTATATGATATGCTCTCAAAATACCACTTTTGGATGGACCAAATTCACTTCTTGGTTCATGTTATATCAGAGACAGGAGTATCAGTAGACCCAGAGAAAGTGAGAGCAGTAGTTTCCTGGGAGCAGCTGAAGAATATCTCTGAGGTATGAAGTTTTTTGGGGCTGGATGGTTACTACAGGTGATTTATACAAGACTTTTTACGCTTAGCAGCGCCACTGATAGGCCTTAATAAGAAGGGTGTGAAGTACTCGTGGATAGATTCTTGTGAGTCAGCCTTTCAGGAGATGAAAATGTGGTTGACTTCAGCACCGATACTGGTATTTCCAAAGCTAGGAAAGAGTTATACCATTTACTACGATGCATCAGGTATCAGGCTGGGTGAAGTGCTTATGCAAGGGGAAGGAGTCGCTGCGTATGGGTCTCGACAGTTGAGGCCACACAAGAGGAATTACCCGATTCATGATCTTGAGTTAGATGCAATTGTGCATGATTTACGCTATTAGAGACATTATCTTTTGGGAGAGTATTTTGTGGTTTTCACTAACCACAAAAGTCTCAAGTATATCTTTACTCAACATGATCTGAATTTGAGACAACGAAGGTGGGTTGAGTACCTTCAGTATTTTGACTTTGATCTTTCCTACACGCCTAGGAAGGGAAATGAAGTGGCTGGTGCGTTGAGTAGGAGGACTCAGATACATGCAGTTTAAGAGGCTAGAAATGAGTGACAACTTATGGATCTATTCTCCGATATGAATTTGTAGGTACATGACAGACAAGGGAAGACATTTCTTTCTTATGTACCTATTACCTATATTCTTCTGTATCAAGTGAGAATGATGCATCTATCAAATTTCGAAGGCCTAGTCCTATGAGAGAGTGTATTAGGAGAGGACCCTACTCCTAGGTGGATCGTAGGTGAGGAAGAGTTCTTACTTTTTCATGGGCACGTGTGGGTTTCAGCAGACATACGTGAGGAGATTTTGCGGGATTTTCATTCCTCAGTTTGGGAAGTTCATCTTGGGGTTACCAAGATATATTGAGATCTACACCATCAGTATTGGTGGCCGGGTATGAAGAGAGATATTGCTGGTTTTTTCATGAGGTGTTCTACCTGTCAGCAGGTGAAGGTGGAAAATCAACGACCAACAGGGATTTTATAATAGTTACCCATTCCTGAGTGGAAGTGGAATGATATCGCGATGGATTTCGTGACGGGTTTACCAAGGTCGCCTCAAGGGAATGATGCAGTTTGAGTTGTTGTTGACAGAGTCATGAAGGTTGCACATTTATTTATGATTAAGGAAACCTTCAGTGTTGATGAGCTGGGAAGGTTGTACATCCGAGTGATTGTGTGTTTTCATGGGGTTCCACACTCTATCATTTCTGATAGGGATGCCCAGTTTACTTCTCATGTCTGGTAGGGACTACATAGGGCTTTGCGTACACAAGTACTTCTGAGTACAAATTACCATCCCCAAACATATGGCCAGTCTGAGCGCACGATTCAGGTGTTGGAGGACATGATTTGAGCATGCATTATAAATTTTAGAGGTTCGTGGGAGAAACATATACCCCTAGTAGAGTTTTCCCACAATAACAGTTTTCAGGCGATGATTCGGATGACACCTTATGAGGCTTTGTACGGTAGGCCATGCCGATCACCCCTATGTTGGCTGGAGGTAGGAGAGGCAGCTATACTAGGACCTTGTCTTGTCTAAGATACAACTGAGCAGGTGGAGTTGATTCGAAAGAGGACGACTACTACACAATCTCTACAAAAATATTATACTAATCGATGGAGATGACCTCTGGAGTTCAATGTTGGAGATCGGGTTTTCTTACGTGTCACACTGAGATTGGGACACAAGAGGATTAAGAGACAGGGAAAGATTTCACTGAGATACATCAGGTCGTTTGAGGTTTTGGAGAGAGTTGGGCCGGTTGCCTATTGGTTTCATTTACCTCAGAGGTACCAGACTATGCATGGCGTCTTCCATGTGTCTCAGCTACAACATTACTTTTCAGACCCGTCTCATGTTTTTCAACCCGAGGAGGTTGAGTTGGAGGTGGATGAATCCTTGAGGAGCACCCTATTCGGATTTTGGATCATAGTACGAAGGTTCTCCATGGCCGGTCTATTCCTCTAGTACGAATTTTATGGTAGCACAGGTGAGTACAAGACGAGACTTGGGAGGGGGAGGCCGACGTTCGATCACAGTGGCCAAAGTTGTTTTAATTTTCTTCTTCACCACCCTTATAAGGGAAATTCAGGGACGAATTTATTTAAGGGGGGGGGGGGGGGGTTGTAATAACCCAAATCTTCTTTTCAGGTGTGGATCTTGTTCTTGGGTATTTTTGAGGAAAAAGGAAGATTTTGAAAATTTTCTAAGTACACACCGTGTACTCTTGAGTACACACCGTGTACCCGGTTGCTGCGGGTAGCTGTGTACTAGCCATGTAGAGGCTGAGTACATGGCTGTGTGGGCCACCTAAAGCAGGGTACGATTTAGGAATTTACACGATGTGTACATTAAATGAACACTCCATGTAATTTTTCTTTTATTTGATTAATCAAACTGGGGTCATGTCTAATCCACAGAAACGTCTTCTTCTTCCCGTGTCTCGTATAGAAGAGCGATGTACGACCAATTATCTTTGAGCACCTCCCATTCCTCTATCCGAGATCCTATTGAGGCGGCACTAGGTGCGTTGTATTCCCACCAGTGAGTTCTCTCTTTCCCTAGAGCCTCTCTTCTTGATTTCTCCTCTTTCTTGAGTTATCCAAGGTTGAAAGTTTTTTAAATTTTGTAGATCTACGATGTTCTATGCCAATTCAAGGGCCGAAGTTCAAGAGTGATTGTCATACAATGTTGAGGTAGGTGGTTTATTCCTTTTCGTAGTTGTCTTTGGATTATATGTGTGAAAAGTGACGAATACCCTTGTTTAGGGTATTGCGTGTTTTAGAATTTAACCCTATTTGATTCCTGCTATGTTATTTTGTTTGAGAAAGGGTTTTTGATTATGAATAAGGTTTATTACCTTGATTATGGATGTATTTTCCCATGTTTGTGTGATTTTTTCCATTGGTTCTAGAACTGTTTGTTAGGTTGTTTTTTTTCCATACCTAGTGCTGTTAGGATGGAGTTGCTATTATATGAGATTCCTGTGTTATGCATTGTAGCTGCTTAGCCTTGTATTGGTTGAGATTACTTGGGCTATTGGATATCGTATGTTCATGATTTTATTACACAGGGCTGTGATAACCTGATGTAGTTAGACCATAGGAGGAATTGACATTTAGGGATTCCCCATAGTGTCTGTTATATTTTACGTTGCAAGACCGTAGGGGGGATTGATGGTGAGTGCTCCCTCAGAGTGTCTATAGTATACCGTTACGAGACCACACAGGGAATGGAAGTTGATTGCTTCCTTAGAGAGTCTGTAGTTTATTGATAAAAGACCACATGAGGAATTGACGATGAGTGCTTCCTCAGAGAGTCTTTGTGTTTGTAAGACCAAAGGGGTTAGACTGTGTGAGATTTCCCAGAGGGTCATTATATCTTTATTGATTTGATGATATGTTGAACTAGAGGGGTTAAACTATGAGAACTTTTCTAGAGGGTTTCTTGTGAATGATTGGTTGATTGTGACGAGCCTGTCAAGCCAAAACACAAGCTTGGACTCGATCTTACTTGTTTTTTAGATGGTCTTCTAATACATATATTTTCTATTGCATAGGGGATACATAGCTTAGGATATATCTTGGGATTTCATTATTCAACGGTTTGAATAATTAATAAATGTAAATTAATTTAATTGAAAGCTGTATGATTTTTTACTTTTGATTACTTCCTTGTTTATTGCTTCAATTTTCATATTGCCTTATATATATATATATATATATATTCACTGATAGTTAGGCACAAATATTTTGGTGGTTTCCTACTGAGATTCATCTCACACCCTATTTAGTTCATACTTTTTGGGCCCAAAAAGACTATATGGTTGGAGATGGAGAGCATGGGACCAAGCTAAGGCTTGCGATGCTATTGGAGTTTACTATTTTCTATACTTTGGTTTCAGTATTATATTTACAGTATTGTGACTTGTTTGGATACTTTCCTAGTTACATGTGACATGCATCATTATTTATATATACTTTCTGCAGTTGTTTATACTATCAGTCTTTCGCTGTTTACTTTGTTATGGTATTACTGCTTCCTCTATTATTTACTGTTTGTTTCCATTGTGTTACTCTACCTATGAGGGAATAATTTCCCCACTATCACACCCAAGACCCTCGTTGCTATTCGGCAGCCTCTGGAATTTGGAGAAATGCACTTAAGGCCATGTGACCAATAGGGTACAAGGCACCTTTGGGCGGCACCCAGATCCAGAACGTTACAAAACTCACATACTTAGATGTATTTCATAAACCATGATGATAATAGTTCATGGAAAAGTTGGATATACTGGGTGCTTCATGAGTGACATTTCGTTAATGACTAAGTTGAGGAAGGATTTTTCCCTTCCATATTTACAGAATCTTATATATTGACCCTTTGATTGGAACAGAACCGTTGTATTAAATTCCATGTCCATAGTGTAACGACGTGTTTATTTCAGATAGTCAAATAAATACATATCAACCATATAGGTTGGTGACATGGTTATAAAACCTTCTTGATGAGATATTGTGACAAATGGATTATATTACACAGTGATCATTTGTATGTGGTTATCGATGTTGCAACATTAAGTTCTTTCTTTTGGGTGCCTTGACCCATTTCTAGACAATAATATTAGAATTTAGGAAAACCCACCTAATCCCAATGAGAAAGAATCCTAGAGGGCCACACACTAAGTGTTTTCATTGATCTAGATTAAATTCTATTTGAGTTTAATTATTGTAATAAATATTATTCTCAAGTCCAAGGAATAATTTTATTCAAGTTATATTGATCGCATAAATGAAATAAATATTTATTCACCGGCATGTGAATAAAATATTTATTTTATTTATTGAATATTTTAATAAATATTTATTCTCTAGATTGTGAATAAAATATTTATTTATGAATAGAATATTTATTAGGTTGTTCAATAAATGATAGAGGAGTTCAAATGGATCAAGATTGATTCCGGTGATAAATATTAATTAACAATACTGTTATATAATATTTGTTATTGTGAAAGTTGGCACACACCACAAAATAATAATAATATAATTATTATTATGTGGAATGGGGTTTATTAAAGGTAATAAATGTTATTTAATGTCCGATATGCAATTAAATAATATTGTAACTTAAATCCAAACTCTATAAATAGATGACTATGTCTACTGTGTAGAATATCCAAAAATCAAGAATAGAGAATTGTTGCATAAAAAAAATTATCTCTCAACTTATCCTTCTCTACCCCTATCAAGAATAAGAAGTGAAAGAGATATTTCTTCAAGACTAAAGAAAGAGTGATCAAGAACGAATAATGAAAGACATTCGACTCGTTGTTCTAGTATCCAGAGGTCAAGTGGTGTTTCTTGGAGATCATAGGAGCATGTTTGGATCACCACCAGAGGGTTTCTATCCTTGGATCCTCACAATGAAATAAAGGTAATCTAAAAGTTTCCTTTTAGATGATCAATATTCACCAACGAAGAAAGTTCATAAGTCCATATATTTATTTCTTCAAATATTAAATAAATTAATTATAAATTTGACGTGAAATATCCTTACTCTTGGTTTTGGGAAATGATTATTAAAATAAATATTAATATATCACCCACCTCTGCATGCTTTCTCTACACCTGGGACCATCAAATGACTCGTATGAAGTCAGGAACAACTCATATTCACTACACTTTTACCTTTACGAAGTCGGCTATGCGGCGTGAACCAGTCATCCATGATGTGAATTGTTGAAGTATCAACACTTCATTATCTCCATTGCTAGCTTCAATCTTTGGTAGTGTATTCATAAAAATTCCTCCCCAAATTCATGCCATCTTTGAGCTTATCGGTGGCCTTCATAACTTCACAAGGCACCACTGAGGGTCTCCTAAGGCTCAATGGCATTCCTATGGCAGTCTCAGGCTTTACAGGTGTGACAACTCATGTGTTTTTAATAATATATCACTTTCATGGTTTATTAATAATCATGATTATGAATTTATGTATATGATTTAAACATATATATATGTTTATAACATGTTTAAAATTATATTATATAATCAATTAGATACTAATTATACATTTAAAATCATTATGTTTACTTTGTGATAAAAAAGACATTTTATTTAAAAGTTAAATATATTTTCATAAAATGATTTCATATCATATTTTTTATAAATTGATATTTTTGTTAATTATATAAATTCATATTTATATTTATTGTTATGATAATTTTAGAAATAATTCTATCAAGGTATGAGGTAAGAATACAATTTTTTATTTGAAAAAGAAATAGTTTTTTATTCTAAATAAACCATTTTCCATGTATTATATGATTTTATTTAAAAGTAAAATTTATAAATATTAGAAATTGAATTTGATAAAATGGACCATATTTTTCATTTCATCATATCAAAATTATCTTATGGTGTTTTTTTGATATTTTTTTGAGCAAGTTTATTTTTCAGTGAATAGTTTAAAAACACAATTTTTATGAATAATGTATTTTTATGATCTCATCATGACGTAGATGCAACTTAAATATTTTGGAAACATATTAAATGACTAATACATTATAATACACTCAAAATATCATAAAAATATTATTCAATTCATGTAAAATTAACTTTATTCCAAGATAAATATGAAAATCATTATCGATGCTAACATAGTGCTTATGCAACATTGGAAAAGTCGAATTTTGTATCCTTGAGATAAAATTTGATAATGGAAAATTATATGCTATAAATAATTAATAAATATTATAAATAATTAATTATTAATTATTTTTATGGATAGTTATGAATTTTAGAGTTATATAACAAGTATCTTATCCAAATGCTAGTGGAGTGCTTGCATAAGGTGAGAAAAGTCAAAATAACATATCAAATAAGTTGTGATGATATTGATGGTAGTAAATATACATTATGAAAGATTTTATATGACTGTATTGATTATTAATAAATTTTATTTATGATATCAATTTATTTTTTTTATTTTTAAATAATAGGATAATTATCCAAAACTCTTACACAATGTTATGCAACACTTGTGCAAGCTGAAGAAAAGTAAAATATGAAAGTCTTAAAATATTTTAAGTGATAATATTTATATTTATTTGGGTATTTAAATGTTTTGGGTAATTAATATTATGGTTATTTAATGATTTAAATTTTTAAATTCGAATTCAATGGATATCTAGATGATTTTAAAGTCAAAGTACAATAGTAACCCTGAAAATGACTATAATGGAAATTTAATGTTATCAATTAATTATAAATCAATAAAAAATAATAAAATAATATATTGAAACATATTTGGGTAATATATAGTATATCATACCATCCCTTGTCTATTCACGGTCAATTTCCATTTTTGAATGGCATTTTTGACCCCTACAGACTTAATATTTGTGAAAATGCCACCGGATTTTGCCTATAAAGGGAACTCATTCTACCCTTTTCAAAAATAGATATCAAGTTCAGTTTTATCTCCTTATTCTACCAAAATAACTCTCTAAAATCCCTTTCCCATGTTCAAAAGGCTCTAGTATTTCCAAAACTCCTTTATCTAAAGGCTTTGGACTCAATCCAAAGAAAGTTGTTTGAGGAGTAAAGTAAGGGTTTCCAAGTCTAATTCTCTCTTATTTATGACTCCTTATTGTATAAATATTTTAAAAATTCAGTTCATATGCTTCCATGATTTTATTTACATGGTATTGTAATCTTTTTGATCCATCCATGATGAAATATGACCCATTACCTCTCACCAAACTCTTTCTATAATCCATTATTATGTCAAAATACAAGGTTTTCCAAAATCGTGTCTCTTCATTTTAATTACCCTCTTAATATTTTAAAAAACATATGTAGTATTTGAAAGTAGTTTTAAAATAATAGTTTAATTATAATATATTTTTTTATAAAAAATATATTTATTGGTGGGTTTTCTTCTTTTAAAACTCTTTTGAAAAGCATTGCTCACTGTGGTAGTTTTACGCTACCTAAGTGAACAATGCCATTTTCATAAACTTATACCTTTCATGTATGTTTTTAAAAACTGATTTTATGATTTAATATTACATTAATATTCAATTAATTTTATATTTATGATTATAGAAAGGTGAAATAACAATCATAACAATGGAATTAAAAGTAAACTATCATGGATATTTTTAGTAATTTAAAACAAGATAGTTATAGAAGATTCAAGGAAAAGTAACCAATTCATAAAATATTGAACGTTTTTTTTCTCATGGAATTACATGAATAAAATACTTTGACACTAATGGAGTTTATGTAAACTATTTTACAAAGACCTTTCTGTAACACCCTATCCTAGAGCCACTAATCAGTGCCCAAACCGGAGTATCACATGTCCTCAAGTGCACCTCTCTATATGCCAGAGGCTGTTAGATAGCGATGAGGGACTAATACATATAATTGGGATACTATTACCTCAAATCATAGTCATAAAATAAAAACAAATAACCAAACAACATCCACATCAAAGTACACATAAAAAATAAACATCCAATCACATACATGATGTTGTGATGCATGACATATAACCGATCGCCCACTGGGATGATCCTTAATAAAAAATAAATAGAAAATACAAGACAAACACACACACAAAAACCCTAATATCATCCATGGACCTCATCCCAATATCCTGATACCCTCAAGCTACTCCGTCCCAATCAATTGCACAACCGGTGCTCTGACCTGAAATGCAGACATGAGGTCTACACGTACACGAGATGCCCATGAAAGGTGTAAGAATAAAACTCATTAGGGTATCAAAGAGAATCCCTAATATAATTTGTTTTATGAATGTTTTTTTATGAGGAAAATAAATACAATAAACATGCTTGCTGAGTCATCATTCACTAACCAGGCCGCCATGACACCCGACAAGGCACACATGCTCGTCAGGTTATCAGGTGCTTACCAGACCACCCTGACACCTGACCATACCCACTTTGATGCCATTTTAGAATTAAATATGGCCTCATTCCATCATACCAATTCCCTAACCATACTCTAAGACCCAAGGTAGGGTGAAATCCAAAACTTCAACCTGATACCCACATGCACTAGGCACAATCATACATCCATAAGACTTGACCCATCCCTAATCTCCCTAGTGAGGTCCATCATTCATCTGTCATAATATATAATGAATAATCCCCCAGGGAGGTCCTCAACCCAATCCTACTCAAGGAAAGGTCCAATTCATTCACACCAACCCAATCCATGCATGGCAAGGTCCTCTATCGACACCTAAAGGTACATGTCATGATCTTTCCACCAACCCATGCCACATATGGGAAGGTCCCAGACCTAATACCATCATTATGAAAAATCATCAAAATGACCATCCTCGTAGACATTGGGGAGGTCCATCACACCAAACCATCCCCACAAACATTATTAAGGGTGTGGATGGATTGATTAGTTTTGACTAAAAACCAAACCAAACTACAATTTATGGTTCAATTTTTATACATAAAAAACCAAAACATTTAATAATGGGTTGGTTTAGATTGAAAAAATGTCCAAACCATTAATTTTTTGTTTAGTTTGGTTCATATTGAATATTGAACTATTTTTTAACAATACCCTAGATATGAATTAATTATGGCCACACCTTTCTCTCTTGACATATTTCTTTTTGGGGATCTAGGGTTTCCTCCTACCTCTCCTTTATAGTGATGTTTATGCCTCATCATTTCATCCATGTCACTCTATGGTTATATGGTTTTTGTCATAATTTTCCTTTTAGTCTAGTGAGTTTCCCTTCGATATTTGATATGGTTCCTTCTCTGGTGGATTCCTCAAGTGACATCAACATCATGTTATGCCTTCTAACTCATTTTTAACCTCTTTATGGCCTCAATCTTCCGATCTTTCTTCTATTCATACCCTCATTTTTTTATTTCCCTCATGGTTCCTAGGTTTGACCTGGTGTCAAACCCTAGAGGTGGTTCTTCCCATGTCCTGGTCAGTTTAGATCCCAACCCAGAGCAACACCTCCTATCTTGACCATCTCAAGTCCCCTATCTGGTGATGTCTCTTAGTGTTGTATGTTGATTCTCCCACCCCTAAGAATAATTTCATTCATTTCTCCCCATAATATATTTTGATATTGATATTTTGGCTTTAAATTGATGAGGATTTAAGGATGAAGATGTTGGTGGGAATGGAGGTCAACCATCCTTCGATTAGTGTTACATCTTGATGGTTGGATGCATGGTGGTATAAATTACTATATAAAGGTCTCAGATATCACAATGTATTAGTACACATGATGCAGTAAGGAGGGACCATAAGGAGTAAGTATGTAAGTTCACTATTATTTATTTGGAATGGGTAGTGGTGATGTGGTTCACCAGATTCAAAGAAGAAGACCTATATTTTTTTTGTGTGGCAGTAGGGAGCTAGTGACCATGATTATGTTCTATTTTGGGTTGAAATAAATTTATATTTTAGGGATTTTCTATTTTAAGGCCTTTTATATAATGGGTTTCCTGTGATTTGGTGGATTTTAGTCTTTCCATTCTATTGGAAAAAATATGGATGTTGTGGTTTTTAGTGGACCAAGGTTTCATTATTCTTTGGTTTTGGGATTTTAGTGGTTCGGTGTAAGTATGTTTTTTGGACTTATTTGTAGAGGTTAGTTCATTTTAGGTTCCTATTTTCAATTATAGGTTGGATATAATGAATTTTTAGTTTCTAGTGCACCTGTTTGTGTCATTGAAGAATTGTTTTGGTCTTAGTGAATTTAATTCAATGGGAACCTACTGAAAATAGGGTTATGTATTGCCTTTGGTTGATGAAGGTTTTTTTTCAGATGATTTTAGCTTTAACATCATTAATGGAATGTTCAAGTGAACAAAATATGGTTAATGGATGTAATTATGGAAACATGGGTCGAAGTTTTCTTTAGTGGTGTTTTGATGTAGTTTTCTTTGGTTATTTTTATTTGGGTGAATGTGTTTGTTTGGTCTTTAAATTTTGGTTTGTGTGTGGTTCCCATTAAACCATAAAGTGGATATTTGATAATTGAAAAAAGGGATAAGAGAGATTCATGATATTTTTATTGATCGGATAATAATTTTTAAGAAATTTATACATAATCATTGACATAGTGGAATAATATTACCATTTAATTTCTATAAAAATAACACTTTTTTTCGTTAATGGTAAATAAAAATAAAAATTGAAATAGGTTTTAGATCACAAAATCGATGCATGGGGTGAGCTGATAGAAAAATAGAAAATTATGTTTTTTTTAAAATAGACAGAATTCAGTTTAATAGGTGCAGTTTGTTTTGGAACTTGAACCAAATAAAAAACCCATAAGGGTCTATTAAATCCACACAAAAAACCAAACCATAAGAAAAAACCACCATTTTAGTTTGGTTTGGTTTGTTTTGGGAGGGTTTCCCCAACCCATGGACACTGGTGAGGTCCATCACGCCAACCTATCCCCGCATACACTGGGGAGGTCCATCTAGAACATGCAATACAGGTAGGTAACAAAGGTCATCACACAACTTACTAGATGATCCTAGGGTTTTAGTTAGTCAAGAACTAGACACTCATCAAATCATGTCACATCTTGCCCGATCGGGCATCCACTGGCTCCACTAGACCCGTCACTATCTCTACTCATCGATACCACCTCAAGCCTATTACTCACTAATGATATCACTACCTAACAGACCACCCAATCCAGAATCCATGTTTGATCCAACCTTTCCAAGACCCTCATAACTATCAATCCCACTACTCAAGGACCATCCAAATCCATCACATTAAACCACTTAGAATCCTAGTTACATGATCAAACAACACTTTAGAACCTCACCTGGATCCCATATCTCATCTCCTAAGGGAGATACCTCAACTTTTCACCTAGAAAAAAATTATCCTCATCATCCCACATCAATCTCTAAATTACTCCTCTCACTATAAGTGCACATCCAAACTTAATTCTGACCACATGAGGGAGTTCCTCATCATTCATGAGAGATACACCTATCTCACTTGTCATTACTCATACCAAAGCCACTCATGCTTATCCACTGAACCTAAGAACCCAAAATAATCCACCCTATATCTCATCTCATACCCCAAGACCTTCACAAGGCCCCGCTTCAACTCATCCAACACTCCCACCCCTTGGAGACACAGTCTTTAGGCGACCCCGGTTCATCCAAGTGCTAACAAGCACTTACACAGGGCATAAGAGGACTACTTCCACCCTATTCTATCCACCCAGGAAACCCTTGGTCCCCAAACCTCGTTCTTGAACCCTTGAATTTATACAAGCATGCACACTCATAAATAAACATGCATATAGGGGATACCTACCTAAAACATGGAGTTAACCCATCACCGATCTCTATTAATCCTCGTACAAGCCAACTAATAATTTCCAGCACCCCTGAGCACTCATCCCACTCCACATGACATCCATAATTAATTATAGAAATTTATAATCAATTAAATAATTAAATTTAAATAGGCATAATTCCTAAAAACTCATCGGGCACTAACCTCTCACCAAAACTACGGGAAACCAAGTGCAGTCCACTCTTGATGCACCCCTGAACCTAGGATGAACAAAATCCACAAATTAAACACAATTAAAAATGGATAACTAATTCCAATTTCACCAAAACCCTTATAAAAAACAATGGGTGATGTACCTTCATCGAAACCATTTTCAACAGCATGAAGATGACATATCATGATGTAATCTATGCAACTCGGGAGAAATCCCCTTCACCCTCAATCGATTCCACCATGGTTTAGTGGAATAAATATTCAAACCTATCCAAAAAATCAATCCAAATAAGTGGGTAGTGAGAGAAAACCAAAATGAAATGATAGGAGGGGAGTAACTCACCTGAAATCACCACCATAAATCGACAAAAACAATCCCCCTTCAAGGGGGTTCAAAGGGGAGTAAAGGAGGGGGAGAACCAACCAAAAATTGCCTCTCCTAATCCCAATCCCATTAAAATTTCATAACCCCTAGAGGAGAAAAATAGGATAATACCCCCACTAAAAAACACCCAAGCCCCACTGGCTTTCCAGTGGTCTCTTTCGTTGATTTTCAGCAGCCTTAGCCAACCGAACCTTCTTTTGTTACTCTTTTGAACCCCAGAGTCACTACCTAGCCCTTGAACCTCATAAAAAAACCCTAATTTAGGATGATCCAACTCTTTAAATATTTTTTTGAGTCTCTATTCACAAAATGAACCATCTACCAAATCAAAATTCAAATTCATTCTCAAAACAATGACCCGAAATCCACAAGGTGTTACAAAATCCCCCACCATAATGTTTCTCATACTCAAGAATCCGTGGTAGTCATTAAACCTCATTTACCAACCTATCTTATTCATAAATTCTCCATCCAATGGATGTGTTCCACCACTGATCACCAACCACACTCCCGCTACACAACTCTAAACACCGAACACACCATTCACTGGAAGCTAAGCAAACTTCTCACTACCAAAATAAATATCAAGATGATGATCACCGTATCTGTCTCTACCAACACACCATTATGTATTCAACCAATTAAATAGAGTATCATGGTTCTCCCCACCATAATAATCCTCTTATCAAGGATGATTTTTAATGGTGATGCTCCCCACTATAAGAATCGATTATCGAAACACACCTTCATTGGTCCACTAACTTTCTAACTGCATATCACACAATGATCCCGAAAAGGTTTACCTATCCCCATTCACATACTCAAGAAAAAAACTAGTCAAACCTCCTCACATTGAATTTTCCTAAATGATCGGTCACACCCATCGAAACATCCTCAAAATAATCCTACCTCTAACTCGATAGTTTCCACTAACGACCCTCACACGCAAGGTCCCACTCATGACCTGAACCATGACACTACCCATCCTTGATTCCCAAAAATTTCCACCCAAAATGACACCTTCAATACTTCTTATCACATGATTAAACCATGAACCATTCAATGATACTAGGTTGTAGGATTCGGGCATAGCAGAATCATGTTGGTGGGTGTACCCAAATTTAATTTTTTCCATCAACGATGTTTAATCTGATATCTATCATGATAATAAAATGTCGGATCTTCGGAATAGAATGAAGAATAAAAGAAAATAAGGGAGTCCCAGAACCATAGAGAGGATCATCATATGTTGGTTATAATTAATTTAATTAAAAAAACAAGAATTACCTTGATGTAATTATCTCTCTATTGATGTTTCCGGTCATGATCTGATGTGATCCGTCGTTACGTCATAGAATCCAAGTGTAGGATTCCTCCAGCGGTGATCCACATGTGCTCCACGTATCTATGGACATCGCTGAAGGGATCTCTAGGTTCTATCATAGAAGAACTCTAGGGACCCAAATCTTGACGTACAGGGACATTACATTACTTTTGTGGAATACTTAATACATAACAAAAACCAACAATCAAGGACCGTAATAGTTTAGTGTCTTTGGAAACTCAGAACATAATCTTCTAATCATGGTGAAAGATCTTCAACATCTCCCATAAAGATCTTACCCTTTTGTTTTCTTACCTAAAACCTTTATTTATATCCTGGGGAAAAGAAAACATTTAAAGGGTGAGATCAAATGCTCAGTAAGGGTAATCATGGAGAAAATAAAATAAACCATATACATTTGAACTTAAAAACATGAACATAATGTTTAAACATCAAAATCTTGAGCAATGACATAAAACATTGTAGTACATAAGGCATAGATCATAAAAGAACATTAATCATGATAAAATAGCATGGTAATAAAACTTGTAAATGTGGAAAAACATTAAGCACATGATATGATTTCCATATTAGCCAAGGCATTGCTGCCAAGACCATATTAGTGGACAAAGTCCCTTACTGAACCGGGTTTACTTACCGTTCCAGCCCTATATTACTGAACCAGATTTACTTGCCGTTCCAGCCATGTCTATATCATGAGATATAAATCTTTACCCAATGCATTGGAGGGAGATATAGGTCACACCCATCTCATAATGAAACCATTCTTACTTGTACCACAACATAAACATAAATCATTCATCATAACCCAAAGAATAAAATGGGTTTCATAAACATCATCTCATCATAACATAATCCATATAAAACAAATGGATATCATTTCATCATAAGAAAAGTGAAACCATGTAAATCATAGAGACATTATACTTGAAACATACACATATGAAATTATTCCATCTTATATGGAAAATGGTTTTGATAAAACACTTGAAATGAATTCTTGAGGAAAATATCCTTTCTTCTTAAAAATCATTTTCTTTTCACAAAATGCCACAAAATTTTAAAAGAAGAGGATTTTATTGAAAATAACCCTGAAATATTGTAGAGTAAACTTCATGAAAATAAGGCGTTATGAAACCGTAAAAATCTGTTCATGCCGTATAAGTTAAAAAAAACATTCCTCTCGTACTTTTGTCGGAAAAGTCAAAAAGTACCTCGTAACGTAAACAAAAGAAAGATTCCTTACATACCATGTAGTAAAAGTAAAAAAATGGGTAAAAAAGTCTTTAAACATACATGAAACCATTTTTAGAAAACATGAATATGGATGATAAATATAACCCCAGTAAATACTTAAGAATAAACAATCTCAGATAAAAATGAGATTGGAAAAGTTATCCCTTACCTTATGTCCGATATGCTTCGTATGTATCCTAACCTCCTGTATAATGATTTAAATAATGTCATTAAATTATTATAGAATCACATTCATTGTTATGATATCATATATGGTTCACTTATGACTTTATATTACCCGTTCTTTTGTAAATTCCCTGTTAAAGCAGTGTTTTGGGTAAAATCATTTTATTTATCGTACGTGTTTGGACTTGTTGTTCTTGATATTATTATTACTTATATCATGATTTAATTACTTCCAGAATGTAAATCAGGATTTATATATCATATATATTCAGTATATATATATATAATAGATAGATAAATGAAATGAAATACACCGTTCATGGAGATGGTAGGCCGTACGTACGCATAAACGCTGTTTTCTTTTCCTTATTGACTTGAATGGAAGTAAGTAGATGACACACACACACACACACATATATATATATACATAAATAAAATAGCTTTATCATGTCATATATTTCATTATTATTCATTATATATACTTTATAATAATTCTTGAGTGGTTAACATGGAGAATTAATCTCATCGCGTCGTGGAGACGGTAATCTGTACGTACGCACGAGCCATGATATCGTTCCCATAATTATTGAATTGAATTGGAGTGGATGATATAATATAGAAAAATTATTATGATGTTATAATTACTATAAATAGTTATTCTTTACACCATTATACCCATCCAAGTAATGTGGTGGTGGAAAAACAGATTACACCACGGCGTGGAGACGGTATTCCGTGCATACGCACTTGCGGTGATTTTGTTTTCCGTAGGATGGATAGAAGGTGAAATGGGGTTGTTTCATATTTATAACAACATATAAGAATATTAGTGATAATTATGGTATTAATTTATGATGAAACAACTAAATAAGAAGAATTTTAAGAAGAAATAAAACTTGAAAGAATCGGTAGAAGAGATTACCTCTTCTTCGACGCACCTCTTTTAAGCTTCCTCTTAAGGCACTAGAGTTGGTCTTTTGAGGAGACCAGAAACTCTATAATGTTTATAGGGAAGTTGATAAGGGAAATGTGCAGGGGTTGGCCGAGCTTGAAGGCTCAAAATTGTGTAAAGAGAAGAGGGAGGAGGTGCCCTTTTATAAGGGAGGAGAGGGGCACCTTAGAAGAAACTTAAAATATTATTTTATAATAAAGTCATATTCGGTTTATAATAGCTCTAAATTGATTTATTTTGAAGCTAAATTGGGTATGGGTAGAAATAATCTCAACCAATAGGTTTTAGACAAGTTTAGGTTACTATTTTAACCTTATCATTTAGATTTAACTCTAAGTTAAATAATTTAACTTTTACCATGTCTTCTTGTTTTCTTACACTATAAGGTTAATAAACTTACTATAACAAGAAAAATGAACCCAAAGTGGTTTATTATTAATATATATAACCTTATCTAAGTCATTTGGATGAATTTTAGATTTTTAGGAATAGAATAACAATTAATAATATATTATTTGTTTTTAAAACTATTTTATGTCAATTTTGACACTATTTGGTAATTGATTTTTGTGAAAATCATAAAAGCATGATTAGTTCGAACAAAGTTAATTGAATAAATAATAAAATTTCATATTAATATAAAAATTTAGTGTAATTTATAAAAAGTCTCAAATTACATTTATTTGGGTATTTATAACATCAATTATGTTAATATTTCATTAACAAGGTAATTATTTCATCATCATTGTGTCATAAATATATTAAATTATTTAATGTCTAAAAATTATAAATAAAATACCATTATGTAGGAAAGATTTTTATATTTCTAATGAATATTTATAGTCTAATTTATCTTATGTATAACCCTATATTAAAAATGTTTTAGTTATTAAACTTTGATTTTAACTATTTTAACTCTTCTTTAAATAAAATAATAATAAATGTCCTAATCTAATCCAAGTGGACCTAAAGGGTAATATTTTATTCATAAGGTTGTTTTTGGTCGAATTACACTTATCCAATATAATTAGGACATGTTTTAGGGTAATAATAATATCATTTTTACCCTTAATTCCCCTATTTACTTTTAACCGTGGTAAATAAAAGTAAAAAGTTACTATTCACAAAAAATTATTTTTATCTTATTGAACCACATTTTACTCCTTGATATTAACCGTGTCTCTTGGATTTTCAAAATTCCACTCACAGAAGCGGTAAAATTATGTTTTATGTAAATTTTCAAATTCTTCTAGGAGGTGGGTAAAAGACGGTGAAAAGTTCAATAAAATTTATATATATATAAAATTATTAAAAAATAACTCCAATGAATTACATTGAACTTATATAGGTATTATGTATCAATTTTGACCTAAAATAAATTTAAATAAAATAAATAATTATTTAAATAAAAAGTTGGTTTTTAAATAGTAACCCAGTGTTTTCACTATTCATCAAAAATTGAAAGTTTTCAGAAAAATACCAAAAATTCACCCTAGGATAATTTCGATATTCCGAATTCAAAAATGAAGTCCATTTTGAAAGATAAAATTTATAAAATTTCAAAAATTGGGTATTACTATTCATAACGGCTAGTTCATAATAATATTATAATAATTTCTCGTTTAGTGAAACTCGGTATTGCGTACTACACAAGCTATCGAGGAAGGTCTTGATTGCGTGTAATGCAAGCCAAGTCAGGGATGCGTGTAGTGAAAGATTCGTTTTGTGTTGCATATAACATAATCAAAACGTATTTCATTTATACATTAAACAAAATCTATACTTAATGTTGCGTAGAATAATTTCCACAAAACAAACTTGAAATTGTGTATAAAACGAGCCAAGAATAGTGTTGTGTATACTTCAAGATAATATAGTGTTGCGTATAGTACAAGCTAATCTTGGTATAGCTTACAACACAAGACATTAAAGAAATTAAAAAATAATAATTTTTCTCATAAAATCTTGGGCTGTTACATTCTACCCCCCTTAAAATGAATTTCACCCTCGAAATTCGTCGGGGTTATAAATGGTTTACTACCTAAAAGTTTCTTTCATAGAAACCCACATCGTAAAAAGGAATACTAAAACTTCATTTTAAAAAGAAAAGTTAGAATCATAACGGTCACCCAAAGTAACTCAGTACTGGGTTTCCACATAGGACATCATAGGTGAAAATATGGATATAGAAGAGAAATCTAACCATCATGTTTAGATGAAGTGTGGTAGAGAACATGGCTATAAAAAATCAAACAATCACAAAGCCATACATTTGTGATGATCTGAGGTACCATCAAATTCATTGGATATGAGGGTACTAGGACAACGTTTTTAGTTCTCAAGATCATTTCTCTAATGTTGAAAAATTGTTGAATTAAAAGAAATACTTACTAGATTTTGGTACAATCTCACCATTGTTCGTACCTTGAACAATTTAAACTTCATATCTTAAAGAAATGAAGTTGAATTTTTCATTTGTGAAGTGTTAGCAGATCATGCGATAGAATGATAGGTCACTCCATCTGTTTCTATCGCAAAAAGTTTAGCACAATTTATTAAATATACATAAGTCCATCTATGCTGAGATTAATCGTATATGGTTTCTAGAATGGACTTATACTTCATTTATCATAGCTATTAATAAAATAAAACTAGTTTCTACTAACCAGTGACTTCCTGTAGGCCAGTGGTAGGCGATAAAGGCCTGTCACACTTCGGTTGTGGGTTCGATTCCCGCATCCTTGTCCGACGTGACGAGTTGTCGCCCGTCCTGCAGGTTGTCCCTCTTTCTAAAACTATAATATCATAACATTTTAGAAGAAAATTTATAGCCTTAAGAAATAATATATGATGTACATTCCAACCTTTAGGATTATCGAAAATACTTCTTTCCAATTACTAGAAATTTCATCTACCGAGCATGTGAATTCCTTCATTTCCCCCCCATATATCATAAGATATATCTTGTTGTTGGTCACATTCCAAACATGTGAATACCTTAATCATGTATTCTCTTTAAAAAATGAATACCCATTTAACCTTAGTGAAAACATGAATGCTGTCAAAAGATAACTCTTTCTACATACCAAAATCCCAAAAATTCAATATACTCAAACCATGATATCACTTTGTCCTTATATCAGTCATGAGCTCATTAATACTATCAAACATTTCATTATCTCATTATCCCTTCTTTATGCACATATTAGGTGCTTTCCAAAAATATCTGAATAACCTTTCATGGTTACCGGTACCATTCAACATATATTTTCAAAAACAAAAGGAAAAAAATAGTGTAACAATCCTTAGATGTCTCTTTATTCCATAGTACCATGAGATTACTTATACAACATTACTCTTGATAAACATGTAATCATTCCACTACCTTATTAAACCATTGTCCGAGCTTCAAAAATTCTTTCATATCACATATCATTTGTAGTCTCTTCATCATCATCAACATAAATACTACCCATACGACCATGCTGATTCTCTTCATGAGACTTTCCCTTATGGAATTGGTTTTCATAATTCCCATACATTCCACATTTAAAACATTTAACCATTGTTGATGTCTTAGAAATATCATTATCCTTGTCCATGGTGTTAACTGATCCTTTTACTTTTCAATTACTAGCTTTGTGTCCTTCTTTTCCACACCCAAATCATCTTCTAGTTCCTTTGAAACATTCTCCCTGATTCCTCTTCCCACATGATTTACATGAGGGAAATTGAACTTTATTTCCTCTATGATCATCATGAAACTCCATATTTATATTATTAGCTGAGTCGGGAAACTTACCAAAGTTGAGATTATTGATCATATTATGAGATTTCTGATTAGGAATAATAATGATATGTGGACCTCCAGATCCAATTTCATTTGGTTTCTCGTGAATAATATCATTCCATTGTCCACCATATCCTCCATTATCGTGAATATTCCTGTTTCCAGCCATTTTCTAAAACCCAAAAAAAATAGTGTGAGAGGCAAAAATCATAATCAAGGGGGAGTACCTTCAATATCTAACATCTTAGGTTTAATTATAATATCGTTACTGTAATTCTAGGACTATAACCTATACTTATAATTAACCTTAGAGACATCCCTAGAAATACATTAGAAATATCTCTAGGGATTTCACTAAAGTTTTCGCATCCTAGTTTCCAAAGGTTGACTAAAACTTTCCTTTGATACCAACTATAGAGACCCAAAGCTTGATGTACATGGACATTACATTACTTTTTCGGAATACTTAATACATAACAAAAACCAACACTCAAGGACCGTAATAGTTTAATGTCTTTGGAAACTTGGAACATAATCTTCTAATCATGGTAAAAGATCTTCAACATCTCCCATAAAGATCTTCCCCTTTTGTTTTCTTACCTAAAACCTTTATTTATATCCTGGGGAAAAGAAAACATTTAAAGGGTGAGCTCAAATGCTCAGTAAGGGTAAGCATGGAGAAAATAAAACAAACCACATACATTTGAACTAAAAAATATGAACATAATGTTTAAACATCAAAATCTTGAGCAATGACATAAAACATTGCAGTACATAAGGTATAGATCATAAAATAACATTAATCATGATAAAATAGCACGGGAATAAAACTTTTAATTGTGGAAAAACATTAAGCACATGATATGATTTCTATAGTAGCCAAGGCATTGCTGCCAAGACCATCTTAGTGGACAAAGTCCCTTACTGAACCGGGTTTACTTGCCGTTCCAGCCCTGTATTACTGAACCGGATTTACTTTCCATTCCAGACATGTCTATCTCATGAGATATAAATATTTACCCAATGCATTGGAGGGAGATATAGGTCCCACCCATCTCATAATGAAATCATTCTTACTTGTGCCACAACATAAACATAAATCATTCATCATAACCCAAAGAATAAAATGGGTTTCATAACCATCATCTCATCATAACATAATCCATATAAAACAAATGGATATCATTTCATCATAATAAAAGTGAAACCATGTAAATCATAGAGACATTATACTTGAAACATACACATATGAAATAATGCCGTCTTATATGGAAAATGGTTTTGATAAAACACTTGAAATGAATTCTTGAGGAAAATATCCTTTCTTCTTAAAAAACATTTTCTTTTCACAAAATGCCACACAATTTTAAAAGAAGATTATTTTATTGAAAATAAACATGAAATATTGTAGAGTAAACTTCATGAAAATAAGGCATTATGAAACTGCAAAAATCCGTTCATGCCGTATAAGTTAAAAAAAACATTCATCTCGTACTTTTGTCGGAAAAGTAAAAAATTACCTTGTAATGTAAAAAAAAGAAAGATTACTTACATACCATGTAGTAAAAGTCAAAAAATGGGTAAAAAAGTCCTTAAAAATACATGAAACCATTTTTAGAAAATAGGGACATCGATGATAAATATAACCCCAGTAAATACTTACGAATAAACAATCTCGGATAAAAACGAGATTGGAAAAGTTATCCCTTACCTTATGTCCGATATGCTTTGTATGTATCCGAACCTCCTGTATAATGATTTAAATAATGTCATTGACTTATTAAAGAATCATATTCATTGTTATGATATCATATATGGTTCACTTATGACTTTATATTACCAGTTCTTTTGTAAATTCCATGTTAAAGTAGCATTTTGGGTAAAATCGTTTTATTTATCGTACGTGTTTGGACTTGTTATTCTTGATATTATTATTATTACTTATATCATGATTTAATTACTTCCAGAATGTAAATCAGGATTTATATATCATATATATTTAGTATATATATATATATAATAGATAGATAAATGAAATGAAATACACCGTTCATGGAGATGGTAGGCCGTACGTACGCATGAACGTTGTTTTCTTTTCCTTATTGATTTGAATGGAAGTAAGTAGATGAAATATATATATATATATATATAAATAAATCAAGTAGATTTATCATTTAATATATTTCATTATTATTCATTATATATACTTTATAATAATTCTTGATTGGTTAACATGGAGAAAGAATCTCATCGTGTCGTGGAGACGGTAATCTGCATGTACGCACGAGCGATGGTATCGTTCCCATAATTATTGAATTAAATTGGAGTAGATGATATAATATATCAGAATCAGTATGATGTTATAATAACTATAAATATTTATTCTTTACACCATTATACCCATCCAAGTAAGGTGGTGGTGGAAAAACAGATTACACCACGGCGTGGAGACGATATTCCGTACGTACGCACGCGCGGTGATTTCATTTTCCCTAGGATGGATAGAAGGTGAAATGGGGTTGTTTCATATTTATAATAAAATATTAGTATATTAGTTATACTGATGTTATTACTTTATTATGAAACAACTAAAGAATAAGAAGTTGAAGAAGAAATAAAACTTGAAAGAATCAGTAGAAGAGATTACCTCTTCTTCGACGCACCTCTTTTAAGCTTCCTCTTAAGGAACTAGAGTTGTTATTTTGAGGAGACCAGAAACTCTATAATATTTATAGGGAAGTTGAGAAGGGAAATTGTCAGGGTTTGGCCGATCTTGAAGGCTCAAAATTGTGTAAAGAGAAGAGGGAGGAGGTGCCCTTTTATAAGGGAGGAGAGGGCCACCTTAGGAAAAACTTAAAATATTATTTTATAATAAAGTCATATTCGGTTTATAATAGCTACAAATTGATTTATTTCGAAGATAAAGTGGGTATGGGTATAAATAATCTCAAAAAATAGGTTTTAGACAAGTTTAGATTACTATTTTAACCTTATCATTTAGATTTAACTCTAAGTTAAATAATTTAACTTTTACCATGTCTTCTTGTTTTCTTACACTATAAGGTTAATAAACTTACTATAACAAGACAAAAGAACCAAAATTGGTTCATTATTAATATATATAACCTTATCTAAGTCATTTGGCCTAACCTTAGATTTTTAGAAATATAATAACAATTAATAATATAATATTTGTTTTTAAAACTATTTTATGTCAATTTTGACACTATTTGGTAATTGATTTTTGTGAAACTCATAAAAGCATGATTAGTTCTAAAAAAGTTAATTGAATCAATAATAACATGTCATATTAACCTAAAAAATTAGTATAATTTATAAAAAGTCTTAAATTACATTTATTTGGGTATTTATAACATCAATTATGTTAATATTTCATTAATAAGGTAATTACTGCATCATCATTGTGTCATAAATAAATTAAATTATTTAATGTCTAAAAAGTATAAATAAAATACCATTATGTATGAAATATTTTTATCTTTCTAATGAATATTTATAGTCGAATTTATCTTATGTATAACCCTATATTAAAAATGTTTTAGTTATTAAACTTTGATTTTAACTATTTTAACTCTTGTTTAAATAAAATAATAATAAATGTCCTAATCTAATCCAAGTGGATCTAAAGGGTAATATTTTATTCCCAAGGTTTTGTTTGGTCAAATTACACTTATCCAATAGAATTAGGACATGTTTTAGGGTAATAATAATATCATTTTTACCCTTAATTACCCTATTTACTTTTAATCGTGGTAAATAAAAGTAAAAAGTTATTATTCACAAAAAATTATTTTTATCTTATTGAACTAAATTTTACTCCTTGATATTAACCGTGTCTCTCGGATTTTCAAAATTCCAGTCACAGAAGCGGTAAAATTATGTTTTATGTAAATTTTCAAATTCTCCTAGGAGGTGGGTAAAAGACAGTGAAAAGTTCAATAAATTTTTTATATATCTAAAATTATTATAAAATTACTCCAATGAATTAAATTTAACTTATATAGGTATTATGTATCAATTTTGACCTAAAATAAATTTAAATAAAATAAATAATTATTTAAATAAAAAGTCGGGTTTTAAATAGTAACCGAGTGTTTTCACTATTCATCAAAAATTGAAAGTTTTCAGAAAAATACCAAAAATTCACCCTAGGCTAATTTCGATATTCCGAATTCAAAAATGAAGTCCATTTTGAAAGTTAAAATTTATAAAATTTCAAAAAGTGGGTATTACTATTCATAACGGCTAGTTCATAATAATGTTATAATAATATCTCGTTTAGTGAAACTCGGTATTGCACACTACACATGCTATTGAGGAAGGTCTTGATTGCGTGTAATGCAAGCCAAGTCAAGGTTGCGTGTAGTGAAATCTCCATTTGGTGTTTTGTATAACATAATCAAAACTTATTTCATTTATACATGAAACAAAATCTATACTTAATGTTGCGTAGAATAATTTCCACAAAACGAACTTGAAATTGTGTGTAACACGAGCCAAGAATAGTGTTGTGTATACTTCAAGCTAATACAATGTTTCATATAGTACAAGCTAATCTTGGTGTAGCGTACAACACAAGACATTAAAGAAATTAAAAAATAATAATTTTTCTCATAAAATCTCGGGGTGTTATAAGAACCTTCACTTGCGATGTCCGTCTTCAATCGCCTTGATCCGGTGGAGAATGATCTCTCTCTCGTAGCTTGAGAGAATTATTATAAGAAAATAATTCTCTCTTGGCTTGATAGATTTCTCTAGATCCGTTGTGCACAACCCCCGAAAATTCCTAGGCAAATGAGAATTATATAATTGGGATTTTAATTACTTAGAATAATAAAATGAATTAATTACTCAAAAGTATTTATTCATTTCATTTAATTCTTAGCAATACCCCATGTCTAATAATAACAGTTGACTATTATTATTACTTGACATGCGCCCTAAAAATTACAACTAATATTATTTAATTAAATAAATAATATTATTTCTCATAAATTCCGAGAAAAAAATACACGGCATGTATATTAATATAAACATCATGTACTTTTTTTCCATTCTCTTTATTTCCTTCACCACATTTATTAGACCTTGAATAATGGCTATTTGTTACTAAAATAAATATCACTGCCTTAATCTCTAATAAATATATTGTTTCTCCCACAATATATTCTCTCAAATAACTAATGTCGAAATAAATGCGACTAGGCATCCTTAAATAACTATTAAACAAAAATTGGGAATAATCTTTATTTAACTTGTTAAATTAATATTTAACTAAGATACTTGGACACACTTAGTGTGTGACCCTCTAGGACTCTTTCTAAGTGGCATTAGGTGGAGCCTACCTAAAGTTCAAGGTTAGCGTCTAGAAACATGCCAAGGCACCCATAGAGAAAGAAGTTAACACCACAATGATGTGTCACCTCCTATGAACGCTTACCATGTAATGTAATCCCTTTGTCTCGATATCTCGAATCAAGCGGATTTCATGCTAGTGCCATCAACCCATGTACTCTATTATTCTTTCTTTGACTTTCCGGAATTGAACTCACCCATTCCTTACCATGGGCATGGATTTATTTAGGCTATATCAATTCTATCAAAGGGCATGATATATCTACTTCCGTTATGGAATAGAAGGGACAAATATTTTCTCGCATTATCTATTAATGCAGTATTACTCGTGACGCACCCAACATATCCTACCTCACTGTGAACAGTGTGTCATCATATTTTTTGTCAATACATCTAAGTGCACGAGTTGTAGTACCCATTAATAATAATATTAAAATCTAAGGACCAATACACACGTCCGTAGATAGGAACATCCAATGACACTATGAAATGTGGATTTCCTACTGGTGGGTCTTGTTCTCATAATATCCTCCTATATATTACCAAGGGCGCACACCATGAGAAGGTGCCTCAAAGTTTTATGAGTCCTCACCCCTAATGGCCTATATTATTTGTGTCCCTCAAATAACATCATCCGGTCATAGAACATATATTCAAGAATAGTGTTATGGATCTTTCGGGTTCTCATCATAGTAGGAATCCACTATGACCCTTTAATGCAACAACTATCCTTAGGACATTATCACATGCACTATCACGCAGAAGAATAATCAAGATGTGATAAGGTATTTATTAATGAATAAAGTACAAAGTAGTTGGTTCTAGGCCACCAACTCCAAAATACTCCCACTTGGACTAGAGAAAAATTCTAACAACCTTTAACCCGCTAGCTCTCACATGATATTCATGCTTCTGCTGAGATAGACCTTTAGTTATGGGGTCTTCCACGTTATCTTCTGTGGAAACTCTGATCACTGCAAATTCACCCCTTTGATAGAAATACATTAAGAGGTGATACTTCTGAAGTATGTGCTTTTTCTATTAATGTGACCTTGGTTCTTTTAAAAGAGCCACCGCTGCAGTATTATCACAATATAATGTGATATGATCTTTACTACTAGGCACCACATCAAGATCCTGGACAAAGTTCCGAATCTATTAGGCTTCCTTGGATGCATCAGAAGCCGCTATATATTCGGACTCCACTATAGAATCGACAACAACTGGTTGCTTTGAACTCTTCCAGCTCAAAGATCCTCCATTGAGACAGAAAACATATCCAGATTACGACTTCAGATCGTTTTGATCTGTCTGAAAGCTAGCATCAACATACCCTCTGATAACAATCTTCTTGTCTCCTCCATACACCAGGAACATATCCTTAGTTCTTCTCATGTAGCACCCCAAACACTTCATGGTATGTTTCTCTTAAATACATTCTAGTTATAGCCTATATTTCATGAATCACTGAGCCTATATGGAACAAAACATGGTTACTTATAGGAGATATCCATAACCTAACCAAGTAAACCTAATTTTGTCACTTCTATTATGTGAATTTTGAAAATCTGAAATACATGGTTGCGATCAGTAAGTTATTCGGAGCCTGATAATAAAAAATAAATTTTTGGTGAATAGTAACCTACCTTTATGAATAGTAACCTAACCTTATGAATAGTAACTTACCCTTATGAATATTAATATGACTCTTATGAATGGTATCCATACCATTGAGTGTATAAATGAATTTAGGCACCTTAAAAACGAAGATGAAAATTTTAAGTGTTTATATTTTTTGATTAAATAATGATTTTAATTAAATATTTAATTAATCATATTTAGAAAATTATTTTTGAAAAATAGACTTTATTTTTGGATTCTACACATCGAAAAATGGTTAGGGTGATTTTTTGGGATTTTTTCTGAAATACTTGAATTTTTGATGAATAGTAAAATCCGATAATTCACAATAAATGCTAAATAATGGATTAATTGAGTCATTTATGAGGATATGCTGATTAAATCCCAATTGGTTCGAATTCAAATGAATATATTACTGTTCTTGGTCATGGAATACTCACTATTGGTTGTCTTGAGAGGAAATAATAAATTAATGATTATAATATTAAGAAAACTCCTCTCCCCTCCACTATATAAACCACCCCTCCCCCCTCTCCTCCCACACCACTCAAGCTTCAGTACTTGCGTAAATTCTGCCAAATAATCTTTCCAATCCCTCTCCCCACGTTCAATACCTATTGGTCTCACTAAAAGTCTAAAAACAAAGGCCTTAAGGAGATTCTCAAGGAGGAGTACTCAAGAGGTGAACCTTCCTTCTCTTTTCTTTCAATTTCTTTTACAAAGTTACATTATTTTGTTCTACCTTCTCTCCTACCCTCATCCAAATTCCATGATAATTACAGTACCTTAAATATACTGTATTTTCATTGTTCTAATGGAATATTTCATCATAATCTCTCTTTTTCCTTCCTTTTATACAATAAATGCAAACACCGTCCGAGATGTGTAAATTTATCACACTCAAGGAAGACGAGTTTTCAATTTGCACTAATATCTTCAATACTAGTCATTAAACCTTTTCAATGGTTTAACTAGGTCATAATATATGTATTTTATCTTTATTAATGTTCTAGAATCTTTACACGTTCATAATATGGAATAATAATACAAAACAAGTTTATTGTGCACAAAACTGCCAAGCCAAATCCAAGCGTTTATTTTAACTCATCGAGTGAGTCATCCTCATGGTATATAACCAGAATAATTATAAGAAAATTTCTATCTCTTCAATTTCACTAATAATTTATATTAAAAATTCTGGATGTATTAACCACATTTCAAATGAACTTCCATTAATGAATACAAGTAAACAAATCATGAAACCAAGTAAGAAAATGCTTCTAAAAAAATAAAATTGAATCTTTTAAACCCATCAAAAAGGACATTAATGAACTTAATAAGGTTATAACATATAAATTACATGTTTATGAGGTTCTAGAATTATTAATTAATGAAGCTAAATTTGATTATTCAGGTCATTAAGAACAAACAAGAACACCTTCGAGCATAAGGTAAGAGATCCTCTCTCTCACTTTTGTTCAAGAATATCCCCTATGTTGTGCCCTTTTATTTTTAATTCCTAATGATGGGGTATGTTTTCACACCTCATACATACTTCCCTTGTGACATATAAATAATGGAATACCCATTTTACTCTCAATAATCCCTCGCAATAACACTCGTTTCCATGCCGAAATGTTTGTAAGGGGTTTCTCATCTAACTTTCATTTCTATGATATTTTCATTGTTCGCCACTTATTTATTATATGTGGTATATTTTTACTACCATTTGATATATAATAAAATTATTCTCTTTATATTCATGTTATTAAATTATTCATTTGAGGTTTATTAAGTTCTGGTCATATGATTCGACCAATTACATTGTGGTAAGAGACTTTGTCTCAACTACTATTTTGTTATGACAAACTTTGTATTGTGCACCTAATAATCCTTATGTGGTGTACATACTGCCCATTTGAGATCAATTTTCATTTGAAATTTATTTATATTAAATATCCAAAATATCATATCATGGATATGTTTGTTGTCTAAACCGTATACCATTTTACATACGGTGATTATTTGGAAAGTTATTTTAATTATGGAAATATTGATGAATCCGTATACTCTACTCTATATGGATATTGAAAATACATATTTCTATTGTATTGAATCAATGTATAAAGAATGATTTGTACATGCAGTGGCGGGTGGGGCCCGCTATAGCCCCTCGATGCATCGGTAGGTCTCATGATAAAATCAGTTGGCGACAAAACCTTCAAGTTTGTTTTCAAAAATCAGATGGGTTTCTACCCACAGAACTAAACCATTTTAATGATATTATGATTTCATGTGACAGATACATGACATCCAATTAATAAGAATTCTCTTTATTCATTATCAGTTATTATTATTATCCATGAGGTTTTCACTATGACAAAATCTATGGATGCAGTTTCATTCTCAGTTTTTTAATGGTGTGAGTTTTTCATCTATTCACCATGCCATATTGATTATGTCAGATTGATTATGATTCACTTATTATTTTATTCATGCTTCCACTATTTTTAACCCTTACTGAGCATTTGAGCTCACCCCTTTCATTGTTTACCTTCAACAGGTGATGAAGAGAAGGTCATTTATTGAGTTCATGTGGTTTCAGTTTTTAGTTTTGTTACGTATTGTATCTTGTAACCGTTTTTTAATGTAATTTTTGTTAAATATATGTATCTAGTTTCTTCAAGACTAATAAACTGATCGTTCATTCTGGATTTTTCATTTTTATGACCATGCCAATATCACAAGTAATGCACCGGCTCCAGCCTAGAGGGGTCGTGGTGTTACAGTTGGTATCAGAGGAAGTTTAGTAGAAAACTTGGAAACTAGAGTAGGAACTCTATAGTTGGGAACAAAGCCCTAATGTAGTATTTGAGGCTAAACGTACAAGAACATCCTGTTATTTTGGTAAGGAATAGATTATGTGGATATTTTAAGTAATACGTCCCTGTCTGGATACGAGAAGGTAGAGGTGGCTCTGGAACAAATGTATCTAGGGATAAAACCCAAAAACACCGCTTTGAACTAGACTCGAACGGGAACTGGTGCACAACATGGGCCTTACTGCACTCTTGGTTACGACACTCCTAGGAGATATGCTTAGGATAATTCACATTTTTTTACAAGCCATTTTAAGGAGTTTAATGTAAATTTTTCCTCAGATAAACCATGTTTATAAAATTATCTATGTATAGAATTTCAATCTATGTTGATTGCTTTTATATTTGAGATTCATAAACTAATCTAGTGTATCCCATTATTTAGAAATGGCATATAACGAAAGAAGGTGAATCAATACTCATGGGAAAGGTAGGGATATCCCTATTGAGAAAGTCAATACAGTCAATGTTGGAGCAGATCAGATCATGACCATCTTGGGACAACTTACTCAGGTTCTAATGAATAACCATTCCACACCTGTGTTGGATCGTTTCATGTTGCAAAAGCCCCCATATTTTAGCGGGACTACTAACCCAGTGGTTACTGAGCAATGGATCAAGTCCCTTGAAAAGATATTCATGGCATTAAGATGCAATGAAAATGAAAAGTTAGTACTAGCAGTATATTGTCTCAAGGGAGACGCTGATCAATGGTAGTCCTTGATTCAGAATACCATGGAAGAAGAAGAAATAGAAGATATGGAATGGAGTACTTTTAAGGAAATATTCTTCAAAAAACATTTCTCTCATGAGAAACGAACTGAAATGAATAGGAAATTCCTTAGCTTAAAACAAAGGGAAGAAGACAATGTTGCAGAGTATGAGGCTACTTTCACAAGGCTGGCCAGGTATGCCGTAGATTAAGTACGTGATTTGGCAGATAAGATTGATCATTTCTTTAAAGGTATTAATCCAAGTCTTCTAAGGGCACTGACTTCTCAATCATTTTCATCATATGATGAAATTGTATCAAGTTCCATCAAAATAAAGAAGGAATTTTCTAGATCAAATATTTTCAAAGGAAAACAAGATAAGAAGCGGTACTCTGATAACCAAGGAAAATGAGAATCACCAAAGAAGAACAAGGGAACAAAGCTATTCCCATTATGTGAGAACTATGGAAAGAATCATCTCGGGAAATGCTTGAAAGGCATGGGAGTCTGTTATAACTATGGAGAAAAGGGTCATCGATCTGATGAATGAAAGGGGAAGAAACAATTAAATGATATTCAATGCTATAATTGCAGAGAGATGGGACACTATGCAAATGAGTGTCCTAAGCACCAAGGAAACATGCCTCAGAAAAATCCAAGAGAAAAAGGGAGAACCTATGCTATTACAATCGAAGAGGTTGAAGTTCCTAATGACGTGGTGGTAGGTACTTTAATTGTTTCCTCAAACTTAGCCAACACTTTATTTGATTTTGGATCATTGCATTCATTTATATCTTCTCAGTTTTCCAAGAAAATTAGATATGTCCAATTTGATTTAATAAAGGAGTTGTCAGTAAAAACTCCAAGGGGATGTATCATTGCAACAAAGGCATGTCGACTAGTCCCCCTCCAGACACCAAAACGTGATTTAGTTTCTAACCTTGTCATCATACCAATGACTTAATTTGATATAATTCTCGGTATGGATTGGCTTTCAAATTATGATGCGAAGATTTATTGTAAGAAGAAGGAAGTTACAATTTTTGAAAATGGTGTAGAATCCCTTGTCTTTAGGGTAGAAACTTCGCCACCTGATTCTTATCTAGAACCACCCCCAGTAGCTTTACTGAATGGAATACTTGGAGAGGAAGATGAACCAATATATATGGGTGAGGAAATAAATATTCAAATTTAAGATGTGCACATAGTGCAAGAGTACATTGATGTATTTCCAGAGGATTTACTTGGACATCCTCCAGAGCGGGAAGTTGAGTTCTCTATTGATTTAATTCCTGATGCAAGACCTATATCAAAGACTCCCTATAGAATGGCCACTGTGGAATTAGTAGAGCTAAAGAAACAACTAGAGGATTTGAGTAAAAAAGGATTTATTCTACCTAGTGTTTCTCCATAGGGGGCCCCTGTCCTCTTTTTCAAGAATAAAGATGGATCCATGAGGCTTTTCATTGATTACAGGGAAATCAATGATATTACAATAAAGAATAAGTATCCTCTACCCCGGATTGATTATTTATTTGATTAACTTCATGGAGATCAATACTTTTTGAATATTGAACTTAGATCCAGATATCATCAGTTACGTGTGAGGAAGGAATATATTCCTAACACAACATTTCAGACCAGGTATGGGCATTACAAGTTTACAGTGATGCCTTTTGGACTAACAAATGGACCCTCTGTTTTCATGGATTTAATGAATAGATTTTTCGAGGAATATCTTGATAACTTTGTTGTGGTATTCATCGATGATATCCTCATATACTCAAAAATCTATAAAGACCATGAGAATCACTTGCGGGTTATTCTAAGAACTCTTAGAAGAAATAAATTATATGAGAAGTTTAGCAAGTGAAAATTCTGGCTTCAATTAGTTTCTTTTCTAGTCCATATTGTCTCTAGGGATGGAATCCTAGTTGATCCTACAAAGACAAAGGCAATCCAAGAATAGCCCATGCCAACAAACATAACTGAGGTACGTAGTTTTATTGGCTTAGCAGGTTACTATCGGCGATTTGTTCAGAATTTTGCCCGACTGGCTAACCTGCTAATCAAGCTCACACATAAAGGAGTTAAGTTTGTGTGTACAAAATAATGTACAGAATTCTTCGAAGAATTGAAAAGAATATTGGTCAATGCTCTAATTTTGACTCTTCCATTTGGAAGTGATGGATTTTTAATATACAGTGATGCCTCAAAGAATGGACTGGGTTGCATCCTTATGAAAAACAATAAAGTTATTGCTTATGCATCAAGCCAGTTGAAGACACATGAGAAAAATTATCCAACTCATGATCTTGAGTTAGCAGCTGTAATCTTTGCTCTGAAAATATGGAGGCATTATATCTAAGGAGAGAGATGTGAGATTTATACGGACCACAAGAGTTTGAAATACATTTTCACACAAAAAGAACTAAACATGAGGCAAAAAAGATGGCTCAAGTTACTAAAAGATTATGATTGTTCAATACACTACCACCCAGGAAAAGAGAATAAGGTGGAAGATGCATTAATCAAGAAAGATCATGGCCTTCTGACTCAAATGAGGATTGAGAGAGATCCTATATTTTTGGATCTACTAAAGATGGATATGGAAATTTTTAAGGAAGGGGAAACACCACTCCTCTTTTAAATGATTGAAAAACCATATTTAATAGAGAAGATAAAAATCTCTCAATCTAATGATGAGAATATGCACAAGAAAATTAACGTAGTTAAGGATGGTAGACTGGCTGACTTCATGTAGGAAGAAGGATTTCTGAAATTTGGGAAGAGGTTATGCATTCCATCAGTACCTGAGATAAAAATGGAAATATTAAATGATGATCATAGATAAAATTTCTCTATACACCCAGGTAGCACCAAGATGTATAGAGATATGAAGGAATATTTTTGTTGGGATAATATGAAGTGGGAAATTTCTAACTACGTGTCAAGATGTCAAGTTTTTCAATAAGTGAAGGCAGAGATACAACATTCCAAAGGAGTGATGCAACCTATACCTATTTATATGTAAAAGTGGGATAACATTATGATGGATTTTGTCACTGGACTACCGAGGAAACCTAGAAGGAATGATGCAATATGGGTAATTGTTGATCATCTCACAAAATCATCACATTTCCTTCCTATAAGAGAGGATTTTCTACTTGAGCGCTTGGAAAGACTTTATATTAATGAATTTGTAAGACTTCATGGTGCACCTCTATCGATTGTGTCCAATCGAGATCCCCGGTTTACATCAAAATTATGGAAAATTATTCAGAAGGCTTTGAATACTAAGCTTCATATGGGTACTGCTTATCACCCCCAAACTGATGGATAGTCTGAAAGGACTATTCAAACTCTATAAGACATGCTGAGGTCATAATCTCTTGACTTACAAGGTATGTGGGATCAATACTTTCCTTTGGTGGAATTTTCCTACAACAATAGTTTCCATTATAGTATTCAAATGGCTCCATATGAAGCATTATATGGAAAAAGATGTCGAACTCTAACTTTTTGAGATGAAGTTGGTGAGAGGAAACTTATAGGCCCAGAACTTATTAAAGAGACCAAGACAAAGGTGGATAAAATACAAGACCATACTAAAGTATACCAAATTAGTTAGAAGAGTTATGTTGACAATTAGAGAAAGGATTTGTAATTCCAAGTGGGAGATCTGTCTTTCTAAAAGTATCTCCATGGAAGGGTGTCTTAAGTTTCGGTAAGAAATGGAAACTGAGCCCCAGGTATATCAGACCATTTGAAATTCTGGAAAGAATCAGAGCAGTAGCTTACCATCTACCAATGCCTCCAAATCTCTCCAAAGTCCATGATGTGTTCCATGTGTCATTGTTGAAGAAATACATGCCAGAACCAACACATGTACTCACCTATGAAGAAATTGAACAGGAACCTGATTTTTCATACTGCGAAAAGCCTATTGGGATTCCTGACACAAGGGAGTAGCTGTTGAGAAATCGGACAACTCGTCTAGTAAAGGTTCTTTGGGGGAACCATAATATGGAGGAAGCAACATGGGAACCAGAGGATTTCATGAAAAATAATCACCCACATCTTTTTGGTGAGTTTCATACATAAAATTTTGAGGATGAAATTTCTGAAGGAGGGAATAATGTAGCACCCCAAACAATTCATGGTATGTTTCTCTTAAATACATTCTAGTTATATCCTATATTTCATGAATCACTGATCCTATATGGAAAAAAACATGTTTACTTATAGGAGATATCCATAACCTAACCAAGTAAATCTAATTTTTTCACTTCTATGATACGAATTTTGAAAATCTGAAATACATGGTTGCGATCAGTAAGTTATTTGGAGTTCGATAAGGAAAAATCAATTTTTAGTGAATAGTAACCTACCCTTATGAATAGTAACCTACCCTTATGAATAGTAACTTACCCTTATGAATAGTAATATGACTCTTATGAATGGTATCCATACCATTGAGTGTATAAATGAATTTAGGCACCTTAAAAATGAAGATGAAAATTTTAAGTGTTTATATTTTTTGATTAAATAATGATTTTAAGTAAATATTTAATTAATAATATTTATAAAATTATTTTTGAAAAATGGACTTCATTTTTTGGATTCTACATGTCAAAAAATGGTTAGGGTGAATTTTTGGGATTTTTCTGAAATACTTGAATTTTTGATGAATAGTAAAATCTGATAATTCATAATAAATGCTAAATAATGGATTAATTGAGTCATTGATGATGATATTCTAATGTAAGCCCAATTGGTTCGAAGTCACATGCATATATTACTGTTCTTGGTCATAGAATACTCACTATTGGGTGTCTTGAGAGGAAATAATAAATTAATGATTATAATATTAAGAAAACTCCTCCCCCCTCCACTATATAAACCACCCCTCACCCCCTCTTCCTTCCACACCACTCAAGCTTCAAGAATTTCCTAAATTCTACCAAATAATCTTCCCAAGCCTTCTCCCCATGTCCAAGATATGCTGGTCTCACCAAAATTCCAAAAAAGGCCTTAAGGAGATTCTCAAGGAGGAATACTCAAGAGGTGAACCTTCCTTCTCTTTTCTTTCAATTTATTTTACAAAGTTCCATTATTTTGTTCTCCCTTCTCACCTCCCCTAATCCAAATTACATGATAATTCCAGTACCTTAAATTTACTGTATTTTCATTGTGCTAATGGAATATTTCATCATAATCTCTCTTTTTCCCTCCTTTTATACAATAAATGCAAACACCGCCCGAGATGTGTAAATTTATCACACTCAAGGAAGACGAGTTTTCAATTTTCATTACTATATTCAATACTGGTCATGAAACCTTTTCAATGGTTGAACCAGGTCATAATATATGTATTTTATCTTGATTAATGTTCTTGAATCTTTACACGTTTATAATATGGAATAATAATACAAAACAATTTATTGTGCACAAAACCGCCAAGCCAAATCCAAGCGTTTATTTTAACTCATCGAACGAGTCATCCTCATGGTATATAATCAGAATCATTATAAAAAAATTTATATATCTTTAATGTCACTAATAATGTATATTAATAATTCTTGATTTATTAACCACATTTCAAATGAACTTCCATTAATGAATACAAGTAAACAAATCATGAAACCAAGTAAGAAAATGCTTTTAAAACAATAAAATTAAATCTCTTAAACCCATCAAAAAGGACATTAATGAACTCAATAAGGTTATAAAATATCAATTACATGTTTATGATGTTCTGGAATTATTAATTAATTAATCTAAATTTGATTATTCAGGTCGTTAAGAACAAACAAGAACACCTTCAAGCGTAAGGTAAGGGATCCTCTCTCTCACTTTTGTCCAAGAATCTCCCCTATGTTGTGCCCTTTTATTTTTAATTCCCAATTATGGGGTATGTTTTCAAACCTCCCCCATACTGACCTTGTTACATATAAATAATGGAATACCCTTTTTTTCTCTCAATAATCCCTCACAATAACACTCGTTTCCATGCCGAAATGTTTGTAAGAGGTTTCTCATCTCACTTTCATTTCTGTGAGATTTTCATTGTTTGCCAATTATTTCTTGTATGTGGTATATGTGTACTGACATTTGATATATAATAAAATGATTCTATTTATATTCATGTTGTTCAATTATTCATTTGAAGTTTATTAAGTTCTGGTCATATGATTCGACCGATTACATTGTGGTAAGAGACTTTGTCTCAACTACTATTTTGTTATGAATAAATTTGTATTGTGCACCTAATAATCCTTATGTGGTGTAACCACTTCCTATTTGAGATACATTTTCATTTGAAATTATATTTATATTAAATATAAAAAATCTCATATCATGGATATGTTTTTTGTCTAAACCGTATACCATTTTACATGCGGTGAATATTTGGAAAGTTATTTTAATTATGGAAATATTGATCGATCCGTATACTCTACTCTATACAGATATTGAAAAGGCATATTGATCTACTATTGAATAAATTTATAAAGAATGATTTGGACTTGTAGTGGCAGGTGAGGCCCTCTATATCCCCTCGATGCATCGATAGGTCTCATGAGAAAATCAGTTGGCGACAAACCCTTCGAGTTTGTTTCCAAAAATCAGACGGGTTTTTACCCATAGAACTAAACCGTTTTAATGGTATTATGGTTTCATGTTCCATATACATGAAGTACAATTAATAATTATTATATTTATTCATTATCAGTTATTATTATTATCCATGAGGTTTTCACTATGAAAAAATCTATGGATGGAGTTTCATTCTTAGTTTATTAATGGTGTGAGTTTTTCATCTATTCACCATGCCATATTCATTATGTTAGATTGATTATGATTCAATTATTATTGTATTCATGTTTCCACTATTTGTAACCCTTACTGATCATTTGAGCTCATCCCTTTCATTGTTTACCTTCAACAGGTGATGAAGAGAAGGTCATTTATTGAGTTCATGTGGTTGCAGTTTTTAGTTTTGTTATGTATTGTATCTTGTAACCTTTTTCAATGTAATTTGTGTTACATATATGTCTCTAGTTTCTTAAAGAATACTAAACTGATCGTTCCTTCGGGATTTTTTATTCCTTATAACCATGCCAATATCACAAGTAATGCACCGGCTCCAACCTAGAGGGGTCAGGGTGTTACATCTCAGATACTTAAGGATTGTCTTAAAAGTAGTCCAATGCTATTCTCCTGGATCTTCTTGATATATTCTTACCATGATCAGTGCATAAGAAACATCAATCTTATTACATAACATGGAATACATGATGGATCCTATAGATGAAGTGTATGGGATCTTAATCATTCTATATGTCTCCTGTTGTGTCTGAGGACACATTTTCTTAGAAAGATGTAGGCCATGTGACACTGGAACCAATCCCCTCTTGGATTGTTCCACAATAAATCTCTTTAGTATCTGGTCAATGTATTTACCCTGACTTAGTCCAAGAAGCCTCTTGTATCTATCACTAATGATCTTGATCTCTAGAATGTAGGCTTCTTCACCCAAGTCCTTTATGGAGAAACACTTTTTCAACCAGTCCTTAACTGACTATAAGACTGGTACATCGTTTCCAATAAGTAATATGTCGTCAACATATACTACTAGGATAATGACTGCATTCCCATTAAACCACTTATAAACACATGGCTCACATTCTTTCTTAATGAAACCAAATTCATTTATGGATTCATCAAATCTAATGTTCTATGACCTGGATGATTTCTTTAATCCATAAATGGATTTATGCAACTTGAAAACCCGTTTGTCTTCAAATGGTGTCACAAAACCTTCTGGTTGTGTCATATAGACATCTTCCTAAAGTTTCCCATTAAGAAATGCTGTTTTGACATCCATTTTCCAAATCTCGTAGTCATGGTAAGATACTATGGAAAGTATTATTCTTATGGATTTAAACATAGAAACTGGAAAGAAGGTTTCATCATAGTCAATTCCTTGATGCTATCTGAATCCTTTAGCCACTAGCCTTACTTTATAGGTGCTAAATTGACCTTCCATGTCCAGTTTTCTCTTGAATACCCATTTGCATCCAACATGCTTTACATCAACTTGCTCATTGACCAGAACCCATACTTAGTTCTGATACATAGAATCCATCTCAGAATTCATAGCTTCTAGCCATCTTGTAGCTTTTGATCTTTCTAATGATTCCTTGTAGGATATAGGTTCATCATTGTCCAAAAATAATGATTCACCATCCTCGATGACTAGGAAACCAAATATCTCTGGTTCCCTTACCTCTCTTGATCTCCTATGCAGTACTTGTGTTTCTGGAACCTCTTCCATAGGGACCTGTGTAACTTGTTCCTGTACCAAAATCTGTGTATCTTGAGCATCAACTTCTTCAAAGTTAATCTTTCTCCCACTATCCTTTTTGAGTATGTTCTCCCTCTCAAGAAAGACATCTTGTCTGGTGACAATCACTTTCTTGTCTGAAGGGTTATATAGGTAATATCCTATTATTTCCTTGGGATATCCTATAAAGATACACCTCATGCCCCAGGGTGCTAGTTTGTTTCCTAAGAAGGCCTTAACAAACGACTCGCATCACCATACACGTGTGTGCGACAAAATGGGTTTCTTTCCATTCCATAACTCAGAGGGAATTCCATTTTCCACCTTAGTTGGTACTTAGTTTAATGTGTATACTGCAGTTTGTAATGCATATCCCCAAAAGGATAATGGAAGATATATATGACTCATCATCGACCTCACCATATCCAACAAGGTGCAGTTCCTCCTTTAACTAACACCATTACACTATGGTGTATAAGGAGGAGTGAGTAGAGATATAATCTTAGACTCCTGTAGAATATCGATGAACTCTTGGTTAAGATATTATCCACCTCGATCCAATTGAAGTTTCTTTATCTTCTTACCAAGATGATTCTCTTCTTCATTCTTGAATTCCTTAAATTTCTCTAAGGACTCTGACTTATACCTAATTAATTAGACATATCCATATCTACTCAAATCATCAGTAAAAGTAATTAAGTAAGAATATCCACCTCTATCTTCTACTAGAAATGGTCCACACACATCCATGTGCACCAATCCTAGAAGATATGTGGCCCTTTCATCCTATACACCAAAAGGCGGCTTGGTCATTTTACCTTGTAAACAAGTGTGACATCTATCAAGTGGTTTTATCTCAGTAGAATATAAATATCCATCTTGGAAGAGCTTTGTCAAGCGCTTCTTGTTTACATGACCAAGATGGTGATGCTACAATTGTGTGATGTATGAGTCATGCGAGTTTGTTTTGTTATCAATTTCCAACACTTGGTTTTAGTAATTTAATACATACAAACCATTATTTAAATGTGCCATACCATAACATATTTTGTTCTTATAAAAGAATAAACCCTTATTTAAAAACTTAAAAATAAATCCATCCATATCCAAACATGATACAAAAATTATGTTTTTGGTAACACTAAGCACATAATAATAGTTATATAAAACCAAAATCATCCTAGTTGGAAATGAGAGATAGTAATCACCAATGGACAACACAACTAGCCTCACGCCATTGGCAGCTCGAAGATCCACCTCTCCTCTGGAAACTTTCTAAATCTACTTGGTTCATGCATTTTAATATAGATGTGATCCCCACAAGATGTATCTAATACCCAATGTGTAGAAATGGAAATATTACACTCAATAAAGAATTCACCTTTATCGTCCCCATGCTTCTGGGTGCAGTTCCTCTTCCAGTGGCCTTGCTTGCCACATGCAAAAAATACCACCTCCCATTCCTTTCCACACCTTTGGATCTTCCCCTTCTTGGAAGGACGATGCTCAGGGACTTGAGACCGTTTATAAGTCCTTGGCCCCCTTTCCTTGTCCTTAATTTTCTTATTCACCATAAGGACTGCGGGTTTGTTATGCCCCATGTCCTTATCTACTTAGAGAATTAAGGTCAGAAGTTTTGATAGACTATTCTCATTGTTTCTCATGTTGTAGTTGACAATAAAGCTAGACAAGGTCTTGGGCAGTGATGATAGGATGAGATCTGTACACAACTCATCTGAGAACTTAATCCCTAAGATGTCCAGGCATTCAATGTAGCCAATAAAATTGACTACATGAGGCCCAGCCGGCTCAAACTCTCCAAGCTTAGTTATGAACAAGGCATTGGAGATCTCATATATCTCCCGTCTCAACTTTTCTTGATAGAGATCCTTAAGGTGAGACATCATGCTATATGCATCCATGTTTTCATGTTTCTTTAATAGATCATTAGACATGGCCGATAGTATGAAACATTAGACATATATATAATCATACATATGTTTCATATAGAGAGATGGTTCCTCATCACTGGACTTTTTTCTAGGTGAAACTAGAATAGGCTCCTCCAGTACATACAATTTCCTCTCGTGGCGAAGGATGATGAGTAAACGCCTCTGCCATTCCTGGAAATTGGTGCTGGTGAAAAGGTTTTCCTTCTCGAGTATGGTTCGCAATGATATATTTGAAGTCATTTTTCTTTCCATTTCTACAAATTAAGATGATAAAAGGTTTAGAACTTTATCATGATAAAACTGAGACAAATAAATAAATTAATACTTATTAGTCTCCCACTATTTTATCGAAATCCAATAGCCCTCACCATTGACTTTGGAATATTCTGTTGCCTGAATATTATAGTGGCAAGGATCCATATTTCCATTCTAATTACCCCAACTAGGGTTGCTCAATCAAATTTAAGGGTTTTAGGTAGGAATTCCAAATGCCAACTACATTAACTCGCAGCTCCTTGATCTGCTGAGTGGACTCCCCAATCCTGAAATCTTTTAATTTTGGATTTCTATAACCTTTGCCTCTTGGTCACACCAAGTCCTACTGTGATAGTCAACCCTTGATGAAAACCAAGTCAAGTCATCCCAAAAACTTTAATTAGAATTCCCCGATAATTGAAATCACCCCAACTAGGGTTGGTCAAGTACCTTGAACAATGGTTCGATTCTAACCAAGATTATGGAAGGCTATACCTACTTAATATTTTATTCGAGGGATTTTATCCTTATACGTAAATTTCAATTTTATTATCTTTTATTAAATTCTTATTAATATTATGTGAGATATACTTAAGTGATTAACCATGTATAAGATAATATTTACGCATAATTCAGTCTTATTTTATTTTCATCTTGCATGCTTGTTTAATTCATTAATTGTGTGATTGCGACAACACACCCATAAAAAATAAACCATGCAAATGACAGAAATAAAATAAATGGTATGATCATGAGATTGTTATATTGGTTAGTTTATCTAGCGGCTGATAAACTAACCCAAGACCTAGGGGAGAAACACCTCAAACCTTTTGGGTTCGTGTTTACAACTTTCCACCTATTCACCTTTGTATATCCTTGGATTTGTTTCACCTTGGATCCTAACTTGAGCCGCCTCCACCATCTTGGGAGCTCCATCCATTACATATGCTTTTATCTCACATGCAGGTGAGGGGTAAAACAAGGTTTTACATAAAAGAAACATTAGGTACGCAAGACCTACATATTAATGAGGAGAAGGCTCGAAGGCCAACTAATTTAAAATAAATAAATTAAAAGAAACCATTTACATAAAAAGGTCTTGGTCTAGCTCATGATCATCCATACATGCAATGATATTTACACATAAATAAAACTAGCATTCAATTCTTTAATCATTCTTATTTAAGAAAAATCATGCTCAAATTAGTTAATTATATTTAATTAATCAATACTTTTATCTTAAACCCTTTTTTGAATTTCCTTGAGATTCTCATTCACCATAATTTTAAACAAATAAATTCATTTAAAATTATCTTTGTACGTAACTTGTACCTTGGAGGAAACTCGGTGAATTCTCGTTCATAACTACTCAATGAGTAGAAATTAACATTACACATATGTTAAATTAAACAGACACATATAAAACACCTATCACGTGTTGTGCCTTAGCTTTACACCTGCACTATGGTACACGTCTCAAGGGTTTGTATAATATAATAATAAATCTTAATAAATCTGCGTAATTTGGATGAGTACACGACGTATAGTTCTGACTACAAGACATGTACTTTTGTTCACCGTCCATCCGAAGTACATGCCTGGGGACATGGCATGTAGATGTACTTTGGAAATTTTTCGGGGTACATGGCGTGTTCAGTGGTACACACGCCCTGTAGCATACGCGTTACACAGTTTCCAGCTGGGCAATCCATGTATAGGGCACACGGTCCAACCCTAACCCGAAGGGACTAAACGCCGTGTTTAGTGGGCCACACGATGTGTAATCTGAAAACCATGTGACACCTGTTCCTGGTCAACACACGGTGTCATTTAATACTTATAAATACTCCAAAACACAGCCTGATTTGGAGGACCAGTCCGATGCATTGAACCTAGACTACACAGCGTGTACTTCCGAATACACACCGTGTATTCTGGTGTTGTACGACCAGGAAAGTTTGGCACCTCTGGATGAGATCCTCTATTTTATTTTAATCAAAATTAAAAGAAAAAGTCATTTCTGTAAGTGGAATGAGAAATGAGAGAGGAGGAACAGATCTCAAGATTCAGATTTGCAGAACAATTAACTTGAATTGAAAAACTAAATTATTAAATGCATAAATTACCAATGGAAAACTAAATAATTATAATCAACAATATGACCAATCTGATACCACTTGTAGGATCTGGGCACAGCGGAAGCATGTTGGTGGGTGTGCCCAACTTTAATTTTTTCCATTAACGACGTTTAATTCGAGATCCATCACGATAATAAAACACCGGATCTTCAGAATAGAATGAAGAATGAAAGAAAATAAGGGAGTCCCGAAACCATAGAGAGGATCATCATATGTTGGTTATAATTAATTTAGTTAAAAAAAAGAATTACCTTGATGGAATTCTCTCTCTGTTGATGTTTCCAGTCATGATCCAATGTGATCCGTCATTGCGTTGTAGAATCCAAGTGTAGGATTCCTCTATCGGTGATCCACACGCGCTCCACGTATCTCTGGATGTCACCGAAGGGATCTCCAGGTGCTAGCGTGGAAGAACCTTCTCTTGTGATGTCCGCCTTTGATCGCCTTGATATGGTGGAGAAGGATCTCTCTCTCATAGCTTGAGAGAGTTATTGGAAGAAAATAATTCTCTCTTGGCTTGAGAGATTTCTCTAGATCCGTTGTGCACAACCCCCAAAAATGGCTAGGCTAATGAGAATTATATAATTGGGATTTTAATTACTTAGAATAATAAAATTAATTAATTACCCGAAATAATTTATTCATTTCATTTAATTCTTAGCAATACCCCATGTCTAATAATAAAAGTTGACTATTATTATTACTTGACATACACCCATCAAATTACACCTAATATTATTTAATTAAACAAATAATATTATTTCTCATAAATTCACAGAAAAAAATACACTGAGTGTATATTAATATACATGAAGTGTAATTTTGTTTTTCCATTCTCTTTATTTCCTCCACCACATTTATTAGACCTTAAATAATGGATATTTATTTCTAAAATAAATATCACTACATTACTCGCTAATAAATATATTATTTTTCATACAATATATTCTCTCGAATAACTAGTGTCAAAATAAATGTGATCAGTAATCCTTAAATAATTATTAAACCAAAATCGGAAATAATCTTTATTCAACTTGTTAAATTAATATTTAACCGAGATACTTGGACACACTTAGTGTGTGACCCTCTAGGCCTCTTTCTTAGTGGAATTAGGCAGAGCCTGCCTAAAGTCCAAGGTTAGCATCTAGCAACATGCCAAGAAACCCATATAGAAAGAAGTTAACGCCGCAATGACGTGTCACCTCCTATGAACGCTTACCATGTAATGTAATCCTTTTGTCTCGATCTCTCGAATGAAGCGGGGTGCATGCTAGTGCCATCAACCCATGTAATCGATTATTATTTTCGTTGACTTTTCGGAATTGAACTCTCCCATTCCTTACCAAGGCCATGGATTTATTTAGGCTATATAATTTCCATCAAAGGGCCTGAGATATCTACTTCTGTTATGGAATATAAGGGACAAATACTTTCTCACATTATCTATTAATGCAGTATTACTAGTGACGCACCCAACATATCCTACCTTTCTCTGTAGATAGGAACATCCAATGACACTATGAAATGTGGATTTCCTACTGGTGGGTCTCGTTCTCATAATATCCTCCTGGATATTACCAAGGGCGCACACCATGAGAAGGCGACTCAAAGTTTTACGAGTCCTCACCCCTAATGACCTATATTATTTGTGCCCCTCAAATAACATCATCCGGTTATAGAAAATATATTCAAGAATAGTGTTATGGTACTTATGGGTTCTCATCATAGTAGGGATTCACTATGACCCTTTAAACCAATAACTATCCTTAGAAAATTATCACATGCATTCTCACGTAGAAGAACAATCAAGATGTGATAAGGTATTTGTTAATGAATAAAGTATAAAGTAGTTGGTTCTAAGCCAAAAAATACAACATAGGTTTCACACCCTAAACCATGTCATGAAACTGAACCCCTAAACCATGTTAGGAAACTAGTTCACCCCCTAAACTATGTGAAAAAATATAGTTTCACCCTTTTAACATGAAATGAATCATGGTTCACCCCACGAATCACCCTCTGATCACACCAAACCAACCCAAGACCAATTCTAATGCACTGACTCCAACCAAAAACGAATTCAAACTTGAAATATACTATTACTCAAGGAACTAGATATTAATGAATCTTATCACACACTAGTACCCTAGTGTCACATCATCCATCCACTGATCAGTCTCACCACACTAGAGACCCTTTTGATATGAGGCTCATTCACCCATGACTGATACAATGCTCTACACTGTAAGATAATCATTATCATCACCTGAATAACACAAACACCCATTCTCTATGACCTCTATTCCATCCATCATTGAACAGAATGGATGGACATGGTCGTACCACTCATACATGAGCTCTAACATCAAACATCAATCACCACTAATTCCCGAATCACTAGGAATGTAATCCTTCAAAAGTCAATAGTACATCACCACCATATGGATTCTATTACTTTGATCCTTGAGCGCCAACCCAAATGGGTCCTAACATTAACATGCCTTTTTGAAAACCCATCCCAAAGCACATCCTTAGGTCGACCATACTATGACACCCTGATCCATCACTAATGTCACCTCCCACCACTGAGGGTCATCTCATAGCTCACTGAACCCCATGATGCCATGCCCACAGGCATCTCATTGAATGTACAATTCACCTCATTTTGAGAGATACCTTGAATCTAACACAACAAAATACTATCACCGTCACACCACTCGGTTTCATCTATAACCCAGAAAACTCTCAACAGATCCACACACATCTCATCCTATGATTTACAACCCCAACCAACACTGTGTGTACCCAGTGTGTACCACCATTTCACATCAAGACTTTTCCCAACAATCCTCACCAACAACCAATCTCCTCCTCCCCCCAAGGAATATTGATTCATTAAGAACCATCACATAGACTCTCACTCATGCTCCTACTCCCTCTCAACTGAACCCCATGACTATACACCCCCGTGAAACCTGATCACACAACTCGAATTACACTCCCATGAGTCACCTCCCATCTAACCCAGAATCATGCACCTAACCCATTGAACATTCCCCACATGCACATCAATTACATATATCCATATAATCCTTGATGCACCTCTTCAAAATCAATAATCTCACCTATACAATAATTAATTATCTAACCACTCACTAACCTGAGTGGCATCTCTAGAACCACAATCATCTACCCACGCTCCCACCATATTAGCCAAAAGTGCATCCAGATAACCACTGGGATAGGAACCATACCAGTCCTTCCCTTGAAGTCCACTTTGATACTAGAAGCTCTATAAGTTCTTCACTTATCAAAATCCCATGGAATCTATAATGCCTTTCTCTATAGTCCCTCAGGGTTTTCATAGAACCAATAAGTCTAGTTAGGTAGAATGCTACTAATAAGATATATGGAAAAATACCATATATTTTTCTATTGACACTTTAAGTAACTGAACTAATCCTAATGACCCACAAGAGTCCACCATTCCCAGGGTAAACATGCCCATCCTTGGACCACCTCTCAAGTATACTATACCCTCATTGAGTTATCACTAGGGCATCAAATTCCCGCACTGAACCATAAAGGGTTTCCAAACATCCATTGAAAAAGGAAATATATTTCCATAATTGGGGAACCTCTCATTGTAAGATCCACATAAACTTGTATCATAAGAAAATATACTGTGGTTTAGTTAAGTTTAATTTCTCCAATGACTTATATAAAAAAACACCATATAAGTTTTCATTTACACTTTAAACAACTAAAACTCTCATTATAAAATAATCATAGGAAAGCATGTGTATGTCATGTGAATCCTATGTGCCTACCATGATGCATGAACGAAACCACTTTCCAATGGTTCAATATCCAAAAACTATAATAAATCATAAATTCTAAACTCCATGTGCATCACCCATGGTGAAATCAACAATCATAACATCAAAAACCAAGAATAGAAATTCCATGCCCCTAGAAACCATGAATTTCTACTAGAATAGGTGTTCTAAATTCACTATTACAATTTCCATAAAAGGATCTAACATATTCCTAGGACACCTAAATACCATATCCTCAAATAAAAAAATAAAACACCTATGATACCACTTTGTAACATCCTAGCCCAGGGACACTCATCAGTGCCCAGACCGGAGTGCCATGTGACCTCAATATCACCTCTATGTATGTCATAGGATTCCTACTAGCGATGAGGGACTAACCCATATAATGAGAAATATAATAACAATAAATAAAAAAACAATATACACATCAGATTATACATAATCAATAATCATATAATCATATACATGATACTATCACACATACCATACAACTGATCTCCCACTAGGATGATCCAAAATATAAAATAGACTAAAAATAAAATGTACATATATTGGATCTACCATTGTCCTCAGGACTTATCCCAGTCTCTTAATACCCTCAAGTTACCCGATACAATCCTCTGCACAACCTTTTCTCTTACCTGAAATGTAGACATGAGGTCTGTATGCACACTGAGATTCCTATGTAGGGTGTGGGCATAAAACTCAATAGAGTCTCACCAAGAATCCATAATATACACCATCATATGTGTGTGTATGCATGAGTAAAATAAATACAATAAACATGATCATCTATTGTTCATAAACTAACCATACCTCCATGACACCCAATGAGGCACACACACCCATCGTGCCATCGAGTGATAACTAGGACACCCTGACACCTAATCATACTTGTTTTGGTGCCATGATAGAATCCACTTATGGCCTCATTACGTCATACTAATGACTAAACCACACCTAAATACCTATGATAGGGTGGTGTATAAAACCTCAACCCAATACCCATCAACATTGGGCACAATCATATGTACACAAGCCTCAACCCATCCCAAATATCTTTAGGGAGTTCCATCAGCCACCCATCACAACTTACCATAATCCATACCTGAGGGTGTCCCTTGACCCAAGCCTACTCAAGGAAAGGTCCAATTCATGCACACCGACCCAATCCACGCATGGGAATGTCCTATACCAACACCCAAAGGAACATAACATGATATTTCTACCAACCCAAGCCATGCCTGGAAAGGTCCTGGACCCAATACCCTCATTAGGGAACAATTATCACACCAACCCATACCCACAAACACTAAGGAATTCCATCACACCGAACTATCCTCACAAACATTGGGGAGGTCTATCATACCAACCCATCCCTATAGACATTAGGGAGGTCCATCTGGTACATGCAACATAGGAAGGACCTATAGGACATCACATAGCTCACCATTTGATCCCTAGGCACTAATCGCTCAAGACCTAACCCCTCACTACATCTCATCATAGCTTTCCTGAAAGGTCATCCACTTGATCCTCTAGACCTGTATCATCTCTGTTTATCATTACCACCTCAATCCTATCACCCTTCACTGTCATAATAGCTTGAAGGCCCAACCCAACCCAGAATCCAATTCTAGTCAATCCTTTCCAAGCCCCTCATCACTCTTGATCCCACTACCCAAGGACCGTATCTAAGTCATTGCATTATAAACCTCTTAAAATACTTATGCCAAGCCCAAAAAACACCCAAGACCCTCACTTGGGTCCTGTATATACTATCCTAAGGGAGATACCTCATATCATCACCTAGAGACAACCCATACCCATCATCCTATTCCAAGCCCTAAAGGACTCCACTCACTCTAAGTGCATGTTAGGGCTCATTTCCAACCTCAGGGGGAGTTCCTCATCAGTTGGGGGGCATACACCTATCTCGCCCATCATTAATTGTCCCCAAGCTACTCATTCCTGCTCACCAACCCTAGGAAATTAACCTAGAACATCCACATATCATATCATACCTTGAGACCTTCCCAAGACCCCATGTAAACTCAGCCGAGATTCTCTCCCTTTGGTGACACATTCATCAGGTGACCTCGATTCATTATAGTGCCAAAAAAGCACTTAAAACATGGCATATAAGGCCTACTAACACCCTATTCCATCCACCCAAGAAACCCTTAGTCCCCAAACCCCATTTCTAAACCCATGAATTTGTACAGGCATGCATTCCCATAAACAGACATGCATATGGTTTTTGTATCATAGGGTCCACCTACCTTGAACATTAACTAACCCTCACCAAGCTCTACCATGCCCCTTAAAAGCCACTAAAGTATCACCCACACCCTATATCACTTATCCTACTCCACACTACATCCACAATTAATTATAGAAATTTATAATTAATTAAAAAATTAAATTTAAATAGGTATAATTCTTAAAAACTCACTATAAACCAACCGCTTTCTAGAACTATGACAAACAGGTACATTACACTCTTGATGAATCCCTTAATCAAGGCTATATAAAATAACCAAATTAAACAAAACTTCTAATGACCAAATAATTCTAATTTCTCGAAAACCCCTAGAAGAATCAATGGGTTACATACATTCACCAAAACCATTTCTAACAGTGGGAAGATTACATATCAGGCCATCCCTTATGAAAGTTGGGAAAAATTACCATCATCTTTGGTCGATTACACTATTATTTGGTGGAATTGACACCAAAACCTAACCCAAAATCAAATCGAAGAAGAGGGAAGTGAGAGAAAAAAAGAGAGGCGGGGAGGAACTCACCTAAAATCACTACCAGACACTGAAAAAACCACCCCCTTCAAGGGGGATCAAAGGGAAGTAAGGGATGGGAGAACGATACAAAATGAACTCTCCTAAGATCATATCCACTTAAAATCTTATAACCCCAAAATAAAAAAAACAGGAGAATGCCTCAGCTAAAAAATGGTACCTAGGCCCCACCAAATAGTCAGTTTGATCTCACTAGTTAGAAGATGACCCCAGGAAGGTCCCTAGGACTTTGGCTAGCCCACCAGCTAGCCAGTGTCCTATGATACTAATTTTCAGTAACCATGTCCACCTGAACCTTCCTATGACCTTTTTTAAACCCCCTAGTTACCACCTGAACCTTGAACCTAATCCAAAAAACACATCTTTAGGGCACTCCAACTCTTGGAATCTCCTTTTGAGTCTTGGTTATAAAAATGACCCATCCACCAACTCAAAATTCAAATTCATTCTCAAAACCCAATGGACTAAAATACATGGGGGCATTATATTTTGACTACTATAATGACACAAAAGCTATTTTGGAACCGAACAACCCCAAAATGACCAACATGAACTATACTGATTTAGTAATTAAGTATATCATCATAATAAATGATATAAAAGGTATAATATTAAGGTAAATAAATATAAAAAAGGTTATGATGCAAGTAAATAATTAGTATAATTTTATTATTTAGTAGGGTAGAAGTCGTACGAAGCATGTTGGGACTTGAGGTAAGAGATTTTTCTTTAAAAACTCTCTTTAAAGTCTTCTTTTAAAATATTTATCTTAAATATTCATATTCTTTCAAGAATGTTTTTCTCTACACTTACATGTTTTCTTAGATGCATTTTATATTATCTTATACTTTCTTTACAATGGTTTAAAAAGGAATATTTATAACATTTTCCATATATGACATTTTGAATTTCTTTATAAAAGTGTGGAAGGATTTTTTTTTAATATTTACCACATAACCACCTTTTCCCACCACCATGACCATTATTCACTATAAATATTCCTATTTAATTTCTCATGGGTTTTCAAAGTAAATTAAATTCCCATTATTTTTTGGAATTTTTCATTTTTAAAGAACTATCAAAAGAAGATGATATTTTAAATTATTTTTATGAGATGTTTGAAAGTGATTTTTATTAAGGGTTAAAATGAGTGTTAGATGAAAATTGAAAGATTATAATTTTTTTGTTCATGTAGTGGTTATTTTACATTATAGATGATGATGGGTGGGCCCATTATATAGCATCCCAATGCATTGGGTAATGATTTATTCTCTAGATAAATGATTATTAGAATTAGCTGGTCATATGTTATTCTATTATTTGTGAAATATGAGTGAACATTAGTGATGCATACAATTTTATAGGGTGCCTACATAATTTTTCTATGCTTTTGATTATTTTTAATGGAATTTTTTGATTTCAAGAATAAGGTACATAATTTTTTTAAAGTGAAAATTTTGTTTTTAAGGAAAATATTTTTCATGGTTATCATGTTTTCAAAATATACCTTCATGATTTTCTATGGTTTCTATGAGTTTTAATGGTTTTATTTGAAAAAATATTTTTTTCACATGTGGTTATGCTTTATTCATGATCTCAAAGTTTTATTATTTGAAAAGGTAAATTTTCTCACGGGTTTTCATGTTTTTAATGTAATAACGAGTTTCCTTTATTTTTATATCCCTTAATGAGGTTTTGGTGATCATATTATGTTTTCAAATTTTTTTAATAGGTCCTAAGGATATGTAAGAACTATATCAAGGTCAATCATTTAGTATTGGACCTAACTGAATTTTCTAACACCCCAAATAAGGGGAAAATAGAGTTTTATGGAGGTTCGAGTGATAAAGACCATGAATTAAAAAATATTTAATGTACCAAGTGTTAATAAAATGGGAATAAACACTAAAGTAAATTTATAAAATGAAGACGTTTTATATGAGGTAAAAGAGAGAAGAGAGCAATAAATTGTAAAGACCCTGACCCCAGTTTCCCAGAGATGGTGCCTTATTTCATTACATTAGAATGATTAAAAGAAAGTAAAAAACTAAAGGACTATGTAGTTTTGTAGTTTTGGAATACCAAATACATACATATGTTCATCATTATAACTTGAAATGAAATATAATATGGAAATTCCTTTTAAAACATTCATAACTCCTAGGTTACCCCTACAGGTCATTCATAATTTACTTCTTCACATCTTGGGAAAATAAAACATAAGAAAGGGGCGAGCTCAGATGCTTAGTAAGGGTAATAAATATAGTGGAAGATATCATAAACATAAACATTATTCATGGTTAATAAATAAAAACACATGCCTTTAAAAATAAACTTAAATATAATATGACAGGAATAAGGGCCGAATAAATAATTCTATAATAAAGCATAATCATGGGTATTATACTAGTTGAATAACCTCATGGACTATAAAATTTCATAATGAGGTAAATTAATAATTCTAGAAATTCTGAAATATACTATCAAGGCCTCAGCTAAAACCATATCTGAAAATGGGAAAGGCCTCAGCCAAGTCCATATCTGTTTTATCTCATGAGACCTACCAATGCATCAAGGGGATATAAAGGAATCCACCCATTACTTAATAAGACCAATGAATTCATAATATTAATTTAGATAAACTTAAACAATATATACATTCATATTGTAACTAATATATGAAATTTAAATAACTTTCCCCAAACATAAACACTAACCATTCATAGTAATATGGTGAATGGTTTCAAGATATCACATACATAGTCAAACTAATAATAAACCATTCAATAAAATATGGTAGATTATATCATAAAATATTAGTCCCAATTATACATAATATTCACTAAGAGTTTTGAAATAGATAAAATTACTCTTATAAAATCATCGAGTAATTCTTGAGATAAATACTCTTTTACTTTAAAAAGAAGAGTTATTTTGGAAAAATATTTGTATAAAACCAGAAGTAAAATAATATAGTATTATCATAATAACATGAGTTATTTTATAAAAATAATGATGGCTAAAAACATATTATAGAGTGTACTTGAACATAAGTAAGAATTTGAGAAGTTCCCTTGAAATGGGCTTGTATTTCGGGAAGAATTTTTGAAAGATCCTTTTAAAGCATGTAACTCCCAATAGAATAAATAAAGATTATGGTTAGTAAACATATATAGAATATTCAAAAATAATTTATTATGAGTAAATAATAATAAATAATAATTTCATTGAGGTAAGTAGAGAATAAGAGTGACCTGAATGAAAATAGAGGTTTGGGTAGAAAATCCTTACCTTATATTCGAATATATTCTGCACTTGACCTTAATGTCCCAGATAATAAAATTAAATCCATTAATTAACTAATTCATAACCTTATATACATATATTTTATTAATTATATTTTTATTAAGTTAATTTATTTCCTTATTGATAAGTTATAAGATTGAATTATGTCATTCCAGAGTGTTCGTTTCCTTGATTTCATGATCAGTTCGCTTGATTATAAGTAATGGAGTTTATATGGAATGGATATAATTCTCTAGAATTAAAATTATATATTATTTATAAAAACAAATAAGTTTAAATGGTTATATATATCACTTTTTTACATGGTATGGGGATTATTTATTATATAGAACACTGGTGATAACCATTTGGATTATTTTGGCGATATCTCAATTGTTACAAACTAGTTTGTTGTATGAATTAGTATTATGTATATATATTGGTTATAGAACATTTAATAGGTTATAATACAAATATTATATTTTGGTTCAACCATAAAAATGGTTTAATGACTATAATTTAAGGATAAATTGAAGAACAAATGTTCGTCGTCCATGAAGGTTGTAAATCTGCACCTTCCGGATGATGATTTTGTTTATAAAATAAAAGAGGGAGAGATAGTAGTTTGAGGAAGGATATTAAATTAACATGATATCATTAAAATTTTAGATTATACTGGATTTATCATGATAATTTTTATATAGTAGGTGAGGATAAGATAAGAAAAGAAAATAAATTGAAAATGAAATGAAAGGAAAAAAGGAAGAGGGTTTACCTCTTGAAATGTCCTCCTTGAGAACCTCCTTAAGGGAAGGGGTTCTGGTATTTTGGAAAGACCAAGAGCTCCTAGATGTGGTGAGGGAATATGGAAGAGTATTTTTTCATAACTTTGAGAAGATTCAAGGCTTATAAGAGTGAATAGAATAGGGAGTGAGGGGTGGATTTTATAGTGGAGGAGAGGGGTGATTTTTGAATATCTTATTCATTATTTTATTATTTTTATCAAGACAACCAATAGTGTTGATTAATGTGACCCAAAATAGTAATAAGTAAACTTTAGTTCAAACCAAGTGTTCTTACATCAGCGATGACTCAAGGAATATTGTATTTATCTCATAATGTATTTATACCTTAAATTACCGTATTGTACTATTCACAAAAAATTAAAGTATTTCAGAAAAATCACAAACATTCCCCATAATAATTTTTCAACATATAGAATTAAAAAATGAAATCATTTTTATCAAAATAATTTTCTAAATATTTGAAAATTAATTTTTAAATAAAATCATTATTTACTTGAAAAATACAGATTTTAATTTTAAGACAGATATTATAACACTTTCAAAAATTAACTAAGGTCTCATAAAATTATCCTAAAATAATAGTAAAACAAAAATATTTATTTAGTAATACATTTTATGAAAATGAATTTTATTTTAAATGAATTTATTAATTTAAAGTTTTAATTACATATTTTTTACTCACAAAAATACCAACACTTAATTATTAATTTTTAAAATATTCACTCTTATTTATATGGTGCCTAAATTTTATTTATAATTATATGGGTAAGGTTACTATTCATAAGGGTACATTAATATTCATAAGGTTAAGTTGATATTCATAAGTGTAAGTTACAATTCACAAAAATGTAAGTTGATCCTATCAGACTTTAAATATATTACTAATCACAACCGTGTTTGTCAATTTTTCAAAATTAAAATCACAGAAGTGGAAAAATTATATCTAATGGCTAGCTTATAACCATCTCATATAAATATAAAAGTGTTTGTTTTTCATATACTCAATGTTGAATGAATTCTATAATAAATTTATTTTTAAAACCTTGGGGTGTTACATTGTCCCCCCTTACAAAAATTTATTCTTCGAAATTACCAGAATGTAACCTCATAAAATGATTTGGGTAGGTCTTCATCATAAGTTCCTTAGGCTTCCACGTTGCCTCTTCAATTTTATGATTTTTCTAAAGTACCTTTACCAGTTGAGTCATCTTATTCCTCAACACTTGTTCTTTAGTGTACAAAATCCGGATAGGCTCTTCACTGTAAGATAAGTCATGTTCCAATTCTATACCTTAAGAAGTGTGGACATACGTTGGGTCTGGCATGTACTTTCTCAATAATGAGATATAGAACACATTGTGTACTTTATAAACACTAGGAGCCATTACCAAATGATAATCCACAACTCCAATTATCTCTAGAATTTTAAAAGGGCCTATGTACCTGGGGATGAGTTTCCCTTTATTTCCAAATCTTATAACACTCTTCCATAGAGACACTTTCAAGAAAATGTGATCTCCCTCTTGAAATTTCAAATCCTTCCTTCGATTATCAACATATCTATTTTTCCTACTTTGAGATTCTTTGATATGGGTTTGAATAGTCTTTACATTTATTGTTGTTTCCACCACAATCTCTGGGCCCACAAGCTTCCACTCACCAACTTCATCTGAACATGTTGGTGTACGATATCTCTTTCCATATAATTTTTCATATGGCGCCATTTGAATACTGGAATGAAAAATATTATTGCAGGAAAACTCCTCCAAAGGTAAATACTGATCCCACATACCTTGAAAGTTTAGAGAGCATGATCTCAACATATATTCTAAAGTTTGGATCGTCCTTTCTGACTGCCCATCAGTTTGAGGGTGATAAGAAGTACTCAAACAAAGCTCAAAGTCGAAAGATTTCTAAATACTTTTATAGAATTTTTATGTAAATTGAGGATCAAAATATAACACTATTGAAAGAGTTTCTCCATGAAGTCTTAAAACTTCATTGATATAGAGTCGTGCAAGGTGATCTAGTGGAAAATCCTCCATTATGGCGAGGAAATGTGCAGATTTCATAAGTTGATTAATAATTACCCATATTGAATCATTATTTCTTGGAGTTTTGGGTAATCTAGTGATTAAATCCATGGTGATGTCATCCCATTTCCATGTAGGAATAGGTAGAGGTTACATGAATCCTCTAGGATGCTGCCTTTCAACCTTCACCTATTGACAAACTAAACATATTGATACATAATAAGAAATTTCACTCTTCATGTTATCCCACTATAAATGTTCCTTCAAATCTCTATACATCTTAGTGCTACTAAGATGTATAGAAGAATTAAAACTATGGGAATCATCCAATAACTCCATTTTTTATCTTGGGAATAGCAGGAGCACAAAGCCTCTTCCCAAACTTCATAATTCCATCTTCATATATGAATTATACAAACTTCCTATTATTCACATCATTAATTTTCTTTTAAAGATTCTTATCATCTAGATAAGAACTTTTAATCCTTTCTAATAAAGATAGTTGGGAAACCAATTGAAAAAGTAATGATGTTTCGTCTTCTTTGATGATTCCCATATCCATCCTCACTATATCCATGTACATAGGATCCTTGTCAGTTATTATTTTGTTTAGAACTCCACGATCCTTCCTACTCAAAGCATCAACTACCTTATTTTCCTTTCCTAGGTGGTAGTGTATGGAACAATCATAATCCTTGAGAAACTTGAGCCATCGACTTTTCCTCATGTTTAGTTCTTTTTGTGAGAAGATATATTTCAATATATTGTGATTAATATATATATCACATATTTCACCATAGATATAATTTCTACATATCTTCAGAGAAAATATTATAGCTGCTTACTCAAGATCATGAGTTAGATAGTTCTGATCATGAATTTTTAACTTCCTTAATGCATAGGAAATAACTCTATCATTCTGCATTAGGACACATCCAATTCCTTTCTTCAATGCATCACTATATATCACAAATCCACAATTCCCCAATAGTAGAGTTAGGATAAGAGCATTCACTAATCTCCTCTTAAATTCTTAAAAACATTCTTCACATTATTTTTTCCATATGAACTTAACCCCTTTATGATTAATCTTGGTTAAAGGGTTGTCTAATCAAGAAAAGTTCTGAACGAAACGTTGATAATAACCCGCTAAACCAATAAAACTAAGTACCTTGATTATGTTTGTTAGAGAAGGACATTCCTGAACTACCTTTATATTTTCAAGATCAACTAAGATTCCATCCTTAGAGACAATATAGACAAGAAAAGAAACTATTTAAAGGTAGAATTAACACTTTCTAAACTTCCCATATAAATCGTTTCTTCTAAGAGTATTCAGAATAATGTGTATGTGATTATCATGATCTTTGTAGATTTTAGAGTATACCAAGATATCATCAATAAATAAAACAAAGAAGTCATCAAGATATTCTTTGAAAACTCTATTCATTAGATCCATGAAAACAGAGGGTGTATTATTCAGTACAAAAGGCATAACTGTAAACTCATAATACCCATACTTGGTTTAAAATTCTATCTTTGGAATATCTTTCTTCCTCACACGCAACTGATGATATCCAGATTTAAGGTCAATATTTGAAAAATATTAGGATCCATGAAGTTGATCAAATAAATAATTAATGCGAGGTAGTGGATACTTTTTCTTTATTATAATAGCATTAATCTCCATGTAGTCAATACACAACCTCATAGATCCATCCTTATTCTTGACGAAAATAACAAGGGATCCCCATGGATAAACACTAGGGTGAATACATAATTTATCACTCAATTTATATAGTTGTTTCTTCAGTTAAAATAACTCCATAGTGGCCATTCTATAATTAGTCTTTGATATAGTCATTGAACCATGAATTAAATCAATAGAGAACTCAACTTACCGCTATAGAGGATGTTCAGGTAAATCCTTTGAAAAAATATCAATATATTCTTGAATAATAGGTATATTCTCAATTTGGATATTTATTTCCTCACCCATGTATATTGAGTTCTCATCCTTATTAAGAATTTCATTAAGTAGAGATACTGTGGGTGGATCTTGATAATAATTAGATGATGGAACTTCTTCTCTAAAGACAATGGATTCTACATCATTCTCAAAAATTGTAACTCCATTATTCTTGCAATAGATTTTTGAATCATAATTTGAAAGTAAATCCATACCTAGGATTATATCAAATTCAATCATGGGTATGATGATAAGGTTAGAAACTAAAGCACGTTTATGTGTCATAAAGGGGATTAATTGACATATCTTAATTACAATGATACTCCCCTTAGGAGTTTTGACTGACAACTATTTTTAAATAAAATTGAAAATGTCTAATTTTCATAGAAAATTGGGAATATATAAAAGAACGCGATTATCCAGAATCAAATAAATCATTGTCTAAGTTTGAGGAAATGATTAAAGTACCCTCAACTACACCATTAGGAATTTCAACCTCAGTAGTTGTGATCGCATACACATGGACTTTCTCCCTTGGCCTTTTCTAAGGATCGTTTCCTTGATGCTTTAGACAATCATTATTATAGTTCCCCATATCCCTACAATTATAACATTAAACATTGATAGCTTCTTTCTTTCCCTTATAATCACCAACATGATGGCCTTTCTATCCACACTTGTAGCACATGCCTTTTCCTTTTAAGCAGGCACCAAAGTGTTTCATTTCACAAGTATCACATGTTGGAAAATTCCACTTTTTATTATTCCCCTTTATCCATTCTATCCTCTTCCAACCTCTTCTTATCTTGTTTTCCCTTAAAGCCATAAGGCTTAGAGATTTATTTTTCTATATTGATAGAAAATAATACAATGTCTTCGTATGATGAGAAACTTTGGTAGAATAGTTCCCTTCAGAGGAATGGTTTTAAACCATCAAAAAAATGATCAATATTTATAATTGGATTAAAAATATAGTATAAAGAGTGACTTTATAACCTTATAAAGTTAGATTCATACTTTGAAACATTTTTATCCTCTTTCTGTTAGAGACTCAAGAATTTCCTCTCCATATCTGCTAGTTGTTCATGAGGAAAATCTTTTTCTAGGAAAATTTATTTAAAATCCATCCATTCCATTTATTCCATTTCTTTATCCTCCTCTATGTTTTGAATTAATGACCCCCACTGATTTATATCTCCTGATAGAAGATAAACCACCATGAAAACCTTCTCTATTTCATTACATCCCAAAGTAAGAAATATCTTCTCTAAATAACTTATCCACTTCTCCACTACGAATGGGTTTGTAGTCCCATTGAATGATGGAGGATGTTGTTGCATAAAGCGGTCTAACATTTCTCCTCCACATTGTGGATCAGGATGCTCTCTATGGGTAAAGTTATTATTCATAACCCGAATCAATTGTCTCAGTATAGTTATAATTTTCTCAGCACCATTTGTAGCTCCAGTACCACTATCATTATCTTACATAAGAGGGAAGTCCCTACATGGGATACATGCATTGGTACAGTTTCCATTCCTCCCACTAGGTGCCATTTCCAAATAATGGCACAAACTAGATTAGGTTATGAATCATAATGTATAGTCTCAACTTGAAAAATACTTAACGATATTTTAATCCTATTCATAGCTAATATCACAATCATAAACATCATTTATTTGAGGAAAAATTTAATTTTAAACCATTCATAATGGATTGTAAAGAAAATACGAATTATCCTAAGCATATCCCCTGAGAGTGTCAAACTAGATGCGTATTAAGGATTGTTGTTATGTACCAGGTTACCCCGGGTCAAGCCCAAAACACCTTATTGGAGTAGTTACTGCTAGGTACATCTGTTCTAGAACCACTTACACTTGTAGTATCCATACACAGATGTATTTTATAGGAATATCTACATAATCTATTCCTTAACAAAATTATAGGATGTTATTGTATACTTATCCTCAAATTATATCTTAGGGGGTTTTTCCCTAATCTAAATTTTCTAAATATAGTTTCCAAGTTTTCTACTAAACTTCCTCTGATACCAAATATAAAGACCCTGACCCCAATTTCTCAAAGACATTACCTTATTTCATTACATTGGAATGATTACAATAAAGTTGAAACTTGAAGGACTAGGTAGTTTAGTAGTTTTGGAAAACAAGATACATATATATTTTCAACATTACAACATTAAATGAAATACAATATGTAAATTTCTTTAAAAACATCCATAACTCCTAGGTTACCCCTAAAGGTCATTCATAATTCACTTATTTACATCCTAGGAAAATAAAACATAAGAATGGGGTGAGCTCAGATGCTTAGTAAGGGTAATAAATACTGATAATGATATCATAAAGATAAACATTAGGCATGATTAATAACTAAAAACACATTCCCTTAAAAATGAACTTGAACATAATATGGCAGGAATAATGGATGAATAAATAATTCCATAATAAAGCATAATAATGAGTATTCTACTAGTTGAATAATCTCATGGACTATCAAATTTCATAATGATGGAAATTCATAATTCCATACATTCTGAAATATACCATCAAGGCCTTGGCCAAGACATCTAAAAATTATTAAGGCCTCAGCCAAAACTATATCTAAAAATGGGAAAGGCCTCGACCAAGTCCATATCTGTTTTCTCTCATGAGACCTACCGATGCATAGAGGGGATATAGAGGGATCCACCTGTCACTTAATAACATTAATTCATTCATCATATGAATTAGGATAAACTTAAACAATATATAAATTCATATTGAAACTAACATATGAAATGTAAATAACTTTCCCCAAACATAAACACTAACCATTCAGAGTAATATGGTGAATGATTTCAAGACAGAACATACATAGTCAAAATAATCATAAACAATTAAATAAAATATGGTAGATGATATCATAAAATATTTTTCCCAATTATACATAATATTCAGCAATATTGTTTAAATAGATAAAATTACTCTTATAAAATCATCGAGTAATTCTTGAGATAAATACTCTTTTACTTTGAAAAGAAGATTTATTTTGGAAAAATATTTATATAAAACCAGAAGTGAAATAATATAGTTTTATCATAACAAATTAGTGATTTTATAAAATTAATGGTGGCTAAAAATAGATCATAGAGTGTAATTGAACATAGGTAATAATTCGAGAAGTTCCCTTGAAACAGGCTTGTATTTCAGGAAGAATTTTTGGAAGATCCTTTTAAAGAATGTAACTCCCCATAAAATAAAGAAGGATTATGGTTGGTACACATATATATAAAATTAAAATATAATTTATTATGAGTAAATAATAATAAATAATAATTTCATTACGGTAAGTAGAGAATAAGAGTGACTCTAATGAAAATGGAGGTTTGGGTAGAAAATCCTTACCTTATGTCCGAATATATTATGAACTTGACCTTAATGTGATGGATAATAAAATTAAATCCATTAATTAAATAATTCATAACCTTATATACATATATTTTATTCATTATAGTTTTATTAAGTTCATTTATGTCCTTATTGATAAGTTATAAGATTGAATTCCATCATTCCGGAGTGTTCGTTTCCTTGATTTCATGATCGGTTCGCTTGATTATAAGTAATGGAGTTTATGTGGAATGGATATAATTCTACAGAATTGAACTTAAATATTATTTATGAACATACATATTTTTAAATGGTTATATATATCACTTGGTTACATTTTATGAGGATTATTTATTAGATAGAACATTAGTGATAACCATTTAGATTATTTTTGTGATATCTCGATTGTTACAAAATAGTTTGTCATATGAATTATTATTATGTATATATAATGGTTCTATAAAATCAAATAGGTTATAATACAAATATCATAGTTTTTTTCAACCATAAAAATGGTTTCATTACCATCCTTGAAGGGTAAGTTTATGAACGAAGGTTTGTCATCCACGAGGTTGTAAATTTGCACCTCTCAGATGATGATTTAGTTTATAAAATAAAAGAGGGAGAGATAGTAGTTTGAGGAATGATATTAAATTAACATGATATGATTACAGTATATATATGATAATGGAGTTATCATGATCATTTGGATAGAGTATTTGAGTATAAGATTAGAAAAGAAAATAAATTGAAAATGAAATGAAAGGAAAAAAGGAAGGGGGTTTAACTCTTGAAATGTACCCCTTGATAACCTACTTAAGGGAAGGGGTTTTGGTATTTTGGAAAGAAAAAGAGATACTGGATGTGGGTAGGGAATATTGAAGAGTCTTTGGGTAGAACTTTTATAAGCTTAAAGGCTTAGAGGAGTGAAGAGAAGAGGGATTCAGGGGTGGATTTTATAGTGGAGGAGAGGGGTGATTTTTGAATATCTTATTCATTATTTTATTATTTCACTCAATACAACCAATAGTGTTGATTAATGTGACCTAAAATAGTAATAAGTTCATGTGAGTTAGAACCAAGTGTGATTACATCAGGGATGACTCAAGGAATAATTTATACTGTAAATTACAGTATTTTACTATTCACAAAAAATTCAAGTATTTTAGGAAAATCCCATAAATTTACCATAACCATTTTTAGATGTGTAGAATTAAAAAATGAACTCATTTTTATCAATATAAATTTATAAATATTTGAAAATTAATTTTTAAATAAAATAATTATTTACTTTAATAATACATATTTTAATTTTAAAACTGATATTATAACACTTTCAAAAATTAACTAAGGTATCATAAAATTATTATAAAATCATAGGAAAACAAAATATTTATTTAGGAATAAATTTTATGAAAATGAATTTTTATTTGAAATCAATTTATTAATTTAAAAATTTAATTAAATATTTAGCACTCACAAAAATACCAACACTTAACTATTAATTTTTTAAAATATTCACTCTCATTTATATGGTGCCTAAATTTTATTTACACTTACATGGGTGAGGTCACTATTTGTAAGGGTACATTACTATTCATAAGGGTAAGTTACTATTCATAAGTGTAAGTTACTATTCACAAAAAATGTAAGTTGATCTTATTAGACTCTAAATATCTTACATATCACAACTGTGTATGTCTTTTTTTTTGAAATTCAAATCACAGAAGTGGAAAAATTATATCTAATGGCCAGGTTATAACCATATCCTATAAATATCAAAGTGTTTTTTTGCAAAGAATCAGTATTTAATTAATTATATAATAAATTTATTTGTAAAACCTTGGGGTGTTACATAAATTGTAGAGGAAAAATACAGATTCTGGTTAACAAAATGAATGGGAATAAAGTTATTCTAAAAGTATCACTAATAATTAAATATTTTAAATGAAAGGAGTATGAGAATTATGTAAATTATTTCCATAAAAGGAAATATCATAAAAGGTATCAATGATATAGTATTAATAAAGGTTTATCAAAGTTATATATTATACATATAAAGATGGGAAACTATGAATAACATATAAAAGGTATAAATTATTTTAACAAATTTTCTTATAATTAAAGAAAGAAACATGATTTTATTGAGATTGATGAATCTTATTAAATGATTCATATATTTGATTATAGGAAGGATTTATTAAGGAATAAGATAGAAAATCTTGGTTAAATTTTTATGAAGTAATTTGAATGATTAAATTCTCCACATATAGGGTTTCAAGAGTTATGATGCAATGATATTTTATTTAGGGGTTTATAAGGTTAAGAATGATCATAAGTTCAAAGGTATAAATACCCTTTTGAGTCCTTATGTGATTGTATTTTAAAATGATTAAGGATATTTTGGGATATATATATTTGGTTTTAATAGACGACTGAGGTCTATGTAACCCTTAGGTTTAACTTGTGTTTTAGTGTAAAGATTATTTTAAGAAGAATGTTATTCTATTTTTGTGGATATAAGTTGACAGGGTATAAATGAACTTTAGTGTTAATAAATTATTCTATGTTGAGACAATTATAGTTAACTAGGATAAAGAGTTATTATATTTTGGGAACATTATATGATTAAGTTTAATGGAAAATTATGTACTAATATGAGATTTTATATCAATGTGATTGATATTATTTGAAGAATAAATATTGAGTTAACCTATGGAATCATATATGATTTTTTGATGGTTTAATGTCATGGTGATTCAGGTTATTTTTTTAAAACATTATTATATTTTGGAGAATATATGATTAGGGTATATACATTTTTGATATTTTAATTTATGAGTGATTATGTTGTTTGAAGATAAATGCTAAGTTGATTTTAGAGGAATATGTGATCAAATATTTCATTTTTTTTGGGTTTTGAGCTTGGTCATACATATTTTGAAGTGTTTTAGGGGTATAGTTATTTGTAAATGATTCAAGGGTGCTATTTTTTATATTTAAGTCTTATAGAATAAAGTATTACTTATTCATATGAATGCTTATATATATTGGTAATTATCTTTACTCATGCTAACTAGTTTTTAGATGACTAGAAAGAGGAGGGAAAAACTTATCATCAAATCCATATAATAAGGAACATTATATTTTCATGGATCCCATAATACTTTTAAAAAGTTTCTTTTTCATGATTTAGGCATGAATAAATCATATTGTTCATTCATTATTATAATGTGAAATTAATAAGAGGTGAAAATTGATCAAAACACACCACTAAAAGATGAAATTATGATTGTGCAATGAAAGGAAATCAAGTAAGTATATTTTATAATATTCTCAATATTGATGGTAAAATAATTCCTAAAAATCAAGTAAAAGGATCATAAATGTATCAATAATTATATGGAAAAAATTATCCAAATATCAAGGTGAATCCTAGAAACTCATTAAAAATTATGATTCTTATAAAAATTCAAACATTGTTTAAAAAAACCTAGAAGGTTTTTCTTGCCACTTATATATATTTTTTTATCATCCCCTCCACAATTATTATGTTTAACTTTTTTTCATTTCAAGGTTCTAATTTTGGGTTTAAATTGAAAATTATAGTCTTTTGAAATCCAATTTTACTTTTAGAAATGGATTTTGAATTTTTTCTACTTTATTTATAAACTTTATAAACCCCTTATCTTTGGTCTCAAGAAAAATTTGTGAGGAAGTAATTTCTTTAAGGGGATAGAAAGTGACAACATGAGTATTTTTAATAAGACATCACTTTTAAAGTTTATTAATATTAATGTTTATGAATTTATATATATTATTTAAACATTTATATATGTTTAAAACATGTTTAAAATGATATTATACAATCAATAAATACCAATATTACATTTAAAATTATTAAGTTTATTTTTGATAAAAAATATGCTGTATTTAAAAATTAAATATATTTTCTTAAAATGATTTCTTATCAAATATTTTATAAATTTATTTTTATGTTAATTATATAAATTCATATTGAAATTTATTATTATTATGATCTTATAAATAATCCTATCTAGTTATGATGTAATAATATGATTTTTCATTTGAAAATGGAATAGTTTTTATTCTAAATAAACCATTTTCCATGTATTATATGATTTTATTTAAAAGTAAAATTACTAAATTTTAAAATTTTAATTTGATAAAATTTACCTCATTTTTGGTTTTAGTATTTCAAAATTATCTTAGGGTGAATTTTTGACATTTTTCTAAGAAAGTTTATTTTTTAGTGAATAGTAAAAACACATTTTTTATGAATACCATATTTTCATGATCTCATCATGATGTAGATGTGAATTATAGATTTTATAAACATATGTAATGAACCATAAATTATAATAAACTCAAAATATCATATAAAAATTATTAAATTCATGTAAAATAAAATTTATTCCAAGATAAATATGAACATCATTATTGATGCTAACACAATACTTACACAACACTGGAAAAGTCAAATTTGGTGTCCCTGAGATAAAATATGAGAATGTAAAATTATATTCTAGAAATGAGTAATAAATATGATTAATAATTAATTTTTTATGTATATTTATTAATTTTATAGTTATATAAAAAATATCTTATCCAAATTCTCGTGTAGTGCTAACACAAGGTGAGAAAAGTCAAAATAAGATATTAATTAAGTTTTTATGATATAGATGAGAGTAAATATAAATTATTAATGATTATTAATGATTATAATTTTGGTTAATAAATTATATTTATCATATTAATTTATTTTTTTAACTTTAAATAATAGGGTAATTATTCAAAATTCTTACACAATGTTGATGCAACGCTCATGTAAGCCAAATAAAAGTAAAATAAGATAGATTTAAAATATTTAAAGTGATAAAATTTATATTAATTAGGGTCTTGTACGGTTCCAAGTAATTAATAATATATTTATTTAATGATTCAAATGTTTTAATTTGAATTTAATGGCTATCTAGATGATTTTAAGTCAAAGTACAATAGTAAACCTAAAAATAACTATAAAGGGTATTTAATGTTATTAATTAATTATGGAACAATAAAAATCATAAATATTATCTTGAAACATATTTTATTAATATATTTCTAATCATAACATCCATTGTATATTTATCACCCACTTTCCATTTTTGAATCACAATTTTGACCCTTAAAAACTAAATATTTGTGAAAATGCCATCCGATTTTGCTTATAAAAGGAGACTAATCCTACCCTTTTCAAACCACCTATAAAGTTCAGTTTTCTCTCCTTATTCTACCAAAATAATTTTTTAAACTTTTTAACATGCTTAAAAGGATCATTTCTTACCAAAAAAAATTTCTCTTAAGTATTTGGACTCAATTCAAAGAAGGTGGTTTGAGGAGAAAGGTAAGGGTTTCCAAACATATTTCTTTTTTCTTATTTATGATTATTTATTGTATTTTTGTAAAAATTCACTTTATATGCATTCATTATTTTATTTAAATTATATTTTATTATTTTCTATCCATCTATAATGAAATATATTTAATTAAATCTCATGAATCTCTTTTTATAAGTTTTTATTATGTTGAAATATAGGTTTTTCCAAAAAAGTGGCTTTTCATTTTAACTATCCTCTTAATATTTAAAAAAAAATATGTAGTATTTTAAAGTATTTATAAAATTATAGTTTAATTATAATATCTTGTTTTTATAAAAACTCAAATATTTATTGGGATTTTCTTATTTTAAAACTCTTTTGAAAAGCATCGCACACCGGAGTAGTTTTACGCACCCTAAGTGAATAGTGATGTTTTCATAAAATTAAACCTTTTATGTATGTTTTTTAAACTAATTTTATGATTTAATATATAATTAATATTAAAGTAATTTTATATTTATGATTTTTTAAAGTTGAAATAACAATCATTATAATGGAATTAAATTTAAACTTTCATGGATATTTTTAGTAGTAAAAAACAAACTTATTTAGAAAGATTCATGGAAAAGTAACCAATTCATGAACTATTGAACCGATTTGTTCCTATAATGACATTAATATAATAATTTAACACTTCTAGTGTTTATGGAACCATTTTACAAGGACCTTTTACCATTATAATGATACCGAAGCTATTTTGAAACCAAATGACCTCAAAACAACCAATACAGACTATGCCGATTTAGTTATTAAGTATATAATCATAATAAATGAAATAAAAAGAATAATATTAAATAAAATAAACATGAAAAATGTTTTAAATAAATTAAATAATTAATATACTTTTATTATTCAGATGGTTAGAAGTCTTATGAAGTAATTCAAGACTCAAGGTAAGAGATTTTTCTTTAAAACCTTGTTCTAAAATTTTACTTTCAAATATTTCTATTCCATATCCATATTATTTTGAGATATTTTTTTCTATTCACTACTATTTTTTATTAAATTAATTTTATATTATCTATTACTTTATTTATAAAGGTTTGAAAAGGAGTCTTTCTAACATTTTCCATACATGCCATTTTGACTTTCTTTAACAAAATATTAAAAGAATGTTTTTAACATTTTTTGCATGACCAAATTTTCCCTCTGTCTTGAAAATTATTCATTATAAAGATTCATATTTAAGTTTTCATGTTTTTACAAATAAAATTCAATTCCTATTGTTTTTGGTAATTTTTCACATTTAAAGAGATATAAAAAAAGAAAACATTTTAGCTTATTTTTATAAGATGTTGGAAAGTGATTTTGATTATGAGTTTAAATGAGTTTTATGATGAAATGTGAAAGCTTATATATGTATTGTTCATGTAATGGTTTTATGAAACTATATACGATGACAGGTTGTCCTGGGATATAGATTTCCAATGTATTGGGTAATACTTTATTCTCTAGAGAAATTATGATTGTAATTAATTAGTTATAAGTTATTACATTACGGGTAAAATATGAGTAAAATAAGATGATGAATATAATTTAACAAGGCGCCTACATGATTTTTATATGTTTTTTATTAGTTTTAGTGGAAATAATTTGATTTCAAGAAGAAGGTATATGAACTTTTAAAAGTGAAAATTTTATTTTCAAGGAAAATATTTTTCACATGTTCTCATGTTTTCCTATGAAACCTTTATGATTTTCTCTAATTTTTATGAGTTTTAAAGGTTTTATTTTAGAAAATATTTTTTCACCTTTTGATCCTTTTATTCATGATCTTAGAGTTTTATTATTTTAATAAATAAATTTTCTAATGGATTTTCATGTTTTTAATGGAAAAACGAGTTTCCTTTCTTTTTATATCCATCACCGAGATTTTTGTTCTCATCCCACATTTTATTTTGTTTTTAACAGGGCCAAAGGATGTGTATAAAAAAGATACAGGTCAATCATTTTATATTTGTGACATGTATTGAATTAATAAAAAGTGTTATTATTGAAATAATATTTTAAATATAAGAACCTCAATTGTGAAAAAAATGTACAATGTGTGTATGTGTCCACTTTTTTATGTAATGGTTTTCCCAATTATTTGAAAATATAAACCTAAATGGTCAAAGAAATGTAATAAATTATAATAATTAATATTAAAATCATATTTATTGGTTTGTTATATATGATTTTTTATCATTGTTATCGAATCCTATATATAAAGAGTTTTCTTTTAGCACCGGACCTGGGTGTACGGGTCTGAGGAATCAAAACATGGATTCTAAGAGATTTTATAAAGATTCTAAAGTGGTGGATATGTGGGTTATTTATTCATTTGAGTTTATTTTGATTGGAAAACACTACGCGAGTTAGAGGAGTCTTATATCTCAAGAAAAATATGTGACCTTATAAACAAAAAAGCAGGGTTTTGGTTTAAATGAATAATACCCTGATTTGTGGTCATCCTACATAAAAATTTTCATGTTATGGGGGCTCCTTCATATACTAGTACATGGTAGAGAAATTCTGAACATACATATTCTTTAGTAACTTTTTTGTGTTGGTGGGTTACCGAGTCATCCCGCTCAACGCTCTTCCATTCTCGCCAGTGCATCGATCCACACACTCTCCATTCCTTTGTTCTCCCATCCATCACCCAGCCAGTCATGGTTGATGATTAAATAAATTATTCCTTGATTTTGGTCTAGATCTATTTTATATTATTGACTCTGAACCATTTCAAGAAAACACTTGCATTTTATCCTTTACAAAAATATTCTTCAGTTGAAATCTTCATTCTTATTTATTCTTATTCTTTTTTAATTGTTCTTTCCCCCAATTACTAAATTTAATTATATAACACCATAAATATATTAAAAATAATTAATATCATGGGAAAAACCTAATTAATTAATTAAATAAATGAATTTAATATAAAAATTGTGTGTATGAAATAAAAACATCAAATCTCCCACACTTATAATATTTCTTGTCCTTAGGCATGTAATATGAACACAATCACAAAGGAACACCCATCTAAAAGATATTAAAACATAAATTTCAACAAAATAAAATTATTATCAATTAGGAATTGAATTTTCAAGAATCAAACAAAAAATTTCCTCAACTATTCACTTTTTTAAGTGAACTAAGTCAATCATGTATTTTACTTTTCCCCTTTTGAAATGACATTACCTCTTATAACCTCTATTTATATTTATCAATTTATCATTATTATGCATGAAAATTATGATCTACCTCTCTTTGAAACATTTTTCTGTAACCAATAAAGGTAAAAACTTGAAATGGAGTTATGCTCATACCTGAAGTACATAATCCTTACTATAATCTTGAAAATAATCCCAAATATCCACCCTATGGAGATAAATATCACAAATAATCATGTGGAATTTACAATTTAGTTCAAATGACTCTGATGCTTTGGGTGGGTAGGTAGTGATGTGAGAAACAATATAAGGTTCAAAAATGAGGTTCAAGTCCTAAACACAATTCATGATAGAAAAAATTCAAGGTCAATAGAAAAATCCTTCTAAAATGATATCTCCCCACACTTCCTAAACTCAATGAAAGTTTCATGAATATAAAAAGTAAGTATAATAAATGATGCATATTTTTTTTTCATTTTTTTAAAGTTTTACTTGGTAAAAATCTCACACCCCTCACCCAACCCATATTTTAAATCCTCACGAAACTAAATGTAATAGTTATAATAAAATCACAGGCTGAGTAGTGAATGATTTTTGACCCGCCCAAGATACAATCCAACATTTTTTTTATTTTTTAGATTTCTTTTTTTCCTTTATTTTTTAATTTTTTACAATATGTAAAAAAATGTAATATAATATTAGAATAATCATGAAACTCCCCACACTTAATGACACAAACCCCTCATCTTCACTCTAATAAAACACAACCACTTTAATAGAAAACAATCCCTCCCCTACACTTGAACCATTGAATACCATTAAAAATACTACGAGTAAGGGTAAGAAGGGTATAATAGGCTTGTAATGTGGATCTACCTGAAAAAGGTCAGTCATGAATTCTATGGGCTCAAAATATGGATACAAATTCCAAGGTGGGTATCAAGGATAAAAGGATCAATAAAAAAATTACTCAATCATATTAAATGCATATTTTACCAATTATAGATTTGATAATATGAAATAAAAGTTCTAGAAGGAAATATTTCCCTAAATTTATCTCAAGAAATATTCAAGAAAGAATAAAAAAATGTTCAAGAATCCTTTCTATAATGGGAACATATGACTAGGACAATCACTAATGGAATTCACACTAATAAAAAAAATAACTAACACAAATTTTAGAAATTAAAAGCATGTAAAATATAAGAAGGATTTCATTCACATAACTCAAATAATTATTCTAAGTTAGGATTCACTAAATCCCTTAATTCATGCTTATATATACTCATTAAATCTTCCATTTTACTCATCCAATATTTTCAACAAAGATATATAAAACTTTGAATGATGAGTTTCCTAAGTGACCTTTGTCTCATTAATAAAAAATAAAGCATAAGTTCAAGAGGGGAATGTATTTTACGTTTAAAACTCATAAAATTTATAAAAAACAGGGGAATAATAGAAATAAAAAATTAAAAACATTTCTCCCCTATAATGAAACTCATATCCTTTTCCCCTCTTCTTATGACTTTGTGTCTTCCTCCATAAAAGACCTAAAAAATTAAAACACATGAAAGTATAAGGTCGTTGCCAATAAATCTCAAAAAGGATAGGGTAATTAACATTACTTACTAATATATTCCCAAAATAAAGTTCCTAAACTAATTCATATGAAAGGATATTAAGTTACTAGAAAGCAAATAAAAAACCTAGGTTACCTCCCAAAAATGATTTCATTAAGGTATTTTAACTAGAAATATAACTTTTTTGGATAATGGGAGAAAGTTAAAAAATTATCTATCTAGATTTGATCCATGTTTTACTTTGAATCTCACTCGAGGTACCTTTTATCCTGTTTCTTATTGAAAATAGATTATTACCTTGAGGAGGGAACCACCAAAATCTAAACAGTTTTATAGATTGAAGAAGAAATTCATGGGTTATCTAGACTTTATGGTACTTCTATTCTTCTTCTTTTTGCTTGATTATTTTCTTCAAGATCTTCAGTTTATTTCTAAATTTCAAAAACTTATCTATCTTTTTATTTTTATTATATTTGATTCTTTTCCAAACCATTAATATTCTTACAATTATTAGCAGCCTTAAAATATTCTCTTTTGTTGCATTTTATGTGGTGTTGGGTGTTGGAGGTTCTTTTTGGTAAAAAATTATAGTAGGTTATAGATATTACTCCTCCACCATGTCCATTATATTTATCTAGATTTTAGTATCCCCTTCGTATCCTTCTTTTTCCTCTTCTTTTGTGGATTATACTTTCCACTTTTCCTATTCTAGACCTATAGTTGTGAGGGAATCTACTATGGAAAAAAATTCAGATTCTTTATTAGGAGTTACCTTAGAATAATACTTGAAATAAGAATTACTCTAGGAAATATCCTCTATTACTACCTCTAGTTTGGATTACTACTTAGTCTCATTTTATTCATCAGCCTTCTTCACCATTGTCTCTAAATCTTAACACACCCATTTGAAAACAAATTCCAATCCATAGAGTAATACATTATCATCACTCTAGTGTGATTACAAGATATATTTTCTTTGACTTCTTTGGATCCTCTCTTCGAGTTCCTCAATTTGGTGAGATAGATCCATGATTTTAATAGTTCACTTATCCTCCTCAGTTAGTATGAAATTATTACTTGTTATCACAACCAAAAATATCAAGCACGTACAAGTAAAACATAAGTAAAAAGAAATAAAGCCTAATATAACTTATAAAAAAAGAAAATTGGGATAGAAAATAATATGTCATAACTATAAAATTAATTTATATCCTATCCTAAGTCCTCATAAACAATTCCAAAAACTTGTTCAAGCTACAGGCGTTGTTAATTTCTATGGCCTTGAACAAGTTTATAAATTTATAAACATGAAAAAAACTAATTATAATAAAAATTAGTATAGTATAGGTTTATCCCACAAATATAAGGTGAATAATACACTAACTCAATAATTAGGATGAACTATCTATGAAAAAGAAAACTATAACTACTTGAATCAAAAAAGTGAATAATGATGATGATTTTATAAGTTCAAGAAAAATGGAAGAGTTCCAAGTAAATAGGAATAAAATGATGAATTAGTAATCATTAATTTAACAAAATTAAGTCTAAGAAAATCCCTTGGTCTAGGTAATCAATCTTTATCCCAAAACTCTCCAGTCCTCATGGACAAATAGTTCGTGTTGTTAGCGGACATGTGATCCAAAGCTATGTTTAAGAAAAGTATATAATTAATCCAATTATCATGGTTGAAAAAACATACTAGTAATTTCACTTGAGAGTACTCTCTCATATAAGTGTCAATGGTTATGCAAAAATTTATGAGAAAGAGGTTTTATGAAAGTAGTTAATGAAAAAACCCAACATGAAAGCCATTAAAATTATAGTAAATCAGTATATCCAATTTCCCTCTATCACAATTTCTCAAAAAAAATTATATCTCCTCATGCTAGCCATGATGGGGTAGGAAAATAAAAATAGTCATAATATAACCATACAATAACATCTCTTCCTGAATAAGCAACAAACCCAAGTCGAATTTCTCTATAATATTTGGCATATTCCCATATTTATAAGCATTAGAAGATTCCCATGGTCTTCGAATATCTCCTTTAAATCATCCATGTTGTGTACCTAATAATCCATGACAAAAAATTCCAATAATTTATCATAAAATCTTTTATGATGATATTTTATATATTTCTAATTGACTAACATACCACAATGTGTAACTATAGCTCATGGTGTGAAGGGATCCTCCACTAAAACTATTTACATGGCCATGCAAGGCATAACTACTACATAATAGGGTTTTAACAAAGCTAAAAAAATCCTTTATAAGTGCTAAAAAAGCACTGATAATTGAAGCACTATTAAAAGAGGGTCCCTTTTATCATCACTAAAAAAAGTGCTGATAAAGACCCCTTTTATTAGCGCTAAAAAAAGCACTGATAAAGGTCAAAAAATAAATTTTCAAAAATAAATTTTTTTCCTACAAATAATAGGGTGACCCCCCCTTTTATTAGCACTCAAACCCCTTATAACAACACTTTTCCAGCCTCCCCCCCACTCCCCCTTTAACAACACTATCCTCCCTTTCCCCTTTAATAACTCTATGAGATGGCTCACCCGCCTGCACATCCCTGCCTTTGGTGGGTTTCAAACTTGAGACCTCTCTATCATATGCCCACGCCTCTTCCAATCACCTATATTGTTTTGTTTTGCATTTTATGATATATCTATATATTTATATATATTTTGTTACATTTTTTATCCATATATATATATATATTTGTTTAAATACATATATAAAATATATTTTTTTGTCTCCATGTGTGTGTTTAAAAATACATACATACATACATACATATATTTATATATATGTGTGAATATGTAAATATAATTATACATATTTATATTTATTTACATATATTATATATTAATATTTATATACATATATTAGAATATATAGATAAATATAAATCTAATTTTCAATATACACACAATATATATATATATATATTAATTGTATATGTATATAAATATTCATAAATTTTTATTTTAAATAAAATGGATATTATTTTTTATTTAGATTTGGTTTATATATATAGAAAGATACTTTTCATGTAAATATGTTTAAATATATATTTTTAAAATTAAACTTTTATGTGTGAACATAGACAAAAAAATATATATTTTTATATATTTGATTATAAATGAAACTACATTATGAAAAATGATAAAATTTCAAAAACCATAATATCAATATAAATGTAATCCAAGGGATTAAATTTAGACCCCAATAAAAAGGATAATAAGACCCCCTTGAATGAGGCTAAAATTGCATCAAATTTGAAAAAATTGGGATACCCTGACTAAAAACTCAGTTTTGTAGGCCTTTTGTGCCTTTTTTTGGCATTGAAAAAATAGTGACTAGGGGCCTCTAGTAATGAAGGAATAGATCTCATCTTATGATTCAATTTGATATATTATAGAGCCAAAATGGACACCCAGATCAAAAGTTACGGCCGTTTGAAGTTTGAGTCACATTTTCAACTTATTTTAGACCGTTTATTATTATTTTTTATTTTTTCTATCTTCAATTTTTTATTAAATTAATATTACTTGATAATAATTATAAAATTATTAATTAATATTTTTTTAATTATTTAATATTCTATTTTCAATAAATATCTTATATATTATGTGTAAATGTATATTTAGAATTATATAAATCATAATTTATAAAATATATTATATTTATATACTGATATATGATTTTTAATGATAAATAATTTTTGTATGGAATATACCTTTTATCAGTGCTAAAAAAAGCACTAATAAAGGGGTACTTTTATCAACTCTTTTTTCAGGGCTGATAAAAGTTCCTTTTAACAGTACTTTTTTTAGCACTGATAAAGGTACCCCTTTTATCAGTTCATTTTTTAGCATCGTTAAAAGGTGGCATTGTGCAAAGCCAATTCTGTGGTAGTGCATGCGATGTTTAAAGCTCGAACTAAGCTGTGACCTCAACCTCACTCTTCACTGCTCTTGCATGTGTATACCATTAAAAATATGAACAAATATAGCATGACGTGAGGGATCCTATACACATCTTCAATATTTTTGAAGCTCTAATCTCTTAACATGAAGTTATCTCCCATGATGAAAACCAATTTTATCAACTTATGACTGTACTTCCTTCACCTATGTCTTCTTTATTTATGGAATAAAGGTACTCCATCATGATATGAGAGAAAATCATTGTTTTCATTCAGTCCTTCCTATTCATGTGGCTCATGATGTGGACTAATTATCATGGAGAAAACTGATTTCCAAATTCTAGAAAAGGAAAGAGACTTTTTAAATTCTATTTACTCATACACACTTGGTCATGAGTCATGCACAATCATCCATGACTTTTACAAACTTCACTTTTACATTTATGAAGTCGGCTATGGGACATGAACCAATTTTCCATGGCGTAAACTATTGAGTTATCAATACTTATTATCCACATTGTTGGATTCATTATTTGGAAGTGGCTTCATAGATCTTCCTCCTAGAATAAATACTATCTCCATGATTCTTAGTGGTCTTAATATCTTTTAAGGGCCTCACTAAGGGTCTCCTAAGATCCAATGGTTCTCCTATAGTAGTATTGGGATTTTTAGGGCTTCTTGGAGGTGAGATTGAGCTTCTCAAGTGATAGATATGGAAGTATTCCAATCATTTGATGCAGAATGGATAGGTGGATGTGGTGCAAGTTAGGAAATGATTTTAAATTATGAATTTAACTATATCTTTCTATAAATATATTAAAAATAATGAATATTGAGGCAAAACACTTAATTAATTAATTAATTCAACGAATTTAATTTAAAAAATATGTTCATGAAATGAATATATATGATATTTTAAATTCCTATATATATTTTGGGTTTTAATTCAATTGGTTTTGTACATATTTTATACTATGATACTGTGATATATGGATGAATTTTGTAGAAATTGGATTTTTCAACCTATGAAGCAAGTGTTTCTGAAAACACTAAAATTTCATACATTTCACACGATGAATACTAATTCACAATGTGCATTTATAAGGATAAGAAGAATATCTCTTGAAAGTCAAATTTCAATCTCATGTAAGGGTAACCCAAGTTGTGAACCCAATACAAGTCATTAACTTTCGGGATAAAGGTCACTCATGATGTGAAATACATTCAACACATAAATGGTTTGACCTATGCCTAGATCCAGTCAACCACCATGAAGTCCTCGAAGATCCTATAAACAAGATTAAAGATGTGAATCATGGGAGATAAAAACCACTAAAGACTTGGAATTTATTATTCAAAACATTAAAACATATTTCATGATGTAAAATTCTAGTGGATAAAGAGTCCCATGCCAACTCATGACATTAAATCCATTTATGTCATGTGTTTCTCTTACCTATTTAATTCCATATGAGTCAAAGTATTGGAAGATGCTCTTTCTTTCCTTTTTCTTTCATTTTATTTCATTTTTCTACTGTGTTCTTGAACCTGGAAGATTTATATCATTCATTATAGTTTCAAACTAGTTGTTTCTTTCAAATCCAATTATCATGGAATGCACTTCTTATTTATTCAAGTAAGCATATTAATTTAATTGTTTTATTTAAACGTTGTTGTGTTATGATGTCTATTTAAATTACACATCTATTTCACATGATTAATTCTATTGTTTCCATGCATGGATAATCCACATAGGGTTAGGGGTTGAGAGTAGTGGGAAAGACAATTTTAAAAATACTTAATTCAAACTTGGGTAATCGGATTATCTAGGAATTAGGTTAAGAAATCACTTTTATTTCATTATTTAACACTATCCTAATCTAGGGGATTACAAATGAGGAATCTAACCTAATTGGAATAAATAAATTTAAGACCAATATATTTTATTTTCTTTCTACTTTAGAGTTGTTCCTATTGCACATAAATTAATAACCATCTCTATAACAAAAAATAATTATTAGTTTAGGTAGACCCAATTATTTTGACCCAAATCAATTGGCGATTCTTGAATAGATTTGCAGACCAAGATATCATATATGACCAAATTAGATTCAAGGATATATTTTTCACAATCTCACCAAAATTGATCCCTAACCCTTATTTAATCAACTGTAAGTTAATTCAATTATTTAGTTAAAAATACCGCTCTACAAAATCTTTGTGATGAATCCAATCTAGGTTCAAATCCTCAGGTCTCACCCATTTTCATCACCTCCTTGTGGAATTAACCTCGTACTCCCACTGTTCTGTGAACTTTTTCAATAGTGTTAGTTGGAATTAAACATAAATTTTATAATTTGGTCTCTCTATATGGAATTAATGACACTTTGTGGGTGTATCAAATTTTTCTGTCATTTTGGGGGAGCTGTTGTAATGGTGACCTCTAAAACGAACCTAGTATTGCCTCACCTATTTCTCCCATCTCATTTATTCTTAGTGATTTTGCATATGGATTTGTTATTTGTCTATGTTAATCCACTAGTTCATGATATAGGCCCCCATGACTCATTCAATGATACTGGAATCTCATGAACCTCTTATTTTCAAACATGAAATTAAAAGATATTTGTTTTCATGACATCGTTTAGTCATGTACAAACAAAAAAATCTCACTCCTCCAAATCTACAAAATTATCAATTTGTGAAACTTGAATAGCCAGGAGTGTGACCACTAATTCTATATCACACCATCATGTATTATGGATTGGCATCCATCAGTAGTATTTCACCCAACATTGTCTACCCTCAAATTTAGGAACATACTTTGAAATCCAACTAATCCTAATCCATATGATTCAAAACATGGGAAAATTCAGTGGTATTTAAATTGAGGGTCTACATGAACATATTTCCAATTTCATTGAATTATATAACATGTTTAATCACCCAGGTGTATCCACATACACTATCAAACATAGATTTTTTCCATTCTATTTACAATACAAATCTTAAGATTGGCTAAAAAGTTAAGTTGTTGAATCAATTACAACATGAGACGACCTTTCCATGAAATTCCTGGATAAATACTTTCCACTCATATTAACCTAGAAGTTGTGAAATTAAATCACTAATTTTTCCTAATTGGATGGAGAATTATCCCAGGAGGCATGGGATCGATTTAAATAGTTGAATTAAAAGTAACCCCACCACAGGCTCGATGTCTGGATCCAATTACAAAATTTTTACCATGGCCTACAACCTACTCCTTGAACCATGGTATATTCTTCCACTGATGGAATACATATTCTAAAAACACCAGAGGTAGGTAGATCTATCCTCAATGTAATCTCATATAACACTAGCATATGTAAAATTGATTAAGGACCTCCAAGGCATGAGTTGAATCAAGTAGAATAAACAATACATCTTATTGTACAGATAAAATCTCTTACCAAGAAGTTGGAAAACCTTCATTTTCCCCAACCACAAGCACCAAAACCTTATCTTATTGTTGAAGTGCAATCATGTGAAATATGTGGAGGCCCATACCCATATCAAGACCTGTGATCAGGGTTGGATGAAAACTAGCCTCAAGATTGTAGCTATGTCAGTTAAGATCAACCAACATAATAGTACAAAAAACTATACTATCATAAAATAATAATAAAATAGAAATAACTAACTAATAATGGGTATTATCAATAAATAAGTGATCAAGAACAATCAAGAGCTCATAGACCACCTAGGTTCCCACCTCAATAACATGCACCTTGACCACACCAACCATTTCCAAAATAACTATATCCACTACCTAGGGCTAAGAAATTCCAACCACAATAAAAATTTCAGCAACTAGCTCTGCCAAGAAAACCCACCTAAAAAATTGAATTTAATTTTTTTATCACTTTATTTTTTCAAAAGAAATATTATAGAATAACCATGCAAGAAACTAAAATGAAAAATCAAATAACTTCCCTTTAAAATATTAAACATCGAGTCGATAAAATTTCCCAAAATCTCTCAAATCGATTATTGGGTAAACTACCCAACAATACCGAGAATCATCCCCAAGAGGAGGCCAAATTCATAGTCCTTAGATTTAGAAAATAGTTGAGTTTACAATAGCCCTGTAAAGTAAATGATAAGTGGAAATATCACCCTAATCAAAATGAGACAATGATTTAAAAAGAAAATAATGAAAACATACAAAAAGATGGAGAAAATATATATTAAATCATAAATAATTAAAGAGAAAAAATAAATAAATAGGAAATAAAATCACAAAATAAGATACTTATGTGGTGATACGACCATAAAAACCCATCTTCCATTTTCAGAGAGTATTAGACAAGGGAATATGGAGACTTAGTATAAAAAAATTTCTAGAGACATTTAAGCAACTTCACATCAATATTCCCTTTGTTGAGGACATTTACTAGATGCCAGTATATTCCAAATCCTTAAAGGAGTTTCTCTCCAACAAGATAGAAATGGAAGGCTTTGGAATAATCACTTTTAATGAAGAATTCTTAGCGGTGGTTCAAAAAAAAACTTCCATCAAATATGAGGGACCCTGGAAGTTTCTCAATCCCATGCACCATTAACACCTACAATTTTGGGAATGATTTATATGAACTCATTGTAATAATTAATCTCATGTATATGAATGTATTTTGAAGTCCAGGAATCAAGGAATTTAAACTAGAAAAGGAAGTAATACATCTTAATGGAAGATCTATCAAATATCCTCATAGAGTTCTTAAGGATTTGTTAGTTAAGTTCGGAAAGTTTATTTACCCTACTGAATTTCTCATCTTTGACATGGAGGAATAAGTTGATTTCTCTATTATTTTATTATGATCATTTCTCTTGATTGTTAAAGTATTAATTTATGTGAAACAAGGTATATTTATCTTATGATTCAGTGAAAGGAATGTTATTTTTGATTTAGTATAGGCAGCTAAACGAGGTGAAGATTCAATTGAGTGTCAAACCATTTTTATTACCGATGAAGAAGAAACTCTAAATGATATAATGATAAAATAGTTGAAATATGACATGATGGATATTTTTTATGAGATGGTAGCTAGGAGGGAGATCCGGTCCTTTGATGAATAGGATAGTAGTGACTATGTGGAGGTACGATAAATTGAACCAATGACAAGAGACTCATTCCCATAATTCATACCCTCAATCATAAATCCACTAACATTAGAATTGAATAATATTACAGACATGATTAAGTATTATTTTTTAGAAACTAAGGACACATTTCCAGTCATCATAATCTCTTAACTAACTAAATAAAAATAAGAGAAATTGTTTAAAGTCTTTAAGAGGCTTAAGAAATCAATATCTTTGAGTGTGGATGATATCATGAAAACCAAATCTATAATCTACACTCATAAAATTTTACTGGAAGAAGGATAAAAACCAATATGACAATCCTAAAGGTGATTTTCCCCACCCATGAAAGATATATCTAAGAAGGATGTTCTAAAAATTTTAGATACTGGCATCATTTTTTCCATTTCTGATAGAGAATGGGTAAGCCTTCTTCAAGTTTTTCTAAATAAGGGATCCTTAAATATGGTAAAAAATAATGAAGATGAACTAATACAAACTTGAACAATCATTGGATGGAGAGTCTAATTATATTATAGAAATCTAAATATAGTGACTCATAAGGACCATTTTTCCCTCCCGTTTATGGATTAGTTGTTATATATGTTAGCCATGAATGAATTCTATTGTTTCCTAAATGGATATTTGGGTTACAATCAAATTTTTGTTAACTCGACTGATCATTCAAAGAAAACATTTACATGTCCATAAATAACCTTCACCATATCACAAAATGTATTTCATAATGTGTAGTTCACCAATAACATTACAACAATGCATGAAACATATTTTACATTTTATGGTGGAGGATTTTCTATAAATTTTTATGGATGAATTCTATGTATATGGAAAATATTTTGAGGTATGTTTTAAAAACTTGGACCTCATGGTGAAAATTTGTGAAGAAAACTTTCTTATACTAAATTTAGAAAAATGTCACTTTATGGTGAAATGAGGAATCATCCTTAGACATAAGATCTAAAATCATGACATAGAGGCTAATCTGATAAAAATATAAGTTATTAAAGATTTACCAGAACCTACTTCTTTGAAGGTAATTAGAAGATTTCTTGTCCACACAGGGTTTTACCATCATTTTGTAAAAGAATTTTCTAAAATATCTCAACCACTGATAGATCTTTTGGCCAAATATGTACCATATTAATTCAGTGAAAAGTGTCGATGAGCCTTTGATGAATTGAAAAAAAACCTATTGATAGCCCCTATTATTGTCTCTCTTGAATGGAAAAAATATTTCAATATGATGAGTGATGAGAGTAACTTTAGTGTGGGGGTTGTCTTAGGATAGTGTGTTGGTCATATTTTTGACCCATTTACTATTCCATTCTTACTCTTAATGATGCTAAAAACAATTGTACAATAATAGATAAAGAGTTCATTGTGGTGGTTTTTTCATTTGATAAATTCATATCATACCTTATGCTCTCTAAAGTTGTTGTTTTCACAAATCATGCAACATTAAAATATCCGTTGAATAATAAGGATACTAAACCAAGGTTTATACGATGGATCCTAATACTAAAAGAGTTTGATATTGTAATCAAAGACACAAAGGAGACAAAAAATGTTATTTTTGATCACTTGTTTAGACTCTAGTAACCTAATGTTGAATATGATGAAGAGTAGGAAATTTTAGATGAATTACTTAATTAAACACTCTTTTTTATGGATGGATAAGATCGACCATGGTTTTTTGACATAACAAGCTATTTGAAAATTGAGACCCTTTATTCACAATTCTTATATCAGTAAAGGAAGAAGTTTTTAGATGATTATTTGCACTATTACTAGGATCTTCCACTTTTATTCAAGAAATGCGACGATGGGTTAATGCAATACTATATCACAGAAGATGAATTTAAGAGTGTTCTAGAGTTTTGCCATGCCTCACCAATTGGAGGACCTCATAGGCTCAATTTTACAATCTCTGAGATACTTTAGAGTGTATTATTTTGTATCACACTTCACTGGGTTGCGAGGGGCTTTGTAGAAATATATAATCATTTCCAAAGGACAGACACCATTGAAAGATGACATGAAATTCCACATAATACCATTCATGAATTACAAATATTTGATATCTATGGAATAGATTTTATGGCCCCCTTTCCCAATTCTTATGGAAGTATGTATATCTTGGTTTGTGTGTACTATGTATCAAAGTGGGTATCAGATGAAGACACCACTCTTAATAAAACCAAGATAGTGATGAACTTCCTAAAGAAAAACATTTTTTCTCAGTTTGGAAGCCCCAATCACTCATTAGTTATCAGGGAACACACTTTAATAACAATTCCATGAAATGGATTATTGAGAAATATAGAGTTTGATACAACACTATCACCCCTTACCACCCACAAAATAGTGGGAAAGAGGAGCTTTCCAATTGAGAAATTAAAAAAAATTCTCAAATAGATAGTCAATTTAAGTTTAAAGGACCATAGCATGAAATTTTTTGATTCACTTTGGGAATATAAATATAATTATAAAACACCCATTTTTACAACACCCTTAAAACTTGTTTATGGTAAACCTTTTCACTTTCTAGTAGAATGGTGCATTTCTCATTATGGGTAATTAGAAAAATAAACATGGATGCTCAGAATATTAGAAAGTGAAGGTTTCTAAAATTATATGAGATGGAAAAAATAATATGATACACCTATAATAATTCCAAAATTTATAAAGAGAAAACCAACTAGTGGCATGACTGATGCATTTCTTAGAGGATATTCACATCATGAGACAATGTACTCTTATTTAAATCAATATTAAAAATTATTTCTCAAAAAATTGAAATCATGATGGTTGGGAAATTTTTAAGTAATAAATGTCTTCACCTATGTAATGGTGGGAATTCAGTGAGTAGAGGAACCATCATTCAAAGTCAATGGACAATAACTAAATATTTACCAATAATTGTTTCAAGAAGGACATGTTCTATCTTTAAAGTTCACTTAAAAGGCAAAAAGTGTCTAAAACTAGACTCTAAATTAAGAGTTAAATAGGATTAAACCTTGTTTTTTTATCTTATATTAGTTTTGGTTTGTAGAACTTAGGTAGATTTGATGCTTCTAGTGGTTTAATACCTTCTAAATAAAATCACCAAATCCATGATGTGAATTTAATATTCTGGTTTTGAGTTTTGTGGGGTTTTAAATAAATTATACCAAACTATTAACATCATGAGTTTCCAAATCACGAAATGAATATAGAATATCACTTAATACAACCTGGAAACACTAGTTTCATGACCTATATTCACCTTACCAGCTGTTCCACTCTTTCTCCTCCTTCCACCACTTATGATAATTCTATCCTCCTCTCCTCCATCATTCTCGGTCACTGCCCCCCCCCAATTCTCCTTCCCTTAGATTTTATTCTCCCATTATCACTATCCACATTATTTTCCCCATTTACTTATTTTACCTTGATGGATCTAATGATGTGTGGTGAGAAGCATCTGGCTAAGCATGCGACCAAGCATTGGGAAAATACTACGACCAAGAATCTATCTAGGGATCCCCATAAACCACCTGAAAATCCTTCCTAACAAACCTCAAATTAGGTTAAGTATACCATTTTACACATCCTTACAAAAACAACACTCTAGATACCCCTTCCTACAATTCTTAAATACAAAACATTAGCTCTGTTTGGCGTATTTGCAGGCCAAGCCCATGCAAAGCAATAAAAATCTTGATCTAGTAGTACTATAGAATATATTGATAACTGAATATGTTATGGAGACCCTTGTATAGATGAATATAGTTCACATTATAGAGGTAAGTGAGTATAATTTACAAGATCTATTTCTCAAGTTCCTAGCCACCATTGAGATAGATTTAGTTCATGTCTCCTTTAGACTAGGAGGAAAGTAGTGAGAGATCAATCTAGGGGAATTTGGAGTCATCCTAAGTGTTTACTCCTCATATTTTACCACTTATCTAGCTTATTCCATATTATGTCTAGATCCAAACAAGTATGATACCATGAAAAACTGGGCAATGATTTCCTATGCCACGATAAGAATTCACAACCCCCATATGGCCAAGAACACCAATATGAGAGCTACCACCTTACTGATCATTCATTGTGCATTGGCCCATGCCTAGATGGCCTAAGGTGAATCTCATGAAGTAGTCATTTAGGTAGAGGTACCCATCCTTTCTGCTACCATGGGATCCCCTAATGTGAACATAACCACTATTGTTCCCTTTATTTTGAGGGATGGGTGCAGAAGACTTGTGACACACTTATGGACATGAACTTCATCACTCACCTAGATAAGAATTTGGGCGTTTTTGAATCATCATAACCCATATTCAGCTTGGGGATGAGGCAGTCTATTGATCTGGTTCTCCTTTATATGATGGGACTACTATGGAAGGTCAACAAGCCATACAAATGGACATCTGACTATATAGAGTTAGTAGATGATTCACCAATTCTTGATACATCGGTGTCACCGATAGTTCACCCACCCATTTTCAAGACTGAGGTTTCCCCCTTTTCTCTATTGGTACAATCTTAACTTCACCCTAGGGAGTGGTTATACTATTGTGGAGGATCTCTCCATTTACTACTAGAGAACCATCACACTATCTACTAGTTCCTGAATATCTTATGCATAAGCTCCCAAAAATTGATCCCAAACCCTTACTTAATCAACTCCAAGTTAATTAAATTATTTAGTTAAAATGAAACTCCATTGAATCTTTGTGAGGAATATAATCTTGGTTCAAATACTTAGGTCTCACCCTGTTTTCGACTCCCTATAAACTTGTCCCCATACTCCCATTTTTTTGAGAACCATCATGATAGTGTTTTTTGGGATTGAACATAAATTTATAATATAGTTTCTCTATATGAAATTAATGAGACCATGTAGGTGAATTAAATTTAAGTTCCATTTCTAGGGATCCATTAGACATTAATGATTGATCCTTGTCTATCTATCTTGCTAACGACATCACTTTTATCACTTTATGGGAGGCAACCCATTGTATAATCTTTTGAGTCTTCGTTGTGTCTGTTTAGTTCATTCCTTTCTATAGGAATGTTATACTAGGTATTTTTTTAGGGAAATTAATTTTACTTTAGTTTCTATATTTATGATACGATATTTTTTTGGAACCATGCATGATCTTACCCCATTGTTTTTTATTTTTGATATATATTATAGACTAATCCATTATCCAATATAGGTGTACTCTTTCTATAACCTTTTTGTAAGTAGTTTGACATTTATTCCATCTTATATAATTTTACCCATGGCATTACTTTCATTATAAAGGATCTATAAATTCCTTATACCTTTTAATTATTTATATAAAAATAATTTTGTCTACTATTATTACCATCTCTCCCAACTCGATTTCATAACAACACAAACACTATTTTCTTTTAAGTGTGTGTGTGTGAGGGGGGGACAACCTTGAAATTTACTGAATCTTTACTTGGATTTTTTTTTCTATTCTCATTTTTCTAGGATAATTTTTTCTTTGGAAACATGCTTTAACTTGAAAATATCATTAAACCCATGTAAATAAAATAGAAAATTTAAATGAAAATTGTTAAAATACATTATTTATTCCTGTTTATAATTTTATCATGATTGTCGAGTCAAAAATTTTAAATTTGATTTTGAATTCTTGAAATTGTTTATCAACTGACCTATTACTTATAACTATGCCCTGAGTGATTTCCTGTTTTATTTTTATTCCCATTCCTGAGAGGATTTTGGACTTAATTTTCCAATTATTTTCTCATTATATTTCTAAGAGACATTTGGGACATGTAAACATACCCAAACTTAAATTAGTATCTTATTGAGGCTATTAATAAAAAAATAAACTTCTAAAATGATTTATACATTTCAATTATGATCCCCTTTCCTTGAGGCCTACCTGTACATTAACCCTACTTATCCCATACTTTCCATGAGTGATATTTTTATGATTGATCCATATTTCAAGCCATTTTATCCCTTACTACCCTAATATTTTTCATATTGCATGATTTTCAATTGAATAAGTATGGTGTAATGATATTTTATACTGGAAGTAGGATGTTTACGACCTAGGAGATGTGTGGTGGTATTTTCACCCGATCCATGGGATGTGGTTCATGATTACTTCTGATAAAATTTTATGATTACCATGATTTCCTTATTTAAAAAAAATAAAATAAAATAAAATAAATAAATAATGGGTTTCATATTAGGAATTTCAAAAATCACCATTACTAGACTGATGATTCACATAATAGATTATATGGGGTTATGTGGAGTATGTGAGATTTGTTCTAAACATTAATTCCAAAAAAAAACATGGTACCTTCATTATGATTTCATGAAATATTCATGGACCTAGTTTGAGATTTTGGGAGTGTGGATACATTACTTTTTAGAGTAGGTTATTCATTAAACCTTTCATTATTATCATGCATAATGTTTTAGAGTTTTTCCTCCTTTAGATCTTGATTTTTTATCATCTACCCACCTACCCTTAGCCTTAGAGTCATTTAACCATAATGTTAAGTCCTATGATAAATTGTGTCATTTTTCTTTATGGATTGAAGATTTTAGATAAAATGAAAGCCTATGATTAGGAACATGTATTCAAGGTATGAACACAACTCTAGTTCTATTTTACCTTGAGTGATGAGAGAAAATTCATAGTGAGGTAAATCACAACATGGTCATGGTCATCTAACAACAATTAAGAAATTACAATCAAAGAAAGGAGGGATTTGAATAAAATAATTGACCATGAGGCATGAATAAATTTATTTACAGGTATGATTCTGGAGTCCTAACATTTTTTTTGTTGATACTTGGTTTCATTTTTGTGGTTGTAATGATTGTTTCTTGTTAAAAATTGTTTTCTTCGATATTATTATTGAGATTTTTTTGAGGGAAAGAAATTGTTTATGTGTGGGGGTATTTTATATGTTAAATTAATATATATATTTTGGGGTTTAATTCATTGAGTTTTTGATATCTTTTATACCGTGATATTTTAATTTATAGATGAATTTTTTAAAAATAATATGTTTCAATATGTGAAGGAAGTGTTGCTAAAAACACTAAAATTGCAAACATTTCACATTGTGAATACTAATTCACAACATGTGTTTCTGGGGATAAGAAATAGAACTCTTTAAAGATGAATTTCAAGCTCACATAAGGGTAACCCAATCTATGAATACAGTACTAGACATGAACTTATGATATGAAGAAAACTTATGATATGAAAGACATTCACCAGGTGAATGATTTGGACTCTTCCTCTGATTAACCTCCATGAAGATATTGAAGATCCCATAAACAAGATTCAGGCTATGAATTGTGGGAGATAAAAACCACTGAAGACAAGAAATTTCTCATTCACGATGTAAAACCTTAGCTCACGACATAAAATTCAAAATTATAAAGAGGACATTGGAAACTCATGATCTTAAATCCATTTACGTCATGGGTTTCACTTTCCTATTTAATTCTAAGTGCTTTAGAGTTTTGGCGGATGCTCTTCATTTTAATTTTTCACTTTTTTTATTTCATTTTACACCATTTTCTTGAACCTGAAAGATTTCCATCATCTATCATAGTTTCAAACTAATTTTTAATTTCAAATCTAATTTTCATGGAGCATGTTTCTTCTTTATTCAAGTAATCTTATTGATTTATTTATTTTCATTGAATGCTGTTTTTCTATGATGTCTATTTCATTTATGCTTCTATTTTTCATGATGAATTATATTCTTAAAATGTATGACTAATCTTTCTAGGGTTAGGGGTTGATGGTAGGGGTAATATCACTTTAATTAATCCTTAATTCAAACTTGGTTAATCTAATTGGCTAGAAATTAGGTTAATAAATCACTTTTATTTCATTCTTCTGCATGATCTTAATCCGAGGGATTACAAAGAAGTTTCCTAAACTAATTGGAATAAATCAATTTATGACCAATAAATTTTATTTTCATTTCACTTTAGAGTTTTTCATAATAAACATAAATTAATTACTATTTTTAGACCAAATAATTATTGTTAGTTTAGGGAGACCAAATTATTTTGATCAAAAATGAATTGGTAATTCTTAAAAAACTTTATGGAATAAGATATTAGATATTCCCATGTCAGATTTAGGGATATTTTCTACACAAGCTCCCCAAAATTGATCCTAAAACCTTACTTAATCAAATGAAAGTTAATTGAATTATTTATTTAAAAATAAAACTCCACGAAATATTTGTGAAGGATCTGGTCTAGGTTCAAATCCTTAGGTCTCACCCATTATCATTACCTCCTCATGGAATCTACCTTGTACTCTCACTATTTTAAAATCCATCACAATAGTGTTAGTTGGGATTAAACCTAAATTTGTAATCTTGTAACTATGTGTGGAATTAATGACACAATGTGGGATCATCAACATAAAATCCCCCCACACTTAGAATCTTGATTGTCCTCAAGCATGAAATCTCAACACAATCACAAAGGAACACCCATTACACCAGTATTCAAACATAAATGTCTACAAAATAAAATTATTATCAATTAGAAATTAATTTTTAAATCATCGCATGAAAAAATTTCTTCAACTCTTAACTTTTTAATGGAATTAAGTTAATCATGTAGTTTATTTTTTCCCTTCTGAAATTATATTTTCACTCCTAACCTCAATTTATATTTCTTAATTTATCATTATTATGCATGATAATTATTCTCTACCTTGCTTTGAAATATTTTTCCCTCATCACTCAAGGTACAAAATTTAAATGGAGTTATGATCATACAACAAGTACATGATTCTTACCATAAGCTTAAAAAACATCTAAAATATCCACCCTGTAAAGAAAAATATCATAAGTAATCATGAGATATTAACCATTAGGTTCAAATGACTTTGAGTCTTAGGGTTGGTAGGTAATGATGTGAGAAACAATATAAGGCTCAAAAAGGATGTTTAATACTTAATTATAATGCTTGATAGACAAAATTCAATCTCAATGAAAAAATATTTCTCAAATGAAATCACCCACACCTCCTAAACTCAAAACAAGGTTCATGGATATAACAAGAATAATTAATAACTCAATATATTTTTTTCTTTTTATTTTTTTTATTTTTAAAAAATTGAACTTGGGAAAATATCATAACCCCACAAAAAATGTATTTAATCTCTTGACTACCCTAATCGTGATATTTATAACAATATCATTGGTTGAGTAATGAATTATTTTTGACCCACCCAAGATAGAACCCAATTTTTTCCATTTTTTATTTTATTTTATTTTTATTCTTTATTTTTTAAGAGGGATAAAAAATAGAATATAATTATTGAATAATCAAGAACCTTCCTACACTAAATGATACAATCCCATCATCTTCACCTCAATTAAACACAACCCCTTCCACCGAAAACAACCTATTCCTTACAATTAAACCATTGAATATCATACAAAAATACCAAGAGTAAGGGTATGATGGATATAATAGGATTTTAATGTGGATCTTACCTAAAACGGTCATTCATGGAATATACAGGCTCAAAATATGGATACAAATTCTAGGGTAGCACTACTAGAAAATGCAGAAATTAAAGTGCTGATAAAGGGTGATCATTATCAATGGTAAATAAAAGCACTGATAAAGCTTGTTTTTTATCAGATCTAAATAAAAAAGAATTAATAAATACTACACTTTATCATTACTTATATAAAGCACTGATAAAAGGTAGCCATTATAAGGGCTTTCTTAGTTTTAATAAAGGGTTGATTGTATTTGCATGTTTCCCACATCAAATTCTGAGATGCGCTCTGCACATCTTTATATTTTAACCCTCAAAACCATACCAGAAATAAAGTTAGACTTGCATCATAGGTTTCTTACCACCGTTGGTTCCACCTTGCATTGATGTCACCTTCCTCTCATTAACGTGTGGGCCTAACCAGCATATGCCGATGTGATGCTCTGGCGTGCCAACTAAGCTCTCCTCTCTTACTATGTAGAGGGATCTTCCTGCAGCTTGGCCAGGTCGATGAGCCTACTTTGGGCCTTCTATATGGTGGGATGTCCGGTTGGTTGAGGGCTAGCCCACTGGAACATAATTTACCTAAAAAACATTTTAACTCTTTAAAAAAATTCTCACAGTATTCATAATTTAATTTTAAATATATATGATTAATATACTATTTATTACTATATATATATATATTGAATTTATTCATTTTTATTAATAAATATTTATTTAATAAAATATTTAAATATAAATGTATATATATTTTTTAATGATAGGAGGGAATACCCTCATTTATTTAATTTAAATAAAGACCCTCTTATTATTATGGGAAAAGGGATCCCATACATGACTATGGTAGACCCATTGGGTATTATACTCTAGGAAATATGGCCCGAAAGACCCAATACATGACCCAATAGGGTCCATAACCGAAGGTCACCATCGCCTATGCACATACCCACCACCCATCATTTCATGTACGTGCGGCTCCACTGCCCGTATCATTGATGCCGTCGCAACACCCGTCAGAGCAAGCTTCACCCATCCATTGAGTTGTCAGATGCATCATCATCCGCGCAGTGTCCCCCACCCCACTGATTGCCGCATCAGGGTCACCTATATCGATGACCGTGTTTCCCACCACCACACAACCCGCCTATGTTCCACTCCCATGTTACTGCTGGCCATAGCGCCAGCGCCGTGGGCTCACCCCACTACTCATCCTGAAAATCTCCGAAATTTGGGGATTCCTGGATTTCATATGAGGTTGATATAGTATTATGGGGATTCCATATATAATTACAAATTCATTTAAATAATTTTAAATATATATTTATAAATATAATAATTAATAAATATAAAAATACATAATTATAAAAAAATAATTAATTATATAATTGTAAATTTATTAAAATAATTTTAAATAATAATTTACAAATATAATTTTAGATATATACTAATAATTATAATTATAAATAAATATATTTTAAATATATTTATAAATATTTGTGTATACTTATAAATATATTTTTATAATTATATATGTATATATATATTTAATAATCACAGTTGTGGCAGTGTCTGTGTGGTAAACCCCATAATCCTGTATCCAAAAGACCAGGGTTCAAATCCCAACAAGTCCCTTGGGTGATTTATGTTGCAGGTGGTGATGTGAGTATGATGCAGGTAGGATGATGCAGACATGACGCTGCACTGTGCCTTCAGACGATGTTCATCGGTCACTTGGCCTTGGACCTTAGAACTATGTAATGAGTCTCCCACAACCCAGATAGAAAGATGTCTTTACTTTCATCATGAAAAGAGGCTTCAACCTCAAATTTATATATAAATTTAATAAATATAAATATAGTAAATATATTCATTATTTAAATATATTTATTATAATTTTATAATTATTTAAATATATAATTATTTATTTATAACTATATAAATACTATTTTTAAATACTATTTATTTATTTATAATTATAAATATATAATTTTATAAATATAGTAAATAAACATTTATAAATATATTTATAAAAAAAATTCTCAGAGCATTCATAATTTAATTTTAAATATATATAATTTGTATACTATTTATTACAGTATATATATATATATTAAATTTATTAATTTTTTTTAATAAATATTTCATTCATGAATTTTAAATGATTTTTTTAAAATTTAATATTTTTAATGTAATTATAATTTACATAATTAATATATATCACGGGCTGAACCGGGCCAACCCCTAAATTTTTTATAATTAAATTTATTAAATTTAATATCTATAGTAAAAATAGTATATTAATTAATTATATATATATATATATATAATTAAAATGATGTTTATAATTAATAAAAATGAATAAAATTGTAATGACTCATGCTTTTGAGCCAAGGTAAAATTTTGGGGGAATTTGAATTTTGGCGTTTAGTGGACGGGCCATTCTTTGAACCCGATTTTGGAACATAATTTCGAGAGTTGAAACACTTCAAAGTGTTGTTTTCAGACCAGGGTAAATGACCTAGGGGTTCCCTAAGCGTCTCATTGAGTTTTAGGAGCGTTGGGACCCAAAAATCACAAGTTTGGCTGGTCTAAACAGGGCTCACAGTTTGTCTAAAACCGTGCAGCCCCCAACAACAAACTGTGCAACTTGAACCAGAGGAGAAGCATGTATCACACAGGCTATGAATGATTTTCCTAAACCATTCTCCTAGAATGCATGGTTAGTGCCACTTAGGCAGTGCCTAAGAACTATTCATCATGTGATTGGTGCATGGTTAGGAAAACCATGTGGAACAACCATGTGAGGTGAGTTTCCTAGGAAGTGGGAGATGCATAGTTGGCACACGGTTTGGCCAAACTATGTGTCCAAACCATGGAACCTAGTTTTGAGGTTAAAATTATGAAACTTCCCTTAATGAGTTTTAAAACTCCTTTCCTCCTTTTTATTCTTCCTCTATCCATGTGAGCCTCCTCTCCTTGTGTCGTGGGTTCCTCCTCCTTCCTATTTTAGGGATCAAGGTATCTTATCCATACGTCATCTGAATCGAGATCCATTGGTCTCCATGGATCTACATCAGTAATCTCTTGAATCATCTTGCTCCCTTTTTAATTTTCTCTTTCGTTATGTTGCGCTATTTTTGGTGCGAGCTCATTTTCCTTATTTTCAGGGAAAATGTCCATTTCATTAATTTATTCCAAACCAGACTTCATCAGACCTTGATATTAGATGATTGGAACTTTATAAGAATGAGGTAGGTGTTCTATATATTTTCCTTAAATTTATTTCATTTTATAAATAGCACTGTTACGCTAGATGCTAACCTTTGCCATGTGTTGCTTTAAAAAAATGTTTTCTTCAATATAAATTGGTATACGTGCCTCATATTACCTCTGTTGAGCTTGTTATGTAAATATAGGATTTCAACCTTGATCATAGACACCCCTTGGGTGTGATGAATCGTTTTTTACTTTTTTTTAATTAATTAAGTAAATTCCAGGAACACCTTCCAAGCATTCTCCTTGAATCAATAAAAGAATTACCCCTTTTAGGTAATTGTCCAATTAATTATAGTACCTCCTAAGTTCCATATTGAACCTTATATTTGAATTTCCATGTAGGGTGGATTTCTAAAATGTTTATTTTTATTGATTGAATTATGAATCTTGAATGTGATTCTTAAATATGATTAAATGAATTGTTTATAAATAATGTAAAATTTTTATAATAAAACCCTTTGGATGAGGTGTACTCTCTTCTAAATTACAAAGTTTTGATTTTTATTTCAAATATTGATTGGCCTTCTTGATATTATTAAATGGTTTATCCCTCCTTTTATAAAAAATCTTAATGAACCAAGCTCCTCCTAAGGGATTGTCTTTCTTTCTTAAATGACATTGCCCATGTAGGAAATTGCTTAAATGTTAAAGGAACCTTCTAAGTGTATCCTTTAACCTGGTAAAATTAATTCCCACATTTTTTTAATTAAATAAAAAGTATTAATTGGAATAGCATGTTCATGATGGATTTCCTTCCTTAAGTGAATTAAATATTTTAATTAATGAAATTGAATTGGGTAGTACTACCACACATCTTTCTATATTTAAATGAGCATAGATTAGGTGAATTAATTTAAGTGTTTTGAATGAAATAAAATATAAAGGGTGGAAGGACATGCCCTTTAGTGCATTCTTAAGTACATTCTTAATTTGAATTGTAATAAATGGAACACACTTGTTTATAATGGTCTTATTAAAATTGAATCATGAGAGGTACTTACACATGGATATTTTTATTATTAATATGATTACGCCTTGATATAGGATGTGGAATGATGATAAGGGTTCTATTGAGCATGGATATATCAACTCCCTTACATCGGGTGTTGAGTCATGACATCTCACACCATTGAAATTATTGTAATGGTGGGCATGACACACCACATCCCCAATTGAGTGTTGGTATGATGACATACTCACAACTTTGAGTGTTAACATGGTGGAACACTCACCATATCAAGTGACGAGCATGATGTATCCCACTCATTATGAGATATATGGTATGTACCCTTTGGCTTGAGATTATAGGCTTGTTTAGACTGGTTATGGATGACTGAGTTATGCCACGATCCAGCAAACACCTAGTATTCTAGGTATATATCCACTTACGTCCATATGTACTTAGTTTATATAGATGGATGAAATATATAATTAATATATATATATATATATATAATTATTAATATATATTGTTACTGGTCATACATCTCTTTTCGTCCATGAACTGAAGTAGGTAAAGTTTCCAGGATTCCTTTAGAAACCTGAGAGGGATGTTGTTTATTTATTTATTTTTGTTTATTATTCATATTACCCGCACACTTCTTTACTTATTATTTACGGACTGGATTCAGTTGTATACACCATGGGTGGTAACCTACTGGGATTTATATGTCACACCTTGCTTGAGCCACCATTTTACTGGGGTACCCGAGTAGACCTTATGCTCACAGGACCATGGATTCTTTCTTATGCTGATTTTCTTGTACCTGGGAGTTAGGAGCATAGGAATGAGATGGAGAACAGGATGCTTGTGGAGTTTTCCCTTGTTTTTTTCTTTTTCTTTTTTTTATTTTGTACTATACTGTATCTTGCAGCATGCTATATGTATACTATTTTAGATTATGTATCATCATTAGGACATGCATGCATCTATTGTATGTTAGTGTTGTCCATCCTTTGTATACAGTTTTATCTTATCATTCTGCTAATTTTTATTTTATTTATTACTACTTATGATGTTTCCTATTGATCCTTATTTACTATACTACTTTGCTACTCTAATATGAGGGTATAATCTCCCCATTATCACCTCCTAATACCCTCACTACTAGTTAGTATCCTCTAGCATATGGGAAGGCACGTTTGAGGCCATGAGACCCATCAGTACAACTACTGGTTTAGTGTTAAATCAATCCAAGATGTTACTAAGTGGTATTATAGCCTTTCTTTTCCTTTTTATTACTATTTTGGGCTGGCAGATAGGAGACTAGGAATGTTTTAGTGCTTGGTAAATAGTCATTACTAGGAGTGATCAACCAATACATGAGGAAAAGTCCAAGTGGCCATGGTTGAGACTATTGTTCAAGATGTTTACTTTTATAGTTGAATATGATTTCACCTTGGGTGATTGGTGTATTTTCCACTACTATGATATGGAGGTGTGAACGAGTCTTGAGTGACTGGTGGTGGTCGATATCAGGTGGCGATGACCAAGTTTTCATGCGAAGTGGATTTTCTTTGAAGATCTGGGACCCTGACAGATACCAGATGCGATGCTCGATGGTGAAGTTTTTTGATCTGTGGGATAAGGTTCGTGTAACACCCCAGGTAAATAAAGAATATTAAATTTTTATAATTATCCCTATTTGTGAATAAAATATTAGTATTAATTTAAAGGGAACACTATGCTCGATGGCTTACCCAATACGCAACAAAAGTTCCTTTGAAATCTTAAGTTGCACTCCAATAATAAAATAATTTTATGTTAACACCTAGCTATTTTAATGATGGGAACTAAATACAAAATGATTATATATGTTTGTCAAATATTTTTACATTTTACGATAAATGTTAGATGATTAAAAATGCGAATGAATCCAATTTTAAGCGGAAACATTCTAATATTCTTTAAAAGGTCGATTAACCGCCTTTTGATGGTGAACCTATTTTAAATCCACTTTTTGACAATTTTATGTGTTATATTTGACAAAATAAAATTCTTCTTTAGGATCGGGACATCAAAATTTACTTTGTGTAAAGTTTTGGTATTTTTCCGATAAAGATCATTTTTTAATGAATAGTGAAAAATGTTGTATTTTAATTCAAAACCTCTTTTTAATATAATTTATTTATATGATAATATTATCTTTTGAATTGGTTTCAAAGTTAAATTAGAATATATTTTTACCATTTAATCCAATAGTGGTCGTTGGAATTAATTTCATCTTGAAATTGGACTTAAACTAGTGTCAATCTTTTGATACTTATTGTTTCATAAAAACACGCTATTTGCTCTGACAGCGGGAATTAATTATTAAATTAATTAATGTAACTTATATGTTTTGAATTTTGTAAAATAGACATCATTTTTGAATTTGGAATATGAAATATATCCTAGGGTAAATTTTTGGTAATTTTCTGAAAAACATCAATTTTTGATGAATAGTGAAACCACTAAGTGGTAGTTAAAGAAACTGATTTTTCGTTTAAATGAAACTTTACCACTTCTGTGATTTGAATTTAAAAAATCCAACATACATGGTTGTCATTAAGAAGTAAAATGTGGTTCAATGTGATTAAAATAATTTTTTGGCGAATAGTAACTTTTAAGTTTATTAATCGCGATTAGAGGTAATTAGTGTAATTTAAGGTAAAAATAATGTTTTAATAATATGAAATGACCTAGACACATGTCTTACCCTCATTGGATGTGTCATGGCCGACCAAGAAAATCCATGGGTCAACTTGGAGACCCCATGGAGCCACTTTGGTAGGAAAATGACATTAATACCTTTTTATTTAATGTTAAAATTAAAATGTCACAAACATGTGTTGTTTTACTAAAACAATTTTTATATGGGGTTATACAAGTCAGATATTTGACTATAAATATTCATTGAAAAGATAAAAATATTTTCTATATCATAGTATTTTTTTTTATAATTTTTAGACATTAACTAAATTAAATTATTCATGACACCATGATGATGCAGTGATTACCTCATTATTTAACGATTTAAATAAAATGGAAAGGTAATGTAAAATATAAGACCTACACATGCCCAAAACCTATTGTATGAGTGTATTTAGAAACCTTATCACCTTATCCTAAAAACACATCAATTTGGGACCTTTAAAATCTGAAACTCATTCTAAAATAAAGTAACATTTCCTTACTTTCCAAGAGTGCCCCTCCTCTCCTCTTATAAAAGGCCCCCACCTCTACCACCTTACCCACACCTCTCAAGACTTTGGATCGGACAACCCCTGCCCATTTCATCTCTACAAATCCCTCTATTCATATTTGAATCCTCACTTTGGGAATAATCCTTTCCATGGAAGCCTTTGAGCTCAAATCAAAGAGAGTTACCCGATTTAAAGGTAGTGTCCTCTCTTGTGTTCTTTTGTTTTATTTTGCTTCTCCAACCCCCTAAACTCATTTTATTATTTTCTTTTGTAAAAACTCCAGTATCTTCAATATAATAGGATATTTTTATAAGAAAAATTCTAGCTACAATTACACACACCTACATCTAATGGTTAAAGAACATACTGTTTCTGTGGATGGTGAATTTCTGCCTCACGAAACGATGATTGTTCAACACTCATATAACACCTTCAAAGGTGACCATTAAGATGTAACTATATTTATATATGATATAAAATATGTTTATTTTTTACTTAAGCTTATTTATTTTTCTTTTTTGGCATACATTTATGGTTTCCATTGTGGGTAAACACGATAATTTCATTTTTGGAAGTGCGGACTACCGCCCCCTCAAAGTGATTTGATTCGTTAATGCCATATATGGGATGTATAAAGGATGGATTTAAAGTTATTATATATTATTTATGTTACATATAAATGATGAATATAATTCTGTAATTAAAATATACATACCTCTCATTTGGTTTTAATTCCATTAATATGACATAGAAATGAAAGTAGCGTTCATGCGTACGTACGACTTACCGTCTCCATGTACGGTGCATTTCATTTCTTACCTCTAAATGATTATGTAATATTATAAATACTTGTATATTCTGGATATATATGATATATATTATATCCAAATCCTTAATATCATTTTGGAGATAATGAACCTTTGACCACACGAACAACATGTAATTGTAAGAAGTCCACTTTCGACTTAAGAACCAAATATCGACAAAACAAAAATTATTAACTTAAATGATTACATAATGCTTATAACATGGAAATAAGTGATATAAAGGAATAATGAACTTGAAAAAGTTTCTTAATCAAGTGGAAATTAACTCAAGTTTATTATTCAGGATTTTAAAGAATGATCGAGTCAAGTCGGACCCGAGGTAAGGGATCATACCCCTCTCTTTCTTTTTAAGTACACTCTTTTATGTCATTCATTTTAAGCTCATATTTCTTATGATTGGGATGTTATTTTATATTAATCCTACTGTAATTTTTATGTTCATATTATGAGAGACCCTATTTTCTCTCACCAATCCATTTTGGAAGTTTTGAGTGGCGCCGTTAGGCTGCCGAATTTTCGTAAGAGATCTAACCTCTCTCTTTCTTTTTAAGTACTCTCCTTTATGCCACTTATTTTAAGATCCTCTTTGTTATGATGGGGGATGTTCTTTTATACTACTATTACTGTAAATTTTATTTTAATATGATGAGAGACACCATTTGATCTCATCAATCCATTTTTGGAAGTTTTAAGTGGCGCTGTTAGGCTGCCGAGTTTTCGGAAGGGATTTTTCATCTCACTTTAATTCCCGTGAGATTTATGCTACTTTTGACACCATTTACATTGATTGGTGTATGTACTTCACATTATTACTCTTTGTGTAATATAATTTCATTTATGGGTATTTAAATATTCATTGTATGACCCTTCTTCCATGGGGTGTACGTTTCGAAAGTTACCCAAGTCGGTAAGGGAACCTTTCACCCTCCTCGTTTTAAAAGACTTATTTTTGTTGGGTCTTTTAATTTACATATTGTTATTTTAGGATATGTTCTTCTATATCCTTATTGATGTTAATTTTATGTCAAAGTGATGAGATACCATTTTCTCTCTCATCAACTCTTTTTCTGAATTTTGAAGTGACGCCGTTAGGTTGTCTAATTTTTACAAGGGAACGTCTTTACCCAATTTCGATTTCTTTGGGTTCAACTTGTACTTATTGAACATGTCCTCCTATGAATATGTGTGAATGAACTATGATTGTTTCACACTTAATATCCACTTATATTGGGTGTATTTTATATTTCTCACACATAATTATGTGATAGATTTATCCTTAATTTAGGGATACCATCTTTATAATGGATTTCATCTCAATTTACATTTCCATTGAGACTTCATATTTGTTATGCACCAATTCACTCTTATATGGTGTGTATACTTTCCTTTGATATATTATATCATGAATCCCTTTATTCTCATGATATTATAAAGTTCTGATTAAATTTTATTCCACAATTATTTGTATTCAAGAGTCTCTCATTTTGTTAAAAACTCTTTAATAAAAATATCATTTTAAATGTTTTAAAGATTTATTATTATAAATCTTTATATTTAATGTCCATGTTTTCAAAATGGTTTTAAGTATTTATTTATATGGACATTAATGTTTTAAAATTATAATTCCATTAAAATCTTCAAAGTGGTATGGGACACTTTGATTCAAAAATCTCTTTTAAATGGTTTTTGAAAATGGATTGATTAATTCAATATCTTGGAATTACTTATTGTGATTGAAAATGAAATGTTGTTATTGAAATGTTTATATTTGCAATATTTTATGTGTAATGATGGTACTTGGACATTTTACGGGTGTTTACGTGATAAACCATATGACGGGTGGTGCCGTGAATACTAGGACGTGTGGTTACGTTATAACCTCCAATACATTGGGTATGGAAGTCGGCCGTTTGGCTATTCCATTAAGTATGTGTGGAAGTCGACCGTATGGTTATTCCATTTAAGTATGTTTATGTACCAAGTTACCTTTATATGTTATGTGTTCTTTATATGTGTTTTATTTCAATCTTTTGGTTACAAAAGGGTAAGTGATGATATTTTATTCAGTGAAGAGTTTTTACTACTTCCTAAAGGTGAAAGGTATTACTTTGATAAAGTATACATGGTTTACTTGTTGCTTTGAAAAACTAATAGTTTTCATTCTTTGTGTATCCCTTTCTGAGCTTTTTATGCTCATCCCAAGTTTTTTTGAAATGTTTTTCACAGGAAATAAAGTTGAATAGGGCCAGGGATGAGATCAAGGAAATGTCAGGCTGTCTAAAACATGGAACCAGACATGTTTCTTTTTAAGAGTTTTTATTTTATGGAAACTTAGTAGAAGTGTCTACTTTGTAATCTTTGGAGATGTAATAGTTAAGATTTAATTCTCTAAAACTCTAAACCGGAAAATATCCTCACTATGAATTATTCATTTAATTCAATATTAAGTAAGGTTTAAGGCCGGGGCCTTATAGTTGGTATCAGAGGTCGGTTTAGATAACTTTAGAGGTTGGGGTATTATCTAAGCATAAGTGACATTACCATAATGGTTAGGATTTCAGAAAGAGTACTAGTTTTAGATAAAGTGAATGAGTAAGTATATCTTAGTGTTTATATTCCTCATTAGTACATGATGGTTTTGTTGATATACTCACACTGACCTTTTTGGTTTTAGTAAATGGCTGGATCTAGGAGGCACCAAAGTAATAGTGGATGTGAAGGAAACTGTGACGGTTTTCTGAGCGAGAAACTGAATGATATGGGAGCTGTAATGAGAACTCTTGTATTTATCTTCAACCAACTATCTGTAGTCATGATTGACCACCTAAACCTTGGTGATTTCTATAAGGCATCATATATACGAGAAACAAATCCCTACGGAACTACATGTAATAATCATAAAGTTAAGTTTTTTCAAAAACCTATGTGTCAAATATGTGGAAAGAAACAACTAGGAAAATGTTTCAAAGGGACAAAAATATGCTATAGATGTGGAAATGAAGGTCATAAAGCAAGAACCTTCCATGGAAAAAGGAAGCATCCAATTGACTCGAGGAAAGGGAAAGAAGTTCTTTCTGAGGGATCAATTGAATGTTTTAAATGTGGTGTGCATGGTCATTATGCAAACACATGTCCTATGAAGAAGTTTCGGGAATGGTATCACCAAGATCGTACAAATATTCGTTTACCAATACCTAATTCCATTCCGATTGAGGATGAAGAAAATGACAATGACCAGTCAAAGGTATGGATTATTTCATAACATTTGTTTTCCTATTTTGGAATCTTAGGATATGATTCATGATTTTGTTTGTAGGAAAGAAGTATTTCAGAATAAGTTGGAAAGGAATGGTTAATGGATCATGAAGAATGTTGAATGAGTAAGAAGTTAACATATAAGGGCTTCAAGAGTTATGGTGAAATTCTTAAGAGTATTAAGTCTCTTTTGATGATGGGGTTACATTATAAGAATTTTTATAGTATGTGTAACCCTGATGTTTGATATATGAAAATTTTATTCAAGGAATAGTTATCTGTTCTTTTGTGGACATAGTTATAAAGAACCATTTGGGTTTATATGATCCTTACTTTTGAGGTAATTATTGGTTACTATATGTTATGATGGAAAGTGAAAGGCATGAGATAAAATTGAGGTTAAATTATGTTATGGTTATTTTTGATGATTTTATCTCTTTTTGGGGAATGATTTGAGAATTATATAGTTTGGAAAAAGGACAACACACAGACCGTATGAAAACCCGTCACGTCGGATAAAGCTGTGGGAATCGAACCCACAACCAAAGTGCGACTGGTATTTATCGCCTACCACTGGACTACGTGAATTCCCTGGTTATTTTTACTACTTATTTTTAGTTAGATGATTTTATTAATTAAGAGTAAGTTTATTTTGGGTTATCTATGGAAATTATTAACCTATCATGGAGGATATGTGATTAGGTTAATTACTTTTCAATACGAGACTTTAAGAGAAACTGATGTTGTTTGGAGATAAATGATATGATTTAACTTGGAAGACTATGTGATTAAATCCTTCAAATATTTCGGTTTCAATCTTAGTTTGGTTTACTTATGGTCTTCGTTGAACTTTGGGTTTTGTTGAACAAATTTTGGAGATTAAGAATAGATTTTATTTTTATAAAGGGTTATCCTTTTATGGATTATCTGATCTTGTACTAACCTTTTTGGTTTTGGTTTTGGTTAAAGTCTAAAGACATGGGAAGTATATAGTTATCTTTTTTGGATTAGGTGATTCTCTAGAAGTTGATTATAGTACTCTTAATGTGAACAAGTCTTCCTAAATACTCGTATTTTGGAGAAAATATGAGTTTGTGTAATAAATGTAATAAAAGTTGAAAGTCAACATGATAAGTAATTATGTTTCCTTATGAATAAATTCCTCAATAAAAAGTAACTTAAAACAAAAATGTTGTCTATTAACTTTTCCTACTGGGGAATCGAATACCGTTTAACCCATCACAAGTTTGTGATTTTCTTGTGGTTAACTTTCTCCTAAACATGTTTTCTATCACTCTCCATCAGAACATGACCCTATGTTTTCTCCTCCATGTCCATGTTTTTCTATATGGAATCTCAGTGTGGGTTAACTTAGGTGACCTCTGTACTTCTCTTTCTTTCTTTTAAAGTGATTGTTTTATCAACTCTTGTTCCGATGTGGGACTTTCAATGATGTTTTCGAGCCCAATTGTAAAATTGTGAGGACGCAATTCCCAAAAGGGGGGAAGGATGTAACACCCCAGGTAAATAAAGAATATGAAATTCTTATAATTATCCCTATTTGTGAATAAAATTTTAGTATTAATTTAAAGGGAACGCTATGCTCGATGGCTTACCCAATACGCAACGACAAGTTCCTTTGAAATCTTACATTGCACTCCAATAATAAAATAATTTTATGTTAACACCTAGCTGTTGTAATGATGGGAAATAACTACAAAATTATTATATATGTTTGTCAAATATTTTTACTTTTTACGATAAATGTTAGAGGATTAAAAATGCGAATGAATCCAATTTTAAGCGCAAACATTCTAATATTCTTTAAAAGGTCGATTAACTGCCTTTTGATGGAGAACCTCTTTTAAATCCACTTTTTGACAATTTTATGTGTTATATTTGACAAAATAAAATTATTCTTTAGTATAGGGACATAAAAATTTACTTTGTGTAAATTTTTGGTATTTTTCAGATAAAGATCATTTTTTAATGAATAGTGAAAAATGTTGTATTTTAATTCAAAACCTCTTTTTAATCTAATTTATTTATATGATTAGATTATCTTTTGAATTGGTTTCAAAGTGAAATTAGAATATATTTTTACCATTTAATCCAATAGTGGTCATTGGAATTAATTTCATATTGAAATTGGACTTAAACTAGTGTCAATCGTTTGATACTTATTGTTTCATAAAAACACGCTATTTGCTATGACAACGGGAATTAATTATTAAATTAATTAATGTAACTTATATGTTTTGAATTTTTTAAAATAGACATCATTTTTGAATTCGGAATATCAAATATATCCTAGGGTAAATGTTTGGTAATTTTCTAAAAAACTTCAATTTTTGATGAATAGTGAAACCACTAAGTGGTAGTTAAAGAAACTGATTTTTCGTTTAAATGAAACTTTACCACTTATGTGATTTGAATTTAAAAAATCCGACATACATGGTTGTCATTAAGAAGTAAAATGTGGTTCAATGGGATTAAAATAATTTTTTGGTGAATAGTAACTTTTAAGTTTATTAATCGCGATTAGAGGTAATTAGTGTAATTTAAGGTAAAAATAATGTTTTAATAATATGAAATGACCTATACACATGTCTTACCCTCATTGGATGTGTCATGTCCGACCAAGAAAATCCATGGGTCAACTTGGGGACCCCATGGATCCACTTTGGTAGGAAAATGACATTAATACCTTTTTATTTAATGTTAAAATTAAAATGTCACAAACATGTGTTGTTTTACTAAAATAATTTCTATATGGGGTTATACAGGTCAGATTTTTGACTATAAATATTCATTGGAAAGATAAAAATATTTCCTACATCATAGTATTTTTTTATAATTTTTATAAATTAACTAAATTAATTTATTTACGACACCATGATGATGCAACGATTACCTCATTATTTAATGATTTAAATAAAATGGAAAGATAATGTAAACTCTAAGACCTAAACATGCCCAAAACCTATTGGATGAGTGTATTTCGAACCCTTATCACCTTATCCTCGAAACAAATCAATTTTGGACCTTTAAAATCCGAAACTCATTCTAAAATAAAGTAACATTTCCTTACTTTCCCAGAGTGCCCCTCCTCTCCTCTTATAAAAGTCCCCCACCTATACCACCTTACCCACACCTCTCAAGCCTTTGGATCGGTCAAACCCTGCCCATTTCATCTCTCCACATCCCTCTCTTCATCTTTGAAGCCTCACTTTGGGCATAATACTTTCCATGAAATCCTTTGAGCTCAAATCAAAGAGAGTTACCCGATTTAAAGGTAGTGTCCTCTCTTGTGTTCTTTTGTTTTATTTTGCTTCTCCAACCCCCTAAACTCATTTTATTATTTTATTTTGTAAACAATACAGTATATTAAATATACTAGGATGTTTTTATAAGAATAATTAGAGCTACACTTACACACACCTACATCTAATGGTTAAAGAACATACTGTTTCTGTGGATGGTGAATTTCTGCCTCACGAAACGATGATTGTTCAACACTCATATAACACCTTCAAAGGTGGACATTAAGATGTCACTATATTTATATATGATATATAATATGTTTAGTTTTTACTTAATATTATTTATTTTTCTTTTTTGGCATACCTTTATGGTTTCCATTGTGGGTAAACACGATAATTTCATTTTAGGAAGTGCGGACTACCGCCCCCTCAAAGTGATTTGATTCGTTAATGCCATATGTGGGATGTATAAAGGATGGATTTAAAGTTATTATATATTATGTATGTTACATATAAATTATGAATATAATTCTGGAATTAAAATATACATACCTCTCATTTGGTTTTAATTCCATTAATATGACATAGAAATGAAAGTAGCGTTCATGCGTACGTACGGCTTACCGTCTCCATGTACGGTGCATTTCATTTCTTACCTCTAAATGATTATGTAATATTATAAATACTTGTATATTCTGGATATATATGATATATATGATATCCAAATCCTGAATATAATTCTGGAGATAATGAACCTTTGACCACACAAACAACATGTAATTGTAAGAAGTCCACTTTCGACTTAAGAACCAAATATCAACAAAACAAACATTATTAACTTAAATGATTACATAATGATTATAACATGGAAATAAGTGATATAAAGGAATAATGAACTTGAAAAAGGTTCTTAATCAAGTGGAAATTAACTCAAGTTTATTATTCAGGATGTTAAAGAACAATCGAGTCAAGTCGGACCCGAGGTAAGGGATCATACCCCTCTCTTTCTTTTTAAGTACACTCTTTTATGTAATTCTTTTAAGCTCATCTTTCTTATGATTGGGATGTTATTTTATATTAATTCTACTGTAATTTTTATGTTCATATTATGATAGACCCTATTTTCTCTCACCAATCCATTTTGGATGTTTTGAGTGGCGCCGTTAGGCTGCCGAATTTTCGTAAGAGATCCAACCTCTCTCTTTCTTTTTAAGTACTCTCCTTTATGTCACTTCTTTTAATCTCCTATTTGTTATGATGGAGGATATTATTTTATATTAATATTACTTTAAATTATATTTTAATATTATTAGAGACCCCATTTGATCTCATCAATCCATTTTTGTAAGTTTTAAGTGACGCTGTTAGGCTGCCGAGTTTTCGGAAGGGATTTTTCATCTCACTTTAATTACCGTGAGATTTATGCTACTTTTGCCACCATTTCCATTTAGTGGTGTATGTACTGACCATTATTACTCTTTGTGTAATATAATTTCATTTATGGGTATTTACATATCCATTGTATGACCCTTCTTCCATGGGGTGTACGTTTCGAAAGTTACCCAAGTCGGTAAGGGAACCTTTCACCCTCCTCGTTTTAAAAGACTTATTTTTGTTGGGTCTTTTAATTTACATATTTTTATGTTAGGATATGTTCTTTTATATCCTTATTGATGTAAATTTTATGTCAAAGTGGTGAGATACCATTTTCTCTCTCATCAACTCTTTTTCTAAATTTTGAAGTGACGCCGTTAGGCTGTCGAATTTTTACAAGGGAACGTCTTAACCCAATTTTGATTTATTTGGGTTCAACTTGTACTTCTTGAACATGTCATCCTATGAATATGTGTGAATGACCTATGATTTTTTCACACTTAATATCCACTTATATTGGGTGTATTTTATATTTCTCACACATAATTATGTGATAGATTTATCCTTAATTTAAGGATACCATCTTTATAATGGATTTCATCTCAATTTACATTTCCATTGAGACTTCATAGTTGTTATGCACCAATTCACTCTTATATGGTGTGTATAATGTCCTTTGACATATTATATCATGAATCCCTTTATTCTCATGATATTATAAAGTTATGATTAAATTTTATTCCGCAATTATTTGTATTCAAGAGTCTCTCATTTTGTTAAAAACTCCTTAAAAAATATCATTTTAAATGTTTTAAAGATTTATTATTCTAAATATTTATATTTAATGTCCATGTTTTCAAAATGGTTTTCAGTATTTATTTATATGTACATTAATGTTTTAAAATTATAATTCCATTAAAATATTCAAAGTGGTAGGGGACACTTTGATTCAAAAATCTCTTTTAAATGGTTTTTGGAAATGGATTGATTAATTCAATATCTTGAAATTAATTATTATGATTGAAAATAAAATGTTGTTATTGAAATGTTTATATTTTCAATATTTTATGTGTAATGATGGTACTTGGACATTTTATGGGTGGTTATGTGATAAACCATATGACGGGTGGTGCCGTGAATACCAGGACGAGTGGTTACATTATAACCTCCAATGCATTGGGTATGGAAGTCGGTCGTATGGCTATTCCATTAAGTATGTGTGGAATTCAACCGTATGGTTATTCTATTTAAGTATTTTTATGTCCCAAGTTACCTTTATATGTTATGTGTTCTTTATATGGGTTTTATGGTAATATTTTGGTTACAAAAGGGTAAGTGATGATATTTTATTCAGTGAAGAGTTTTTACTACTTCCTAAAGGTGAAAGGTATTACTTGGATAAAGTATACATGGTTTACCTGTTGCTTTGAAAAACTAACAGTTTTCATTCTTTGTGTATCCCTTGCTGAGCTTTTTATGATCATCCCAAGTTTTTTTGAAATGTTTTTCACAGGACATAAAGTTGAATAGGGCCAAGGATGGGATCAAGAAAATGTCAGGCTGTTTAAAACATGGAACTAGACATGTTTCTTTTTAAGAGTTTTTATTTTATGGAAACTTAGTATAAGTGTCTACTTTGTAATCTTTGGAGATGTAATAGTTAAGATCTAATTCTCTAAAACTCTAAACCTGAAAATATCCTCAATGTGAATTATTCATTTAATTCAATATTAAGTTAGGTTTAAGGATGGTGCCTTATAGTGCGGGCCATTGTTTTTGTGTGGGATCTCGGTGGCTTCAACAGTGCTGGGATCCCAATGGATCCGATCTGATGACAGATGAAGGGAAGTGGTGACCGATGATACGTTCGGTGTGATGGCCATACAGGATGGCGATGGACTGGTAGTGATCATGTTTGGTTGTTTTGGTGATGACATGGTGGTTTGGTGATAAGATATTTACAAGGAGGCGGCTACGATAACATGTTATGTGGGATGGATTTTCACGGGGTTGTTGTCAGTGCAGACATGGTTGCAGTGACGTGGGTCTTCAGTTGTGGGATGCTTGTTCCGGAAATGAGATTTGCAGAGTGATGATGGTGATGAAGGGATCCTGGTTTTTTGGGTCTGTGTTTTAGGGTTCTGATCGGTGGTTGCAGATGGTGCATGGGATGCAGACGAGCTCCATAAATACCTTTCAGCTGGAGATGGTTTGGATGGATGAAATGGGTCGGTGTGAAGCGTGGGTGTTATTTATGGGGGGACTACGTCTGATAGCAACAATTTTTTATGAAGACGTCATCAGGAGGTGGGCGCGACCTGAGGTTACGTTCAATTTGGGGACAGGCTGGGCTGTGGAAATCAGGGATATGATAGGGTGATGACCAGGATGGTCGGTAGGCTTTCTGACAGGCTGGCGCATATGACGATGGTTGGATGGCGTTTTATGTGGTTGATTTTCAAATTGGGCTCATTATTTCAGATCTACTTCTGGGTTGGTATTTCACTATGTTTTTATTTCAGGTGGTGTTTATATGCTTTTTTTTTGTGTTTGGTGGTGTTTGATGTTCCACTTTTATTTGTGTTTGTGTGAACTTTTATTTTAATTAATAAAATTTTAAGATCGAGTACGCTCGGATCCTAAACTTTATCAGTGTTGATTTATTGAATTATTGGTATTTTACCCTTGTTATGGTATGTCAAGGAGGAAGCATCACATGCATCATTATAGGCACATAGAAATTCACATTTCATGCATATTCTATGACATGTAGTTTCATTTTTAGTTTTCCTTATGATTTTGATTGTGTGACTTGAGTGATTATATGCCATGATTCCTACTTATTTAGCATTTTCTTACCTATGCATCATGCTCATGTGCTTTCTATCATGCTCTAAGTTTTTACTGCATGTAATGAAATGCTATATTTTTTTGATATGTAATTGGTTGCATGTGTTAAATTTATTGGTCATGATTAAACATGAACCATTTTTCATTTGTAAGGTATATGGGTGACTTATAATTGGGAAAAGGTTACATGTATAATCGAACCATCTTTTGAGTTTTGTAAATATATCTTGAGACCTTTGTTAAAATGAAAAAAAACTACTAAAGTTCAAGTTTTAAAGTGTATTGGTTTTGATTAAATGGGAGCAAGTTTGCGATCTATAGTGTATGGGAACTTTATAAATTGGATATGGAAACCCATATAATAAAACTATTATATATTAATATGATATATTTTTAAATGGTCATAAATGTAAAATCTAGTTAATTTTGAACTAAAATGAATTGGTTTCCTCATTAAAGGTTTGTGACACTATCACATGGGCATGGCGATCATGTGGTTAAACTATTAAATGAACAAATGGACCCAAGTAGTTCAGTTGGGGAATTTTTATTATGATATAACCCTTTTTGGGTGTTTTGATAATTTAATAATTAAGAAATTTCTATTAGGTTTCATTTTGATGAACCCAGGTTGGATTAACGAGACCCTCATAGGTCGCCTTATCTTTTACAACCTAAAAAGAATTTATATGATAAATTTCCTAATTTATGACGAGATGTCAATAAATGAATAATTATTAAAGAGGGAATTTGATATAACTTTCATGTTTTTCCTCATGGTGTTAATTGAAAAAAAGGTACCAGGTGATTTCGTTTCATAATTGGTACTTGATGTTCTATTTTAAACTTTTAAAATGTTTAAAAATTGAATGTAAATCAATGTAATGGATAAAAATGGAACCTTAAGAGGCGTCCTTTATTTTAAAAACATCATGTAAGGGTAGTTTAAATGAATCTTATAGTTTCCTTGGAATGTAAATGTGATCATTTTCCATAGGCCTTATCCTTTTTAACAATGGATTAAGTGATAGGCGTTGGCATAGTGAATTTCTGGTTTGTGTGACCTAGTGATAGGGTCGACTCTTATGATTTCATGAGGGCCTAGCCTGAAGTAGGTAGCACCCTTTGATCTTAAATTCATTACTAAGTTCCACACGTTTTCTGATGTATGGTGTCATTTGGGTGCCTTTTTCCCTAATATAACCTTTTAGCTTCCAATGAAACCCTTGTTCGAATGGGTGGTCATTATATACTCGACCCTTGTTAGAAGTGTGAGAATCAATTAATACTCAGTTTCAGTAGGTTATAAATACCAAGGGCATAATCAACCACTTCATAGTTTAGGTGACCCTTTCTTCTTCCTTAGTTCCAGATGACTTGGTATATCATCATCTAGGTTAATGGTTATATGAGGAAATATGACTCTATGTTAAATATCTTATACAAACCACCTAATATCTGAATGCATAGGGAGAACAACCTATGGATAATATTAAGGGTGTGCCGTATTGCTTCAGAAACCTCAGGGAAATGTATGTTACATGGTACCCTTTGGGTTACTAAATGATGTAATGAACCGGTTGAGTTCAGTGGAGTTGTTGATCCTTGAGCTATTCAATATGTTCACAATTCATATCCAAAGTAGAGTGACTAGGGATTTAAAGGAATCAATTATCCCCAATTCTTGGGATGACTTTCCAAGAGGTTCAGGTGTTTTGACACACCAGTTAGGTTAGTTTTGGTTTTTATTCTAAATTTTTTAACATACGTGAGTGTGAATCAAAGAAGTATCACATGTGATTTGAGGTGAGTCTGATCTAGCACGATTATGAGCGGCTAGTCTATCCCTTCTTTAGATGACTAGAAAACTCCTATGGTGGGGAACATCACATCAGTTCTAGTGTACATATCATTTCTTTCTCGACAACATGAAGTTGATGCGGATGGCTATGGATGCAACCCCTGAGAAACATTGTTGGCCATAGATGGACTTCGGTGGTTTTGTCGAGCGATCACAGGACTCCTTGGGTAGTAAAGGCTTATGATAATTTAATGACAATGCATTGAATAGTTAAGCTAATATTTTTTCTAGGGAAGTAGACCAATAGTGGTTAGACACTTTTCTTTTTAGTAGTTGGATTTGGTGGGTTGGAGATCATTTAAATGCTTAGTGTAATCTTCTTTAAGAGATAAGTATGTCCCATCTCTTAACATAATCCTTGATGCACTAAGTAATTGTCAGTCTTATACTGTGCTAAGTTTTAAAAGATTTTGGTATTGATAAGTGATCTCTATCAAAGTTTGGCATAGGACGTGTGGTTTTTATTGAGGCTTGGTTAGTCCTGAGTGATACCTGGGTTCCCATGTAGGAACATCTTAAACAGACTTCTGGAAACCAACCGTTTTCCTTTAACTTGACCATTAGGTGGATGCCATTATGGGTTTAGTAAATAATATTATGTGGACATATTGGCCTTATACTAATGTCTCACTTTTAAATAAGTAGTATAGAATACTTTAGCTTAGTTCCTTGGACTCCAGTTCATTGATTCCGAGGTTATCCCAGACTAGTTATCATGATCAGAGGTGACGTTTAATGGGTGAATATTCTAGTGGGATGGATCATGGTTACCCCCTTTTCATACTAAGGTATGATAGTGTAAATGAACAGGTGGTGGTTTGGTTAGGTAACATCATTGGAATTCAGGTATGGACATCGATAAACATTTTCTTGGTAAATGTGTTGTGCCTTGGAGGAAGGCATTGCAGCTCAGTTTGAAATGAACAGATCATCTATGCTGGGCATCTTTGAGGTAAGTTGGCCAGAGTGGCTGTAACACCCCAGGTAAATAAAGAATATGACATTTTCACATTTATCCATATTTGTGAATAAAATATTAATATTACTTTAAAGGGGACGCTATGCTCGATGGCGTACCCAATACGCAACAATGAGTTTCTTGGGAATCTTACGTTGCACTCTAATAATAAAATAATATTATTTTAAATGGTAGTTAACTCCTAGCCGTTGTAATGGCGGGAATGAACAGAACTAACTAAAAAATGATTATATATGTTTGTAAAATATTTTTACTTTTTACAATAAATGTTAGAGGATTAAAAATGCGAATGAATCCAATTTTAAGCGTAAGCATTCTAATATTCTTTAAAAGGTCAATTAACCGCCTTTTGATGGCGAACCTCTTTTAAATTCAATTTTTGACAACTTTATGTGTTATTTTTGACAAAATACAATTCTTCTTTAGAATAAGGACATCAAAATTTACTTTGTGTAAATTTTTGGTATTTTTCCGATAAAGTTCATTTTTTAATGAATAGTGAAAAATGTTGTATTTTAATTCAAAACCTCTTTTTAATATAATTTATTTATATGATTAGATTATCTTTTGAATTTTTTTTTAAAGTGAAATTAGAATATATTTTTACCATTTAATCCAATAGTGGTCATTGGAATTAATTTCATCTTGAAATTGGACTTAAACTAGTGTCAATCTTTTGATACTTATTGTTTCATAAAAACACGCTATTTACTCTGACAGCATGAATTAATTATTAAATTAATTAATGTAACTTATATGTTTTGAATTTTGTAAAATAGACATCATTTTTGAATTCAGAATATAAAATATAGCTTAGGGTTATTTTTTGCTATTTTTCTGGAAAACTTCAATTTTTGATGAATAGTGAAACCACTAAGTGGTACTTAAAAAAACTAATTTTTTTGTTTAAATGAAATTTTACCACCTCTGTGTTTTGAATTTCAAAAATTCTACATACATGGTTGTCATTAAGAAGTAAAATGTGGTTCAATGGGATTAAAATAATTTTTTTTGGTGAATAGTAACTTTTAAGTTTTAATCACGATTAGAGGTAATTAGTGTAGTTTAAGGTAAAAATAGTGTTTTAATAATATTAAATGACTTAGAAACATGTCCTACCCTTATTTGATGAGTCATGTACGACCAAAAAAATTCATGGGTCAACTTGGGGACCCCATGGAGCCACTTTGGTTGGAAAATGACATAAATAACTTTTTATTTAAAGTTAAAATTAAAATGTCACAAACATGTGTTGTTTTACTAATTTTTTTTTAAATGGGGTTATATAAGTCATATCTTTGACTATAAATATTAATTAGAAAGATAAAAAGATTTCCTACATCATGATATTTTTTTATAATTTTTAGACATTAAATATATTAATTTATTTATGACACCGTGATGATGCAGTGATTACCTCGTAAATGAATGATTTAAATAAAATGAGAAGATAGGGTGAAATATAAGTCTTAAACTTGTCACAAACCTATTGTATGGGTTTATTTAGAAACCTTATCACCTTATCCTAGAAATATATCCTTTTGGTACCTTTTAAATCTGAAAATCATTTTATAATAAAGTAATATTTTATAACTTTCCAAGAGTGCCCCTCCTCTCCTCTTATAAAAGGCCCCCATCTCTACCACCTTACACACACCTCTCAAGCCTTTGGCTCGGAAAACCCCTGACCATTTCATCTCTACACATCCCTATATTCATCATTTAAGCCTCAATTTGGGAAGAATACTTTCCAAGGAAGCCTTTGAGCTCAAATCAAAGAGAGTTACCCGATTTAAAGGTAGTGTCCTCTCTTGTGTTCTTATGTTTTATTTTGCTTCTCCAACCCTCTAAACTATTTTTATTACTTTATTTTGTAACAAAACCAGTATCTTCAATATACTAGGATGTTTTTATGTGAAGTATTCGAGCTACACTTACACACACCTTCGTCTAATGGTTAAAGAACATACTGTTTCTGTGGATGGCGAATTACTGCCTCACGAAACGATGATTGTTCAATATTCTTTTAACAACTTCAAATGTGGCCATTAATATGTCACTATATTTATATATGATATAAAATATGTTTATGTTTTCCTTAAGCTTCTATATTTTTCATTTATGGCATACCTTTACGGTTTCCATTATGGGTAAATGCGATGTCTTCATTTTAGGAAGTGCGGACTACCGCCCCCTCAAAGTGATTTGAATCATTAATGCCATATGTGGGACGTATAAAGGATTGAATTAACGGTATTACATATGATATCCTACTGTAATTATAATATACCTTTTTATAATTATTATTTCATTCCATTTAATGCAAAAAAAAGAAATGAAAGTAGCGTTCATGCGTACGTACGGCTTACCGTCTCCATGAACGGTACATTTCATTTCTTATCTCCAAATGTTATGTACTATTATAAGTACATATATATAATGGATATATATGTAATATATTACATCTAAATGATGGATATAATTCTATAATTATAATATATATATCTCTCATTTTTGTTTTAATTCCATTAATATGACAAAAAATGAAAGTAGCGTTCATGCGTACGTACGGCCTACCGTCTCCATGAACGGTGATTTTAATTTTTTATCTCCAAATGCAATGGAATAGTATAAAATGAATATATACTGGATATATATGAGATTTAAAACATAAATACTATTCTGGATATGATGTACCTATAACTACATGGAAAATTCTTTTCCAACAAGTTCGATTTTTACTCATGTACTGAACATCGACAAAAACGTATGATATGAACTCACTTTATTAACCAATTATTATAACATTATAATATGTGATATTAACTGAATAATAATATTTAAATTAGGTCCTTAAGAAATTATAAATTGACCAAATTTTATTATTCAGGAGATTAAAGAATGATCAAGTCATGTCGGACACGAGGTAAGGGATCCTACCTCTCTCTTTATTTTTAAGTACTCTCCTTTATGTCACTTATTTTAAGATCCTCTTTCTTATGTTGGGGGATGTTATTTTATATTACTCTTGATTTAAATTTTATTTTAATATGATTAGATACCCTATTTTATCTCATAAATCCATTTTTGGATGTTTTAAGTTGCGCCGTTAGGCTGCCGAGTTTTCGTAAGGGATTTTTCGTCTCACTTTTATTCCCGTGAGATTTATGCTACATTTTCCACCATTTCCTTTGAGTGGTATATGTACTGAAAATTATTATACTCTTTGTGTAATATAATTTCATTTATGAGTATTTACATCAATGTTGTATTGTCCTTCTTTCATGGGGTCTATGTTTCGAAAGATACCCAAGTCGGCAAGGGAACCTTTCACCCTCCTCTTTTTAAAGACTTCTTTTGTTGGGTCTTTTAATTTACATATTGTAATGTTTGGATATGTTATTTTATATCCTTATTGATGTAAATTTTATGTCCAAGTGATGAGATACCCTTTTTATCTCTCATTAACTCATTTTTTGAATTTTGAAGTGACGCCGTTAGGCTGTTGAATTTTACCAAGGGAACTTTTTAACCCAATTTCGATTTCTTTGGGTTCAACATGTAGTTATTGAATATGTCACCCTTTGAATATGTGTGAATGACCTATTATTGTTTTACACTTAATATCCACTTATATTGGGTGTATTTATATTTTTCACACATAATTTTGAGATTGATTTATCCTTAATTTAAGGATACCTTCTTTATAAGGGATTTCATCACATTTTACATTTCTATTGTGACTTCATTGTTGTTATGCACCAATTAACTCTTATATGGTGTATATACTGTCCTTTGGAATATTATATCATGAATCCATTTATTCTCATGATATTATAATTTTTTTATTAAATGTTATTCCTCAATTATTGTATTCAAGTGTCTCTAATTTTGGTAAAAACCCTTTAACCAAAATATCGCTTTAAATGTTTTAATGGTTTGTTATTATTAATATCCATGTTTTCAAAATGGGTTTGAGGATTTATTTATATGGATATTAATGGTTTAAAATGTTAAAAGTTTCAAGGTGGTATGGGACACTTTGATTCAAAAATCTCTTTATTAAATGTTTTAAATGGTTTTGAAAATGGTTTTTTTGAATGGATTCATTATTTCAATATCCTAAAATGTTATATTGTGATTGAAATGTGGAAATGTTATGTTTCCTTTATTCATGTTTTATGTGATACATTTATGTTATGGTTCTTGGTCATTGTTGTGAAAATGGGTGGTTCCGTGATAAACTAAGGGCGGATGAACCCGATATAGCTCTCCAATGCATTGGGTAACGCGAAGGGGTTAAACGTTAAGGTTTCTCCGAAGAGATTTAGGGAATATACTGTGATGGGTATTCCAAACGTAACCAAGAGGGTTACTCCCTATGTAAGAATGTTATGAATGCCTCAATTTACCTTTATGCCTTATGATTTCTATGTTTTATTCATGATTTTATGAGGTATGTTAAAGTGCTTATGTTTTATGAGTAAAGTATTATTTCATTGATTCTTATGTATACATGTACTCATGTTTCCTTTCCATATTTTTATATCCCTTACTGAGCTTTTTATGCTCATCCCAAGTTTTTTAAATGTTTTACACAGGACTTAAAGATGAATAGGGTCAAGGATGGGATCAAGGAAAGACATGCTATCTAAAACATAGAACTAGACATGTTTCTTTTAAGAGTTTTTTATGGAAACTTAGTAGAAGTGTCTAATTTGTAATCTTTTGAGATGTAATAGTTATGTCCTAATTCTCTAAAACTCTAAACCTGAAAATATCCTCAATTCGAATTATTCATTTAATTCAATATTAAGTAAGGTTTAAGGCCGAGGCCTTATAGTTGGTATCAGAGGTCGGTTTAGATAACTTTAGAGGTTAGGGTATTCTCTAAGCATAAGTGACATTACCATAATGGTTAGGATTTCAGAAAGAGTCCTAGGTTTAGATAAAGTGAATGAGTAAGTATATCTTAGTGTTTATCTTCCTCATTAGTACATGATGGTTTTGTTGATATATTCACACTGACTTTTTTGTTTTTAGTAAATGGATGGATCTAGTAGGCACCAAAGTGACAATGGGTTTGAAGGAAACTATGGTGGTTCTCTAATTAAGAGACTGGATGAAATGGGGGATTCAATAAGTAATCTTGTGGTTGTTCTAAACCAACTATCAAGGAGTCATGATCAACCACTTGAACCTTGGTATGTTCTGTAATGCATCATGTACGAGATGACCAATCGATGTGGAATTTCAGGTAATAATTATAAAGGTAACCATTAGGGTTTATATGATCCTTACTTTTTAGGAAATTTTGGGTTACTCTATGATATGATGGAAAATGAAAGGCATGAGATAAACTTGAGGTTAAAATATGTTATGATTATTTTTGAATATTTTATCTCATTTTGGGGAATGTTTTAAGAATTATATAGTTTTGGAAAAAGGACAACACACAGACCGTGTGACAACCCGTCGTGTCGGAAAAAGCTGTGGGAATCGAACCCACAACCAAAGTGCGACTGGTATTTATCGCCTACCACTGGACTACGTGAAGTCCCTGGTTAGTTTGACTAATTATTTTTAGTTAGATGATTTTAGGAAACTAGAGTAAGTTTATTTTGGGTTATCTATGGAAATGATTAACCTATCATGGAGGATATGTGATTAGGTTAATTACTTTTCAATATGAGAATTTAAGAGCAACTGATGTTATTTGGAGATAAAAGTTAATTTGTACCTTGGAAGACTATGTGATTAAATCCTTCAAATATTTGGGTTTCAATCTTAGTTTGGTTTAATTTGAAGAATTTTATGGACAATTGTTTATCGAATGGTCTTCGTTGAACTTTGGTTTTTTTTTACAAATTTTGGAGATTAAGAATAGATTTTCTTTTTATAAAGGATTATACTTTTGTGGATTATCTGATCTCATACTAACAATTTTGGTATTGGTTTTTGTCTAAAGACATGGGAAATATATAGTTCTCTTTTTTGGATTAGGTGATTCTCAAGAAGTTGATTATGGTACTCTTAATGTGAACAAGTCTTCCTAAATACTCGTCTTTTGGAGAAAATATGAGTTAGATTAAGGAATTTAGTAAAAGTTGAAAGTCTACGTGACAAGTAAGTATGTTTCATTATGATTTAGTTAAGCTCAAAAATAAATTCCTCAATGAAGAGTAACTTAAAACAAAAATGTTGTCTGTTAACTTTTCCTACCGGGGAATCGAATACAGTTTAACCCGTCACAAGTTTGTGATTTTATTATGGTTAACTTTCTCCTAGACATGTTTACTATCACTCTCCCTCAGAACATGACCCTTTTTTTCCCTCCATATCCATGTTTTCCTACAAGGAATCCTAGTATGGGTTAACTCAGGTGACCTTTGTACTTCTATTTCTTTATTTTAAAGTGATTGTTTTACTGACTCTTGTTCTGATGTGGGATTTTAAATGAAGTTTCCAAGCCCAATTTTAAAATTGTGAGGACGCAATTCCCAAAAGGGGGGAAGGATGTAACACCCCAGGTAAATAAAGAATATGACATTTTTACATTTATCCATATTTGTGAATAAAATATTAATATTACTTTAAAGGGGATTCTATGCTCGATGGCGTACCCAATACGCAACAACGAGTTTCTTGGGAATCTTACGTTGCACTCTAATAATAAAATAATATTATTTTAAATGGTAGTTAACGCCTAGCCGTTGTAATGGTGGGAATAAACAGAACTAACTACAAAATGATTATATATGTTTGTAAAATATTTTTACTTTTTACAATAAATGTTATAGGATTAAAAATGCGAATGAATCCAATTTTAAGCGTAAACATTATAATATTCTTTAAAAGGTCGATTAACCGCCTTTTGATGGTGAACCTCTTTTAAATTCACTTTTTGACAACTTTATGTGTTATTTTTGACAAAATAAAATTCTTCTTTAGAATCAGGACATCAAAATTTACTTTGTGTAAATTTTTGTTATTTTTCTGATAAAGTTCATTTTTTAATGAATAGTGAAAAATGTTGTATTTTAATTCAAAACCTCTTTTTAATATAATTTATTTATATGATTAGATTATCTTTTGAATTGGTTTTAAAGTGAAATTAGAATAAATTTTTACCATTTAATCCAATAGTGGTCGTTGGAATTAATTTAATCTTGAAATTAGACTTAAAATAGTGTCAATCTTTTGATACTTATTGTTTCATAAAAACACGCTATTTTCTCTGAAAATGGGAATTAATTATTAAATTAATTAATATAACTTATATGTTTTGAATTTTGTAAAATAGAAATCATTTTTTAATTCGGAATATCAAATATAGCTTAGTGTGATTTTTTGGTATTTTTCTGGAAAACTTCAATTTTTGATGAATAGTGAAACCACGAAGTGATACTTAAAAAAACTGATTTTTTTGTTTAAATGAAGTTTTACCACCTCTGTGTTTTGAATTTCAAAAATCCGACATACATGGTTGTCATTAAGAAGTAAAATTTGGTTCAATGGGATTAAAATAATATTTTTTGGTGAATAGTAACTTTTAAGTTTTAATCGCGATTAGAGGTAATTAGTGTAGTTTAAGGTAAAAATAGTGTTTTAATAATATGAAATGACTTAGACACATGTCCTACCCTCATTCGACGAGTCATGGCCAACCAAGAAAATCCATGGGTCAACTTGGGGACCCCATGGAGCCACTTTGGTTGGAAAATGACATAAATACCTTTTTATTTAAAGTTAAAATTAAAATGTCACAAACATGTGTTGTTTTACTAAAATTTTTTTTACATGGGGTTATATAAGTCATATATTTGACTATAAATATTAATTAGAAAGATAAAAAGATTTCCTATATCAAGATATTTTTTTTATAATTTTTATACATTAAATAAATTAATTTATTTATGACACCGTGATGATGCAGTGATTACCTCGTAAATGAACGATTTAAATAAAATGAGAATATAGGGTGAAATATAAGTCTTACACTTGTCACAAACCTATTGGATGGGTTTATTTCGAATCCTTATCACCTTATCCTAGAAATATATCCTTTTGGGACCTTTTAAATCTGAAAATCATTTTATAATAGAGTAATATTTTATAACTTTCCAAGAGTGCCCCTCCTCTCCTCTTATAAAAGGCCCCCACCTCTACCACCTTACACACACCTCTCAAGCCTTTGGCTCGGCCAAACCCTGCCCATTTCATCTCTCCACATCCTCTATTAATCATTGAAGCCTCACTTTGGGCAGAATCCTTTCCAAGGAAGCCTTTGATCTCAAATCAAAGAGAGTTACCCGATTTAAAGGTAGTGTCCTCTCTTGTGTTCTTATGTTTTATTTTGCTTCTCAAACCCTCTAAACTCTTTTTATTCATTTATTTTGTAACAAAAACAGTATATTAAATATACTAGGATTTTTTATGTGAAGGATTCAAGCTACAATTACACACACATTCGTCTAATGGTTAAAGAACATACTGTTTCTGTGGATGGAGAATTACTGCCTCACGAAACGATGATTGTTCAATATTCTTTTAACACCTTCAAAGGTGGCCATTAAGATGTCAATATATTTATATATAATATATAATATGTTTATGTTTTCCTTAAGCTTATGTATTTTTCATTTATGGCATACCTTTATGGTTTCCATTATGGGTAAATGCGATATCTTAATTTTAGGAAGTGCGGACTACCGCCCCCTCAAAGTGATTTGAATCATTAATACCATATGTGGGACGTATAAAGGATGGAATTAATGTTATTAAATATGATATCCTACTTGAATTACAATATAACTTTATATAATCATTATTTCATTCCATTGAATACAAAAAAAAAAGAAATGAAAGTAGTGTTCATGCGTACGTACGGCTTACCGTCTCCATGAACGGTACATTTCATTTCTTATCTCCAAATGTTATGTACTATTATAAGTACATATATATAATGGATATATATGTAATATATTAAATCTAAATGATTTATATCATTCTATAATTAGAATATATATATAACTCATTTTTGTTTTAATTCCATTAATATGACAAAAAATGAAAGTAGCGTTCATGCCTACGTACGGCCTACCATCTCCATGAACGGTGATTTTAATTTTTTATCTCCAAATGCTATGGAATAGTATAAAATGAATATATAATGGATATATATTTTATTTAAAACATCAATTATATTCTGGATATGATGTACCTATAACTACATGTAAAATTCTTTTCCAACAAGTTTGATTTTTACTCATGTACCGAACATCGACAAAAACGTCTGATATGAACTCACTTTATTAACCAATTATTATAACATTATAATATATTATATTAACTGAATAATAATATTTAAAGTAGTTCCTTAAGAAATTATAAATTGACAAAATTTTATTATTCAGGAGATTAAAGAACGATCGAGTCATGTCGGACACGAGGTAAGGGATCCTACCTCTCTCTTTATTTTTTAGTACTCTCCTTTATGTCACTTCTTTTAAGCTCCTATTTGTTATGTTGGGGGATGTTATTTTATATTCCTATTGCTTTAAATTTTATGTTAATATTATTAGAGACCATATTTGATCTCATCAATCCATTTTTGGATGTTTTAAGTTGCGCCGTTAGGCTGCCGAGTTTTCGTAAGGGATTTTTCGTCTCACTTTTATTCCCGTGAGATTTATGCTACATTTGCCACCATTTACTTTGAGTGGCATATGTAATGCCCATTATTCTAATCTTTGTGTAATATAATTTCGTTTATGAGTATTTACATCAATGTTGTATTGTCCTTCTTTCATGGGGTCTATGTTTCGAAAGATACCCAAGTTGGTAAGGGAACCTTTCACCCTCCTCTTTTTAAAGACTTCTTTTGTTGGGTATTTTAATTTACATATTGTAATGTTGGGATATGTTCTTTTATATCCTTATTGATGTAAATTTTATGTCCAAGTGATGAGATACCCTTTTTATCTCTCATCAACTCATTTTCTGAATTTTTAAGTGACGCCGTTAGGCTGTCGAATTTACCAAGGGAACTTTTTAACCCAATTTCGATTTCTTTGGGTTCAACATGTATTTATTGAATATGTCATCCTTTGAATATGTGTGAATGAACTTTTATTGTTTTACACTTAATATCTACTTATATTGGGGGTATTTATATTTTTCACACATAATTTTGAGATTGATTTATCCTTAATTTAAGGATACCTTCTTTATAAGGGATTTCATCACATTTTACATTTCTATTGAGACTTCATTGTTGTTATGCACCAATTCACTCTTATATGATGTATATACTGTCCTTTGGAATATTATATCACGAATCCATTTATTCTCATGATATTATAATTTCTGATTAAATGTTATTCCTCAATTATTGTATTCAAGTGTCTCTAATTTTGGTAAAAACCCTTTAACCAAAATATCGCTTTAAATGTTTTAATGATTTGTTCTTATTAATATACATGTTTTAAAAATGGTTTTAAGGATTTATTTATATGGATATTAATGGTTTAAAATGTTAAAATCTTCAAGGTGGTATGGGACACTTTGATTCAAAAATCTCTTTATTAAATGTTTTAAATGGTTTTGAAAATGGTTTTTTTGAATGGATTCATTATTTCAATATCCTAAAATGTTATATTGTGATTGAAATGTGGAAATTTTATGTTTCCTTTATGCATGTTTTATGTGATATGTTTATGTTATGGTTCTTGGGAATTGTTATGAAAACAAGTGGTTCCGTGATAAACTAAGGGAGGGTGTGCCCGATATAGCTCTCTAATGCATTGGGTAACATGAAGGGGTTAAACGTTAAGGTTTCTCCAAAGAGATTTAGGGAATATACTGTGATGGGTATTCCAAACGTAACCAAGAGGGTTACTCCCTATGTAAGAATGTTATGAATGCCTCAAGTTAACTTTATGCCTTATTATTTCTATGTTTTATTCATGATTTTATGAGGTATGTTAAAGTGCTTATGTTTTATGAGTAAAGTATGATTTAATTGATTCTTATGTATACATGTACTCATGTTTACTTTCCATATTTTTATATCCCTTACTGAGCTTTTTATGCTCATCCCAAGTTTTTGAAATGTTTTACATTGGACTTAAAGATGAATAGGGTCAAGGATGGGATCAAGGAAAGACATGATATCTAAAACATGGAACTAGACATGTTTCTTTTAAGAGTTTTTTTTATGAAAACTTAGTAGAAGTGTCTACTTTGTAATCTTTTGAGATGTAATAGTTATGTCATAATTCTCTAAAACTCTAAACCTGAAAAGATCCTCAATGTGAATTATTCATTTAATTCAAAATTAAGTGAGGTTTAAGGCCGGGGCCTTATAGTGGATCAGCTGGATTTCCATCTTTTATGATGAACATGGTCAAATGGAACCGTTTTAAAGCATGCTGTCAGGGTAAAGTGGGTGTAGTGTGAGGGTCGATAGTGTCTTCTAGAAAATCTTGCACGACTAGTTTTAATTTTGTCGATCGATTTTTGACCATTTATTTATAGAGGTGTCTCTAATATGACTATATAATAAATCATGTCCTCCCTATTAAATAAACCACATCAATAGCGTCTTTATAAATCTTAGGGGTTTGATTTGTAAAGAAATTATGATGGTGGGGCATGCCATGGTTTGGAATTGGCCGTTAAATATTAAAAGCCCTTGGAAGTAAGCACCACTAGCCTGATGTTTAAGGATAAAATGAAATGATCATGTATATATTCAAACAGTCTTGGGTAAGAACTGTTTTAGTGTTTCAGTTGGGAAAATAGAATTGGATCAGGTTTTCACGACTTAAGTTCCGTATGATTAAGGTGATGCTTGGATGTGCATTGAGCATTTAGAAACACAATGAGACTGTTTTAACTGTACTTCATGACCCTTGTAGGTTGGGTTATGTTTTTATTATTCCCTAAGTATTCTCAGGGATAATAATTTCTAAGTTGGGGAGGTTGTAACAACCTATGCTTTTGAGCTAGGGTAAGATTCCGATGGAATTTGAATTTTGGAGTTTAGTGGACAGTTGGTTATTTAAACCATGTTTTAGAATGCACTTACAAGATTTTTAACACTTAAAAGTGTTGTTTTTAGACTAGGGTAAAAAAACAAGGGGTTACTTAGGTGTCTTATTGAGTTTTGGGATCACCGAGCCCCAAAAATCACAAGTTTGGATGGTCTAAACAGGGCACATGGTTTGCCTATAACTGTGTGTACCCCAACAGAAAACCATGTGGTCTGAACCAAAGGAGCAGTATGTGTCGTATAGGCTACACACAGTTTTCCCAAAGCATGTACCTCTCCTGAATGGTTAGAACCAATTAAGCAGTACCTAAGGACTATTCATAACATGGTTAGCGTACGGTTAGGAAAACCGTGCAGTACAACCGTGTGTGGTGGGTTTTCTAGGAAGTGGGAGTCACATGGTTGGCGCATGATTTATCCAAACCATGTGACCAAACTATGCAACCCAGTTTTCAGGGTGAAATTATGAAACTTACCTTAATGAGTTTTAAAATTTTTTTCCTCCTTTTTCTTCTTCCTCCAGCTGCGTGAGCCTCCTCTCCTTGTGTTGTGGGTTCCTCATTATCCCTATTCTAGGGATCAAGGTATCTTCTTCATCAATCATACTAATTAAGCACTATCAATATATATGGACCCACATTGGTAATATCTAGAATCCTCTTTATCCATTTCTAATTTTATCTTTTGATCTTTTGTGCTATTTTAGTGTGAGTTCAATTTCCCTATTTTCAAAGAAAATGTCCATTTCATCAATTTATTCCAAACTAGACCAAATAATACCTCAATATTTGATGAGTGGAATATCCTAAGAATGAGGTAGGTGGTCAATGGATTTTCCTTAAATTTTCGTTGTTTTATAAATAGCATCGTTGCACCACATGCCGACCTTTGCCACACGTTGCTTTAAAAAACGTTTTCTTCAATATAAATTGGTATACTCACCTAGTATTACCTTTGTTGAGACTTTTTATATAAATAGAGGATGCCAACCTCGATCCTGGAAATCCATTGGGTGTTCCAGATCATTTTTTACCTTTTTAATTAATTGAGAAAATTCCTAGAATGCCTTCTAAGAATTCATCTTGGATCAATAACAGAATTTTCCCTTGTAGGTAATTTTCCAATTAATTATAGCACCTACTAAGTGCCATGCTGAACTTTATATTTTAATTTCCATGTAGGGTGGATTTCTAAAATGTTTATTTTGATTGATTGAAGTGTGAATCTTTAATGTGATTCTTAGTTATGATTAAATGAATTATTTATAAACAATGTCACGTTTTTAATATAAAACCCCTTAGAATAGGTGAACTGTCTTAGAAATTATAAATTGGTGATTTGTATTTAAAATATTGATTGGAATTATTGATTTTATTAAATGGTTTATCCATCCTTTTATATAAAATCTTAATTAATTGAGCTCCCCTTAAGGGCTTGGATAGCTTTCTTAAATGACATTTCCCATGTAGGAAATTGCTTAAATGTTAAAGGTGCCTCCTAAGTGTCTCCTTTAAAGTGGTAAAATGAATTTCCATATTTGTTTAATTAAAAAATAATTATTAATTAGAATATAATTTTCATGATGGATTTCATTACTTGAGTGAATTAAATGTTTTAATTAATGAAATTTAATTAGGTGGTACGACGATGCCTCTTTCTATATTTAAATGAGAATGAATTAGGTGAATTCAAATAAGTGATTTGAATGAAATAAAATATAAAGGGTGGAATGGACACACTATTTAGTTCATGCTTAAGTACATGATTAATTCAAATTTTAATAAATAGAAAACCCTTATTTATAACATGATTATTAAAATTGAAGATTGAGAGGTACTGCTTCATGGGTATTTTTGTTATAAATATGATTATTCTTTGATATAGGTAGTGGAATGATGGTAAGGAACCTGTTGAGCATGGTGGTAGCATGATCTCTTACATTCGGTGTTGAGTCATGGTGTCTCACACCATTGAAATTATTGGGATGATGGGCATGATGCACCACATCCCTAGTTGAGTGTTGGCATTACGACACACTCAAAACTTTGAGTATTGACATGAAAACACACTCACCATCTCAAGTGATGAGCATTAATTCTTACACTCATTATGAGATGTAGGGCATACACCCTTTGGTTTGATCTTATAGGCTCTTTCAAACTGGTTATGTATGATTGAGTTATTCCCTAGTTTATCCAGCACCTAATATTCTAGGTATATGGACACTTACATTTGCATGTACTTGGTTCATATAGGTGGATACAATATATAACTAAACTATATATATAATTATTAATATATATATATATATAGTTTCTGGTCAAACATCTCTTTCTAGCCATGAACTGAAGTAGGTAGAGATGCCATGTTTCCTTTAGGAACATGAGTGGGATGTTGTTTATTTATACAGTTTTTTTATTATTCATATTACATACACACTTATTTACTTATTATTAATGGATTGGATTTAGTTGTAGACACCATGGGTGGAAACCTATTTGGATTTATATCTCATAACCTGCTCAGGCTGCCATTGCACTAGGGTAACTGAGTAAAACTTATATTCATAGGACCATGGATTCTTTCTCATGCTTATTTACTTATACCTGGGAGTTAGGAGCATAGGACTGATTTGGATCTTAGGATGCTCATGGAGTTTTCCCTTAGGGATTTTATTATTTTTATTTTCTTTCTTTATTTTTTACGGTACTATATCGTGTAGAATATTGTATGTTTACTGTTTCAGATTATGTATCATCATCAGGACATGCATGCACCTATTGTATATTGGCATTGGCCATCCTTTGTATACAGTTTTATCTTATTTTTCAGTTTCTATATATTTCATTTATTACTATTTATACTATTTCCTATTGATCCTTATTTACTATGCCACATTTCTTCTCTTATATAAGGGTATAGTCTCCCCATCATCACCTCATGAGACCCTCGCTTCTAGTCAACAGCCTCTGGTGTATGAGGAGACACGCTTGAGGCCATGTGACCCATTGGTTTGGCTACCAGTTTAGTGGTAAGTCGGGTCGGGATGTTACAAACATTATTTAAAAAAATAATAAATTTAATATATATATAGTAATAAATAGTATATTAATTATTCAATTATTATATTAAGTATATAATAAATTTATTCATTTTTATTAATTATAAACAATATATTAATTTTTTAATTATTTTTATATATAATTATATTTCTCTCATCTGTAACATGCGTTCATTCAATATAATCTATTCGTTGATAATGTTAAGTGTTTGCTTATTTTTTAGAATTTATAGATTTTAAATATTTATTCATTTAATATTTTTGTAATTTATTCATTTTAAATGTTTTTTATACATAATTATTCATTAATATATTTAATATTTTTTGTAAATTTTTAATTTTTAATTTTTCATTGTTCAATATTTCTATATTTTTCTATATTTTCTAATATTTATCTATACATGTTTGTTCGTTAACATTTAATGTTTTTAATAGGGGTGTAATTTATATATTTAACATGTATCCATTTTTATTTTTAACATATATAAATATTCATTGTTATTTTTTTTAAAATTATCTTTATAATTTTCAACATTTATTCACTTTTTAAATTTATTAAATCTTATTATTATTTATTTCATTAATAAACGTTACATACTATATAATTACATTGTTCAATTTAATATATATCAAACCTGTATATATATATATTTATTTATTTCACACACACAAATATTTACGTAATTAATGAAATCTGATATAAAAACACACAAACCTAATATTTATACAATTTATTCAAATTTTAATATTCATTTTATAATTTCATTTAATAACATAATATATTTAATATATTATGATTTTAATTGGTAAAATTTATTTATTTATTTTTAATATTATTTTAGTTACTATTATATATTCATTTTAAATATTATTTTTTTATTTTATTGAGAATTTAATCATTTTATAATATTTATTTATACATATTTCTTTACTATGTATTAATATTTTAAATGTGTATTCTTATTCATTTTAGTATATATTCATATTTTATGTTTTTAATAATTTTTATAATTAATAAAAAATATTTTTTTTAATATTTTTAAAGTATACTCATTTTTAATTATTCAATTTCAATCATTTTTAACATTCATGTATTTAAGAATTACATATTAATTAATTATGTTAAAAATATATTTTTAAATACAGATTTATAAATAAATATATTTATAAATGTATATTTACTATATTTATAAAATTTTATATTTATAACTATAAATAAATAAATATAAATTTTTCAAAAAATTATTTATACAATTATAAATAAATAATTATATATATTGATAATTATAAAATTATAATAAATATATTTAAATAATGAATATATTTATTGTATTTATATTTATATATATACTTATTAAATATATATATAATTATATAAATAGCGATGGCTTATCTCTCAAGGAGAGAGCTTCTCTCTCTATCCTGGTATCAAGATCGTTTCAATTCGATCATTTTAGAAGATGATCAAATTAAGTTTGATATCATTGGGAATACAGATCTATTTACCCTCTGTTGTCCACACAAAATGGATGAGTTTCTTAAGGTTGATCTTGAGAGGAATTAAAATTGTTCTGGTGATGGTGGTTTGGATTTGGATATCATGTGGAGGACCCCTATTTTGTGGGTCTTCAATTGGTGGACCGACTGTCAACATGATGATGGGACGAATATGGTGCGACTGGAGGTGCGGAAGAACATATCTAAGGCAATTCTCATCAGGCCCTTTGTTTGTCAATCTATGGCGTCTACAGTGGTTTTGGATCTACATCATGGAGTGTTGTTGGCGACGAGCAGGTGGAACATGATTTGAGATCTGGGCAGTGGGATCCAGGTGGATGGACCTCGACAGCGGCACATGGGTTTTGGTTTCCGTCTGGTGATGTATTGGTGACACGCAGAGGATGATCTCGGTTGGCTGGTGATGGGATGTGAGTATCGTGCTGGTTGGCTTGACAACAGAAGCCAGAGTGGTGATCGAGTTTTCTGGAGAGGTGATGCACTGGATGGCTGAAATGTCAGCTGATCTTGGCCGGTTCCTAGTGCGTGGATCTGACGCCTCCGACAACGATTGGCGTGCTTGGTGGCTGGCGAGATATGGACTGGTTGGATGGAAATAGAGGCATCATATAGTGATGCAGGTGTATTTGGGGTTGGCGATGGATGCCTGATGACGTTGATCAAGATTTGAAAAATATGTGCGCTCGAATGGAGGGATGGCTGGCTGATGGTGGTCAACGACGTTGGTCGAGGAGATCTTGAGATCTGATAGGTTTGGATAAAGCGTGGAAAAGACGATCTGTGGTGAACGACAATGACTTGGCTTCCGGTGATAAGTGTCTTTTCTTGGGATGGCTGTCGTCCTCGATTGGGAGGGAAGGTATGTGATTTGCAGATGACCTCAATAGGCAGAGACCTTGGAATGCAAGGAGGGTGTCAGCAGTAATGTTGACATCGAGCTAGGGATAGTGCAGGCAGCAACAAGTGTCTCCACAGCCCAGGCAGACGTTTCATTTAGGCTATGTTTAAGGTATTTCGGGTCTTTGGACCATTGTAGAAATGGGCTTCGGGCTATAACTGATTCTATGGGCCCCATGACCATGGTTTAGGGGTCTTTGTGACTTTTTCATTTCGGAGTCTATATCCCATGTATGTGTTTGTGTATTGCATTTACTCTTTTTCAATAAATTTATGAGGTTCTGGTTTTGTGTTACCAAATCCACGATCTGAATTGTTTTACTAATTATATAAATAAACATAATTTTATAAATATATATAATTATATAAATATATTTATAATTATATACAAATATTTATAAATATATTTTAAAATATATTTATTTATAATTATAATTATAAATATATATCTATAATTATATTTATAAAGACATATTTACAATTCTTTTAATATATTTATAATCATATAATTTATTAACTATTTATAATTATGTATATTTATATTTATTTATAATTATATTTATATATAAATATTTATAATTCCTTAAAAATATTAATAAATAAAAATTTATAAATAAATATATTTGTAAATGTATATTTACTATATTTGTAAAATTATATATTTATAATTATAAAAAAATAAATATAATTTTTTTGAAAAATTATTTATATAAATATATAATTAATTATTTTTTTATAATTATGTATATTAATATTTATTTATAATTATATTTATAAATACATATTGAAAATTATTTAAATATATTTATAATTAAAAACATTTACATTTAAAATATTTATTAATGAAATACAAATTAATAAAAATGAATAAATTTAAAATACACATACATACATACATACATACATACATACATACATACATACATACATACATACATACATACATATATACATACATATATATAGTAATAAATAGTGAATTAATTATATTTATTTAAAATTAAATTATGAATACCGTGGTAATTTTTTTTATAAATGTATTTATAAATGTATATTTACTATATTTATAAAATTATATATTTAAAATTATAAATAAATAAATAAATAAATATATTTTTAAAAATTATTTATATAATTATAACTAAATAATTATATATTTAAATAATTAAATAATTATAATTAGTATATTTAAATAATTAATATATTTACTATATTTATATATATATTTATATAAATGTATATAATTATATAAATATATTTATAATTATGTACATATATTTATAAATATATTTACAAATATATTTATTTATAATTATAATTATAAATAAATAAATAAATATATATATATAATTGTATTTATAAATAAATATTCACAGTTCTTTTAATATATTTATAATAATATAGTTAATTATTTGTTTATAATTACATATAATTATATTTATAAATATATATTTACAATTCTTTAAATATATTTATGATTATATACATGTATATTTAAAAATTTTATTAATGAAAATTTTATTTATAAAAATGTGTATATATATATATATATTCTGTAGTTGGGGTTTGGCTTAGTGATAAGAAACCCATAATACTACTTCAAGGATGGAGGTTCAAAACCCACCGAGTGTTGGTTACTGTAGTAGTACTGTAACAATAATATAGATGAACTATAACACCAGTGACACTGTAGTGGCGCCGAACACTATTATAGGTACTGTAGTGGCGGTGGTATTGTAACAACCCTGGTACTATAGCGCTACTATTCACCAAAGGGCCTTTGGGCCAAAAATATGGGCCTTCAGGGTTCATGTATTGGACTTTAATGCCCACTGGGCCTACGGGTCATGTAACGAGTTTCCACTACCCATTAAAAAGAGGTTCTTTACTTTGTTTCAATAATAAAGAGTCTTCGACTCCAACTTTAAAAAATTATTGTAATAAATAGTATATTAATTATATATATTTAAAATTAAACTACAAATAGTTGTGAGATTTTTTTAAGAGTTAAACCATTTTTTAGGTAAAAATATGTGGTAGTGGTCTATCCCTCTACCCATTGGGCATCCCGTCACATAGCAGAACCAAAGTAGGCCCATCAACCAAGTCAACTATCAGGGAGATCCTGCTACATGGTGAGAGAGGAGAACTTAGCTATCACACTAGAGAATCATGCCGGTGTGTGGTGGTCAGGCCCATACGACGATTGGAGGAAGGTGTCACTGACACAAGGTGACACTGGCGGTAGTAGGTGTCCTCCAATGCCATTATGACCTCATTATTAGTATGGTGTAGGGGGTTAACATATAAAGAAGTGTGGATCACATCTCAAAATTTGATGTGGTATATGCACAAATTAATTCAACCATTTATTAATGATTTTATAATATTGGTTAAGAGTTTTATTATTAGTGATTTTTTTTATTTTAGTGCTGATAAAACCACAATTTATCAGTGTTTTTTATAAGCACAAATAAAACCCTTCACAATCTTTTAAATAGAACCCTAACTGAACCGATTTTTCTTACAGTGTTCAAAATCTCACATAATTTTAACTCTCCCATCACCCATTGAACTTATCTCAGATGAATCAACCCTCTCAAATCATAAGGTATTCAATTATTTCAAATCCAATATCGTTTTTATTTTTGTTTCCTTTCTTTCTTTCTTTCATTCATTGTTCATCTAGGTTCCCATTTTCTCATCATTTGTTTATTGTTCATTTCTCAAACTCTATAGACTAGAATTCAGTAGTTATTACATGATCCTGAGTTCGCATAATTTTACCCTAATACCCTATGCTGGGTGAACGTGAATTAATTGAAAAACCTATAACAAGGTTCAATGTTAGTTATGGAGTACGCCGACACCATTATCAAACTTATCTTTTTTTTCTTATCCGAGTGGGGATAAGACATATAAGGAAATATGTTTCATAAATGGGATTAAAGAGCCTTTATAGACCCAGTTTATGCTCCTTAATCTGGAAAGATTTTTAGAAGTGATAAATAAGGCTATCCTCATAGAGATAGGTTCTAAAGGGGGTTCTGGAGAAGGTGGCCCACTACCTAGTTGAATGATAGGTAAAAAATCATTGGGTTGTCAAAAATGTCACTAAAAAAAGGAAAACCAAGGTGGTTCCCACCAAGTAATCTGAGGAGATGGTGTTTTTACATCTCCTAGATCAAGAATATCCTCTATATAATTAAATTAGTGTGGGAGATTGTTCACATCAATTCTAATTATAACTTTAAGGTGAAGTAATTCCATTATTGTAGAAATTACATCCACCTTAAAAGTTTCTACCAATGAGGTAATTTTGAGAGATTTGGGTAGCATCCCTACCAGACCCTAGCATCCTAGGCTCTATCAGATGTGTATTCTAATGGTGTAATTCAACTATTGTATAGGAGATATAGCCTGGGTGGTCAACATGATAGTTAGGGTTGACTAAAAATAGTAAAATATTTTGGGTAGGGATTTGTATCTCAAGGGAAGTATGGGGATGCAGGTATTATATATGATATAGAGCATCCTATACATGATGATAGAGCTAATATATCTACTTTTAGTGGCATTATTCTTATATCATCTACAATAACTTAGGATATTTTTGATATAGGCGCTTCAAATTCCTTAATCTCTGATATATTGGTCTTACTTATTGAGCTTAAAGTAGAATCTTTACCATCATATATGATCCTTGATACTACATTGGGGAAAAGGATAGCTCATAATCATAAGTAACTATATTTTTATCTAGTTATAATGTGATTCAAGAATCTTTGGGATCTTATGGTTCTTAACAAGGGAACTTTTTACATCACAATAGGGAAAAACTACTTAACCTAGTTCCATGATTGTATTCACTCTTATAAAAAGATGCTATTTTTCTTATCTTCTTTCGATAGCTGATGCAATATCTATGGAGAGTGAGAACCTTAGGTCAGTTAAGAATTTCTTAATTTGGGAAAGGTAGGATTGATCATTACTGAGATAACTTGTATTATTCTTTGATAGGTTGATGCCAAATAATGAAAAGTCTTACCTCTTATAGTGGATTTGTATACTGACATATTAATTGGATATTTATCAGGACTTCATCCTAAGTAAGAAGTGGAGTTTAGTGTTGAATTAATGTCTGGAATGAAATAAATATCTACCCCTCCATGTTATGTGTGTTTTCTCACCTTTACTTTTTAATAAATTTTGAGGGGTCATGGATTTGGGTTACCAAATCCATGATCAGATCTATATTTTTATATTTAAAATTAAATCATGAATACTGTAAGAATTTTTTTATAATTTTTTTTATAAATTTATATTTATTATATTTATAAAATTATATATTTATAAATATAAATAAATAAATATATTTTTTAAAAGTATTTATATAATTATAAATTATAAATTATATATTTAAATAATTATAAAGTTATAATTAATATATTTAAATAATTAATAAATTTACTATATATATATATTAAATATATATATATAATTATATGAATATATATAATTATATAAATATATATAATTATATAAATATATTTATAACTACATACAAATATTTATAAATAAATTTATTTATAATTATAATTATAAATATATATCTATAATTGTATTTATAAATACATATTTACAGTTCTTTTAATATATTTATAATAATATAGTTAATTATTTGTTAATAATTATATATATTTATATTTATTTATAAATATATTTATAAATATAGATTTAAAATTATTTAAATATATTTATGATTATATACATCTATATTTAAAAATTGTATTAATGACATATTTATTAATAAAAATGTATAAATTATATATATATATATATATGTAGTAATAAATAGTATATTAATTATATATATTTAAAATTAAATTACAAATACCGTGAGAAATTTTTTTAAGATTTAAACCATTTTTTAGGTAAAAATATGTGCTAGTGGGCTTGCCCTCAACCCATTGGTAAGTCCACCACATAGCAGACTCAAAGTAGGCTCGTCGGCCAGGACAACTTTCAAGGAGATCCCACTACATGGTGAGAGAGGAGAACTTATCTGGAATGCTAGAGTATCACTCCGGTGTGTGGTGGTCATGCCCACATGGTAGTAGGAGGAATGCGTCACCGACGTGGGGTAGCCCTGGCTGTGGTTGGTTCCCTCCAGTGCCAATCTGACTTCATTTTTAGTATGGTGTCAGGGGTTAACATATAAAGAAGCACATATCACATCTATGAATTTGATGCGGGATGTGCAAAAATGCAGCCAACCCTTTATTAATGCTTTTCTAATGCTGATAAAGAGTTTTTTTATCAGTGATTTTTTATTTTAGTGCTGATAAAACCACAATTTATTAGTTCTTTTTTATAATCATTGATAAAACCCTTCCTGATCATTTGAATAGAAACCTAACAGAACCGATTTCTCTTACGATGTTCAATCTCTCATGAAAGTTCAACTCTTCCATTACCCCCTCAGCCTTCTCTAAAATTAATTAACCCTATAAAATCATAAGTTATGATATTATTTCCAATCCAATCTTGTTTTTATTTTTGTTTCCTTTATTTCTTACTTTCTTTCATTATTCATCTTGGTTCCCCTTTTCTCATTGTTTTTTATCATTCGTTTCTTAAACTCTGAAAACTAGAATTCAGTTGTCATTACATGATCCTGAGTTAACATAAGGGTGTGAAATATATAAAATATATATATTTTTTCTATATTAATCTTTGGTTCCTATTCTAGTATTTTAGAGTGGTCCATCAATAGGGTGTGAAATCTGAAAAAAAATATTTATTTCATTGGAAAAATGATCAATGAAATAAACTATATATATTTTATTAATATTTTTAATGAAATATCTAAACACATGTTCATCAATTTCAAACAAATATAACCTCTTTTTTTTTTGGAAAAAATTACCACCTTCCCAATAAAATTGGCCAATTTATCAAACTTGAAAATTTTTCCTAATCTTTTTAATATTTTATTTTTTATATTTTTTATGATTTAAGAATAATATTAATAAATTTCAATGAATAATGAGTGATATTATGACTCCCTAGAAATGGTGAGAGTGACATATTTTTGTGGGCCTCATAAATGAACAATTATTTCTAGAAAACTAAGAATTTTTATAGGTTTGCAGAATAAGGTTGTCTCTCAAATAGAAAAAAATCTCTTTAAATCCTAAGATGGTATTATTTATTAATGATTTTAATGAATTGGATCAAGGTGAGAAGTGATGTTGGTTATTATGTATGTCTATGTGTACCAAAATTAAATAATTATAGTAAAAAACTATGTCATCTATAAATAATAGTGAAATATAGGTTCACCGAGAAGTATCCATATTTATTTATCGATTCCACTATAATAACATTATTATTTAAATCAAAACCATCCATACATAACCATCATCTATTTTAATTATATGATTATATTAACTTTTATAAATCTCCTATATATAAATAATATCACATCTTATATAATATAAATTGATAATAACACCCTAGAAAGGGAATGTCACTAACTCTATCCAACCCATAATATATTCATCATCACCCCACTCCCATGACCTTGGCCTCATAGAAAGATAAGAACTTATTAAATTCAATACTCAAACCAAAGACCTTTTCCTTTTCATGGAGTAATTGAAGGATTTATTTTAATGTTGAAGATGCAATGGTTGTCTCAACATGAGTGTGTGTAAGACCATCCAACTAATCCTTATCATAGCCATACCAATCAAGGATTCCCTTGCAGGGATCAGTTTGTTGCTGCTACTTTTTTCATCTTTAGGTATCAAAATAAGAAATGTTGTTCAGTGATTCACTAACTCCCTAGCCTGAGAACATTTAGATTTAAGGATAAAACTATAATACTCATCAGATTCATCTCCCAAACAATTATTATTTCATTTTTTTTCTTGTGACTCATCCCCCACATCTTTTATACATACACCTATATTTATTGAGCTACACTAAGCTATAGTCATCCTATATCGGGAACCTCTAATCATTTTGGATGAATTTAAAGGATAAAACCTACCACCAGTGGAGTAATTATCTTCTCAAATTCAATTACACATTACCTTTAAAGCCTACTGAAATTATTTGAAACATTCAAATGTTAGGTTCCCCTTATTATAATTATCTATAACTCTATCCTTTGATTATGAATATCTTATGTGTATTTATTTATTTTTTTTACAAAAATGAATATTTTATGAACCTAATAGGATGAATATGAATAAAAAATGGATGAAAAATAATCATATAAAAAAATATTATGAATATGGGGTTAAAGTGTTCATCAAGTTTTTAATAGAGAATGAATACAACCCTTATGAAATACTTTTTCTATATTTACATTGTTTTTATTCAAGAAAATTTAGTCTGTAAGAGTTGGAAGAACATTTGATTTGTCACAAAATAGATTAGAGATATAAATATTGGGCTAATCATAGGAAAAAACTGAACAAGCACACCAATTGGGATGATATTGTGGTTTATGGATCATTTTATATGAATACCATTGTAAATAATTATTGAGATTATATAGAAGAAATGAAAATGGGAATTGAAGATGACCTATGTGATTGTTCAAAGTTATTTGAGAAGTTAAATCTAAGAGATCATTGTATACTGGTTGTACTAAATACACAAAATTGTCAATTTTATTGAAGTTATATAATTTCAAAGCTGGTAGTGGATGGAGTTACACCATCTTTACATAACTACTTGGTATCTTGAATGATATGATACGAGAATAAAATTAATTTCTTTTTCAAACATATGACTCTAAAATAATTCTAAGTTCAATGGGAATGATATCTCAAAAAGTACACTCTTATCTAAATGATTTCATATTTTTTCACAAGGACCATGAATCACTCATAAAATGACCTAAGTGTGGTATGAATTGATATAATAAATACGAATCAAGTCCTTCAAAATATGTATGGTAATTTCCTGTCATTCCATGGTTTAGAAGACTATATAGACATTATGAAACTGTGAGAAAAATGATATGACATGAATATACAAGAATTAAATATGGGAAACTACATCATCTAGAAGACTATCCTCAGTGGAATAAAATTGATTATGAGTATATTTAAATTGTAAATAAGATGAGAAACTTCTGTCTCACATTATCTATAGATGGAATAAATCCTTTTGGTGTACAGAGTTGTACTCATAGTACATGGCCAATTATGTTGGTAAATTATAACTTACCACCATATTTATGCATGAATTGAAAATACATTATATTGTCTCTACTATATCTAGAACAAAAAAACTTGGTAATGATATTGATGTCTATTTGGACCCATTCACCGAAGATATGAAATTGATGTGGGATACAAGTGTTACAATGTATGATGATCATATAAGTGAATAATTCACATTGAGGTCCATGTTATACAGGATGATAAATGACTTTCCTACTTATAGAAAATTTTCATGCTATAACATTAAAGGAATGTTGGGGTGTCCCATTTGTGAAGAATAAACACACTCAGTTCAGTTGAAACATTCCCCGAAGACTCTGTCTTTAGGACATTATAATTTTTTACTTTGATGACATAAATACTAATCCGGGATGAAATCATTCAACGAGAATACCAAACAAGGTACATCACCATATCCACTAATGAGTGATCAACTATTTGATAAAGTAAAGTATACTGTCACTATTTTTGATAAACCATTTTTGAAAAACCTTACAAAATCAAGTTGAGAAAAGAGATCAATTTTATTATAATCACCGTAGTAGAATTGTTTGTACGTGAGACATTTTTTTGATGTCATGCATATAGAAAAAAATATATTTGATAGTGTTATTATAACATTACTAAATATCTCTAACAAAAAAAAAATATAGCATCAAGGCTAGGTTGGACATGATTGACATGGGGATAAAGGAATCCTTAGCACTAATGAAGGGTAAAAATAAGACTTTTCTTCCTCCAACAGATTACACTCTACCCAAACAAGAAACTTTTTTAATTTTTATTTTCCTTAATGGTGTAAAAGTTCCATAGGGGTATTCATAAAATATAAATATTGTCATGTTAATTACTAATTTGAAGTTATAGGGACTAAAATAACATGACCATCATGTTTTTATGCAATATTTGATGCCCTAGAATTTACATTACATTATGCCTAAAAATGTACGATATATATTAACCATAATCTACTTATTTTTCAAATCCTTATGTAGTAAAGTTATAGGCTTGATGAAGTCTTCAATTATGAATAAAGAGGTTAAATTAATATTATGTGAATTAGAGTTGTTCTTACCACCATAAATATTTGATATAATGGTCTGCCTGATGGTTCACTTGGTTATAGAGGTTCAACTATGCGATCCTTTCCATTATAAATGGATGTACCCCATTGAACAGTATACAAAGAGTTCGAAAGGGTATGTTAAGAATCAAAGTCGGCTAGAAGGTTTTATTGCAGGATTATATATTTTTGAAGAAGCTATTGAATTATGTATTGATTACCTATTAGATTTTGATAACATCAGTCTCCCAAAGTCTCTTCATAATAGATACTTTATGGGAAAAGGTATTTATAGAATAAATGTAGTTATAATTACCATCACAAAGTGGAAAAAATATCAGATTTATAATTTATATAATATTTAAGATGTTGGTACATACATTGAATCTAAAAAATAAATTCTTATAAATTTTAATCTATCAAGGGATGAAATATGGACATAAAATACACATAATCAATAGTTTATAGGATGATCCCGAGATCATATTTATAAATAGTTATCTAAAAACATGACTTCAATTTATGAATTAATTCAATGTCTAGGTAGGGGAACAAATGAAAATATTATATCTTACAATTTTTTTAATTAGTGGTTATACATTATATAGAAAATAACATGATAACCACAGTAAAATACAAAAAAGTGTAGTCACACTTGTGGTGAAAGCGATGCACATATCTAGTTCTAAGGATAAAAATCCAATTTATGTGAATATGTCATATTTATGCATCATTGAATAGATATATGAGTTAGATTATACAACATTTTAAGTTCTGATTTTCCATTGCAAATGGGTTGAAAATAGAAATGTAGTGATAGTTGATGAAATGGGATTTGTGAAGGTGAATTTCAATGTGGAAGGTTATAAGGATGAGCCGTTCATAATGGAATCATAAATAGTGCATTTATTTTATGTTTAAGATCTATCAAACTCAAATCAGTTAATTATCCCACTAGTGACTAAAAAAACTATAGGGTTATATTAAAATTCAATCAAGGATGGAATTTTCATTGGGAGATCACAATCATTTCATGGTGGTCCCAATGTAGACAATGTCTTGTATGTAAGTGGGGACAACAAAGAGTGGATTTGAATTTTTGATAGAGGATCCAAATCCCATAAAACTTCAAATAAAAGAAAGAGAGTTCAATGAGAAGGTTAAAACATTTTTTAATATACTCTTATTTTACTCATAATATTATGTGTTCTCTACTATATTAACATAATATAAATTAAATGTTTGAATACTCATATAGACAATGACTTTTTCACATGATCATATTTTCAATATTGGGGAAGAATATATGGTTGATGTTGAAACTATATAACTATTAGGGGACCAATAACATGTTGATGAAAACAAACAATAATAACGTAGCATCACACTATTGACTAAAATTATCAAGGTAAGAAACAAGGGTATAAAATTTGAGGTTGGATGGAATCAATGCAACCAACCTATTGACCCCAACAATTTAATGTTCATTAGTTACATTGGGGACACAATGAGAATTCCAATTGAAATAGATTCATGGTTCCATGTATAACCTATAATCAAGAAAACCCTTTGGGAAAATATTAAGGTAATGTTATGATATACTTTCTCTATTTTAACAAAAAAATTATATAATGAAACGTTGATTTACTTTTCCTTATCCCGTGTAGAGTTCATTTATTTTAGATGATTTACATAATAAATATGTCTTAATGTTCACTAGAAAATAATTTAGGGGTTTCTCTATGATTTTTACCAAGTTTCATCTTAGGGATTTTGAGGGGAAAGTAAATCCCCACCTACCAGTTATTTATGTACACATTATAAAGTAGGAAACATGGAATGATTTCATCAGTTTTCATGATGAGAAATCATTTCAGGTGTATTATAACCAATACTATATTATTTTACATTATTTATTTTATCTAATTTGATTCAAAATTGTTAATTTATGAAACAACAAAGGAGTGATAAAAATAAACAACATGAATCAAAACCAATATACCCCTATCACAAAGAAAGGATGGGGTACACTTTATTAGAGAAGAAAATTATATATATATTAAATCTAAAATATAATTTTTATGTGATATTAAATATCATATGTTCCTTTTTTTATATGTATATTGATGAATCAAAATCAAAATCCACTTCCATCCCACATCATGTGCTATAGAAGGGGGCATGTGTAAATAAAGAGGGTAAAATAGTTGATGAAAACACAAAATTAGTATGGGAAACATGTGTAAGTATAAAATAATATTAATCATTTATGATTTATAATAGTATTACATAAAAATAAATTTTAATGTTGATATGTTTTTTATACGGTTAGACATAAGAATCAGAAGCGACCGTACCTAAAGAAAAACTACTTTCAGTAGCTTTGAAGTGGACGAAACAATATGGTCACATTAAAGGCATAGGTTTTGGAGTGTGACCTTGAATATATTTTGAGAAGACAAAATTTAAAGAATATACATATCATATGATTAAAGGATTATAGGCATAAATATATGATTTGCAAGATATTATTATATAGTCTGGTTTGGTAGACTAATAAATACAAAAGGATCAATGAAAATAGGATTTGGAACAAATATTATCACATGGAAAACCAAATGACCCCACTATCTTTGAGGCTAGTCATTACCCTCACATGCATACCTTACCCTAGGTAATCAATTCTTTAATTACTCATTCTCCTAAATGTGAATCAATAAACTTACGATAACTTTATATTACTATAATTTTATAGGGTAAATTTTTATGTAATTTATATCTATCAACAACCACACATCACCTTTCTACAAGGGGTAAAATGTATAATATATCAGGAGAAATACTACAAAATAAAGAACTCCCAAAAGATCACATGATATTATAGATTGAAGTAGCTCAAGAGACGAGTCCTAAGTTTCCTATTCCACTTGATGATCTAGATATTACAATGATGAATAATGCTATTGTAACTTTAGTAGAATTCCCATATAATCTTATAAAGATATATAAGATATTTCCTTAGTAATTTTTTTTCAAATTAAAAACCTATAAAATATGATGAAAGAAGTTCTGAAGTGAGTTATGATATTACATATGGATAAAATGACTGGGAAATGGAAGGTCAGATCAGTATAATCTAGTGAATTGGCCAAGAAAACAAAATGACCTTTTAGGAGTACCTTCTACCCTCCAGTTCCACTATAACTTATATTAACATTAAAAGTTTGTGCAGACACCACATTCAAAGATGGAGATATATACTACTCCAATATGAATAAGAAATATTTTGGAATTTCATTACAAGCATGGTTGGTCTTGAGAGTATAAACGAGATTCTCAATTTTGAATGTTGAGAGTCTTAGTTGTGAATAAATACATGAGGTAAATTTTCATAATCCGTCTATCTAAAAAATGAACTACAATGTTCATTAAAGTTAATAACTATTAATATTTTCTACAGGTGTTTACATTACCAATATATAAGGGGGAAACCCAACAAAACATGATTTGGATTCATTAATCTAGGTATCATTTCTATATAATACATTTATTTGGAAGTGAAATAAATTTATAAGAAAAAATATAAACTAAGTGAGGTGTTTGAAAAGAAAATAATAGACAAAAAAATCTTCTTGATTCCTACAATCCAATGATAAAACTCTTCAATATAATAATATAAAATATATTTTTTTTCATTACTTACACTACTGGAAATAGAGCCTATACCAACACTTTGTTCCCAACAGTTTATAAAACCTGTTGGAAAAAAAACCTATGCCAACGGTTTACTAGAACCGTTGGCATAGGATATTTTATGTTGGGTTTTCCAAACGGTTTAATAAAACCATTGGGAAAGAGATGTATTACCCATAGTTTTTATTAACCGTTCGAAAAAATTAGACCCAAATTAGGGATCCCTCCCTTGTGACATTTCATCCCCACGCACTCCTCCTCTCCCTGACCTTGACCTCCTCCCAGCCTCTGCCTTCGCCTCCACCTTCGCCTCCTGGCCCCACTCCCTCTCCTCCAGAGACATTACCCTTCCCCTATCGGCTCCTTCTCTGAAGACGACGTCCCCATCCCCTCTCGGCTCCCGACGATGTTCCCCCCTCCCCTCTCGTCTCCCTCTCTTGGCGACATCTAAGCTCAATCTCCTCCTCTGACATACCCCGACCCCCTCTCCAGTCACGTACGAGACCCCCATGGACGAACACCCCATGGGAAATCCTCATCTCTCGACTCCCTCTCCTCCCGCCTGGGAAATAATATTGTCAGGGCTGACCTCTGCCCCCCAAGAGCTGGAGTAGCTATGATGGATTCAAATCTGGATGGCTTTCAGCTTTAGCTGATTGGGAGGTCTCAGCCTTGGCTTTGGGGAGCTTCTTCTTCTATTGGTACTACTGTAATGGGTGTAATGTCTGATTTTTCCCTACATTTTTGGTATCTACATTTTTTTCCACTGTAAAACAATGAATTTGTTGTTGTTTTAGTGTCGTTTAATCCGAAAAGATCACTTATGTTATATCTATAATGATCATTATAGGCCACGATTGGTGTCCCTGAAGATGGGATAATGTGTGAATAGATCCTGGATGCTACAGAAACTCAACAGTGTTCCTTGTGGGAGAGAACCCTCTAAACTCACCAGGGATGCTGTGGCTAGATGCCTCACATGTCACGGAGATGGCCGAGTGCTGTTTATGGGTATGTCTCCATGACTCCCATCTTACCTTCATTTATGTTTGAGAGATTTTATACAATGGAATGGAAATTAATTGAATGTTTGAGTTATAGTGAAATGAAATGGTTTTATTATACTCAGTGCTCGATCGAGCATCAATTTACCGGCTCGACCTCGAGCTTGATCGAGCTACTCAATTAGGATCGACTTGTTTTGATTAAGATGTTTTATCATAATTTTAATTACAAGATCTTGCTTGAATTCGATCTCAAGCTTGAAATTAAATACACATATATTGAATAAAAATAACTTGTTAAAATATTAGATGTTTGATTAGCCTTTGTGACCGACTTTATTGTGTTGTTATAAAATTGAATTCGGCTTCACTACTCACAGCTTGAGATTGAAAAAAATCCAAACCGAATTCAAGTATTTTTCAAGAAAGTCTAGTTAGATTGCGAGAACTCAAGGTTGTTTACAACCCTAATTTAGAGGGTCAAAGAAATAGGAAATTGGATGACTTGGGATGTCATTATCTGTCATTTCATTCCCTCATTAAAAAAAACTTCCAGACAACTATTTTATCTAATAAATTCTTCTCTGTCATTATTTTCTATCCATTTTAATCATTGGACCCATTTTTTAAAGAATGTGATGGAACTGGAAAACCCAAAAACATAGAACCTCAGATAAGGCCCTCTAATTCCTTCAATACCTCCTCTCCTATTAGAATTGTTTCTTAATTTTGGTTTGGGATTTTGTGATGTTTGAAAGATTAAATATACGCATGGTTTTTTAGTCAATCTCAGATCACGGTGCGACGCGGTGGGGTTCTAGCAGGGTTATGTGCACAATATTCAACTCAACTAATGTAGCATAGGTGCATATTCAATGGCTAAGTGTACAGGTATGGTGTTTCCAACAACATGCTATATAAAGAACATAATTAAAAATGAAGAGATTATTAAATGGAACTGTTTCCCCCTTGCTTGCAAGAACATGATTTGACCCATGGGGCGGTGTGGTTCTTATATATTGGGCGGTGAAATGTGTAGTCACAGGATACATGTATGTTTTTGTTTAGTTTTTATTTTATTTTCTTTATCACATTGGCCACTTAGGTATTTTACTTCTTTCTACAGACGGAGGGTAGTTATGATATCCTGACTAGTTGACGTAGATCACTTGTATACTGTAATACCATGATGTGTGAGTGTGAGGAAACATTAGAAGATAGAGGAGCCTTGGGGACTTCCATGAGATGGAATTTTTTTTCTAAAACATTGTGTGGGAACATTTCTGGAGTATGTTGGAGTCATGAGCTAACCCCAAGTGTCTCCATGAGATAGCATAAATAACCCCAAGTGTCTCCAAGTGTCTCCATACATCGTATCATCCTTGCATGGGTTGGCCACTCACCCAATCCTATCGAACCTATCCTAGTATATCCTCTCAGTCACATAGTCTAGACTCATCTCTCGAGGATTATCCCATGCCTTGATGCACATATCATCATCCAACTAGACAAAGAGGATTATTCACCTTATGATTGTCCTAGTCACAAAATCACACCATGTCGAACCCATCTACATTATATTCTCAATAATCCGGTCAAGAACCTCATCAAAATCATGTATTATAACCCATCCCCACTAACCAGGTTCCATCCTATGCTAAATCACACCAAGACTCTTGGCATTATAATTCCAATCTGTCCGAAAATACCCAATACCCACACTAGCATCTCATCCTTCATCTCTTTAGTTGAACTCTTGAATCATTAAATAGAGTAAAACCTTTCATAATACATTTTATATACTCAGAGGGACCATCCCACTCTAAGAACCTACCAAGATTCCAATCCATCCTCATAAGTATTTCCTCATCAAACGCTAGATATACAATTTCCACACTTATCACTACAAGGCCCAATCCTTTTAGGATTATTTTACTTGATTTAAATCCTCATCGTTAGTGAAATCAATCACATTAAAGCACATAAATGTCAACTGAACCCTAAATTCCAAGAATTATTCATGTGGACAGGCCCCATAGCAACATGATAATAACTAAAACCATAAATAAATATCCAAATACATGCATCATTTTTAAATAAATATCTCAAGTGTAAACATAAAAACCAAGAATAATAAGACCTCACCCCTTGTATCAAAAAAAACCAAACTAAGTTAAAACTCGAGACAATTTGATTATATACCATTAATAGGAAGAGCAATTGTTAATTAATAGGAATTTAATATTTGATAGTATCATTGTGAAACATTGATCTGTTTCCCATTTGATTGCAGGAACATGATTTGACCCATGGGGTGTTGTGATACTTATATGTTGGGCGGTGACAGGTATAGTTAGAGGAGACATGTATATTTTAGTTTAGTTTTTATTTTATTTTCTTTATCGCATTGGCCACTTAGGTATTTTACTGGTTTCTATGAACATGGAGTAGTTATATTCTACGAAGGAGGCCATAAGGGGTTCAGATAGTTTCAGTCCATTGACTTTGATCCGAGGTAAGATTATATGATTACTACTTGTCTCGCACCTCATATATTTTGGATATTTCAATGTTTTTGACTCCATATTATGTTTTTGGTAGGGCGCTGGATCGTTTTGTGTTGGTTCGGGTGGATTTGGTTCTCTCCAATCGAGGTAAGAATTTAATGCTATTGGTTGGTTTTTCTCTGGTTATGTAGGGTCCTTTATGTGTTTTAAGGTTCTTAATATCCTTTGTGTAGTGCATTGATCCCTGCTCATTGGTTTCGAGTCACCAAGTCAAGGGTGACTCACCTGCGTGTGCATAGGTAAGTAAGTATATGTATGTGGGTTCCCCCGTTACGTGTATAGTCAACCATGGAAATGATTATGCACGTATGGGGATAGGTTTTCCTATGTATATATATAAAAAAATGCATACGCAGGTGAGTGGAGAATGGTATATGCATATAAGAATATGTGTAAGGATACACTTGCACATGCTCATGGCCATGTGGATGTGTGCATAGGTTTTAGGTGTCCTTTCATGTGTGTGAAGGTGCGTATACCCAGTGGGGGAGCATCAAATTTTAGTTAGAAATCTCCAAGAGCAAAAGTGGATGGATTGGTTCCACCTTGAGGTAGGGTCCCTCTCCTAGTCTCTTTAATTCAAGAATTCTTTAAATTGTATTTACCTTCTTTCTTAATTATGCTTAATTATATTGACCTGAAGGTGCATATACCAAGTGGGGGAGCATAATCTTTTAGTTAGAAAGCTCCAAGAGCCGAAGTAGATGGCTTGGTTCCACCTTGAGGTAGGGTCCCTCTCCTAGTATCCTTAATTCAAGAATGCTTTAAATTGTATTTACCTTCTTTCTTAATTATGCTTAATTATATTGACCTGCATATCTTGAATAAGTGTTCTTTTATATAATCGTTTCATTTGATAAATAAAGTCATGTTTTTATAATAAAACCCCTCCAATGGAGGTGTGCTGTCTGCGAAAACTCACAGTGATAGTTTTGTTGATCTAGTTGCTTAACTTATTGCATTTTATTTGTGCCGAATGAGTTTTAGAATAAATGTTAAATATAATTAAATGAATTTTTTGATAAAGAAATATCATGATTTTATAATAAAACCCCTCCAATGGAGGTGCGCTATCTTCTAAACCAAAGAGTAGTGATAATTATTTGTATCATGTTTAGATTTGGTTTGTGTTTTCCATATGCCTCTTGTAGGTGTTTGTTTTGTGGCTAGTTAGTTTTTGTTTTCTTTGAATAATATAAATTGGCTTATCATACTCGTTTATCTCAAATGACATTTCATGAGTAGGCATATGACTTACCATGTCACTTTTATTTTCACCCTTTGAATAATATATATGAAATTGTCATGTTTAGGCGAATTGAATGAATTTGTAAATGGTTTGTGTTGGGTGTATGATTCCTAGTCATTCTTTTCTGAACTAGTGCATGGGGTTCATTTCAGCTCAACTCATACCTTTTGAAGTTTCCTCGTAGGGTTCATTGTACCCTACAAAGTCTCTATTTCCTTCGACGATCCTTTTGAAGATCCAATCATAAGTTTCATGTACCTTATGAAGTCTTCATTGTACCTTATGAACTTTGTGGAATTTACGAAGGAACCTTACGAGCTTCATGACTGTTATGAAGGAATCTTACAAGGTCCAGTTTACCTTGAAATTCTATTGTACCTTACAATGATCTACGCATACCCTAGTAGGTTTCCATGCCTCTACCCCACTTCCTCCCGCTCCCTTCACTCCTGGACGGAAGATGCTGCCCCGCGGATGTCGCTGGACCAGACCAACATGCTGCGGTCACGCCGCGGTGACACCGCGGTGATGCCGTGATTTGGCCCTGCTCCAGGACGACACTCCATGGCGGTTTGCAGTCCTGTCAGAATTTGATGTATGATACCTAGATAGAGTTTTAGATACATTACCCACCCATAGTTAATGGGGAGGGAGGCGACGGCCAGAATGTTGCCCTACATCCTCCCGCAGCCTTCGCCCATGGTCGGAAGATGCTGTCCCGTGAATGTTGCTAGACTGGGCCAACAGGCCGCGGTCACGCCACGGTCACACCACAGTCATGCCATGATTTGGCCCTGCTCCAGAACGACACCCCGCGGCGGTTCGTAGTCCTGTCAGAATTTGATGTATGATACTGATATAAAATTTTAGATATATTACCCACCCATAGTTAATGGGGAGGGAGGCAGCGACTGGAATGTTGCCCCGCCTCCTCCCACTCCCTTCGCTCATGAACGGAAGATGCTGCCCCGCAAATGTCGCTGGACTGGGCCAACACGCCATGGTCATGCCGCGGTCACTCCGTGGTCACGCTGTGATTTGGCCCTACTCCAGGACGACACCCCACAATGGTTCTAAGTCTTATCAGAATTCGATGTATGATACCTAGATAGAGTTTTAAATACATTACCCACCCATAGTTAATGGTGAGGGAGGCGACGACCGGAATGTTTCCCTACTTCCTCCCGCTCCCTTCGCTCCTGGCCGGAAGATGCTGCCCTGTGAATGGCACTAGACTGGGCCAACACGCTGTGGTCACACCGCGGTCATGCCGCAGTCACGTCGTGATTTGGCCCTTCTCAAGGGCGACACCCCGTGGTGGTTCGAAGTCCTGTAGGAATTAGATGTATGATACCTAGATAGAGTTTTATATACATTACCCACCCATAGTTAATGGGGAGGTAGGTGACGACCAGAATGTTTCCCCGCCTCCTCCCACTCCCTTCGCTCTTGGACAGAAGATGCTACCCCACAAATGTCGCTGGACTGGACCAACACGCCGCAGTCATGCTGCGATCACACCGAGGTCATGCCGCGGTCACTCCGCGGTCACACCGCAGTAATTTGTGATGTGTACGAGTCAACCCCACCTCAATCTGAGGCACGGTGTGGCCAACACCACTCAAACTGTCTCACTTTTATTTGAAATGGACATGATTTTAAGTGAAAACAAGAACTGGCATACGGAAAACTGACCAAACGCATTCAGATTGTGTTGATACTTTAGGAAAACAATCCATGGGTCATTTGTGACATGTACAAGTCAACCTCTCCTCAATCCGGGGCACGGTGTGGCTGGTATCACTCCAAGTGTATGTCTTTTGTTTAAAATGGACATCATTTTAAGTGAAAACAATAACTGACATACGGAAAACCAACCAAACGCATTAGGATTTTATTGAAAGTTTAGGAAAATGATCCATGGGTCATATTTGATGTGTATGAGTCAACCCCGCCTCAATATGAAGCGCGGTGTGACCGAAACCACTCAAAGTGTCTCTCTTTTGTTTAAAATGAACATCATTTTAAGTGAAAACAACAACTGGCATACGGAAAACTGACTAAACACATTTGGATTCTGTTTATACTTTAATAAAAGGATCCATTGATCATTTGTGACGTGTACGAGTCAACCTTGTCTCAATCTGAGGTGCGGTGTGGCTGATATCACTCTAACTGTCTCTCTTTTGTTTAAAATGGACACCATTTTATGTAAAAACAACTGGCATACGGAAAACTGACCAAACATATTCAGATTGTATTGATACCTTAGAAAAATGATCCATGGGTCGTATGTGAAGTTTATGAGTCAACCCTTCCTCAATCCAAGGCATGGTGTGGCCAACACCACTCAAAGTGTCTCACCTTTATTTGAAATGGACATCATTTTAAGTGAAAACAACAACTGACATACGGAAAACTGACCAAATGCATTAGGATTATATTGAAACTTTAGTAAAAAGATCCATGGGTCATATGTGACGTGTACGAGTCAACCCCGCCTCAATATGAGGTGTGGTGTGGCCGACACCACTCAAAGTGTCTCTCTTTTGTTTAAAATGGACAACATTTTAAGTGAAAACAACAACTGACATACAGAAAACCAACCAAACACATTCTTATTCTGTTGAAACTTTAGTAAAATGATCCATGGGTCATTTTTGATGTGTACGAGTCAACCCCGCCTCAATCTGAGTCGCGGTGTGGGCGGTATCACTATAACTGTATCTCTTTTGTTTAAAATGGACATCATTTTAAGTAAAAAAACTGGCATACAGAAAACCAAACAAACGTATTCAGATTGTGTTGATACTTTAGAAAAACAATCCATGGGCCGTATGTGACATGTATGAGTCAACCTCGCATTAATCTGAGGCGCGGTGTGGCCAACACCACTCAAAGTGTCTCACCTTTATTTGAAATGGATATCATTTTAAGTGAACACAACAACTGACATACGGAAAACTGACTAAACGAATTTGGATTCTGTTGAAAATTTAGGAAAACGATATTGGGTCATATGTGCCATGTATGAGTCAACCCCACCTCAATATGAGGTGCGTTGTGGCCAAAACCACTCAAAGTGTCTCTCTTTTGTTTAAAATGGACAACATTTTAAGTGAAAACAACAACTGACATATGGAAAACTGACCAAACGCATTCGGATTCTGTTGAAACTTTAGGAAAACGATCTATGGGTCATATGTGACATATTAGAGTCAACCCCTACTCAATATGAGGTGTGGTGTGGCCAGTATCACTCTAACTATCTCTCTTTTTTTTAAAATGGACATCATTTTAAGTAAAAATAACTGGCATATGGAAAACCGATCAAACGTATTATGATTGTGTCGATAATTTAGAAAAACAATCCATTAGTCGTATGTGACATGTATGAGTCAACAACGCCTCAATCCGAGGTGCGGTGTGGCTGAAACCACTCAAAGTGGCTCACCTTTATTTGAAATGGACATCATTTTAAGTGAAAACAACAACTTACATACGGAAAACTGACCAAATGCATTCGTATTCTATTGAAACTTTAGGAAAATGACCCATGGGTCATATGTGATGTGTATGAGTCAACCCCGCCTCAATCTGAGCTATGGTGTGTCCACCACTCAAAGTGTCTCCCTTTTGTTTAAAATGGACAACATTTTAAGTGAAAACAATAACTAACATACATAAAACTGACCAAACGCATTCAGATTCTATTGAAAATTTAGGAAAATGATACATGGGTCATTTGTGACATGTACGAGTCAACCCTATCTCAATCTGAGGCGTGGTGTGGCTGGTATCACTCTAACTGTCTCTATTTTGTTTAAAATGGACATCATTTTAAGTAAAAACAACTGACATACAGAAAACTAACCAAACATATTCGTATTGTGTTAATAATTTAGCACAATGATCCATGGGTCGTATGTGATGTGTACGAGTCAACCCCGCCTCAATCTGAGGCATGTTGTGACTGGCACCACTCAATGTGTCTCTCTTTTGTTTTAAAAGGACATCATTTTAAGTGAATACAACAACTAACATATGGAAAACCGACCAAAGGCATTCAGATTCTATTGAAACTTTAGGAAAACGATCCATGGGTCATATGTGACATTTAAAAGTCAGCCTCGACTTAATACGGGGGCTAGTGTGGCCGACACCACTCAAACTGTCTCACTTTTATTTGAAATGGACATGATTTTAAGTAAAAACAACAACTGGCATACGAAAAACCGACCAAACACATTCAGATTGTGTTGATACTTTTGGAAAATGATCCATGGGTCATTTTTGACGTGTAAGAGTAAACATTTCCTCAATCCGGGGTACTGTGTGGCCGGTATCACTCCAAGTGTATGTCTTTTTTTTAAAATGGACATCATTTTAAGTGAAAACAACAACTGACATACGGAAAACCGACCAAACGCATTTGGATTCTGTTGAAACTTTAGGAAAATGATCCATGGGTCATATGTGACGTGTAAAAGTCAACCTTTCTTCAATAAGAAGCATGGTGTGGCCATATCCACTCAAATTGTCTCTTTTTTTTTAAAATGAAGATCATTTTAAGTGAAAACAACAATTTCCATATGGAAAACCGACCAAACGCATTCATATTCTATTGAAAATTTAGGAAAATGATCCATGGGTCATATATGACATTTAAGAGTCAACCTCGCCTCAATCCGAGGCATGGTGTGGCAAACACAGCTCAATGTGTGTCTATTTTGTTTAAAATGGACATCATTTTAAGTGAAAACAACAACTGACATACGGAAAACCGACCAAACGCATTCAGATTCTATTGAAACTTTAGGAAAACAATCCATGGATCATATGTGACATGTACGAGTCAACCCCACCTCAATAAGAGGTGTGGTGTGGCCAGTATCACTCTAACCATCTCTATTTTGTTTTTAAAATGGACAATATTTTAATTAAAAACAATTGGCATATGGAAAACTGACCAAACGTATTCGAATTGTGTTGATACTTTAGCACAACGATCCATGGGTCTTATATGACATTTACTAGTATTTTAAAAGTATTGGGCATTTGAAAGTCATTTAAAAGTCTTGGGAATCCCTACCCATGATAATATCATCACATCGAAATCATTCATCCACCTACTCATAGTTTTCTTCCCTACTCAAGAAACTGAGCCTACACCCTATAACTGGTCCTACCCTTAGTAACCACATTCACTAGAAAAACCCCAACACTCCAAGCGATTCTCATTTAATGAAAACCAGGAACCTCTATGTGATTCCTACCAAAACCAAATCTCCCATGCACAATATCCACCCAAAGAGAAAGTTTTCACATAAAACCACATCAACCCACATTTCCTTGAGCACCTATTATTCTCATGATCAAATTTATAAGTATAAGTACCACCCATTTTAATATACATTACAAGGGTTAGGCACCCAAACATGTCCATCCCTCTATTAACTGACCAGTTTCTTTAATATATCTCCAAAATTTCCTTTGGATTTTCAATCTCTCCAATTAATTGATTCTCAACATTTATCAAACCTTTTGTAAACAGTTATATTTAAACTATTAACACTTTTTATTTAACTTAAAGATCAGTTTAGAAAAATTTTTTTATCTTGGAGAGGTGTAGATTTTCAGTTTTACAGGTTGGGGTTTACAGGTTGGGAAATATATTGGAGAGGTGCAGTTTTATATTTTTACAGGTTGGGGTTTACATCTTTGGGAAATATATTTTGTATCTTGGGGTTTATAGTTTTACAGGTTGGGGTTTACAGGTTGGAGAGGTGCAGGTTTATAATTTTGTAGGTTTATAGTTTTACATGCAGGCTGTCCAGTTTTGGGGATATAAGATGTATACCAACGGTTCTGCAAATCGTTGGTATAAATAGTATGATGGACAGAGTATGCCAATAGTTTAGAATCGTTGGTACATAGGACATAGTATTCCACTGAAACTATTGGTATACTAAGGGTTGGAATAAAATGTATACCAATGGTCTGAAAACCATTGGTATACCCACCAGTACCAACGGTTCATCAACCATTGGTACATATATATACCAAAAGTTTGAGTAGAACTATTGGTATAGATTAATTTCAGACCATATATGCCAACAGTTCTCTAGAAACCATTGGTATAAAGCTACTTCCATGCCTCACACACCAACGGGTTGTGAAACCGTTGGGAAACACTATCCCAACGGATTTAGTGGATATCCCAATGGTTTAAAACCATTGGGAAAGATGGAATTTCTAGTAGTGTTAATGGATTTTTTAGGAAGCACTGGATATTTATCGCAATCAATTTGGATACCCTAAATATTTATTTTTTGGATCCAATGCTTGGATTTCCATCAAAATGTACACACATGATGTGTATTGTGAATTTGTAATGCATTAAACTCAATATTTTATAGATAAAATTTAGATTATATGTTTCTGTTTATGTTTTAAAGATATTTTTATTATAATAGGGTGATCTGTAAATATATGCTAAATCATGGTGTGAGGTCAGTCACTAAACATAATAAGCCTCTATATTTATTAAAATAAAAACAGATTAAGGTATATAGAGAAATATTAACTATCAAAACATATTTCAAAACAATTTACTTATTTTGGTCAATGTTTCTATAATGTTTGAAGTAAGATAACAAAAATAATTTTGGATATTACATTTGAAAATTTATGAAAGATATCATATACCATCAAAATACTAGAATCCCTGAATAGAAAATTTATGAAGGTAATTTAAATTTTATTAAAAACATTTCTTAATAATTTTTTTGTTGATATTTTCTTAGTACTACCAAGATTTAAAATAATATAAATACTAAAAAGAAGAAGTTCATTTTTTTAGAGATGATTGGGCAGAGTATATGGTGTTAGAATATTTGATAACATCAAATTTGGTGATTACTTATTATGTTTGTGATCTAATATGGGATATGAACTTATAAATATATTTGGTATGTGAAGAATTAGTTTAAGAATACTTATATATTATTTTTGATCTGTTTTTCAAGAAGAATTATAATTGAAGAAATCAATTTGTTTATAAATAAATGAGAAAAATACATGGTTTCAGAATATATACATACATCATAAAGAGGTGATTTATTACTATTGATTTAGTCAATTTTCTCATAATTTTATCTATTTTTTTGTTAATTTCCTTATTATTTTTACCTCTTACTTATTTTATTAAATTTACACATTAGTTAAAAACACACATCACATGATCAAAACCAATCAAATAAATTTATATTGTTTTGATACTTTAGGAAAATGATCAATAAGTCATTTTTTATGTGTATAAATTGACCACACATCAACCTGATACACAATGTGGTTGGTATGTTTTCAATACAAAAGTGTCATTTTAGTTTGAAACACGTATTTCAAGATAAAACTACGAAAATGAGATCATATTGTTTTCAAACTTTATAAGAACAATCCATAATTCGTTTTTCATGTGTTGACATTTAATTCATGCCATTATAACACATGATGTGATTGGTATGGATCAAATATTTTATTTTCAATATAAAAGTGTCATTTTAGTTTAAAACGCATCACATAGCCAATACTGAGAAAACGAGATCATATTATTTTCAAACTTTAGAAAAATGGTATATAATTTGTTTATGACCTATAAGAATCCACCACACAATAATCAAACACCCGATGTGGTCGGCATGACTCGAAGTGCATGTTTTTGATACAAACGTGTCATTTTAGTTTTAAAAAAAATATAAAAGTGAAAAAATTGAGAAAAAAAGATCTTATTACTTTTAAACTTTTGGAAAATGATTTATAATTCATTTGTGATTTTTAAGAATTGAAAACACATAATTTTGACACCCGATGTGGCTGATATGACTTGTAGTGTGTGTTTTCAATATAAAGTTCCACTTTAGTTTAAAACACATTCCACATCTGCAAAACTAAGAAAAAGAGATTATATATTTTTTAAAACTTTATAAAAATGATCCATAATTCATTTTTCACTTGTAGGACATGATGTGGTTGATATGAATCGAAGTACGTGTTTTCAATATAAGAGTTTCATTTTAGTTTATAACGTATCACATATCCAAAATTGGGAAAAAGTGCTCAAATTATTTTAAAACATTAGGAAAATGGTCCATAATTTATTTCTAACCTGTAGGAATCGACCATACGTAAATCCAAAAATTTATGTGGTCAGTATTACTAGAACTGCATGTTTTCAATATCAAAGTGTTATTTTAGTTTAAAAATCATATCAAATAGCCAAAATGAATAAAAATATATATATTTTTTTAAACTTTATAAAAATGATCTATAATTCATTTTTGATGTATATGAATCAACTGAACATCAATCCAACACCTCACGTGGTCGGTATGACTCAAATTACATATTTCCAATACAAAATTGTGATTTTAGTTTACAACACACATCACATCACAAAAAAAAACAAAATGATCCTACATTTTTTTAAAAATTTAGTGAAATGATCTATAATCTATTTTTCAAATGTATGAATTAATTTCATTATAATCTAACACATGATGTGGTTAGTATGGATCGAAGTGTGTTTTTAATATAAAAGTTTCATTTCAATTTAAAACATATCACATAGGAAAAACTGAGAAAACAAGATCATATTGTTTTTAAAATTTAGGAAAAATAGTTCGTAATTAATTTTTTACCTATAGGAATTGAGCACGCGTCAATTTGACACTTGATGTTGTCGATATGACTCAAAGTGTATATTTTCAATATAAAAGTGTCATTTTAGTTTAAAACATGCATCAAATAGCCAAAATTGAGAAAATAAACTCATATTACTCTCAAACATTAGGAAAATGATCAATAATTCATTTTTGATGTATATGAATTAACCTTATGTTAATCCGATACTTGATGGGGTCAGTATAAATTGAAGTGCGTGTTTTCAATACAAAAGTATCATTTTAGTTTAAAATGTGTTTCATATTTCTAAAATTGAGAAAACGAGCTCAGATTGTTTTCAAAATTTATGAAAATGATCCATAATTAATATTTCATGTTTAGGAATTGAACTTATTCCAATATGACATGTGATTTGGTTAATATGACTCAAAGTATGTGTTTTCAATACAAAAGTTTCATTTTAGTTTAAAACACATCACATAGCCAAAATCAAGAAAACATGATCATATTATTTTCAAACTTTAGTATCATGGTCCATAATTCATTTTGTCCTATAATAATCAACCCAACATCAATCCGACACCCAATGTAGTCGGTATAACTCAAAGTGCATGTTTTCAATACAAAAGTGTCATTTTAGTTTAAAACAAACATAAAATATCCAAAATTGAGAAAAAAGGATCATATTATTTTCAAATATTTTTAAAATGGTCCATAATTCATTTGTGATGTGTAATAATCTACCACACATCAATCCGACACATTATGTGACCAACATAACTCAAATTACATGTTTTCAATTTAAAGGTTTCATTTTATGTCACTAGCCAAAACTAAGAAAACAATCTTGGATTATTTTCAAACTTTAGGAAACTGATCAATAATTCATTTGTGATGTGTATAAATTTATCACACATCAATACAACACATTATGTGTTAGGTATGACTCCAAGTGCATGTTTTAAATATACAAGTTCTATTTTAGTTTTAAATGAGTATCACATAGGAAAAACTGAGCATAACAAGCTCAAATTTATTTCTCATCATTATATCTGAAATTACTTAATTAAATTTCTTATCATTTTTATCTAATACTTGTTTAGTTAAATTTCATAGGAATAATTCTTGAAGAATAATAAGAAATGATGTGACAGTTGAAGGTATGTTCTCAAAATGCAAGTTCTCTTGAATTGGCTCACATCTATAGTTAGTTTTTTATCACCATATATGTGATCCAATTTAAGATCACTTACTTTTGAGAACAAAAATAAATGGTGTGACATGTAATAATCAACCAAAACTCAATTAGATACACTATGTTCCTAGTATGACTCAAATTATATGTTTTCAGTTTAAAATTGATACATTGTATTTAATTTATTTCATTATAGTATCACTAACATAAGAATTGTTTTCTTATATTGGTGAATTATTTTTCTTAAGCTAGGATTGTTTGTTTGGAAAATAATAGCATGACCGGGGGTCAGGGGCCAAATATAAATGAGCATTGACGTTTTTTACTATCTGTGATAAATTTTACTTACTCAGATAATTGTGCGAACCAATGTTTAAAATGTCTATAATATAGTGTTTTTTCTCATATTAGTGTTGTAAATTTTATTTAAATTAAATTCTGTATTTTCTCCCCTTATGCTCCCTATTTTTTTGCTGTAGTGTGCTGTAATTTTAACAAAACTCTACAGTAGTATGCTTCTTTATCAGTTCTAGAAAAGGTGTTGATGAAGGGATTCTTTATAAGCACCTTTATGAGCGCTTTTATAGTGATGATAAAGGCCTAGTAATTTTAAGGGTGCTCTGATTGTTATTATTTTTTATGTTGAAAAGTACTTATTATAGAGATATTAAAGTTCTTATCTGTAGTAGTGTAGGTCTCAATAATAATAGGGTCAATAAAAAAAGGATTAAATCATATTAAATATTATTTTTTATAATCAGAACTTCGAAGCTGTTCAATGTAAGTTATATAATGAAATAATTCCCTGAGTTTCTCTCAAGAAATATGTAATAAATAATAGAAAAATTTGATCAAGATTCTTATTGGGAAAGGTAATATATGATTGGGATGATCACTCATGGAATATACACTAATGAAAAAAATGATAAACATAAATATCTAAAACTCACAAGCATGTCAAATCTATGAAGGATTTCATTTATTTAAATATACTAATTCCCCTAAGTCATGGTTTATAAAATCCATTCCCTAATGCTTGACTATACTCATTAAATCCCCTATTTTACTCATTCAATCTTATCAATAAATATATCTAAAACTTGGCATGATGGGTATCCTGAGTACCTTTGATCTCCTAGTTAAAAAATAAATTAGATGTCTAAGTGTGGAATGTAATTTCAACTAAAAAAATTCAAAAACATATGGAAACAAAAAATAATTGAGTAAAAGAAATAAATAACTAAAAACATTAATCCCCTCCATTGAACCTAATTCCCTCATTCTTTTTTTGATCCACTTTGTCTTCCTCCATCATGGACCTAAAAATGAAAAAACACATGAATGAACAAGGTCCATACCAATAAAGCTAAAAAAGGATATGATAATTGACACTATGTCCTAATATATTCCTAAAATAAATTTCCTAAAATAATTCCTATGAAAATAAACTAAGTTTATAAAAATTAGATAAAAAACTAAAGGTGCCTCTCAGAAGTGATTTCTTTATGGTAATTTAGCTAGACCATTTCTATTGTTACCTAATGGGAGAATTTTACAAACTTACCCAATTAATATTGATCCATTTTTGAATTTTAATCTCTTATTGGACACCTCTTATCCTTTTTCTTATTTAATCCAAGTTCTAACTTTAAGGAAAGAAATAAAATTTGGATAGTTTTAGAGGTTAAAGAAGTAATTCATGGGCTATCTAGATTTGATGCTACCGATCTCATTATTATTTTCATTACTAATTTTTTTCAAGATATTTAGTTTACTTATAAATTTTAGCAGATTTTTACTCTTCCTATTCCTATTATTCTATTTGATACTTTTTTAAACATTTAAAATTCTCCCAATTTTCAGCAGGCTTAAGACATACTTTTTTTACTTTTTAGTTGGTTTTGGTGTTTTTTTTATTAAAAAATTCTACCTGGTTCTAGGTATTCCTCCTCCATCATGTTTATCATATTTTTCAATATTTAAATATCCCCTTTTTCTCCTTATTATTTCTATTCTTTATAGGTTTATTCTTTTTCTTATTCATCCTTCAGACCTACAATGGTGAGGGAATATATTATGGAAACTAATTTATCTTCATTATCAGAAGTTAACTCAAGATCATCCTTGAAATAAGAATTACTGCCGCATATTTCCTCAATTAATGACTTCATATTAGATTCCTTCTTAGTCTACTTTGATTCATTTTCCTCCTTCTCATTCTATCTTCATCTTGAAACTTCTCTTTGAAATAAAATTCTAGGTTTTAGAGTAATTCCTCATCATCATTTGGGTATATTTTCGGGCCATATGATCCTTGAATTATTTGAAAATTATCTTTGGGTTTCTTAATTGGGTGTGATATATCCATGATTTAATTGGATAAATTTTCCTCCTGGGTTAGTATGTAATTGTTACCTTCCATTAAAACCAAAAAAACCGATATTTTAAAAGGGAAAAAAGGAAAAAAAGAAATAAAACCAACTCTAAACTCTAAAAATAGAAAATTCGGAGTGAAAATACTCTATAATAACTATCAAATTAAATTATATCCATTAAAAAGTCCCCAATTATGAGAATAATTATTTGTTTGATCCATAATATCATTAATTTATATGACCTCGAACAAGTTTATAAATTTATAATCATAGAAAAAATTCACTAATTCCACTAAAAATTAGTATAGGATATGAAAATTTGAGATTGATCCTATGGAGGAATGATGGAGAGTACACTCAATAATAAAGGAAAAATAACTATGAAAAGGAAAACTAAAAATACTTGAATTATAAAAGTGAAGAATGATGATAATTTTGGAAGTTTGATAAAAATGGAAAAGTGACAGGCAATTGAAAATTTGGGTTCATGGAATAAAAATGCATAAAAGGATGAATTGGAAATCATAAATTTTTGGAATTAGGTCTAAGAAACTCCATTTATCTAGGTAATCACTATGTATCCCCTAAAATCCCAAGTTTTCAAGGTTAAATATTTTAGTTTGTTAAGAGGGCATGTGATCCAAAACCATCACTACCATATAGTCTTTATCCAACATTACCCTTTATCAATGCTAAAAAAAGTGATGATAAAGGGGGTATTTTTTTCAATGGTAAAAAAAATGATGATAAAAGGTAATTTTATCAGTACTAAAAAAGTACTGATAAAAATACCCCTTTATTATTGTTTTCTAGCACTGATAAAAGTACCCACTTTATTAGAATTGATAAAATTATACCTTTTATCAGTGCTAAAATAATTGTTTTTAGTGATAATTAAAGGTATATTTCATAAAAATAAGTTATTTATCATTAAAAATCATATATTAATATATAAATGTATTTATATTGATATAAATATAATATATTTCATACTAGAAACATTTTAAGTCATTATTCAATTCAATATTATTCAAGGGTTCACTTAACCAATGGTTAACCATAAGCTAGGTCACATCACCATTGAATCCAAAGGGATCTAAGGAATAACACAATCAATGATTTATCATTATTCATCATTTAATTTATTAATACACATGCTGTGTCAGCACAATTCACAATATTTCACATACCTAACAATTAAACAGACCATAGGGTTAGGTTTTAGACCACCTACCTTAATCTAGTGATCAAATAACTCTTCCAGTAGGTAATACCAATAAGAACGAATGTGAAAAAGATTGTAAAAAGAAACCTAGATAAAAAAAGACCCATTTCAACACCTGATTCCCTAATGGTCAAAGGTTACATTGCTATAATGGAGATAAAATGAAGAGAGGAAGGAAAACCTAAGAAAAAAAAACTCACTTGGGATAGATCGCTTGACTAGGACATCCAAAATGGAGGAAGGTGTTCCAAAATCACCTATAAATTTCCTAGGGCTTGAGAGAGGAAGGTTTATAGTAGATTAAGGAAAATAATAAGCACCGTGTTCCCTTAAAACTATTGATCATGATAAATACATGGTGTGTAACCCTCTTTCATGTCGTGTATTTCTTACTTAAGCGTTATACCTAAATCTGCGTCACCTTGGGTAAATTTAACCCTGGTCAAACATGACACATCATGTAATGAGGATTCACAGTGTGTAAATAGTTCATTCCATAAACTAGTTCACATCTTGTAACACTTTTAGAAAATCATTTTTCCGATAGTTACATGGCATGTAATGAATTTACACTTTGTGTAAATTCCCTATAGATAGATTTAATCCCCAAAATCATTAGAAGAGATACAACCACCTCTGAAGCCTTATAAAATTATAGAAAACCCTTATAATACCATTTAACACTTTTATACTCAGAGTCCATTAATTCAAACAAATATAAATGCCTAAAATTTAGGTTAGTTTCCCCTAAAAAATATCTCCATATCCGAACAATACTCAACCAACAAGGTTTAAAGATAAGGAAACCCAATCAAAAGAGGTTTAATGAAAAACTAAAAGAGGGATGTAACTAGTAAAATATGAGATATTAAAACCACCCCACCATATAAAATATCATCCCTGAGATGCTACAAGAATCACTGTGGGGTCTCGGTGAATAATTCTGGATACTGTTCTTGCATACCAGACTCTCTCCTATGTCTCCTCCTAGACATTCCCATGCTACCACTACACTTAAACTAAAGGTATAATCCTATCTCAAAGATACTTCTTAGTATGGTCTACAATCCGTATCATATTCTTATTAAAGGATGCATATAAACAATGCTCAATGTCCTCTATGTCCATCACATGATAAGAGTGAGGATATTTTTTTAAGCTATGACACATGAAACACATTGTGTATAGAACTATAACAGTGTGGAAGGGATAATCATTATGCCACTAGACTGACCCTCTCCACTATCTAAAATAGTCTAAAAAACCTAGGCACTAAATTTCCCTATTTTATGACACGACATTTCCCCAACATATGAGACACCTAAAGGAAAACATGATGACTAACCTCAAACTCCAGAGTTCATCTCTGATAGTCAACATACACTTTCTTCCTGCTTTGCATGGTCACTAAACTCCTCTTGATCATCTAAACTTGCTCAGATATCTCCTACATGAGATTAAGTTCAATAATACTTGACTCACCTAACTCTAACCAACAAAGAGGCAAACAAAATGAACTTCGATACATATCCTCGAAAGGTTCCAATTGGATCTATTCCTAGAAACTGATATTATATGAAAACTCTATGAGTTCCAAATTCTTCTACCATGAACCACTAAAATCCAAAACGCAATCTCATAACATATCCTCTAGAATATGAATGGTCCACTTAGATTGACCACCAGTTAGAGGATGATAGGCTATGCTCAAAAGAACCCATGATCCCAAATCCTTCTGAAGACCCTTCCAGAACCAATACATGAAATGAGGATATGTATCAGAAAATATACTCCTCGAAACACTGTGTAACTTCACTATTACATGCATGTGGATACTACCCATATCATCAACAGTGAAGGTCTCCCTAATAATAAATAAGTGGGATAACTTCTTCAGTCGATCCATGATCACCCATAAAACATTGTTATTATGGTATATCCTTGGTAATCCTTCCATAAAATCCATAATAAAATCATCCCATTTCCACTAAAAAATGGGGAGAGGTTGTGACATCCCAACCTGACTTTGGTGCTCATCCTTCACCTAATGACAGGAGAAACATATTTCCATAAATCCTGCTACCTCATTCTTCATTCATGACCACTAGTACAGTCTATATAGATCATGATTAATCTTTGTCAAATCAGGATGTACTGCCCATCTAGAATCATGAAGCTCTCTCATTAGATCCTTGTGCAATCCCATAGTAACCCATACTCAGACACAAAAAAGAATAGAATTATCGCTACCAATAGACCATCCTGGTGGTGGATCCCCACCATATAAAACATCTCTCAGAACTAATCCCTTGGTATTAGATAATTATTCTGTCTTGATACATTCTAAAGGCACATGTATAAAAGATGTTGAAGTCAGAGAGACTCATACCCATGACTCCTTGAAATCTAGATATTTGTCTAAAAAGAGTTCCATCATCCCCAACTCATCACAAGTATCCCGCAATACCTCTATCCATTTATTTCAGCTCAAGACATTAGCAACAATGTTTCCATTATTTGGTGTATAATTCAAATTGAAGTCAAAAGACTACAGGTACTCAACCCACTGTCTCTGCTAAAGATTTAAGTCCCGCAAAGAAAATATGTACCCGAGGCTCTTGTGGTCCATGTATACCACAAACATATCACCCTTAAGATAGTGTCTCCATCACCTTAGGGTGTGTACCATTGTATCTAACTCTGGATCATGATTAAGATAATTACTCTTATGTGGTTTCGGTTTTTTAGATCCATAAGAATCCAATCGATCCCCTTATATCAAAACTTCTCAGATTCAAACTTCAGATGAATCATAATACACAATATATTATTTAACCAAACAAGTAAAGTGAGGATAAGTGGTGAGGTTATCCTACTATTCATCTCTTGAAAATATGCCTCACAAGTATATGACCAAAAAAACTTCACCCCTTTCTTGGTCATCCTAGACATCAATACTTCCAAATGGGAGAAGTCCTGGATGAAGCACTAATAATAACCTGATAAACCCAAAAAACTCTAAATCTAAAAGACATTCTTGGTCCTGACCCAAGATACCATGGATTCAACTGTCTCTAGGTCCAATGACACTCCTTCCACTAAGATGAAATAGCCTGAGAGGTGCACTTGATCAATCAAGAAAATTCATTTGGTTTTCTTGGCGTAAAGACAACGCTTTATCAATGTACACTAGATGATGTCAAGATTCTGGTCATGATCATCTACTTACTGGGATTACACTAAGATATCCTTAACAAAAACACCAAAAATTGATCTAGAAAAGGCTGAAATATCATATTAATCAAGGTCATGAAAACTTCCGGTGCATTATTCAAAATAAATAGCATCACTATGAACTCATACAATCCACACTTGATCATAAAAGAATCTTGAGGTATGCCTAATGGTATTACCCTAAACTTTTGGTATCCTAATATCAAATAAATCTTAGAGAAGAACTTATAATATCTCAATGGGTTTAAGAGATCATTAATACGTGGAAGGGGATACTAGTTATTGACCATAATTTGATTCAATCTCTGATAATCCACACATAAGTGCAAAGTCCCATTAGTCTTCTTGGTGAAAAGAACTAGAGAAACACATGGCGATGTACTAGGCCACATGAAAAATTTATCTTCCAAATATTCAAAATAAAATTTTAACTCCTGAAGCCATGATGGTTCTATTTTATAATGAGAGATAGAAACTAGCTCTCCTATCAGCACCAAATCAGTCGTGAACTTGAACTCCTGATTGGGTAGTAAACCATAGTAATAATTATGAAAGGCATCCTAAAAATGGTCTATTACTAGGGGAAAAGTATCCTGATTCATTCCACCATCATCTAGAGAAATACTTGCAATATGAGTCATGAGATAATAAAATATGCATTGAATTGGTTTTAAATGACTAGCCTGAACATCCCACTCACCCTAGTGTGAATTGATTCCCCCATCTAGAGATAGAAAGCTAAATATCATCTAGTAATAGTCAATATGATCCTAGTATAGAACGATCCAATCAATACCAAGAATCAAATCGAAACCCATAATTACCCAGAAAAATGGTTCCTATAAGAAATGACAACCACTAATCTCTAGAGAAAATTCATTGCAACGTTTGATATTATCTGACTGAACTCCAAACAGTGTGTCAATTCTCAAAACTCCATCCAATATTTCCACAACCAAGACCAAACCATTTTCATAAAGAAAATGTAAAAAGGAATGTGATTCTACTATATAAAACAAAACATAATAAAGGGTTGATGATGCAAGAATCATACCTATAATTATAGAAGGTCCTGCATCCACAATAGCCAAAGTAGTCTACATAAATTATATCTAGCCAGCCACTCTACCCTGGGCTATAGTGTGACTCCCCTGAGTTATTCCCTATTATAGGTACTACTACTCTTACACTGGGGTACCGCATGCCATTCCTTGACCAAAATATCCAGTGGAACTCTAGATAACTATTTTCTAAGGATTAGCCGAGTCCTTCCTAGACTTTGGTACCTGTCTTGATCCCCTTACAGTGTTCTTACATGAGAATTTCCTAAAAAACTTTTGAATATGACCCATCCAACTATAACAATGACATTATAAAGTGGGTTATGGACCCTGAGGTCACTTGTGACCCAACTTTCCACCTTGGTAGAACTATAATGAAATACAATCTTAATATGGATTCCCACTTCTCTAACTGCTCTACCATATATTTACTTGGTGATAAATATCATAACAATGCTTTTTTCCCCACCAAAATAAGATCCCTTGTTCACCCTATTGAAGTTACATGGCCACTACTCAGGGTATCTCTCATATTTTCTTCTATGATGAGTGACCGATTCATCACATTTTGAAATATACTCAACCAAAAGACATTAACCTAAAACCTTATATCTTAGTGAAGCTCGTCATGGAAATGTATCACCCTAAAGATCTCATTAGCAACAAAATATATTGTAAAGCACTAAAAATCAGTGAAACATCTAGCACAGTCCATTACTGACATGCCCTCCTGTGTCAGATGCATGAAATTTTAAGCCATATCATCCCTAAAAATATCTAGATAGAAGTTTCATAATAAATTTTCCTCAAATTACTACTAAGATAACTTCTCTTTATGCACATATTACTCTAAAATATCCCAACAACAGTTGGTGGGTTCACGAAGCATGTATTCATAAATCTTCACCCTTTTATCAGTTGGTGTTTCAAGGTGCTTGAAGATCATTTAGATTGACTCAATCTAGAACTTAGATTCCTGGGGACCTCCCTCCCCAATGAAAGTAGGTGGGTGCTATAGCTTAAACTCTCTTTTCAATTCATACATCAAAGGAACAGTGTCAAAAACATCCCTTTCCATGGATCACATGATCCTTAAGATTTTTTCATGAAGATGAACATCCATGTGATCATTAGGGACTATAGGAAGATATGGTTTAGCTATGTTAGGAGCATATTGATTTCCACTCTCCTGATTCTCAACTCAAAGATGACGAGGAGGAATTTTCTTTATAATACAAACACACTCCTCAAAACACTAGTTAAGAACAAGTTCAACCTCAAAAACTGATAACAACAGAGAACCACTAGATCATGGTCTCTATAGAAATGTATTAAAAATGTTTTATCATGATAAATAATTATTTAATTTCATTTATTAGAAATAACTGGTATCTCATTTCACATTCCATATAGGTAAGTATATATCACATGTAATAAATATGTACTTATCATGAACAATTCATGTCAATATATATCCCTATATGCCTATTATGATGCATGCATACTCATCTCACACTATATAGGGCCATGATTATAAATATCAAGAAACAATATCATCATGAAATAATATCATCACAGAATATGTGAATCACCTTAGGTGAAATTACATCAAACCATAATAAGAGGACATCATGATCAACAATACCATCCCTAGTACTCAGATTTCCCCCATATATGGGTTATATACTCCCATGGACAAGCCCATTACCAAGTCCCAGAACATTCTAGTCTCATTTATACCTTTAAAAAATTGAAAAGCAATAGAAAAGAAAAACCTACTTCTCTAATACTACTTTGTAATGCCCCCCTATTTGGCACTCTCTCATGTGGCCAAATAATATTGATTAGAAGACCTCAAGTATGCCTACCCATATGCCAGAGGATATCGACTAAAAGTGGGGGTGTGATAAGTATATTGGGGATACTATAACACCTAGTATAAAGTTACAACACAATGGAATAATAAAAAATAATAAACATTAGTGTAAAAAATAGAGGAATCAGTTCAATAAACAACAAAGAAGTAAAAGAGGAACCAACAAATCAAATAATAGTGAACCATGTAATGACAAGATGATATGTATCTAATGTCAAACTGAAATAAATAAAAATAAAAGAAATATATTACAAAAATAAACTCAAAATACCCCATTCCCAAACCCCATGTTAGTCCTATCTCCAAACTCCAGCCCATCCAGTAAGAAAAAATCAGCAATAAGTTCCCTTTCCTCTATCCAAAACTGTATCTATGTAATAGGCTCATGCACCAAACGATAGACCAAATAGGGTGTGAGTAAAACTCAATAGGTAAAAACCACCAGGTCTAAGCAAAACCAGTCAGATAAAAAGTGAATGCAGTAAAGTGATAACATGTGTATTAATTAATCAACATAATATAATACATTAATGAAACTGGTTTGGCACCATGCTAGAATATATTTGAGCATGTAGCATAACCATACCAACCATAACCACATAACTATTTCATAATCACATACCTGTGAAAATTTCTCTATATAATCATTTTATCCTCTGGTCAAATATCTATATATATTCATTTCAACATCAACTAGGCCAATCTTGTTATATAATCATTTCTGCATCATCGAACAAAGCCCTATATATAAGAATTTTAGCATCAAGCTAGGCCAATCCCACTATATAATCATTTTAGAATCACCGAGCATAGACCTATATACAAGAATTATAACATCAAACCAGTCCTAGGATTATATATAATCATTACAATATCAAACTCAACAAGTCATAATAGAAAGGATATCACAATATCTTTCCATAATCATCAATGGTCAATTATGAAAACTACCATTTGTCTTATAATTTCTCATTCATTTATTTATGAAATCATCTTAAACCATTTTGAATAACAAAATCCATTAAAAAAGTGATTCTACATTAAGAAATCACCTAAGTTATCATATCATGATAAACAAAATTTAATACATTATAGAATTAAATATTATTCAGGGGTTCACTTACCCAATGGGTAACCACAAGCCCAGTCGCAACAACATTGAATCCAAAGGGATCTAAGGAATAATCCAATCCATGATTTATCTTTATTAATCATTAAATATATTAATATGGATGTTTCATTAGAAAAATTACCAATATTTTTCATACATAACAACTAAACAGACCATAGAGTTAGGTTTTAGACCACCTAACTTAATATAGTGATCAAACAACGCTTCCAATAGGTAACACCAACAAGAACTAAGGTGCATAAGATCATAAGAAGAAACCTAGATCATAAAAGACCCATATAAACACCTAATTCCATGATGGTAAAAGTTTACACAACTATAATGAAGTGAAATAGAAGAGAGGAATGGAAACCTTATAAAAAAATCACCAGGGATCAATCTCTTTAATGAGAAATATATAGTGGATGAAGGCACTCCAAAATCACCTAGAAATCACCTTGGGATTGAGAGAGTAAGGGATGTAGTGGATGAATGAAAAACATAATCACTATATGCCCTTAAAACCAATGATCAAGAGAAATAAACAACATGTAAAGATATTTCATGTCATGTATTTATTACTTAAGTAGTACGCCAAAATTCTCATTGCCTCGGGTGAATTTAACCCATACCAAAAATTACAGGTCATGTAATGAGTATTTAAGGAATGTAACTAGTTCATGGATTGTAAACCTATCATGAAATATTATTGGATATAGTAACATGGTGTGTAAATTCCCTATAGAAATATTTAATCCCCCAAATCCTTAGAAGATTCTGAACCACCTTTGAAGCCTTCTAAACTTACAAAAACCCCTTGTAATCACATGTAACATGTTTATACTCAAACTCCATTAATTAAAACAAACATAAATCCACCAAATTTATGTCATTTCCCCACAAAAAATATCTATGTATTTGAATGAGACTCATCCAACAAGGATTAACGACAAGGAAACCCAAAAAATAGGTTTAATACAAAAATCAAAGAGGGACATACCTAATAAAAGATGGGATCTTACAGTTTTTAAGTTGAAGAGGAGTTGGGTAGGAAGGGAGAAGATTAGAGTAAGGAGGAAAGAGGAAAGGGAAGAACCCCTTAGGTCTAGGTACTATTGGGTACCTAGTGGGGTTCAAGGGACCCAAGTGATTTTTCTTGAATCATCAGGTACCTGGTCATATCATAATGGGTACCCAATATCTTCATGGGTTAAATTTTTTAATTTTTTCCTTTTATATTCAAAATTAATACCCCATTTAGGGTTTCCCGAATATTTCACTTCTAATTACTATATTTCCACTCTCTATCAAAAACTCCCTCATCCTATAATATCTATAAGATATTTACCTATACTCCCTTGATCCATATAGCTCTTCTTGGCCATATAAGATTGATTATGTAAAAGAAAGTCCATGAATCACCTCAAGAATTTTCTTTCTTGATTTCTCTTGATGGTAGAAAGTTGTAACTTACCTATAAATCATTTAGGACTTGCTGTATCATCATAAATATTAAATATTATTATGTTTTAGTGGATATTGGAGGATATCTTTATAAATCTAAATATATTACCTTAGTTTACATTGATTTCATGTCTCCCACTGATATCAGACCAAACCCTAATTTTAATTTAGTCTTAGGGTGGTTATCAAATTTAGATAGTGGTTTTTTCATCTCCTTTGGACCTCAAAAAACTCTTTCCAAAATTTATTAGGTATGTATACCCTTCCTCCTCTCCTACTCCAAGAGAGTTAGCCTAACAATGGCCCCCGGTTGAGTGAACCCAATTAAAAATAAAGTTTTAAAACTAATGAAGGGTTTTCTATAAATATTTTATGGATGTCACATATTTCTATGACTTCCTTTGATATTAATTGAATTTCATGGTTCATTGTTAAACTTTGGGAAAATAAATTCCATATTATGTTTTGTTATCCACACCAAATGTTTAAATTATATTTTTTCATGGATGTTTGGAGTAATTTCATATTATAATTATAATACATTTTAATTGGTAAGAGGATAATATTGATGATATCACTGGCCATAATTTCTTAACATGTTGTAGTTTAATATTTCCAACTTTGTTAGAAATGTTGGTCTTGTTAGTCGTAGATGTATATATTTTTTTCCAGAAGATTTAGCATATATCCTCAATGGTGTATCGGTTGGACACATGGGATGAATATTAGGACTTGACTGTTATACACGTGGAAGATTTGATATGGGATCTTAATTCCCCAACTTGTTATATCCATTCCTCTATTCCCTGGGATGAAATATAAGATTTACCTGAATGGTTCAACCTACTCATTATTCATTGGGACGAGTCATCAAGACCCTAAATTATTTGTACTAATCTAACCATATGTGTGGGTGCATATGAGAACATTTGTAAGATAAAACCAGAACATATGATGCCTCATATGGGGGATGGTTCATAATATTTTCTCAAATACCGATCCAAGTCTTAAAGTGTGTAAGTAGGTATGGATCTTCCCCTTATACGGAGTTATGTTTCTTATAACATTGTTTTATGATAGTTTTATATATACCGTGTTCATGTTATTTTATTGCTTATATATCTTTATACTATTACTGAAATACACTATAGATTATGACAAGTTGTTAGGGGTGGGGGGGGACCACCTACTGAGTTATCATACTGACACCCAATATGGACCCCACCCAGGATGCATTTAGAACCTTTTATTCATGATACAGGTAAGGAAATGAAACTTGACTATGGTAGTTAGATATACACAAGGAGTGTGGGGAATGGATGAGTGTTTTTGGAGATTTTTTATATATGAATAGGCCAATTACATATAGAAAATCCTTGACAAAGTTTTAAGAGGATACTTGCCCAAGAGCCCCACTTTGGGGTATTCAGGCATTTTTTGTCCTACACTTTATTTAAAAATGGGTTTTGGGTCATTCCTTCACTTATCTAGAAGGTGGTTGGATCCTTTTAAGTCCATTTGTGATGTGTGATGCATGTTCATAGCATGGTGCATATATATTTTGTGTTGTAATATTTTTATTGGTTTTTATAATGTTTGGGTGTAGGAGTGGTGTATCCTAGATTGATAATAGACTATTACACCTATGAAAACTTTCTATGGATAATTACATGATTTAATGGGGGAAAACTGCCTCCAAAATGATTATTTCTTGATCATCGGTGTTTACAGAAGCCTCTGGAGTCTGGGAGGTGTGATTGATGTGTTTTTTCAATGTTTCACTAGTTTTGTATTGGTATTTGGGTCACTAAAATTAAAAATTGGTGTCAAAGTACCCTAATATCTCTTGAGTATGTGAATTGAGAGTATATAGGATAATATGATCATAAAAACTTGAGAACTAACTTATAAATACGTTTGACCAACATAATTATTATAACACATAAATATTTTTATTATATTTATTTTAAATAAATTGAATCTATTATATATCATGCCGAATATGAAACCCTAAGATTTTAGAATAATAACATTGTGTTCAACAACATATACGACATACAACACTGATCTTAAATGACCAGCAAAATATATTATTTAAATATGACCATTATAACCTAGAAATTTAATTAACGGGTATGAATAAGATTAAATATTTTAATAAATATATATAAAGGTCCTAAAAAATATAAATTTATTGATAAATTATTAATAAATAATAACTTAACTTTTAATAAAGAGATTTTATTCTATAAAAAAATATTTCCTTCAAAAATTATATTTATTGATTTTTGAGAGAAAGCATTATAATTAAATTTTGGATCTTTTAGAAATTTCATTTTATAAAATTAACATAATTTTTTAAATAAAAATATCCATATCAAATTTGGGTTAAATTTTTGTATCTTTGAAAAAATATTGTTTTTTTGTTTAGTGAATGGTGAAAAATACTGATTTTTTGTAAAATTGTCATTTATTTTAATAATTTTAAAACCCCTATTATTATATTAATATGATTTAAATGTATAATAATTATTATATATTTATATTTCATTAAATTAATAAAATTTAAATTATATTTATACTATATTTTAATATAATATTATTTTTAGGCTTTAAAACATATTTTTTCTGAAAATTATTTTAAAGTGCATAATTTTTCTCCATTTTAAATAATTAAAATGACCCATAATGAGGAATTATTTAAATTATATGAGAATATTATATATCTAAATATATTAATTTAAATACATCTCATGATTATTACTAGTCATATAGTTAATATAAGATCATCTTATGCTTGAAAAATGCATTTCTTGAAAACTAGTTTTTCGACCCGCCACCAAGTTTTATTTTAACTTAAATTATAACAATTTTATGAATTGAATTTCATAAAATTGATTCCATATTTTGAATAATAATAATTAATATTATATAATAAGTTCAAATTAATTTTTTATCATAATGATCAGTAATGACAATAAAATTTATTTGTCGTAATTAAGGTTAAAATGGGGTTTTGCACGTTACACGTGCTTGTGTTAAAATTAATTTTCCACAAAAATGAAATTTTTATTTGATAAATTTTATTTAATATGAATAATAATTGGGTGAAAATTATCTAACATTTATAAATAAATTTTATTCTTAAAGAATTGATTACCTAGGGTAAAAAACTAGTTACCATGGTGAAAACTGAAAAGGTAAAAGTAAATAAACTTAGAGGATAAGGGAATAACATGTTTAAAAATTATTATTTTTTAATTTTTTGGATGTTTGGATAGAACATAAATTCCATATAATCTATTATTTTTCAAATTTTTATGCACTTGGGGGTGAGAGTGACTTCTCATTATTTAATAGTTTTGGGTATTTACAAAAAATGCTACTCGTCCTCAATTATAAAAGGCAAATACCTCCCCTAACTTATTCACACATATCAATAAATTTGGGTAAGAAAACCTATAAAAAAATATCCAAAATAACTTTATTCACATTATATATCTACTGGTATTCAAAAAATAACAACCCTAGTGTCCTTAAGAATAGATCTAAAGGAGGTTTCTCTAAGAGAAGATAACCATCTTAACAAAGCTCTTTCTTTTTATTTCTTCTTTTACAACCTTAAATTATGTATTAAAAATTAAAATATAATAAAAAAATTATCTTCCATATACTTATATTTTATTATGTTAATTGAATAACATATATCCATATCCCCCTCCATCAAATGCGAAACAAAATCATCGACCGTGTGTACGACGAACTACCACCTCATGAACCGTTGTAACTCATTTTCCATAAACACCTCTCACATTTTTATATAATGATGGATTTAATATATATATATATATAATATTTATGATATAATTATACTTATTTAATCTTAATATCACATATACCTTCTTACTTTCCATTCCATTTAAAATACAATAACGTCGCTCGTGTGTACAGTGGACTACCACCTCGCGAAGCGATGGGTTTTGTTTTCACTTAAAATTTACATGGAAGGTAACAAGGATAAATTTAATGAATATATGTGATATATATGACATGATGTTTATTCTATAAAATTAATATATTACCCACTTCCTTACCCTTTCACCTGTAAATAAAATGATAACGTCTCTTGTGTGTATGTTCAATCTGTTGTCTCCACAAAGCAGTGTCACCCATTCTCTATGATCAAATTTAAATAGTGATTAAAAAATGTATCTAATGAAAAAATTATATTTATAAAATTAATATAATTATTTATATCATTTAACAACATAATATTCTCATAAACTGAAATTTTCATGTTAAAACACGCATGGGAAAACAAGGTAGTTAACACTCAAAACAATAGTAATATGAAATATTATTAATGAATGGGTGATAATATGTTATAAAAGGATCATATATGATATTATAAATATTAATATGAATATATAATAAGTTAATAACATGTTTAAAACCACTATACATGAGGTTAAAGTGCATTCAACCAAAAGGAAGTGTGAGATAATGGATTTTGTCTTAATTTTATTTCATTGAGGCACATTGTAATGTTAAGAACCTAATTTCTTTATATGGTGTATATACTACCCCTTTTATATGTAATATCATAAACAATTCACACTTAATTATATTTTATGTTTCAATTTTAATTATTTCATCCAAGGGGATTTTACTTAAAAATTACTAAGTGGCAAAGAATTTCATAACTCAATTTCTTTTCATCGGGTTATATTGCTTCTTCACTATCTTTGATATTATTAATTCTCATTTAAATATTACGATAATTGTAAGGGATTCTTGTCTCAAATTGTCTTCTTCGAGACATATGTCATGTTATAAAACTATCCTCTTTTATAATGTGTATATAATGTCCATTTTATATTTTATATCATGAATATATTTATATTTATGGTATTTAATGTTTCATTTGATGTTATTCCTTTTATGGGGTTTATTATTAAAAAGTTACCAAAGTGGAAAGAGATTTATGTTTCAATCTAATTTTAATCGGGATTATTTATAATTTAATTTATATTGAAGGAAATTATTTTATCATTTTCTAATAAAAACATTTAATTTTATTCTAATATGTTTATTCATAAAGTTTTCAATTAATAGTAACATTTTCCCCTATTTTTTACTTAAAATGAGTGATAAAATGTTTTTTAATAAAATCTGACTTCATTTCTCTCTTCAGTAGAAAATAATTTTTATTACAAATAAATATTCTCTAAAAATGATTTAAAATTTTTTTTACTATGATTTTTTAAATTAATTTGTAGCCATAATTTTATTTTCACAAATTTTTTAAAATGAATCTTCTAGTCTTTTTCAAAACTAGGTAATTTTTGACATTTCTTACAAAAAATGTGAAAGGAATATTTATTTTTAACAAACTCATCATGAATGGAACCTTACACCATCATGAATGATCAATTATTTAAAGATTAATTTATAGGTTTTAAAGGTTATTTTTAAAGAAAATGGATGTCAATTTTTTTTGGAAACTTTTAGTTTTAAAAGTGATTTTAAAAGTGAAAAGGTTATTTTCATCAAGAACATTTTAGAAAATATTTTTTTTGGTATTTATATTCATCAATTACAATAACCATTTATTTTATATATAATCCACTAGAGATATTTTTCAATGATACCACACTTATTATTTATTTGGTTGGTTTATGATCAGTTTAACCTAGGAATGTATTGACATTCTCTTTCTTGATTAATTTTTGTAATCATTAAATTTCCATTTAAATATTAAAGTTATTGTTATCATTGGAAATTAAATTTCCCCTAATTATACATATTAATTATCATGGATATTATTATTACTTAAAACATATATCATTTATATATATGGTATTTTACTTTGAAAGTTATATGAATGAATGGGGAAATTATTGTTAATATTTATTCCTTACTTGATATAGAAATTTGTTGATAAGGCATATTGTTCATGAATTAAATAGATCATTTGATATGTGATTAATGAGTTAGACATGTAGTTATTATTGGGGACTAATTATATATATCCCCTCAATGCATCAATAGTCTCATGAGACGAATCCTTTGGATAGCATTATTTAAATGGGTTTCTAGTGTATAGATAGCCATCTGTTAATCTGTCTTGGAATATGGTCTTGATGGTAAAGGTATCATGATGCCTAAGATCATTATGTACAATATTTATAATTTCCTTCATTAATAATTCCATTATTATTATCCATGATATTATTGCATTGATATTATCCATGGATGCATTTTATACTCAAGTTATTGATTAAATGGCATGTGTGTTCAGTTATTTACCTTACCACATTGATTATACCTTATCTAATAATGACAACCAAGTTATTGATTAAATGGAATTATTGTTCATTTATTTAACTTTACATATTTATTATTACTTATTTCATAATCAAGTTATTGATTAAATGGCACATTTTTTAGTTATTTACCTTTCTATATTGATTATTACTCATTTCATGCTCTTGTTATTTATTAAATGACATATGTTTTCAGTTATTTAAATTTCCATATTGATTATGATCTATTTAATCATGATATATTCCACCATATATAACCCTTAATTAGTATTTGAGAGAACCTTATTTTGTTTCCTTTACCCATGATATGAAGAATATTTCTCTGAATGAGTTCCACAAATGCCGAACATTTTATTTTGTTATGTTCAATGTTTTATTACCAATGTAAAATGGGTATCATGTATGCATATAGTTATTTAATACTACTAGACTATTTTATTCTTTAGTATGAGATCACTTGTATCTAGTGACAATTTAATAAAGTAGACACTGACTCTAGGTTACTGGAGTCGGTGTTGTTACAATTATAGTAGAATCCCAAGTCACTAAGGGATATATGAGGCTCCTATTCTTTTATTTTTCTCTTCTTTGAGTTATTAATTAACTCATAGAGTCTTATATATCATACTAGGTGTCTATAAATAGACATGAGTAGGTTATAATGTCATGATATTTATTTTTCTGTCTCTGTTTACTATATTATTATTGGAACTAGATGACTACTCATATTAACTAAAATAATAACAAAAAATAAATGATGTTTTATTATGTATTTATTATTAATGATTAGGTTATATGGTTAAAAACTAATTTCCACGATTTAAAGTTTCTTTATAAGCTTATTATAGCTATGTTTTTTATTTTTATACCCCAAGAATGATCTTATTTGACTTTATATGATTCTTTGATCATCTGAATTGTTTTATAATGGTTTGTAAAGGGATTTAAAATTTAAAAGTTCTTTAACTGATGAAATTAAAGAAGTTAAGGGTTGGATTATGCTTGGACTATATGATGAAATAAATTATTGGGGTTGTTACTTTTTGGGATGTATCGATATTATGATTTACTTTATTGTAGAGGATGCACCTAGAAGATCACATCCTTCCAATTATAAAGGGGTGAATAAGAATGCACCATAAGCAGTAGATCATACATTAACCGATCAACTATTTGTTGAACCTCAGGTTTTAGAGGGGATTTCTAAGATTCTATAGTTTTCCAGTCAAGGATCTCCATAAAAGGAGCCCATGTAATTTTAGATTTTGAAGGATTTTTAGTTTCAACATCCTCTATATTTCTTAGGAAACACCTCACATTAGAAGGTTGAGGAGTTGATTAACATTATCCACTATATCTTAGAATCATTGAAACTACTAAGAAATAATAGGTTTAGATTTCCACATTTACACTTGAAATGGAGACACATCGATTGTGGGATGTGATGCTTGTAGAAAAGAAAATCTAGGAGCTCACTTGGGTTAGATTTTAAGAGCTCTTATTTGTATAATTTTACCCTAATACTCTATACCAGGTAAAGGTGAATTAAGTCACAAACCTATAAAAAGGTTCATTGTCAGTTATGGAGTACACTACCACCATGATCAAACTTCTCTATTTTTTACTTATTCGAGTGGGGATAAGACATATAAGGAAATATGTTTCATAATAGGGATTAAAGTGCCTTTATTGACCAAGGTCATGCTACTCAAGATACCATTTTTTTAGAAGTTTTAATTAAAGTTTTCCTCATAGATATAGGTTCTAAAGGGGGTTCTGGAGAAGGTGTTCCACCACCTATTTGAATGATAGGTGATAACTTTTTGTATAGTCATAAATTCCACCAAAAGGAGGAAAACCGAGGTGATTCCCACCAAGTAAGATGAGGCGATGGGGTTCCTACATCTTCAAGATCAAGAAGATTATCTATATAATGTCATTAATGTGGGAGATTTGGTCACATCAAGACTAATTATACCTTCAAGGTGAAGTAGTTCCATTATTATAGAAAATACGTTTACCTTCAAAGTTTCTACCAATGAGGTACTTTTAAGAGAGTTGAGTATAATCCCTACTTGACCCTAGCATCCTAGTCTCTATCATATGTGTATTCTACTGGTGTAATTAAATCATTTTCTATGAGATCTGGTTTGGGTGGTCAACATGATATCTAGGGTTGACTAGATACAATAAAATCTTTTGGGTAAGGATTTTTATATCAAGGGAATAATGGGAATTAAGGTAGTATATATTATATAGAGCACCCTATACATGATTATAGAGTTAATAAATCTATTGTTATAGGTATTATTATTATATCATCTACAATAAATTATGATATTTTTGATATAGGTTCTTCAAATTCCTTCATCTATGAGATATTGGTCTTACTTATTGAGAATAAAGTATAATATTTACCATCATATACGTGACTTGATACTCCACTAGGTAAAGGAATAGATCATACTCATAAGTAACCATATTTTTCTTTAGTTATAGTGTGATTTAGGAATCTTTTAGATCATATGGTTCTTAATAATGACACTTTTTACATCATCATATGGATAAACTACCTAACCTAGTTCCATGATTGTATTCAATATTATAAAAAGAGGGTATTTTTTATCTCCTTTTGATATCTGATACACTCTCTATAGAGAGTGGGAGATTTTGGTTGATTTAGAATGTATTAATTTTTTATAGTTAAGATTGATCACTACCAATATAACTCGTATTATTCTTAGAGAGGTTGATTCCAAATAACGATAAGTCTTACCTCTTATAGTGGATTTTTATCTTAACATATCACTTAAATATTTATCATGAATTATTCCTAAGTAAGAAGAGGAGTTTACTATTTAATTAATTCCTATAATAAAACCAATATCTATCCCTCCATTTCATATATATCTAAGTTAATCGAGGTATTTAAAAACCTATATAGAAGAGCTTTAATATAATGGGTCTATAAGATCAATAATTTCCTAGTGGGGTGCTCCAGTTCTATTTCCAAGAAAGTTGATAGGATTATATGCTTATGTATAAACTATAAAAAACTTTACCAGGTTATAATAAAGAACTGATATCGTATTCCTAGAATTTATGACCTAATTGACCAATTTATGGGGGAAATTTGGTCATCAAAAATTGATTTGTGATCAGGTTACCCTAGTTTCAAGTTAGTTTAGAGGATATTCCCAAGACAACTTTATAAATTAAATGCAGGAATTTTGAATATTTTTTAATGCCTTTTTTCCTAATGAATGAACCTATTGTGATTATGAATTTAATTAATAGCATATTCAGTCTTTTTAAACTCCATAATGGTCATATTTATAGATGATATACTGTTCTATTAAAGGTCTCATGATGAGAATGACCATTATCTTTATGTCATTATGGATATCTTGAGGGAGAATCAATTGTATTCCAAATTATACAAATGTTATTTTTGGATTCAAGAGATGAAGTTCCTGAAGTATGATATATTTGAAGCTGGTTTAACATGGATCATAAAAAAGTGGATTCAATGATTAATTTGAAATTTCAAATGAATGTCTTTGAAGTTCAAAGTATTCTTAGATTTTCATGATATTATTTACATTTTATTCAAGAATTTTAAAATATAATAAGATCCATGATATACTTAACCAATAAAGGATCAAAATTAATTTAGAAACATCAATTTTAGTTAGTGTTTAAGGAGGTAAATAATCATCTGACCATATATACTATTCTTATTTTACCTCATCCAGGTGAGGAATTTGAGGAATACTATGATTCTTATTCTATGGGTCTTGGATGTGTTATTATATAGGATCATAAAGTAGTAGATTATGGTTCTTGATAGCTATATTCTCATGAATGGAACTACCCTAACCATCACTATGAATTTCCCAATTTTGTTCATTCTTTAAAGTGATAAAGACACTACCTATATGAAAAATAATTTATGATGTTCACATACCATAGAATTATGAAATATATATTTTCTAAATGGTATCTAAATCTTATAAAAAATATGTGGGAAGGGTACCTCAAATCATTTGACTTTGATATCCAATAAGATCTTAGTAAGGGAACTGTTATTATAGATTCTCTTAGTTGAAAGGTTTATCCCTAAAAAGTAGTGGAAGCAAAGGATGAGTGGTGACTGATGTCACTTATGGACGATATTATCCTAGTTGTGGTCAATGATTATAATGAAATGTAGTTTTCTATATCAATATCATTTATTCTATTATATAATAAGTCAATAATTCTTATATTTATGATCCTAATTATACCATTATTTGAGAGAGACTCTATGGTTGGGAGATTATTGATATATGGTTTCTATGTATGATTATTTGTTCAAAATTGTATCAGGGAAAAAGTGATGAAATAATATCATGCTTCTAAATGGGTTATACATCATGAAATCACAAATATGTACTAGAATGTTCACTACCAAATTTTTTGGTTGAGTATAAAATTGATATTTTGGGGTTTTTGGAAAGATACCTTACCAATTGACATGTGAAGGTGAATCAATAGAGGCCAACAATAAATTTTAAGCTCTCCCATTTTCAGTATGAATGTGGGATGAAATCACAATGGGAATTGTGACTAATCTATCAAGAACCATGAGTGGTTGAGATATGGTATGGGTGTTTTTGGACCATATTACCAAGATGAATGAATTTATACCAATCAAATAGGTGTATATATTGGATGATATTGGGAGTATATATATCAGATATATTTTGAAACTTCATGTCATCCCATATAGAATCATATCTAATAGGGAATCTAGATTTAATTCATGATTCTTGTAAGGGCATAAATGGGCTCTGTGTTCACATGTAAAGTTGATCATTTATTTTCACCGAAAAAATTAAATCCATTACAGGGGATCCATATATATTTTGTAAGATATTCTATGGGTATTCATTATTTATTTCATGGGATCATGGGTGAATCAACTCTCCTTAATTAAATTATCCTATAATAATAGCTATTTGTATTCTATTTAGATGGACCCCTTTGAGGATTTATATGGATAAACATTTCATTACCCCTTATACTAGAAAAATATATTTGAATACTTTATGATCAAGACTAGAATCATTTAAGAGATGATCGTGTAGTTGAAATTGATTTAGAAGTGGCTTGAAACTACTCAGAGTTTCCAAAAGTCTTATGTATATTGTTGGAGCTGACCCATAGAATTTTAATTATGTGACCTTTTTTTCCTTTGGGTTTCACCAAGGTTGGGACACTAATTTATAGGAAAACAATGGAAGTTATCTCCTTAGTTCTTTGACCCATTTTAGATATTGGCATGTGTGGAAGAACTGGATTATTAGGTTTCTCTACCACCTATGTTAAAAACTGTGAATAATATTTTATAGGTGTCCCAACCATGGAAGTATGTTCCTAAACCTTCACATGTTATTTAATATGTTAAAATTAATCTTGAGGATAATGCATCATATATAAATTATCATATATGAAATTTTGATAGAATAAAAAAGGTTTTGTAGGGAAAAATCATTCCTATAGTTAAAATTAAGTGGTATTATGAGAATTTATGATATGAGAGTTGGGGGTGGAAAGTTGAGATAAAAATCAAATGTTCAAAGTTTTATCCTTAATAATCTTGTTGAATATTATTGGGGACAATGATACAGATAGTAGTGATATTATAAATACCCAACCTCACTAACCTAATGATATTTTTTTAAATTTAGTTTTTAAATTCCTTCCTAGGTTTGTTTTTAAGTTAAAGAGGAGTTGGGGAGTAAGGGAAGATATTGGAGAAAGGAGGGAAGAGGGAGAGGAATACCCCCTTGGGTCTAGGAACTACCAGGTACTCGATGACCCTAGACTAGGTACATAGTGGGAGTCTAGGGACCCATGTGGGTTTTTTGAATAATTGGGTAATTGGTGGTATCCCAGTGGGTAACCAATATACACATGTGAAAAATTACCTTAATATAGGGATTTATTTCCTTTTACACTCAAAATTCATACTCATTTTAGTGTTATCTTGATATTTCACTCCTAATTACTCTCACACTCTCCCAGGTGCTCCTTTATTCTCTATTTTCTCTAATAAATTCCCTTATCATTCCTTGTTCCAAGTATATTCACTATTTTATAGAATCTCAATTCTGATATAGTAAGGCCATATCTCACCTTAGTTATCCTATATCATAGTTTCTCTTTATAGTACCAAGTAATATTTTCTATATAATCCTTTAGGGTTTTTTAAATTATCCTAAATATTTAATTTTCTTTTGGTTTAGTGGATATGATAGGTTGGATTTGGTGATCTTAAGGTATTAACTTAGTTCTCATTCATGATTTATTGTCTCCTATTAATATCATTCCAAGCCCTAAATCTAATTTAGTCTTATGGTAGTTCTAAAATTTAGGTGGTGGTTTCATCATTTTCCCAAGACCTTAAGGAAATCTTTCCAAAATTTAATAAGCATGAATACCCATTCCTCATCTTATATTCTAAGAGAGTTATCCCAAAAAAAGTTTGGGGTTGATTAAACCCAATTAAAAACAAAGTTTTAAAACTAACAAAGGGTAATATTTCATGAATATCAGATATTACTATACCATGATTAGATATACCTAGCATGATATGATTCCTTGTTAAACTTTTGGAATATGATTTAATATTATTCTTTTTTTCCACACCTAATGATTAAATTTGAATTAATGGTTTATATTTGGAGTAATTATGTATTATAATTATATTAGTTTTTAATTGATAAAAGGACATGATTTATGATATCGTTCTCCATAATTTCTTAATACATTGAATTTGAATATTTATTACTTTGTTGGGAATGTTTTTAATGTTAGTTTTGGTGTATATAATGTGTTAAATAATATTAATTAGGCACCCTCAATGAAATACATGTTCGATACATGGTATGGGAATTATTTCCTTACTAGTTATATAGGTGGAAGGTTTAGGATGGGTCCACAATGCCCCAACTTATTATACTCATTCCCCTATTCTTTGGGATGTGCTATAATATTTCATAGAATAGATCAACCACATCATTTTTCATCATGATGGGTCTCTATAAACTTGAATTATTTGGAAACATATTCCCATATATTTGGGTGCATACGAAAACATGTGTAATCTAATACAACTACCCATGATGCCTCTCATAGTGGATGGACCAGAAAATCATCTCAGATTTCAATCTAGGGATTGAAGTAGGTAATAAAATATGTATCCTCCCCTCATAATAAGTTATCTTTATTATAATATTGATTGGATTTAAGATATTTCATGTGATATCTATTTAACTATTCCTATAGATTTATAATTTTACTATAATACAATCTACCTTATAAAAGTTTTCAGGGGTGAGGCGGTGACTACTTACTTCATTTTCATACTCACTCCTTGCAAATGAACCACATGGGACACATGCATACCATTTTTCCATGACCAAGGTATGGTAAAGACACTTGAATTTTTGGGATAGACACACATAAGGATCATGCATCATGGAAGAGTGTTTTTGGAGCTTTTTTATGTAGGTGGGATAGTTTCACATGGGTTTCCTATTACACCATTTTGGAGAGAATACTCACTTGGGGGTACCATTTTGGGGCCTTTAGGCCTTTTTTGGCGTACACTTTACATGAAAATGGATTTTTTAGGTCTTGGTTTTACTTACCCTATATATAGTTAGATCCTTTTAATTCTATTTTTTATGTGTGATGTATATTCATAACATGGTTTCTACCTCTACATCGATGTATATTTTTTTATGATTTTTACTATTAATTAGGTTTAGGCTTGGTATTACCTAGATCAAGGATGGGAGATTCCATCTATTCTCACATTACATTGATTATGTTACACAACTTAAAGGGGAAAAAATTCCTCCCACATGAGCATTACTTGACTTCTGATGTTTATGATATCCTCTGGCGAATGAGAGGTGAATCTAAGGTGTTTTTAAGATGTAGAAAATGTACTTTATGAATATTCAAGTCAAAAATTTAAAAAATGTGTATAACCTACCAAGATAATAAGGGGTATGCATAAAATACTATCTTGTATATACCACTGCTCATTCCTAATGCCCTTTTGGAATAAGTATCCATGGGTTTTGTCTCGATACTACCCCATACTCAATAGTCCCATAACTCTATATTTTTAGTGGCAAACTGATTCTTAAAGATGGAACAAATCATTCCTCATAAAAATATAGCTAATTCATATTATGGGGACCCATTATTCTTTTAGGAAGTGGTGCGACTCCATTGTACTCCAAAAACCATTACATCTTAATAAGACAATAATTTTCTCAACCATTTATATCACACTTTTTAATTTTTTTTAAAATATTTTAATTTCATTAGTGCTTTCCATACCTAGAAATATGAAAAAATAGAAGTTTTCAATCACACTCTCAACACTCTTATTCATTACTTGTGTGGTGATCGTCCAAAGTGATGAGATATTATCATCACTGAGACTGGGTTTTCATTTAACAATATAGAAAATAAAACCATTGAGAAAACCCATTTAAAAGTGATTTTCTAGTATAAACCAAATAATAACCTCTATCAACTCTAATTACCCAATAATCCTAGGTATATCATGGATTCTAAGAATATTTCCTGTTGCATTGATGTCATTCAACCTAAAGTGATTTGTAATATTGAAAATATTACTATAAAGTATAAAGTAGAGGCTGATAAGAAGAGGAGGAAAACTTTTTTAAAAGTAAGATATATATTAATGGTTGATATTATAAATGAACAATTTCCAATGGTAAACTATAGTAAGTTAAAACCAATAAATATTATACCTTGTAAGGTTTTACAATATCTCAATTATAATTATTCTATTATAGACCTTCCAAAAGTTTGGTAGATTTCTATTACATTAAATGTGGCTGACATGAAGTTATTTATGCTAGGGGATCCACTTTATCCTCTACCATACTTGAGTTTTATGAGCATTATTTGGGGTACTCTCAAAATATTTGTTTTATTTTTACCAAGTGTAGCACAATGATCGAACTAGGTCATTCACTTGAGGAGGATGTGAATTAAACAACACTTAGGATTGAAGAAAACAAAGGAAAAAATGAATTAAAGTATAATAAAAATATGGGGTGGGGGTTGATTTATTGATTGTAAACTAAAAATAAATAAATAAAAACTAAATAATGGGGGATAAATTTTATTGTGGGATTACTAAGTAAAAAAAAGTGAGAAAAAAGAGTTATTTTTTTTGACTTTTTTAATAACGCACAAATAATCTAACCCACCACTTCAATTAATTATTTACCATTATCTAATATATTAGAGTTTATTTAACTAGGAACCCCTATTCTTATTAACCCATAGGGCCTATGGAAATTAACATAACCACACAAACAGAAGAGTTTCAACCCTAGGTTAACTTGAGAAAATCAAATCATGATAGACTTATTTGATTATAATTACAAAGTCAGATTATAGTCAGTGGATAGTTAGGGAAAAATTTAAACTTTTTAAATATTAATTAATTGAGTTTTGGTATTATATTTGAACTTTAAAATTCTATCCCCAATTTATTATATTTAACAATTTATATTTATCTGTCATGATTCAAACAAACTTTTCCTCATGTGATAAGTGTTCATCAATTGAGTTACTAATTTTTTTAAGAATAAATTAATTGATCATATCTCTATGTATTCAATTAGGTTAATGTATTCAGAATAATCATCTATAGAAGGTTTAAATTAGATCAATTACTAAGGAATTATGATTTCATGGGTTGATGGGTCATCTTAGAGACAATTTTCATGAGTAATGGTATAGATTGGTGATACCCAATGTAATATTAAATCCTAGATTAAAATCCAAATAATTAAAATAAAAAATAGGTGAATATGATAATAAAAAAAATTTATTTATAATAAATAGATTTTACACTTGTGAAAAGAAAATAAAACAATGTGGAAGAAAAAAATGAAATCCTATTGACAAAGATCATTATGTGTAAGATTTACTTCTCCAAATTGTTTATAGAAGTGGAATGGAACCTATATATTTTGAAAATTACTCTATAATAAAATAATAATCTCTTATAATGTGGATTATTACATATTTATAGAGTGGAGGTGATGATAGGGAAAAATATTAAAAATATAATATTGAAAACTGGGTCAAAATGAACCCCTATTTTTTATGACACATAATTGTCACTCTAAAAGAATGAATTAGATATGTATATAGTTATATTAAACTTATGGTTTTTATTCTTAAAACTTTTTTTAAAAATTATATCTTAAAAAAATCATGGAAGTAAAATTTATGGGATGAAAATCGGAGTGACATCCAAATTTATGAATCAAGTTTGACATTTAATTCATGGAACATTTTCTCCTTTAAAACATGTGATCCAACTTATTGCATTTAAATAAAATATGCATCCCAACTCATGAAAAATTATTTTTAGAAAATTCATATTAAAATTCAACACATAGAAAATTTTAGGATAAAAATACTATAGTGGAGAGGAAATAGAAAAATAGGAATTTGAATGAAAATTAAAAATTTATGAAAAATTTATGAATTCCTATTAAATAATTACTCAAAACTAAATATGGGATAATTAAATAATTTATGATCAATAAAATAATGTTTGATCAACTTACCCACACTTAAATATTTTACTCCTAATAAATGATCATATATCCATATTAAATTCCACACAAAAGTAAAAAATGAGATAATTTTAAAATATATTTACAAAATAATTTTTTTTTCATGTTTTGTTTTTGAAAAAATAATTTCATTTTGTTCAATCACATTTAAATTTTTACAACCACCCGAATTCATCCATAATCTAATCAAATCCCACCTCACTTGGAAATTTACACCACTCTTCACTCAATAGAAATTTAATCTAGAGTTATAATCATTATTAAAAAAATTTATGTATCACCATATTATTTTAAAAAATATCACTTCTCCACACCATGATATATTAAAATGTAATCAATCATGAGGAAAATTTTAATATTATTTAGCAGGTAAGGTTCAATGGGTAAAATCATTTAAAATTCAAAGGATAAAATGAGGAGGTAAAACTTTTAGATAAAATTTCATTAATATTAAAGTAAAACAATAGATAATATACCTCACTTAATTTCCCATTAAAAAAATGTAAACCACACTATATTTTCTTGATATGGACCAAGAGTCAAAAAATAAATCAATTAAATTAATTTATCCTTATTATCAATTTTTTTCTTCTTTTTTACCTTCTTTCCTTTTTCAAGGATTATGAGATGAAAAAGGAATGTATTGAATGAATGATACTTCGCACAATTCTATTTTTGAGCATTCCATGAGTCATAAAAGTAATCACAATGAATAATTCAACCTCATCTACTTCCTTTTATTTTTTATTTTTCATTTTTTGGGAGAATAAGATGATAATAAATGAAGGGTAATATGGATAAAATTGACTCATGACCATTTCTAAATCAAATTCTTATAATATTGACACACTCCACCTTCATCTATAAATGAAGTTCTTCCTTACAAAACAAACATGAATATCCATTCCTCCAAACGAAAAATTGAAATAATTATAAAAATATATTAAGAGTGAGGTAGGTAAGGTAAAATTAGAATATAGCGTGGCTTAAACCTATATGTAAATTAATGGATTCTAAAGGCTTAAAAAAATTGATGTAATGGGTAGGTCTCAAGTTAAAAATGTGGCTTGAAAAATAAGTGAATTAATTATATAAAATACATTCTATGGACTCTAAAACTTTGAAATAAAAATAATCAAAAGTTTCAGTTAGCATATTGGTTCCAAGTTTCTCTCAAGTTAGTGAGGTTATTTGGAAGAATGTATCAAAAAAGGTTTAGAATAACTCTCGGTATGGGAAAATTATTTGGGATAGTGTTTCATGGACAAATATTTTAAAAATTATCCAAAATAATAAAATATTTTGAAAATAAAATTCAATGGAATGTTTCTATATCAATAATTATTTAAAATGCATTTTAAAAAAATCAAGTAAAATATCTCAAAAATAGAATCAAGAGTAAAAAATGATAATAAATATTCATTTAAGATCAAATTTCCTAAAAAATTAAAAGAAAAAGAAAAAGTGAAAAAAATATAAAATACGTTATCCAAAATAAAGCCCACTCCCACAGTTAAAATATTAAATTATCCTCAATGTGAGACTATTAAATGATATATAAACTTTTAATTTAGAATTTAAATTAGGAAAAATAATATAAAATTTATAGGATAAGGAATATATTTATGTGTTTATTCTGATTGATAACTTTTGTAATGACATTAATATCCATTAAGTTTAATATATACTTACTAGAAAAAATAATAAGAGTTTAAAAATTATTTAAAGAAAAGAGAAAAAAATGAAAAAAATCATTCTAAAATTTAAACTAGGATTTCCTCACCCAAAGAACTATATTTATATTTTATACAATTATACCATTGCTGAAAATCATCTGAAATCTAAAGGGTGGTGTGGCTTATTTATTTTGAACTACCAAATATTGGCTTATTTAATGTTCCTCAGTGATGATATTTTCCTTTAATGGTCCCTCTATCTAATGAAATATACACCAACCTCCCCAATTATGTATATATATTTTAGTGGGGGTGGAAATAGAATATAGGGTTCTTCTATCTTCAAACAACTCAAAGGATGATAAAGTTAAAAGAGTATTGAATATTAATTCCATAAAGTGAATATTTTATCAATTTGGGTGAAAAAATTTATTCCAAATTATATCCCAAGTTCTTACTATCATCCTCATATATATTACCTAAGATTATAAAGGTTTCCTCTTTTATTTCTTTAAAATTCACCACCCATTGTGTGGTATCTTCTTTTTCATCGAAGGAATGACTTTTTATTATTGAACTATCAACTTTAAAAACCAGAATATTAGGTGTAATTTTATCATGGGAAATATATAAAGAGTTTGTGTCAAGGTTTTTTAAATATCCCTCAAATTCCTCCACAATTATCTCTTTTTATTCATGAAAGTATTCAAGAATTTTTTTGGAAAGGGTATAAAAAGAGTTATTTATCTCAAAATATTCCCCTAACTCCAGAATTTTTTCAAGAAAAACTAGAAAGATAACTTCTTCTTTATATACCTTTAATAGTTTATGTGGTTGGTTGTCAATTTGAAACATATAATCTTGGTGGGAATTTGTTATCTCAGTAATTTGGATCTTTAGCTCCATAATTTCACTATTTTGGTTAAGAAAAATTTCTTGTTGTTATATTAATATATCCCTCAATGAATCATAAATACTGGGTTTAGGTTCTAGTTGAACTTGTTGGAATGGAGGGGGTAGTTTCTCTTATTTATACACTATCAATGAATCCCATAGTTGTTTTAGTTCATAAACATTTCTTAGGTAATCTTATAATCCTCCATTGAATATTGGTTTTTGTGGTGGTCTTGAGTATTATTATGTAATTTGGAAAAATAGTTGTTGAAGTTATTCTAAATGAGTATAAGTAACCTGGGTATGATCAAAATAATTCATCATGATTTTTTTTTGTTCATATAGAAAACAGTTTACCAAAACAAAAAACAAGGAAAATAAAATAAAAGAATTGGTGATGAGAAGAAATGTAAAAACAAATGAAAGAAAAAGAGAAATGAAATTAAAAAGAAATAAGAAAACAAAATAATTTTTTATATATAATAGGTTGAATAAAATACTTGCATTTTTTTAGTGACACTAATTTGATGAATGTTTTCATATTCACTCTCAAAATATTTATCTAATTTTTCACTTAGTGAAACACATCTGCTAACATAGGTTGTTCAATTGAGGAGTAAGTAAATTAAAAAAACTTATAGGATTTAAGAAAAAAAAGGAAAAAATGAAAAATTAAATAAAATTTTTGGTGGTGGTGGTGGTGGTGGTGGAGGAATTTTATTGTAGGATTACAAAGTAAAAAAAATCAAGAAGAAGAAGACTTATTTTTTCATAATTTTTTAATAAATATAAACTAATATAACGCACCATTTAAATTAATTATTTATCATTATCCCTTATATTAAAATAAACTTAATTATTATCCCATAATATTTTAAACCAAATAACCCTATGGAAATTAATATGACCACAAAAATAGTAGAGTTATAACCCTAAGTTAACTCTAGAACAAAAAATCATATAACCCTAATTTGATTATCATTACAAAGCATAATTATGACCAATATCCAATTATAAAAAAAATTTAATCTTTATAAATGTTAATTAATTGAGTTTTGGGATTATATTTTGATCCTAAAATTTTATCCCTAGTTTATTATATTTGAAAATTTAAGTTATACTCTCATGATTCACACAAAATGAACCTTACCTGCTAAGTGTTCATCGATTGATTTAATAAATTTTTAATTCTTAATTAATTAATAATATTGAGATAAGTTCAATTAGGTTCATGGATTCAAAATATTAAATTGAATAAGGTGTAAATTATATTGATTACTAAAAAATTAAGCATCCATGGGTGGATAGGTCATTGTTGAGATTATTTTCATAAGAAAATATACATATGGCTAAGTCTAAATATCATATAAACTTTTAGATTGAAATGAAAATAAGTAGAAGAGAAATAAGTGAATAAAATAAAAAATAGATTTTATTTATAATAAAGATATATTTCATTTGTGAAAACAAAACAAAACAATCTAGATGAAGAAAGAAAAATCTTCATGAAAGAGATACTTTTATGATAGCCTTCCTTCCCCTAATTGGTTTGAGAAGCGGAATAGAACCAATCTATCTAGATAATAACTCTTTAATACATGAACTATCATCTCTATTAGTGAAGAATACATATTTATATATTATAGGGGAGTCTAGGGTAAGAAAAGATAAAAATGGGATATTGGAAATCAGCTCGAAATGAATCCTTATTTTTATTCCATATCATCAACCCTATGAATTATTGAACTATTCATGGATTGAGTTGAGTAAAATATTTGGTTTTTAGTTCTATAATTGGTAAAAAAAATCATCTTAATTCAACCATGGATGAAAAACGTTATAGGATGAACATTGGAGTAATATCCAGACTGTAGAATCTGGTCCAACATTAAATTCATAGCCCATGTTATATATTCAAACCTATAATACTGCTCGACATTTTAAAATAAAATATTTATCCCAAGATATGAAAAATTATATAAATAATTTCAAATTAAAATTATACATATATAAAAGTTTAGGATTAAAATACTATAGTGTTTTTGAAAGTAAAAACTAGAATTTCCTTTCAATTTTAAAATTCATACTCTAATTAAAAATTTCTATTAAATCATTACTAAAACTAAATGTTTTAGAGTTAAATCAATTATTACAAATAAAAAATTAAATAAAACAATATTTTATTAGAGGTTGAGTACTTTATTAGTTGGTAAGACTAATACAATTCCTTAGAATCCAACACAAGATATCCCAACACCCCATCCATAACACTTTTATTCTTTTTTTTAATTATAACTTCCACATTTATCTTAGTATATTTTAATTAGATTTATTTTTTATTTTTTTAGGGATTAGGTATTTAAATAAAGAGTTAGGTGTCCGTCTTAAGTAAAATTTTCCTAGTTAATAAAATTATTTTGAGAGTGTTCTCTCTCTTTTTGGATGTTCTACCCAAGTTCTCCATGTAAGGGATCATTTATCTGACTATGATACTTCATATTCAAACAAAAATTATGAAACAAATGAATACTATAAGGATTTAGGTTTTAAGGTCATGGATAAATTAAATATTAGAGTTTTATGATGCCAATTGAGGAGTAGTGACATGTTTATCTAAGAAATAAAAGCGGGTAAAATAAAATATATGTAAATATGAAATCTTGAATGATTCATGTGCAAGAAAATAATTAATCGTGTCTTCTTAGTATCAAAAGGTACTAGAGGAAAGTGATAAATAAATTGAATTGCCTTAAAATTTTATGATGTTTATTTCAAGAATATAAATAAATTTTATTATTTTATAGAATAAACTACTTAAGTAGAAGAGAATAATGATTGGTAAATTTTACGTCAAAAAAAAAAAACAAAATATCAAGTTAGAGATAAATGATTATCTTTTGCATATTATCAATACAAATAATAAAAAATAACTAAGTTATAAGAGTTAAAATAAAAATAATATGATGTAATTGATCTCTTATTAGAGTTTTAGGTAACACTTATAATAAAAATAAAATATTAATAATAAATTTATCCATGTATTTTAGTAGTAAAATGAGTTTATAAGGAAATTAAAAGATGAGTTTAAAAATTGGACAAAACCAGTTGTGGTGTATTAATGGGATGTACAGTAAGAAGGTAAAGGGGTAAACCAATGTACTCGTTTCACTTTTAAATGTTTCTATAACATCTTCTATCACCTTTTCTGTATTTTATTTTTCTCCCATTTATCTTTAAAACTCATCAACACTTATATGAAAAAAATATAAATAAAATTACAAAAACACACATAATTTTATAATATTTACCCTACATATGGATTATTATTTAATTAATTTTATTTATATCAAATAAGTCAAAAAAATACACTATAATCATGTAAAAAAATTCATGAGGTAAATTATCATCATTTATCCTTAATATAAGAGGGATGATGAAAAATTATATGCACTTAAGCTCCAATATCTTATCACGTGATACAAAATATATAACTTAAAATGATATATATCACATGTGATGATAATTTTTCTAAAAATAATAATGAGTAAGATTATTATGTTATCCAATTTTCAGGTGTGGATGGTAATAAAAAAACCTCATAAAAAAAAGAAATAATGGGAGGATAGTGAAAATTAAGTGGAAATTAAGAAGATGCTGAAACCTAATGTCATGTGTAGGAATCATTATTTAGTGTTTGAAAATGATGTCTTATCTAATGTTCAAGATTAATTTTAGATTTATGTGCAAGAATAATTTGATAATGATATGTGTAAGGAGATATCGTTTCCCATGGACAAAAGAAAAGAAAAAAGTAATATAGATGAAGTTGTTTATAATAAATTCATAAAGACTTGTCCTTGTATGATTCAATAGCTGGAAATTATTTCAAATTGGATAAATCTCAGCTGATAAGTACCAAAGGAAAAAATTTACTTATTAATTATAATGTTTTCCAGTTGGACACTCATAAGAAAGAAAACTCGCTTGGGCCTTCATCTAATTTTGGACTAACAATGGTTTAGAGCCATCCTCAGCTCGATTGAGGTTGTGACTTTTGATCAGGGGATGGAGGACTAGGGAAATGAATTTTTCATTAATATTTTTTCTAATAAAAAAGATAATGGGATGGTTAACGATGAGCCTGTTGATGAGAATATCTAATAGGTAGCTGGTGATGGTGCGGGTGATGCTGATGACATTAGAGTGGAGGATGCTAAAGACAAGGGTGAGTATCCCTTGATCTAGCCTCAACCAAAGGTAAGGGAGAACTCACTTTGTATGCATGGAATTTTAAATTGATCTAATATAAGGGAAGTCTTATATGAGGAATTTGGAAACACTCATAGATATTTATGAGTTGAAGGACAATCCTCAGGAAATGATACTATCAAGGATAATGTATCAAATCAAGATGACCCTATTCTAATCTCAAAAACTGATTTCACGGGAGGTCATGGAATTTATCCCCATGATGCAGATGAATTATCAAGAATGGATGATTAGGATGACACTTTTTAGGATCCTAAGTAGTGAAACAAATATAGAGATTTGAGTGTTTGGGGTGGATCCCGAGGAAGTAGCGACATGTATAAAAGAAGGTGATTTGAATGATATTTTATTTTTGTGGCATTGTTTTTGATAGATTTTTAACAATAAAAACCCTCCTACATTATGCTTGTGTACTTTATTTTTATAATAAATTTTATTTAACCATAGATATAATCCATGTTTCTTTCCATTCCTGGTAAAGTTTAGTATAATCATTAAAGAGTTTAGTTATTTTTGAATATTAAGGTTGAAAATTATAACATATAAAATTCATATGATTTTGTGTCAACCAAAAGTTTATAAAACTCTCAAGGACCAAGATTCCCCTTTGTTAAATAAGGATATGAATAAAATGGACTTCATAACCATATTACTAAATATAGTATATTTGAGTTACACTTGTTGAATCCCTATTCATCCTTTATTTCTTCCTTAACTATAATAATGTACTAGTATAGAATGAGAGAGAAGAAAAATCCTTCTATTTTTTTTGGGAGTTCCTCATTTGGTGGATTATATTTGGAGTTAGTAACCCATTTATTTTTTCTAAGTGATCACCATCAACCACATGAAGAAAGTTATGTTTTTACATGTTCTTAAAATTTTTATTCCCTCCTTTTGGAAGATCTTATTTTCAATGGTATGACTTTGTAACATTTTGATATGTTAAATGTAATTAAAATCCATTAGTGGTATCAAATACATATTAAGTAAATACTCAAGTATCATTAAATTATGATTTTTTTAAATTCTTATAAAGAACAATATATCAAATTTAGTGATTTGAGGAGATCACTATATGCAATATGACATGGATGAATGTCACATGATGAAAAAATAAATCATATCAAGTGATATAGAATATAAAAATCTAATATAAATGCCATATATAATGATAATTTATATCCCTATATGTGGTATATCTTGCTTATAGAAATATGCGATATCATGGTGTGTGAAAAGAAATTTTTATTCAATTTTAATTATGTCACAATGTATGATATAACTTGTTACTACCTATGAGAACATAAAATGATGTTTAATAAAACATGTAAATAGGGAATTACATCACTTACTTAATGTAATGATATCATTGAATTTTGTATTTTTCAAATGATTATCTCTAGATAATGATATGTTGATATCACCATCTATGATCAAGGGGTAGTTACATGTGAATATCACTATACCCGGGGGGTAAGTGTTAAAAATTAATTCTATATCATAGAAAACAATATAGAATATCATTTTTGTGATCAATTATTAAAAAAATGTTTGTAAATATATATAAAATAAGTTTTAGATTTCAAATAATTTATTGATTACAAAATTAAGAAAAAATAAATGTTTATTTTGATTTATTAAAAGTTTATAAATCCCTTATCAAAATATGTATTCTTAATAATTTCATTGATTTAATTACTTATTTAAATGTTTATGAATATGAATTATTTTTTTAATCTTTATACGATTTAATTTAAATTATTTAAAGTACAAATTATAATTTTTTTTCAGGAATTTAAAGAGTTTTATAGTAGGTATAATATAAAATACAATTCAATAAATATAATTTATTTATTTATTATAATTAGAATGATAGTTTTTGATATAATTATTTATATATATATTTTTAGTTAAAAGTATGTTGGAATTTAAAATCACTCTTGAGTAATGATCTATTTTAACAACCTTGACTACAGTAACTCAAATCCAATGGTTATTTATTATAATATAAATAGTTTATATAAAATCACAATAAACAAGATCCAAAAGATTATAAATATCATGAGAATAGATATATGCATGGAAATTGCATTAAATTGGAAACATAAAATAATTCATAATGATAATTGATTCATTATCATTCATCCTTGTTTATTTTCAAATCATACATAGTATTTTTCAGAGTTTCCTAGAAAAATGATAAAATGATATAAAGGGTGAGTTCTCTCACTTAGTAAGGGATAACATAACGTGAAAGATAAATTGACATAAACATGAATTATATAATATTATAATAATAAATAGTCAAATGATTTCAAATAAATGATAACATAATATATAATACCCATTCATAGAATAATATTGTAAATAAAATAATCACTTGTATAATAGTAATATATCACTTAATAATAAAATAAATAATGTTGAAAATCATAACCTTGTCATTGAGTTTTTTACTAAAACATCATAAATAAAGAGTAAAGATACTCCTATTAACCTATTAGTTTGTCTCATGATACTTACTAATGCATCAAGGGGATATATAATTTTTGGTCCCACCTATCACTTAATAACTCCAATGCACCCTTCATATGAAAATAATGGCTAAATAATACATATATTAGTGTTCCAAAAGGACCTTATTATATATACATGGATAAGTAATCAATAATTATGTATAAATATCTAATAGATATATGAATTATAAAGTTTTTCCCAACCAATAAAATAATATTTCTATCCAGGTGAATAACTATAAATAACATTAGAAACTAATATGATATTCCCAAAACAATGGAAAGTACCTTTACTGAAGGAAATATAAGTGAGTAATAGGGTAAGTTTCTTTCATTATGTAAGTAAATAAATAATAATTAATCATTGAATACAATAGTTTGAAATAGTAGGAGAACATATAAATTATAGAAAAATACCCTCAAAAAATTAGGAGTATATGAAATATATATTTAATCATCATCAAGGATAAAAAACCTCCTTAATTAGAAAATATCAGGTCCGAAGATTTGACATCAAAGGTTCATTTTTTCCAAAATAAGGTTCATTACACTTGCGAACCAGTAGTGGTTTAACTAGATATATTTTATTCATCCTTTAAAAGACATACCCCCTATTATAAATAATGTATTCATAATATCAAGAATACACGATATACATAATGATTTGGATAATGGAGTTTATAGTTATAGAAATATTTTTAGATTATAAAAAATTATGAAGATGTTATAATTATAGGGAATTACATTTTTTCATTAAAAATGGAAAAAATTAAATGGAAATGGATTCAAAATAATTACAATAGAGAAATGAAGATAAGATATTAAGAACCCCTTTGTTAAATAAATTTATAATACTTGATAATTTACTACTTATAACCTAAAAACTTATTGGAAGGACTATTTAGAGAAAAAATAAAAGTAAAACCATGATCAATGGTTTTTAATGAATAATAATGAGAGAATGAGTACATATTTATATCAAATTTCGGAGAATTATTTAATATTTTTGGATATAGGTATCAGAAAACTTAGTTGTGAAAAATTAAATACCGTTGGATTACCCATGTTTTTAGATCACAATATTAGACATTTAAACCATCATTTTTGACATTTATTTTTTTAATATCCAAACTCTATTTATTTATATTATTTTAGACATGGAGAATACATTCGTTTAAATAAATAATTTTTTAAACTTTAAAATACATTTTAGACCTTGGAAATTTCTTTGTAGGGTTTATAAATTAATTTTAATATCTAGAAATACTTTATTTTAATAAATAAAAAAATTATAGGTCATGGAATCATTTATATATTTTTAAATCAAAATAAATCCATAATACATACTATATACACATACCGTATCTTATTATTTGCCTGAAAAATTAAACTATCACATAATGTTCTCAAAAATATTTATTTATTTTTATAAAATTATGGGGATTTATATTATACCCCTTAAATAATTTTATTCTTGAAATTTTGGGTATATATATATCTATAAAAAATGATGGAAAATCATCATCATTGATTAATTAGGCTCCCACATCACTTCCTCAAACTTATGATTTTTTTGAAGTACCATAACCATTAAAGTTATCAAATTTAATAACCCTTAATATCTAATAATATACATAGAAACTTCATTATAAGATGATTTCGGGTCTACCTATATTTCATCAGTGGTGAGCACATGCATTGGGATAGAAATGTACCACCTCAATAGTGAAACATGGAATATTCTATATACATTAATGTGGTTGGGAGGCATTACCAAATGATAAGCCACAAAACCAATTTTATGTATAATCTCCAGAAGCACAATGTAACTTAGACTTAACTTCCCATTTTTACCAGAACTTATAACTGCCTTCCATGATGATACATTCAAGAAGAATTAGTCCCCTAATTGAAACTCCAATTCCTTTCTTTGATTATAAACCGAGATTTTTACCCTACCTATAACTATCTTGATATATTTATAGATATATTATATTTATCAATTACCTCATAAACTAATTATAGACCAAATATCCTCTATAACTTTACTTGATCCTAGTAGGATGGATTATTATTTATTTTTCCCTACAAAGATTCATATGGATCCATTTTTTATTTTATATTGAAATCTATTATTCTATGTGAATTATACTAGGGGTAGATATATTTCCTAAGTTCTTTGGAAGTCAAGTCAAAATGATCTCAATATTCCTACTAATTTCAAGATAGTCCTTTCAAAATTCACATAGTTTTGATGATGATATACAGTGCTCAAATTTATCTCAGTGTTCAAATCCTTGTAAATAATTCTCCAAAATGTTGATATAAAACATGGTTCATATTTAGATAAAATTGATATAGGTGCACCATTAATCCACACAACATTATTAATATAAAGTCATGTAGGCCATTTAAGGGGTATAACCTCACTTATTTCTAAGAAATATATAGAATTTATAAGGTGTTACATGATAAATCATATTATATAATTCCTTTTGGATGTATTAGTAAGTATAGCAACAAAGTCCTTTTTGATATTTTGAAACTAACTTATTAGTATAGGAATACATTTTATGAAACACTTTGGAAGTTATCTCTCAGCCTTTACTTGTTTTCATACAAAGAATATTTAAATATAGTTAGAAACTTCGCACTTCATGTTGTCTCACAAAAAGAATTATCATAAATCACTATATATCTTGGTGCTACAAGGGTATATATAGAAATTTGATCTATAAGATTCATCTACCAATTCCTTCCCTAACATAAGTACTGATTGTATACACAATCTATTTCCAAACATTAAAACCCCATATTCATAATTAAAATTTGTCAATATCCAACCTTTTATAACATTAATCTTCTTTTATAGACCCTTTCAATATTGTTTATATTTCTATATATTCTATAGTAAATAGTAAAGTACCCAAAACATATTTGTTTTATTTCTTTTTCGATGATCAAGTCAACTATATGAGTTGAATGTGATGAGGTCTTGGGTGAAGAAGTAATAATCCACCCATGTAAGAGGAGTTTATTTTATGAGGAATAAATGTAAAAGAATAAGACCACAAGTCAATGGAATAACCCTATGGAAATATTACTTACTAACTAAAGTTAGAGAAACCATATAAGGAGTATAAAATGTATTGGATGTTATAATTTGTTTTTATACACTCTTGGATTAATATTTAAGTTGAATAGATATATATAAGATTGATTGAAGAAGGTTTCACTTGAGTTGGGAGAGGAATTTGAGGAAATAATTAAACTTGAGTATTTTATATGTTATAACACCTTACAACTAAGTTAAATTACTTTGTAATTATTTTAATAATTTAAAAAATTATTTGAAGAAGTTCTGAGATCATTTTAAGAGGATAAAGAATATCTATAAGTAATTAGAATTTTTTTGAATATACCTATAGAAATTTGGTTTTTGGAGTTTAGTAAAATGGATAATTCCAAGAATAAGGCTTTTCCTACTCAAACAAATGAATTCACTCAAAACATAAGACTTTAAGTTTGTAACATAAGTCTTTTTTGATCATATGAATTCATTGTAAGGCTTTTAAGTCTATTGAAATTTGATAATGGCATTGATTGTAGGGATTCCACTATTGAGTGTAAGTCTTTGAAATCCTCATCATAAATCTCTGACTGAGAATAAAGCTTCAATGATCAGTGAAATTTTCATAAACCTAGTATATGAAAATAAGTATCTTTAGTAGAATAAAATTCTTCATTATATGGATTAAAAAACACAAGTCTTTAAATTCCCCATTATAATAATTCAATACTTAGAAAAATTACGGATTTTTTGTTAGATAAAAATTGAGTTTTTGGATTTTGAATATGAAGAAGATGAAATAAATGGGATGATGTAAATATATGTTTATTCATGGTATAAGCATAAAAAACACCAAGAAAAGGTTGTTATGTATGAATAAGAGAAAGGAGAAGCTAATCTTCATTTTTGGAAGTGGAATATCAAAGAATAATGAAAATTACAGTTTCTATAATTATTTAATTATGAGGAAATAAAAATGTGATGATTATTGTGACATGTTCTCAAGTCTTGAATATCACGATTCTTACAGAAGCCATGATCTAATCTTATTTTGAGTGAGATTGAATTAGGATTTCCATTGCATGTTTTCTTTGATAAAGAAAATGGAATTAGGAGGTTTCCAAAAATAATGTTGATTGGGAACCATTAATCCTCAAGCCATTGTTCATCAAAGCCTTCATCATTTAGATCCTAGGATGTTTGAGGGTTCATAAGTAACTATGATTGAAGTCCTGGAATTTTCCAAAGACTTGAGAAATGATAATACTTCCATATTTCATAAATTTTGAAAATAAATACGAGTTCCATACTGCAAATAAGATTCTACATGTAGCTTCCTAGCCTAGGTGCAATGCCCCGGTGTGTCAATCTGGTCAACCACTTGACTTTAGGCATTCCTTATCATACATAAGATGCTTTCAACTAGCATCAAGGGTCTAATGTCAGTCATGGGGAAACTATAACCTATTTTAATAGAGTAATACACCAATTAAAAATAAGAAACAACAACAATTGAATAATATAATGACATAACATAACCATAATAATACTATATCACAAGATGGACAAAACTAGAAAATACAATGTCAAGACTGAAAAATAGATATTCCATGTTAAAGTATGTTCCAAGTGTAAAAATGAAAACCAAAAAAAAAAATAAAGACACTAAAAACTCATCCGAGAGGGACCTAAAACCAAGTCCACTTCCCTCATCATGATTCATCCTAATAATCCATCTAACATATGGACTTTTACCTATTTCTATACAAAAAACATAAATTCTATTCGGGTACTGATTAGGAATCATGAGTAGGGTGTGATTACAACTTTTTAGGCCACCACCAACGATGTCTAAAACAATATCCAGTCAATAACAGTGTATGCAGTTGTATAAATAATAGAATACAAGCAATAAAATAAAAATTTTATATTTATTAAATTATTATTTATTTTACCACATAACACCCAGGTTCTTGAGGACATCTGAACTCTCAATACCTGCTTCGGATCATGTTGGAGTCTGAACTGTAATGTACCGGACCTCTCTGTTCCATTCCTTTGTGAAAATGTAGTGCTGGGGGTGTTCCGGGAGGTCAAGGCAACTTGGTGTGCTTTTGGGTGGACTTTTAAGGAAATTTAAAGGGTTATGGACTTCGCACGGGAGGCACACGATTTGCCTAAAATGTGTGGCCAAACCGTGCAAGGTTGGTTTTGGAGGCAGTGGCGAACACACGGTTAGCACACGGTTTTTCTAACTGTGTGGCCTAACCGTGTAAGGAGTGTTTGAAGAGGCAGAAGCTAGCGCACGGTTAGCACACAGTTTGGTAAACCGTGCAGACTAACCATGAGAGAACTTAAAGTTAGATCCTAAAATTGTGGATTTTAACTCTTTTGCCTCTAAATGGTTCGTTTAAGCCTTTAAGTGGACATAACTCGGGATTACCCTTACTTGGAGGTGGAATAACCTCTCCCAAGTGTTTTAGAGGAGATCCGGAATCTTCTCTTTGCGAATAGAAGACGGTTTCTCGAGGTATGTGATATTTTTTGTTTGGTTTCTTAGATATACCTAGATCTACTCCTTCTCTTCTATCAATATTCTATATCTACACTCGTTATGGGTAGATCTAAGTTTGTGGATGTCGTTTATGATGAGCTTTTGTCTTGGTCATGTTAGGAGAAGAGATCTAGAAAGGATCCTTGGTGAATTGGCCCGGTCTTCTTGGGCGTTCTTCGACCATTGTGGTTTCCGTCAAAACCGTTGAGCTAGGGGATTCATGGCTTCTCTAAATGTTTATGTGCAATCATAGAGTTAGCATGATTTAGCCCTTTGGATCACAATAGAATTGACCTAATTAAATACTTTAACTGGATTAAAATAATTGGTTTGATCGCATGTTGTTGCTTTGTACCGTGATAACGGTTCGCCTCTTGATTTGCTAGATAGTGTGATAACTATGCCTTGCTTGTTAGCATGTTGTTCTTGATGAAATTGATAAAGAACGTAAAGCCTAAATTAATTGATAATTAATTGGCTAAATATAAAGAGGCATGAAAAAGAATCTGGTTCTTGTTGTAATTTGATGTTGATCAAATTGGCATAGTAAGCATGTTTAATCTTTTTGATAGCTTACTGATTTGGTTCATGATGTTGGAACCAATGAATTGAATTTGTTAATTCAAGAAGTATTAAAGAACTTGATTGATTAAATTCCCTGAAGGGTTCTGAGTTACCCTCTTGTTGTGAAATAGGGCTAAGAGACCAGTTGATGTGGTGATAGTTTTCTGGATGCTTTTGATGTGATGTGACCCTAGAGGGGTGTTGTGATATGTGGAGGCAGAGAGGATTTGTGGTTGTGGCTATGGATGATGCCTAGGGTGGCGAGATGCATCGGTTTATTCATGTAGGTGTCGGGGAGGACACCAGGGATGATGGTATGGGATGGATGTGATGGATGGATGTTGGTGGTTTTGATTGGTTTTTTATCTTCTTTACTTTTCCCCACTGCTCAAGGTAGTTGTACTTGCTTACCCTCCTTCTGAAAGAGGTGAAGACACATGGGGTATGCCATGTGCTTTTCATGTTTAGCCTCTCAAGGGAGAATCGGTATATGCTCTTGCTATAGGCGGAAAAGACTCTACGGGTAGTATATCTACTCACCGTGTTGAGCCCCCTTGTGTTTAGTAGCATATGATGCTTTTCTAGAATGCCTGGGAATATGGGAAAGTAATTCTGTAATGAAATATTTATTAAATGGTGATAATGCACGAGGATAGAGATGTTGGAATTTAATAGCAATGTTGTAAATTTTAAAGGAACATTTGATATTGAATGTGATGCTAATGAAGTATAATGTGGTTTTTTTAATGGTTAATTAATGTGTAAAGAGTTAATTAACGTAAAGTGGAATTGATGAAAAAGGGAATAAAGTGACCTAATGAAGTTCTTTAATTGGTTGTGTTCTTATAGGATACCTAGTATTAGAAATAGTAGCCCGGAGTCCGAGAGATGTTAGATGCAGTTGAGACTAAGACTTGGTTATGCCCATAGTGTGGTTGCGAGTTATATATATTCTGTACTTTTTGTGTTTCTATATGCTACTCCATCCTATCAGTAAGGGAATCTAACACCCCATGGATTCTGAGCCCTGGGGGGGGGGGGGTGTTTTCCCCAACATTCTGATGGGAGGTTGAATGACTGACTACCCCCTTTAGCCCCGCTCTCTTCTCTTGGTAGATACTATGCCATTGGAACAACGGTTAGGTTTTCCCATATATGTGTGTAGAGGTATGTAATGGCTTGTGTTTATTTCCATACATATATTCTGGATGTAGTATCCTATGGACTACTATAGGTGTAACGTGTATAGGCTATAATGACTTGAGTATCCTTACTCGGTGTATGGGCTGTAATGGATTAAAATATAATACCCGGCATATGATACACGTTATGTGGGATGTGGTGGCTCCTGGAAACTACCTGGTTACTTTTGGTCATGAGGATGGTGTGGTGCTTCGCCCAGGTGTCTACTGGCAAGCCTTTGCGGTGCACGTGGTGCAAATTGTGGAGCTTTGCCCAGGTGTATACGGGAAAGTCTTTGGAGAGCGATGCACATGACATATGTTGTTGGGTAAAAGCGGTAAAATAGTGGGGTAGTAGTAGTGGGGTACCCTTGATATTATTTATTATATGCTACATTCTTGTATGCGTTACTTGGTGAGAGTAGCCATGGTGAGGTTGGGAACTTAGTATACCTGTTTAGGTGATGAGTTAGTTTCACTTGTTGTTCACTTTTCTTTAGCATGATTTATTTACTTTCAAACGAGAGGCTTCAGGGAGGATCCTACTGAGTATACTGTGATACTCAACCTATGTATATATACACTATTTTTTTTTAGGTCAGTTGGAGCAGGTTGGAGATCAAGCTGGTTCTACTAGCTTGGGGTTGCAGGAGCTGTTCGGGCTTGTGGTTGCAGATGTTTTTACTTTCTTTTGGGTACTTGTAGTTTTCCCTTTCAGTTGAAGTACTTTTTCATGGAATTTCATATATGTACTTGGGTTTCTTTTATATTTTAGTTATTAGTTGGAGTTGGTTGGTGTCTATCTTATCTCTATCTTCTGTATGTATTCTCTTATAGGGTAATGCCTCCCAATTGTGTGTTTACTATACCCTCGGTGCTAGTCGCCAACCCGGGGCCTACTGAAGGCGAGACTCAGGGTTCATTATCTCCCTTCTCACATTGCCAGCCCAGGAGGGGTACTGTCACGACCCGTCCTCGGGGCCCGTGCCGTGACTACCCCAAGCCCGCCTTCCATAGGCCAGGGGCTGGCGACTAGCACCAAGGCGTAAAATCCCAGTAAACAGGGAAGACATTGCCTTTATAAGTAACAACCACACAGAGTCAGCAAGCGGAAAGTAAAGTGCAGAAAAGTAAAGGGGCCGGAAATACAAGCCCAACTGTAAAGTACAACTGAAAAGTAAAGTACAACAACTGAAGAAAAGACGGCGGCCTCGTGTCGTCCACTGGCAATCCCACCTGAAGGGTGGGTACAGATAGCCTCCAGGCTCCTCGGGTCCCACGTCCGCTCCGAGTACGTTCCGCCCAGTGGTCCACCTCCAGGTACCGTCCTGATCCACGCCCCAACCGTGATCAGCGCTGTCCGTCGTCTGCAACCAACACAACAAGGTGCGGGCATAGCCCGTGCAGGGGTGAGTACAAGCTACTCAGTAAGGACCCCGAGACCCCCGAAGGTCTCCCGAAATCCACAAAGGATATAGCACAAAAGAAAGATGCAATCACGAAGTAACATCTGACTCGACTTAGGTATATGCCCATACATATACCTAAGTCCCCATTTCTAGCTCTGATCACGAGCTCGAGAACAACTCAATCCACAAAGGAAAGCAAGACTCAAATCCACAAGGAGAGTAAACAGTAAATCCACAAAGGATAGTTCAACACAATCCACAAAGGAGAGTAACATAAGATTCAGCTCAACCAGGTATACTTTTTCAGATGACGTCAAAGACGATCACTGATCCGTCTAAGTCGTCGGACCCACGAAGGATCGATAGGTACTAACCCCCCCGCAGAAGACCCACACAGGATCGGGCTCACACAGAACCTGTAGGCAGTGGCTCACACAGAACCGGTAGTAAGGACCCACATAGGATCGGGCTCACACAGAACCTGTAGGCAGTGATCCACATGGGATCGCTGAGTGCAGTAGTCGACGCAGTCCACTGAGGATCTCTGCACAGTCGTCGCCGCAGTCCACGGAGGATCTCTGCTCTGCCGTCGTCGCAGTCCACGGAGGATCTCTGCTCTGCCGTCGTCGCAGTCCACGGAGGATCTCTGCTCTGTCGTCGAAGTCACAGCCAGCGCTAGGGTTCCCGCACAAAGCGAGCTCGTTTAGGAGGGTCCGCTCCACGAGCCGAGAGGCTGATACATCAACTGACACGTAGTCCGAAGTTGATGTATCCAAAAGTTCCGTATCGACAACAGGATCTCAACGCGACAGACGGCGCGTCAGTCGGACGCCCGGTCTGAGAGTTATTGGCATTTTCGTCCCAGGGGCCCGGTTGGTTTTTAGGGAAAAACCAACCCGACCGTACTCCGCCTGTATCCGATCCTCGGGTGGAGTATGCCAAAAGTTCCGTCTCACTTAGAGGAAACTATCACAGCTGACGGTACGTCGATCGGACGTCCGTAGCTCAAGTTATGAGCGTTTCCGCTCCGAGGGCCCGGTTGGCTTCGTGTACGAACCAACCCGGCCGAACCCAAAGTCTTCCGAAACCTTGAGTATAATATACCGAAACGACCGTCTCGATCCAAGGATCGCGTAGCCGCTGACGGTTCGTCAATCGGAGGTCCCAGGCCCAGGATATGGGCGAAAGACCGAAGAGGGCCCGAAACGGGGGTTCTGGGCCCGGGGCGACCCGGCCCGAACCCCCCCCTGGGGTCGGCCGAACCGGGTCGGCCCGAACCGGGTCGGCCTGAACCGGGTCGGCCCGACCCGGCCCGAACCGGCTCGGCCGGGTCCGGTCCGGCCTGGGCGCGGCCCGGCCGACCGGACCGGCCGGCTCGGCCGGCGCGGCTTGGCCAGCCGCGCGGGTGGAAGGCCGCGGGCGCAGCCCGCGGTCGAGGGAGCCGCGGCCCGCACGCGGGCCGCGCAGGTGGTCAGCGGACGCGGCGCATTGCCGCGTCCCGACCGGGTGGACCGGACCCGCGGACCGCGGGTCCGCTGGTTCGCCGCCGCCGCGGCCGAGCCGCGGCGGATTCCTCTGGCGGCGCGCCGGGCGCCGCCGCCCCCGGTCGCCGGCGCCGCCGCGCCGGCGACCCGCGCCGCCGCCTCCTTCCGCGGGCCGCCGGAGATGCTCCGGTGGCCCGATTTGCCTCCCGTCTGCGCCGATGCCCCTCCCGGATGCCGACCTTCACTGCGGAAACAACGGATCGCCCCTGCCGCGCGGTTTGTCGTCGTCCGCCATATCCGCACAACAAAAGAGATCGGCGGAGGGTTGCCGGGTCTTGTTCGTTAGACCCGCACCCTCCGCGTTAGCCATAATCAACGGGAGAAAAGAAAACGATGATCAACACATGATCCAACAATTTTATTTAAAGATAAAATTGTTCGTTTGAAACCGGCTTTTTAAATTTTCAAGAACGTTCACGAGAAAATTTAAAAGGGGTAACTTTTCCAAAATAAATCCCTACCTCGAAGTCGTCGTCGGACGAGAGGTCGTCGCGGATTCGCTCGTCGCGGAAGAAGGAGATCGTCGCGTCGTCGCGGTATCCGGCGTCGCGTCGCCAATCTCCGGATCAAGAACAAACAGATTTAATTAATTAAATCCGTTGTTATTGAAATTAAGAAGGGAGAATTTAGAAGTTTCGATTCTCACCTTTAACCGCGGATCGCAGGTTCGCCGCGGAAGATGAGGCACCGAAGAAGAAGAAGAAGAAGGTCGCGGAAAAGCTGTTGACGTCGCGGATCGTGCGTCGTCGGATTCCGGTTCCGGCGTTCTTCGCGTTCTTCGCGTTCTTCGCGTTCTTCGCGTTCTTCGCGGAGAGGGTGGAGGCTCAGAGGAATTGCACAACGATAGCAATCCTCCAAAATAGACAAGTTTGTCTATTTTATTATTTTGCCAACAAACGTAAAACGCATAAGTAACGACCCAATTAATTCACGAAGAAACAGTCCATTTAATTCACGAAATAAACCGCCCAATTAAATGGTCTGTTAAGAATTAAAGAAAACGCGTCGGTTGACTTTTCAGTTACTTTGACGGGTTTTCGCGGGTGCGTTACTTAGCGAAAGAAACGACGGGGCTCGTGCGGGTCCCACCGCACAAATATCCTACCAAGGGGTAGGATATTTCTGGATAGCATCCTATCCAGTTCAACTCAGTTCAAGCCGCCTTTAAGTGACTTTAAGTGGCTTCCAAGCAGTTTAAGTGAAATAAAATAAAGTTGTCGCACAAACTTTATTTTATTTCTGACTTAAAGCCGCAAAATTTAAAAACCACGTCTGAGCAAACGCAACTCCGGAAGAGGCGTTTCTAAGCAAATACCGGCGCTGCGATTTCATCGGTGCCCTCAGAATTTGATTCCGGGCACCGGTTCAAAAGATAGAAAAACCCGCTCGTCCGTTCACTGAACGTACCCGAGCCAAACTTCGGAAATTGATTCCGGGCACACCGGGCCTCGGAATCAGGTGCCGTCTGAAGCTGCGCTCTTGTATAATTCCAAAGAAAATTAAGAAAAAAAAATTTCCTTGAAATTTGCGGGTCTTTACAGGTACACCTTGTGGGGAGGGGGTCGTGAAAAAGTGGTATCAGAGCCCTGGTTGAGGGATAGGATGGAGTTTGGATTTAGGCACATGTGAGGTTTCATGGGTTGGTAGGGAAATGGTGTCATTCATGTTTATCAAGTGAGGTAAACACTAGAGACTGACTGAGACATAGTCATTTAGGGCCCCCTATGATCTAATGTATGGACCTTTAAGTTTATAATGGCTACTAAACGGGGTGATACTGGTTGCAGGGTAGAGACCTAGGAAAGAATCATGCATCATTCTTCTTTGTGCCTATGTTTTAATGGGTAGACCTTTGGATAGGTTAACCTAAAATAAATAAAAGAAAAAAATTAATTAATAAATGTTGAGTCTTCCATATTTCAGGCTTAGGAGCTCTAAGGGTTTTTTATTTTACAGGTATGGCTCTAGGTCGAAGTCCTCATCAGGTTTACGTAGAAGATGTCCAATAGGCTATTCCAGCAGGTTTCTGCATGGTAGAGGTTGACGACGATGAAACTTGGAGGAATACACTCTGAGAGTTTCAGCACTAGAGTTTGCAGAAGTATGAGGGCTCCGTTTCAGATGCAGTCATAGAAGACTGGTTAGAGGAGGTCGAGATAGGCTTCAGTTCGATCCGTGCTCAAAAGGAGCACTGGGTGTCCTTGGGTGTGACGATGCTGCATAGAGCAGCAAGGAAGTGGTGGATTTTGTTCCTCGAGGATCGTGAGGAGTCAGCGATATCATGGGAGGAGTTTCGAGATAAGTTCAGAGTTGAGTTCCTTTCTTCGACTGTGAAGGCGTCTAGTCGCCAAGAGCTTCTTACCATTTGACAGGGGAGCTCCAGTGTTCGAGAGTTTGGAATCCATTTTAGGATCCTTTTACGATATGCTTCGGACCTGTTACCAGATGAGGAGTCCAGGGCGAGGCATTTCGAGGAGGCTTTGCATCCAGAGATCCAGCGTCAGGTCACCCCATTTATGCTGAAGACATATCTTGCGGTGCTGGAGAGGGAAGAGGTTGTCGAGAGGAATTTGTCCCGGACCAAATCATCATGAGAGGGGAATCAGCATGATTCCTCATGAAGCAGAGCTATGGTCTGGGGTTCTCGGTTTTTAGGGCAGAAGAGTTTCCGTTCAACTGGGGGTAGGTCCCAGTCCTTCACGTCTCATTTCTACGGAGGTGGAAACTCTCAGGACTATGCCAAGGGATCAAGTGCTTGTTTTTCTTATGGTGGTCATGGTCATTAGCAGTGGGAGTGAACGAACTTTCAGAGCAGTCATCGTGCACTGGGAGCTCCGCTCCAGGTTCTTCCATTGAGGCTGTTCCAGCTGAGGCAGCAACAGAAGGTTGCACCAGCTTTTGATCAGTAGAGGGTAGATGGGGAAGGCAGAGGACAACCCCATTACGCTCCCCGTCCTCAGAGAACAGAGCGCAACCATGGTGGTGGTCATCATCAGGGTCAAAGAGGCCGTGGAGGAGGCTATGGTCAGCTTCATGCTCTAGCTTTGCCAGCTCTAGGCGAGCCAGATGTCATTCGAGGTACCCTTTTCTTGTTTTATACCTTAGTGTATGCCTTATTTGATTAAAGAGTGACACAATACTTCATATCACCTACCCTTGTCCATTCTTTGGGAGTTGAGGTAGAGAGGCTTCCAGTGCCCTTGGCGTTGACTACACCAGTTGGAGGTCAAGCTGACTTGTTTAAAGTATATAGATACTGTGAGCTAGTGTTGGGGAAACACTGCTCTTGGGGAGATTTCCTATGTTTACGAATACAACCATATGATGTCATCCTCTACATGGATTAGTTGTATTTGGTGTAGGATATCGTGGATTGCTAAAGGTAGAATGTCGTTTTCTTTGATGAAGATGGAGAGAACGTGGTGTTCGTTGGCAAGTGAGATCCTCGGATGGGTCATAGATGGGTTCGATCCTTATCATCCATGGTGGATGAGATGATACTGAGTTCTTTAGAGGTTCAGCAGTTGGCGTTTCCTAGGGTCGTAGAGGAGTACCCTGATGTCTTTCCAGAAGAGGTTGTATCATTATCCCCTCGACGAGAGATCGATTTTGGGATTGAGCTACATCCAGGAGCGTCTCTTATCTCTATGTCTCTGTATAGGATGGCCCCTTATAAGTTACGAGAGATACGTATACATCTTGATGGTCTGTTGTAGTGCAGTTTTGTTCGACCGAGTGTGTCACCATGGGGTGCACCAGTTCTGTTCTTAAAGAAGGCCGACGGTAGTTTGCGGTTGTGTGTCGATTATCGTCACTTAAACAAAGTTAAAATAAATAATCTCTGTCCTCTTCCACGGATCGATGACTTATTCGATCAAATGAAGGGCGCTAGTTGGTTCTCAAAGATCGACTTGTGGTCAGGATATCATCAGATGCGTGTGAAAGATGAGGATATCCCGAAGACTGCTTTCCATTTTCGTCATGGGCATTATGAGTTTGTCGTAATGCCTTTTGGTGTAAGGAATGCTCCAGTTGTGTTCATGGGTTTGATGAATGCTGTGTTCCGTGAGTTCCTGGAAAATTTCGTGGTAGTCTTCATCGATGACATCCTTGTGTACTTCACATCTAAAGAAGAGCATGAAGAGCATCTACGAGCCGTTTTGGGAGTTCTTCGTTGACATCAACTGTTTGGAAAGTTGTCGAAGTGTGAGTTTTGGGATCGAGAAGTCCGTTTCTTGGGGCATGTTGTGTCCCAACAGGGTGTAGCTGTCGATCCATCGAAGGTAAAAGCAGTTGTGTCTTGGGTAGCCCCCAAGACAGTGGCAGAGGTGCAAATTTTCCTTGGTCTCACAGGCTACTACAAGAGGTTCGTAGCCAATTTCTCATGGGTTGAAACTCCTCTGACAGCCTTGACTAGGAAATATCAGGATTTCATATGGACTGATCAATGTCAGGAAGCTTTCGAGTACCTAAAGAAGAAGTTAGTAAGTGCTCCAGTCCTTTGTCTTCCAGCTGAGGGAGTTCAGTTTGATCTTTTCTACGATGCTTCACATTTGGGGTTAGGCTGTTTTCTTATGCTGCAGAGGTTAGTTGTTTCTTATGGCTCTCGACAGTTACGTCCCCATGAACACAACTATGCCACCCATGATATTGAGTTGGCATCCGTGTTGTTTGATCTGAAGTTGTGGAGACATTACCTCATTGGTGAACACTTTGTGGTTTTCACTGATCATAAGAGTTTGAGGTATGTTTTCTCCCAGCGTGACTTGAACTTACGACAACGTTAGTGGATGGAGTTCTTATAGGAATAAGACTTCAAAATATCGTATACACCTGGAAAAGGGAATGTTGTGGCTGATGCGCTGAGCTGAAATTCATGTAGTGATGTTGTGCGTGAATCTGGTGATTCCTAGAGAGTAATTGAATAACTGTTAACATTACATCTTGATATGGGATAAGTTGGGGGTAGAGGCTGTCTTTTTCAGATGACGGTGCAATCATCCCTAGTTCAGAAGGTGGAAGAGTCCCAGTTGGGGGATCTTGAGGTGGAGGTCTGGAGAGAATGAGTTTTTGGTGGTGAAGCCCCTGCTGGTTGGTCTGAGGATGAACAACACAGAGTGTTGTATCATGGAAGGATTTTTGTTCCCGTGGCGATGCATGAGACGGTCCTCAGAGAGTTCCATGGTTCTCCTTTAGCTGTGCATCCTGGTGTGACAAAGATGTACCGATCCTTGAGGAGTCAGTTTTGGTGGCCTGGGCTGAAGCGTGCGGTTGCAGAGTTTGTGTCTCGATGTTTAGTCTGTTAGAAGGTGAAGGCCGAACACCGTGTTCCTGGTGGTATTCTCCATCCATTAGAGATTCCTCAGTGGAAGTGGGAGGACATCTCAATGGACTTTGTTACTAGTTTACCTCGAGCTCCAGGAGGTTATGATTCTATTTGGGTGGTAGGGGATCGTTTAACAAAATTATCCAACTTTATAGCAATCAAGGAGTCTAGCTCAGTGGAAGTTTTGTCGAGGAAGTATCTGGAGGAGGTGGTGAGACTTCATGTAGTCCCTAGGATGATATTTTCTGATCGAGATCCTCGTTTTACCTCCAGGGTGTGGAGAGGTCTCCAACATGCTTTCAGTTCTCAGCTATGCCTTAACACTTCTTTTCCCCCTCAGATGAGTCAGATACATGATGTTTTCTATGTATCAGAGCTACGTCGTTATCTTCATGACGACTCCCACATCATCGATTAGGGAGAGATCGATGTTGATGATGATGCCACCTTTGAGGAGTGACCTGTGGAGATCCAAGACCGCAAGGAGAAGGTGTTGCGCGGGCGTTCTATCCCCTTAGTTCGTGTCTTGTGGTGACACTGTGGCATGGAGGAGAGTACTTGGGAACGTGAATCACAGATACATGCTCAGTACCCAGAGTTGTTTAATGTTTAACTCTTTCCATGTATCTTTGTAACTAACGTGGTTATGAAACTTTCATGTTTATGAGATGGATACCTTTGTTGATTTGGTGGCTTTCTCTCTTTTGAGAGGTATCTCAGTGGGTGGTTTTTCAGACCCTGTTTCATTTTCTCTTTAGGTTTGTTTTGGATTCTCAAGGATGAGAATGTTTTGAGAGGTATCTAATGAAATGTCCCAGACCTCTCCGGTTTATTCCTTTGTGAAAATGTGGTGCTGGGGGTGTTCCAGGAGGTCAAGGAGACTTGGTGTGTGTTTGGGTGGACTTTTAAGGAAGGTTAAAGGGTTATGGACTTCGCACGGGAGGCGTACATTTTTCCTAAACCGTGCGGCCAAACCGTGCAAGGTTGGTTTTGGAGGCAGTGGATAACGCACAGTTAGTGCACGGTTTGTCTAACCGTGCGGCCTAACCGTGCAAATAGTGTTTGAAAAGGCAGAAGCTAGCGCACGGTTAGCACACGGTTTGGTAAACCGTGCAGAGTAACCTTGCGAGCACTTAAAGTTAGATCCTAAAATTGTGGATCTGAACTCTTTTACCTCTAAATGGTTCTTTTAAGCCCCTAAGTGGCCATAAATCGGGATTACCCTTAATTGGAGGTGGAAGAACCTCTCCCAAGAATTTTTGAGGCGATCCGAAATCTTCTCTTCGCAAATCGAAGCTGGTTTCTCGAGGTATGTGATCTTTTTTGTTTGGTTTCTTATATCTACCTATATATACTCCTCCTCTTCTCTTGGGATCTTAGATCTACACCCGTTATGGGTAGATCTAAGTGTGTGGATATCGTTTATAATGAGATTTGGTCTTGGTTGTGTTAGGAGAAGTGATCTAGGGAGGATTCTTAGTGAATCGACCCAGTCTTCTTGGGTGTTCTTCGATTGTTGTGGTTTCTGTCAAAACCGTTGAGGGAGGGGATTCATGGATTCTCTAAATGTTTATGTGAAATTGTAGAGTTAGTATGATTTATCCCTTTAGACCACACAGTAATTGACCTAATTAAATATTTGAACTGGATTAAAATAATTGGTTTGATTGCATTTTGTTACTTTGTACAGTGATAACGGTTCGCCTCTTGATTTGATAGATAGTGTGATATATATTCCTTGCTTGTTATCATGTTTTTCTTGATAAAATTGATAAATAATGTAAAGACAGAATTAATTGAAAATTAATTGGATAAATATAAAGAGGCATGAAAAAGAATCTGGTTCTTGTTGTAATTTGATGTTGATCAAATTGGCATAGTAATCATGTTTAATCTTTGTGATAGCTTACTGATTTGGTTCATGATGTTGGAACCAACGAATTGAATTTGATAATTCAAGAAGGATTAAAGAACTTGATTGATTAAATTCCCTGAAGGGTTCTGAGTTACCCTCTTATTGTGAAATAGGGCTAAGATCCCAATTGATGTGGTGTTAGTTTTCCTACTTCTTGTGATGTGATGTGACATTGTAGTGGTGTTGTGATATGTAGAGGTAGGGAGGCCTTATGGTTGTGGCAGCAGATGACGCCTAGGGTGGCAAGATGCATCAGTTTATGCATGTGGGTGTCGGGGAGGACACCAGGGATGATGGTATGGGATGGATGTGATGAATGGATGTTGGTGGTTTTGATTGGTTGTTTATCTGCTTTACTTTTCCCTACTGCTCAAGGCAGCTGGTCTTACTTACCCTCATTCTGAAAGAGGTGAATACACACAGGGTATGCCACATGCTTTCCGTGTTTATCCTCTCAAGGGAGAATGAGTCTATGCTCTTTCTATAGGCAGGAAAGACTCGACGAGTAGTATATCTACTCACCGTGTTGATCACACTTGTGTTTAGTAACATAGGATGCTTTTCTAGAATGCCTGGGAATATGGGAAAGTAATTATGTAATGAAATATTGATTAAATAGTGATAATCCATAGGATAGAGATGCTGGAATTTAATGGTGATGTTGTAACTTTTAAAGGAACAGTTGATATTGAATGTGATGCTAATGAAGTTTAATGTGGTTTTTTTCATGGTTAATTAATGTGAAAAGAGTTAATTAACATAAAGTGGAATTGATGAAAAAGGGAATAAAGTGACATAATGAAGTTCTTTAATTGGTTGTGTGCTTATAGGATACCTAGTCTTAGAAATAGCAGACCGGAGTCCGAGAGACGTTAGATGCAGTTGAGAATAAGACTTGGTTATGCCCATAGTGTGGTTGTGAGTTATATATATTCTGTACTTTTTTGTGTTTATATACGCTACTCCACCCTGTCAGTAAGAGAAACTGACACCCTGGGGATTCTGAGCCCTGGGGGGTGTTTTCCCCAACATTCTAATGGGAGGTTGAATGGATGACTGCCCCCTTTAGCCCCACTCTCTTCTCTTGGTAGATACTAGTGCCATTGCCACAACGGTTAGTTTTCCCCATATATGTGTGTAGAGGGCTGTAATGGATTGTGGTTATTTCTAGACATATATTCTGGATATAGTATCCTATGGACTACTATAGGTGTAACATGTATAGGTTGTAATGAATTGAGGATCCTTACTCGGTGTATGGGCTGTAATGGCTTGAGGTATAATACCCGACGTATGATACACGTTATGCGGGCTGTGGTGGCTCCCAGAAACTACCTGGTTACTTTTGGTCATGAGGATGGTGTGGTGCTTCGCCCAGGTGTCTGAAGGCAAGCCTTTTCGGTGCACGTGGTGCAGATTGTGGAGTTTATCGCAGGTGTATACGGGCAAGCCTTTGGAGAGAGATGCACATGACGTATGTCGTTGGGGCAAAGCGGCAAACCAGTGGGGAAGTAGTAGCGGGGTACCCTTGATATTATTTATTATATGCTACATTCTTGTATGTGTTACTTGGTGAGAGTATCCATTGTGAGGTTGGGAACTTAGTATACCTGTTTAGGTGACGAGTTAGTTTCACTTGTTGTTCACTGTGCTTTAACATGCTTTCTTTACTTTTGCACGAGAGGATTCGGGGAGGATCCTACTAAGTATACTATGATACTCACACTACGTATATATAAACTGTTTTTTTTCAGGTCACTTGGAGCAGGTTGGAGATCAAGCTGGTTTCTACTATCTTGGGGTTGCAGGAGCTATTCGGGCTTGTGGTTGCAGCTGTTTTTACTTTCTTTTGTGTACTTATATTTTTCCCTTTTGGTTGGAGTACTTTTGCATGGAATTTCTTATATGAACTTGGGTTTCTTTTATATTTTAGTTATGAGTTAGAGTTGGTTGGTGTCTATCTTATCTCTCTCTTTCGCATGTGTTCTCTTAGAGGGTAATGCCTCCCAATTGTGTGTTTACTATACCCTCAGTGCTAGTTGCCAACCTGGGGCCTACTGGAGGTGGGACTCAGGGGTCATTATCTCCCTTATCACATTGCTGTCCCAGGAGGGGTACACATTGTGGGGAGGGGGTCGTGACAGAACTATCCCCAAGGGTTATCATATATATGAATTTCCGTGTTGCCATTCTTTATCATAATTTTTATCTGATAAAATGAATAAAACATGTAAATAAATCTAGTAGGAGTAATTTGCACATAGGGCTATAACATCAAGGGTCGAATATAAGTGAGACTAAACGAAACATAATGGTCTTCTACATAAAGGGGGAAGATCTCAGGGTCTTTCCCCTACCCCAACTACAATACCTCTCATGGTCTCTTGGAAATAAAAATAGAAGATCTCACAGTCTTCTTCCCCAAAGGCTCTCACGGTCCTTCAGAAAATAAAATAGAAGCTCTCATGGTCTTCCTCCACGAAGATCCTCATGGTCCTTTGACAATCCCTCACTCACACCCTAGTTAACCCATGTGCTACTTTATTCCAACATAATCACAAACAAGTAACGTAAAACCAATATCCATTTCCAAAATCATTCCATTAATTAATTCAACAATTAATTAATCATAACAATTTCCATTAATTAATCCAATTATTAATTAATCATATCAAAATAATTAATTAATTAAAAAATTAATTTGTCGGTCCAAATCCATTAATTAACCCAAATATTAATTAATCACATCAATAACATTAATTAATTCAAAACTAAATTAATTACATCAATAAAATTAATTAATTCAATAATTAAATAATCACATCAATAACATTAATAAATCTAACAATTAATTAAACACATCAATTCCATTATTTAATTAAAAAATTAACTAACCACTTCAATAACATTATTTAATTTAACAATTAACTAATCACATCAAAAAAATTAATTAATTAAAAAATTAATTAATCATATTCTATCAATTGTGTAAACACAACTATCTCCATTAATTAATTCACTAATTAATTAATCCAACTCATTCAATTGTATTAATGAAAAAATATCTATTAATTAACTCGCCAATTATTTAATCCAACTCATTCAATAGAATCAATGCAGTAGTCCCCATTAGTTAATTCACCAATTAATTAATCCAACTCATTCAATTGCATAATCATAAAAATTATCATTAATTAATTTAACAATTAATTAATTCAACAATCATAACATTACCCACATTAATTAATTCCACAATTAATTAATCACATTCAACACCTTTAATTAATTGTTCACATCAACTTCAATAATTAATTCCATAATTAATTAATCATATTCGATCCTTCAACTAATTAGTTAATTAATTGTTCATGTCAAATCCATTAATTAATTCCATAATTAATTAATCACATTCAATACCTTCAATTAATTCACCAATCAATTGTTCACATCAACTTCATTAATTAATTCCACAATTAATTAATTACATTAAATAACTTCAATTAATTGACAAATTAATTATTAATGTCAAGTCTATTAATTAATTCCAAAATTAATTAATCACATTCTATCTCTTTAATTAATTCATCAAGTAATTGTTCACATCCAATCCATTAATTATTTCCAAAATTAATTAATCACATTAAAATCCCTCAATTAATTCACCAATTAATTATTCAAATCAATTTACATTAATTAATTCCACAATTAATTAATCACATTCAATATCTTTAATTAATTCACCAATTAATTTTCCTTATCAAATTCCATTAATTAATTCACATTTAATTAATCCCATAAATCCCATTATTTAGTTAAATAATTAAATAATTACATTAATCCATTAATTAATTAATCCCATCAATCCCATTATTTTAATTCAACAATTAAATAATTATATTTCTCCTATTGATTAATTCATCAATTAATTAATCCAATCAATCCCATTATTTAATTCAACAGTTAAATAATCACATTACTCCATTAATTAATTTATCAATTAATTAATCCCATCAATATCATTATTTAATTCAATAATTAAATAATTACATTACTCCACTAATTAACTCATCAATTAATTAATCCCATAAATCCCACTATTTAATTCAACAATTAAAAAATCACCTTACTTTTATTAATTAATCCCAAAAATCCCATTATTTAATTCAAAAATTAAATAATAACATTACTTCCATTAATTAATTCATCAATTAATTAATCCCCTAAATCCCATTATTTAATTCATTAATTAAATAATAAAATTACTCCATTAATTAATTAATTAATTAATTAATTAAACACATTACTTCCATTAATTAATTTGTAAATTAATTAATCAGATCCAAAATCACAAAAATTACTATAATTAATAAATTAATTATTCCAATTTAAACAATTCAATAACCCCAATTAATTCATTAATTAATAGTTCCATCTCAATCAATTCAATAAACCCAATTAATTCCTCAATCAATTGTTTCATCCCAATCAATTTAATATAACTAGGTCATTCTCACTACCAAAACCAGGTGGTCCCTTGCACAAACTACAATTGAGTTCTTAAACTAGGGAATTCTCACTACCCAAACCACCCACATCGAGGTAAAAATAAAAATACAATGGAATATGATTTCAAAAAAATTAACATAATTAACTAGAGGGATTTAGAAAAATCGTAAAAAGTCTTTCCCCATTTTCCCTGACACACGGTCAAAAACCGAGGCACTATCACTACCCTTAACCATCATACACCTAGGTCCTGGTTAACAAGGGTAAAATCATTCTCAATTTCAAATTTTTGAATTATACACCCATTTATTCACATATTTGCATAATTTTAAAATATATTTCTATATAATTTAGGCACATTTTCATTCAATTTACCAAGAAAGTAAAAAAATTTAAAATTCAACAACTTACCCAAAACCCATTTTCCGTGTGTTCTTAAAATGATGGATGTCACAAAATAATCTCAAGTGCCTAGAAGGATTTATGCTTACTCAAATATCATGCCTTACCAGGATACGAGTCAAATGTCAAACAAATATTTGAAACAATAATCACATGACAACATAAGTGGGTCACCCAAGATGAAATAATATTCCACTGTAACAACAAATAGTAATAACAACAATCCCACCCTGGGAACTTAGGTTCTCCCCTGTACATGGGTAAGCTACTCTCATGCACGATATCATAAAAAAGGACCAAATCTTCCTAGTATCATGTCTACCTTTACCAAATAGTAATACAAAAGAAAATAAAACAAAACCTCCTTTTATACCACTTGTAACATCCTGGACCAGGTACCATGCCCCGGTGCCCTGAGCCGGACTGCCACATGACCTAATGTGAACCTCCCTATACTCTAGAGGCTAATAACTAGTAGTGAGGGTCTAATTTAAATCATGGAGAGACTATAACCTATTTTATCAGAGTAATACTCCAGTAGAAAATAATAAACAAAAAAAATAAATAATATAGTGACATAACATAACCAAAATAATACCGTATCACAAGATGACCAAAACTAGAAAATTCAATGTCAAAACTAAACAGTAGATATTCCATGCTAAAGTACGTTCCATGTGTCAAAATAAAAATCCAAAATAAATAAATATACTAAAAAATACTCTAATCGGGAACTAAAACTATGTCCAATTCACTCAGTATGCTCCATCCTAATCAAACATCTAAAATGGGGCCTTTTCCCTTTTCTTGTATATAAAACACAATGTTTATTTGAGAAACGATCAAGAAGCCTTAGTAGGGTGTGAGTACAACTCAAAAAGCCACCACCAATGGTGTCTAAAACAATATCCAGTTAATAAATGTTCATGCAGTTGTATAAAGAATATAATACAAGAAGTAAAGTAAACATTTTACATTTATTCAATTATCCATTTTTTAACCACATAACACCTAGGTTCCCAAGGACACCCAAACTCTCAAAACATACTTCATATTATTTCAGAGCTTGAACTATACCCAAGGGATATTATATATATGAATTTATATGTTAACATTCATCATCAGAATTTATATCTGATAAAATTCATAAGACATGTAAATCAGTCCGACATGAGTAATTTTCATATAGGGATCTAACTTTAAGGTTATATTGTGGGTGAGACTAAACAAAACATAACAACTTTCTAGGAAAAGGGGGAAGCTCCCATGGTCTTTCCCCTAGCCTAACTCCAATATCTCTCACGGTCTCATGGAAATAAAAATGGAATCTCTCACAATCTTCCTCCCCAAAGTCTCTCATGGTCCTTCAGAAAAAATAGAATCTCTTACAGTCTTCCTCCCCAAAGGCTCTCAATGTCCTTTGACAATCCCTCACTCACAACCTGATTAACCCATGTGCTACTCCATGCCAACATAATCACAACCAAGTGAAATAAAACTAATAACCATTTCAAAAATCATTCCATTAATTAATTAAACAATTAATTAATCATTCCCATTTCCATTAATTAATCTAATGATTAATTAATCACATCAATTTTATTAATTAATTAATCACCCCAATTCCATTAATTAACCCAACGATTAATTAATAACATCATTAATATTAATTAATTCAATAATTAATTAATCACACTCATTTCCATTAATTAATCCAATGATTAATTAATCACATCAATTTCATTAATCAATTAAAAAATTAATTAATCACCCTAATTCCATTAATTAACCCAACGATTAATTAATCACATCAGCAACATTCATTAATTAAAAAAATTAATTAATCAAATAAATAATGTTAATTAATTCAACACTTAATTAATCACATAAATAACATTAATTAATTAAACAAATCAATTCCATTAGTTAATTAAATAATTAACTAATCACATCAATACCATTAGTTAATTCAACAACCAACTAATCACATCAACAATATCAATTAATTAAATAATTAATCAATCACATTCCATTAATTGTGTAAACACAACTATCTCTATTAATTAATCCACCAATAAATTAATCGAAATCATTCAATTGCATTAATGCAACAATCCCCATTAGTTAACTCAACAATTAATTAAAACAACACATTCAATGGAATCAACATAACATTTATCATTAATTAATCAAAACCATTCAATTGAATAATTATAAAAGTTATCATTAACTAATTTAATAATTAATTAATCCAATTAAACAATCATAACATTAACTACATTAATTAATTCCATAATTAATTAATAACATTCAATACCTTCAATTAATTCTTTAATTAATTGTTCATGTAAAATTAATTCCATAATTAATTAATCACATTAAATACCTTCAATTCATTCTTCAATTAATTATTCACGTCAAATCCATTAATTATATCCAAAATTAATTAATCACATTTAATCCCTTTAATTAATTCACCAATTAAATTTTCATGTCAACTTCATTAATTAATTCAAAAAGTAATTATTTACATTCAATCCCTTCAATTAATTAACCAATTAATTATTCACTTTAAGTCCATTAATTAATTCCATAATTAATTAATCACATTCTATCCCTTAAATTAATTCATCAATTAATTGTTCACAGCAAATCCATTAATTAATTCTACAATTAATTAATCACATTCAACTCCCTTAATTAATTAACCAATTAATTGTTCACATCAATTTCCATTAATTAATTCCACAATTAATTAATCACATTCAATAAATTCAATTAATTCACCAATTAATTGTCCATGTCAAGTACATTAATTAATTCACATTTAATTAATCCCATCAATCCCATTATTTAATTCAATAATTAAATATTCACATTACTCGATTAATTAATTCATCATTTAATTAATTCATCATTTAATTAATCCCGTAAATCCCATTATTTAATTAAACAATTAAATAATCACATTACCCCCAATAATTAATTTATTAATTAATTAATTCCATCAATCCTAATATTTAATTCAATAATTAAATATTCAAATTACTCAATTAATTAATTCATCAATTAATTAATCCCATAAATCCTACTATTTAATTCAACAATTAAATAATCACATTACTCCATTAATTAACTCATTAATTAATTAATCCCATCAATCCCATTATTTAATTCAATAATTAAATAATCACCTTACTTCCATTAATTAATTCATCAATTAATTAATCCCAACAATCCCATTATTTAATTCAATAATTAAATAATCAAATTAATTTTGTTAATTAATTAACCAACTAATTAATCCCATCAATCCTATTATTGAATTCAACAATTAAATAATTACATTACTCTATTAATTAATTCATCAATTAATTATACACATTACGTCCATTAATTAATTTGACAATTAATTAATCAGATCTACATTCAAAAAAATTAACATAATTAATTCCTCAATTAGTTATTCAAACTTAAATAATTCAATAACCCCAATTAATTAATTAATTAATTGTTCTATCTCAATAAATTCAATATCCCCAATTAATTCCTCAATGAATTGTTCAATCACAATCAATTTAATATAATAATAATTAATTCAAAAATTAGTTATTCAATTACAAAAAATCTCAATCTCACCATAATTAATTCAACAATTAATTATTTAAAATGAAAATCCCAATATTTACATAATGAATTCAACAATTAATTATTGGACATCTATAATCCTATTATCCCCAATTTCACTATTTCCTTAATTAATTAATTCAACCAATTAATTAATTCAATCCAGAACTCAATTTCTAAACTTTTAATAGAAATTCTACAATTACATACACATAATTACAATCAAGACTATGAGATTATAATTACAGACCACCTACCTCAAGATTAATGAATAACAATCACCAACTGATATTCCCAAATTTAACATAATCAATCAATAAAGCATTGAAGAATGTGATTTAGATTCGAATAATAAATCCATAATTAAACAGATCAAGATCTAATACACCAAGATCTTGATCTATTACCAACAACAGATAAAGATCCCTATTTTATCCAGGAAGAGGAGAAGGATAGAGAGATAAAGATCTAATTAGGAAGGAACCACTTACCTAAGATAATTTTGATCTTCAATCCGCCCTTTTATTCATCAATAATAGAGGTTAGGAGCCTTAATAATTCATCCTAGAGCCCCTAAAATTGAGAGGAATCATTAGAGGATGAGTAGAGGGTCAATTCAGGGTTAATATAGGGGTTCATGTATTTTAAAATCTAATTTTAGAGTTAATTAAAATTGTATGCATGGTTTACTACTCGGGGCAGAGGGTTTTCCCTAACAATGCACCTTAACCATGCACCTCTTCTATGGGGTGAATGATTTCTTCTTTTTGGGTGCATGGTTTTCCAAACTGTGTACCAGCCGTGTGAATCCACTCTACCTAGGTTTGCACAGTTAGTTGGGCTATGGCATATAGTTTGGGAAAAACTATGTACCAACAATGAATTTTCCTTCTTTCTTTCTAAATTCTCAAAATTCACACAAGAACTTCCAAATAATTTTATAAATAAAAATTACTCAAAACTAGAGAAAAGTTTACCTAAAAACAAGCCCTGCGGAATCTATAAAAAAAGTCAAGTTTGTATACTCTATATGATCATTATAATATTATGAAGATTTGAAGTGTGGATTTTGAGAATAAGGATTATGACCTACTTTAGGAGGATTAAGTGGAAGAAAAATTCTTGGGATTTGATTTTAAAGAACCTACAAGAGTAGATGAAGATCACTTATGTAATATAGTGATCACACACTTATGTAATATGGTGTGCATTAGTTATAGGATGATACCTGGATAACTCCACTTGTAATGATGATAGGTTTCTAATGGATAATCCATACCTTTGATATCCTAAGTATGAAAAGGAGTAGGTTTCTTGAGAGGTATTGAACCATTTAAACACCACGTTACATATTTAATTGATTTCCATTACTACATATGGTGTTGTATGTATATTTAGTAATAATAGATCCATAATTATTAATAATATACAAGGGTTTAAGTTTAATAGGGGTTGAAATTCTAAAATAAGAATTTAAAATTGGTAAAAACCGGTCCACACTCGATTCACCCACCTATCAGGTGTGTCTACATGGTCTACTAGGAATCTCAAGTGGTATCAGATCTTAGATTCCATATAATTGAATCTTTTGGATTATAAAAATTTGAATCATAAGTAAAATTGTCCCTCTAATAATTTTTAAAAACATTTCCTAGTTTTTTTATCTGATATGTATGAACTGTATATTTCAGATGTTTTGAGAAGTTCCTCAGTTGGAGAATTTAGATTCCATTCTTGTCAAAGCTAACTTGGAAGTCTAAACCAAGACTTTGAGAAACTTTCATAATAGAGAGAACAAAAAAAATAGAGTGTGAAAAGATTCAAGATTAAATACCATCAGCTAAAGTTAAATAGGGTGGTAAGAATCTAGTTATTAAATTTATTGAGTATTATTCCTTTACCACAATCTATTTTTTTTATATTTTTAAATGAAAATTTTAAAGGAAAAGTGTGAACCCAACACAAATCCATCCAGATAAAAATCCAACTAGGTAAGTCATATCCCACCCACTTTAAAATCCAAATAACCACACCTAATAAATTTATTCAAATTTCAAATTTCAAAAGGAAATCATCACTAATCATAGGCCACATGCTATCCCACTTCACGCACCCTATCAATGCCTATCACCATCCACCATCATTGATGTCAAAGAAATCCACCACTTGAGAAATCATTGCGATCATCACAATGTTGATCATATAATTTCACCACCGACACAGCCATCACATCGTTCCATCACCATTAACACCAAGATCATTGAGTTTTCACTGTCAACCACTTCTTTGACGTTCAACACCAGTACCAAACATCATCTATAACTCCGATCTGCCACCACTACTGTCTTCACTGTTCAAACATCCCACTAGAATGCCAAATCTCATCATTAGAAAAATACCATTTCCACTATCTCATCTTATCACCACCAATGACCAACAAAATCAAATGAAACAAAAGTCATATAGCACGAACCACCATCGAGGAAGAAAACAAAAAATATAAAACAAAACCAGGGAAATATCACTAAAATAAACCAAAAAAAGAGTCTATTAGAATTGAAATCCGAACAAGAATAAGTCCATGGAATAAAGGACACAGTTGGGGATGAAACCCTAAAGAAACTAATAGAATAAAAACTAAATAAATTCAGGGATGAAACCCTAAAAGGTGGACTCAAGGACCAGAGAACCACAGGTCCCAAAACCCATTTGTAACCATTTCTCCCAATCCAACCTGGAGAGGAGTGGTGGAACGATAAGTTAGAGAAAGGTGAGGTAGCTAAAGATTAATAACCTAGGATAGAAACCCTAGTAATAAACCCAAAAATGAAAAGGAGGAAATTGGGAATGAAACCTTAACCAGAATAACTGACCCCAATAGCGCCTAGAAATCCAATGTCTGCCAAACTGCTTGCCCAAAACCTTAAAGTATCCCTTGCTCCAAATCTTACATGGAGAAGAGTGGAGGAATTCAAGGTCAGACCACATTAGAGGTGGCCAGGGAGAAACCAAATCACCCACATGAAGCAGGTGAGGTAAAAAAAAATAGGGTAAACCCTAATAGGAGAGAGAGAGAGAGAAGAAGAAACTAGGATAAAGCAAAACCCAAAGAAATTGAGGGAGAGAAGAGAGAACCTGAAAGGAGCAGGGTAGAGGATTCATTAATTTTGGGGGAATTTCAAACCCTAGTATGTGGAAGGAGATCCGAGAGCTCAAGTAAAATAAGTTTAAGTTGTGAAAGTGGTTTCATTGAATTTGCTGAAGACCTCTATTTTTTGGGTATATATTATTTAAAAATGTTAGTTTATGATTTCATTACATATATGTTTTCATATATCAAGTGATTGAGTGATAAAAAAAAGTATCTAGAATAAGAGGCTGATGCATTAGATTAAGAATTGAGAAATAAAATAACCCACTACAACACTCTCACAATGTCTTTAAAACCCAAAAAAGAATATTCCAAAATTTTCAATAAAAGAGTTTATAAAATTGATAAATAATTTTAAAAATTTATTTTTAATAAATATTTGTCTAATTTTTTTGTAAAGAATTATTACATGAATTGGATAATCTCTACATGGTCTCCATGGAGGTTTAGTCTTCCTAGCTAGAAGTTAAATACAAAATGGTGAAAGAGATGGATAGTTATTTAGTGGAGATAAATAAATATCTTGATTTTAAACTTTATAAGATACATAATTATTAGGAATATAGGTTGATATTAGTAGAATATAATAAAAACTCTCTTAAAAATGAAATGTCTAAATCTGAAAATAAATTGAAAAATCCAAAATAAAAATCTAGAACTAATATATCTACTAAGAAAAGATATACTACTGCACAAACATTGGAAGTGAGTACTATATAAAAGAAATATCAAAATGGTGGATAAAATATATAGAGATCATGTAGAGAATCCTTCACCTATATCACTTTCCCGAATGGCCCTAAGGCCTTCATTTTTATTGATTTTTGATAACCCCCCTTTCAAGGGATGAGGGGGAACCCTTACAAGGCCCGTAGGCTCTGAGATTACATGGCCCATATGCTTAAGAGATTACATGACCCGAAGGTCTTAGGGAATTCAACTAGACTATCTACAAGGAACTGTCCCTCCCTAGCATCTGCATCTTCATAGTAGCTCTCCACCGTTGCATGACCGTATGGCTAGGCTTCCCATGCAAGCACAGGCTGGTACTGATGGCATATCCATACCCTCTCATTCTAACAATCCATTTGGCTCTGCTCTGGTGAGTACACCTGCTCTGAATACTCTTCTAAGGCTACTCCTTTTTTTTAGTGTGCCTGGGGCCTGCATTCATGTGGCCCGAAGGCCTTGGGGTGGCCCTAAGGACTTAATGTGGCCCGAATTCCTTGAGAATAAACTTTCTCGAAGGCCTTGGGTGGCCCGAAAGCCTTGCAGGACCCGAGGACCAAACCGGTGTCCCGAAGGCCCAAATGGATTAATAGTTCTAGCTGATATATTACTACTACAATACTACTATAGTACTGATACAGTACCCCCGGAAATATGCCTCCTTCCGGATTTGATCTCGGGTCTCTTGGATGCACCTAGAGAGTCCTCACCAACTGGGCTGAGGCTCATGTGCTACCTATATCTCTTGAAGAAATATAATCCACAAGGAAGATAAAGTGTCTTGAACAAAATTTTGAATTTTTATAAGTATAGAAAAAATCAAAAATTATATACAAAATTAAATGAATTTTTTTTTGTTAAAAACACCAATATTCCAATTATAATGGTGTAAATTTATAAGAATAACTATTCCCTAAAATTTATCCAAAAGGTTGGTGTTCCAGTCCAAAATCAGCAAGAAATAATCTCTAGAAAAATTTCACCTAGAAGCACAAAATCAAGATTAATTGGTAGATCTTGGTGTTGCAGGAGGTTTGGACATAGAGCCATTGATTGGTGGCATAATATATCAGTGTGTTTAAGTTCAAGAAGTAATGAATAATGGGGGAGTGAAGTGGAAAGTTAAATGAAACCTACTGAAATAAACCGACTCCATATAAAAATAAAAATCTACCCATGAGGAACATATTTGAAGCATTGGATAATTTCTATGAGATTTCCAAGATTGGTGGTCACAATTATGATAAATGTGGGTAACATACTAACATATATCATCCAATTTCTGATGAAAATAGAGAACCTATAACACACTGAAATTCTAATATACAATTACCTTTAAATAAGTCAATTTGTTTGATAGATTTCCCCATATGCAACTCCAAACTTAAATGAAAACAAAAATATATTTAGATAAAATATAAATGTTTAAATATGACCATTAAAACCTAGATTATAAATTAGTGGGAATGAATACGAGTAACCACTTTATTAAAACTACATATAAAAGAAATAAATACAACTTTTTATATGAATGAAATTCAATTAGTTTACCTAAAATGAAAAATAATACCATTTATTGTTTAGAAAACTATTTTTCTAAAAAAATTAGCTTTTATGCAATAAAAATTTGTATTTCAAGAATCATATTATTAATGAAAAATTATATTTTATATTAACAATTATTTAACATCAATTTAGTTGTTAAATGATATGAAATAAGAATAACATCAGTTAATATTTTAAAATTTATTTTTTCAATAAAAATAGGGTTTCAATATATTTTATGATTTTATTAAAAAACTATATTTATAAATTTAAAAATTTTAAATTAATAAAATTAAAATTATTTTTGAATTCCTAATATAAAAATTAACTTAGTATTATTTTTTTAACATTTTCTAAAAAGGTTGATTTTTAGTCAAAAAATGTGGGATTTACAAAAATTATAATTTCCCAGATTTTCTCACTATGTAAGCATAAAGTAAAAGATTTAAAAAACTTTTAAGTAATAAAATATGAATTTTTGGGATAATATTATTCATTTTAAAATATTTTTTTAACTTATAAAACCTATGGAAAACATTTTTATATCCAATTAAAATGTTAGTTTAATATAAAAAATATTTTCTCTATTTATTTTAATCAAGTATCTTAAAGGTGAGGTTTAGTTTTGGATTACCTTGTAAGTCTCATAACTCTTATAAAATAAATTATAAACCATTTTATTTCATTAAAATATTTAACCAAAATAATTTTATCTCATATATAAATTTAAAATATAAAAATATTATTTTTCTAAAAACTTTTTTTATGCGATTAAGTGTGCTTATTTTAAAATTAATTTTTCAAACCATATTATAATTTATAATTTTTTTTAATTTTTAAATAAAATGTATAAAATTAGGTAAAATGGTTCAATATTAACTTTTTTCATTAAAATTAATTATTATGGTTAGAAATTAACTACCAAGGTAAAAGTAGAAGGGGTAAATTGAGTTTAACCTAGTGTAAACGAACTTTTTTAAAAAAAAATTACTTTAAATGAATAGATGAGATTTATATATACTAATACATGTTTTCCTTACAAAATTTTCTCCTTTTATTCATTTAATCTTGAATAGTTTCATGACATTATTGAAAAATGTAAAGGTGTTCCCAAAACTACTGTTTCCTTCACTTATAAAAGGGTAAAATATTCACCACTTGAAGCCACACCTTACATTAAATTTCAAAATTTAAAATATTATATTTTAATCTACCTATAATCCTCACCCAACTACATGATCCTATGTTCACTCATTGTTGTCCTAAGACCCTCAAATTCAAGGTTACATCCAAGGAAAATTCAAGTCCCCAACATGAGTATTATCGAATAATTATTTTAGTCTCAATTTTCTTTTTTCACATTTATTATATAAACACACTAATATAATGATATTATTATCATTTATATATTTTAAAATTATTATATTAAGGTTAGATTCATTATTTATTCATATACCTTGTCTATTAAGAAAAATAAAACCGTCGTTCGTGTGTTGTGCAGACTACCGCCTCCATGACATAACATGATTTATTTTACTTTAACACCTTATAATTTTGGATATATGGATTATAATAAAGTATAAATATTATGTTTATGATATCATTAATTTTATTTTTTTCCAAATACAAAAACCTATTAATGATATGAACAACAAATGATCATCATTAATTTAATTTTTTAAAATAAGCATTCTAAGAGGAAAATATTTTATTCAAAATTTTTAGTATTTTAATATCCATGAATTATTATTCCAATTAATTTTGATATATAATAATATTTATCACCAAATTATATCATTATTATTATGTTATAATGATATTACAACTACACCAACTTATAATCATTCATTAAATCAGGGTATGTTCATGTTTGATTCGGTTTAACCATCCAATCAAATAATACTATGAATTTATGTCATGGATGAATATAAGAATTTTTTTAATATTTCAATATTATATAAATATGTAAATAATGATTTTTTGGTTCAGTAAATGTTATATAAACATTTATCTCATTAATTAAGAATACACCTTTTAATCATTAATAATTATCGAAACCTGATCATCATTGGTTTTATCAGCATGGTTCATAACAAAAAATGAAATGAAATGGAAATATAAATGTATAAAATATATTGTAAAATATATTCTAGTATCTTAGATAATATGTTAACGAGTAACTTTGAAATAATAATAAAAATAGAGACCGCTATTATGTAACTAGTACAAACGATCAAAACTATAAACACCCGATGTGGAAAATACAATGATTTCATATAGAGAATGAATAATACTGATGAGTATGAATGAACATGGATATTAGTAAGTTTATTAATTAAGTGATTAAGATAACTATTTTTTTTACACATGATCTTAAATTACATTCATGGAAGTTAGTACAAGATGTAACTGTTTTGTCTCAATTTCCATTCATTGAGACAAGTATTGTATTTATGAACCTATTTTCATTTTTGAGGAGTTTATACTAATTATAAAATAAATTAGGATAATATAATTTTATTATATTATAATATTAATGTTATTAATTATTCATAAACATCATTTTTAGTGATTTTTACAATTTTAACTTTATTTCACATCATGGTTGTAATTATTTTTTAAAGTTCATCGTTACTTGATACATTTTGTGAAAAATTTTAAATCACAAATTGTTATTGATTTGAATTTAATATTTCATTTTAATTTTTCTCAATCCATTTGGAATAATTCAGCCTTTTTGAGCACTTGTAGATTCACATTGGAAGACCACCATTTTGGACATTCAACCCAGAATATTTTGGGTGAAGTTAATTGGACCGAAGCCCAATAAAATGACTGTATAGGCAATTATAAAAGCCAAATGAATATTAAATTTGATATGGATATATTGTAAATATTTATTAAAATTTAAATCATTTGGGGAAAATTATAATTCAGTCATTTGAATGGATATCCAGGCTTCCAAAGTTGAACATTTAATTCTAGGCCAGATTTCAAGGCCCAAAAATTCATCTCATCATTTCAGGATTAAATATTAAATGGATGATCCAATTGATCTAAAATATTTAAATTATTTATAAGAATTTACTATATAAATTTTTATTCTATTATCAATCCCAATTTTTTTAAAATCAAGGTAGTTTTAGCGCATCACCGAGGAGAGATAAAATTATTGCATTCTCTCTTGGAAATGATGAAAGATTAATTATCCACCCACTTTCCTCCACCCTTTGGCCTACCCTAGTTAATGCATAGAATTTGATGGATGTTTCGAGAAAAAATTTAATCCAAGTATATATTTAAGGTATAATTTGGAAATAAAAAATGGATGATTCATGGTGTTTGTTTCATTGAAATGTTATGGTGACACTTTGTCTTTATAATCACGTTTCTTTCTCATCTAAGTTGTTCAATTCACCTTAATTTCTTAATAAAAGTTTATATTATCATATTATTATATTATTATTTATATCACTTCGATACTATTTCTTTGTGGTGTGAACTTATTCACACTAAACCTTGTGAAATTCTTCACACAACGGTGGAGTGATCGTTATTTCATTGTTTTTCACTTCTTCAATTCCGCCCTTATGAGTTTACTTTCCACTTCCATTGAGAGTATAAAATCAATGGATGGATAAAAATTTTATGGTTTAATAAAATAGAGTATAAATGGGCTGTATTGGATTTTATTTAACACTATAAAAATGTTTAATAATTCCTTTTATTTTAGTTTTTCATTTAATGATATTATCTCCACCTCCTCCTTATTGAATTTTATCGCCACACATTTCATGTGATAAAAAGATCCTTTACCTAGGATTGATCATGAAAATGATCCTAATATTTTTTAGTTTATTATAATGTTTATGTGAATTTGTTAAAATATTAATTTATGAGGTTATATTGATTTCATTGAATGAATCCTTCTTAATTTAATGAAATTGAAATAATTTAAAAAGAAATTTATTCAATCCATCACTTTTAATAACCTAGTATCAACCCATTATCACAATTTAAATTTACATAGGTTTATTAGTTATCTTTTAAACCCATATAAAATCAACCAAAATTTTTAAACTTCATATCCAAATCTCCCTCTTAGAATGTATGTCACTTTAGGGCCCTTTTTAGGTGTCTTAGGATTCGACAACCCAGCTGCACTACAGGGGATCACTTCAACCCTTTAAACTTGGGTAAATTTGGATGAGATAAATTTTTTTCATCGTTTATAGGAAAATAATTAATTCATATTGACACCCATTATATTATCCCTCATTCATATTTTTCTCACCTCAATTTATATTTTCTTTCCCCTTTCTTTTTTCACTTTTCTTGGCGCATGTCCACTTATACTCGTGACCAATCAAACCATCTAGTTAGGGTATAAATTCCTAGGGTTGGGGAGTTAATTACACCTAGGGGACTCCTTACATTAGATTATAATATTTCTAATATTCCATATTCAAAAATTTATCCCATTCTAATGAAGGATATTCAAGGAAATCAACTCATAAACCAGGGTGAGAACCAAAATGGAAATCCAAATGAGGCATCCCTAAACTTAGTGAATGTAGTTGATCAAAACATGAATGAATAACTCACATGTACCTATACCAATATAAATTATTTCATTAGGAATACTTACCTAGTATAATCCCACTATATCTTCAAACCTCATGTCCTAAACCACCTTCCATCCTTTCACGGGATGGAGTTAGAAATTCTATCCCCTCATGTCAAGGAGTTCAATGACATTGTTGAAACCATATGACCAACACATAAAATTGAGTCATGTAAGATGAGTATATTTACATTCTCACTGAAGGATCGAGCCAATAATTGGTTAAAAAATATAATACCTACATCAATACATTCATAGGACCAATTAAAAAGAGAATTCTACAAAAAATAATTCCCCCATCACAAAAAAAAATTCACTCAAAAATATCATTCAATTTTTTTTAAAAAAGAAGGGGATTAATTTTATGAAACATGGGAAAGGTTTAAATACACACTCAACATGGTACCTCATCATGGATTTTAAATTAAAGAATAAGTTTGAATCTTTTATGAAGGTTTGAGCCTGGGAAACAAAAAATTCATTCATATGAAATGTAATGTAATCTTAAAAAACCCCAAATAATGCTTACAAGTACTTTTTAGGACTAAATGAACAAAAAACATGGGTAGCATCACCTTATTATTAGAAGACACACAAATATGGTGGAATATACACTCTTAGTGAAGAAAAAAGTCTTTTATAAAAACTTGTTACACTCACTAGGAATGTTGAGGATATCGATCTTAGGAAGGTCCAAGAAATCCAAACTGTTGACCTAGTTTGCATAATTTGTGACAAACATGACTACAATATTGATAACTTCCTAACCATCTGTTCAATAAAGGATGTTATTTTAGAAGGACCACTATTAGAGGTAAATTATCTGAACTTTCAGAAGCAACAGTACCAAAACACATTCAATCCAAGGTACAATTACCATCCGAGATTCCATTGGAAATATAACCAACAACCCATCTAACGACCTAGCCATCCACAATGAATAAATTCTTTCCCTCTAAAAACTTTTCAAACCCATAATCAGTTTCAACCACAACTAGTCTAATACCAACACAGTTCTCTCTAATACCAAAAATCCATTTAGCAACCCATTTAATAGGCTGCCCAACAACCTAAATATCCACCTAGTATAAAGAAACCAACATAATACCCTACCCAATATGTCCCTCTCCCAATACTTGAATAGTTGTGTAAAAAAATGGAGAAAATGAACTCATAAGTATCATCCCTTAAACATGAATGTAAAACCATTAAAACTATAAAGGTACCCATGCCTACTTAGGAGGTACCATCCTCAACCTTAATGGGAGAATCTAGTTATACACAAACCTGTCATGAACAACTAAATGTAGTGACTTTCTTAATAAATGGTAAATCCATTAAAAAACCTAAAAAAATCATTCGAGATACATTAAAAGCATAAAAATAAAATTAAAATGAGGGAAAACACCATCATATTCCGAAAAATCCAATGAGATTGCGAAGGAACCACAACCACACCAAACAATCAAACAACCTGCTCCCTTCCCTCAATGCATTATAGGAAAATCTAAACTAGAACTGAATGAAACTCCGAGGAAAATATTATCCAATGTTAATTTTAACATTAATATTCTCAATGAAATCCAAACCATTCCTACCTACTCCAAGTATCTGAAAGACCTATGTAATTTAAATAGGAAGTTATCACATAAAAACCAATTCCTTTTGGCTGCCAATGTGAGTACCACCATTCAAGGAAGCATTACTCCTAATTTGAAAGACCCCAATTTTCCATAAATTAATGTAGAACTAGAGGAGATTTTTTTAAAAAAAATCCCTTTTTGATATAAGATCCAGTGTTAACCTCATTCCATATTCCATGTATTTTTTGTTAGGCTCGAGGAACTCCAACCCACATCTATCACTCTTCAACTTATTAATCGTAGTGTTTAGATTCCTAAGGGGATATTAAAGGATGTTTTGGTGAAAGTTGAGAATTTTATTTACCCTACTAACTTAATTTTCCTTGATAATTACCCAATATTAGGTCCTATGGAATAAACCCCCATCATCCTTGGTAATCCTTTCTTAGAAACAATCAACTCAGTCATCAAAGTTTGGAATTGGAACATGATAATAACCTTCAGAAATATGAGCCTCTATCTGAACATTTATAATTAAAACTCTCAAATCAGGGATAATTAATAAATCTATGAAGTTAATTGGATAGGTAGTGTTGATATTGAACCAAAGTAACATCAAGTAATTTTTGACGTATGTTTAAGTCAAGATGAGATTAATTTCCTTTTTTCACATAAAAGGAAATTTGTCTCCTTGTCTTGAATCTCTTTGAGATGACTCCTTTGATGATTTTTTAGGATCACAAATAAATAATACCATTAATGAAATAAAAAACATCAAGACCATACCCATTCCCAAAACTGATCTGGCCAATGTGGTGGCTCAAAAATTCTATTCAAAAGTAACCAATTCTATCAAGACATTTGGAAAAAGAAAACAAGTTCAATGAAAATTCCCATCCATCTTTTGAAAGTGTCAACCAAATGGATCTTGAGTTCAAGGTCCTACATTAATCACTCAAGTATTTATTCTTATAGGACAATTTAACTTTCCATATTTTCATTTCTTCTTCTCTTAAATCTAATCATGAGAGGATTCTTTTTAATGTCTTGGGAAAGCACAAGAAATGAATTGGATAGAACATGTCTGATATTAAAAGGGTTAGACCAATCATTGGAAATCATAGGATTGTTATATAATATGACTCCATACCATCTCATCATTATTTTAAGAGACTCAGTACCAATCTTATTTATGTGTTAAGGAAATAACTTCTAAAGTTGTTAAAAGCAAGTATTGTATACCTGATTATTGAGAGCGAGTGGGTTAACCCAATTCACATTTTTCCAAAAAAGGATGAAATAACCATGGTCACCAATGAGGATGGTTATATTCTCCCCCAAATGTTCATTAGTGTATGGAGAGTTTTAATTGACTATAGGAAATTAAAATCATATGCTAAGAAAGACTATTTCCCCTTTCCCTTTATTGATCAAGTCCTTGAATGAGTGGCATGTCATCAATTAAATTGTTTCCTAGAAGTATTATCAGGATATAATAAAATTTATGTCTCCTTATAAGATCAATAAAAAATATTCTTCACCTTTCCATTTATCACTTTGGTCTTAAAGTTAATTCCATTTGGGTTATGTAATGCCCCTGGTACCTTTCAACAGTGCATGATGGGAATCTTCTCTAACATAGTGAGGGTTATTTAGAGTTATTTATAGATTACTTCTCCATAAAGTAAGGATTTTTTCGGTCCATTTGGTCTCTATTAGAGGTATAAAAGTTTATAAATATATTATTGATATCACTCGTCATCTTCCCTCTCTAAAAACTATCAAGGAAGTAAGGTCCTTTTTACAATATGATGGTTTCTATAGAAGGTTAATTAGTAATTTTAGCTCTGTTTCCAGATCACTTTATGTTATTTTGGTGAAAGATGATTAATTTATATAGACAAAAATATATGAGGAATAATTAAAAACACTAAAATCATCTCTTCTCGCTCCACCTATCATGAAATACCCCAATTAGAGACATCCATTTTCACTCATGTGTGATGCGAGTGACTTCTTTGTAGGATATGTCATAGGGAAACATTGTGATAAAAACCCACATGTCATTACTTATGAATGTAAAACTTTAAAAGAATTAAAAATAAACTACAAAACCACTATGAAAGAGTTACTTGATATTTTATTTTCCTTAGAAAAATTTAGGTCTTATATTTTAGGACCCCCCTCATTATCTTCACGAATCATTCAACTCTAAAATACCTTTTCCAAAAACAAGATACCAAGGAAAGATTGATTTTGTGGGTCCTTATTCTTCGAGATTTTGATAAAACCATTATTAAAAAATGGGTGTTGAGAATGTTGTAGTTGATCACCTCTAAAGAATGCAATTCAAAGAAAACTCACACCACCTTTCTGTGTCTGATTCATTTCCCGATAAGAACCTCTATTTTGTGAGTAATTATCCACAATATGATGACATAGAAACCACTTGGATAAAGGTATCATTCCAAAATTACTTAGGAACCAAGTTAAGAGGAAATTCCTTTATGATTTCAAACAATATGTGTTTGATGATCCATACATCTTTATGTTATATCCTGATAAAGTCATTAGGATATGTGTTTCCGAGTTTGAGCAAGGGTCAATTATTAAATTCTATCATGAAGAGGAATGCGGGGGACACTTGTCCACAAATAAGACCACTGGAGAGATTCTCCAAATTGGTTTATTATATCCTACCCTCACTAAAGATTAATTCACATTTTTCCAAAGTTGTCCTCAATGTAAACAATTAAGATCTATAACCAAAATGAATCAAATGTCCCTTACTCCCATTCTTGTTATTGAAATGATCCTAATATTGTTTAGTTTATTATAATGTTTATGTGAATTTGTTAAAATATTAATTTATGAGGTTATATTGATTTCATTGAATGAATCCTTCTTAATTTAATGAAATTGAAATAATTTAAAAAGAAATTTATTCAATCCATCACTTTTAATAACCTAGTATCAACCCATTATCACAATTTAAATTTACATAGGTTTATTAGTTATCTTTTAAACCCATATAAAATCAACCAAAATTTTTAAACTTCATATCCAAATCTCCCTCTTAGAATGTATGTCACTTTAGGGCCCTTTTTAGGTGTCTTAGGATTCGACAACCCAGCTGCACTACAGGGGATCACTTCAACCCTTTAAACTTGGGTAAATTTGGATGAGATAAATTTTTTTCATCGTTTATAGGAAAATAATTAATTCATATTGACACCCATTATATTATCCCTCATTCATATTTTTCTCACCTCAATTTATATTTTCTTTCCCCTTTCTTTTTTCACTTTTCTTGGCGCATGTCCACTTATACTCGTGACCAATCAAACCATCTAGTTAGGGTATAAATTCCTAGGGTTGGGGAGTTAATTACACCTAGGGGACTCCTTACATTAGATTATAATATTTCTAATATTCCATATTCAAAAATTTATCCCATTCTAATGAAGTATATTCAAGGAAATCAACTCATAAACCAGGGTGAGAACCAAAATGGAAATCCAAATGAGGAATCCCTAAACTTAGTGAATGTAGTTGATCAAAACATGAATGAATAACTCACATGTACCTATACCAATATAAATTATTTCATTAGGAATACTTACCTAGTATAATCCCACTATATCTTCAAACCTCATGTCCTAAACCACCTTCCATCCTTTCACGGGACGGAGTTAGAAATTCCATCCCCTCATGTCAAGGAGTTCAATGACATTGTTGAAACCATATGACCAACACATAAAATTGAGTCATCTAAGATGAGTATATTTACATTCTCACTGAAGGATCGAGCCAATAATTGGTTAAAAAATATAATACCTACATCAATACATTCATAGGACCAATTAAAAAGAGAATTCTACAAAAAATAATTCCCCCATCACAAAAAAAAATTCACTCAAAAATATCATTCAATTTTTTTTAAAAAAGAAGGGGATTAATTTTATGAAACATGGGAAAGGTTTAAATACACACTCAACATGGTACCTCAGCATGGATTTTAAATTAAAGAATAAGTTTGAATCTTTTATGAAGGTTTGAGCCTGGGAAACAAAAAATTCATTCATATGAAATGTAATGTAATCTTAAAAAACCCCAAATAATGCTTACAAGTACTTTTTAGGACTAAATGAACAAAAAACATGGGTAGCATCACCTTATTATTAGAAGACACACAAATATGGTGGAATATACACTCTTAGTGAAGAAAAAAGTCTTTTATAAAAACTTTTTACACTCACTAGGAATGTTGAGGATATCGATCTTAGGAAGGTCCAAGAAATCCAAACTGTTGACCTAGTTTGCATAATTTGTGACAAACATGACTACAATATTGATAACTTCCTAACCATCTGTTCAATAAAGGATGTTATTTTAGAAGGACCACTATTAGAGGTAAATTATCTGAACTTTCAGAAGCAACAGTACCAAAACACATTCAATCCAAGGTACAATTACCATCCGAGATTCCATTGGAAATATAACCAACAACCCATCTAACGACCTAGCCATCCACAATGAATAAATTCTTTCCCTCTAAAAACTTTTCAAACCCATAATCAGTTTCAACCACAACTAGTCTAATACCAACACAGTTCTCTCTAATACCAAAAATCCATTTAGCAACCCATTTAATAGGCTGCCCAACAACCTAAATATCCACCTAGTATAAAGAAACCAACATAATACCCTACCCAATATGTCCCTCTCCCAATACTTGAATAGTTGTGTAAAAAAATGGAGAAAATGAACTCATAAGTATCATCCCTTAAACATGAATGTAAAACCATTAAAACTATAAAGGTACCCATGCCTACTTAGGAGGTACCATCCTCAACCTTAATGGGAGAATCTAGTTATACACAAACCTGTCATGAACAACTAAATGTAGTGACTTTCTTAATAAATGGTAAATCCATTAAAAAACCTAAAAAAATCATTCGAGATTCATTAAAAGCATAAAAATAAAATTAAAATGAGGGAAAACACCATCATATTCCGAAAAATCCAATGAGATTGCGAAGGAACCACAACCACACCAAACAATCAAACAACCTGCTCCCTTCCCTCAATGCATTATAGGAAAATCTAAACTAGAACTGAATGAAAGTCCGAGGAAAATATTATCCAATGTTAATTTTAACATTAATATTCTCAATGAAATCCAAACCATTCCTACCTACTCCAAGTATCTGAAAGACCTATGTAATTTAAATAGGAAGTTATCACACAAAAACCAATTCCTTTTGGCTGCCAATGTGAGTACCACCATTCAAGGAAGCATTACTCCTAATTTGAAAGACCCCAATTTTCCATACATTAATGTAGAACTAGAGGAGATTTTTTTAAAAAAAATCCCTTTTTGATATAAGATCCAGTGTTAACCTCATTCCATATTCCATGTATTTTTTGTTAGGCTCGAGGAACTCCAACCCACATCTATCACTCTTCAACTTATTAATTGTAGTGTTTAGATTCCTAAGGGGATATTAAAGGATGTTTTGGTGAAAGTTGAGAATTTTATTTACCCTACTGACTTAATTTTCCTTGATAATTACCCAATATTAGGTCCTATGGAATAAACCCCCATCATCCTTGGTAATCCTTTCTTAGAAACAATCAACTCAGTCATCAGAGTTTGGAATTGGAACATGATAATAACCTTCAGAAATATGAGCCTCTATCTGAACATTTATAATTAAAACTCTCAAATCAGGGATAATTAATAAATCTATGAAGTTAATTGGATAGGTAGTGTTGATATTGAACCAAAGTAACATCAAGTAATTTTTGACGTATGTTTAAGTCAAGATGAGATTAATTTCCTTTTTTCACATAAAAGGAAATTTGTCTCCTTGTCTTGAATCTCTTTGAGATGACACCTTTGATGATTTTTTAGGATCACAAATAAATAATACCATTAATGAAATAAAAAACATCAAGACCATACCCATTCCCAAAACCGATCTGGCCAATGTGGTGGCTCAAAAATTCTATTCAAAAGTAACCAATTCTATCAAGACATTTGGAAAAAGAAAACAAGTTCAATGAAAATTCCCATCCATCTTTTGAAAGTGTCAACCAAATGGATCTCGAGTTCAAGGTCCTACATTAATCACTCAAGTATTTATTCTTATAGGACAATTTAACTTTCCATATTTTCATTTCTTCTTCTCTTAAATCTAATCATGAGAGGATTCTTTTGAATGTCTTGGGAAAGCACAAGAAATGAATTGGATAGAACATGTCTGATATTACAAGGGTTAGACCAATCATTGGAAATCATAGGATTGTTATATAATATGACTCCATACCATTTCATCATTATTTTAAGAGACTCAGTACCAATCTTATTTATGTGTTAAGGAAATAACTTCTAAAGTTGTTAAAAGCAAGTATTGTATACCTGATTATTGAGAGCGAGTGGGTTAACCCAATTCAAGTTTTTCCAAAAAAGGATGAAATAACCATGGTCACCAATGAGGATGGTTATATTCTCCCCCAAATGTTCATTAGTGTATGGAGAGTTTTAATTGACTATAGGAAATTAAAATCATATGCTAAGAAAGACTATTTCCCCTTTCCCTTTATTGATCAAGTCCTTGAATGAGTGGCATGTCATCAATTAAATTGTTTCCTAGAAGTATTATCAGGATATAATAAAATTTATGTCTCCTTATAAGATCAATAAAAAATATTCTTCACCTTTCCATTTATCACTTTGGTCTTAAAGTGAATTCCATTTGGGTTATGTAATGCCCCTGGTACCTTTCAACAGTGCATGATGGGAATCTTCTCTAACATAGTGAGGGTTATTTAGAGTTATTTATAGATTACTTCTCCATAAAGTAAGGATTTTTTCGGTCCATTTGGTCTCTATTAGAGGTATAAAAGTTTATAAATATATTATTGATATCACTCGTCATCTTCCCTCTCTAAAAACTATCAAGGAAGTAAGGTCCTTTTTACAATATGATGGTTTCTATAGAAGGTTAATTAGTAATTTTAGCTCTGTTTCCAGATCACTTTATGTTATTTTGGTGAAAGATGATTAATTTATATAGACAAAAATATATGAGGAATAATTAAAAACACTAAAATCATCTCTTCTCGCTCCACCTATCATGAAATACCCCAATTAGAGACATCCATTTTCACTCATGTGTGATGCGAGTGACTTCTTTGTAGGATATGTCTTAGGGAAACATTGTGATAAAAACCCACATGTCATTACTTATGCATGTAAAACTTTAAAAGAAGTAAAAATAAACTACAAAACCACTATGAAAGAGTTACTTGATATTTTATTTTCCTTAGAAAAATTTAGGTCTTATATTTTAGGACCCCCCTCATTATCTTCACGAATCATTCAACTCTAAAATACCTTTTCCAAAAACAAGATACCAAGGAAAGAGTGATTTTGTGGGTCCTTATTCTTCGAGATTTTGATAAAACCATTATTAAAAAATGGGTGTTGAGAATGTTGTAGTTGATCACCTCTAAAGAATGCAATTCAAAGAAAACTCACACCACCTTTCTGTGTCTGATTCATTTCCCGATAAGAACCTCTATTTTGTGAGTAATTATCCACAATATGATGACATAGAAACCACTTGGTTAAAGGTATCATTCCAAAATTACTTAGGAACCAAGTTAAGAGGAAATTTTTTTATGATTTCAAACAATATGTGTTTGATGATCCATACATCTTTATGTTATATCCTGATAAAGTCATTAGGATATGTGTTTCCGAGTTTGAGCAAGGGTCAATTATTAAATTCTATCATGAAGAGGAATGCGGGGGACACTTGTCCACAAATAAGACCACTGGAGAGATTCTCCAAATTGGTTTATTATATCCTACCCTCACTAAAGATTAATTCACATTTTTCCAAAGTTGTCCTCAATGTAAACAATTAAGATCTATAACCAAAATGAATCAAATGTCCCTTACTCCCATTCTTGTTATTGAAATCTTTGATTGTTGGGGAATTTATTTCATGGTACCCTTACAAAACTCTAGGTCAATAGGAGTTGTATAATATGGAAATTTAGAAAATTATTGAAAAAATATCAATCCCACTAGGAAATATTTGTCTGAGAAACTCTTGGATTCCCTTTGGTCACATCTTACCATGTTAAAAACTATCCTAGGCATGTCAATATATAGTTTTGATTATGGAAAAACTTTTTATATACCTATTGATATTAAACATAAGGCCTTTTGGGAAATAATTTTTTTTGACATTTATATGGATGAAAAAAGAGGAAATTAGATATTAATGAACTTGAGGAACTTAGGATGTAGGCTTATGAAAATTAAAAGATAAAGAACTATAGAGTTCAGTCCTACCAATCTGGGAATCTCAAATGCAAACAATTTGAACTGGGAAAATTTGTGATCTTGTATAGTTATAAACTTCATTTATAATTAGTAATGTTAAGTCAAAGATAGTAAAGTACTTAAAAAGTACATCATGTATAACCTCATGGGGAAGTAGAGATTCAAGATCACACTAGAGGTCATGTCATCAAAGTAAATGGCCATAGATTAAAACTACTCATTGAATCATTCAAGAAACAAGAAACAATATAGGAGTTAATTGATCCAAACAATGAACTAGACACAAGTTTATAGATTCAGGGTCTATGTTGAGCTAATAACACTAAAAAAGTCACTTTTTAGGAGGCAACCTAGCTTTTAACTATACATTGACTCAATGTTTGAAGTTGAAAAATAAATTGGTATTTTTTTTCTCCTTTCCTTTTATCTTTTTATTTGTTTTTGTTTTTTATTAAGGTGGCCTCAATTGGTTTCCATTGTGTTCTAATTTATTTGGTGTGTAAGATTTAGGGTATGACGAGGTTGATGTATTTTCAGGAAAATCATTTTTATTCCAAGAGTTCAAACACAATATTACATCATTTACAAGGCATCTCCAAGTAACTTGGGGACCAAAGGAGTAACTAGGAGCATCATAAACCTAAAATTCAACCATTAGGTGACATTGTTCCATGTATATTATTTAAATTTCCTTTTTTAACTCCTCTTCTATTCCTCTACCCCTTATTAATTTTATTTTCTTTAAAAATTGGTGATAGTGTTATTCTATGTTGTAGAGGGGGGGGGGGTGGAAAGAAATAAAATAAAATTTGTGTCAAATAAAAGTTTTGTGTTAATAAATGTAAAGAAAAACTTCTTTAACCTTGAACATGTTAACAAACATTAAAAATTTTAAATTGAATATCAAATAATTTTTCATGGCATGATTCTGATTTTAATTCATGTTTAAGTTCATGGGCATAGATTTCAGAAAGTTTGGATGTTTAATGTGATTTACACTATTTATATTTTCATCAATTTAATAAAAAAAATCACAATGCATGTCCATTGGATTGTGGGTGTATGTTTGAGTTCTTGGGTCCCTTTTATAATAGCATATGGTTTGGGACCACTTTTATTTTAATTTGAGTATAAAAAAAACTAAAAAAAGATTGTAGATATAAATGTTTATCCAAATGCATGGTTTTCGACACTTGAGGATAATGAATCCTTAGTTTTCTTTCCTAGAGTTAGGCTTTCAATATTAATTGTAGAACATGGAATTAACCAAATGTGTGGCATCCAACACTCAGGGATCATGAATCCTGTGTTTTCTTTCCTAAAGTTGGTCTTTTCATCTCTATTGTGGTTAAAAAAAGGATAATAATATTAAGGTTTAATGTGATTCCACTTAGAACTTCCATTTATTCCAGTTGAACATAAAAATGTGCCCCATTTTTTATGTTATTCACAACACATCAACATGATTAATTGAAATTATATGAAATGTGATGATGAATTTAAACAAAGTAATGGGTTTGGGCTTGGGATATGCTTTTAGACCTATATATATTTTTAAATTATTTGATATGTTTGATTATTTTTTTGATGAGAAGTCAAAATGGTGATCATGGCATGTTAAAATGTTATTGGAAAAGGGAATTCAATTTTTATATCTTTGAGGTACTTTTTTCTCAGTACTAGAAAAACTTAAGTTGGGGGGGGGGTATGATTATCAAATAAATGAGGATATTATTATTTTATTTTATTATAATATTTATGTTATTAATTATTCATAAATACAGTTTTTTTTGTATTTTAAAATTTGAACATTATTTTACATCATGGTTATAATTGTTGTTTAAAGTACACTATTACTTGTACATTTTTTGAAACATTTTAAATCACCCATTAACATTGATTTGATTTTTTTTCATTATAAGGTTTTTAATTCAATTTTTAAAAAATCATACTTTTGGATCACTTGGATATTAACAATGGAAAACCATTATTTTGGACATTCAATTTAGAAAATTATGGGTGAAGTTAATTGTATAGTAACACAATAAAATGACTTTATAGGACATTATCCAAGCCTAATGAAGATAAAATTTGATATAGAGAAATAGTAAATCTTGGGTAACATTTAATTAAATTGGTTAAAAGTACAATTAAGTCATTTTTAGTGTGATCATGGTGTCCCAAGTTGAACATTTAATTCTAGGCCATATTTCAAGGCCCAAAAATATATCACACCATTTAAGGCATAACTCTTAAATGAATGATCCAATTGGGTTCAAATTTTTAAAAGATTTATAATAACTGCTGATATAAATTTTTTTATTGTATGAAGAAGCCCAATTAGCTCAAAATAAAGGTCTTTATTATGCATCAATGATGAGAGCTAAAATTAATACATGTTGTCTTGGAAATGATGAAAGATTAATTATCCACCCACTTTCCTCCACCCTTTGGCCTAATCTAGTTAATGATTCTAATGTTAGGGATGTGGATCAACCAAAGGGACTCAAAGGATATATTTAAGGTGTAATTTATCAAGAAAAAAGAGAGTATTCATGGTGTTTGTTTCATTGTAACGTTATTCCTTTTCTTTGTCTTTATAATCACATTTATTTCTCATGTAAGTTGTTCAATTAACCTCAGTTTCTTAATAAAGTTTCATCTTATTATCTTATTATATTATTATTCATGTCACGTTGATATATTTTACTTATTTTTTGAACTTATTCACACCAAAACTTGTGAAATTATTCACACAATGATGGAGTGATTGTTATTTCATTGTTTCTCACTTCTTCAATTCCACCATCATGAGCCTACTTTTTGCTTCCATTGAGAGTATAGAATCAATGGAGGGATAAAACTATTATGGGTTGATAAAAGGTAGTAGAAATAGTTTATATTGAATGTATTTATCACTCTAAAAATGTTTAATAATTTATTTTATTTGAGTTTTTCATTCAATTAGTTTCTCTCTACCTCGTCCTTACTGAATTGTATCGCTACACTTTGCATGTGATAAATGGATCCTTTATATAGGAGTGATAATGAAAATGATCCTCCAAGTGCATAGTAAATTATAATGTGAATGTAAAGGTGTTAAAACAATAAGTTATGAGGTTAGATTGGTTTCATTGAATGAATCCTTCTCAAGTTAATGAAATTGAAATAATTTAAAAAGTAATTCATCCAATCCATCCTTTATAATAACCTAGGATCAACCCATTCTCATAACTTGAATTCACATAGGTATATTAGTTATAATTTAAACCCATATAAGATCAATTAAAAGTTTTAAAATTAATATCCAAATCTCCCTCTTAGAATTTATGTCTCTTTTGGTGTCTTCTTAGGTATCTGAGGATTTGACAACCTAAGATGCACTATAAGCGACCACTTCAACACTTAAATTTTCAATAATTTTGGGTGAGACCATATAATAAAAAATTGATATATTTAAACATTAATCCCTTTTATTTATTGTTATATGAATTTAAATTTCAATTCCTCTCCTTCAATGGATTTTTATTTGAAATCTTCTAAGCCGTAAGGCTTTTCTTGGTCTCAATTCTCATTCTTTGAGGAATAATACATTTTATATACCGAGTTCCCTTCATATGGTGTTTTATTAATTTAAAATACCATTAATTTTATTCTCCTTATATTTCATGGGATTTACTATCTAAATCATATTCCATTATTGAAGTTTCTAATGATTTTAGTTTTTTCTCTATTAGTGAGGAATTTTGGCAACTTAATTTTCATTTATTGAGTTATGATCATTATTTGAAATTATTTCATATAAGTCGAGTACATTATACAATTTAATTGTATTATGTGGTATTTTATCATTGTTTTATAGGTATATAAATTCCCACCACATTAACCCCTTGATAAATATTTCTCACTTCTCTGGATATATTCTATTGAAACAACCCACTTTCTTTCTAAAGATGGTTTACAATCATGTTATTATAGAATTATCTTAGCTATATACTCATTACTATATATGGTGTGAACATAAATTTTTTCATAACTCAGATTGTATGATGTTAAGCTATAAAATATTACATTTTATTGTTGTAGGGAAAAGTGATGACATTCTGTATGTTTTTATTTCAATACATATGATTATTGTTAAGGTTGATTATATATATATTTATTCATTTTATATCATGGTGAATGCATTGGAATTGATGAAGTGATGGATGAGAACCAATATTATATATCCCCTTGATGCATAAATAGGACTCATAATAAAAAATACTTTGGATTTTAGTGTATTAATCTTCCCACAATAGGATATTTTCTTGGCACAAAGCCTTGCCCACATGATATCTTGACTACAGTCTCGATGAAAAATAAATAATATTAGAATAAGTATTTGATAGATGGTTTTCAATGTTTAACATTATGCATTCCATCAGTATGAGATCAATATTATTGGTATCCATATTTTCATTTTTTTTCATGGATATAACATGCTACCTTTTTTTTGTTTATTATGGATCCATGTTGTTTACGTATTCCTGCCATAATATATATGTCTTATTTATGACACAATTATTTCAATTATATGTTATCCTTACTAAGAATTTGAGATAACCGCTTATTATATTTTTAATTTCCCAAGGTTATAGATAAAATTAGTATAGGTGTCATGTTTTGAAGGATATCATTCCTGAAAGAATTTTTGGGATATATTGAAGATTTTTCATGAATTAAGTAGTTTCACATATAGTTGGAGAATTGTACATTTGATACAAAGAACATGGGATTTATTAGATAATGATGTGTCTTAATTATGTAAATCTCTAAACCTGAAAATATAATTATTATTTAAGAGATGTAATAATCAATTTTATTTTTTTAATTAAGAATGGTTTTATGTAGGCTTTTACAGTTGGTATTAAGAAAGTAATGTAATGTATGTGTTTATGAGAACCAAATATGGATGTGTGGGTCTAGGGAATCCCATTTGGTATCAAAGTAAAGGTTTATATAACTTTGGTGATTATGATTATTTTTGAGGATATTTTAACGGTGGATAAGTTATGATTGATCATAATTTTGATGTTAATGGTAACCCTTTGTAATAATATATTATTTGATGTTATGGTAATAATACACATGTTATTCATGGATTAGAGTTAGATAATCCTAGTGAAAAACCAAGAAATAATTACATGTATTAGACAAAATCATTATATTTTGGTAAAATAGATATTATGAGGTTTTTCTTTAAAATAAATATCTGTCCAGATACTAGAATGTGGATGTGGATATGACATATATTCACCTAGAGGAAATCACCTAGAAAAGGGTTGGTTGAGAATTGACTCGATAATAAATGTGATGCATGAAGAGTGGTCCTAATATTACACACCTAGAGAGACACTTCCGATATATATAATTTAATAATAACAATTTATTTACAGAACATTATAAAGGATTTAAGAATAATGTTAACTGATTAGGTTAGAGAACCTAATATAAAAATGGCCATGGATAACCAATGATTGAACAACGAGATTCATAAGTTGATTTTTAATTATAATATGTTAAAAAATTGTTATAAGGGAATAAATATTTAGATTTATGTTTTCATATTTATATTTCTGATATTATCATAATTTTTTGGGTTTTTGTATTTGTTTGAAAAAGGATCATAGAAATAAAGCTGAGAAAGGTATGTATTTGGAAACCACAATGTATTATAACCAAATAATGGAGTATAATTAATTAGTTATGAATTTTAGTATATTACTATAATGATAGTAAAGGTAAGGTTCATAGTCTTACCTAAGGTAGTGATATTGATATAATCTTGATAAACCTCTATATTTTAATTAGTGAAGTGATATTTATTAATGACATTTTGGTATATTCTAAGTGTTTTTAAGGATTATGTGAAACATATAAGGATAATTCTTTATTGGTTTTGAATTAATGTTTTGAAATCATATATTAAATGGTAACTATAACCTTGAAAATTTATTTTATTTAAAAGTTATATTATTGGGAATAACTATAAAATAACACATGATTGAGGCATGAATAACTTTTAAGTTTAATATACACATGATAATAATATAATAAAGGGTGGTTTTATTTTGAAGAATTAAGTTATATAATATTGGTAACCTTAGGATTGATAATTTATTCATGATATTTTTAGATAATTTCATATCATTTTTGTGATTATGATATATATTGACTAGTGTATAAACTAGTGGTTAATACCACCTGAGATTTAAAGATATAGTTAATTTCAGAAGAATATATAATCTTACTGTGGTTTAATGTTTTGGATATTCAAATAGGTCTTGTGAGAGAAAAGATTTTTATATTATATGATTAGGGTATATACATGGGTATATGATTTTAGGAATGATTAATGTTTTTGAGGAATGCTAATTTTGATTTTGAGATCATAAATTTAAATGAATTTTGGTTTGGGATCTCTATTTAGAGGATTATGTTAGTAAGTATGAGATTAAATAACTCAATTTAAACTAGGTTTAACCAATAATGATATATGAGTGTGATATTTTTTGAAATAATTTTGATAAAAGTTATGTTGTAAGAATTATAGGCTAACATGATAGTGTTATAAAGTGGTACATCTTGAGGTAAAATTTTCCAATAGTTATTTATGATAATTCAATTATAATGATAGTTAATCATCAAAACTCTTTTGGTTTTAATAATGTATGTGACTAAAAGGAACCATGGGTGTGAGGGAAAATGCAAAGATTACCTCCACAAACAAAACATTAAAATAAGAGAAAAAGTGGTAAATTTTGCGATTATTCCAAACTTGCTATAAAAAAAATATGATTGAAAAAGTGAAAATAGTTAAAGTACCAAACAAACAAAAGAATATAAAGATAGAGTTCCATGAAGGATAATATAAAGACCCATATTTTTCTTTGTAAGACTTTGAAATATTTCTAAATATATTTCCAGAGTTAGGCATTGAAACAACATGCGATTTTGAGGCCTGATGTGCCCGAAATTAATTTTATAAAAAAATAATAAATATATTTTTATATTTCACACCAGATGTTAATAAAATAAATGAGATAACTCTCAAATGGTTAAATGTATCAGAATTACAAGTCCACAGTTGGGTCTGGAATATAGTTTTTTCCCTAGGAACGATATAAAATGAGTCGGCATGGGACGACCAGACACCTCACTCAGTGGCGGTGCATTTGAGTTAAATAAATAATTGATTAATTATTTGAATAATAAAACTTTGAAAAAACTAAAATATTATAAATAGGTCTTTAGGGGGATTTTTCTAGGATTGGAATCATAATTATCCCATCCACTGGTGAGAGATCCTCCCCTCCTCCATTGACGATGAACGACAAACCTCTGGATTAAGGAGGATCAAAGCGCAACAGATGCACCGAATTCTTCCAATCGTTGCATAAGCATGTTCTTCACTAGAGACCAATCCAAGAAAGTTGTAGTTCTTTCAATTGTTTTTTTACCCTTTATTACACATTTGAGAATATCAAATTTTATTCTTTGATATGAATCCCCATTTGCAAACCTTTACGTGAGACTAAGTACTAAAATATTTCTTTATCAATTATTTATAAACAAAAATTGAACGTTCTTGATTATTGGCCAAGAAATCTTGAAAAATTATCATAAACTATTTGTTCTTGTTCATTTTCCCCTTTTATTTTCATTCTTCACTGTTGTAACCTCTTGGTTCCCAGTTCGTTAATTGTCGGGTGACCCGAGCCCGATTGGGTTCTCAGATTCATGGTGGATCGATGAAAAGTCAATGATTCTTAAAGTGGAGCATAGAATGGGAATATTTGAAATTAATGGATGGATAATACAATGATTTAGAGCTATATTATCAACAGTTTAATGGATGGGTGCAAGAGGAACAAAGAATGAAACCGTCATTTGTTTCGGTGGCCGATTCCCGAAAAACAAAGGCCATTAACCACAATTCCTCGATAGATCTGAAAATTTCAGAAGGATTCTAGGCATTATCCAAGTTAGTTTGACTAGATTAGAATCATGTATGAAGATTGGGAGAAATTTGGTGATTCTGGAAAAATCCCGACTACACGCCATGTAGGATGAAGAACACATGGTGTGTAGGCCCTTTTCAGTAGTTACACTAGGTTTTTGGAACCCATAAGAATGGAACAATGTGTAATTACTTAACATGTCATGTAGTGACTTCTCAGGTGAATGATTAGTGTAGTCCACATACATGGACAGAGACACACCATGTACAAAATAAACAAATATGGGTTGGCCACACAGGTAACATCCTATGAGAACCCACATTCTGTGTAGCAAAGTACATGGACATGGGGTCTGAGTACACGGACATAGACTGATCCCTAGATAGGTGAGACACACTATGAAGTCCACCTACATGGTGTGTACCGCTACACGGATGGGACCTATGTACTGACCAGAGACATGATTAAGCATTGAAGAGTGAGAACACACCGTGTGGGTCCCCTCACTTGCTATGTATTACTTAAGATCTTCTGATAAACCTTCAAACCTCCATATCTCTTTCACTTGAACTCGGATTTTGGCCCACGAAATGCCTATACTGAGTGATTTTCCATGTATAACGTGATGGTTCTATTGAATGTGGATTTTGATATATGATGTGAACTGTTTTGGGTATGGCATGTACTGAGGTGACACCCGATGATGACATTGATTATACAGAATCAACAAAGAAGTACCGGGCTTACCCTACAGTTGGGATAAGCAGTGGCATTCCTTAATGGTAGTTCTAGGCTTACCCTCTAGTAGGAATGGGTAGTGGCATTCCACAGTGGTCTATCAGAGTTACCCTACAGTAGGACTGAGAATTGGAGTTCCTCAACGTTCTGGGATTACCCTCTAGCTGGCCTGAGTAGTGGAATTCCCTGATGATATCTTCCAGGAATAACCCTCCAGTTGGGTTGGGTAGTGGCGTTTCCCTGAAAACTCATCAGGATTACCCTCAAGTAGGACTGGGCAGTGGCGTTTACCGATGACCTTCCCAAGCGATACCCTCCAATTGGGCTGGGAAATATAGCATTACTCAATGACTAATAGATTAGGAAACTCCTATAGTACCAGGTCATGAAATCCTTTCCTAAAAACAGTGACCCCTTGATTGTGTATAGGAGTGATGATGAATGGTTTTATATACCATTGTACTCTTTATAAAAAGGTGTACTTTCCACGATGAGATGCATTCATGCGACACAACCTAAAACTATGAAGGTGAGTCAGTGACACCCAAAGAATATAATATCAAGGTGTGGTGATTGAGTCCCTTTGACTTGTGTGTCCTGGGAAGATGCATGAGGTGTTGGCCATCATATATAATCTTTACCTTGGAACTATTGGCTACTCATCTTCTTGGATTGAGCTATGAGATGAAGATCCCATTACTCTCTCATTTAGGATTCATTGACTGAGCATATATATATATATATATCCTCATTTAGTACCCACTCCTTGAGTTTTGGTTACTCTCCTTCTAGGAGAGGTGAAGATTCATGGGGTATTCCATGTTATTTCTGTTTCTAGATTCTCATGGATGGATGGGTCAAATATTCTACTATAGGTAGCGAATACTCGATGGAAAGTTCATAATCTCACCATTTTGATCTCCTCATGTTTAGATGAAATTACTTTCACTCTCTTGTTGGGTTGATCTCTACTATTTTACCATACCTTATTCTATCTACTGCCTTTTTATTCAGTTGTACGTCTTACTGACCCCCCTTCACCATTTTTGGGGTGTTCTACTGGGTATGTATATACTCAACCCTATATGGGTTTTCCCAACATGTGTCATGTATTTTGCAGATGTCGGACTGGTCTATCATGACTTTAGAGGATCTTTGGGATACAGACTACTTGGGCCACATACGATGGTCATATCTTGGGATATAGGAGATGAGATCTCAGTTGTTAAGTTTCTCTAGTTCTGTTAGGTTAAGACATATTTCTAGTTGGGAATTTATTTTCCCCTTTTTATTTTTATTAAAAACAACCATACTTTATTCTATTTAGGGGTCCATGCATTTTTTGTATATTTATAGTAGAATTGCATCTTTTATTTCTTTCCCTATGCACTTTTGCAATGAATTGTCTGCATACGTGTGTACAGTTTTTTAAGAAAAGGGCTCCTCAAGTTTATTGTACCTTCGACACTTATCGCTACCCCTTATCCTATAGAGGTGGGCTTGGGATATTAATAGATTGAGACCTGACTTGGGATGGGTCATGATAGATTGGTATTAGAGGTGGTTCAGCCCTTGGGATTTTGTTTGAATGTTTTACTAAAAAGTTTTTTCGTTTGTTTTAGGGAAATAATGCCAATGTGTCTCAAGTGTGGCTCTCAGTCCAGGGAGTCCAGTGATGGTGCGACGACCAACGTATATATTCACCAAGATCTTGACTACCTTCTTGTCAACTCGGAATGCCAATACATCTTTTTTAGGAATCAATGGTACACGAATTATGTAGGAGTGAGTCTTTAACTATCCTTATTGATAACTTTCATGATGCCTCCGGGATGATAGCCACCCAGGATACCATTTTTGGTTTATGACGAACACCCTTGAGTGATGAGGACTTAGTTTAGGGTCAATATCATGATCCCCTTCCTCTAGGTGGGTAGGTAGAAGAACCTACACCTATTGATCATCATGTTTTCCCAGAATAGTAAGCCAAGGATTTGTTCAGGATGAGCACACTCCATGAGTTACAACATCAGATACCACTGAGGTTCCATGGAGAGATAGACCCTCATGTAGTAGAGGATTGGCTAGAGACAGTAGTCTATATTTTCAGGATTATTTAGACCAAAATTGATCAGATAGTGGATTTGGTAGCAAATATTTTCCATGGAGTAGTTGGTCATTGGTGGAGCCTGGTTACCAAGATTCTTGATAAGTCAACACTCTCATGGGAGGACTTCCAGCAACTGTTTCATGAGGACTAATACCCATAATTCTTATAATACATTCATATTCATAAGATTCTGGAGCTTTAGTAGGGAGGGATGAAATTAGATGATTATGTGGCTAGGTTCAAAGACCTTATATGCTACTCTCTCAACATGTTCCATAACAGCTAATTTCGAGCACAAATGTTTGATTAGGGACTCCACATAGAGATTTGAGCTAGTATAATACCCTTGTTAATCCAAACTTATTCTAGAGTGTTAGAGTGGGAAGTTATGATAGAGAGTCTTCTATTAGACTGATGCCAGATAGCTGAAGTTGGAAGTTAGTGAGGAAGAGATGAGTCATCTACAGTAGTAGGCATACACCTAAGATCTCGGAACATGAGGACCTTCTGTGAGTAGGCTCATGGACATGGTCGTACAATGAAGGGGAATAAAATAGAACCATGGAAGACTAGGGAGGTTTTGTGATATTCTTATTATGGGACTAGTCACATGGCATGATAATGCTCGAACAGACATGCTGATCATCCTAGGAAGAGAGCAGATGGACCACCACGGTAGAGACAATACTATGATTAGGGATCTCCCAAGTATGGATAGGGTGGTCCCCAGGGAGGAAGAGCTAGTAGAGGAGTAGGAGGATCTGCTGGTGGGGGATGATACTATGAGTTCCTCCCACCCCCACCACTAGGAAGCCAATTTCATTCTTAAGAAGATGGAGGTTGGGGTCATAGAAAACTGCAATATTTGGACATTTATGATCCTACGGTGCACAAGATGATTCTAGGTACGATATGTGATTATTCTACTCTTTCCTAATTATTAGTAGACATATTTTCTAGTCATTATTTTATCTCTTGACTATTGGTGAGGGAGTTGGATCTCCCAGTTGAGACACTAACACAATAGCTTTGTCTTGAGGTTTCTATACAGAATGATTCTTCAGTGTCTTTTATCTACTGGCAGTGTGAGATATCACTTAGTGGAGAGAGGTTCATGTGGGACCTATCAGTTATCATGATGTAACCCTATACTTTCTTTTTGTTCATGGACTAATTTTCAATGGTTTGAGCCCAAATAGACCATCACCGCAGACTAGTCATATTCCTTCACACTGATGGGACAAGGTTCTCCTTTTCCAATGAGAGAGACATTATAGCAAGACAAGTGTATGTTGTAAGCATGAGGTTGTATCCTATTACTCATTAATTAGTGAGTGTATACCTTGGTAAAATTGAAACTTCATACATATGATTTTCTTCAGCTATGGAGGATTATATGGATGTCTTCCCCAAAGATGTCTTGAGACTACCCCCAAGGTGGGAGATGGAGTTTGGAATTGACTTACAACTAGTTACTGCCCTAATATATTTTGGGGTATATTATATAGCACCTACCAATCTTCAGGAAATACAGTTTCAGTTGGAGGACCTTTTTGAGAAAGGTTTCACCAGTCCTAGTGTCCCCCTGGGAATCTCTAGTTCTGTTCATGAAGAAGGCATATGGGTGATTGCAGATTTTCATAGATTATCATTTCCTGAACCAGGCCACGATAAAGAAAAATTACCCCTTTTCAAGAATTGAAAACCATTTTTATCTATTGTGAGGTGAAATATGGTTCTCTAAGATCGATCTCAAGTCCAGAAACCATTAGTTGTGGGTTCTCAAGGCTGATATTCCTAAATTGTATTTTCAATGTTTTTATAGACACTATGAGTTCCTAGTGATTCCCTTTTGTGAAAAATTCCCCCACCATTTTTATGAATTTCATGAACCATTTATTATATCCATAATTGGAACAATTTGTTGTTTTCTTCATCAACAACATACTTGTTTACTCTGAAATAGAGGAGGATCATATAGAGAACTTGAGGATAGTTATTGATTTACTTGGAGTGATTTTTATTCACAAAAAAACTCAAAGTTATAGTTTATAATACATGTGGTTCACTTTATAGGGAATGCCATTTAAGAACAAGGTTTATCCATGGATTTGAAAAATACCGAGGAAGTGATTGCTTGGGATCCACACAAGAAAGTGTCAGAGGTGCACAGATTCTTTGGCTTGACAGGGTACTATAGGAGGTTAGTAGAAAAATTATCCAAAATCTTATCCCCTTTGACTGACCTAACATGGAAGGGACAACTGTTTACTTGTTATGATTAGTTCGAGAGGGAATTTGAGGAGTTTAGGCAGAGGTTGATGAGTTCTCTAGTGTTGAGGCAACCATATAAAGGCATTGAGTACATAGTGTATTGTAATGCCTCAAGAGATGGTCTTGGTTGTGTGTTGATGAAATTATAGGTAGTCATCACATATGGGTTAAGGAAGGTGAGACCCCATGAGAAGAACTATGTGACTCATGACCTAGAGCTGGTAGAAATAGTCTTATCCCTAAGGATGTGGAGACACTACCTTCTGGGAGAGCGCATTGTGGTTTACTAAGAACACCAGAGCCTTAGGTATGTATTTAATTAGAGAGACCTGAACCTGATAAAATGAAATTGGTTGGAGTTCCTACAAGACTATGACTTTGAGATAGTATATAATTCAGGGAAGGGCACTGTTGTAGCATATTACCTTAGTAGGAAGTCCCAGACACACCTAGTGTAGAAAGATTTAGAGCCGTTAGCTTCCCTACAGCTTACCCTGGTGTTGATGGTGTTGAATCATTAGATACTCAAGAATGTGAATGAGTAAAAACTAGGATACATCGACCATGAGGTTTTATGTGATCATATATCCATAAGTGATGCACCAGATGAGTGTTCTGAAAAAGGGAATCATGAGATATTTTTCCAAGGGTGAACCATGGTTCCAATAGCTATGTGGGAAGAGGTGATGCGAGAGTTCCACAATTATCCCTTAGTTGTACATCCCAGTGTGGGGAAGATGAACATATACCTTCAGTAGAAGTTTTGGTGGTTTAAATTAAGAAAAATCATAACAGAGTTCATCTCATAGTGCCTCACATGTCAGTAGGTGAAATCTAAGAACCAAGTTTATGTAGGTTTGTTTCATCCCCATGAGATCCTATAGTAGACATGGGATGAAATATCCATGGAATTTATCACATGTCTTCCACACACAACAAAGGTCCATGAATCCATCTGAGTGATAGTGGATCGACTCATGAAGTTGGCACACTTCCTTATTACCAGGGAGCATAGTTTGGTGGAGAGTTTGGGGTAGTTGTATGTATGGGAGATCGTCTGACTTCACGGGGTACCCTGAACAATTGTATTCGATTGTGACATGTAGTTTACATCACGATTGTGGAGAGACCTAAAATAGGAGTTCAATACCCAGTTGTGGATGAGAAAAAACTTTCACCCCCAGATCGATAGACAGACCGATCACACTATCCAAGTGCTGTAGGATATGCTGAGGGATTCTGTGTTGGATTTAGGCCAGAGCTAGGCAGATCACTTTCCTTTTTTAGAGTTTTCATACAAAAACAACTACCACTCTAACATCGTCATAATACCTTTTGAGGCTCTATATAGGAGACCTTGCAGGTCACCCTTGTGATGGACGGAGATTGGAGAGTCATATCTCATGGGCCCATAGTTGGTGTAGGTGATAGTGGAAAAAGTGCAGGTCATTCATAAATAGATGAAGATAGCCTAGAGTAGACATAAATCCCACATAGATCACTGTCATAGGCCCTTGGAGTTCGACCAGGGAGACCATGTATTCTTGACTGTCTCCCAATAATGAGGAATGTAGGGGGTTGGATGGAGAGACAAGCTATCCCCGAGGTTCATTAGGTAGTTTGAGATCATACAGAGTGTTGGATAGGTTTCCTACCATCTCGCCTTACCCTGCAGCTAGAGTGGGTGCACGATGTCTTCCATGTGTCATAGCTAAGGAAATACATGCATGAACCTGTGCACATCATTTACTGGGGTGAGATGGACATCGAGGATGGATCCACCTTTATAGAGAACCCGGTGGTGATCGAGGAATGACATGAACGAATCTTGTAAGGATGGACAATCCCTTTGGTTCATATGTTGTGGCAACACAAAAACATACATAAGTGTTCCTGGGAGAGAGAGAGCAAGATGCATGCTTAGTATCTTGAGTCATTTTCTTAGTTTTCTCTTTTTGAGGAAGAAAATATTTTAGGAGGGAATGATTTAGTGAACCAGATTTTTCTTTGTAAGACTTTGAAATATTTCTAAATATATTTTCAGAGCTAGGTGCTGATATGACATAAAATTATGAGGCCTGGTGTGTCTGGAATTAATTTTATAAAATATATAAAATATATTTTATATGCACCTATGTAGTTAATAAAACAAAACAACATAAATCTCAAAAGGGTAATCAGATCATAATTACAAGACCATGATTAGTTATAGAACACATTGTTTTCCCTCGGTGTGGAATAAAATGAGTTGATATAGGATGACCGGATGCATTTCTCATTGGTAGTTTGTTTGATTTAAATAAATAAATAATTTATTATTTGACTAATAAAACCTTGACCTAACTAAAATCTTATTAATTGGTATTTAAGTGGATTTTTCTAGGGTTGGCCTCATAATTCTCTTATAAATCATCAAGAGCACCTCCCCTCCTCTATTGACGATGAACGAAAAACCTCTAAATCAAGGAAGATCGAAGTGCAACGAAAGCACCAACTTATTCTAATAATTTCATGAGTGTTTTCTTCATCGGTGATCGATCCAACAAGTGGTAGGGAAATTCAATTGGTATTATCACCCTTTGATTAAATGTTTGAGCATATTAAACATTATTCTTCGATCTGTGCCCCTATTTTCAAACCTTTTCACGAGCCTAAGTATTGAAATGTTGTTTTATCAGTTATTTCTAATCTAAAATTTAATGTTATTGATCATTGGAAAAGAAATATTTTCCTATGATAAAAAACCATTTGTTCTTGTTTATTTATTCTCCCATTCTTCATGTTATTTTCTATTGGAACCCCATGGTTCCTAGTTTGATATTTTTCGGGTGACCCGAGCCTGATTGGATGCCCATATTTGGGGCAGATCGATGAAATTTCAATTATTCTTTGAGTGGAGCATAGATCGAGATTTTTTTGTGACGAATGGATAGAGAATATAATAATTTGGATCCAAATTATCAAGTGTTAAATGTATGGGAGTGAGCGAAATGAAGAAAAAAACCATTTTTCGTTCCAGTGGTTGATTCCCAATGAAGGATGACTGACGAGCGCAATTCTCAACTAGATATGAGAGTTTCAAAATGATTCCAAGAATTATACAAGGAGGTTTGAACATATTAGAGGCACTGATAAAGATTAAGAGAAATATGAGGATTCTAGAAAAATCCAGAATACACACCGTGTAGGATGAAGAACACCAGGCGTGTAGGCCCTTTTCAGTGGTGATTCTAGAGTTTGGGAACCCATAAGAACAACATGATGTGTAAATCCTTGAAACTCTTTGTAGTTTCTTCTTATGTTAATGAGCCTTGTAGTCCACCTATATGGATAGAGACATGCCATGTAAAAAGTAAAAAAATACGGGTTGGCCACACAGAAAACATCCTATGTGAACCCACATGTCATGTACCAAAGTACATGGACATGGGGTTTGAGTACACAGACACGATCAGCAGACATTTCCCGATCCCTGGATAGGTAGGACATGATATACAGTCCACTTACACAGCATGTACCCCCACACAAATGAGACCTATGTACTGAATAAAGACATGGATAGGCAGTGAAGTGGGGCAAAACGTCATGTGATTCCTCTCACACACCATGTATTATTTGATCTCTTCCAAGAAATCTTCAAACCTTTCTATCAACTTTGTTTGAACTTAGATTTTTGACGATGAGATTCCTATCTTGAGTGTTTTTCCACATAGAACATGATGGTGTACTCAAAATAAGCTTTTGAGATACTATGTGAAGTGTTTCAAGTTTGGAATGCACTGAGGTGAAACCTGATGATGTAAGTGATCATACAGAATCACCAGATTAATACCGATCTTACCCTTTAGATGGGATAGTTAGTGGCATTTCACAATGGAAGTTTTGGGCTTACCCTCTAGTAAGACTTGGTAGTCATGTTCCCCGATGGTGTTTCCAAGTTACCCTCCAACAGGACTAGGAAGTGGAGTTCCTCAATGTTACATGATTACCCTCCAAATGGACTGGACAATGGCATTCCTCAATGAAATATTCTAATTGTAACCCTCTATTCAGTCTGGTAAGTGGTATTTCCCTGATGAGTCACTAGGCTACCCTCTAGTAGGACTAGGCAGTGTCGTACCCCGGTGACCTTCCCGAGCGGTACCCTCCAGCTAGGCTTGGTAGTGGTATTCTTTGGTGACTACCAGAGTAGGAACCTCCTATCATACCAAGTCATGATATCCTTTCATAAAATTTTTGAACCCTTGAATATGTGGAATAGTGACAAGGTGTGGTTTGATGTAACTTTTGACTCACGAGAAAGAGGGACACTTTCCCCACCAAGACACGTTCTTGTGATGCAACCTAAAACCTTGCGGGTGTGTCAATGGTGCTCAAAGAGGATATTATCAAGGTGTGGTGACTGAGTCCCTTTGAATTGTGCGTCCTAGGTAGATGCATGAGGTGCTGGACATCATAGATGAAGTTTACCTTGGAACTTTTGCTACTCATATTCTTGGTTGAGTTGTGAGATGGAGATCCCCTTACTCCCTCATTTGGGATTCTTTGAATTATAATATATATATATATATATATATATATATATATATATATATATATATATATCCTCCATCAGTACCCACCCCTTAGGTTTTGGTTATCCTCCTTTTAGAATAGGTGAAGATGCACAGAGTATACCACACACTTTCTGTGTCTATCTTCTCATGGTTGGATGAGTCTACTCTCTTACTATAGGTAAGGAAGACTTGATGAGAAGTTCATCTTCTCACCATTTAGATCTCCATTTATTTTTATGAGCTTAATTTCACTCTCTTTCTAGGTTTAGTTGTACTATTTTACTATACCTTGTTCTATCTACTTCCTTTCTCTTTATTTGTATCCCTTACTACTCCCCCTTCACCCTTTTTGGGGCATTATGCTGGGTATCTATATATTCACCCCTGCACAGGATTTTCCCAACACATGTCATGTCTTTTATAGATTATGGACATGTCTACTGTGACTTTATAGGAGCTTAGGGATATAGACTATTTTCACAGTGTATGATGGTCATAGCTTGGGATACCAGAGTTGGGATCTCAGTTGCTTACTTTTTCTATTTTGATTAGGTTGGGACATATTTCTAGTTAGGTGTGTATTTTTACCATTTTTATTTTTAGTATACACCACCGTACTTTGTTCTATTTAGTGTTCCATGCATTTTGGGTATATTTATATAAGTTTTTCATCTTATATTTATTTCCCTCTACACTTTTGCATTGAGTTGGCTGTATGAATGTGTACATGTATTTAGGAAAAGGACTCCCTGATTTTAGTGTGCCGTTGATGCTTGTCACCACCCCTAGCCTATGGAGGCGGGCTTGGGGTAGTTGCAGCTCGATCCACATCTTGATTCAGGTCATGAAATATCATGTGAAAAAGGTCATTAAAATCACAAGTGTAAGGAAAATAGAGAAGCTAAAAAACTCATTACTTTAATTGAAAGATATTTGGGAATTATGTGACTCAATGTGAGAATCCAAGGGACAATGAGGAAAGTAGCCACAAAAAACATGTGAAAAAGTAAAATCTTACTCAAAAACTAAAAACTAATCTGATAGTGAGTTTTCACTCTATATTTTATAGAGTTATATGTCATGTTTTTTTTTGAATAATTACAGGATATTGAATTATAAAAACCCCTAGTGGTATTATTATTGTATAAATCATTTTCAGGGTTAATGGGAAGTTATTACTTAGGGATATAAATCATAACCCCTTATTATAACTCTATGTGAAACTATAAATGGTTTATATCTCATTATAAAGTTCTTATAATGATTTTTCATATAGATAAATCTCATTCCACATCCTAAATAAACCCATGAACATCTAGAAGTATACGTTTAATTACAAGTACCCTATAGAAATTACATTGATCATATGAGTCAAATTTCAAGGATGTAATTTATTTCATATGGGGATAATATAGAATCCTTAAATTTTAATATATGATTCCCTTTAAATAAGTTAATTTTTTTATAGCTTTCTTCGCACACAACACTAAACTTAAATGGAAATATCTATATATTTAGATGAAATATAGGCTTTTAAATATGACAATTAAAAACTATCCATCGAATTATTAGGATTTAATATGAGTAACCACTTTATAATATATATATAAATAAAAAAATACTACTTCTATTGTAAATGAAATTCAATTATTATACCTAAAATGAATAATAATATAATTTATTATTTAGAAATGTATTTTTCTAAAAAAAATTCATTTTACATGATATACATGTCAATTTAAATAAACAAATGATTAATGATAAATTATTTTTGATATTAACAATTTTTAACACCAATTTAGTTGGTAAATTATATGAAATAAGAATAATATCAGTTAATATTTTAAAATTTCATTTCTTGATAAAAAAGCTTTTCATTATATTTTATGATTTCATTAAAAAACCGAATTCATAAATTTTAGAATTTTAAATTAATAAAATGAACTTCATTTTTGAATTAATCATATCAAAACTGGCTTAGTATTAATTTTTGATCATTTTCTAAAAAGGTTATTTTCAATTCGAAAAATATGGGATTTAAAAAAATTATAATTTCCAGGATTTTGTCACTTTATAAGAATAATAGAGAATATTTAAAAACCTTTTAAGTAATAAAATATTAATTTTATAATTAAAATCATTAATTTTAAAATATTTTTTGATCTTATAAAACCCACAACAATCATTTTTATAACTAATCAAAATTTCACTCTAAAATAAAAACTGCGTTTTCTCAATTATTTAAATCAAGTATTTTCAAGGTTACTTTTAGTTTTTTATTTCCTTATAATACTCATATATTTTATTAAACTTATTATAAATCAATTTATACCATTAAAACTTGTAACCATGATAATTCTATATTATATAAAAATATAATTCATAGAAATGTAATTTTTCTAAAAACTGTTTTTACGTGATTAAGTGTATTTATTTTAAAATTTTTTTTGTACAAATTAAAAAATTATAATTGATAAAATTATTTTAAAATTTGAAATCATATGTATAAAATTAGGTGATAGGGGTAAATCTTAACAATTTTCATTAAAATTTATTACTAAGGTTAAAAATTAATTACCAAGATAAAAGTAAAAGCGGTAAATTGAGTTTAACCTAGTAAAAATGATTTTTTTTAAAAAATCATTCCTATAAATGAATTTTTGAGATTTTTATAGACCAATACATGTGTATCCTACACTTTTTATCCATTTAACCTTGAATAGTTCCCCAAAATTATTGAAAAATGTAAAGGTGTTCCCAAAACTACCTCTTTCTTCACTTAAAAAGGGTAATATTTTCACCACTTTAAGACACACATTACACTATATTTCATCATTTAAAATATTCAAATTTAATATCCTTATAATCCTATCTCAATATCATAATACCATGGTCATTCATATTTATTCTAAGCCCCTTAAATTCAATGAGACTTCCATGGAAAATTCAAGTCCTCAACACGAGTATCATCAACTACTTAGATTTCTTCTTAATTATATTATTTAAAATTTATTATTAACACACTAATATAATTTATATACTTTAATTTTAATATATTAAGGTTATTTTAATTATTTATTCATATACAACATCCATTTAAAAAAATTGTTGTTTGTGCATTGTGCAGACAACTACCTCCTCAACGTAATGTGTTTGATTTTATTTTACCACATTAAAAGGTTGGATACAAGGGAATTATTAAAAGATAATTAAAATTTTTATGATATAATTAGGATTTTTTATGTAAAATAAATGAACCTATTAATGATATGAACAATAAACGATCGTTGTCAACTTAATTCTTTTAAACAAGTGTGCTAAGGGGATAATATTTTATTCAAATTGTGTAATATTTCCATATCCATTAATTATCATTAAAATTAATTATAATTATGATATATCACACTAATAAGTATCAAATAATATCATCATGATTATGGTATAATGATATTATAACTAGACCACCTCATAATATTTATTAAATCAGGGTATGTTCATGTTTTGGTCGATTTAACCACCTAATCATAAAAAACTACCAATTTATGTAATTTATGACCATGAGAACTTATTTACTAGTTTAATATGATATAAATATGTAAATAATGTTTTTTTATTTTAAGGTTATATTAAAATTTTTCTCATTAGTTAAGATAACACCTTTCATTCATTAAGAATCATTGAAACATGATCATCATTGATTTCATCATCATGGTTTGTAACCAAATCTAAAATTAAATGAAATTATAACATTATAAAATATCATGGAAATTATATTCCAATATATTATATTATGTACTAATGATTAAAATTTAAATGAAAATAAATATCAAAATAGTTATTTTGATACCAGTACAAACGATAAAAACTATAAACACTTGATTTGGAAAAACAAATAATTCATATAGAGAATGACTAATTATGAAGAGTATGAATGAAAATAGACATGATTAAGGTTATGTATTAAGTTATTAATATAGCTATTTTTATGATACAAGAGTTTAAATTACTTTCTTGGAATTCAGTGCAATAGGTAAGGTAAATTTCCCTTCATTAAGACAAGTATTGTATTTATACACCTATTTTCTTTTTTGGGTGTTTATATTTCCAATTTTAGATATTGTATAATGAATCCATTTTATTTCATGGTATTTTAAGTTCAATTTTAATCTCTACACTTCAAGGTGTCTTGATTCAAAATTTTCTAATCCCCAAGGCTGTTCATGGTCCCAATTCTCATTCTTTAAGACCTAATATATTTTATCTAGAATGTTACCTTTTTATAGTGTTCTATTTATTTAATATCCCATGAATTTTATTTTCCTTGTATTTCATTGTATTTATGAGCCAAATAATGTTCCCTTATTCTATTGGGTATTTATTTCAATTATTTCTTCAGTAGTGAATATTTTTGGTTACTCAATTTTCATTAATTGAGTTATGATCATTATTTTAAATTATTTAATATAAGTTAGGTACATTATAAACTTTGATTTTATTATGTGATATTCTCTCATTGGTTTTTGGGGATATAAATTCTGACCACATAAACCCCTTGATAGACATATCTCACTTATTGGGATATATTCTATTGAAAACATCCAATTTTTTTTCTCCTAATGGATTATGATCATGTTATTATAGAATTGTCTTATCCATATGGCATGAAAATCACATTTTACATAACTCACATTGGATGATATTTACCTATAATGTATGATATTTTATTTACATAGGGAAAGGTTTTTTCATTCCATGTGTTGTTATTTCAATACATATGATTATTAGAAATGCTGATTATGTATTATATATCCAATTTCTTTTATAGTGAATACATTGGACTTAAATAAGTGTAAGGTGGGGCCTGACATTATATAACCCCTTGATTCTTCGACAAGTATCATGAGAAAGAACATATTATGTTTTGGTGTATGCCTTTTATAATAATAGAATATTATATTGGCACAAAGCCTTTATAGTTGGATGTATTGACTACAATCTCAAATATAAGTAATGTGACTTGGCACAAGGCCTTGAAAATAGGTTTATGATGACTGGAATTATTAATTTCATCAGTATGAGATTATTATTATTGATATCCATGTTTTCATTTATTTTCATGGATATTGAATACTCTCAATTTAAATTTGGTTATGGAATCTTGTTGTTTACCTATTATGGTCATTATATTTTTTTCATGTTTATTACAAGATTATTTTAGTTATATGTTTCCCCTAATGAGCATTTTAGCTCACCAATTCTTATGTTATTCATTTCCATAAGTTGTGGAGAAAAGTATCACATGTTACATGTTTCTAACGATATCATGTATGGAAGAATTTATGGGATACATTGAATACTTTTCATGAATCAATTAGGCTCATATATAATGGTATAACTTTTCATTTTATATAAATAATATAGGATTTATCAGTTTATGTTTTATCCTAATCACTATATCTATAAATCTAAAAATATACTTCATATTTAAGATATGTGATAATCATTTTTATTTTTTTTAAATTAAGGTTTATTTTACCATGAATTTTAACATTGTTATTAAGAAATTAATGTAATGTATGTGTTTATGAGAACCAGATTTGGGAGTGTGGGTCTAAGGAATCAAATAACCACAATAGTTAGTTAAGAACATAAATAAATAAGATGAATCTCCCATGGGTTTTGAAACAATGAAAATAAATTCACCCACAAAGTAAATGAAAAATATAACATGGTTGTCAAGGAAATGAGAAATAAATTCTTTTATTATAGAAAGATAGGACACGCCATATAACATTACAAATTTTCAATGAATATCATGAAATATAAAATCAATATAAAATAAAAAATTTAACCAAGTAAAGATAGAAATATCCAAATTAGTATGGTTGTTTAAACACCTTGTGAAGAAGTGGAGAGGATTCCCAATATTGGAAAGGTCAAAGATGAAAAAATATATGTGTTAGGTGAAACTAGGCAGGACAAAAGACTGTTAGATGTTTGACTTCTTTTCTTGGATAGATTAAACAAAAATGTTAAGAATATATGGGATCAATTTAAAAAAATATTGCTCCAAATAATAAAAAAATACCCAAAGAAAGAGATGAAATGAGCCAACTGATGTTATAATCATTAGGTCAGATTAGTTGGATTGGTCTAGAAATATAGAACATGTTGAAATAAAGCAAGTGATCTATTTTCTAAATTTAATAATACCACTCTATCTAAAAAGAAATTCACGGATAAAAATAAAACCATTCTTCCTAATAGTGTAAAATTTATAAATTAAAATGGTATGAAATCATGAAGAGGTCTAAAAATTGTAAACCTATAAGAAAAGAAGTTCATAGGTTGAGAAATCAATCTCAAAACTATTTCTTAAGATTATGAGCTACTGTAATATAAAACCTTTCCCCATATTTGTTTAGTTATTTTTAATTTATGGGAGGAGAAGTTAGTAAAGGTTCGATTTCATCCCTTGAGTGGGAGATTTTTAAAAAGTTGTGAAGCTACCAAAATTTATCTAATATGCATAAATTTGGAAATATGGATATTCCCTTCAAAAATAAAAATAAAAATAAAGGTTGAGATATGATTTCATTCTCATATAACATTTTAAACATGTATGTATTTTGTTTATCATGGGAAGTTATTATATAACTAATTGGGCATACTTGGATTTTGACATATTTTGATATAATTGGTCAAGTGAGTGAAGGTTCTTGTAATTTCTTGGAAATATGTATGTAATTCACCAAAAGTGGGAGAGAAAATTGGTATCACATATGAAAATGTGGAAAAAAATTTAGTATGAACTTTTCACTATTATTTTCTACAAAGTGATAGCCCATGTAAAATGAGATCAGATTTATTTATGGAATATTTCTTAGATAAATTTGATGCCAAGTTTACTTAAAATGATGTTGTGTTATTCCTTAGTTCCTATAATAACCTTCAATATGTATGCAATTATTCTTATATAAATTCCTCCTAGTAGTATCCTAAAAGGGAGAGGAATTTAAGAAAGAGACCTACCTTTTATTTCAATTGGTATCATTTGGCATCTAAATTTTTATTTCAATTGGTATCAATATCAAGTGATATTATAAAATAAAATGGGATAAGAAATTGAAGGATAAAATTACTATGTTAAAAAAGGGAAGAGAATCTTACCTTGGGTTAATAAAGGGGAGAGTATCTTACCCATTTTCATTTATTATCAATAAGGGGGAGAGGTTATTATTTAATTTGATATCATATGTGATTTTATAGTAAACAATAGGGGGAATATTGTTATATCCAAATGTGTTTGTTTTATTATTGTCAAAGATAAAGTCAATGATATGAGTTCAACATGATGAGTTCTTGGGTGAAGAAGTAAGAATCCACCCATGTAAGAGGAGTTTCTATGATGAGAAATAAATGGAAAAGAAGAAGACCATAGGTCATTGGAATAGCTAGTTAGATAGATTCATTTGAACCCAAAGTTTGAGAACCAATATGAGGAGTAAAATGTATTTTTGATAATGATATCAGTGTTTATACACCCCAAGATATAGGTTGTAGATGAATATAAATGGATAAATATTGATTGAAGAAGGGTATATTTGATCTGGTAGATGAATTCAAGAAAATAATCTAATTTGAGTATTTTATATGTTGCAACACCTAGAAATTGAGTTTAAGGAGTTTAGAATTATTATAATAATTTCAAAAATTATTTGAATATGTTACAAGATGATTTGAAGAGGATGGAAAAGCTCTGGAAGAAATAAAAATCCATTTTGAAGCTACCTGCAGTAATCTAGTTTTTAGAGTTCATGAGAAATGGAAAATTATTTAGTGTAAGGATTTACCTACTTGAATAGATGAATTCACTATTAATGTAAGAATTTATATCCTGAATGAAATTATTTTATTAATTTATTACATCATCATAAGGCTTTAAAGTCTGTAGAAATTTGATAAAGGCATTGATCGTAATATTTCTTCTGCTGAGTGTAATTATTGGAATCCCAAAATATTAATCTTTGGATGAGCATAAATCTTCAATAATTATCAAAATTTTCAAAAATATACAATATGAAAATAAGTACCTAGAGTATATCATGAATCATATCATAAGGATTTGTAAACTTAAGTCTTTAAAATTCCCCAATGTAATATTTCAATACTTAGAATTTTTTTGGAAGTTCTGCTAAATGAAAAATCGGGTTTCCTGATTTTGAATTTGATGAAGATTAAAAAATGGGATGATGCAAAGAGACATTATTCCCTGGAATAAACATAAAAAACACATAGTAAGGGTTATATTTGAAGCTCTAGAGAAAATAGAAGTTAATATTTATATGTGGAAAGGGAAGACCAAATTATAATGAAAAATTGTGTTTTCGGAATTATTTAATTATTAGGAAATATAAATATGATGAGTCTTATGATATGATGTCAAGTTTGAAATATAATTATGCTTAGAGTATCCATGATATGAAATTTTTTTGAGTGATCTCAAATAAAGTGTTAAACTAAATTTATTCTTTGATGGTGAAAATGAAATTATTGGGATTTCAAGAATAATTTAGTTAAAAAACCATTAAACCTCAAGAATCTATTTATCAAATTCTACATCATTTGGATTAATGGTTATTTAAGTCTTCATAAGTAACTAAAATTTAAGTATGGTAATTTCAAAAATACTTGATAAATGATAAGACATAAATTTTATAAATCTTGAATATTAACATGAGTTGCATGCCATAGATATGATTTAATATATGATATTCATACAACCATGAAGATTTGAAGTAAAGATTTTTAGGATTATGTTGAGAAGAAGAATATTTTCCTAAAAAAGAATAGAAATATTTTATTTGGATGCATTTAAAAAATGAGGATCATTCATTAGGGTTATTTGTGGAATACTCCTTGAGAATAAAAAACAGCACATAATAATTCATTGAATCCTGAACTTGGAAATATTTTTTTTGTGAGTGGGGGATATATACCCAAACCTTATATATAGTTTAATTACTAAAAAATTATATAGTTTGATATAAATATTTATATGTGTGGGTGTGTGTTTGTGTGAATTTTATCTTACCATGATAATAACATTACTTATGCACGTGCTATATCATTTATAATGTGTTTAGATTACATGCCGCATCAGAATGGTTATAGTGGTTCCCATATATTATGAGAACCTTGAGATACCATGATAACAGTATTAAATATTTTTCATATGGTTTAAATACATCATGATGATAGGTCAAAAATGATTTTTCACTATTAGGTACTAGAGATTCATAAGCATTGAAACTTTATCCCATGAAGTTTGAACTTGGTGATCTCAAGTGTATGAGATCATGATATCTAGCCTTCAAATAGGAACACCATATGTTACAGGTGTCATTGGTTGTTCCTATATGAAAGAAGGTGTATTGGTATATTGAATTTAGATCATAATAAATATGTACCATTTGATCATAAATTTTTATGAAAGACGAAAACCAAGAAATTGATGTTTTGGAAAGGTGTCTTGAGTTGGATGTGTCATTAGTGGTATAAAATTGGTTAAATGATCATGACATGGTCTGTCACTTCTGAAAGGAAGAGATATGTTAGGCCATTCATCCAGGATGATAATACATTTTATAATTCATATACATGGTATAAGAATGTAATTCTATATATTATATTCAATAATAAGTAAATCAAATGAGGATGGTGACATAAGTTTTACAGCCAACTTTATGAGATATCATATGAAAAATAGACCATATTACATGAATTGTGTTCATAGGTGAGGTTTTAATTCCTATGGATATACCTTATCTCCTTATGGGACTTGATAGGTTGGTTCACTCTTCCCATGGTATATAAGTAGTACCCACTATTATCGAGACAAGGGACTATCGGGTCACACACTTAGCGTATTCAAAAGTTAGTCCTATTCTTATGAATATGATTTTATGACATGGTGGGCCACACGATGGGGTTTGGGTAATGCTCGAGTTTAAATGATCGTCAAGAAATACATAAATTCATTATCATTAGATTATAAAATAATTGGATTTTAAATTTTTACTCAAGGTATTGAAAAGATATTAAGTTATTTTAAGGAAACATATTTTATGAGTAAATATTATTTTAATTTAAAGAAGAGTTAAAAGTGTTAAAATTCAAGTTTTCATAACTAAATCATTTTTAATATAGGGTTATAAATAAGATAAATTAGACTATAAATATTAATTAGAAATCTAAAAAGTTTTCTTACATAATGGTATTTTATTTATAGTTTTTATACATTAAATAATTAAATTTATTTATGACACAATGATGATGCAATACTTACTTTACTAATAAAAGATTAAACTAATTGATATTTTAAATACCCAAATAAATGTAATTTGAGACTTTTGATGAATTACACTAATTTTATAGGTTAATATGACATTTTAGGGTTGATTCAATCAATTTTTTTGAAGTAATAATGCTGTTATGATTTAAAAAAACAAATAGCAAATAATGTTAAAATTGACATAAAATAGTTTTTAAAAACAATACTATATTATTGGTTGATATATTATTCCTAAAAATATAAGGTTCATCCAAATGTCTTAAATAATATTATATATGTCATTAATGAACCACTTTAGGTTCTCTTGGAAGTTTAGAGAATGTTTATTAACCATATAGTGTAAGAATACAAGAAGACATGGTAAAAGTTAAACTATTTAACTAAGAGTTAAATCTAAAATTTATGTTTAAAATGGTAACCTAAACTTGTCTAAAACCTATTTATTGAGGTTTTTTCAACCCATACCCACATTAGACTTTAAATAATTCATTTTTGATCCATTATAAACCGAAAATTCTTTTATTATAAAATAATATTTCAAACTTTTCCTAAAGTGACCCTCACCTCTCTTATAAAAGGGCAATTCCCCTTCTCTTAAATTCACACCTCCAAAGCCATTTGGATCGGTCAAAACCTTCCCAAATATCCTAAAAAAATTACTCCCTTAATCCTAGAGGCCTTACTTTGGTCAGAAATCCAACATAAGTATTCCTTTTGATCAAATCAAAAGGAAGAACCCGAAAAAGAGGTAAATATTTCATCACATCTTTCAAGTTCTTTTCTTCTTCCACTTCCTATTTCTTTGTTGTTTCCATTATAAAATAATAACTCCAGTATCTTCTATATACTTTAATGTTTTTATATAAAGGTTATAACAATATTCATTATTCTATCCATCCTATAAATGACAAATTCACCATACATGCATACGTACGGATTACCGTCTCCACGTCGTGGTGTAGTTTGTTATTCAAACACTTCATTATTTGGATGGGTATAATAATGAGTATAACTAATCTAAATAATAAATATAACATGTTAATGATTTTTTATATATGATATAACATCCAATTACATACTATTTCTTCATCAATATAATGATATTGTCACTCGTGCGTACGTACGGATTACCGTCTCCACGACGCGATGAGATTCATTTCCACGTTCACCATTAAACAATGATTATAAAATATATATCATTAATAAGTATGTAATATATGACATAATAATGCTACTGTATATATATATATATATGTATATATGTACTTACATATATCTTATTCGCTTAGTTCCGTTCAATACGATATGAAAACGGAAACAACGTTTATGCGTACGTACGGACTACCGTCTCCATAAACAGTGTTTTAAATTTCATATATATGTCTATTATACATATTTATATTATAAATATATATGATATATAAATCATGTTTTATATTCTGGATGTATTTAAATCATGATCTAAGAGATACAATCAAGAGTAACAAGTTAAAACACGTACGATAAAGAAAGCGATTATTACCCGAAATGTTAATTTAACATGGAAATTATTATTAAATGGGTAGTATGAAGTCATAAATGAATCATGTATGATATCATAAATATTAATATGGTTATGTTATAATTTAATAACATACTACGGTATTCATACAGGAGGTTAAATGTACCCTTGACTAAAGGAACGTGCAAGGTAAGGGTTAATTTCACAATCTCATTATTATCCGAGGTTGTTTTTATGTAAGTATATACTGGGACATATTTATTATCCATGTACATGTTTCATAAAAGAGTTTTCAAAGGGATTATTTTTAAGGGACTTTTTTTACTAAAAAATCATTTTAAATGTTTTGAAGATTTATTCTTCTAAACCTTTCTCATTAATGTCTATGTTTTCAAAATGGTTTTATGGATTTATTTATATGGATATGAATGTTTTAAAATTTCAATTCCTTTAAAAAGTTTGAAAGTGTTATGAGACACTTTGATTCAAAAATATCTTTTAAATGTCTTCCTTTATAAATTATATGATTGTTAAATGATTTCATGAAAAAGAGATATTTCTCTCAAAGGTTTTTACTGATCATTTTCAACTATGTCAACATCCTTTATGGGATATTATTCTTGATCGAGGTTGATTTATTATGATACAAATCTTACATATAATATTGAAGGTTTTATGATATGTTTGACTGTGGATTTTTTATTTTTATACCATTCATGGTTTATGGATAATGTATTGACATTTCGTATGCTAGTTTTAATAAAAATGTTTATGTTATGTTTAATCCTTTTCATATGAGGAATGCATTGGACTTAGTAAGTGATGAGTGGATCCCACTATAGCACCTCGATGAATTGCTAGGTCTCATGAGACAAAATTGTTTCTTGACACAAGCCCTTAACAAAATCTTATTTGTAGTCTTGGAAAAAGGCCTTGGCTATGTGGTTATGAAGTCTGGTATTATGCTTTCTATCATTATGAAAGTGGCTATTGATATTGCATGTGATTATTCGACTAGTAGAATATCCTTGTGAATAAGTAAATGGCATTATTTTATTGTATCTTTTCCATATTATTCTGAATTTTATGTTTAAAAGGATTTTGTTTTAACCTTATACATTGCCTTAAATGTTTATGCTTATTTATGAATGTTTCGGCTATATTGTTATCCTTACTGAGCATCTGAGCTCACCCCTTTCTATGTTTTAATTTTCATAGGATTCCAAGAAGTGTATTATGATTGATAAGTAGGGTTAAGATAGGGCATTAATGGAATTATCAAAGGGTCATTTATGTTTTGTTTTATTTTCTAATGTGTAATGTAACGTTGATGTATGTAATCTATTTTCCAAGACTGCTAAAATGACCAGTATTTCGGGACTTGATTCCTTGTAATAATGACAATGTATTAAAATAATTCACTGACTCTGGTTAACTGGGGTACAGGAATTACACATTTATTTATATCATCCCCATCACTTCAATTTTTTTATAATTCCTTTAATTATGTGAATTTGACCCCAACTTGGCAAACATATTAGATAATTGATATTTTTTTTTTCAAAAAATCAATAATTTAATTCAATTATGTTAGGAAAACAATTTATTTTAGTTATATTTATTAGTTTTAGGAATTATTAAACCACCTTATCCTTTGACAGGTAAAAAAATATTCCATCCTTGTAGAAAATATGGCTAAGAAAAGAAAATATTAAATCCAAAATTCACAATTAGTTAATTTTAACCATAACTATTTTTCTCTCAATGTTATAAGAATAATCTATAAATGGTTCTCATGATATTCATTGATCTTAGAATATATCAAATGTAATCAATATATACCATTAATAATTTATTAAGATAATCCTTGAATACCCTATTAATCATCTCTATAAACACTGGGGGTTTATTTTTTGATCAAAAATGAATTACTACGAACTTATAATACCCATGACTCCTACAAAAATATGACATAAGTATATATTCCTTCTTAACTTATAATTGATGATAAAAATAATAAATATAAATCCTTGAAAAGTATATATCCCCTTGAAGTTGATCAAACTGGTCCCTAATGCATGATAAAAGATACTTGTTCTTAATTGTGATGACATTGATTTCCCTAAAACCAATGTACAACCTCATTAAGCCATACCCATTCATTAAAAATAGGATGAATGATATTTAAGGTGAGAAACTAGGGTATATGAATCCCTTATCACAGAACTCTTGTAGTTTCTCATTCAATTATATAAATTCCACCAAATCCATTTTATAGGGTGGCTTAGACATGAGTTTTATATCATGGATGAGGTTAATGGAGAATTTAAATTCACAATAAAATTGATATCCATGTAATCAATTAGAAAATATATTAATATAATATTACTTAATTGATACATATTCTATTATTAAAATATTATTCTCTATTATAGATAATATTTGATATTATTATTCTTTAATAATTTCTTTAAGATAAGAGACTAAATGATGTTCAAGAAAAGACTCAGGTAGTGAAATATCTCCTCTAAAAATAGGTGATTATATACCCACAAAACTGATTATAATTTCATTATATAAGTATTAAATTATTATATTATACTTTTCGAGAAAATACATCCTAAGAATTATGTTTAATTCAACCATTATTATAACAATACATTTTAAAAACAAACAACATTTATGAATTCTGATAAAAATGGGCCAATATATTTTCTTTATAATAAGATTTTCATTTTTTTATTTTAAATGAGAACTCCTTAATTTTTTAGTTGACAATTTAATGTTCTTAGAAAATATGAAAGATATAAAAGATTTTTTTATATCCATAATCAAAAAATTATATTATATAACTTTTATTTTCTAATAAAATTACTTTTTATCATATCTATATATGCTTAAAAATATATTAAATTAACTTCATAAACCCTACATTTCTCCGTTGACCTCTTTTGAGTTATATTCCCTTGAAAGTTGGGGTATTGATTAGAATAGTGTCCTATATCCATGTAATTGAAGCATTATATATTGGTAGCTTCTCTATTATCTTTCATTCTTGAGATTTATGGAAATTATATTTTCACGTACTCTTAGAACCTTCAAGTAAGACCCAAGTAATTTATTTATATAGTTATTATATATCATAAATTCTATAATACCCTTTTTATTTTTCATGAAATTCATTTCTAAATATCTCCCAACCATTATATTCTCCCATATATTACCTTTAAAAATATAACTCCTGGATAAATCTTTATCAATCATGATGTTATTTATCAATATCTCATCATATTACAAAAAAGTTTGAAAAACTAATTCCCTTTTAAGGATTGGATTAATTTATTAAAATATGTAATATATCTTGAAATATGTATTATGTACATAATCCACAACATGTCTCAATAACTTTATAAAATTAGTATCTTGATCAACAAATTTTTCTAATTACTTTTTTTAAAATTAAGTAACTGAATTTCCATATAATAATTATGATATCATGGAAAATATTTCTTACAGAATATCACCTTAAAAGAATTTCATTCCATGATTTCTATCCCTTCCTCCTTCATAGTGTTTTGAATTAATTTCCACTATTGATTAACACCTCCTTATATACCAAAATAGTTTGAGAGACTAATTCCATTAAAAGGATTGAAAATAATCTATAAAATAAGTGATTAATATTGATTTACTTATTGTGAAGATAATCCATAACATGACTTAATAACATTGTAGAATTATCCTCATACTCAATAATAGTTTCCTATTTTTTTTTAAAATTTAGAAATTAACTTTCCGTATCATCTTTTTTATCTTAAGGAAAATGTAGATTTTCACATTAAAAGTATACAATTTAATGAAATTAATACCCTACACCTTCTTATTAATTATAATCAAAGAATTTTTTTTAAAACAAATCCCCCCTTAGATGATATATATCCATGATAATATTATCCCTTTCACTTCATAAAAATATAATGAATATTTTCTCTAGAGTCTTGATCCCTTATTATTCCACTAATGGATTTGTTTTTTTGTTAAAATGTAGAGGTTTCTTCATCATAAACCAATAAAAAATTATTACACCTTATTGATGGTAAAGAGGTTTTTCCATATTGGTAAAGTTATATACCATAGACTATGATAATTTCTCTAATATAATGATAATATTTTTTAACTCTAACACTTGCATTATGTTTTGTTTAGTGGGAAAATTATTATAATGATCATGGTTGTTGAAATAGTTTATTTTCATTCCATCATGTTACATTTATAAATAATTACACATACTAATTATTTCATAAATAAAACTATTAATTATGGATCAAAATTTATAATTCATATTAATTTATTAAAAAATCATATCAATTTTTCTATCCATTCTAAGAAATTACAAGACTTTAATAAGGGTTTACCATAAATTTCTATTATCCAATTTTTTTTCTAAATCTTGTTTCTATGGTTTCTAATTTTTTTTATTGAATACCGTAATGATAAATCCATTAAGTCATAGCCGATGGTAATTTCTTACAATGTAAATAGAATATATAAGATCAGAATACATAAGTTCCAAGAGTTTAGTAGTTTTAAGGGACTAGATAAATACATAAACAATAAATCACATTGAAAACTTAAAGTACATAATAAAAATTCATAAAGAATTATTATTCATCCATGTTTATCTTTATATCATACATAGAATTATTCATATAATCTTGGTTAAATGGGGAAATAATATAAACGGTGGACTTAAATTCTCAGTAAAGGATAATGTACAACAAAATCTAACATGACATAAATATGAAATCTATAATATGAGAAGAATAAGTAGTCAGATGATGCCATATAGATGATAATTTGAGTATGAAATATTCATACATGGAATAAAAATGGAAGTAAAATAATCACATTAATAACAATAATAGATTTCATAATGTTGGAATGTATAATTTTGGAGATCATAATCATACCATTGAGGCCTTTTGTAAAGACATCATAAATAAAGGATATGAATGAAACTATTTCCCTATTATAGTATGTTTCATGAGCCTTATTGATGCATCAAGGGGATATATAATTTTGACTCCAACCTATTCTTAATAAATAAAATAATATATTGTATGAAAAGAATCGATAAAAAACACATTCCATGTTTCTAAAGGAAGATGTTACATACACATGACTAATTAATCAATAATAATTCATATAGAACTAACAGATATACAAATTTATAAGGTTTACCCTATCAATGTAATAATATGTATATCTAGGTGAATATCCATTAATCATATAAAATACCAATAGGATATTCAAAGTGAAATGGAAAGTAACCTTATAAAAGTAAATATAAGAGATTGATAGAGTAGGTTACTTTCATTTTATAAGGATATTAATAATAATTAATCATTGGATAAAATAGTTTAAAATGTAAAATTATAGAGAAATGATAAAAAAATTCGTTATAAAACTTTAGAGCATGCGACACACATATTTGATACACATTAGGGACATTAAAATTTCTCAAGGTAAAACTCACAAGTCAGAATCTATGATAACCAGAATTCACTTGTTCCAAAATAAGTTTTGTTTTACTATGGTCTTAGTATATACTGAATCAAATATATTGTAGCCATATTTTTTGAGATGGATTTCCTCTCTTAGATTTAATGAATCCTTAATACAAAATATACAAAGGGTTTTGGATAATCTATTTTATAGAAATGGAAATATTTAGGAATTATAATGACTTATGAAGATGGTATAATAATAGGGAATGATGGTGTCTCATTCATAATTAATTAATGTATTAATAATATTAAAGAGTAAAAACATATGAAATGGAAATGTAAACTAATTAAAAATATTTACAATAGAGAAATAAATACAAGATAATAAGAACCCTTGTCTCTTTAAATAACTTACTAGTACCTAAGAAAGAACAAATTTGAACCTTATAAGCATATTGAAATGAATCTTGATAGAGAATATAAGAGGATAACCTTAATGAATTAATTTTAATGATTATGGGTTGAGATTATGGGTTAGTATTTAAATAAAATGAGGTAGCATTATCTAATTATTTTTTGAACTTAAGATATGGAAATCAAGGTTATAGAAGATTGAATATCATTTTCTTACCCATGGGTTCAGATGATGGAATTTAAAATTTAAATTAGGGTTTTACATTTATTAATTAATGAACATAATTTCAATTATTTATATAATTTTTTCAATGGACCAGAATTTTTTTATAGAGAATTATTTTTAAAACCATAAAAATCATTTTAGCCTTTGGAAATTGATTTATAGGTTTTTAAAATTGATTTTAATATTTTCAAATATAATATTTTAATAAATAAATTTATTTAAGGTCATTAAATAATTTATTTTATTTATTATATCATTTTTATATTAAAATGAATTCACAACACATATCATATAACATACTGTATTTTACTATTCCCTTGAATATTCAACTATCTTAGAAAGTTATAAAAAAATAACTATTGTATAATTTTAATATGAGTATTTTAAATTTTAATCTATTTTTATGAAAATAAATGTCCATACATAATAAATTTAATTATTAAATAAAAACTATTAGTATAATTTAAAATCAATAATTATGCGGGAAAAAATGTAAAAAATATATTTTAGGAAATATTAATTATTATAATATATATATATGTGGATTTATCATATCAGTTATTTATTATTATTCTTTATATTTATTCATTTTATTACCATAACATGATATTATGTATTCTAATTAATACTTGTATTCTGAACGAATGGTCACAATACTATTTGAATGGTTATGTTACTACTCTAACCATCACCTTACCCTTACAAAGATCATATCTACAATTATATTTACTATTAATTTGAACTTATAAAATCAATAATATCATTAAATTTGTAGATTAATTAACTGGGTTCTATATATCACTGCTGAGAGATGGTTTATTACATGACCTCAAGTATGCCTCCCTATATGCCACATGCTTCCGACTAGTAGAGAGGGTCTAATAAGTCATGCGGGAGAGACTATAACCTCTTTATAAAATTAAGAAAAAAATTTAAATTAATGTAAAAATATCAAAAATAATAATAATAGTAAATAATTAATAAATACAAAGAATCATTTTAAGAATCTAAGAATATGGGAAATAACCATAAACCAAAGCAGTAAACATGCCATGCCTGTAACGACCCAAAATTTTATCAATGGAATTTATCCCTTCTCATAGTAATTTCATATAGTATAAATAAAATAAAATCACTTATATACCATAATAAATTTTTTATAAATGAATAATTAATGAAATAAGAAGTATATATGGAAGTTAAGGAACCTATACCGATGAAATAATAAATTTACCTTAAGAATAGTAATATGACCCTTATGAATAGTAAACCAACAAAATAAATAGTAACCACACCCATTAAATTATAAATAAAATTTAATCATCTTATAAATAAAATAATGATATAATTATATCATATTATAAGTAAACAAATGTTTTAAAAATTATTAATTAAGTGTTGGTATTTTTTTGTAAGTCATAAATATTTAATTACAATTTTATGATTAATTTAAAAATTTAAAAGAAAATTTATTTTCATAAAATCTGTTCATAAATTAATATTTTTTATTTCTTATTATTTTAATATAATTTTATGTGGACTTAAGTAATTTTTAAAATTGTTATAAAATCCGTTAAAATTTTTAAATATGTATTTTCCATGTAAGTGGTGATTTTAATTAAAAATTAAATTACTATTATTTAGAAAATTATTTTAATAAAATTGGGTTAATTTTTTAATTCTAAACATTGAAAAATGGTTAGGGTTATTTTTTTTAGATTTTTCTAAATTACTTGAATTTTGGTGAATAGTGAAATATGATAATTTTCGATAAAAACTAAATAAATGAATTATTGAGTCATTGCTGATGTATATGGATTATTAAATCCCATAATCTAGAAATATAATTCCCCTTTTTATGTATTTATTCATGTAATCATTAATATTTCTTTCCTTGAGGGAAATTAATAAAGTAATGAATTAAATATTGAGAAAACACCCCTCCCCACCACTATAAATACCATCCCTCACTACCTCATTTCATCACACCTATCATGCTTCAAGACTTTTCCAAATTCTACCCAAACCTCTCCCCTATTACCTCCCCCACATAAAGTAGATCTTGGTCTTATAAGAAGACCAATCCTAGGTGCCTTGAGGAGGATCCCAAGAGGATAATTCAAGAGGTAATTCCTTTATCTATTTTCCTCCAATTTCTTTTCAAATTTCATTTCATTTCTTATCTTATCCTCAAATTATCATATCCAAATGTCATGATAACTCATTTATGTTTTATATACTGGTATTATATCATGTTAATGGAGGATTATTCATTAAAATCCTCTCTCTCTCTCTCTCTCTCTCTCTTTTATGAAATTGTTGCCCGTCATGTGTTAATTTACCATCATCGTGGGCGATGCACCTTTATTTCCCTCCAATACCTTAAAGGATGTTAATAAAACAATTAAATTGTTGAATAAATATAGTAATATTTATGTTTTAACCCTTTCTATATTCTGTAACTAACTTATATACATGATACTAAATGATAAAACAAAATATGTTTATTGTGATAAAAAACAGTCCAAATTAACCAATAACGATCATCATTAAATTTTATATAATGATTCATACTCATGGTATATAACCAAATTATTTATAAGATAATTTCAAGTTATTAATTCCATTAAGAACATGTAATAAAAATTCTGGATGTTTATACACATTTTAAATGAACTTTCATTCATATATACAAGTGAACCGATCATGAAAACTAAGAAAATGAACACTTCCGAATGATGAAATTAAACTCTATAACTCATACAAATGCACATAAAATAAACTAATGAAACCATAATGAATAATATTAATATATAAAATTTTATTTAATTTTTAATTAATGAATCTAATGTCATTATACATGACATTAAAGTGATTAAAGTGTTTAGATACAAGGTAAGGGGAATTCTCAAACCAAACTCTCTTTCTTTGGGGTTACCTTTTTTCACACCATTTTATGTATGGTTATTACTTAAAAATAATTTATTCATCATTATCTTAAAATTTCTGGGATATACATGTTTTTTCACTACCGTTTATGTCAAACACAATGTTTTCCCAAAGAACCCTTCTTTCAAAAAACACACCTTTTACTTATCAAGATTGTTTCCTTAACTCATGGTTGATGATTATTATATCAAGTATATTATTCCCCATTTCATTTGGGAACCCAAAGTTTATGAATTTATTATTATGAGGTAAAACCCATTCCTTTCCATGGGTTATTTATGTTCAAGATTGATATATGTTCTATGTGGCATGCAAGATAATGTAATTGTTATGATGTGACGGGTGCGTCCATAATTATATAGAGCAATGTTAATATTATGATGTGATGGGTTCTCCTAGAATTATATAGCACTAAAATGAAATGAGTAATTTTAATAACCTCATGAGTAAAGTGAAATATGTGTGAACATGATTCTATATTTGTTCACAACTATGTGTGGTAGTTGACCACTAAGACACGATGTTTCATTTTTATGCATTGCCACATTCCAAGTATTATCTTAATGATTTCTCTCATGATTATGATCTTATGCCTATGTTATGATAATGATTATTCTAACCCCATGTTATCTTGTTTCATGATCTTATATATCCTTTTACTAGGCTCTTATCTCACCCCTTTTTGATGTATATCCTTAGGAGACTACTTGTACTAAAGAGAATTAAAGAGCCACTAAGAATCTAGAGAAGAAGGAATTAAATAAATGTTTATGTTTTATGTTTTAAATATTATGTATGATCCTAGTTTGACCAAGACACTAAAACTTTGGATCCTAGTCATGTAATTATTTTATTTTTTATCATTAAAATGATGTAACCGTAATGTAAGAGAAGCCAACTCACTTTAATTGGTATCAGAGCAAGGTTTAGTTAATTTTGTAATTAAGATTATAGAACCTTAGTGAAAACCCTTAGTGTGGGAATAAGTATATATAAGCACATAATAATATTTTCTAAACATAGGGATCCCATAATATATGATTTTATTATTAATTTAAAAATGTAATAAATTATTTATTCATGATTTTTTGACTTATTTTTTGTTCTAACATTTTCTATTTTAGAAAATTTCAGGAACCAGGAGAAACCATTCCAACAACCCATGTGAGGGAAAATGCAGTGATTGCCTGAACAACATCCCCAATTATTTGGGAGGTGGAGTTCAAAACTTCATGGTGATTCTTACCCAACTATCTCAGGTTATGAGTAATAACCTAAATAATGTGAAACTTCCTCCTTAATCTAAGAGGGAGAAACAAGATATCAATTGTTTTATGCGACAATGAACAATAAAATTTTGTGGATCTTCCAACCCAATATTCATATAATAGTGGATCAACTCAATGGAGGGGATCTTTTTAGTGATTCACTATTTTGAGATGGAGAAGGTGACCATGGCCATTTATCTTCTAGATGAAGAGGTTGATCAATGGTGGGAGTTGATTAAGAACACCAAGCCGAGGGATAAAATTGAATAGATGGAGGTTGAATACTTTTAGATAATGTTTCTTAATAAGTATTTCCATAGAAATATTCAAACTAAGATAGAGAGAGAATTCATAGAGCTGAAATAAAAGGAAGGATAACCTTTAACAACCTATAAAGTAAATTTCACAAGGATTTTGAGTTACGCCTTAGGTTTTGTTATCAACAATGAAAGAAAAATTGATAGATTCTTTAGTATTTTAAAACCAAAACTTTTAAAGGATATACCAATTAGTGAATTTGGGAGTTATGAAGAAGTCGTTTGATGTGAGATCAAAGTTGAGATTGATTTTGGAGAATGGTCCCATGGCTATGGTGATAAGAAATGGAAGATGGAGTTTCAAGTCGGAGGATCTAATGAGTAAGGTGGAAAGAAAAATCAACCACCCACATACCAAAAATTTGGGAAGAATCATCATGTCAACTGCCTCAAAGGGGTGGAAAAATATTTCATGTTAGGCAGAGAATTCCACCAAGCTAATGAATATTGAAAATACATGAGAAGGAATGATAATGTGGTGGAGGAAAGGAGAGCACCACCCATGGTCAAATTATAAAAATATAGGGAGAAAGTGAAATATGAAATCCATTTCACTAAACCTCAATTTCTTTTGGGTAAACAGTATCATCACCCACCAAATAAAAATGAGCAAGGGAAGGCTTATTCCATCACTACTATGGAAGTGGATCAAGAAAATTAATTCATAAAAGGTACACTTACAATTCAATCAACAATGAAAATAATTCTTATTTGATTCTTGTTCTACACATTCCTTTATAACTTTAAAGTTTTCTAGAACTATATAATTTAATCCTTGAATCCTTGAAGTATAGATATCTATAAAAACACCAAGTTGTTTAATAATTGCAGCCCAAGTGTGGGAGTCTTCCCCTGTTAGTGTATGTGGGAAGATTCTTCCAGAAAATCTTTTAATACTTCCCTTGGTCGAATTAGATGCTATATTAGGAATGTATTGGCTCTCGTTATATAAATAACATATAAAATCTTGAGAAAAGGAAATATATTTTCATATTCTGAACCATTCCATGATTCTCTATAAATATGGGGAAGATCATGAATCTCCTTTGAAAAATCCTTCAACGGTGTGGGTAGTGATTCCCTATGAAGTGCCATACCTCGCTAAAATGGTTGAGTCAAAGGAAAGTTTCAACCTAGCGGAAATGACCATTGGGAGGGAATACAGTGATGTAGTTCCAAAAGAGTTACCCAAACTTTCCCCAGATTGTGAGGTAGAGTTCTCAACAGAACTCATTCCCAGATCTACTATTATCTATAATTGCCCCTATAGGATGGCTCCTATCAAACTGGAGAAGTTAAAGAAGTATCTATAAGAGAATTTAGATAAATTTTTCATATTCCCTAGTGCATCACTATGAGGTGCACTATTGATCTTTTTCAAGAAGAAGGATGGAACAATGAGGTTGTATATTAATTATCGGGAACTCAACATAATCACCATAAAGAACCACTATCCTCTTCCGAGGATTGATGACTTGTTCGATCCATTGTGAGGAGCTCAATACTTCTAAAAGGTGGATCTTTTTTCCATATATCATCAAATTTAGGTGAATAAGGAATATATCTATAAGACTACCTTCCGAATAAGGTATGGTCACTATGATTTTTTGGTGATGCCATTCAGACTTACTAATTCCCCTAAAATATTAATGGATATGATGAATAGAGTCATTAGAAATTACTTCAATAAATTTGTGGTAGTGTTTATTGATTACATTCTCATCTAATTCAAGATAAATAAGGAATATTAAGAACATATAAGACTTGTGTTTGATATATTGAGGAAGGATAAGTTGTACACTAAGTTCATCAAGTGTGATTTTTGGATGCAGCAAGTCACGTTATTGGGACATGTGATCACAAGTGTGGGAATTTCTATAGACCCTTCAAAAACAAAGGCAATTGAGGAATTGAACAGACCCTCTAGTGACATAGAGATCCATAGTTTTTTTTGTATTAGCAGGGTAAAATAAATTATTTCTGAGAAATTTCGCAGGATTGTCAAGATTGATAACTAAGTTCACAAGGAAAGGGGTAAAGTATTTATGTATGGAGGAATGCCAAGATAACTACAAGGAGCTAAAGAGAAGGCTTACCATTTCACCTGTACTCACATTACCAAAAAGTGTATAAAATTTTATGATATAACATGATGCTTAAAATAAAGATTTGGGTTGTGTACTCATGAAAAATGATAATTTGATAACCTAAGCCTCACGGTAGTTAAATATCCATGAGAAGAACAACCTAACACATGATCCAGAGCTAGAAGCTATGTTTTTTTACTTTAAAATCATGAATCACTATCTCTAGGGTGAGAAGTGTGATATATATACCAATCACAAGAGGATAAAGTATATATTCACATAAAAGGATATTAACATGCGTCAAAGGAGATGATTAGAGCTAATCAAAGACTATGATTTCTCTATTCACTATCATCTTGGCATGGAAAACAAGGTAGCTAATCCTCTTAATAGAAAAGAAACTGCTACACTATCCATGTTACAGATTGATAAATACCCTATATTCATGGATATTAAAAGGATGAATTTTGAAATTATAACAATAGGGAATACATCCTACCTTTTTCAAATGATTGTCTAACCATCTATCCAAGAGGAGATTAAGGAGGCACAAAGGGATGATTTGGAGTTATAAAAGAAGGTAAATGCAGTAAAGGAAGGGAATCTACAAGAGTTCTATATCAATGACGATGGTGTGATTTAGTTTGGAATGAGGCTTTGTGTGCCTTAATCACCTTAGATAAAGAAGGATCTATTGGATAATTCACATAGCTCACCTTTCTCTATCCATCCTGAGAGTACCAATATGGACTGTGATCTCTGATAACACTTCTGGTGGGGAAACATGAAGAAGGAGATTGCGAAGTATATTTCAAGGTGCTTGATATGTAGGAAAGTTAAAGCAGAGAGACAAAATTCTAAAGGGATTATGCCACTATTACATATACCCATGTGGAAATGGGAGAATGTCATTATGGAATTTATCACAAGATACTGAAGACAACCAAATAAAATAATATGTTATGGGTTTTGGTGGACCAAATCACCAAGACTTCTCACTTTATTTCTATTCGGGAAGATATATCACTTGAAAAAATTGATAAGATATATGTGAAGGAAGTGGTGATACTACATGGGGTTCCACTCTTGATTATCTCTGATTGTGATCCAAGGTTCACATCTAAATTCTAGAGGAGTCTTAAACATGCCTTGATTACTGAATTGAATTTTAGTATGGCCTATCACCCCAAAAATGATGGCCAATATGAAAGGAATATTTAGACGCTCAAAGATATGCTAAGAACTTTCTCTTTAGAATTCAAAGGTGGATGGAATCAGCATCTCCCATTTGTTGAGTTCCCATACAACAATAGCTTCCACTTGAGTATTCAGATGGATCCATATGAAGCACTGTATGGAAAGCAATGTAAAACTCGAACCCATTGAGATGAAGTTGGGGAAAGAAAGAGACTTGGACATGATATTGTGAAAGAGATGATAAAGAATGTTTAAGTCATATGACAACATATCAAAACTACTTAGAGTCGAAAAAAGAGATATGATGGAAACCATCAGAGGGACTTGGAGTTTGATGTTGGAGATACAGTCTTCTTTGAATATCACCATATAAGAGAGTCATACAGTTTGGAAAGAAAGGAAAGCTAAGCCCAAGGTATATTAGTACATTTTATATCCTTGATTGTATGGGATCCGTGGCCTATCGGCTTTCACTTACACCAAATATGGAACAAGTTCATGATGTGTTTCACATATCACTATTGAGAAAGTACATACCGGATCCCTCATATGTACTGAACTCAGAGGTGGTACAACTGAAAGATGATCCATCTTTTCAGGACCATCCGGTAAAAATTCTGGACTGAAGAGATAAGGTTCTACACAATAATATAACCCACATTTACAATGTATTTTGAAAAAACCATAATTCTGAAGAAACAACTTGGGAACCGAAGGAGGTGACGAAGGAAAATGACCCTCACTTTTTTATGTAAAATGAAATTTTGAGGGTGAAATTTCAAAAGGGGGAAGAATGTAATGACCCGAACATTTATCAATGGTATTTATCCCTTGTTATACTAATGTAATATAGTATAAATCACATAAAATTACTTATATACCATAATAAAAATATCATAAATGAATAATTAATGAAATAATAAGTATATCTAGAAGTTAAGAAACCTATACTGATAAAATAATAACTTTACCTTAAGAATAGTAATATGAACCTTATGAATAGTAAATCAAAATATTAGTAGTAACCACACACATTAAAGTATAAATAAAATTTAGGCATGTTATAAATAAAATTATTATAAAATTATATCATATTATAAGTAAACAAATGTTTTAGAAATTATTAATTTAGTGTTGGTATTTTTTGTAAGTCATAAATATTTAATTAAAATTTTATGATTAATTTGACGATTTAAAAAAAATTTATTTTCATAAAATGTGTTCATAAATTAATATTTTTATGTCTTATGATTTTAAGATAATTTTATGAGATCTTAACTAAATTTTCAAAGTGTTATAAAATCAGTAATAATTTTAAAATTTGTATTTTGTAAGTAAATGGGAATTTTAATTAGAAATTAAAGTACTCATATTTAGAAAATTATTTTCATAAAATGAAGTTCATTTTTTAATTCTACACATAGAAAAATGGTTAGGGTGAATTTTTTGGAATTTTCTAAAATACTTGAATTTTTGGTGAATAGTGAAATACAAAAATTTGCAATAAAAACTATATAAATGAACTATTAATTAATTTCTGATGTATATGGATAATATAATCCCATAATATCTAACCCTACTTCCCATTTTACTATATTTATTCATGGAATCCTCACTATTTCTTGTCTTGAGGGAAATTAATAAACTAATGAATTAAATATTGAGAAAACACACCTCCCCACCACTATAAATACCACCCATCACAACCACATTTACTCACACCTCTCAAGATTCAATACTTGTCAAAATTCTTCCCACATCTCTCCCCTAGTCCCTCCCCTAGGTTTAGGAGATCTTGGTCTCATCAAAAGACCAATCCTAGGTACCATGAGGAGGATCTCAAGAGGATAATTCAAGAGGCAATTCCTCTATCTCTTCTCTTGCAATTTGTTTTTCAAATTTCATTTAATTTCATCTATTATCCTAAAATTAACTTATACAAATGTCATTATAACTCCATTATATTTTATATAATGTCATTATATCATGTTAATGTAAGACTATTCATTAAAACTCTCTCTCTCTCTCTCTCTCTCTCTTTTATGAAATCATCACCCATGATGTGTTAATTTACCATCATCGTGGGAATTACACCTTCATTTTACTCCAATTGATTCAAGGATATCAATAAAAACATTAAATGGTTGAATAAAATTTTTAATATTTATGTATTAACCATTTTTATATTCTGGAACAAATTTATATACATGATACTAAATGATAAAATAAAACAAGTTTGTTTTGAACGAAAAACCTCCCAAATTAACCAAAAATGACCATCATTAAATTTTATCTAATGATTCATCCTCATGGTATATAAAAAAAATTATTTATAAGATAATTTAAATTTCTATAATACTATTAATAAAATTTAATAAAAATTCTGATTTTTTATTCACATTTTAAATTAACTTCGATTCATATATACAAATAAACCGATCATGAAAACTAAGAAAACAAACACTCCCAAAAAATGAAATTAAACTCTATAACTCATCCAAAGGCCCATAAAAGAACTTAAAAAAACAAAAATTAATCATATTCATGTATAAAAGGTTATTTAAATTTTAGGGGCATAATACTCTACTCTAATAGTCTCGATAGGTGGTACGTTCAAGATGACATTTCTCGAGTTCTCGATTGGATGTCTAATGACCATAGTTTAGACACCCTGGAATTCCCCTGCACATGCACTGTTCCAGCAACTCCCGGACGACAGTGGCTTGATGGCGTGGAACCATTGGAAAACCACAGCGGAGCGAATCGACCAACCGGGCAAGATAGTGCTTCGGTACAATAACAGCAATGGGGCGGCCAGCGGGAGAGGTTCCATAACGAATCGATAGTGTGGCATGAACTCAACTGGATTGGGCGCTGGGGAATGCCACCACTAATGCACCGACCCACGTTTCTATCATTGGTGTACTCATGGTCTCGGTATTTCCCCCCCTTTCTCATGTCAGTACAATGGCCAATACACTGGTGATGGTAGTGTAGTTGTAGTTCTCCTTGTTTGATTGTCATAGAAGCCATTTCATCCTCTCGCTATGTCGACTTTTGTTTCCTTAACTCTACTACCACTGAGGATGATACCGTCTCTTCATAGAGCAGTGATCCGACGGTGTGAAACCGTGTCTGATAGGGTGGTTCAAGTGGATATTTCATTCATTCCGGTTAGTCAACTAATGATGTGAATGCTGAAAGTATCAAAGGTCATCTATTCAAGAACTTCATGCTACGGTCACTACAACTACTAAGCTTGATCCACTCAAATTGGACGGGATGTGCCAATGGAATTTGCAGCTTTTTGATCGTGATATTCCTTGGATCAAAGAGGCCTATTGTTTATCAGGCAATATATATAAGTACCAGTGTTTCACAACTATGTGTGGTAGTTGACCACTAACACATGCTGTTTCATTTTTATGCATTGACACATTCCAAGTCTTCTCTTAATGCTTACTCTCATAATTATGATACTATTACTATGTTATGATAATTATTATTATCACCCCATGTTATATTGTTTCATGTTCGTGTCTATCCTCTTACTGGGATTTTATCTAACCCCCTTTTGATGTATATCCTCAGGTGACTACTTGTACTACGGAGAATTCTAGAGACAATTAGAATCTAGAGAAGAAGAAATTAAATAAATGTTTATGTTTTATATTGTAAATGTTATGTATGATCCTAGTTTTCCCAAGGCACTAAACCTTTGGATCCTGTTAAGGTAATTATTTTACATTGTTTATCGTTATAATGATGTAAGAAAAGCAGGGTCACTCTAATGCTATATATATGTCGAGTGTTAAATGAAAACCCAAAATAAATACACACTAAAAAATAACAAGAGGTAATTAACATCATGTTCAGTTCCCTCATCCATGCCCAATCATGAATCCCAACTTAGCCATTTAATATAGGGATCTTGTCCTTATCATATCCTCTAAGCATGAAGTCTATTCGGGTACCAATAAGTGGCCTATGTAAGGTAATAGTACAACTCTGTAGGCCACCACAAATGACTTGTAAAGAAATATCTAGTCTATGATAGTGTATGCAGTTTTATAAAGAATAAAATACAAAGAGATAAAAGTAAACAAGTTTCACATTTATTATTCTATAGTTAACCAAATTGGCCCTCAAGTTTATGATGAAACCCAAGCCCATCATACATGCTTCATCCTAGACGAAGTATAAACCATACACTATAGTTATATTATAATTTATTACTTCATGGTATTTCATTATTAAATTGATTTTGATTTCATTTCGGTACCCTGTAGGTCATTCTGGGTACTATTATGATGAATGTTTGGAGTGTCATTCCAACATCAATATCTAATAAACTTAGTGTTAGTACAAAACTAATATAATGGATACTTAGAGAATCAATATAGATATAAAATATCAGGTACCTGGAGAGTCAATTAAACACCAATTCACATGCATGCATCAGGGACTTAGAGCATCAATCTGGCCACCCATGGATGAGGAGCATCATTCCAACACCCACACCTCATTGTTCATACATATATATACAGATATATCATGGTTAAACATTAATAAACCTTTTATTAACCATTATCAATATGGTTTACTATTTCATTTATCAATAATAATATTTAACATCATATCAAACCTTTAACCATTTTAACCAATTACCATGAATCATCTGATAACTCATTAACCTTTCAAGGTTAAGACAATAAATCTTTATAAAAGTTAACTTGATGACACATTAATAATTTTTTCAATTTCATAATCCCTAGGATTCCCATTCTCCATTCCATAAATATCATTTCATGGTAATTGAAACAACCCATGGGTTTCCATCATGCCCAGTCTTATAATCTCAAACACATCCAATAGGATTCAATAAGGCTCTAAAAAATTTATGGGGATTCAATTCACATTAACATTTCCAATTTAAATGTAATTAAAAAACATAGAAAATAAATAATACAAATAAAAACACAATATTTTTATCAATACTACTGGAATTAGAATATATACCACATACCTTAGGGTTGTTTATAAACTCTCACCCAACTATAGGAATTAAATCAATGTAGAACGATTGAGAACGAAGTACGACACTACAATCCTCAAGATCCGGGATTGGATCTTGTTTCCTTTAATAGATTCAACTATAAAACATCACAATTCCCATAAAGGAACATGGATATATTCACATTATATTATATCTAAGGTTTTGGAAAAAATAAGGAGAGATATAGGAAGAACGTCCAATAATAGAGATTACCAATGAATTTGGATCTCCAATAATAATTGAATCACTTAAAAATTTCTCCCAAATCAAAGGGAATCACCTCTAAATTCTTGTGAAAAAAATGAGTTTAAATTTATATGAGATTAGAAAAAAATGGGGCCTTTATATCTTAATTAAGATTATATCCATGAATTTTGGGATGCCAAATGTACACCGTATGTTTAGGCCATGTGGTTCAGAAAACCCTTCACCAATCATGCGGTGCTTAAAATCTCAAACCAACCCTCACATGGTTGGTTCTCATGGTTGAAGAACTGTGTTCCAATCATGCGTTTCCCCTTTATTCATCATTACATGGTTTCTCTTAATCACCCTCATGGTTTTTCCAAACTATGTGCCAACCATGCACATGTCCAGTTCCCACTGTCTTGTCTTACCCAGTTTCTTGGAGAAGGCCACATGGTTTGGGAAAACCATGAACCAACCATGCACTGCCCCCCACCAATTTTGTTTTCGAATCTAATATAAGCCCAAACCAAAATGAGATTAAAAAAAGGGTAAAATACTACCAAAAAAAGATTATGAGATGTCTCAAGAAAGGTCAATATCTTACAATATCCCCACCTTATAATAGCTCATCCTCAATCTATAATACCACGAATCACTAAGCTACTGAGGTGAAAAGGTTGGTCCAATTGGCCTGTATATATTCTTTCATCTCCCATTTTTCTCCTGAATATAGCCATGCTAACACAATACTTGGAATAATGACATGATCTTTCTCAAATAAACATTTTCACTATGATTCACAACATGAAAAGATACTCTTAAAAGGATGAATTATCCTCAAGATCAACATCATCAAAATCAATCACATGATAAGGGTTAAGGTGATTCTGTTGAAGCCATGAAATGTGAAAAACATCATGTATATCAATATAACTATGTGTAAGAGCCAATTGATATACAATCTAAAATGGTCTATCAAACCTAGGCACCAACTTACCCTAATTCCGAATATAATGGTGAACCAATCTTAGTGACACCCATAGAAACACATGATCATACACCGTAAACTCAAGTGGTTGAAGATGTTGATGGACATAACGATTATATCTACTCTTCTCTATAGTCATACATTTAAAAATTAATTAAATTTGTTTTGATGTCTCATAAATGATACTTGATCCCAATAACCTTGGCTTACCTAGATCCATCCAACATAGAGGTGTTCTTCATGGCCTACCATAAAGTGTCTCATATGGTGTCATATAAATACTATCCTAATAGATGTTATTATAGGATAATTAAACTAGTGATAAGTGATTTCCCTAAGATACAATAATGTCTAGGCTGTATTCCCTTTTCATTTCCTCTACCACCTAGATAGTACACTTCAATTACCTATCTATTTAAAGGTGGGAATTCATACTCAAAAACACTTGAGTATCAAGTTCCTTATATAAGCCTTTCTAGAAGTGTGAATTAAAACATGGATCATGATATGAAACTATACTTCATGGTACCCCATTAAAACATACCATCTCCTAAACATATAAGTTTCCTAACTGATCAATTGTGAATGTTTTCTAAATTGACATCAAAAGGGATACCTTCTTCATCCTCTCTACAATTACCCATAATTCATTATTATTCAGATGATTCCTTGGGATAAATACAAAAAAATACATAGTAAATTAACCCTATTTCCAATATAGAATAAAAAATAGTTGTAAAAAACCACCAGGTCATTGATGATCAGCCTTCACCTGATGACAGGTGTAATATTATGTCACAACACTTGTGATCTCTTTTTTTTAATTCCTGGCCACTGATATTTCCTATGAAGGTCATGGTATATTTTGGTCAAAATAGGGTACACTTAGCACTTCGATGTGTCAAACTCATTCATCAACTCTTCCCACATATAAGTAGTCACAACAACAAGGACAATAACATATTTGATCTCAAAATCATTGATAAAAAAAATCAGAATATGATACTCCACCTTATAGGATTTCCCTTAAGGAAAAAACACTCCATATCCTCATATTTACTCTCCTTGATTAGAGTTAGAAGTGTGGACTCCACTAATAAGGATATAAAGGTCATCTTCTATTGGACCTCATTAACCTATATATGTATCTTGGAAAACAAGAACATAATTTTACACTTATAACTAGAATCTAATACTACTTGAGTCTATGTCTTCCAGCTTAAGTCATCAGCAACAATATTTCCCTTCTTGAGAATATATGATAGATAAAATTTAAAAAACTGTATATAATCAACCCATATATTATACTTGAGATTTAAATAATTATTTAAAAAAATATACTTTAAAATTTTGTGGTTGATATACATAATAAATTTTTTTCCCAATAGGTAATGTCTCAACAAATTTAAGGAAAAAACTACCATGATCAAATCAAGATCATGGATAGGATAATTCCATTTTTGTGGCCTCAACTATCATGATAAATATTCCACGACCCAATATCCCTACATTAACACCTCTCCAAGTCTGATTCAAGACACTTCAAAAAACAAGCTATAATCCTCACCCGAATCTGGTATGATCAAAATTGGTATATTAGTTAAACACTTATTTGAATATTTAAATGAATTCTCACATGATCCATACAATTAAAAATGTATACCCTTCTTGGTCAAGCTTGAAAGTCATGCCTCCAAGAAAGAAAATTCCTAGATGAATCTTTGATAATATCCCACTAAAAAAACTACAACTGATATAGGTATGGATTTAATATTTAGTTCTTCCAGAACATAAACACAGCTGGAGTATTTTTTAGCCTAAATGACATCACAGTGAACTCGTATAGTCCATAACTGCTTTTAAAAGTAGTCCAGGGTTTATCAAAAGGTTTAACCATCAAATAATGACACCCTAAACTCAAATAGATCTTTAAGAATACACAAGTACCTATCAACTAGTCAAGGAGATCATTGATACATGGAATAGAATACAGATTCTTAACTATCATATAGTTTAAATTTTGATAATTAACACATAAATGAAATGTCCCATCATCCTTTTTTGAAAAAAAATACAGTGAACACCAAGGTGACATTCTTAGATGGATAAATCCATTATCCATCAATTATTATAGATGATTATTAATCTCTTGAATCTATTTTGGTTCCATTAAATAAGAAATAATAAAAAATATTTTATTTATAGGCATCAAATCAATTATAAATTTGACATTTATCTTAGGTGTAAGTCTATATATATCTTCATAAAACAAATAATAAAACTAGTCTACTATGGGTGGGAAGATATCATAATTCACACCCCTATAATCTAATAAAATAATTGTAACTGGGTGGTGATCTCCCCCAGTTTCGGTTGAACTTTCCCTGCACAGCCTGCTCAGATATCCCATTCTCCATGATGAACATATCCATCACCCACAAGAGATGTGAAAGTTACTCTCCTATAGTAATAATCAATGTGGGCTCGGTACAATACCAACCAGTCCATATGAAAAAAAATTCAATGCATATCATATCAAGTACATACAGATCTAAAATGAAACAATACTTACCAATCTAAGGGGAATACACTTTACATAGACATATTTCCTTCAACCGTACACCCAATAGTGTGTCGATCTTCATAACCCACACACAAATTCCATTATTATACTCAAACCATTTAAAAGTTTAGTAGATATAAAATAATGTGAGAATATCGATTAGGAACTGAATAAGGATAATATTATTTATTTATATTATAATATTCATGATCTTCATTATTCAAAAACACCAATTTTAATGCATTTTACAATTTAAACATTATTTCACATCATGATTGTAATTCTTTCTTAAAGTACACTATTACTTGGAACATAGTGATACACATTGTAAATCACCCATTGTTATTGATTTGAACTGAATATTTCATTATTAGGTTTCTTATTCCATTGGGAACAATTCATCCTTTTGGAGAACTTGGAGATTCACATCGAAAGACCACCATTTTGGATATTCAAACCAAAAAATTACGGGCAGAGTAAATATGATAGCAGCCCAATAAAATGAATGTATCATCCATGATCCAAGTCTAATGAATCTAAAATTTTATTTGGAGATAGATAAAATCTTGGTTAACATTTAATTAAACTAGTTCCAATTCCAATTTAGTCATTTGGAGGGAGATTCAAGCATCCCAAGTTTAACTTTAAATTATGGGCCATATTTTGAGTCCCAAAAATCCATCTCACCATTTCGGAAATAAATCCTGAATGTATGATTAAATCAATCTAAAATTTTTACATTATTTATAATACTTCTAAGTATACATTTTTTATTCTAAAATCAAGCCCAATTATCATAAAATCAAGGTATTTCTAGCGTATCAATGAGGAGAGATAAAATGAATGCTTGGTGTCTTAGAAATGATGAAAGATTAATCATCCACCCACTTTCCTCAAAATTTTTCCCACCCTCATTAATGGTTTAAATTTTAAGGGTGTTTCTAGATAAAAGGGACTCAAAGGATATATTTAAGGTGTAATTTGGGAATAAAAAAGGGTAAATTTTTGTATTTTTTCATTTTAATGCTATGTTGCTAATTTGATGTTATAATCACATTTATTTATCATATAAGTTATTCAAGTAAACTTAGTTTTTTAATAATATTTATTCAGATACTCTTATTAAATTATTTTTGACATCAAGTTGATACCATTTAATCAAGGTTTGAATTTAGTTATACAAAAAAATGTGAAATTATATCACACAATGGTGGAGTGTTCATTATTTATTTATTTCACATCTTCAATCCTGCTTCATTAAGTCGACTCTCATCTTTCTTTAAAATATTCGCATCAATGGAAGGATAACCATTTTATGGGTTGATAATAGGGATTTTTGTGGGGTTTATTTAATGTTATTTAATATTCTTTAATATTTTATTTAGTTTATTAATTTAATATTTCCATTCATTGAGTAATTTTCTTCTTCATCTTATCCAACTTTAATGCCGACACATTTTGAGTGTTAGTACGATCCAATTACTTAGAGTGATCATTAAAGTGATAATATAAGTGAATTATTGATTAGATTTTGAATTATGTAAGGATTAAATCGGTTAATTATTTTTATGAATTACCTCATTTTTTGGATTCATCTTTAATTATTGATCTCAAATTTTCTAAAAAAAATACATCCAATATAGCCCTAGAGACAACCTAGGATTTAATTATCTTTGTTAATTGTTTCAATTCAAAAAATTAGGTGTTAAATTATTAAAATAAATTCATTATCTTATGAACTTTAGTGTTCTTATACCCGAAATTAAATTAACCCTAAAGTTGGCAACTTAATATCCCAAATCCATAACAAATCTGAGCATCTCAAGGTTACTTATTTGGTCCCTATAGATTTTACCCCAACATGTACTACCACAACCACTTATACCTATAGTTTAAATTTGGGAATAAACAAAAATTTTCACTATTTTTGGGGACCCAAGTAATTCATCTAGACTCTCATTCTATTATCCCCCATTTATCTTTTCTCACCTCAATTGATCTTATCTTTTTCCCTTTATGTTTTTGTGTGTCTTGAGAATATTGAATCCTAATTTTAGTTTACTCTAATGGAGTATCATCAAAATTACCCCATCATGAATATAGGATGTAATTAAATGGGAAATCAATATTGGGAATCCCCTAACTTAGGGAGTTTCTTTGATCAATCTTTGAATGATTACGCCACACCTGGTGAGATGTACAATCATTGCGATGATGAATGTTTAAAGGATAAACTTCTAGACCTCTCAAGGATGATTGAAGAGATTAATCATATATAGGTCCATGATATTCAACCTCCTATCCAACATGTTCCTCATACATTATTTGAAAAATTGTGTAATGAAAAGGAGAGAATGAATTATAAGGTTTCATATTTGAGATTAGAACTACAAAGCATTAAAATATATGAGGAAACTATTAATATATTTATTTTCCATTCATTATCCTTATGTAGAGTGTCTAGTTTCCCATAAACATCTCATGAAAATAATTAAGAACCAAAATTTTAATTTGGGATAGTTAAAGGGGATGAATAAATTGTTTAATGATGTATAAATCAATAGGAAACCGATTTTATGTATTCACAAGAGGGAAATTTGACATCATGGATTGAGTGTCCGAAATATTGCCCCATTGATGATTTTTCATAACTAAAAATCACTGAAAGTTCTGGGAAAATATTGAAATTTGATTTCATACCAACCATTGATACTAAAATGGAAAATTTGGTGGTTAAAATATATTCTATAATGGAACCATTTTTTTATAAAATTTTGGGAAAAGAAATTGATTATGATTTACATTTACAATCTTCTATAATAAAATTCAATCAAACAAAACTCAAAATTGTTGTCCTTCCTTCCCCACTCAAGTATCCCTCCATATGTGATAACCAAGACCTTTTATTTTTTAGCCATTCTTCTCTTGAAACCAAAAAATTGATAATTATCCTCGATTTCATAAGAAAGACTATAGAAGAAATTGAATCAACCATTTCTGATATTCCATGGATTTTACCACTCATTGGAGAACATATGTTTTTACTTGAAACAAATTATAAACAATGTATCAATATAAATCTAGTAGAAGTGATAGAAAACTAAAACCTTAAAATGTTTAAAGTTGGTGTTGGGTATGTGGGGTGGGTGGTACAAGTAATGTTAATGAATTTCAACTAAGCACTTTTTTGGGGGAACCCCGGATTATAAGTTGATTTTGTTTTGTTTTAATTTATTTTATTTTTTGTATTTTTTTTTGTTTTTAGTTAATGTAACTTCAAGGGTTTCCATTATGTTCTAATTGGGTTATTCTGTAAGATTCATGTGTTTTTGATGTTGATGTATTTTTAGGAAAATACTTTTTTTTCTTAGCGTTCGAACATAATATTCCATCATTGATGAGGAATCTTCAAGTGACATGGAGATCGAATGATTAATCAGGAATATCACGAAATTTAACTTCAACCATGAGATGACATTGTTCCAAGTTTATTATTTCAATTTCCTTTATGAAATACTATTCTCAGACTTGAACCCTTCTGAATCTTCTTTTATTTAAGCACTGGGGACAATGTTATTCTACGTTGGGGGGGGGGGGGTTGAAAATAATGAAAAAAACTTTCTGTGTCAATGAAATTTTTTAGTGACCATAATGGAAGAAAAATATTATTTCACATTGTATATGATAACACAAATTGAAAACATTTAAACTAAATAGCAAATCATTTTTTCATTTCTTGATTCTAATTTTAATCCATGATTAAGTTCATGAGCATATATTTTTGAAAGTCCGGGTGACTAATGTGATTTTTCCCAATTTGATTTTTCATCCATTTAATAAAAAAATTCAGAATACACGTCCATTGAATTATTGATATAAGTTTAAGTTCTTGGGTCTGTTCCATCATAACATAGGGTTTAGAGACACTTTTAGTTTAATTTAAGTATCCAAAAAAATGAAAAAAATATCAAGTAGATAAATGTTTTTTCCAAATTCATAGCATCAGAAACATGAGGATCATGACTCCATAGTTTTCATTACCAGATTTATGATTTACATCTCAATTATAGACCATGGAATTGACAAAATGTATGGTTTTCCAACACTTGGGGACTGTGAATCCATAAAGGTCTTTTTTATAGTTGATATTTTCATCTATATTATGGTTCAAAAAAATAAATAAATAAATAAAACAAAAAAAAGTAAGAAATTGGATACTCATATTAAAGTTTAATGTTATTACCACCCAATGCTTCCATTTATTTTCCACTTGACCAAGAATATGGGCCCCATGTATTCTTTGATGCACAACACATCATCACGATTAATTGAAATTGGATGAAATGTGGTGATGAATTTAAACAATGGAATGGGACTGGGATTGGGATATGCTTTTAGACCTACCTTGTTTTAAAATTATTTATAATTTTTATGATTGTTTTATTTGAAGTAGAAATGGTAAGCACGATATGTTATTATGTTTTTGGAAAGGGAATTCAATTTTCTTATTTTTGAGATACATTTTGGTTGGGATTAGAAAAACTAAAGTTGGGGGTTATGATTAAAAACTGAATGAGGATGATATTATTTATTTATATTATAATATTCATGATCTTAATCATTGAAAAAAACACAATTTTAATTGCATTTTATAATTTAAGCATTATTTTACATCAAGATTGTAATTATTTCTTAAAGTGCACTATTAATTGGTACATATTGAGACACATTGTAAATAACCCATTAGTATTGATTTGAATTTAATATTTTATTATCATGTTTCTAATTACATTGGGAACAATTTATCCTTTTTGATAACTTGTAGATTCACAATGTAAGACCACCATTTCAGACATTCAACCTAGAAAATTCTAGGCGAAGTGAATTGAACAACAACCCAATAAAATGACTGTAGAATCCATGATACAAGCCCAATGAAGATGAAATTTTATATGTAGATATATGAAACCTTGGTAAATATTTAAATAAGCTGGAGACAAGTCCAATTATATCATTTTTAATGATATCTAGGTGGGATAAGTTGGACATTAAATTCTGAACCATATTTCGAGGCCCAATAATCCATCTCACCATTTCAACCATAACTCCTATATGTATAATCTAATTAGTATAATTTTTTAAAGGATTAATAATAATTAAACATATAAAATGTTTTATTCTATGACTATTCCCAATCATCTAAAAATCAAGGCCTTTATAGTTCATCAATGAGGAGATATAAAATGCACACATGATGTACTAGAAATGATGGAAAATTAATTATCCACCTACTTTCCTCAAATTTTTGGACACCCTAATTAATGGTTATAATTTTAGGGGTGTGTATCTACTAAAGGGACTCCAAGGATCTATTTAAAGTATAATTTGGGAAGAAAAATGGGTGAATTTGTGTATGTTTTCATTCTAATGTTATGCTTCCAATTTGATGTTGTAATCGCATTTGTTTCTCATTTAAGTTATTCGAATCACATTAGTATTTTAATAAAATTTATCCAATTAATATTATTATATTCTTATTCACATCACTTTTATATCATTTAATCAATGTGTGAATTTATTTACACTATAAATTGTAAAATTCTTTCACACAACGATGAAGTTTTCATTATTTCATTGTTTTAATTCTTCAATACCGCTTCTTTAAGTCGACTCTCATATTACTTTGAAATATTCACATAGATGGAAGGATAAAAATTTTATGGGTTTATCCTAGGGAGTTTAATGAGGATAGAATGAATTTTATTTCATGTTCTTTAGTATTTTAATCATTTTATTGATTTAATATTTCCATTCATTGGGTAATTTTCTTCTTCATCTTCTCCAACTTTAACGATGATACATTTTGAGTGTTAGTACAATCAAATTACATGAAGTTATAATTAAAGTGATATTATAAGTTTAATATTAATTATAATTGTAATTTTTTAAGGATTAAATTAGTGAATGATTTTGGGGAATTACCTTGTTGTTTAGATTCATCTTGAATTAGTGATCTGAAATTTTCTAAGAAAACGAATACATCCAAAATAACCATTAAGAAAACATAGGATAAAATAATCTTAATTAATAGTTTCCATCCAAATAATTAAGTGATTAATTATTAAAATAAAACCATTCTATTAGGAAATTTATTTTTCTTATATCCCAATTGAAATTAACCCCAATGTTGGCCACTTTATAGCCCAAATCCCTAACAAATCCGAGTGTCTCAAGGTTACTTCTTCGTTCCCTATGGATTCAATCCTTAATTATACTAAAATAACTGAATATATATGTAGGGTAAATTTGGTAATAGCCATATCCTTTATCAAATAAATATATAGAAATAATAGAATCTAGAATAATTATACCTTTGACTTTCGATGACCCAACCTCGATATCAATAAGTGTAGGCTGAACTGTACGCAACTGACCTATACCTATTCCCTACGATCCTATATGAGTCCCATGTTTTATATAGATCTACTAATATATTCACTCTTTCCCTAAAGTACTACATCAACCGCTTGACTGGTGAGGCTAATAGAACCTTAATTAACAGACTGGCACAGAGTAGATGACCCCTTTAGGTACCCCAGTTTGGCCTAACTCCCCCATCACTACACACCTGTTTTGGGTTCATGCAGTACCATTATAAGTGTCCCATCACTAAAAAGTAATTATCTTTTTTCAACATGGGTATATATGTTGGTAAAAGTACATTTTTTAGGTAAAACATTTTACCAAAAAAAAATTTCCTATCACTTAACTGTTGGTAAAAACTATGTTTCTAAATGTTATTGACACATATAAAATGATTTTGTTACAATTATAATAATAGCAACAGATAATATATATATTGGTAAAAAAAGTTTTCAACAGATTAATATGACTAATATATTTGTTTGTAATATTATTAACATTTATAAACAACACCAACAATTAATATAATTTTATAAATTATATATTAAATAAAATATTATGTGTTGGTATTATAATATTCGTTATTAAAATTTTATATTGTATTTATTAATATAATTATATACAATATATTATTATATTTATTATATAATAGTCATAAAATTAGCTTATATAAAACACTATGAAACCGAGTCTTCATTTAAAAAACATGACCAAATATAATTGACATACATGTTCAAATTTTATGAAAAGGAAAGAAGCACCAAGAAAATTATTGAAAACATGTTTAAACATGTTCAAACGCTAAGATATTTTACATTTAACTCAATGAAACTTCATATGAAATATATTTCTCATAAACATCAAACGTCCTTGTTATGGAATCCCCATTAATTCACATGAGTTATTATCTACTATAGTGATACTAAACATGCACATCTTCACCATCGTCTCTTTGATTGTAGTGGAAAACCCTTATATGTTTGAAGAAACACCTAACTCAGATCCCTCCACTTTAGACAAGAACCATCACAACCTTCATTCTGATCACACAAACACAATAATAATAATTTTTTTATTTAAATTCATTACATAAAAATAATAATGCTTGTTATATCATGTAAAAAAATAACACATGATATAATCTAATAAATATTATTTTAATTTATAATGGAACTAATTTTTAATTGGGAATTCATAGGATATGGTGACCACATTAAAAATATCTATCCTTCCAAATCAATATTTTATTATCTAGATTGACCATGTATAGGGGTTTAGTGAGAACCCTCACAAATAAATCTTCTAAATTTGAAAATGAAACAATAACCATTAAAAAATATAGATAAAGAAGAAGAAAATAATCCATAGAATTGTACTAGAACAAAATTAGAGGATTCAATGGGATAATCAATCAACTATTAGTTTTGATAAACATAAAAATTACATTATAATATTTTACCCCTTTATGTAGCAATTCAGACCATCATGAATCTATACATCAAGTTGTATACTGGTCATGGGAACTCGTTATGATTCAAAAGGAACACCCCCATGAAAAACCAACTATAGATACACCAAGGAAAATATTTCAACTCCAGCATGAGAAGACCAAATAAAACAGTTGTGAACTAAACTCTTGTATTAATACTCTACATCAAACTATCCTCCAATTATTGAAATTATAAGATTAATTTAAATAAAATAAGGAATATAGAACCAATAGTGAATCTATTTTGAAAAAAACTAACACACTCCATAGAAAACAACAACACCAACTACACAACTTACTAAACTAGATATGTCAATTTAAACCATCATGTATCCACCCATCAAGTTGCAGAATGATCATGGGAACTTGTTATTCTTCAAAAGGAACACCCCCATGAAAAACTAGCCATAGACACACTAAGGAATATCTTATAACCCCTAGATGAAAAAACCAAATAAAACATCTATGAACCAATTTTTTTTATTGAAACTCCACATTAAGAAAGATTCCACATATGGAAATTAGAAGATTCATTCAGACACTTGAACGAATATAGAACCAATATTGAATCCATTTTGGAAAAACTAAGACATAACAAAGAAAATAACAACACTAAATACAGGAATTACAAAACAAAAGATTCCATATTATTCTAATTCCTATCATATTATTCAAACCAATGCAAGAAACGTTTTAAACATTTAAAAAACACCAACCTACTTGAGTAGGAATTTTACAATCTATAAATTTTTTACAAATCATTTTATGTCAGAAGATAACTAGTTACCACAATAAATAAAAATAAAAACACATGATATAAAAATAATAAGAATATTGTCAAACTTGGGACCAAAAACCAAAATATAATCTATGATCTCATTAACAGAAGACAACATGTGACCACTTTATCTAATTTTTTACCACAACAAGAAGATTATCTAACCAGTGGAAAAAACCCTAATTAGAAGATTATCCATATAGTGAACAAAACAAGAATATATAATCAATGAACACATAAAATCCCATATAGGATGAAATAAAAATGACTAGTGAGCACAAGAACAGAAAAATGAATAAAAGAACCAGTGAAAAAAAATTTACTTGTGACCGCACTAACAGAAGATAACAAATGAAAACAATATAAAATAACAATTCATGATATAAAAATAATAAGAATATTATCTACCCTGTGACCAAAAACCATTGAGAATGACACTAATTTTAATTAAGAGTGGCACATAACAAATAATTCTATAATCTTGTTGCACTGTATTAAATTCTATAATGTAGTAAAGTTGCTTTCAATTGAAAATGACACCAATTTAAAATGGGGAATTACATAGTACCTCTTTGGATCTTGTTTTTTGTTTGCATAACCTTGTGTATCAAGACAATGGGAGGATGAAAAGAAGGATTTTGGCCTACTTCATTTCCAATTTTCTAGAGGTGGTCAACACCACCCTAGCAGATGCATTATGACAAGTTCAATCAAGATAGAGAGAAATTTTCCATCAAATTCATCACCTAGATTTCTCACTAAACCCCATACCTCGCTAGGGTCATTTGGGATAGAAATAATCACTAAACACTGGGTTACTTGTGATGTTGAATGTGAGGGTCATCTAGGACATTGAATTCCTTAATCGACATCACAAAATTACAGATCATAAAATATCATCACTGGGTGATTATCTATCTCCTAAAAGTTGTCGTGATATAAACACCATGATTTCACTAATGATCTCCAAAGTGGATGAGATAAAGTACCAATGACCTGATATGAAGCCACCAAACATCATTGACTCAAGATAGACATGTTATTGATCAAAAAATCAAATCCTATGATGAATAAGTACACACTATCATGGACTATCCCCAACGCTAGCTGGGAAGAAGACAGATCTGCAACTGATTGCCTCTAAAGCCGATAGCCTCACTAGTGACCAAACTTCCATCGAAACATCCATCATCCAAGACCCTCATCAACAATTAGAATGATTCCAATAAATTAAATTATATTTAGTGTAGGAGGAAGCTCTGATAGGAAGCTACTGATGAAGGGATATCTCCTATCCAATAAGGAAGACATCAGCGGAGAAACCCAAGACTGAGAGCATGCAGTAGTGCAAAATAGATTGTTGTGTTTTTTATTTAATAAATTTTTATAATTTAATTTTTCAATATATTTTGATTAGATTTAATTATATTTATTTAATTTAAATTTTAAAAATTAAATTTTCTTTTATATAGGGAGCATAAAAAAAGTAAATATATGAAATATCAAAAAGATTCAATTTTTTTTGTAAAAAATATTTGTATGTTTATTAAATGAACAACAGTAAAAAATATAAACCCTATTGATATTTAGAAAAAAATGAAAATGAAAATAAATTAATAAGATATTTTAAATAAGACAAAAAAAAATGGATATTGACTTTCGTCCTAAAGATAAAAATATATAAAAAATTTGGCTACTCTTGATTGGTTATCAATAAAATATTTGTTATTATTGAATTGTATATTGTAATAATTTTTATTTACGGTAAAATATTTGTGTGTAATTTTTATCATTACTAAAAAATTCACGTGTTGGTAAAAAAATGTTGGTATTGGTATGATAAAGTGATATATTTTTCCGTTGGTAAAAGATATGTTGGTATTGAACGATCAATTCCAATAGATATATATTAATGAAAAAAAAATTGTCGGTACTTAAAATTAATACCAATAAACCATAATATCTATTAGAATTACTCATTTTAACTAGTAGATATATTTTTTTTCAATTAAATTCTATTATTATAAGTCATTTTTTAGTTCATCCTATCAAAAGCTCGTAACTCCACTGGTGTTTATGGTCATTGACTATGAATGTGAACCATCCTACCACATTGATGAAAAAACACTTGATTACTTACTTTTGTAAATGATCCTTCCCATTAGATTCTCTATTTTCCACTACTCCAGTGAATGTTCTTTTAATTACACTTCTTACCATCTGAATACATACCTCATGGGTATCTAGTATAAACCAATAGTCCTCCATTGGAAGCTTCCTTCCGGTTCCCCTTAGAAATGTGAGCGTGACTCACTACATCGAAAAACTTATTCAATTGAAAGATATTAAATTGGGACTTAATATTAAATTTAATCCCATTATAAAAATGTCTTACCACAGTTTACTTATATCCTACCATCTTTAGAAAAAAATAATTTCATATTGATGAAGCAACCAACATAGTCCATCACTAAAATACTTCCTTGGGTAAACCACATAAACTCATATTCCCTATCATATCTCAGTGTATCTAGGTAAAATTGATATCAAGACTTATACTGGAAGTCCTTATATACCATTCATTCGATCTGATTACCTAATTTAGAACATCCCACTAGAACTTTACCGGTCCTCATAACATATTAGATACTAATTTGTCTCTTTTCTCTACATGAATCTCTAAATGATCCAAGATTGTCTAAATAGAATCAATATAGAACTCATTTTCCTAAATTCCACCCTCTCTGGTTAATGTCGAAGGGTGTTACAATTTGAAATATCAAGTTATATTAGACATATTCCACAGAGCCCACCATGTATTTATTACCATGAAATACATTAAGTGAGAAATTGTTTCATGAGATTTATCTTCTGGTCATTCACCTAGAACTATGAGGGCCTCTTATCCTCCAACTAGAGTAACATTTCCTGAAATCTCTTCCTGTCATCCAACAAAAAAAGTTTTCCATGAGAAATGTATTTAAAATTAAAAATACATGTCTCAAGATACACAACACATCATTTATACATTTAGATACAAGGGACTCACATAAATTTATAATAAGTCATCCTGTAGACACTACCCTATGGTAAAAAATGTGGTACTATCACTACCCTCAAACATTCCTAACATGGTCCATGGATAACTCAGGGTAAACAACTTTTATTTTTTATAAGTTTCCCATCATACACCCCTTTTTACTATATAAAATTTCCACATTTAGTTACTTTAACCATTATAACATCATTATTGGAACCATTTCTTTTAAACTAATCAAATAAGGAAAATAATTCTAATTCCCTATAACCCACTTATAACTTGATTTTACATGTGTTCCTAAAATGATGCATGTCATATATATCCTTGAGTTCCTATAACGATTCAGGTATACTCAACTCTCATGCTATACCAGGACACAGGTAAAATCTCAAAAAAATGACAACTTCACACAACAATATCATCACCCAAGGAGAAATAATATACAACTATAACAAAAAAATCAAGAATAACTATCCCAACCTAGGAACATGGGTTTTACCTCCCATATCGGTTAACTACCCCCATGAATGAACTCACGACCAAGGCCCGACTCATCATAGCCTCCATCTAACTTTCCAAAATAATAAGACAACTGAAAAGTAAATAAAATGACTTTGATAACCAATAGGTCAGATGATCAAAAACACAATTAGATATAACTTTGTAGCATCTCGAACCAGATTCCACATACTGGTGCCCTGAAAAGATTCGTTACATGACCTCAAGTATATCTACTTGTATTCCAGAGGCTGCTGACTAATAATGATGGTATAATAAGTCATGTGGGGAGACTATACCATCTTTATCAAAGTATTAAAATAGTGTAAATCAATATATAAATAATAATAATAATAACAATAATAATAATAATAATAATCAATAACTAACAAAGACCAAGAATCATATGAAGAATACAAAAAATAGGGGAAACAACCATAAACTAAAGAAATAAACATGTCATGCCATATATGTGTCATGTGTCAAATGAAAAACCAAAATAAATACACATTGAAAACTCCCAAGAGGGTCCTAACATCATGTTTGGTTACCTTATCCATGATCCATATTAAATCCCAACTCAGCCATCTAACATAGGGATCTTTCCCTAATCTTGACATGGAAACATGAAGTCTACTTGGGTACTAATTAGTTGTCTGAGTAGGGTGTGAGTAAAAATCAATAGGGCACCACCAATGGTGTCTAAAGAAATATCCATTCTATAATAGTTTATGTAGTTATATAAATAATAAAATACAAAGTGATAAAAGTAAAAAAGTTTCACATTTTTTTTCTTTAGTCAACCACTTTGGCACTCAAGTTCATGGTGATACACAATCCAATAATAGCTAATTTTTACCATCCATGAGTATAAACTATACACCATAATGATATTAAAATTTATTCTTTCAAGGGATTTCATTATTAAATTGATTCTGATTTCATTTCATTACCCCAAAGTGTCAGTATGGGTACCATTATCATAAATACTTAGGGAATTAGTCCAACATCATTATCTTACTTGGAGTGTTAGTCTAGAACCAATATCATTGGTACTTAAAACACTATTATAGCATCAAAATATTGGGTACTTAGAGAATTAGTCCAGTTCCACTACACATGCATGCATCAGGGGCCTGGAGCATCATTTTGGGAATCCACATATGAGGAGAATCTATCCATCAGCCACACCTCATTGTTCATAAATATATACATGTCATAGTTCAATATTAATAACCCTTTTATAAAAAATTCTTAACATAGTGTACCATTTAATTTATCAATCATCGTCTTTAACATCATTTCAACCCTTTAACCATTTAACCAAATTACCATGAATCATCTCATAACTCATTAACATTTCGAGGTTAAGACAATAAGTATTTATAAAAGTTAACATGAAAACACATTAAAATTGGTTTAATTTGATAATCCCTATAATTACCCTTTTACATTCCAGAAATACCATTTCTAGAAAATTCGCACACTCATGGGTTTCCATCATTCCCAATCACATAATATCTAACAGATCCAACGAGATCTGAGAAGGGTCTCACAAATTCACAGGGATTGAATTCACATTTACAATTTAAATGAAATTTCACAATATGGAAACTCAAAAATACTACTAAAAAAGCAATATCATGATCAATACTATGAGAATTATCATATATACCACCTAACTTAGGGTAATTTATGAATTCTAACCCAAAAATATCCCTTAATTTGATGTAGAATGACTGAGAATAAATAATTTCACTACAATCCTCAAGATCTAGGATTGGGTCTCCTTTAATTCGATAGATCAAACCACAGGACACCACAATTCCCCTTAAGGAACATGGATCTATCCATCACGAATTAGATATAAGGTTCCAAGAAAAATAATAAGAAGAGATATAGGAAGAATAGACAAGAATAAAGACTTATTTGTGAATCTAGATCTCCAATGGGATTTGAATTTCTTATAAATTACTCCTGAATTGAGGGGAATCTCCTCTCAATAATTGGGAGAAAAAGAGTTTATAGATACCTAATATTATAGAAAAATGAGTCCAAAAGATCTTAATTCATATTATATCCATGAATTTTAGTCTTCCAACTGTATGCCATATGGTTAAGCCTCGCGATTTGGAAAACTGAATGAAAATCGTGTAGTGCTTACTATCTCAATACAACCCTTACATGGCTGGATCACATGGTAAGAAAAACTATGAAAAAAACTTTTTTTTCACCTCTATTAATCATTGTATGGTTTATCCTAAGCACCAGTATGGTTTGGCCATATATTTTTCCAACCATGTTCCTGCCCAGTGCCCATTGTCTTACCTTTCATGGTTTACTGGAAAAGGATGCATGGTTTGGGAAAACTTTTTTCTAGACATGCATTTCCCAAAAACCTCTTAAAACCTCCAAAAATCACCTAAACATACCAAAGACAAGCCCAAACCAAAATGATATTAGAAAAAGGGTAAAATAATACATGAAAATGAGTTTGAGACATCTTAAAAAAGGTTGGGATGTTACAAACTTAGTTTTTTTAGAACTCCCATTCCTTTGATCATTGTTTTTTCTAGTAGATATGTATATTTTATTCTTGTTATTCTTTATTGAAGTTTATACCTTGAATTTCATGATTATTGTGTTTCCATATATTTCTATCTACTCTATAGTTCTATTTATTGTAATTCCTATAACACCATGAGATTTTAGTATTCATTTTCATTTAAATAAATAATATGTTTAGTAAATTTTATCATACAAAAATTAACTAAAATTAAAAATGATATATTTTACAATTCAATATAAACATTTATACATCATGGGAATGCAATGTGAAAAATCAATTAGAAAATATCAATGAGAGTAAAAACTCAAGTAAATAAAAAGATAACTAAAATGATTTATTTTAATGAATTATATATTGTTATTAACATTTTAAATAGTAATTTGATGTGTTATAAAACCAATGAATCGAATAAATTTAATAGTTATATTCAATGGAATGTGATTATAATCATTCATTCTTAAAAAGGCTTATTTTTGTAAAGAATGGTATTTTTCTATATATTATGTATTTTTATCTTAATGAACTAAATTAATCACTTTTGAATAATTAATTTAATGAAATTAATTGATAATATATATAAAAAATTAATTAATACTCATTTAATTATTTCTAATTAGAAAGAAATAAGAATAAATTCAATTATACTTAAAAAATATATTCTTCTAAAAATTGGTTTTCCACATTATGCGTTATTATATTAAAATTTACTTTTATTACTTTTAAAAATTAAATTATGTAAAATTAATTTAATATTTTTAATCAAAATTTAAATTTTAGTTAATAAGAATAATTTTTTTTTTGGTCATAAAAAGATGTTTCCAAGGTAAAAATTATTTACCACAATAAAGGTTAAAATGAGGTAAAAATTTCTAATCAAGATGTAATGTCATAAAATATCACAAAACCTCATATTTAAATGAGTGTATGAGGGATTTCATGACCTTAAATAATATTTTTCTCATTAATTATCATATTCATACCCACTCACATTGAAAATGACCAATCATTTTTATATCAGGTAATATGTATTATAGAAATTCCACTCCTCACACCATAAAAGGGCCCCTTGACCACTCTACCTAAATTCAAAACCAAAGACTATTTTATTAACTAGAATATTCAAAAACCTATCCAAAACCATATTTTACATGTACTATAATATTTTTTCTCCCCAAAATACTAATCTAATAAGGCTTAATGTGTGATCTAAAAGAGGATATCCATGGAAGAGATAATTGTTTTAACCGAGTCCTTTCATGTTTCTTTCTTATTATACCTCCTCCAAATATTCTATAACCATCCTAAAATAATTAAGTTAGTATAATTATTTTAATAAAATGATATTATTTTGATTTAGTAACCTTTATTTATCTCCCTCACATTCAATGGAAAATGAAAGCGTCACCCCTGCTATGTGAAGACTACCGCTTATATGAAACTACATATTTCATTTTTCCAAAACATAATAAATAGGCTCTACTAAAAATGAATTTAATGAATAAATTATATATTTAAAAAATCATTAACTTTTTTATGGAATTTTGTTCCATTTTTTATTAATATTAATTATAAATGATCATTGTAAAATTTAACCTTCTCAAATGAGCACATTGAGATACTTTTCTTTATTTTAATTTATTTTGAAAAAACTAGAGAATTATATAAATTTTGTGAAACTATTAAGATACATAATTAATATGTAAATAATGTTTTGTTTTGGTTTTATAATGATAATATTAATATTTAATTCATTATTAATATTCCACCTTTAGTTCGTTAATTTTTTTTGAAAATAGAATGTTACAGGTTTCATCTTTTATAATGAAAACTAATAATCCAATGGAATGAAACTATAACTTTATAAATAATTATTTAAATTATATTCCAATAATTTTAAAATTATGGAGATAAATTGCTTATGTTCATGTAATGATACCCAAAATTATTATTCGGAAACAGACATGGAATGGTTAAAACTACTAACACAAATGATCAATATTAACTAAAAATAGGTAATAACTATGTAATAAATTAATATAGAAGATTAATATAAAAGTCTATATAATTTTATAAAATAAAAGATTAATTAGTATTATTTTATTATACATGATGTTAGAGTGCATCTAACTAAGTATGAATATGACGTAAGGGCTCTTTGTCACAATATCAATTATTTTAGACATGTTTCTTATTATTCACCAATTTACTTTTATATGGTGTAAATACAAGCCCATTTAATTCTCATATGTTAAATAATTTATTATTATTGGAAGTTTCACTTTAATTTAACCTCAACCTTTTCCTTTTATTTATACATTAACTAAGTCATAAGGGTTATTGTTAGCTCAATTTACTTTCATCGAGTTATGACCTTTATTCTTGAAATTCATCCTTCTAAGTTTGGTTACTTCCACCCTTTGATTTTATTATGTTTTACTACCTTGTTATTTTATAGAGTTTAAATTTATCTCTCATAAAATCCTTTATAAATGATTCTTACTTCAAAAATTACAAAGTTGTCAAGGGGTTTTCTTTAAAACCTTCACTTTAAACATTTTGACATTTTAATAAAACTATTTTAATCTATGTCTATATTTTTTATATTATTTAAATAATTATATTTTGTATACAATTTTTTTTCTTAATTTTTTTTACTAATATATTTTAACTCTTTTAATTTTTTTTAAATAAACATTTTTAATATTTTTTACATGGGTCATTTTTGACTTTCGTTAATAAAGAGTAAAAATAATGTTTTTAACATCTTCTATGTGAAAACATTTGCATTACATCATGATTTAAATTAATATTTAATATTACTTTATAATTTTTTAGTATTTTTCAAATAAAATCCTATTCCAATTATTTTGAGAAATTTTCATTATAAAAAAATGTGTAATATTTTAGAAAAATACATACAGGGATTTCATCCCACTTATGTAAATTCTATATTACACTTCACATTTCTTATCTTTAACATTATTTATTTTCAATTTTTAAATATTTTTAATTATTTTAAAGTCAATTTTTTAAATGTCTACATCCCTCCCCTTTGAAATAGATTTTCAAAGTGACTTATAATTTTGTTTTTACAACCATGTTACAGAAGACTCAGAAAATATATATATTTTTAATTTAACTTTCATTTTCCACTATAACATTAAAAGATCACTTTAATTTAGAGTTATGTTTCAAGTAATTCACTCTAAATGATGTTATGAATATATAGTTCATACCTCACTTTGTTCACAAGTTTTATGTTCTCTATCAGTCTTCATCTCAGTCTTCAATTTATTTTTCTCTATTATGTTCATGTTCTTTAATTTCATGGATATATTCTCTATCACTTCCACTATTTATATATTGCGTTTTCTATTATCAAATTAAACATAAACCCCTTAATATATATAGTTTGAATAACTTTAAAAATTTAAGGGTGTTAACTAATAAACTTTTTCCATTTATTTATTAGTGAATTATTAATAATCCAAATACTAATTACCTCAATATGAATAATTATTTATTACTAAGGCTTTATGATTAAGTGTTTTTTTAATTCCCTTCATATGAAGAATAAATTATAATTATGTAGTGATAGGTGGGGAATGGAATTATATAAACCCTGAATGTATCAATAGGAATCATGAGACAAACTAGCTTAGATATTTGATATAAACCTTACCCATTTATATATTATGTCTCGGAATGAGGCCTCAAAGATAAGTTTATGGTGTCCAATATTATCCATTCCATAATTATGAAATAATTATTGTTATCCATTCAATTATTTACATTATTATATTATCCATGGATATATCAAACAATCATGTTATTTGATATAAGGATATTTTATTATTATTATTTATTCTGGCCATATTATTCATGCCTGGTTTATTCCATGATAGCTTCTATGGAACAACACCCCTTAATAAGAATTTGATATCACCGTTATTATGTTTCTATATCCCCAGGTTATAAATAATAGTGTTAAGTATGATATGTCTATATGTGAATCATGTGTAGAGAATTTTGTGCATGTTTTTGAATACTTATTATAAAATAAATAATCCTTAGTTTAGTGGTAAAACTCCCATTAGATGGGAAAGATATGAGTTTTGTTAGTAAAAGGATTTTACCAATTCTCTAAAATTATAAACCCAAATAGTATTTGGTATGTAAGTAAAAAAATATTAGTTATTTATATTATAATTATGGATAATTAATTTTGTGTCACTTTAATTGATTTCAAAACCAGTTTATAATAAATATGTTTACTAGGGTCATATCTAGGAGTGTGGGCCTGGGGCATCACAATTTTAGTGAATGTAACTCCATTGATTGTATTATACTGTTATGATGAAAAAATAACTTTTATCATACAATTAATACTGTAATAAAATCAATTTTTTTATAAAATATTGGGTCTTATATTTATGAATAATATAACAATGAGGAAAAATTCTCACTTTCCTAGGATCTTAGGTTATAATTTAGAAAAGTAGGACTTGAATACCTATCATACTATACATTTTATTTTTTGGAATTTTTGTTTCATTTTATTTTAATCAATTAAATTAAATAATATTTATATATCTTATTAATATGAATCATATGGACAAGCATTGAATACTATAATAAAATTTAAACTGTAAATATATAATTAAAGTAACTTATTGTATAAGATTTGTAAATTACCTAAAAAACATGTAAATTTGGTTAGAACATGAGGTTCATAATTTTTATCATTATAATCAGAAATATGTATAGAGAATACATATAATTAATATAATTTTTTTTGAGATAATTAAAAAAATTCAAAATACAATTTTTAAATTCATTTCTAAATGTACACTCATTTGGCACTTGATCATTCAGTATGGGTGACTTTGTAGTTAAGTGTCCAAGAGGTATATTGTGTAAGGTTAGAATAATATGTGTGACCATGATGGTTATGTGTACATATCTAATGTTAACTTTAGGATACACTTATTTGGGTGATCTAAATGGTTAGGTTCCCTAATGTATGAAGTTAAGATAATTCATTAGAAGAATCTAGATTATATTTGTTCCAATCAACTATCCAAGAGTATTATATGATATAATTGAAATGATTTTATATCTAAATAGTTATGAGATATGGGAAATATTAAATATAAATAAATCATAGTGAAATATGGATCTTGAATATTTAATAGATATGATCTAAGTGGTCATTAGTTTTGTGAGAGTATATTCAATAAAATTATTTTCTAAATATTTGTGTATATTTTGATACTCACTTGATGAATATCTTCTATTATGCATTAAAATGACTTTAAATAAAAACTTCATGACATTTACATTTATTTTAATTTAGTTTTATAACCTTATAGATTTATATTATAACATTAATTGAATTCCCAGCTATAAAGATAAGTGTTATAAGAATAAATAATTTAATGTCATAGAAATCAATTCTTGTAATTATGACTCAAATATATTAGCTATTTATTTAACATTAGATATTTTTTTTGGATACACATGTAATGAGAAATAAAATATAATTAACTAAGAGAGAAGTAGATATACATGTTATCAATGGAGAACGAGTTTCTAAATTAAAGGAAGGAACACATGATTTATATCTACATAATTTATTGGATCTATAATTAGTAAACTATTATTTTTCCTACCATAAACAAAAAAATATTTTTTACTTATTATTCAAACAAAAATAATTTTCTTTCATTATATGTAATGGAAGTTATTATATATTTATGAATGAAATATTTTATACCCTTATAAATAAGATAACATAAATAATTCAAATACTATATTCTTTTGAAAATGTTTTCTTAGACATATAAATAAGAAACATATCAAAAAATTGAAAAAAATGTATTATTATAATTTTTCGACTATGACTCCTTTAATACATGTGAATCTTGTTTATTAAAAAATAACCAAAAAAAGAAAAAATAATATGATTTAATAAGATTAAGACATATTTATTTATATATTTCAGTGAGTATAAAAATCTGTGATGTTTATATTTAATTCATAACTTTTACTGATGAATTTAGTTGGTATGATTATGTGTTTCATTTAAAATATAATTTTAAAACCTTTAGCATATTCAAGATATTAAAAAATTAAGTACACAATCAATTTGAAACAAGTATGAACATACTTCAATTAGATTAATTTGGGGAATAATTATTGTCAAGAATTTATTGATTATATTATATATTATATAATTGTTTTAAAACATACTACTCTGGGTACTCCACTATGGAATTGTTTATTTTAATGGAGGAATTATACCTCATTAGACATGGTTTTATTGATGATGTTTCAATATTACCTTCCTATTATTAATGGGTATATTCTCTTAAAATGAACACTTTTATTATTAAATTCATTTAATCTAAAATGGTTATGAAGGAACCATATGATATATGGACTATGAAACATCCTTAATTATCTTTTTGAAAATTTAGGGTCATGATGATTATGTTAAAATTTAGTAAACCTTGGTCCTAATGTTTTTATTTATTAGATATCCCAAAGAAACGATGCAGTGTCCCAACTTAAAATCCACTTAATGGTGCCTCAAGACGGTTGACCACATGACGTCAAGCATTCCTGCCCATATGCTAAAGGATACCGACTAGAAGTAAGGGCCTTGGGTGTGTCCATGGGGAGACTATGACCTCATGAGTCAAAGTATATAATAATGGTAAATAATAAATAGAAATAGTATAAATAGCAATAAAAAATAAATAATTGATTAATAAATAAACATTTAATAAATAAAAATATAGAAATTGAATCATAAATAGATAAAAAATGATGATGATAATGATCAATACATGTAGCTATACAAAAATTAGTACACAAGATACAAGGAAATCAGAAATATACCACATGCTAATAAAAATTTCAAAAAAAAGACTAAAATCTGCCTCTATTAGCATAACAAGCATATGATCTATCCTCTACTCTCATACTCTATCCTAGTATTGTAAATCAATCATTAAAAGCTATATTATTCCATTTATCTACACCTACAATAGTTAAGTCTGTTCTGGTACCAAGGGTAGCCCAAGCCGGGTGTGACATATAATTATTAGGCCACAACCGATGATGTATAGAAAATATGGTCTTTTCAAATAAAATGAGAAGCGTGCAAGTATATAATAAATGTAAGGTAATAAATAAATTAAACATATCATCTTAGGTTCCTCATGGATTCCTAATCGACACTACCTTCTTCATCCTAAGCCAAATTTTTCTAAACCAGGGTGAACCACCAAAAGTATGGTATGGGTGTATAAATGGGTCATTAAAAAATAAAGTATTAATATTAGACCAAACCCAATAATGTGTTTTTATTGGTGATTGAATCCTTTAATTTAATCAAATGGAATTTATGGAATTTTATATAATGCATATCTAGAATTTAATAATGTAGAATCTAGGGCCCATCCAAGGAAAACCGTGTAAAGGGACCCAAGTATCACACCGGGAGGACTAGAAATATCCAACAACGTAAGTTCCCATCAAAGGAGATCCATAAATGGAATCCCTAGTGTCACTCTTAGCATGGTGTGAAAAAAACCCTGCAATCCCATTCTTGGTATCCCATATAGGAAACTGAGTATCGCTCATGATCTCGTATAACCATCTTGCAAATGATCTCGTCTATGGTGAATCCCATAGGGAATAGGTATCACACATGCGAAGGTTGGAAAAATTACTAGTGAGACTATCCAACGTATTCCCAGTATCACTCCCAGTGTATTTACAATTTATAACAAATTCTAATTATAAATAACAATGATCCCATACAAGTTTCCCTTAAGTTGGGACCCTTGTATCTCCAATAAAAATATATTAATGTAAGCTTAGCTATGAGAATAACATATCATTTAACAAGGCAACACTAGTGCAGAAAACGTTTTTTACGTCACCATTTTTTACGTCGGTTATTTAATAACCGACGTAAAACCCTGTGTTTAGTACACCTTTAACGTCGGTTATTTTGATAACCGACGTTATTAATCGCGCGGCTTCGTTTTTTACGTCGGTTATACATTAACCGCCGTAAAAAACAGAAGCGGGGGGCGTTTGTTACGTCGGTTATTCAATAACCGACGTAACAAACGCGGTTTTTGAAGGCCTTTTTACATCGGTTATAAAATAACCGACGTAAAAAAAGAATCCGCAGATGTTTTTGACGTCGGTTATTCCATAACCGACGTAATAAAATGCGGATTTTGAGCCCTTTATAACGTCGGTTATAGAATAACCGACATAAAAAAAGAATCGGAGGAAGGTTTTTACGTCGGTTATTGAATAACCGATGTTATAAATGTTTTAAAAAAAATTATAACGTCGGTTATTGAATAACCGACGTGATAACTCATTTAAAAATTTACGCAGACCCGTGGATTGTCATTCGCGAGTTTACCTTCGACAGTCGCGACTCGTCTCTCTCAAGCGTAAACCCGAATCGGCTCGTCCATTTCGTTGGTTTAGATTCGTTTTGCGATCATCGTTTCTCATATTTAATCTCCTGGGATCAATCATCTAAACTCACAGCACTCAGGTAATCCTCCCACTCGTTCGTTTTTTTTCACGGATAGTATATATATGTGTGTTGTGATTTTTTTGTTGAAACTAGCTAAGATTCTTCGATTGCGAACCCTTTTAACTCGTTTTGGCACCATAATCTTATTTATCATCCCTAGATCTATTAGTTCGACTTGCAATATTGACTAATTTTATGATTTCACTAATTTTTCATCGTTTTCTATAAATCCCCGAGAGGGTTGGGGGGTGTCCATTTGGATGGGTTGCCCTTTTACAGTTGTTACTACTTTATTCAGTGATTCCAGGGGGGTGGGAGGGCTATCAAGAGGGTTGGGGGGTGTCCAGGGGGGTGTCCAAGGGGGTAGGGTGTGGGGGGTGGTGTCCAGGAGGGGTGGGGGGCTGTCCAGAGGGGTCGGGGGGTGTCCAGGGGGGTTTACAAGGGGGTGGGTGGGTGTGGGGGGGCTGTCCAAGGGTGTGGGTGGGTGTTGGGGGGTGTCCAGGGGGGTGTCCAAGGGGGTAGGGGGTGGGGGGGTGGTGTTTAGGAGGGGTGGGGGGGCTGTCCAGAGGGTTGGGGGGTGTCCAGGGGGGTGTCCAAGCAGGTCGGGGGTGGGGGGTTGTGTCCAGGAGGGGTGGGGGTGCTTTCTAGAGGGGTCGAGGGATGTCCAGAGGGGTCGGGGGGTGTCCAGGGTGGTGTCCAAGGGGATGGGTGGGTGTGGGGGGCTGTCCAAGGGGGTGGCAGCCTGTCCAGAGGGGTCGGTGGGGTGTCCAGGGGGGTGTCTAAGGGGTTGGATGGGTGTGGGGGGCTGTCCAAGTGGGTGGCGGCCTCTTCAGAGGGTATTTGGGGTTGTCCGGGTGGGTGGGGGGGCTGTCCAGAGGGTTGGGGGATGTCCAGGGGGGTGTCCAAGGGGGTAGGGGGTGGGGGGTGGTGTCCAGGAGGGGCGGGGGGCTGTCCAGAGGGGTCGGGGGCTGTCCAGGGGGGTTTACAAGGGGGTGGGTGGGTGTGGGGGGCTGTCCAAGGGTGTGGGTGGGTGTTGGGGGGTGTCCGGGGGGGGGGGGGGTGTCCAAGGGGGTAGGGGGTGGGGGGTGGTGTTTAGGAGGGGTGGGGGGGGGGGGGTGTCCAGAGGGTTGGGGGGTGTCCAAGCAGGTCGGGGGTGGGGGGTTGTGTCCAGGAGGGGTGGGGGTGCTTTCTAGAGGGGTCGGGGGCTGTCCAGAGGGGTCGGGGGGTGTCCAGGGTGGTGTCCAAGGGGATGGGTGGGTGTGGGGGGCTGTCCAAGGGGGTGGCGGCCTGTCCAGAGGGGTCGGTGGGGTGTCCAGGGGGGTGTCCAAGGGGTTGGATGGGTGTGGGGGGCTGTCCAAGTGGGTGGCGGCCTCTCCAGAGGGTATTTGAGGTTGTCCGGGTGGGTGGGGGGGCTGTCCAGAGGGTTGGGGGATGTCCAGGGGGGTGTCCAAGGGGGTAGGGGGTGGGGGGTGGTGTCCAGGAGGGGCGGGGGGCTGTCCAGAGGGGTCAGGGGGTGTCCAGGGGGGTTTACAAGGGGGTGGGTGGGTGTGGGGGGCTGTCCAAGGGTGTGGGTGGGTGTTGGGGGGTGTCCAGGGGGGTGTCCAAGGGGGTAGGGGGTGGGGGGTGGTGTTTAGGAGGGGTGGGGGGGGGGGGGCTGTCCAGAGGGTTGGGGGGTGTCCAAGCAGGTCGGGGTGGGGGGTTGTGTCCAGGAGGGGTGGGGGTGCTTTTTAGAGGGGTCGGGGGCTATCCAGAGGGGTTGGGGGGTGTCCAGGGTGGTGTCCAAGGGGATGGGTGGGTGTGGGGGGCTGTCCAAGGGGGTGGCGGCCTGTCCAGAGGGGTCGGTGGGGTGTCCAGGGGGGTGTCCAAGGGGTTGGATGGGTGTGGGGGGGTTGTCCAAGTGGGTGGCGGCCTCTCCAGAGGGTATTTGGGGTTGTCCGAGTGGGTGGGGGGGGGGGCTGTCCAGAGGGTTGGGGGATGTCCAGGGGGGTGTCCAAGGGGGTAGGGGTGGGGGGTGGTGTCCAGGAGGGGCGGGGGGATGTCCAGAGGGGTCGGGGGGTGTCCAGGGGGGTTTACAAGGGGGTGGGTGGGTGTGGGGGGCTATCCAAGGGTGTGGGTGGGTGTTGGGGGGGTGTCCAGGGGGGTAGGGGGTGGGGGGTGGTGTTTAGGAGGGGTGGGGGGGCTGTCCAGAGGGTTGGGGGGTGTCCAGGGGGTGTCCAAGCAGGTCGGGGGTGGAGGGTTGTGTCCAGGAGGGGTGGGGGTGCTTTCTAGAGGGGTCGGGGGCTGTCCAGAGGGGTCGGGGGGTGTCCAGGGTGGTGTCCAAGGGGATGGGTTGGTGTGGGGGCAGTCCAAGGGGGTGGCGGCCTGTCCAGAGGGGTCGGTGGGGTGTCTAGGGGGGTGTCCAAGGGGTTGGATGGGTGTGGGGGGCTATCCAAGTGGGTGGCGGCCTCTCCAGAGGGTATTTGGGGTTGTCCGGGTGGGTGGGGGGGCTGTCCAGAGGGTTGGGGGATGTCCAGGGGGGTGTCCAAGGGGGTAGGGGGTGGGGGGTGGTGTCCAGGAGGGGCGGGGGGCTGTCCAGAGGGGTCGGGGGGTGTCCAGGGGGGGGGGGTTATATCTTACTATATTTTGTTTAAAAAATAATATTCAAGCATATTTTTTTAAATACACATCGATTTGTTTTATATTTCAAAATTGTTTACATTCAAATTATGATTTTTTTCATATAAACATATATTTGTCTTATCTAAAAAATATATATATTTTTGCTATTTGTTATAGGTAATAATGAGTCGAAGTTGGATTACGACACATCGAATGAGCAATGAATATGAGGAAGGTGTTGATGCCTTTTTGGAATTTTCTAAACGAAATGTTCCAAGTAGTGACATTTTTTTCTGTCCATGCCTGAAATGTCTGAATATGAAGAAGTTGAAAAGTAGAGAGATAAAAGATCATCTGATTTGTCATGGTTTCAATCTGAGTTACAACCCTTGGATTTGGCATGGCGAAACTGGACAGAATGTCACTGATGATAATGAATCGCAAGATGGTAACTCCGATGGAATTGAAGAAATGATTCGCGATATTGTAGCAAAACAAATTGAGATAGAACCGACAGTTGCACGTCTATATGGTGATGCCGAAAAACCATTATATCCTGGTTGTACAGATTTTACGGTTTTTTCGGCGGTGTTAAGATTGATTAACCTGAAGGCGAAACATGGATGGAGTGACAGAAGTTTTACAGAGCTGCTACAATTGATGAAAGACATTCTTCCAAAAGATAACGATCTTCCAGATTCACATTATAAGGCCAAAAAAATATTATGCCCGATGGGATTGGGATACAGGAAAATACATGCCTGTCTGAATGACTGCATTATATATAGGAAGGAATATGAATTTCTGAAAGAGTGTCCTAAATGTGGGACATCACGGTATAAGGTGAAAGAAAAATCACAAGCTGATGTAGAGATTACAAAGCTCCCTTCAAAGGTATTTTGGTATCTTTCTATAATTCCTCGTTTCAAACGTTTATTTGCTAATTCACATGATGCAAAAAGGTTAAGATGGCATGCTGATGGGCGGGTATGTGATGGAAAAATACGTCATCCAGCTGATTTTCCACAATGGAAGAAAATTGATGCCCAGTACCCTACATTTGGAAATGAAATTAGAAATCTGAGACTAGGCTTGTGCACCGATGGAATGAATCCATACCGAACCCTCAGTAGCACACATAGTTCATGGCCTGTTTTATTGGTAATTTACAACCTCTCTCCTGAAGTTTGTATGAAGCACAAATATGTCATGTTGAGTATCATGATCTCTGGTCCAAAGCAACCCGGAAATGATATTGATGTATACTTGTCACCGCTGATTGATGATTTGAAACTGTTATGGGCTGATGGTATTAGGGTGTATGATTCTTATAAAATGGAATATTTTCAACTGCATGCAGTGCTTCTATTCACTATAAATGACTTCCCAGCATATGGAAATTTGTCTGGATACAGTGTTAAAGGGCATAAAGCATGTCCAATTTGCAAACAACAGACGTCATATTGTCAATTGCATCATAGGAGGAAAACAGTGTACATGGGTCATCGAAAGTTTTTGCCTATGGATCACCCTTATAGAAGACTAAAAAAGGCATTCAATGGCTCACAAGAATTTGATACTTCTCCAAAACCTTTATCCCCAGATTTGTATTTTGAGAGGGTGAAAAACCTTGATGTGACATTGGGAAAGACACAGAAATCTGGTAATGATAGACATATTTGGAAGAAAAGGTCAATATTTTTTGAGCTACCATATTGGAGGTATCATGAAGTCAAACATAATATTGATGTCATGCACGTGGAGAAGAATATCTGTGATTATTTGATCGAAACATTGCTAGATATTAAAGGAAAGACAAAAGATGGGTTGAATGCAAGGTTAGACCTACTATCAATGGGAATACGTTTGGAGTTAGCTCCCACTCCTAAAGGAAGACGAACATTTCTTCCCCCGGCTTGTCATACATTATCGAAGAGGGAGAAAAGTAGCTTCTGTCAGTGTCTTCATGATATCAAAGTGCCTCAAGGTTATTCTTCAAATGTAAAAAATTTTGTCTCATTGAAAGACTTGAAGTTGATAGGTATGAAATCACATGATTGTCACGTCATGATGCAACAAATTCTACCAGTTGCACTGCGTGGAATATTACCCATCCGTGTCAGAAAGACTATAATGACGTTGTGTTATTTTTTCAATTCAATTTGTAACAAGGCGATTGATGTGAATGCTTTGAACATTTTGGAAAAGGATGCAGTTTTTATAATTTGTCATTTGGAAATGTATTTTCCTCCAACTTTTTTTGATATGATGGTGCATTTAATGATTCATCTGGTTCGAGAAATAAAGCTTTGTGGACCTGTATATCTTCGTTGGATGTATCCTTTTGAAAGGTATATGAAAATATTAAAGGGATATGTTAAAAATCCATATCGACCTGAAGCCTCCATTATTGAAAAGTATATTTCTGAGGAGGTAGCATAGTTTTGTACGCGCTACTTGGCTACAACGCAACACATAGGTTTGCCTCCATCTCGCCATGAACAGGTTAATAATGAGGGAAAGGGGATTCGTGGCTTGAAAGTCAAATCACTGTCAGCTGAACATATGAAGAAGTTAGAATCATAAATCTTGAATAACATAGCTGATGTTCAACCGTATATCACATTGCATATTAATGAGTTGAAACAATGTCATCCAAAGAAGAAAGAAATGTGGATTTTGAATGAGCACAACAAAACTTTTTTTCCATGGTTTAAAAATACCTTGCTTGGTAGATCAGATGTATCAGAGACATTAAAATGGATAGTGGGTGGTCCATCTTTAAATGTGATAACATGGTCCGCTTATGACATTAATGGCTATACATTTCATACGAAAGCTCAAGACAACAGAAGTGCAGTTCAGAATAGTGGTGTATTGGTGTTTGCAGAAGCAATGCATTTTTCGAGTGCTAAGGACAGAAACCCAATTTCGGCATCAAGTGCATATTATGGAGTGATTGAAGACATATGGGAGGCTGATTACTTTAAAATTAAAGTTCCTGTTTTTAACTGTAAATGGTTTATCGGTAACAACAGTGTCAGACACGATGAATTTGGAATGACACTTGTTAATCTGAATAGATTGGAAGACACAGCTGATTCTTTTATAATGGCAACACATGCCAAACAAATTTTCTATGTAGTAGATCAATCAGATATGCAGTGGGCTGTTGTTTTACAAGGGAAAAAACAATATGTTGGTGAGGATGAATTTGATGAAGATGCTGATTTATGTGAGATCCCTACTTCCATGGAAAGATTAACAGAACATAATGATGAGTATGTTGAAGACATGGTTTGTTCCATAAGGAACGATCACGACGAAGGAATTTGGGAAAACAATCCAACTGTACATTCCTAAAATTATAGGTAACACATGTTTATTTCTTGTTTACATTTAGTTTTTTCATATAATGTTAGATATTGTAAATTTTTTACTTATTAAAACATGTATCAAAACAAAACGATAAAACAATAAAAACCGTAAAGAGGAGAAGTCATGGGCGCACCGGCTGGCCGGTGGTGGATCACCGGTTGGCCGGTGGTCCAGAGCAAAGCTCTGTCTGGTCCACCGGCCGGCCGGTGGTCCAGACAGAGAGGAAGGCTCTCTGTCTGGTCCAGCGGCCGGCCGGTGGTGATCCAATGGCCGGTCGGTGGTCCAGACAGAGAGGAAGGCTCTCTGTTTGGTCCACCGGTCGGCTGGTGGTGATCCAGCGGCCGACCGGTGGTCCAGACAGAGCAAGGCTCTGGTCCAGCGGCCGGCCGGTGGTGAGCCAGCGGCCGGCCGGTGGCACCAGGCAGTGGGCAAGTCGACTGCCTGGGTCCTCCGACTGGCCGGTGAGCTCACACCGGCTGACCGGTGGACTCAGTGAGTCCACTTTTCAGCTTTCTTGGGCCAACTCCTTGGCAACCTTTTTCCTTTTTTTACCATGTTTATCATTGTTTAACATGCTTACCATATTACCAATGTTTACTATTATGTAATTTAGTACACTTTTCTATTTTCTGATTAAGTAGTACTACAATATTTGAATTTGTATATTTGTGAACTAATGTTTGTTTTTTTGATTTGAAGGAAAATGACAGATCAATCAGTTGATCAGCCACATGATTCTAGAGATGAGCATATTGGTCATACATCTGGGGAGGAACATTCAAATGCTCCTATTACGAAAAAGTGTTCAAAGGTTGGTAAGCGTGGGTGCACACGTTTACCAAAATTATCACTTGCCCGTACGAAGGAGGAGAGGATAGTCGTGGAGTTTGATGATGATGATCTTCCTAGAGGTCCAAATGCTAAAGATTTTAAGGGTTTTGTAGCAACTCAGGCTAAGAGCAAAGTAAGCATTCTCTATGATGATTGGAGAAGTGTGGATAAGGCGATAATTTCTCAGCTGTGGGAGACCATTTTGGTAAGATCTTTTTCTATTGTTTGACTGTTCTTTAAATGTTTCTAGTATATATAATATTTTTAACCTCTTTTTTATCAGATGAAATTTGATATTCCTGACACTGGAGGAGTCAGGAAGAAATGCTTATCGTTGGCTACTAGGAGATGGAGGGATTTCAAATCAACCCTCTCATCTGATTTCATTTATGGTCATAGGAGTCGTGAGAATCCATGTCGTATATATCCTTTTATAGATGAAGACACATGGAGACAATTTTTTGAAAGTAGAAGAAAAGATTCATTTTTGGTAAGGGCAATGTAAACTTTTATAAGCTTTCTTATATAAATGATCTTATTATTGTTTTGTTAATGATTACTTATTCTTAATTTACAGCAAACAAGGAAAGCTCATCAAGAGATCCAATCTAAAAATGTATACCCTCATAGTTTATCTCGGGGAGGATATGCATTATTGGAAGAACAAATGATGGAAGAAAAATTTCAACAACTAAGAGCTGAGTCTTCAAGCTCTGGAGAGGTGGCCCCTCCATCCCCTCCATCTAGACATGAGAAATGGAAAAGAGCTCGGAAGGGCAAAAAAGGACAATATCTTTCGGAATAATCGAGACTCGTAGTTGAGAGGATTGTAAGATATCTATTTTATTTATTTAAGTTTACTATTTTCGTCATATATTTCCAATCATTATAGAAATGTTAAATTAATTATTACAGGACTCTCTTGAGGAGCAGAGTTCACAGGGGACATTTACACCATATGGGAGGGAAGATATTTTATCTGTGGCATTGGGAAATCCCGAACATCCTGGCCGTGTAAGAGGATATCCGGCAGGTGTATCGGTAAGAAAAGTGTTGCCACGTTCCTCAACTTCTAACGTTGAGGGAGTTTATAAAAAAAATAGAATCCTTGGAGGCTGAAGTCCATAATATTAATGCGACAATGGAGGACAAGATTAGAGCATCAGTGCAGTTTATGTTTGCAGACTTGCAAAGACAATTTCAGGGTGCAGCTCCCACTCCACCTCTCCCAGTAGCTCCCACTCCCCCACCTCAGCCTGCGGACCCCATTTTTGATCCTCCTCCTCCGCCGCAGCTACCTACTTATTGTGAGTTGTATGTTGATGATCCTCAACATCATATAGTTGCATATGGGATGGTATATTGTATAGGAGATACAGTTCATCATCAACAGTTAGAGGTAGAGAATCAGAGGGTCACTGTACATGATATTATAGATAGATCAGCTCGGATACCATTACCTACAGATTAGGTGACGACAGTTGGACATAGTATCGGCCATTTTTTACTTTGGCCATCCAGACTTCTTCGACTCATTACCATAGAGGTATGGATGTTATATCTTTTATTTTATATTTTTATTAATGTTTTATCATTTGGAAACTAATATATTTTTCAATTTATTTTTACAGGAATACTTCAAAGGTAAAGAAATACTGTATAGACAACAACAAAGACAGATAGCTATGACATCAGATGCAGATACTAGCAGTCTTGACAAATTGTCAAGATATTCAAATTTGTTGTTGGATCATTATGACTTTACAATGGAAGCTCATGTCTGTGGACGTGAACTAAGTGTGGGGATTATGAAAACTGATATCATGGAGTTTGTCACTGGAGATAAGTTGGGCATCAACGTGGTGCAAATTTTTATCATGTAAGTCTTAACACCTTTTCCTTGCGTTATATTTATTAAAAATGTATACTTATGTCTGCTTTGTATTAGGTATCTGTATAAAATTTGTGAGAGGAATGAGCTGACAGATGTATATGGATTCATGGACCCACAATTGATTTCCCCGGAAGCATGTGCATTGGATGAGGAACAAAGAATGCTTTATATTGCTGATAGATTTGAAAAGAATGTAATCACACAGTGTTGTATGATGCCTTTTTGTGAGAGGTATGAAACACATCCCTCTAAAAGAGTTAATTATCTTTTAACATAAAAAACCACTAATGTTAAATTTCCTTTTATCAGGGATCATTGGATGTTAGGGGTTTTTTCCCTAGGGAGAAAAAACTTTATTGGATATGCTCTCTCCATGATGATGTGCGAGAAAGTTTTAAGAATATATTGGAAACGTAAGTTTCAATTTCACAATAGTTTTATATATTATAATGAATTTTAAATTTACCCCATTCGTATTATTTTCTAACAGGGCATGGGTCCACTTTCGAAAAAGCGCAAAGAAAAGGAATTTCAAGATCAAATATGTACATGCGAAGGTAAATATCCATTTATAATTTGTACATTTTGATTTATTACATAAAAATAATATATTGAATTTACACTCATTAAAACAGAAATGTCATGAGCAACAAGGCATCATCGAATGCGGATATTACATGTTAAGATTTATGTATGAAATAATAACAACTGGGACAGTTCTGAGTTTTGACCTGGTAAGATTTCCTATTTCTCATAATATTTCAATTTGATTTATTCATTATACATGTTGACTACTATCCTTTTCCTTTGTAGATTTTTGATGACCCTCAACCCTTTACTGCTGAAGATATCAAACACATACAAGTGGAGTGGTCAAATTATTTTACAGGTTTGATTGACTTTTAGTTGTTTGTAATGTAAAATGTAATTTTGAATATTGTCAATGTAATTGTGTATTTCGTAGTCGTTTAGGTTGGATTTAGTTTTTTTTGAAGTTGACAGTGTAAGTTTTTAATGTTATATAAGTGAATGTTTAATTTTTCTCTACTTCTTATTTTGGTCTACTGTTGATGGTTTTTCTGGTCTGGATTTTGGTATGGGGGGAGAGGTTCCAAGGGGGTGGGTGGGTGTTTGGGGGGTGTCCAAGGGATATGGGAGGGGTGTCCAAGGTGTGTTTGGGGCTATCCTAGGGGTCGGGGGGGGGGGGGGTGTAAATGAGGGTGGGGGGTGTCCAAGGGGTGGGGGGTGTCCAAGGGATATGGGAGGGGTGTCCAAGGTGTGTTTGAGGCTGTCCAAGGAGTCGGTTGGGTGTAAATGAGGGTGGGGGGGGGGGGGGGGCTGTCCAAGGGGTGGGGGGGGGGTGTCCAAGTGGTGGGGGGGTGTCCAAGGGATATAGGAGGGGTGTCCAAGGGGTGTTTGGGGCTGTCCAAGGGGATGGGGGGGGGGGGTTTCCAAGGGGTAGGGGGGGGGGTTTCCAAGGGGTCGGGGGGGTGTCCAGGGGGTGGGGGGGCTGTCCAAGGGGTGGGGGGGGGGGTGTCCAAGGGGTGGGGGGTGTCCAAGGGATATGGGAGGGGTGTCCAAGGGGTGTTTGGGGCTGTCCTAGTGTTCGGGGGGTGTAAATGAGGGTGGGGGGCTGTCGAAGGGGTGGGGGGTGTCCAAGGGGTGGGGGGGGTGTCCAAGGGATATGGGAGTGGTGTCCAAGGTGTCTGGGAGTTCTGTCCAAGGGGCCGGTTGGGTGTAAATGAGGGTGGGGGGGCTGTCCAAGGGGTGGGGGGGTGTCCAAGGGGTGGGGGGTGTCCAAGGGATATGGGAGGGGTGTCCAAGGTGTGTTTGGGGCTGTCCTAGGGGTCGGGGGGGGGGGTGTCCAGGGGTCGGGGGGGTGTCCAAGGGGTCTTGGAGGGCTGTCAAGGTGTGGGGGGGTGTCCAATGGGTGTTTGAGGCTGTACTAGGGGTCTTGGGGGTGTAAATGAGGGTGGGGGGGGGGGGGGGGGGGCTGTCCAAGGGGTGGGGGGTGTCCAAGGGGTGGGGGTGTCCAAGGGATATGGGAGGGGTGTCCAATGGGTGTTTGAGGCTGCACTAGGGGTCGTGGGGGTGTAAATGAGGGTGGGGGGGGGGGGCTGTCCAAGAGGTGGGGGGGGGGTGTCCAAGGGTTGTGGTGGGGCTCCAATGTGGTGGGGGAGGGCTGGCCAGGTTGTTAGGTGGGTATAGATGAGGGTGGGGTTCAGTTGGGGCTTGGGGGAGGGCTGGCATGGTTATTTTTGTTTGGTTTCTGGTTGCTTTTTGGTGAGAGCAGTGCAATTATTTTTTAAAAAAAAATATCGCTTTCACGTCGGTTATTTTATAACCGACGTGGTAAATAAATCGGTAGGGGTTTATCACATCGGTTTTTTCGAGAACCGACGTGCTAAACCGTTCCCGGGCCTTTTATCACGTCGGTTATTAATATAACCGACGTGTTAAAAGGCCTGGGAATCGATTTACCACGTCAGTTATTGGATAACCGACGTGCTAAAACGTTTCCCAGGCCTTTTTATCACGTCGGTTATTTAAGAAACCGACGTGATAATAGGCCCGGGGAAGGGTTAATCACGTCGGTTATGTCATAACCTACGTGATAAACGATATCCCAGGCGTTTTATCACGTCGGTTTAGAAAATAATCGACGTGATAAACCCCCCCCCTGCGCATATTTATCACGTCGGTTATTAATGAACCGACGTTATAAACACCGTGATGTTAGGGATGTTACGTCGGGTTTTAAATAACCGACGTAAAAAACGTTATTTATAACGTCGTCCGTATTAACGTCGCCTAAAAACCGACGTAAATAATGAAAAATAACTGACGTAAAAAATGTTTTCTGCACTAGTGCAATAATACCATACCACTTTATGAAATTTGGACAAGGCAATTCAATTATGTAATAAGTCTAAAGTCCTAACACATGGAAAATAATTTTCCATAGTTGAATTCACATTCCAAAGGCATAATTTATTACAAGTAAATAACACACCTCATAAGGTGGTTTAACAAATCAAGGAAAAGGGGAATCATGGACCTTAAGGATGGTCACACCCATAGGGGTGTCTCATGTAAAGTAGATCAACCAAAAATAATAATTCTTTGTTAGCTATGATCATTATTAAGCTTTTAAAAACTATTTAATTTAATTTATCAAAAATTTTAGAGTCTTGGTGGAGAATTATGTCATGTTTTACAATGACACATAATATAAATTTGATGAGACTTTAGAGAAAACAGTTTTACCACCTACCTTAGGTTCGTAGATGGACACTCATCCATTTCCATCCTTTGATTCAATCTATAATGGAATAAAATTGAAATAATGGAACAAAAAACTTAAAATATGGTATATGATCTGACAAAAAAAGAAAGAAAAAAAGATGGTAAAATTAATAGAGAAAGTAAGGAAGATGAGTGGAGATCTTATTGAGAGGAATCCAATCGATATGACAATAAAGAAAATAGAGTTCAGACAGAGGAGATCCAGTTAAACCTAGGTGAGGCATGGAGGTATTCTTTCATGTGGTTCCTATTAAATAAAATGAGGGGCTTCTGTCAAAAAAATCCACTTTTCCCTTTTAATAAAAATGATCCATCATATTTTCATAGAATGTAAAATTTACATTCCATGTAAAGCTCAGGCATTTCCCTCCTAAGGAAAACCAAATTCATGACATATAAGGGGTCTTGGAAACCCATCACACATCATATATTTTATACATTATGTGTATTTAAATTACATTACATGTATTTAATACATGCCATGTATTTGTCCTACAACTAGCCTCTAACCCACATGTGACATGTTTTCTTGAAATAAACTGACTAACCCTTAGGCACAATTTCAGAGTTTTAGCCAAAAGAGGAACTTAACAAGGTTTGACCAAATTTAAAAGAATACATACCTATCTGAAAAGCTTGAACATTATAACCTAAACTCATTTAAATAACTTGTCCTTAGGTTTCCATTCCAAGGGTGGTAAAACATCATCTGAGAAATTTTCTAGCCACTGAGTGCATACATTATCCTCTCTCTCCCATGTCTCATCTTATACATGAAAGTGCTTACATAGAACCCATACTGAAGGAATTGACCTACCTTATAGATGCTTCATGCTTTGATCAATGGTATGTATTAGATTCTCTTAAAAGGATATATCTTCCTCCAGATAAATATCTTTAGGATCAAACGATTGAGATGGGTTAGAATGATAGTGGTGAAGCTGTGATACATGGAAGATGTCATGAATGGCATGGTATTTATGAGGTACCTATAACTAATAGGCTACCATCCAAACTCCCTCTATGATATAGAAACTCCCTACGCAATGAGTTGATAATTTTTTCTATCTTTGTATCCATCTATGAACCAATCTAGTTCAAACTCATAGAAAGACCTGGTGTGTCACCTTAAAATCAAGAGGTCTATGATGACAATTGATATAAGACTTATTACTAGATTGATCTATTTTCATATATATATTTATTAATTAAATTTACTTGATATAAATTATCCTAAACGAGATAAAGACTTAGTAGTGCTACATCACCTACCTCTAACTAGAATAAGTGTGAATGGTATGACCTATGATAAAGGGCCTCATAGGAATACACATGAATCATTTTCTAAAAATTGTTATTGTATGAAAAAACAACTAGAGGTATATGTTTCTCCCACGAACCTGTAAAATCAAGGAAACATTACTAGATAATGTATTATAACACCTGTATAATCCACTTGGATTACCCGTCAGTCTGAGGGTGATATGCTGTAGTCAGTTGCACCTATAAACCTAGTGATTTTTGTAACCCCTTCCCGAACTGAGATGTAAAATGAGTATCTTATTCTGATACTATAGAACATATAAAACCATGAATCTATAAAATATCCCAAATATAAGGCCTTTATAGATCATCAAATGATAAGGTCTCTCGGATAGGTACAAAGTGTGTAACCTTAGTCAACCTATCAAAGATCACCCATACCGCATCACTTCCTTGAAGGGATCTTAGAAAAGCTGTCATAAAATCCATAGCGACATCATCCCACTTACACTCAGTAAAGGATAAATGATGTAAAATCCCAGTAGATTACTTGTTCCCATCCTTCACCTGCTGAAAGGTGAAAAAATATGATGAAAACTTCAATGTTCATCTTCATACTCAGACACCAATACTGATGATGTATGTCTGCGTACATCTTGGTAAGCCTAGTGTGAACTACCCAAATAGAAACATGAGATTTATGCATCAACTCTTACCGTATGTATGATGTAAACCTGATACATCTATGGAAGTATATAATCTCTTCCTAATCAATAAACCAACCAGGAGGTGGGTCCTCACCTGAGACACATTCCTATAGGACTAATCCCTAAGGATTATATAGCTGTATCATCCTTACCCATTCCATAAGGGAGGGTTTCACTACCAAAGATAATAAAACATGATTCCCATGATCTCCATGAACATTAAGGTGTATATTGTAGAATAGATCCATTAACTACCACTCATAAATAGCCTCCTAGATGGAATGTGTCTGAGTCTTCCAACATAGAATGTCAGCTACTACATTTCCCTTTCCAGGTGTACAAGCAAGCTCAAAGTCGAATGACTGTAGGTATTCTGTCCACCTACACTGCTTGAGATTCAAGTCATTATGTGTGGATATATATTTGAGACTCTTTTGTTTTATGTAAATGAAACACCACCCAACCAATAATAAATTCCTCCAACAACATAAATCATGAACCAATACTGCTTAATTAAGGTTGTTCATAGGGTAATTTTGCTCATAAGGTAAAATTGGAAGAAGCCGCATGATAAAACCTGATCTCCCTACATTATAACATATCCTAGACTACTTATTGAAGTGTCATAATAAACTATATATATTATACCTAGCTTTGTAAGAATCAAGATTAATTGTAAAGTCAGTCTCCCTTTTAACTTTTCAAAGGTTTTCTTACAATATTCAGACCAGAATAAATTCACACCCTTTTAATCAAGACTATAAGTGGCACTTCTAGGAATGAGAAGTGCTAAATGAAATGTATATAATATTCATCTATACCTAATAAACTATGTATTTCAAATTAGTTTTTGGACTGATCCCAGAAAACTACAGTGCTCACCTTATTTGTGTTAACATATACTCCTGCCTCTATAATAACATTACCCAATAAGTGAACTTTTTTGATAGAAAGTTGAATTTGTAGAGATTAACATATTGATAATGATTTATTAGTGTATTCAGAATTATATCAAGATGTTTTAAATGGCCATGTCGAGTATGAGAATACAATAAGATATATTCCACAAATACTATCACCAATGAATTTATACATAGTGAAAACTAGATTCATTAGAGCCATAAAAATTGTCGGAACATTCATTAGGCCAAACAAAATAACCATATAATCATGCAAGAGGCACCTAATTCTGAATGTTGTACGTTTTATGTATTATGGTCTTACATTCACATGATGATAACCTGATCTCAAATTAACCTTATAGAAAACATGCACTCCTAATATTTGGTCAGTGAGGTCATCTATAAAATGTAGTGGATATCAGTTCTTAACCATAAACTCATTCAATAGATGATAATTCATGAACATCCTAAGTTTAACATCCAAATTCTTGGTGAAAAGGGCAGGTGATCTCCATAGAGAGGTATTGAGTTGTATAAAACCCTTCATTTCCAATTATTCTATTTGTTTCTTGAGTTCTTGGAGCTCAGTAGGTGACATCCTATAAAGAGGAATGAACACTGGTGCTACTCCTACCACTATATCAATAGTTAACTCTACATATCTCACAAGAGGAAATCAAGAGAAATCGTTAGGGAATACGTCCCTTAAATGATACATCACTGGAGGGAAATCCATAAACAACATTCCCAGATCGCTCATAAAGAGAATATCCATATGGGATATCACTCTGCCCACCCCACAATGCTCTAGTCCAAATCGACTCACCTGGACATGCCATTCTACCTTATGAATATAAACACTGCCCTCAGGTGATGTAAAAGACACCCTTTGGTAATAGAAATCAACATGATCATGGTATGGAACTAACCATTTCATCACAATAATGAATTTGAATCCTACCATCTTGAATAAAAATAAATTCTACAAGAATTAGTACCCAAATATATCAAGGGGTACTCCTTAAACTAACATATACTCCCTGATCAAACCCCTAACAGTGCATCTAGATTCATCACACCACAAAATTACTCCATTTCTAGTTCTAAATATTTCATAATTTTCATAGATATAAAATAGTAAAATTCACATTTATTAAATAAGTAAAATACTAAGGTAAAGGATAATATAATAGTATATCGTATTGTAGAATCCCCTAAACTATGCACCTTGTGTGTAAGATACACTGCATAGATATGGCCTGATCCATGGACCTGAGATACAACCTGAATAACCTAATAAGGTTTCCTCCACTAGTGCCAAACCTTTAAAGCCAAGCTACCTTGGCCATGAATACATCTTCTGCCTGATCGACTAGTATTAGATCAGATCCCATCCTGATGTAGAGTTATATATCCAATACCCAAATGTAGTTTCAGTATAGATTCAATCTCACTAGGTACTAGAGAAACAATTTGGAAGAATAACGGAAGGTGACTCATCCTACTGTAAGATCATAACTTGATTGGGTTACTCATACACTGGGTATTATAATGGCCTACCCTACCACACTAGTGGCACACCACATTTCTATCATTTCATTTTATCTGGATGAAAAAAACCCCACGTGATTCCTCAAAATGATGCTTCCTTCCACTGGACAAACCATATCCTTTTCTTAAAGATGAACTACCTTGGATCACATTTCCGTCTTCCTTCAAGTCCCACTCTCTGATGAGGGAATGGTCTACTATCTTATAAATGGTGGTCATCTGGAAAACGTTCATCTACAATCATATGGAGTATGTAAGACCATCCTCAAAAAGTATTATAATCATTATATCATCACCAGTAAGAGTTGGTGCGAAGTGTTGAAGCTCAGTGAAATGATAAGAATATTACATCACTCACATAATACTAGTTTGTAAGTGCATAAACTCTCAAAAAAATTCTTCTCTAAATTTATTTTAGAAAGAGTAGTCTTAAAAATATATTTGGAAGCCTACCCAGACCATACCCTACTGACGACCAACCCGAGTGATAACATCCCACCAATACTTGGCAGTGTCATGGAGCATATAGGTGAAGATCTTAAACCTACTCTCTATAGGCATCCCCAAATGATACAAAATCAATAACATGGACTATACCCATGACTCATTATCTAGAAGATCTCCATCCTCTAATAATGTGGGAGGATTATTCTACTATAATTACCACATCAACTCTATGAAGGTAGGGGAAAGTTGTGGAGCTCCCTATATAAACCACATGAAGCATAAAAATCTATCTCAAAGATAAGCATCAGTTTCTAGTAGAAGATCAAAAGGATTTTCCTCATGTGGCACTATAAGAGGTAATAAAAGTGGCATAAGTACCACCACCTTGTGAGCATGGTAATTTCCACCCTTCTAGCATATGACTCAAGGATTCCGTGGTGATATAGCTCTATAATTTTCAAGAACATTCCTTAGATAATATTAATCAATGGATAATAAATTTGATAATATGAAGGAAAGGTACAAATTCATCCTATAAACGAGTCACACCTATCATCTTGATCCTAAATCTAGGTCTAAGTGATAATAAAGAGTCATAATGGATCATAAAAGACACTACTTACTTCCCGCTAATAAGGTCAGGTCAGGGTTAAGGTCTCATATAACACAAAAATGTTCCAATATATGGAGTTTCAATTGAAAAGTATAGAGTAAGAAACCTTTACTTTGTAATTATAATCCCCATTTAGTGTTCAACATTTCATTTAATGTTTAAATTTATTTATTTTCATACTCATTTATATGTATATATATCACAATCCAGTTAGATGCATCACTATTTCAAAATTATAAAGGTCTATACTCTTTGTAAATTGTAATTGGTATGTCAAGTTAATGATAAAGTACCTTGTTATCAAGTTGTAAAATTTCATATAAAATGATTTTATTAGATGAAGAACCATTTCCAATTTATATAAGTACATTCTTCATAAATTAAAATTGTTATGCAAGTAATCAAATCAACTAACATTTCAGTCTATAGAACAAATGGTTCATGGCTCAAATGTGGTATAATTGGATAATTAATGTTTCATCATCAATATATGTGTAAAAAACACCATATAGAATGATTTAGGAACTTTAATAAATATAATTATGTTTTAACATTAATAAAAATTATCCCATTCCACACGAAATAATCCGAGCACTGACTATATATAACAGGAAATGTAGGAAAAAAGTAAATGTGTCTTGGAAAAAATACATGGAATATAACTCCTAAAGTTCCTATAATGATGCATGAGATGATAAATCCTTTCCATACCTGAACAAGGAAAATAAATCCATAATAATAGTATCCTCAATAATAACAAAAAAATCATGGGCGTCACTCAATGGTAAAATCAGTACAACTGTAACCAGTGCAAACAAAACATCAATATACCATCACATGAAATTTGGGTTTCTTCTGTACTTTGGTTATGTACTCCTAGGAACATTCTAATTACCAAATTTTTATACATCCTAGTCTCCAATATAATACCTAAATATTAATAAAAAATGAAAAATAGATTTTATACCACTTTGTAGAATCCTGTCCTGGAATCCACTAAGTGGTTCCCCGAGATGGTTGGCCACATGACCTCAAGCATGCCACACTATACAACAGGGGCTTCTGAATAGTAGCAAGGGCCTAGGGTGTGTCTATGGGGAGAATATGATATCCTGAGTCAAAGTGTATCAAAATGGTAAATAATAAATAGTAAATAATAGAAGCAGTAATAAAAAAGAAACAACAAAATAATAAATAAACTTATGATAAATAAACAAGAAGAAGTTGAATCATAAATAGATAAAAATGACGATGATGATCATGTCATGTAGCTATAAAAAAATGAGTTCATAGGTTATAAGGAAATCATGAATATACCAAATTTTAAACAAAATTGAAAAAATACCAAAAGCTTCCTACAATATCATCACAAGAAAGGCTTAGTCCTCTGCTACCATACTCTATCCTAGAACCAAAAATCAAGCATCGAAAGTTAAAAACTTCCCTTTTTATATACCTGCAATCATGAAGTCTAAATGGGTGTTTAGGGAGGCTCAGGTATGGTGTGAAATGTAATCAGTAGGCCACCACCAATGGTGTATAGAATAATCCAGTTTGTGCATGTAAAATGAGCAGTGTGAAGGTACATAATAGATGTAAGAAAATAAATAAATAAATCATGTTGGCTTAGGTTCCTCATGGATACCTGACTGAATCTACATACTTTTTCCTAAGTTAGATATCTCTGAACTAGGGAGAACTTTTAAAATTATGGTATGTGTGTATAAATGGTTCATAATAAATAGATTATTAATTTTAGACTAATCCCAAGTATGTAATTTGGATTGGAGGGAATGTCCTTTAATTTAATAAATTTAAATTTTTGGAATTTTATATAAGGCATCTCAAGAATTTAATAATTTTTCATCCTGGTCTATCCATAGTGAACTGTGTAGAGGAACCTGAGTATTACACAAGGATCACAAAAAATATCTAACATGGTAAGATATCATCCAAATTAATCCATAAATGGAATCCCAAGTATCACTCTCGGTATGGTGTGAAAACAAAACCCTCCAGGCCCATTCCTCATATATCTCATAGGAGACCGATTATTTATCATGGCTTGGTATAACTATCTAGACACTAATCCCATCCATATTTAACCCCCAATTGAATAGGCATCACTTATTAAGAGGTAGGGAAAATTCTTGGTGATCCCGTCCATGGTATTCCAAGTATCACTCCCAAAATATTTACAATTCTTAACAAATTTTAATAATAAATCACAATGATCCCATATAAGATACCCTTAAATCAAGACCCTTGTATCACCCTTGACATGATATTAAGGTAAGTTCAAATATCAATAGCTTATATCATTTAACAAGTAATTACTACCATAACACTTTATCCAAATTGGCCAATTAATGTAATTTGTGTAATTCAATTATGGAATAATTGTAAAGTCCTAACACATGGAATCTCATTTTACTTAGTTAAATTAAAATTAAAAAGGTATTATTTATTATATGGAAAGAACAGACCTCAATATTTTGTTTAACAACTCAAGTAAAAGGGTCATCTTGGCCCTTAAATAAGGACACACACATAGGGGTGGCTCACATCAAGGCAATCAACAAACAACATTGATTCACCATTATCTAGGAACATATTAAGCTTTGTAAAACCATTTAATTTAATTTATAAATAAATTTAGTGGTTTCAAAAGATATTTTTTATGTGCAATACAATGATGAATAATATAAATACAATGATATTTCAAGGAAAAGATATAGAACACCAACCTTAGGTTCACAGATGACCACTTGTCTATTACTGGCCTTTGAATTTATCTTGAATAGAATAAAATAATAAGAATGGAAAAAAACTTACAAATAGGGTATATGAGATCACAACAAAATATCACAAAATATGGAAAATATAAATGGAATAAGGAATAAAAGTGGAGAGCCTACATAGAGGAATTCAGCACACTCGACGGTGAATAAAATAAAGTTCGGATAGAGGAGATCTGGTGGAACTTAGGTGTAGGGTAGAAGGGTTATATCACACGAAACCTGCTGGAGAAAATGAAGGGATTATGTAAAAAATATCCCTAACCACCCCTTAAAAAACAATCCATCATATTTTCATGGGATGTATACTTTATATGCCGTGTAAATATCAAGCTTTTCCCTCCCAGGGAAAACCCTATTCATGATGTGCAATGAGTGTGGCCCACCCATAACACATATTGTATTAAATAAATTCAATGTATTTGAATTACATACCATGTATTTAATACACATTGTGTATTTAGCCTACAACCAACCTCCTTCCCTTCTTCTACCTCATTTCCTGAAATGAACCGACTGACCCTTGGGCACTGTTTCCCAGTCTTCATCCAAAAGTGGAACTTAACAAGGGTTGACCAAATTTAAAAGAATCCATACCTCTCTAAGAATTTAGGATGTTATAAATGATGGGTTATTATTTTTATAACCCATATTAAAATATATTGTTTGTGTCTCACCTAATTTAATTTCTTGATAAAGCATATATTACTCGAGGAGTAACTAGAAGTAAGATTAAACTTACTAAAGTTTAATACAGAAGTTACCATGTTAGTTGTAACACCACTAGGGGGGGTAGTAATTGGTTCATATTTTATAATTTTCTTTTAGAAATTATCCTCTATGACATTTTATGTTTGTGATACTATTTTCTTAAATCTCTTCCTCACCCATATTCTATAGTAAAGAAAATGAAAGTACCCAATTATTTTTATAAGGTTGCGATTGGAGTAATTGAAACTTCTCAAACATAGATATTAAATATTATTTGATTAATATTCATTAAAAAACATATTTATACATGCTTGAATATTTTAGTTCTAATTCCTTTGGAAACTTGGATACATAAAAAATTAGTTCATAAGTGATCTATATAATCTCCAACTAAGTTCTTCATAACTAGTACCCTTCATAGACGTATCATACATAATACATTCCTTTATAACCTAGGAGAGGAATTATAAAAAGGGTGATCTCAGAATCTTACCAAGGGTATACAAGGGAGATATCAATATATCATGAGCATAATCGTATTAGAATATGAGAACAACATTTGAAAACCATATCCTATATCCTAGATCATAAACATGAGTCCTGGAATAAATCTTGGTATTTTATAAAACATGAATCATAATGTAATAAAATAACATTATCCATGAGATTGTAACATTGGAATAAGAAATATATTTTTTGTATATATATAAGCATAGAAAATTATTTCCTTATTAGTCAAGGCTCTTTACCAAACTACCATAGTGGAGAGAGATATAGGTCCCAACCATCACATAATGAAAAGCATACATACATGTGCCATAAGATCATAAAAAACTCATCATATCAAAACCCATGAAAAGGAATGGGTTTTACTTAATTTCATAACAGGATAAATCATGGAAGAGAAATAGGTTTCATAATCATTTCATCATAGCATTACATTTGAAAAAAGAATTGGGTTTCATAATTATTTTATCATGGTATAACCCATGGAAGAGAATCATATTTCATAAACATATTTTCATCATATAAATAATCCATCCAGAGGAAGAATAAAGATGGTATCATTGGATCAAACCCCTAGAAAATCTTAAGTAATATCAAGGGATTCTATATTAGAAGGAAAATAATTTTTAAAACAAAATCATTCGGAACATTTCATGTGGAAAATAATATTTATTTAAAAATAACCTTTTTAAAACTAGAAATTCATAAAATATTATAAAAATAATTTTCTTTTAAAATAAAATTTAATGATTATAAAGTAATATTTAAGACATTGAGTGATCATGAGGTGGGAAATTCTATTCATATCACACACATTAAAACAAACATTCCTTTCATATTTTTGGTAAAAATCCAAATATGATTTTTTTGGAAAATTAAATGAGGATAAAATTTAATTTTTTTGTAGATTTAAACAAGGGTAAAAAATGAATTTAAAAAAAATAATAAAAGATCATTAGAAAATTATTTTTTTTAAAAAATATCGATGTGTAAGAAAAATGAATTTTTACTGAAGTGTGAAATACAATTGATTTTATTTAAAAAAATTATTTTTAAATCTTGAGCACATAAAGAGAGGAAAATTAGGGGGAAACATGAATTCTCAATAAATAACCATAGTATAATGAAATTAATGAATTTATTAAGAAATCGATAATAATAATTTATCTTAAAAGGCATAATCATAAAAAATCCTAATGAAGAATGAGATTGTAACATCAAACCCTTAACACTTTCATCACTTTTAAATCATAAAACCCATGAAATAAAAAATTAAATGAACTTAAAATATCATGATAATAAATAAATTCATGATATTACATGTCAAAGGGGAAGAATATACACCTAATAAAAGAAGATAGGTGCAAAATATAGTGTATATCCAAAAAAAGAAAAATTGATACAAAAGTACCTTAACACATTATAAACTTCTGAATCATAAAACCCATTAAATAATAATATCAAATAAAACTTTAAATATCATAAAAATTAGATTCATGACAAAACAAGTCAATGGGGTAGTATATAAACCACACAAAAGAAACAAGTGGTGATTATGGAATATGTCTCATAGAAATAAAAGAGAGGCTAGAAATCCCTCATCTTAAATATCATATTGCTTTATATATGTAACAACATAACTCTAATATCCCATACCCAATGTCTTCTTTATTAAATTGGCATAAATACAATGTGTCAAATCCCAAAGGACTGATCAGTTTAATAGTTTTGGAGAACATGATACAAACAAGATACCCATTTTACACAAGGATGTAAAATAAAAATCATAAAAATGGAAAACACTAGGTATCCTTGAATTCATTCCAAAAATTCATCTTTATATACTGGGGAAAGGAAACCAAATAAGGGTGAGCTCAAATGCTCAGTAAGGGTTAAGAAAAATGGATCTATCATGAATCAATAATCATAATAAAAATATAAAGTTAAATATATGAACACACATTCCATTTAAATAATTTTACTATCATGATAAGATAAGTAATTATCATTATAAAAAGGTAAATGGAATTAAAAAATTCTATTTAATCAATAAAATGGGAATGAGATTAATTCAGAGATAATATAATATTGTAAATATCATGGATGATAAAAATATATGAATTATTAATTAAGGAAATTATTAATTATTAAAGATTACCTCTTAGGAACATTATACATCTATCGTTAATACCTTTCAAATAAAGGTATAAAACTACTAGGTAAAAAATAATCTAGTTTTTACAACAAAATTAAAACTTATCATTACAAAATCATATGGTTTGGATAACTGATTTGTCTCATGAGACTATCGATGCATCAAGGGGATATATAAAATATATTCCCCACCCATAAAAACATATCCAAAGAATTAATCATATATCAATTGATATATTTAATTCATCAATAAATATTCTTTATAATCAAATACCGGTATTGAGTAAAGGATACACATTTTTCAATATTTCCTAAGTCAATCGAATAACTTTTAAAGTAAACACTGTATGTAAAAATGATATAAAGTTTATGAAGTAATAATATATATAATTCTAGAATATTTATATTTAATATAAATTTAATTTCCATTGAAAAATTATTACAAGAAAGTCATTTCTTTAATACAAAGGTAACAATCTAAAAAAAGTGAGATTGTACAATAAATTTTACCAATTGGTAATTTTCATGTCAAATCCCATTAGATGAAATGATTCAAATTGAATATTATAATTCCTATAAGTATGAATTAATCATGATATTTCATGTCAAAGGGGTAGTATATACACCACATAAAAGTGAATTGGTTCATCATAACAATTAAATCTCAATGGAATGTAAATTGAGATGAAACCCCTTACCACATGCTTTATTTTAGTTTAATGTTATTTAACCTCATGAATGATGATTTTAATAATGTTATTAACTTATAAATAAACCATATTAATATTTATAATTTCATATATGATCCATTTATAACATATTATCACAATTTCATCAATAATATTTCATTATTTTCACTGTTTCGGGTGTTAATATCCTTATTCTCTCATTCATTATTTGTTATGAAAGCTATAATTATTCTACATATTATATAGTCTCATCATATACCGAATAATAATAATGAAATAATTATCATGTTTTTACATCTATTATATTTTTAAGACAAATCAATAATGATTCTTTTGAGAAATGAATTATGTTATGATCATGTAGATGGTAGGACATATGTTCGCATGAGTAACATTTCCAAATTTCAATGATCATTATAGAAAGAAGGTAAGTAGTATTTTAACTGTACATAATTATAATAATATCATATTATTTTTTAAATACACTTATATATATCATCTATATGGTTTAGTGATTAAAAGAGAGTTAAATCGCTTCATGAAGGTGGTGGTCCACACGTACACGAAAAATGTTATCATATTTTTTTGAGTGAAAAGGTAAAAAAGAAAATTATGGATTATCATTTAAAAATGATAATTATTCCATAAATATCATAATTATTTAATTTTTATCAGATACATTCATTAAATTTATCCTAAACAACTTCCATGTAAATTATTAGTGAAAGATGAATCAGACCGCTTCACGAGGCGGTAGTTTGCCGTACACATGAGTGACATTATCGTATCCCCTAAAAAATGAAAAGTAAAACAAGGTATATATGATATAATTATTAAAAAGGTATAATTATGTTATAAATATAATATATATACTTTAGATCAATCATCATACCCAACCATGAGAGGTGGTAATGGAAAAATGAATGACATTAGTTCGTGAGGTGGCAGTCCGCCGTACACTCAAATGATGATTTCATAACCTATTTAATGGAAGTGGGGATGGTTGTAGTTCATGAAATTAATATAAAAAACTTATTTTATGGAATATAATGATTTTATTATATAATAATATTTTAATAATAATTTAAGGCAGTGGAGAAAGAAATAAAATAAAAATGCCCGTTGAAGAATGTTACCTCTTCTTCATGTGATCTCCTTAGATTATCACCAAAGAATTATTAGGTTGGATTTATACCCAAAATAAGGATTATAGGAAGATTTTAAGGATTTTGATAAGTTATTTGGTCAGTTATTTTCTGAACCAAAAGGTTTTTAATGTTGTAATAAGAGAGGAGAAGAGGTTGCCTTTTATAAGAGAGGTGAGCGGCACACTCATATTTTTTGAAAACAAAAAAAATGTACCCACATTTTTCACATGCCACAAGGGTCCATGATGGATTATTATTAATAATTAGACATTATAAGGTTTAAATATATCCATAAAATATATTTTATAGAAGTTTTTATGTCATTTTAACCCTTATCCTTTTAGGTTTAGCCTTGGTAAATCCATTTTTACCTTAACCGCAAAAAATATTTTTTTAGTATTTTCACGATTTATTTTGGTAAAAAAATAATTTTACCATATTAGATAGCATATTTTTTTATTCCAAATATGGAATCCATTTTTAAAACCCATTAACTTAAGTTTAAAAATTTAATTTAATAATAATCTCTCAAATGCGATGAGAAAACGAGTCTTCAAAGAGAAAATATTTAAAAGTTTACAATGTTTTTATATTAAAATTCAATATAAAAAAGATTAAAATGAAATAAATTGGATTAATAGATATATAATTTAACTAATTTTACTTTTAAACCAATTCAAAATATAATTTTATGTTTTTAATAGTTAAAAAAGGAATTTTTAATTAAAATTCAGTATTTTTCACTATTCAACAAAAAATGAAAGATTTCATAAAAATAAAAAAACTTCATCCTAAGATAATTTTGATATTATTATTTCAAGAATTAAGTTAATTTTACCAAAATATTTTTTTTCTAAAAGTGATAAAAATTAATTTTAAATTATGTGCGAAAAGCACAACTAAACTGTCTTTTACAAAAAAAAAACAGTTTTCTTGAAAACATTTCCTTTTCTTTAAAATGTTTTTTATTTTTTTTAAATCAAAATATTAACAATGAATTTGTTTTTACATGTGTAAAAAATAAAATTTTTATAATTTAGTTAATACTATTCATATCCTCCAATTCAATGGCTATGTTATAACTATATTATGGTTCATTTAGACTCGGTGTTGGGTGTCACATACACTATAGAATAAAATATTATTCTTTCCGAATTTAAGGGTGTTATACTCTCCCTAATTTAAATAAATTTCTTATTCACAATTTAAAATTGATCTCATTAATCCAGGTTTTAAAATTTTGAAGAAACATTGTTGAAAAACTCACATCATAAAAAGGGTTAGTAAAATATCCTCTTAATAATAGAGAAAGGAAAGTAAAAATGTCATATGGAATAAAAAATACTAGGTTTCAAAATTAGAGAGGATAGAAGGGAAGTGAAAACATAGACATTAAAAAGAAAAATAACACCCAAATATTGATGGAGAGTGATAGAGAACATATTCATGAGAAAGTTAATGACCATAAATACATAAACCAAAGAGGTGTGAAAAAGGTCATTGATATCATAAAAAATGATGACAATAAGACAAAATTTTTATTTCAAGACCCCTTTCCAAGAGTTTAAGAATTAATTTACTCTCTAATAATATAATTAAATATACCCAGTTGATATATTTTTTATCACATAAGAACAATTTCATTTTTTGGTTGTGCTTCGATCAATTTTTAATTCATTTCTAACTCTATGAAATGAGTGTCTAAAAAATATTTTTACTTATAAAGTACTAAAATTCACTTTTAATATATAATAATATCTATAATATAATGATAGTTCATTCCTTTAATATCGAGTTTTTTTTATAAAAAAATGTTCATTACATGTTATCCAATATAAATAAATCTTCATATAGTAAAGTAATACATTAATCTTGACCGTTGATCCCTCAGCAACACACAGTCTACTATCCAATCAATCGTGAGATTGATCCCATGTATCCAAGCCGTCCATCTGACTACCGCTGTTTAGGATTGATCCTCGGCCATACGATCTCCTCCACCGAGGTTGTATTCAATGTCCAAACACCCACTTGACACCCGTGAACCAGTGCTCAAGCTGAAAGACGATCTCACCACCCCGGTAATCATTTGAGCCCTTTTCAATCCCATTGAGATCTTCTGGAAGAACCGAACACATGCATGTATTAAAAGTTGCATGCATGCATCAAAATGATGAAAATTGAAGAAGCCCAAGGAAAATAAAGTTTTTGAGGGTGCAATGCCTATTATATATACAATGATATGGTTCACATGCATTCTTAAACCTATGCACATGATGTTCTAACTGAAAAAGAAGGAGTCCGCGTTGAAGAAAAATAAACTGAGAGACTCGACATATCTCTATCCCGTGTTTGAATATTTCAAATCTGTAGATCACAGACATTAAAAGATTTGAAACCCATGACATATCTCATATTATTTGAACTCAGTGCGACATTCAACCTCTTCTTCTAAAAGGAAGAACACCCCGAATCAATTTTATTGTTGCAAATATTGAGAGAGGATCTTGTTTTCTGAAAAATAGAGCACCGCACAACTTGGTTTTCGTGCATCTCTGCAATGCGAAGAAGGAGAGATCCACAGGAGTTAAATAGGTTCTACGCACTCTTGAATCATCCTTGTAAAAAAGTAAATCATCCACACCCTCTGCGTGAAGCTAACCACAAGTCTGCTATAAGATCCTTGAACCCTCGCTGTGTCTTTGTGGAAGTATTTCCGTCGGTAAAAAACCAGTAATGGTCACCCTTGTGCTCTTGAGAAGATAGAACCAAAGAACCTACATGGTTTTGGAAAGGATATACATGTGAAATCCTTGTGTGAAGAAGAACCCATGATCCCTCTTGGGTTAACGAAACGAAAAAGGAGAGTTTATAAAGGGATAATTTACACATACACCGCCCTTGGAGAAGAATAGGAACCCAAGAATTTCGGTGTTGTATACACGACACATACACTTCCCTATTGATAAGTAAAACTCTCACACAAACCACCCATATACCCATTAAATTTGTGTGTGAAAAGAAAAATAAAAAGGAGAGTTCATACATGTCTGGGTTCATGTTCATGCAATGAAAAAAAAAGAACAAAGTGTGTGTGCACATGTGAAGAAGGAGGAAGAAATAAAAATAAAAACACACCCTTTGAACCCTAATTAAAAGGAACAAGTGTGTGTGTAGTAAGAACCAAAATAAGAATATAAAGATAAAATAATAAAGGTCAGAGATTGTGTGTGTGATAAAAGTGTTTTACCTATATTGGTTTTCACATAAGGAAGAAAAAAAGGAAGAGTGCATGAATGCATGAATGCACATGCACACGTAAAGAAAGAATCAAAAGTGTGTGTGCATATTGAGAAAAGAAGAGAAGACAAAACATATTAAAAAGCAAGAGACACATGCATGAAATCATGCATAAACACATGTATGTGGGAAAATCATTGAGATATCCAAATACAAGAGGTATTGGATCCCATGAAATCCATGCATGAAGTAGATGAGATTTGAGACTGAAGCCAGACATAATTAATGAAGTTATTCTATATTAGTTTTTAGTAATTTAGAGTCCAAGAAGGCTGTATGAGATGATATTGTGAAGAATGACTCTTGCATTTTTGAAGAGATTTTGTGAACCACTTGCACAAATATAGGTGAGGCTAGGTATTTATCAGAAGAATAAAGAATTTCTAGAGCATTTTTTAGACTGAAGACTGATCAGTAAAGTGATCAAAGTTATTGAGAAAGGACAACATACCTTACCAAAGGCTATCAAAGATTCTTGAAGAGATACATAGGAAATTTTGATTCATAAAGACTATGTGGAGATAGCAGAAGATCATCTATAGTGAATCAAGAAAGAACTTAAAGAAGGAAGCTGCTCATGTGACTTGAGAGCTAGAAGACACCTGTGAGATTTAGGGAGGAGAAGAAGTATTTAGTGGGACTCTGAAGCAGGCTAGTGGGACTATGGTAACACTATATGAAGCAGTATAAATATCTTCTTGTGGGACTCCAGAGAGATACAGTGGGACTCTGTATCGACCATTGTAATTACTAATCGAATTATAGTGAAGAATCTGTGTTGGGGAGAATAACCAACACAGTAAGGATTATGTATTTGAACCGAACCTTGTAAATCAGTGTGTTTAGTTCCTTTACATTTACATAATCACTCGAGGTAAGGATAAGAGACACAATAAGAGTGGATTGGGTATTTAACCGAACATAAAGGTTTAATTGAAAAGAATCAATTAGTAATTTTTTAAAGGATCTTTGATTCACTCTCTCCCCCTCTCAATGATTCACACTGATCTGGGAACTTCAATCTCCAAACTTATAGAGAACTCCCATTACATTTAAGAAATTACCTAGATGTTTATTTCTATAATTATAACATGTGATAAAATCACTATTCACCTTCTTTCATTTATATGTCTTTCTCCCTATCATCCTCTTCTCCTCTTTCTTCGCTTAGATCCAGAATTTTTTATCTATATTGTTATCACATGAAACTATGTCCTCATATGATGATAATGTTTGGTAAACTAGTTAATGTCAAAAGATTTGATTAATCCCATAAAAGAAACAATCACTATTAATCTTTGGATTACATTCAATGATGCAGTGCCCCATCCTTCTGCTCTGAACCATTTCTAAATAATGGAATATGCTATATTAGATCATATCATTATGAAGAATAATGTATAATCCAAAAACTAGTTAAATAATCAACATAAATTGAAAACTTTATGCATATAAAATATCATAATAATAGAAATTATTTTTTGGGGATATCCCCATTTCAAATCCTTTATAATGGGCTATAAATAAAATGTGAATTATCCGAATAATATCCCACTGGAGTGTCAAAATAAGTTAATAATAGTGATTTTTTTAATTAAATAGGTGATTATTGGGTCAATACCAATGCACATTTTTTTGAGTTATCACCCCTAGGTGCATCTGTGCCCAAACCACTTCAACTTTTAATATCTAGATATCAATGTATTTTCTAAGAAAAACCACAAAATGTATTCCTTAAAAAAAACTTTAGGATATTACTTTATAATTATCCTCAAAGTATATCATAAGGATATATTCTCTAATATATGATTTTATAAATCTAGTTTCTAAAGGTTTATACTAAACTTCCTCTGATTTCAACTATAACGACCCTGACCCCAGTAGATCAGAGTCAGTGTCTTCTTTATTACACTGGCATAGATAAAAAGGGTCAGGTATCAAAGGAATGACCAGTTTAGAAATTTTGGAGAGACATATACATACATGATACCCATTTCACATATGGATATAAGATAAAAATCATAGACATGGAAAACAATTGGAATCCATGAACTTATTTAAAGAATTATTCTTCATATCTAATTAAAAGGAAACCAAATAAGGGAGAGTTCAAATGCTCAGTAAGGGTTAAGTACATCACAAACTATCATGAGAAAATAATCATAATCAAAATAAAAAGGTAAATAAATTAACACACATTCTATTTAAATAACTTGAATATCATGATTAGGAATAATAAATATGGAAATGTAAATAACAAAATACATATTCTATTCAATCAATAAACTAATAATGAAAGGAATCCAAAGATAATATCATTGTGAGATTCTCATGGATTATAATAAAACTAAATTCTTAATTAAAGGGAATTACTAATTTTTGGAAATAATGTCTCAATTACATGATATATTTACCATAAATACCTTTCAAAATATGGTTTAAAACTACTGGGTAAAAACTCATTTGGTTTGGCCAACTAATTTAAAACTACTTGGTACAAAATCATCTGTTTTAGCCATATGGTTTGTCCCATAAAACTACCAATGCACCGAGGGACTATATAAAATTTGGGCCCCACCCATAACTACATGTCCAAATAATTTATCATATATAAAATTATTGATTTAATTTATGAATCAATATGTATGATCATCAAATATCCATATTGAGTAAAAGATATGAATTTATCAATATTTCCCCAGTTAATCAAATAAATTTGAAAGTAAGAACCATATGTAAAAATGGTATATGGTTTAGGAAATAATTATATAAATAATTATAAAATATGTATATTTAATATAAATTTAATTTACAATGAAAAATGATAATAAGAAAGTTATTATTTCAAGAGAAAGTTAACAATCACAAAATAAATTGAGATTGTACAATAACTTTTAGCCCATGGTAATTTTAAAGACAAATAAACTTGGATAATATGATTCAAAGTGAAACATAAAATTACATGAAGTGTGAATACATTGTTATATTACATGTAAAAGGGTCATTATATACACCCCATAAAAGATAATTGGTGTATAATAACAAAAAAGTCTTAATGGAATGTAAACTGAGATAAAATCCCCTACCTCACACTTTTTTTTGGATGTAAATTCTTCAAAATACTATATAGTGGTTTTAAACATGCTATTAACTTTTAATACAACCATATTAACATTTATAATTTCATATATGATACTTTTATAACATCTTATCACGTGTTAATTAATAATATTTCATTATTTTCATTTGTTCCATTGTTAATTGTATTGTTTTCTCATTCTTTCTTTGTCACGAAAGTCATATTTATTGTGTATATTATATATTTTCATCATATACAGAATAATAATCATGAAATTAACATAATATTTATCCATAAATTATAATTTTAAGACCAATCATGAAATATTTTTTTGATAAATGAAGTACGTTACAATCATTGAGACGGTAGACCGTATTTACGCATGAGTAACATTTAAATTTTTTATCTATCATTATGGAAATGAGGTAAGTAATATTTTACCATTATAGAAAACTAATAATATAATAATATTTATTTAAATATAATTCTACATATCATACATGTGGTTCAGTGATGAAAATAGGGTCACATCGCTTCATAAAGGCGGTAGTCGACACATACATGAATAGTGTTGTCATCTTTCAATGGGTGAAAAGGTAAAAAAAGAAAATGATTTATTATGTCTAATAATTAAAAATATGGAAATAATATCATTATTATTTCATTTATATCACATATATTAATTAAAATTATCCTTATCGCCTTCCATGTAATGTGTTAGTTAAATAGGAATCACATCGCTTCGCGTGACGGTATTCCACCGTACACATAAGAGACATTATTGTATCCCATAAGAAGTGGGAAATAAAAAAATTATATATGATATAATCACCCAATAGGTGTAATTATGTTATAAATATCACATATATACTTTATATACATCATCATACCCAGCTGTGTAATGTGGTAATTGAAGAATGAATGATATCAGTTCATGAGGCAGTAGTTTGCTGTACACATGAATGATGATTTTGTAACCCATTTGATTTAAGTGGGGATATTTATAGGTAATGACCTTAAAATAAAAAATATCATTACATGTAATATATTGAGATTATTATATCATCATTTTATAACATGAATTGAAGGAGGTGGAGGAAAGGAAAAAATAAAAACACTTGTTGAAGGACATTACCTCTTCAATGGGTAACCTCCTTAGGTTTGAACCAAAACACTTCCTAGGATGAATTTATGCCAAAAATAAGGATTATAAAGTAAGTTTAGGAAATTTTTGAATATATTTGGGTAGTTATTTTCCAAAAAATTTTGGTTTTATAGTGTTAATAAGAGAGGAGAGGGGGTGCCTTTTATAAGTGAGGTGAGCGGCACACTAGAAATTTTTGAAAATAAAAAGGTGTAACTACATTATTAACATGAAAAGGGTAAAAAATGGAGTATTATAGATACTTATAAATTATAGGTTCTAAATATGTTCATCCAATTGATTTTATAACAATTTTTATGTCATTTTAACCCTAATCTTTTTAGTTTAACCCATGGTAAAACCATTTTACCTTAAATGTGGTAAACAATTCTTTACCGTTTTCACTATTAATTTTGGTAAAAAATTAATTTAAACTTATTATATAATATAATATTTTATTATTATAAATATGGAATCTATATTTGAAAATTCCTTTCACAAAAATGAAAAAAATTAATTTTAAATTAATCTTGGAGACGCGATGAGAAAACATGATTTCAAAGAGAAAATGTTCAAAAGTTTAAAATGTTTTTATAAAAAAATTTAAAATTAAAATGATTAATAAATATATTAATGATTTAATTTTACTTTAAAACCTATTAAAAATATTATTTAACATTATAAATAATTTAAACAAAAAATTAAGTGTTTAATCAAAATTCAAATTTTTTCACTATTTATAAAAAACTGAAACATTTCAAAAAAATACCAAAAATTAACCCTAAGATAATTTTGATATTATGATTTTAAAAGTTCAGTTAATTTTATAACATAATTTTTTTAATAAAATTGGTAAAAATTATTTCTAAATTATGTGTGAAAATGTTGACTATACCATCTTTTAGAAAAAATACAATTTTCCAGAAAACATTTTTTCTTTTAAATGATTATTATTTAATTAATAATCAATAGATAACTAATAAATTTGTTTTTACATGTTTAAACTATATAATTTTCATAATTTGGTTATTAATATTCAAACTGACCAATTTAACGACTATGTTATAACTATATTATGGTTCATTTAAACTCAGTGTTGCGTGTAACATACTCTATTGAATAAAATGTTATTATTTTATAATTTTGAGGTGTTACAAAACACATTTAGACTATAGATTCTATTTTTATCTTTTTTATGCGTTTAAATATATTAGTAAAAATTTTCATTTCTAGGCACTGAGACAAAATGTGATTTTGAGGCCTGGTGAGGCCAAAATTAATTTTATAAAAACATTAAAAATATTTTATAAAACAAACTTTTAATATTTTTGAAATAATGGAATATATCCTGAATAAAGTCTTGAATAAAAAATCAGATACCATTTTTAATCAAAAGTGCGGGGTTTACCTTAGGCGTGACCTAAAATTGGTCATTAGTGAACATTTAGATAAGGCAACTATTGGCGGGTACATTAAGTAGATTAATAAATTAATAAATTTAATTAATTCATTTAATTCCCACAACCATTTCCCTTATATAAGTATCATGTTATGAAAAATATCTATGGTTATCCAAATAACCCTAGGATCGTTTATAGGAGCTTCCATCATTCTTCATTGATGGGTCAAGATCGAATGATGATCAATGATAAGATCAAGGTGAATCAATAGGCAGTGGACATAACTAATTATCCTCATCACTAACATACATGTTCTCAAAAAAATTGATCTAATATCTTGGTAGGGGACATCAATTGTTGTTTCTTCCCTCAATTAAAATATTGATCATGTTATTATCATCCATTCTTTGATCCGCTATTAATTAAATCCTTCACATGATCTTGCATATCAAAATAAATTATTTATTTGATTTATTATTGTTTATACCATGTTTCTCACCTCTAATATCCCTGATCCATGATCGTTGTCTTATAACACTCAATCAATGATTTATTAACCTTTGTTCTTATGCATTTCCCCCACTTATTATGCATGTTCTTCATCATTGGGCTATGAGGACATAGGTTGACATTGCTGGGAGGGTCTAAACATGACCAATCTATTGGATTCATGATAGATGTTCACAAAATGACTCTATAAATGGTTTTTTGATGGGTTAGGATGGAATAGAGGTGATAATCTGTAGATGTGGGATCCAGAGTAACAACAGTGATATGAGGATCATGAGGCGTGTTGCGGCTTTGAGTGGAGGATTGATAATATGATTTTCACCCATAGAAGGGATGAATTTGACTAAAAGAGGCGATTTCTACCAATTTTGGGTATTCAAATGGTAGATTTGGCAGTAGGAGTGACATATCTGGAATCCCCATGATGTATATAAAGTTCTGAAAAAATCTTTATTACATGACATATACTGGGATGAACACATTCTGTGTAGTCCCCTTGTTTTGGAAACTAGATTTTTGGAAAAAAAATACAAGGATCAGACTCTTTGTGGATGGGCCACACACTGAATGAAACTCCTTGGGAAGCTAGAACATGTTCTTACTGCATACGCCTAGTACCCCATGTGGGAGAACATGTTGTGTACTCTAAAAGTGAACATACATAGCTCAATGGACATAGTCATGTCTAGGATCACACAGGTCAACCTCAAAAGGGAGAGACATGTCATGTATTACCCTTACACACCATGTGGTAATATAAGTAAAAAAAGTCTTGTGTTTTTGAGGGAACGACCAAGACTCCAGGTGAGGTCACACATCATGTATACCCCCTTACACGTCGTGTACTTCTTTATACAATTTCTACCTCTTGTTTGTCCTTCATTTTGACTATAATTTTGGCTTGAAATTAGACTATATTAAGTATTTTTCCATTTATAATGTGATGGTTTCCTTTTTAGTGGATTTAGATATATGATTCAAGATTTTCCAAGCTTGATGCTTCTTAAGAGATGCATAATGATGAAATTGATCAAGAAGGATCACCAGAGAGGGGTCAGAGTTGGAAACCCCCTCATCGTACCAAGGTGTGGGCCCCCCATACTCATCTATTTGCTGAGTTGTACCCCCTGATAGACTAGGGTGTGGGTCATCTACCTATTGACCAGTACCCTTTCGACATACTAGGTCATGAGTGCTCTACTTATTGAGTGGTACCCTCGATGGACTAGGACATGGGTCCTCTACCTACTGGGTGGTACCCCTTGATGGACTAGGGAATGGGTCCTATACCTACTAAGTGGTACACCCCGATAGACAAGGGAATGGATATGGTACCTACCGAGTGTTACCCAACTAGGTCATGGGTCCTATACCTACTGAGTGGTACCCCCGAAGGACTAGAGCATGTGTCATTTACCTAAAAAGTGATACCCCTTAACAGACTAGGGATTGGTTTATTTACCTAATGAGTTGTACCCCCTAATAAACTAGGGATTTTTTCCTCTACCTATTGAGTGTCACCCTCCTAATGAACTTGGTCATGGGTCCTCGACCTACTGAGCGACACCCCCTAGCACACTAGGGTGTGGGCCCTCTAATTGAATATTATTCCCCCTTAACTGTGTGGGTCAGCAGAGAGGTGTGGGTCATCCATAGAGTAAATATTTTAAGCAGATACATGAGATTATCAGTGTCAATAATGGGCCTTTGGAGCTATAGGAAGACTCATCATCTTGGTATGGGTTGTTAGAGAGAGATACCCCTTTTCTATTATTTGGATTTCTTATAAGATCATATATATTTATATTAATTTTTTCTATTTTCATTTCCCTATTACTATTAGTTGATATAACTATATATATCACATACCCTATTCCTACCTCTCTAGTTTTCATGGAATCTTAAGGGGTATGTATATAATCACCCCTATATGGGACATTCCCACACGTGTCGTGTCTTATGAAGATGTCAGATAGGTCATTGGTGATTTTAGAGGATCATAGGGATACTCAAGTGTATTTGAAAAAATATGGTGGTTGAGGCTTAGAGATATTGATACAAAATCTCTCATTATTTATTTTCCAATTCTTTTTACACCGGGATATCTTTTTTTAGGGGCATGTATTTTTCTTCTTTCATTTTGGTTTACTTTTTCACACTCTTTTGTATTTCTTAGAGGTTATTACATGCATGGTTTTTAATATAGAGGTTTTGTATTCTATTACTATTCCTCTAAAATTATTCATGGATATTATTGGGTGTAAGAATATAGGTACATTAGGTAAAGGCCTCTCATATTAGATATTCCTTCTCAGCTCTTTTCGTCAATCCATGGCCTATGGAGGCGAGCTTGGGGTAGTTGTGGCCCAATATTTTGCTAGCCAGGCGGGGCCTGGTGTATTGGGTTTCTGAGATGAAAACCATGTATAATAAATACAGGTTTATTATACATATATTAAAAAACTATAATTATATATATAATAGCATATATTATTTACTTATAAAATTCTATTACCCGTTTATCAATTATTCCTTGTAAAATCATGTTTCAAGCAATAACATTTTTAGGTATGTTTTGATTTGGTATTTCCAATACTCTTACTTTGATTATGGTAACATAATATTAATAATGTTAACCATGATATAAATATCATATAAATTCATTATATAATTATTTATAGTAATAAACTAATGTTTGAGATAGAAAATGAATTACACCATTCACAGAGACGACGGGTCGTACGTACACTTGAACACTGTTTCAATTTTATCGATCGATGAAAGGAAAGGAAATAAAATAATATAATACCAATAAAAAATATTTTTTATTTCATATATATCACATATATTAATTAAATTTACCATTATGACCTTGTATTTAAAGTGTATGTTAAAAATGAATCACATCACTTAGTAAGGCCATTGTCCGCTGTACACATGAGCGACGTTATCGTATTCTCAAGAAATTGAAAGTAAAAAAGTATATGTGATATTATAATTTAATATGTATAATTACATCATAAATATAATATATAAACATTAAATACATCCTTGATAGGTGGTGATGAAAAAAATAACATTGGTTCGTGAGGTGATAGTCTATTGTACACACGATTGACAATTTCGTTTCCCATTTGATGGAAGTAGAGATGGATATAGTTTATTCCATAAACATAATAACATATTAGTATATGGTATATATAGTTTTTATTATATTAAAAAAATCAAATTTATTAGTCAAAATTCATGGTGTAAAGATCTTACACTAGTAGGGAATGATGGGAAAACAAGCCTAGAAAATCAAGAAGTAAAAAAAAATGAACCAGAAAACCCGTTATTATTCAGTCTATGAACTACATATGCATGGAGGGTACTATCCAAGAGTCCAGTAGTAAACATCATAATTTTATGAGAACTTGGTACTGATACATTGTGTTTCAGGACAATGCAGAAATGTATTGTACTTTTAGTTGGATAAGATGAGCTGAAAAAAACACATCCTGGACTATTGTTAGAGAAACAATCATATTCCACAAGGGGGGATACCCAAGGAGGCCGAACTGATCTAGACTCAATCCTTTTCATAATATAAGAAATGTATGTAAGTTGGGGAACCATGCCAAATCAACTTAGAGGATACCAAAACAGCAGGGGGAGCTCCTCCATGAGTACAAAAAACCTCAAGATTAGGAAATATGTAAGAAAAGAAGACTAACGGAGCCAATTAAAAGACAAACCATATCCCAAAATAAAGGAATTAATTAAAAAACCAGGAGGCATAAAAAATAAAAAGAATCTATCAAAATAAACATAATAGAAGTCACGAAACCATAAATCCCTAGTTAGACTGGGACCGTCAACAATATAAAATAAATCATTCCCAAGGAATGTATTTGAAGGTGAAGTCTGGGTTATTTTTAATCTCTTCCACCACTTTAAGAAACATCCTATTTCTAATTTGAAGGTAGATATCAGTATAAATTTCACCATTTTTGTATTAATAGAAGGAAAATTTATCATTATCATCCATCCAAGAGCCAATTTCCTCAGAAAATTCCAATTTCTCTTCAAGTTGGTAAGAATCCCTAAAAGTAAGGTCATTTTTAGGATCACTATCAATATCAACTAAATCAGTTTATTTTGAGGAGGTAGATGAGTGATCGATAGGAATTTAATTTAGTAGATTATCAATCACCATTTGGAGTGGTGGAGGATAATTAGTTTCCTTCCTAGAGGCATCTAAAGACCTTGTAACAATCGTTCTTTCACAGTTGGAATAGTTTCTACACTTTCTTTTTTTATAGGATTTAGGGTAATGTAACCCTATAAATCTACCATTGGTTTTTCCATTACTTGAACTTGAATTTAAGTAGGCTTCGTTAATTTGATTAGGTTTATCATCATCCCCCATGAAGATTCACTAGAATCAGAGAGGTCATTATGACCCTTATTTTGTGTATCATGATTTTCCAAAAGCTTATCCTCTTCCACCAGTAGGGGTAGAGGGTACATAATGGGGATTTTGGAAGTGAGTAAAAAATAAATAAATCCTAAAATTTCCTTATATATAATAGGGTAGCATGAAGTTTAAAGAGGTTGGGAAATATTTGTATAATTGTTTTTATTCAGATCTAGATTAAGCCCTTTCGAAGGTACCCTAACATCCAGGGGCCAACCTTGATTGTGTTACTCACATTCATTATAGGATCCTATTTTATTTTTCCAACCTAGGTCACTTTTATGGATAAAGGAAATGGATACTTGTAGTTTGAATCCTTCAAAGAATCTCCAAGTTTAAGAAAATAATGACAATAATCCAGTAGCTTTTCATAAACTACCTCCTAAAAGAATCCATAATTACAATTTTGAATCCATATTTGAGTAGGGAGTTCATGAGAGACATCAATTTCAATAAAAACTCTTACGACTGATGTTATTGATATATTTTTTTTCTGGTGTCTAGCTTTAGGGGTTTTCCAATGAGTATGGAAATTGGAAACAGGGCTGGCAGCTTAAACAAATGGAGTAGTAGACCAGGGAATCCAATCCAGATTGGGACTATGAGAGATTTAGAGTAAGGGTCAAAATTAGGGGTCCATTTAAAAACCCTCATAGAACAACCCCCAAAAAAACATGAACAATTCACCCAAATCATATAGTAATAATTATTAATACATGAATAAAGGTAGTAAGATAATAAGTGAAAAATAAAGAGTTTAGTGAAGAGAATTACCATCTCTTAGAACAACCCCCTTTGGATCTCTTATCAAGGTCCATAGGGTTGGTATTTTGGGATTACTAGTATCTATAGAACATGTATAAGGATGTTAGGGAGGTATTTTGGTAGGTTTTTGTCAATACAAAGGGATTAAGGGGTGTGAATAAGTAAGGAGAGGAAGAGCCCTTTTATAATTGAGGGGGGGGGGGTGACATTTTTTTGTAAATATCCAAAACTATTAAGTAATGGTAATCCACCCTCACCCCAAGTACATAAAAAATTGATAAATAATGTATTTTATTTATGATATGGTAAATATATACCTCAACCAAAAAACACATGTTTTAAATATGTTATTATTTATCCTTTAAGTTTACTTAATTTTACAATTTTAGTTTTTACCATGACAACTGGTATCTTTTTATTTACCTAGGTAATTTATCATTTAAGAATAAAAGTAAAATGATACTTATTAGATAATTTAGACCCATTAATTATAAATATTAAATTAATTTTATTAAAGAAAAATCTTATGTGTCTGGAAAATTAATTTTAACACAAGCATATGTAACGTGCTAAACTCCATTTTAACCTTAATCGAGGTAATTAATTTTTTATTCTCTATTAATATTTATGAACCGAAATTAATTTAAACTAATTATATAATATAAAATTTTCTTATTCCAAATATGAAATCCATTTTATAAAATTGAAATAAAAAATTGGTAGAATCAAATTTAAGATTAATCTTGTAGACGTAACAAAAAAGAGGTTTTCCAAAGAGAAAATTTACAAGAGTTTAAAATGTTTTTATATCAGAATTCAATATTAAATTGATTAAAATGAAATATATTTGATTAATTATAATATAAATGAGCTATTTTTACTCTTTAAACCATTTTTAAAAAAATTAAACCTTATTAATTCTTTAAATGAAAGGCATTTTCAAAAAAACAATATTTTTCACTATTCATAAAAAACTATTATATTTGAAAAAATAAAAATAATTTAATAAAATATAATTTCTAAATTTTTATTAAAAAAATTAAATTAAATTTTTCAAAATAAATTTTTTTAAAATAATTAAAAATTTAATTTTATTATTTTTTTAAAAAAGAAAAAAAATCATTTTTGAGAAAATATATTTTTCAAAGAAAAAAATACTTCCCTTAAAATTAAGTACTTTTTTATCAATAAGATTTCTTTATATAAAATAATATACTGAAATTTTAAAATGTGGTTATTCCTATTCATTCCATTGAGTTTAACATCTATGTAATGATGCTGGTGTTTAAATAATAATATTAATAGTTTTTCGTGGTTTGTTAAAACATGGTGTTACCTATAATGAAAGTTATCAAAGAAATTAAGTTCATTCAAAAAAATATTTCATAAAAACTATGGTTATTACATTATACCCACATAAAAATGAATTTATCCCTCAAACTCCTTACTAAGATACAAAATATTAGGATACTTTTTCTTATCACATCCTCAGGTTCCCACATAGCTTCCTCAAGCAGGTAGTTTTTCCTCAAAACATTGACTAGGTGAGTGATATTTTTTGATGAAATTTCTCTCAATGAACCATAATCTCAATTGGTTACTCCATATAAGAATTATCATTTTATATCATTATTCCTTTAAGATATTTTGGGGATTCCAATGAAAAAAATCCATAGTGATGTTTTGCAATTTACATTCTTGTATGGATAATGGTTGTATCATCCCCTTAGATTTTTTAATCTAAGCCTTAAATTTGTACCGAGATATATAATCATCAATATCTCTCTTCATGTTGTCCCATTAGAAATAATCTTTCATTTAGGCCAATGGTAGGTGCTATAGAATTTTAATCCATCGATTATGGGTTAAATCCCCAGAAACTTACTAGATGCAACAGGTTGTTACCCGAAATGTAGGTTAACCTGTTATAATACTATATTAATATAATTCCTATAACAATTCCTAAATTCAATAACCTATAATTACCTCAACATTCAAGATATTATAAACCCTAATATTTACAAATACCTATAATCTTATGTCCATAAAATTTAGAGGCATTCCTCCTTAAATAACTACTTCAATAAAACATATACAAAAATAAATGGTTGTACTACCATAAATGTCTTTAAAATTATCATTAATCTTAATAAAATACGGTCAAATAAAAATTTAAAAGGGTTGATATGAATTTTATATTATGATTAACCTTTAACTCATAAACCCATGATGGTATCCATAACTCTTAAGTTAATATTACATGGAAATATATATTATTTAAAAAGATATATCACTTTTTATTCCTTAAATAATATATTATCCTAGAAATTAAAATTTACATTATGATCCTAGGTTTATCATTGCACTTATAGAATATAAAATGTGATTTCATTATTACAGAATCAATGTAGTGGGAGACAATCAATGCTCTTAATAATATCAAATTTAACTAAAGGATGAGAAAACATATTTTCATAGGTACCATTTATAAAAACTCAAAAATGAAATTCCCAATGCTAGAGTAGAGGATAAGTGTATCCTAATTATCACTATTAACTTTAGATATTGTTATTTCATAATATTAACCTTTTCTCTTCATATTTAGTGGTTTTTGTGTCTTATTATCCTCATTAGCTGTTGGATTATGAAATTAATTCACATAATTCAAAAGGTACTTTCACTTAAAGAACATCAGTGTGGGTGGTGAATTATATGAGGCTTTCCCTTTATTATAATTTTTATCTAACTTATTCCCATTACTTAGACACTCATACACTTTATGAACTTATATTATGATCTTAAAAAATTTAATAGTTACCTTAAGAAAATTTCCACCATGTTTCATTCTACCCTTAGAACATGAAGGAAATATCATCTTCTTCTCTTTATCGGTTTTAGATTTTCCATTTAATTCAATATTTCTTTTATTATAAATACCATGAGATTTATGGGATACTCCAATATCTATTTCTAACTTAATACCACATTGAACAATTTCTTCATGGCTACTAAAGTACCTTATGGATAACGAACTTTGAAGAATTGGTTTAAAGACACTAAAGAATTGAAGAAACTTACTTCTCGGTAGGATGATAATACCAAAATTGTACCTTTCAAGTCCTGTAAATATTTCCTTATAGGTACCAATATATTTATCATCCTTATTTTTTATCTCAATTAATACCTTCTCCATTTTCATATGAATAATATGTGGAATGTAATTATTAAAAAATATTCTCTTAAAATCATACAACTTTATGAAGTCAATTTAAAATTATTACCTCATATTCTTGATAAGATTCTACTATTGATCTATATTTACTTGAAAATTATAGACCACTATAATGACTTTTTCATGCCCTGAACATTGGATAATGAAATACATCTTTTCAATAGAACTAATTCATTTCTTAACAACTAGTAGATCATTAGAACCACTAAAAGTAGGTTGATATTTCCTCATTAGGAACTCAGAAAAACATTTTACCCTCCTTTCTTATTTTTAAGGTCAACATGATTTATAGCTTGATACATTTTTGTGAGTATAATAATGAGTTTTTTCATTCTAGATCCCATAACATTTGGTTTATTAGAAGGAAAATAATTTCATTATCAATCAAATTTAGCATTTACATTATTTCTTTGAATTTTATCTATTATCTAAAACCCAAAATCATAGTGTAATAAATAATAATCATAGTGGGAAAACACATAATTATGAAAAATAACTTATTGGATGCATAAATAACGACACATTTTTTTCATTCTATGAAATATTTGTCTTAGCCTAGTTTAGTCAATATCGTTATAGTATTTAGTACTTATTTGTAATTCATGAATTATTATATAAAATATTCCACCATTCTTTCAATTTTGTGGAAATATGATAACTTCGTTTGTGGACGTGTGGAATACCACCCCACAAAGTAATGTGATTCATCCACAGATTACATGAAGTGTATTAAGGATGATTTTAGTGAAATTATATGATATATATGTTATAATAATGTTACTTTAATCATATTATATATATATATATATATATATATTTCATTTACATTATTTATTTCCATACGACAAGAAAATGGAAGTAGCATTCATGCATACGCATTCCCCACAATCTCCATGAATGATGTATTTAATTTTTCTATTTAAATCTTTTATATATTATTATAAATACTTATATAATGAATATATACTATATTTATGTCATTTTTATCATTATATAAATTATGAAATCATGATAAATGTATGATGAAAAAATATAGAAAATCAAAACATATGTGAAAAACAAAGTTGTTATTACCCGAAAAAATAACTTTAACATGGAATTGCAGATAAACAAGTAATAGAATTCCATAAGTAAATAATACATGATGTGATATAATTGAATTAATTTATATAATATATTTATAATAAATTCATATTTTTTATATAGGATTTTTTCATGAGTACGGCGAGAGTCAAGACATAAGGTAAGAGATTTATGTCTCAGTTTTATTTATATGGGACACCTACCTTATACACTACTTATTTCTTCTATGTGGTGTATATAGTTCACATAAATTTATTCTATGAGTAAAATATTGAATATTATGTTATTGTCATATCCATTTAATTTTATTTCTTTCATGGGGAATATGATTATACTGATTATAATATGATGAGTATTTATTTCACAATCACATCAATATTTGAGATTCTTTCATTTTAAGTATCTATTGGGGAATATTTATCTTCCGTTTCCATGTTTTATAGAAATATTTTCAAAAAAAGTGTTTTAATTATTATCCTATAGACGATTAATGTCATTTTTACCCATTTGTTACATATTTCAACATGGTTTGAAAAGAATATTTTTATCGTTTTCCAAACAAGGTACATTGTAACTTCTTTGGAAAAAGTATGAAAGGAATATTTTTTAACTTATATGTAATGAACATAATTTCCCACCATAATGAAACTATAATTATTTGATGTTTAAATTAAAATATTCTAGGGTTATTTTCAAGTAAAATGTTTTATTTTAAAATTATACAACATTTTATGAAAATAAAACATTTTCAAAGTAGAAAGGATATTTTCCTCAAGAATTGTTTTCAAGTGATCTATAAGAATTATTTTACATATAATATAAAATTATTTTTTGTTACTTATGTTTTCATGGGGATATTATTAAATTCTACCATTCTAATTATTTTAAATAAATGTGTATGTTTATGATGTAATGATATTTATGAAACACATTTATTTTCCATGGGTTAGTTATGATTCAATGATGTTTGTGAAACATATCTCATTACATGGGTTCTAATACGATGAATGATTTTTGTTCTAGTGGAACATAGATGTATGGTTTTAATTATGTGATGGGTGAGACCTACATCTCCCTATAGTGAATTAGGTAAAGATATATATCTCATGCGATGGACATGGCTGGAATGTGGAGTGAACTCGATTCAGTAATGGACTTTGTCCACTAAGATAGTCATGGGAGTGAACCTTGAATACTAAGATAATCATGGGAGTAAACCATGACTACTAAGATGGTATGATGAGTGACCTCATACTAATAATATATCATTGGTAGTGATTCCTTGATTACTAAGGAAATAATTTTATATGATTATGTGTATGCCAAAATTCTATGTATTATATTATGCTCTCATAGAATAAGTTCCTTGATTATTTATGAACTTATATGATTTATTAAATGAAACTATATAAAGATATTTTATATATAGAATATGATTTTCATTTTTTATGTATATATTCCTTATGATTATGTTATTATTGATCTCTTCTATGTTTACCCTTACTAAGAATTTGATCTTACCCTTTCTTATGTTTCTTTTCCCAGGGATACAAAGAAAAGTATTAAGTTTGATATGTATAAATGGGTTCAAGATATGAATAAATAGTTTGGATAAGAACTATATGGGTTACTTACTGGTTTTTATGTTTCAAAATTTATAAAGTCACTAAAGTAATATGATCTTTGGGCTTGTGTCTGTGTAACGTATGAAAGGTTCCACAAAAAATGATGTAATATACATGTATGTTATGATTGGATAGTTATATAAAATTCCATGCAAACCTTATCCCTTTAATTAATTCCCAATGAAATAAATATATTCTCTAAGGAACTTATCCATTGATCAACTATAAATGGGTTTTTAGTCCCATTGAATGATAGAGGTTGCTGATGCATAAAGCAGTCTAACATTGTTACACTGCATTGTGGATCAGCAGGCTGCTCCATTCATGTGAGGTTATTCCTCATAACCTGATCCATATATCCCATTATAGTCATATGTTTTTCAGATCCAACTATATATCTTGGTCCAACATCATTATATTACTTAGGAGTGAAATCCGTACATGGGTTACATACATTTATAGGATTTCCATTCCTTCCGTTAGTCACCATTTCTAAACAATGGAATACACGAGACAAGATTATGAATCATAATGTATAATTTCAAAACTAGTAAAACAAATAACATAAATTGAAAATTTATTTATAAATAATAATAAAAATCTTGGTTACTTTTTGATTATTCTGAAAGTTCATTATAGGGATACATTTCCCTAATCTATGTTTTTCTAAATCAAGTTTCCAAGGAATCTACAAAACTTACTCTTATTCCAATTGTAAATACCCTAACCCCAGTATCCTAGAGTTAGTGGTTACTTTATTAAAATGGTATTAGATAAAAATAATATCATCCTAAGGGACTAAATCGTTCAATAGTTTTTTTAAAAAATAGATACATACTTAAATCATACATTACAATTGAAAGAATAAAATACAATATAGTATTTCTTTTGAGAACACCATTATTCTCCTAGATTATCACTGAATATCAATAATAATATACCTATTGGAATATTGGGAAGAAATAAACATAAGAAAAAGTTGAGCTCACATTCTTAGTAAGGGAAAGTGTATAAAAGAATATAAATATGGCATGAATAATATTTCCAGAAATAAATGTTAATCAATTAATTCCATCATCACATGAGCTAAAAACTATCCATGTATATCATAAATAAACAAATTATCACATGGAAATGAAAAAATAATCTCAAAATGAGAGAAATTAATAATACTATACATCATAACCATTCCATAAAGACCTTGTTCCAAGACATCTTACATAAATGGGTAGGGCCTGAACCAATACCCAAGCTAGTTTGTCTTAGGAGACATACTGATGCAACGAGGGGCTATAATGGGAGTCACCAATCACTTACTAAGTATAATTAATTATTCATATAAAATGGGTTAAAAATAATCAATATAAAAATTCATATTGAAATTAGCATACATAATTTTAATAATTTCCCCAATAATTAAACATAATCATAAATCATCCAGAGTAATATGGAGAATGATATCAAAATAGTACATCCCCAGTCAAAATGACCATAATCCATTAAATATAATATGGTATATGGAATCATAAGAGATAAAATAAATGAATAATATGATTCAATTTTTTTTACATATATAAAAATACTTTAATAATATCATTGAATATTTTTTGAGGTAAATACCCCTTTTCACATTGAAAGTACATATTTTTAAAAAGTTTCACAATTATAAAATAATTTTTTTAAAAAATAACCTTTTAAATTTGTAAAGGAATCTTCAAATCATTAAGGCACCATGATAATGGGAAATTCCACTCATGATGTAGTTAAAAAATATTCATTTTTTTAAAAAAGCCACAAAGAACCTCATTTAGAAAATGATAAGAACTACCCTTTTAGACTATTTTATAAAAAGTCCAATATGGGTAAAAAATGATTTTTTATAATTTTTAGGGGAATGGTAAAATCCATTTTGAAAATTTTCTTATAAAAATGGACATGGAAGAGAAATATTTCTCAGTGGAAACATAAACATAAATAATCCTGAATAATGATGAGATTGTAAAATAAACCCTTACCTTTGGTCTAAATTCATATGTACATGTTAAAAACTCATGTATAATAAATATATATTTATTATAAAAATATTCTAGAACCAATATCATATATATTATACCATTTATGACATGAAAATATTTCTCCACTATTATCTTAACAATTATTTGCTAAAAATCATTGTTTTAGGTAACAACGACTTCATTTTTCATTTAGTTTTTGGTCTGGTAGTTTTGATATTTATGATTTTGTCAAGGTTATATAATCTAATTTTTTTTTCATAATGATATAAATATCATATATATTTATTATATATGCAGTTAAATGAATCCATAAAATGTAGAGATAGAAAAATGTATTACACCATTCATGGGGACAGTAGGTCGTACGTCTGCATGAACGTTGTTTTTATTGTTCTACAGACAGACAGAAAGAAATATATAATAATTATAATTTATATAATCCTTATTATACCATATACATAATTCATATTCATAAAATACATACTTATTACCATCGAAAAAAATATTAATGAAAAATTAATCACATCACTTTGTGGAGGCGGTAGTCCACATGTACACACGAGTGAAGTTATCGTTTACCAATGGTTTGGAAGGTAATACATAGATATGATATTACTATTTAAGAAGTATAATTTTTTTATAAATATAATATATAACTATTAAAACTATCATAATCATTATACATAAAATATAGTAATGAAAAATGAATTGTATCGCTACGTGGAGATGGTAAGCCGTACGTATGCACGAGCGATACTTTCACTTCCCATTTGACGAGAAAGAGGGTGGGTAATGGTCATTTAATAATCATAAAAACATTTAAGTATTTTTAGTATTCCAAATTTATTATTTTATTATAACTTATATATATTTATAAGGGATATAAGAAGGAATAAACTGAATGATATTGAACAAGACAATTACCTCTTCAAGAGGAGACCTTCTTTAGATCCATTCTTAATGGAATTAAGGATGTTAATTTTTTGAGACCATAAATTCTATAACTTGAATAAATATTTAAAAAAATTAAATGGGTAGATATTGGTTTATTTATATGTATTAATTTGGTAATAAGAAGTGAGGGAGGAGGTTACATTTTATAATTGAGGAAAAAATCACTTTTGGAATTTATCAAAAAAATAAAATATAATAAATTCATTATCATTATAAATGCCTCAAAATGAAAATTAATTATAATATAAGGTATTGTAGAGTTTTAATCCCACCAACCAATATAATTTATAGATGTTTTTGTGTGATTTTATACTTTATCATTTTGATTAACCCGTCCATTAATTTTTTTTACATAACCATAATAACTACTATTTTAATCATTATAGGTTAATAATATTAATATAAATGAAAAAATTACTGATAAATATACCATGTATGATTATTTTTAAATATATTACATTAAAAAGTCTAAAAAAAATATTTTTTATTTTAAATAATTTAATAAAATATTATTTTGATAAATTATCATTAGTGTCTATTTTAAAACTATTCTTTGATTTGAATTTAAACACATCATTAAAAAGGGTGAATTTGAATATAATTATTTAAAACCCCCTATAATATGTCATATAAATATTAAAAATTAATTATACACATTAAATAATTCAATGTATATCAAAATTAATATTTTTAAAATCATTTAGTTTAATTTTATGCTAATTAATTAAATACTTTATTAGAATTTCAAAAGAATTTAAGGTAGTTATATAACTTATAAAAATTAAAAATTAATTTATATAAGGAAAATAATTTCATTAATCTCAAAATAGACAATTATTTTCATTTATATCTTTCTTTTTCCCTACGTGGACACAAAGAGATTAAAAACAAAGAGAGTGATATTTTGTAACTATATTTCATTTAAATAATATATAAGTCATTTTCTTTGAAAAGTGTCTATTAAAAAATTCAATTTCACAAATAATGTGTTAAGGTCTGAATTTAATTCATCCAATAAGTATTAGGATAAAAAATTATGGCCTTATCACTTTGTTTTAACCAGGGTTAACTCAATTTATCTTTTACCGAGGTGATAAAATTTACCATGATCACTATTAATAAGGTAGAAAAATAAAAGTGACCTGTTTAATAAATTTGTGTCTAATTATTACAAATATTTAATCCATTTAATCAAATTCAATACCTATAATTATCATAAATTAATTTTAAAATAAGTGCACAAAAAGTGATAAAAATCACATTTTTAAAAATATTGTTTTTAAGAATAAAACATGGTTTATTCATACTCATGCATAGTGAAAATATAATATAACTATTAATTTTTTATCAAATATATAAAATTTAAATTTCGTTAAAATAATTAACTAATAGTGACTAATTCAATTATTTATAAATATATTCTATGGACAAAAATATCTTTTTAGAAAATCACTTCTTTTAATTTTATTTTAATATTTATTTTTAATCAATTGATAACCAATGAATTTATCATATAGATGTATAAACCATATATTATTCAAAATTTAGTTAGTATTATTTATACCAAACAATTTAATGGATAGTTCATAAGAGTCACACAATAATATATTGTTGTTCGTGTGAACTTGGTGTTGCGTGCGGCATAAGCTATCAAAGAGATTGAATTTATTTAAAAAGAGACATACCATAAAATCATGGGGTATTAAATCATCTCCCACTAATTTATTCATAACTATAACCCATATTAGACATATCATAAATAATAACATTCTTCATAACATGGGATAATAAACTTAAGAAAAGGTGAGCTCAGATGCTTTGTAAGGGTTAACAAGGGAGATATCAACATATCATGATCATATGGGTATGAGAAGATGAGAATAAAATTAGAAAACCACACCCTGCATATCATTGATCATAAACCAGATTCATGGAATAAATATTATAAATTCATAATATAAGAGTTATAATGTAATCAAAGAACATGAGCCATAAGAACATAACATTGGCATAAGACATAGATTTTTGGTATAGATATATGTATAGAAAATCATTTACTTATTAGTCAAGTTTAATTTCAAAAACTATCATAGTGGAATGGATTCAATCACCAAACCATCATAGTAGTAAATGTTTACTCAGAATAATATCTTAGTGGACAAAGTCCCTTACTAAACTGGTTTCACTCCCTATTCCAGTTCTATTTTTTCATTAGATAACAATATTTACCCAATTAATTAGGGGGAGATATATATTCCACCCATAACATAATGAGAACCATTTATTAGTGTGCCATAATATCATAAAAATTCATCATATCAGAATTCATGAAAAGGAATGGGTTTCATAAACATTTCACAATAGCATAACTTGTGGAAAAGAAATAGGTTTCATAATAATTTCATCGTAGAATAACCCATGAAAAAAGAAGAAAGTTTTACAATCATTTGATCATAGTATAACCAATGGAAGGGAAACCATTTTCATAAAAATATTTTCATCATATACATATATAATTCAGATAAGGAATAAATATGGTAAAATTGGATCATATACCCAGTAAATCTTATGTAATATCAAAGTATGTCATATTGGATGGAAAAATATTTTGAAAATTAAATAATTTAGAACATTTCATTAGGAAAGTAATAATTATTTGAAAACAATCATTCTTTGAAAAAAAAATCATTAAAACTATAAATTTATAAAATATCATTGAAAAAAATTTCATTAAAAATAATACTAAAAACTATAAATTAATCTTTAAAATATTGAGTGGTTATAGTTGTGGGAAATTCCATTCTTTTGGATATATTAAAATAAATATTCCTGTCATATTTTTGGTTTAAAACCAAACAAACATTATTTAGAAATGAAATGAATATTACTTTTAAAAAATTTGGTAAAAATTAAAAAAAGGGTAAAAAATGATTTTAAACAATCATTGTGGAACATTAAAACCTTCTTAAAAACCTTTTTAGAAAACATAAATATGGAATAAAATTATTTTTTTTCCAAATATTGTAATAATGTTTTATTTCTTTAAAAACGTTATTTTAAAATTATGAGTATATAAAGAGAGTAAAATTAAGGTAAAACATGTATTATCGATAAATAACTAAAGTATAAGACATTTCATGAAGTTATTGAGAAATATATCATAGGATTTCAGTATCAAAATCATAATCATAAAAAATCCTATTAAATAATGAGATTATAGCATCAAACCTTTACCAGTTTTGTAACTTTTGAATCATAAGATCCATGAAAGTATAAGATTAAATGAAATTAAAATATCACTAGTATAAATAAATTCTTTATATTTCATGTCAAAGGGTCTACATATACACATCATAAAAGAATATAGGTGCACAACATAATGTATATCCCAATGAAGACAAATTGAGACAAACATCCCTTACCACATTGGAAACAGTTGAATCATAAGACCCATTAAATAATAACATAAATTGAAACTTTAAATATCATAAAAATAGTTATATTCATGGAATACCATATCAATGGGTCCATATATACACCGGATAAAAGAAAAAAGTGGTGATTATGACATATGTCACACAGAAATAAATGAGAGGCCATAAATCCATTACCATAAGTTTTGACTTCTTTCCTACAAGTTCAAACCTCCTATATAATAAATATTTGTTTATTATAAATATAATACAGAACCATAATTATATACTTAATACCATATATGATTTACTTATGATATATTGTTACCCGTTTATTAAAAATTCCTTATTAAAATAACGTTGTGGGTAATAATTGATTTATTTTTCAGGTATGCTTTTTTTTGTTATTTTTGATATTTTTACATTTATCATGGTTCCATATTCTATATAATTTTAAAAATGATATAAATATTATGTATTTTATTTATATAATTATTTATTTTAATCCATTAAATTTAGTGATAGAAAATTAATTACATTGTTCACAGAGATGGTAGGTCGTATGTTCGCATGAATCGAGCTACCATTTTCTCAACGAATGAAAAAAAGAAAGATAAATAATATTTTAACTTTTTAGAATAATTTTTAATTCATATATATATGATATATCCATTAAATTTACTCTTATTACCTTCCATGTAAAGTGTCATTGAAAAACGGATCACATCACTTTGTGAGGTAGAAGTATGTCGTACACACGAGTGACGTTATCATATTACCACAAAATGGAAAGTAAGAAGTTATATGTGATATTTTAATTAAAAAGTATAACAATATCATAAATATCATATATGAACATTAAATCCATAATTATACCCATCTATGAAAGGTGGTGATGAAAAAAAATAACATGGATTCGTGAGGCGGTAGTCCACTGTATACACATTTGACAGTTTCATTTCCCATTATATGGAAGAGGAGATTAATATAGGTTGTAACATAAAAATAATAAAATCTAAGTATATATAATATACTATTGTTATTATATTTATTTATTAATATATGAATGATTGTGGTAAGAGAGTAAGTAAAGAAGAAAGATTTTAGTGAAGACAATTATCTTTTTTTAGACCAACCCCTTTGGATCTCTTATTAAAGACCCCAGGGTTGGTATTTTTTAATAAAAAGAAGATATATTACATGGATATTTTTTTGGAATAGATATAGGTAGGTATTTTTCAATAAAAAGGGATTAATAGCTATGAATAAGTGCGGGGAGGGAGTTCCCTTTTATAATTGAAGAGTAAATTTTGTAAATACCCAATACTATTCAATAATGGGAAGTCATTCTCACCCCAGGGGCAACCAAAATTGAAAAATAATGGATTTTAGGGGAGATATGTTAAATACAAACCTCCTACTGAAAAAACACGTTTTAAATGTTTTTCCCTATCCTTTAAGTTTACTTAATTTTACCTTTTTTTCACCATAAAAACATGTATCTTTTTATTTACCTAGGTAATTTATCTTTTAATAATAAAATTAAAATGATCATTATTATATAATTTAGACCCAATAAAAATAAATAATAAATAATATTTATTAAATAAAAATCCTATGTATGTGGAAGATTAATTTTAACACAAGAAACTGTAACACACAAAACCCCATTTTAACCTTAATCATGGTAATTAATTTTTTATTGTCTTCATTAATATTTATGATTAGAAATTAATCTGATATTATTTTATATTATAAATTATTATTATTTAAAATAATTAATCCATTTTATCAAACTAAAATCACAGAAGTCATATAATTTAATTTTAGATTAATCCTACTGACATGATGAAACAACGATTTTCTAAAAAGAAAAGTTCCATTATTTAAAAAGTTTCAATATAAAAATTCAATACTAAATTGATTAAAATAACCAATATTGTTTTAATCATAATAAAATTTATCTAATTTTAATTTTTAATCCATTTCAAAAAAAAAAAATTAACCTTATGATTTATTTAAAAAGAAAATTAGTTTTCAATAAAAACAAATATTTTTCACTATTCATCAGAAAATTATTCTTTTTAGATTAATTCCAAAAAATTACTTAATGATAATTTTGACATGATGATTTAAAAAAGAAGTTAATTTTTTCCTGTAAAATTTCTAAAACTTTCAAAAATAATTTTATTATTTGTTCACAAAAGAAACACAAATCAATTTTTTAAGAAAATGTATTTTTTGAAACATATAAAGGATTAAATAAACATTAATTAACTTTTTATAAATATTAATCTTTATATAAAAAATTATATTTCATTTTTATATTTTTTATTCATATTCATTACTCCAAGTTTAATGGCTAGGTAATAATGGTTGTTTTTAAATAATAATATTAATAGTTTGTTGTGGTTCAATAAAACTCTTTGTTACATACAAAAAAGGATATAAAATAAATTAAATTTATTCAAAAAAATATTTCATAAAAATTCAGGTTGTTACATGGAACCAATGAGTGAACCACTACTTTTTGTGTTTGTGTTCTTTTGAGGAAAATATTGTATCACTTTACCCAATTTTTCATTGATTATAAGTGCATAAAAATCACAACTAATGATTGGGTAGGTATCACCCTCTTCATAGGTTATGTATCACCCATTTCCAAATTATATTATAGTGCTATTTATACTTGTACCACAAGTATTGAATAAATTTCTTCATCTCTTATTATGATCAATATCGCTAATTTTCTTTTAGATTTCACACTACCTATAAATAAGATATTCTTCCTGGAACTCCAGTATTAAACTACCACTAAACTACCAATAAGATAAAATGCATGTCAACCTTCGTTATTATTATTTTAGAAAAAAATAAATGTGTATCATAGTGTTGAAAAACATTAAATGTTATCCCCCCTCACTAAAAATCATCCAGATGATCAACAATTGAATTATATTTCCTTAACCCTTATAATGAATGTAAATAGGATAACTAGTCGATCTTCTTTTTTATCTTTCTTCTATACAGTTTGTATATAATATAGAAAAGCATGGGATGTTATATTCTCAACTCATGATCATCATCATACTCTATTTTTTTATATTCATAGAGAATTATATGAATAATGTTTCTATATTTTGAATATGGAAATATCCCTCAATTCTAATCCACCCGATCTTCTCAAATTTAAAATTGGTCAAAGAAAAAACTCCATTTTAAAACTCATTAAATCTATAGTCAAGGTTGTATTTAAATTACCAAAGTTACTCAATATATTTTCTTCTTTTAAGCCGACACAAAATCCATGGAATTTAAATACGTTTTCCTCATTGTTATGTAGGATCACATGCATGGATTATTGTGGCATGACTTCCTCTATTGAGACATGAATTCCTTTCACTCCATCACATCAACTTAATTTTTATGCATAATACTTATATTGAATCAAAAATCTATAAGTAATTTTGATCTTTGAGTTTTGAAGAATATATCATACATCATCTAGTTAAAAATTTTATTTCATAAGTTTCCATTCTATAAATCTTGGATTCAATGATTTTAAAAAATGAACATGAACCTTAAAAATTTTCAAATTTTCTTAGTGAGACAATTTCATTGGGAATTTTCACACATTTACCATTATATAAGTTTAAATAAACCTTACAAACTGATCATTTATCCTTATAAAACCCACTTTACTTCTAAAATAAACCTTATAATCTTGGAATTAAACCTTGTAAACTTTGAGGGAACCTTACAAATTTCTATAGTGAACCAAAAAAATTTCTAGGTTAAACTTAAAAAGATACAAGGAACCATTATTAATCTATAGGGTCAAACTTATGTGGTTTATTTTGTCTTGAAATGAACCTTATAAATATTTAGAATGAACCTTATGAAGATTCAATATAAACCTTATGAAGTTTCCATTTTCTTTTTTTTACTTTTGGGTGAACCTTATAAAGTTATTACATGAACCTTATAATGTTCATTACTTTTTAATTTTCCTAAAACGTTTTCTCATATCCAACCTTATGAAGTGACAAGATCAACCATATTAATCGCAATTGTGTTCATGGCTTTATCAAATTTACAAAACCTGTAACATATATAATTTATTAAACCAAACATGAACTCATTTCAAAAACTTATCAAACACTTAAAATCAACCCAAAAAACCATCCAAAGTATCTTATTAATGGTTGATAAAAATATAACATTCATAAATAATTTGATTCAGTTTTTGAATACCTGAATTTGGATTTGTTGTCAATATAAAAAAACCACTTGAATAAAAATAAAATCCCATTCTTTCTATAAGAGAATAATATTAAAAACACATCACTATATAAAGTAGTTTTCTAGATAATTCTATCCCTTGGTAATAATATTTTTTCCCAAGGGATCTAGATTCTCTCTTCATACATTCAAGAACACATATAAATTATTATAAACTATTTTCCCCTAATAATAACATCAATTTTATAATATAAACACATAGATTTATGGTTCTCACCTATTGAAAATATATCAAAAGTATGATGGGGGCCACTGCCAATGTACCTCAAGAAAGTGGGAAGGGTTGAACAATCATGTTCAACCTCAACAAATCAAATATATCCTTGGTTGTTTCATTGGTTAAAATATCAAAAATATGATCTTATTTAATCATAATTAATTCAAGATTCATATAACCATTATATAACCTATATTTGATGAAGTGGAACCTGATATCAATGCGATTGGACCGAGAGTGCTGAAATGGATTTTTAGAGAGTTTAATATAACTTTTATTATCAAATGAAATTATGATACGTTTCTGAATATTTATACCTAAGTCTTTAAGTATCTCTTTCTTAAAAATAATTTGAGTATAGGGTTTATCAGAAGTAATATATTCTATCTCGATGGTGATGAATGTGATTGAGTTTTTTTTTCATATAGTGCTAACTCACACACTTTTTTCCAAGAAGAAATATTCCTATTGAAGTGGGATTTTTTATCATCACATTCACTTACTTAGTCTGCATCAGTGAGTCTAGATAGTTATAGGTTACCTCATTTCCTATATAACTATCCAAATATAAAATTACATTTTATATATTTATATAATATCATAGAATAAAAAATGTGCGATTCTTTCAAATCACATTAATGTCTAGAACATAAGATTACTATATGCACAATGTAAAGTATAGAATCAATGAGATAAGGAAAACTGAAAACCAATATTATGAATTATATTTGATTGAAACTTTATACTTAAACATCCTTGGACAAATTATTTTCAAATTTTATTGGCACATACATTAGTTTAGAGTCTTTGATGATGAATTTATTCAATAATTACCTTTAATATTTCTCTTGGGATAGAAAAATAAAATTTTATTCTTTTACCACTTATAATCCCAAAAGGATCTTAATTATCCCAGCATGAAAATAAAATATTTTTATTAGTTTTATTATAAAATTAGTCCTACTAATTATTCTTATAACCTAAAAATGATATCATCAATAAATACACATAAAATGAGAGTAACTGAATTTATTTTCTTATTTTCTTTAGGTACTGATTGACTTCCACTTTTCCATTTATGAGCCTCATACTTATAAATCACCCATATAACTTCAAATACTAGGATATGAGGGATAGTTTTATCCCATAGAGATCCTTCTTTAGTTTTAAATCCATTATTCTATATTTTTCAAGAACAAATCCTTCAGGATTCTCAATATATAATTCTTCTTCTTATATTTCTCTATTGAAGAAGGAAGATCTCACATCCATTTGATAAATTTTATACAACCAATAGCATGTTACTACTTGGATAATTTTGATGGCCACTAGTGTTGAAACAATAGAAAATCTTTTATTAAAAGTGACTCTCTTTACCTATGATAAATCCTTAAAAACAAGTCATGTCTTGTTCTTTTTGACTTGTCCCTTTTTATTAAACTTGTTACTGAACAACCACTTGGTCCCAATAAATTATTATCTTTTGGTATTGGGATTAGATCCTAGGAGGAATTCTTCTTCATTTGATCTATATCCTAATCCATAGATATAGCCTACTATTTTCTCTTCAAATATTCAACAAATTATTATTTTTAAATTTGAGAGATAGTATCTGTTTGGTTGTCAAACCTCAATCTCATCCTATTCTAAAACTATAAACTCTAATCTCCCATTATATTATCTTATTCCACATATTTTTTTAGATTTTGATACATTTTTTTTTTCAATTACAACGTCTTCTTATTCATCAATTTTTTGTTTGTATTCAACTATAACAATATGTTGATCATTTTATACTTGTTCTTAACTAACTTTATCAGAAATGTACTCAATGTTTTCATCAGAGTTTTCTAAATCCACTTCATCCCAAAGATTAAAATTGGGTTGGTTTTCAATAACCTTAATATAATAACTCTTAACAACCTTATAAGGATTATTGTTCTAGTATATATATTCTTTCAAATTAGACATAAATCCTATAAGTATTCCTTCTTCATCTTTCTCATCATTCATTCATAGTTTTTTGTTTTTATTTTTTATCAAATAATGGCTTCCAAAAACTCTAAAGAAGCTAAAAATTTGTTTCCTTATATAATAAATCTCATGAGAAGTGATGTTAGAGATATTTCTCAATAAACACTTTTTTTTGAAAACACACATTTATGCACATAGATTCTCTCCTTAAAAACTTTAACTTATTAAACCCAAAAAGCATAGTTCTTCCCATTTACTTAATAATTATACTCATTATTTCAACAATAATATCATACCGAGGAGTGCAGGGAGTTATTTATTAATTATTAATACTAATTTTTTCATGTTATGATTCAAAATAATTTATTCTAAACTCACTTCCCTTTTTTATTCCTCATTTTTTTGATAAGAAACCTTTAATATATCTTAATTTCACTTATAAAAATATTAAGAATCTCTATTATTTGTGATGTATGTTTCATAAAAAACAAATTGTTCATTATTTTAAAATAATCAATAAATTTAATAAAATACAAGTCACCTATAGTGTATTGGTTTCTCATATTTCTACATAGATCTAAATGGATTAAATGAAGTATAATAGTTAACTTGATTTCCATGATTTTATGTTTTCCTTGTATCATCATCCCATTTTGACAATATTCACAAACAATAACATTAAATTTTTATTATTGAAGTAGATTTATCACAATTTTTTCATAGCAACTAAGGTTTCTCATACAATGATATTACATATTTTTAGAGGATTATTCATTACATTACATAAACAAACGCTTAAGGATTGTAATAGTTTAGTGCCTTTGGAAACTTAGAACACAATATTCTTAATTCATTAATGATATTTAATGTATATCATCAATATTTTACTCTTCATTACTCCTAATTAAAAACCTTTCTTAATAAAATGGGGAAAGGAAACAAAAAAAAGGGTGAGCTTAGATGCTCAGTAAGGGTAAACAAGGGATATATGTAAGAATAATGTGAACATAAGGGTATGAGAACATGAACATAACATTTTAAAACAATACCCTACATATCAATGATTATAATATTGAGTGATGGAATTAATATTAGTAATTCATAAGACATTAATTATAAGTAAATCAATGAACATGAGCCTTGAGAGCTTAAAATTGGCATAATACATGGAATTGTGGCATATATATAAGAATATAAAATCATTTCCATAGTAGTCAAGGCTTACCTACAAGGCTATGATAGTGGAATGGGTTTATACCCCAAACCATCATAGTAGTAAAGGTTTAATACCAAGACCATAATAGCATAAAAATTCACTTATTGAACCAAGTTCACTCCCCATTACATTCCTATCTATATCATGAGATATAAATCTTTACCCAATGTATCAGAAGTTGATTTAGGTCCCACCCATCTCATAATTAAAACCATATTTATGTGTTCCAGAAGATTATAAAACATTCATTATACCATTACCTATGAAATAAAATGGGTTTCATAAAAATTTCATTATACCATAACATGTGGAAAATAGATAGGTTTCATAATCATTACATCATTTCATCATAGTATAACTCATGAATAAGGAAGCTGGTTTCATAGTATTTTTATCATGGTATAACCCAAGGAAGAGAAATCAGCTTCATAAACATATTGTCATAATAAACCATTAAAATAAAGAATAATAATGGTATACATGGTTAATATACCCAGTAAATAATAGGTAAAATCAATGGATGTCATCTTAAATGTAAAATTATTTAGAAAGATAAATTACTTGGAATTTTTCTCAAGGAAGATAAATTTTCTTTGAAAATTAATTTTTAACACATATTTTTTTGGAAATAAATTTCATTAGAGATAAACTTGAAAACTTATAAATTAATATTTAAAAGATCATTTAAAAAATTTCTTGATGAAAATATCCTTACCTCTTTGAAATGAACTTTTTAAAATCGAAAATTTTTTTGAAATACTTTTCATTTTGTGTTTTTTATTTAAAATATAAAAAGTTATAAAATATCCAGAAAAAAACATTTTATTAAAAAATAAATTTTAAAAACTACAAGGAAATATAGAAATAATTTATTATTAATGAAAATGGTAAATAATATTCATGTTGTGCATGTTAAAAAAAGATTCTTTTCACATTTCCAGTAAAATCCAAACATGATTTTTTAGAAAACAACATGAATATTCCTTTAAAAACATTTTATAGAATGTAAAACATGGGTATAAATATTTTTACTAAATAATTTTAAAAAATGATTTGAAAAATAAATTTGAAAATATTTTTATAAAACATGGTTTCGAAAGAAAAAGTGTTTTCGATAAACAAGAGGAATATAATCAATTTTATTAAAAAAATATTTTTTCATTATTGGTTACATAGAGAGTTGAAAATAAAGTGAAATAACATATTCCCATGAAATATGTAGAGAATAATAAAATTCATGGGTTTCATTAGATATGAATCATAATATTTTATCATTGAAAATATAATCATAAAAAATATTGATAAACAATGAGAATGTAATATAAAATATTTACCACTTTAGTAACATTACAAATTAAGACCCATGAAGGAATATCATTAAATTAAACTTAAAATATCACGAGGATAAATAAATTAATTATATTTTTCATCAAAGGGGTTGTATATACACCTCGTCAAAAGAAGTTATGTGTATAAAATAATATATGTCTCAAAAAAGGAAAATTGAGATAGAAACCCCTTACCACTTTGGTAAAAATTGAACAATAAAACCCATGAAAGTGATATAGTTAAATGTATATTTAAATAAAAATAATTTTCAATGTAATCATCATAAATCACATTCATGGGTTGTATATACACCACATAAAAGAAACATGTCGTGAATATAACATTTATCACACAGAAAGTAAAAGTGAGATGAAAATACCTTACCTTAAGCCTTGAATTTTGTCATAAACATTAAAAAATAATTTATAACAAATATAAATTTATTATTAATATATTAAATAAAAAATTATATATATAATACTATTTTTTTCTAATTACCTTTTACAACATGTTATAGTTGCATTTCGGGTAATATCTGATTTTGTTTTTCGTACATGTTTTTATTTTTTATTTTTGGTCCTCTTACTTCGATCATGATTTGATAATATATTGAATTTTAGAATATATATAAATATCATATATATTCAGTATATATGTATTTATAGTAACTCATAATTTTTTTTTCATGGAAAATGAAATACACCGTTCATGGAGATGGTAGGTCGTACATACGCTTGGATGTTGTTTCATTTTTATTATAGATTAAAAAAATCATTTTTTGTTTCACATATATCACATATTTTTATTAAAACTATCATTAATACCTTCTGTGCAAGTTATAAAAGAATCACATTGCCTCACGCGGTGGTGGTCCATCGTACACACGAGAGATGTTATCATATTTCTGTAAAATGAAAAACATGGAGGTATGTGTGATATAATAATTAGATAAGAATAATAATATCATAAATATAATATATAAACAATAAATATATCATTATTAAAAACCATGATAGGGGTAAATGGAAAAACGAATGACATCGGTTTGGGAGGTGGTAGTTCGTTTTACAAATAAATGATGATTTCATAACCCATTTGATGGAAGTGGAGATGGTTTTAGGTGATTAAATTAAAATAAAAAATAATTATATATATTATATTTAGGTTATAATATCTTAATGGTATAATAATAATTTATGGAGGTAGAGGAATAAATAAAACATTAACGCTCGTTGATGAATGTTACCTCTTCTTCACGTATCCTCTATAATTTTCCACCAAAATACATACTAGGTTGTATTAATATCCAAAATAATGCTTTTATAATGATATAAGGAAAGTTGGGAAGTTAGTTTGGAATGTATTGGCCAAACCAAAAAGGTTTTAAGGTTTAAATACGAGAGGATAAGGGGTAGACTTTTATAAGTGAGGTGAGTGGGACACTTGTAATTTTTTGAAAGAAATAATTACACCAATGATTTAAATGTAAAAGGATTCAATAATGAAACAATATAGATAATATAAGGTATAATGTAGAAATATTTCTAAAAAATTAGTTTTAGAAAAGTTTTGGATAGTTTCTAACACTTATCATTTTAGTTTAACCCACCGATAAACCCATTTTACCTTAACCGTGGTAAATAATTTGTACTGATTTTACTACAAATTTTGGTCAAAATATTAAATTTACCTTATTAGATAATATAAATTAATCTGATTAAAAATATCTATCCATTTTTTTAACTTCTATTCATATAATTTGAGAAAATTAATTTAAAATTAATCTCATTGACGGGACGATAATACTAGTTTTAAAAGAGAAAATGTTTAAATGTTTGCAAAGTTTTTATACCTAAATTCAATACGAAATTGATTAAAATAACATAAATTATATTAATTGATTTACTATTGAGATAATTTAACTTTTATATAAAGTTAAAATATAATCGAACTTTACAAATAATTTAAATCAAAAGGAAGTTTTCAATTAAAATTTAGTATTTTTTCACTCTTCATAAAAAAAATAATCCTTTCAAATTTTTTTTTAAAAAATTCACCCTAATAAAATTTTGACATGATAATTCAAAAAATAATTTTTTTTAATTTTTTTTTATAATTGGAAAAAATTAAATTTTTTAAAAATACCCACAGATGCGATTAAAAAGTAGGTTTTCAAGAAATGTGGTTTTCAAGAACAACATAATTTTATATTAACTATATATATATATATGTTAATAATCATTGTATGAATATAAATTAAAATTTATTGATATATAATCTTTTAATTTAATTTAAAACATTCATTATTATATATTATTTTAATTAATTAAAATGGAGAAACATTATGAACTTTAGAACAATTTTCATAAAAACCCGTTTTAAACCCTAAAATAAAATTATTCTAAAATATAATATAATGTTGATTAAAAATTAAATAAGTGGATTAAATATAAATATATCATAATTATGTTACTTTAAAACAAAATTTATCATTTAAATTAATTAATTTATTAAAATCAAATGATAGATTTACAAAAATCAGTATTTTTTCACTATTCACCGAAAAATCAATATTTTTTGAAAAATCCCAAAATTTCACCATAGGTAATTTCAATAATATGATTAAAAAAGATAAGTTCCTTTTATCAAATAATTTTTATACAATATATATAAATTAATTATAATATATTCTCAAAAAAATAAATAAAAATTATTTTTGAAGAAATCATACTTTTGATGAATATAATAACATTACCAAAAATATATTGATTTTTTACTAAGTGTTTATAAATAAATATATATTGAGTTGATAATTTATATTTATATTTTATAAAGTGATTAATACTATTAATACCCCTATTTAATGGATAGGTTATAATGATCATATTAAAAATAATATTGTTTCATGGTTTGATGAAGCTTTGTGTCTTATGTTATGAATTATCTCAAAGAAAATCATTATTGCATGTAACATAAGATAAAATTTGTATTACATATAACCCAAGTTATAATCTATTTTTCATTTAACAAAAATATTGAAAATATTAAATTCATCTAAAAAAATATTTCCCAAAATATCAGGGTGTTACATTCTACACCCCTTAAAATGAATTGTGCCCTTAAAAATTTTCTATGTTATCAAAAGTTTAACATTTGAAAATTACTTCATAGAAACCCACTTTTTAATAAGGGTTAAATAAAAATCCTCTTAGGAAAGAAATAAATGTTTTAAATTCATCTAGAATAACACATACTAGGTTTCCAAATAAGATAACATTGTTAAGAAATGAAAACTTGGGCATAGAAGAGAAAACTAACACCTAAATATTGATGGAGATTGATATAGAAAATAGTCTAGAGAAAGTTAATGATTCCAATTCCATAAACTAATAAGGTGTGAAAAAGAAATTTATATCATAAAAAATAATGATAACATGATTTTTTTTATTTTAAGACCCTTTTCCTAATATTAGGGAATTATTTTTCTATATTGACCAAGAAGAGATGAAAATGTACTTACTTAATGTCTTTTTATTTCATAGGAATAGTTTCATACTTCATTTATTTAATGTCTCAGATTTTCCATGTATTATTTTTAGAAATTATATGGATTATTTTCAAGACCAGGAACTGAGATAACGTGCAATTTCGAGGCTCGGTGTGCTTAGAAAAAATGTTTGAAAAATATTAAAATATTTAATTATACCTACAAGCTGTTTTCTAAAAAAGTGGAATAACTCTTAAAAATGTTCCCAGATTAGAAATATGAGGGAATTGTTGAGTTCCAAATAGCGTCTTTACCCTAGACACGACATAACATTGGTCGACACATGCCGTTTGTAAAAAAGTTGCAAAGGACCTAAAATGAATAAAATGAATAAAATAATTAAATTATTTTATTAATTCTGTGATATAGAAACTTGTTCTTTTAGTGTATCCTGATGTCAGAATTCCACAGTTAGCCACATAACATTGGAAATAATGGAGGATAGTGGAGATAAAGCTATGGGAATCCTTTCATATGAATGAAAACACATCGAGGATCGATGAACTACACACATTGATTTTGAAGGATCTCGCCAACAAATACAATGTAGATTCATTATTCAGTAGTGATTGATAAAAATCTAGGTAGGGCATGTGATTTAATTGGTTTATTACCCATTATTAATTTCTACATTGAACAAAAACCAATTGATGAAATAATTTATTTGCGGATTGATTTCTTTGAGAGACGAGTTTTATTCCATGGGATTTATTTTGATCTATTTTTCTAACTAAAATCCCCCATTATTGATCATTGTCTAAGAATTATTGGCCAATGATGATAAACCTTCGTTCTTGGTCCATTATCCCTCCATTCTTCACATTTTTCTCTAGTTGGATCCCCATGGTCCCAGCTTGATGTTTCTAGGAAGTTTGAAACTCGATAAACCCTCAAATTTGAGGCAAATCGACAATGAAGGATGGATCAGTTTAGATTGTGACCCAAGGAACTCATAACTATGATTGTTTTGATTTTTGGGAATCAGAGGAAGCAAGGTGGTCTGCAAAATTGACCAATAGTGTGAGACAACAATTCCAATGGTGGTGCACAATGGTAGCCCACATGCAGGCGATAGATCTGAGTACGACCGCGGTAGAGGTGGACCCGACAGGGACCGCATGAGACGGAGGTAGCAGAGATGGTGGAGCTGGTGGGACTGGAAGAGGCAGATGCAACGATAGACGTGGGAGCACAGTGGTGGACGCAGAGTGGGCTGGTGGGCAGGGTCAGATCGGTGGGTTGGGTTAGATCAGTTGGATGGGTCAGGTTTGTGGGTTGGGTCAGACAAGATTGACATGGGCCAGACTCAGTTTTGATACATGGAATCCAGGAGGATCCCCATTGTGGTTTACCATGATGATCTACCATTGTGGTCAACCGTGGTGCTGTGACATCTCAAGCAACCGTGAGAACATCGGTCGCATGACCAGTCTGCAGGCGGTCAACCACGCTGGTCAGCCGCAATGGCTGATCAGGTGTAGCCGGCGGATTGACCACGATGGTTAGTCTATAGGAGGATGATCCATGAGGTACAGGGACTAACCATAGTGGTAGGTGGACCTACTGTGGTGGTAGTTTTATATTCCCCGACAGGTCTATGAGAGGATTCATTCAAATAGTTATAACTCTTAAATGGAGCATCCAAATGATGTGCTGTCAGTGGTAGTGTGGCATTGATATTAACATGGTCGAATCAAGACCAATGTTGGGTACCTTGTTTGGATTTAGGTCTCTATTTTTCCTAGGCTTGACCAGTATAGGTTTAGTGTGTTCCCTTGGTCCTTTCCTTGAGGGTATAGTGTGATATTTCATCCACATCACTGGATTGTAATCCCCTATAGAGGTTGATTCTCAGATAGAGTCGTGGTGTCCCTTTGTCAGACTAGAGTGGGATACTCTATCATCCCTAGTGGAGTTTGTGTAATTAGTGTGACCTCCTTGAGTATGATGTTGATCCTGCATCTAGTAGTATTAATCAATAGGGTATGTGGAATCATTGGCATATGACCCACTATGTAGCGGGTTGATACAGATTGGGATCATGGTGTCCCGTAGTAGTTTAGGCATGAACCCCTCTCTGTGTATCATAGTATTATTAGGATAGTTCATTCTCTATGGGTGGGCCCCAAATAATCTAGAACACTTTTTCGAGTGTTTGTAATGATATCATAGATCAAGGAGTGAGTTCTCCAGGAACGATCATTGCTTCAAGCAGAATCTTATGGATGGTAGTTGTTTATTAACACCTGATAGAATAGCGTGTCTCCTGAGTGTATCTTGGTTTTATTTTATTGTATCCATTTTAAATATTTTATTGATATTACTACACTTTGTGGCTCATGTTTAGTGTTTTCTGTGTATCCTACTGAGTATTGTTATACTCACCCATGCACAAGATTTTCCCACACATGTCGTGTCTTATGGAGATGACAACCCTTTTCACAATGTCCTAGGAGGATCAAGAGAGGGTGGAGCATAGCTGGATCTAAGAAGACTGAGGTGTTTAATAGGATCATACCATTGATATAGTCCTTTCCCTTGTAGCATGTTCTAGTCTTTATAGTTTCAGTTGGACTTATGTACAAACTATTTACGGTGAGCTTGTATTTGGCCCTATTTACTTTTCCTTTACTTCTTGTCGTACTCTAGTTGTGGGATCATAGTTTTATGAATTAATTCTATTAGTTAGTTTACATTTCATAATTTTGTGTCTTGGAGATGTGTTCATGTGTACAAGTACTTTAGTCCAATGCCTCCCATTTTTGGGAAATGCCTACTCGGTGCTAATCGCCATCCTGTGGCCTATCAGAGGTGGGATTGCGGTAGTCATGACATGGACCCTTCTGGGATGGGTCATGAAAGTTTGGTGTCAGAGGGATTTTGTTCTAATTTAGGATTGATAGTCTATGAGATTGGTTTGGGATAACAGTATTAAGTGTTTTGAGTTCATATTTCAGGCCATGGACTCTAGTGTTGGTGCAACGACCGACCTATCCATACGCTATGACTCTGAACACCTACTTTTCGACTCGGTACTTGAGAACACTAGTTGAAGAGAAAAAAATGGTACACGCATCATATATGAATGTTTGTGTCTTCCATTTCCATCTTGATTCATCTCCCCAAATATAATATTTTGACCGTGGTACATCTTGTTTTATTTCAGGATGCCTCCATGTAGACAGTCAACCAGGATTCCACTACATGATCATGAGGATGATCTGTCTAGTGATGAGGCATTGAAATATGGGCATATTGTAAGATCACAACCTTTTCTAGACTTATCTCGAGCACATTTTTAGGCACTTTCTGAAGTTTTTAAGCACAATTGTTTTGGAGTAGTTTATTGGGATGCGTTTGGGTGAATTTTTAAGAAAAACTAACGGAAACTGGGATGTTCACAGTTTGCACATGGTTTGAAAAACCGTGTGATTAAACAATTCCAATCAGGAAAACCTGGACAGATAGGTCCATGCAGTTTTCATACAGTTTGACAAACTGTACCAACCGTTAAAACCTAGATAGAGAGGTCGACATAGTTTTCCCTACCCATGCTCCCATGGCCAAAAAATCGTTCGTGCGAGATTAATTATCCTAAAATCCTTTTTAAAACCACCAAGACCCATGAGACTCCCATATTTAGACCTTTTCATAGGATTTACAAATTCTAGGTGATCCCAAAGCCTTTTGGATGGGTTCTAAGTTGATTCAAACATCATTATTTGAGATCAAAATCTAGGATTGAAGATTCTCTATATCCCCGGTATGTAGATTTCATCCCATTTCTTCTACCGCTCATTACTATGTATTTCCTTGACATTTTCAGGGAATATATCCACTATTTACATGGATCAAAACCAATGAGTTGAGATCCAGATCAAGGATTGTGGATCTTGATTTAGTTTCCCAAGATCTAGATGCCTTTGATCTTAATTCTGGTTCAGGGATTTAGATCTAGATCTTGATCAAAGACGTTGTGCTTCTTGGATTTTGGGGATTTAAATTGGGATAACATCCATCAATAAACTGAGTTAGGTGGTCTAAATTGAACTCCCATAGTCTTGTATTTGATATTTTAACGTGAGTTTATGGATTTTCTAGCTTCCCTTGATAATTGTTATCCTAAATTGGAGTAATTATAAATGTGGAATTGACTTGTGATTGCCATGGTGATTAATTGATAATTGAATCATGGAACAAATGAAGGCGGGTTTCCCAAATAGATATTTTTTTGGAGATTGGTTATGGGTTGAGATATGGAATTGATTGTGTTAAGATAATTAATTAGGGGAAATTAAATATGAAATGAGGTTTTCCTAATTAAGACAATTAGTTTTGAGAATTAATTATGTTCCATGATGTTGATCAAATATAATTAATTGTGAGAATTAATTATTACAAGTTGAGAATTGGTATGGATAATTAATTGTGAAGAATTAATTATGTAATGAGAATTGTGTTGATTGATTAATTAATTGATGAATTAATTAATGGGTTATGTGCTTATTTAATTGTTGAGTTTACTTATGGCCTTTGAAATATTTAACTAATCATTGGATTAGTAATGGAATGATGTGGCTAATTCTTGTGAATTAATTAATGATTAAATGTCTAAGATTTTTGTGGTGCTAGACATGGCATTCTAGACCGATTAGAAGTTGGGACTTGAACATGGAATTCCTCCCGAATAGCTATCCAAGATTGAAATTTTGGGGTTCTAGGCATATTGACCTACACCGTATGAGATATGGAGTGTGGGGCATGGTGACCTATATTGAATGATATTTAGGGTGCCTGACATGATGCTCAACACCAACCGAATGATAATAATGAATGATCATTCAAATGGAAAACATGAATTGAAACTATTCCTAATGTGATGATTAAAGATTAAATGAAAATGTGATAACTATTTAATTAGGTATTTTATTTATTTCATTATAAAATTGCATACACTATCTTTTGGCTGGACTTGTTTTAGACACCGTTGGTGGTGGCCTACTGAGTTGTACTCAAACCCGATTCGGGCTGCCTGATCAGCACCTGAGCAGCCATTGTTATTGTAGGACAAGATAAAGGAAATGACCTTGTATAGGTTGTTATTGGGATTCGATCATGGGATAGGGAACTAGATGTGGTCCTAGATTTCTTTTGAGTCATTCTATCTTTAATTTAGTTTCATTGTAGACACTTGAAATTCGAGTTTTCATATCATATTTTACCTTTCAGATGATTATTTCATTTCCTTGTTTTTTATATCATATGACATGGTATTGTTCTGGTTATTTATATGCTTCCACACCTGGTTCTTATTGTTTTTTATGTTGGTGTTTTATTCTGATAAAAGATGGGATATTCTCTCCAAGACTGACTTACCAGACCCTCACTGCTAGTCGACACCCTCTGGCATACGAGGAGGCATGCTTGAGGGCATGTGGCCAACTGACTTGGGGCACCATTTAGTGGCACCCGAGACAGGACATCACAAAGTGTTATCATAGGAGATTTATTTTCTTTCTTCTTCTTTGGTATTACTATTTTGGGAAAGGTATACAAGATAATAGGAAGAGTCGAACCTTAGTAATGAGCTCATGCATGGGAGCTACAAACCCATGTATGTGAAAAAATCTGCGTACTATGGGTGGGATTATTGTGATTGATGTTTATTGTTATAGTTGTATATTATATCGCCTTGTGTGATGCAATTATGGGGTGATGTGATATTTGTTTTGACATTTGTTTAATTTTTATTCTTGTCCTAAAGAGGCATGATACTTGATTATGAATGCATCATTCTAGGTACTCAGTGTTGTTGTGACATGCATCATTCTAGGAACTCATGAGAAAACATGTTATGGTTATGTTTTTGAACTTGAACTATTTTCCCCTATTGGTAGATTGAAGTAATGATGTAAAATTGAGAATAAATGGGTGTCTAATGAGAACTTTGGTTGAAAAAAAGATTACAATTATTTAATTAATTGTTGAATTAATTAATTTGATATAATGTGATTAATTAATGGATGAATTATTTATTAAGAATGGATATAACCTTATTAACCAAGACTTAATAGTAGGATGGTTAAGGGTAATGATAAGGCCTCGACGTTGACCATGTGGCAAGAAAAAGAGGAAAGAACATGTTGAATCTTGTTATATTAGTTTATACTCTTATGTGAATGTTATAAGGTTGTGTAATGAGACCTAAGATGTGTGTTTGGATTTTTAGAGATATGCCTCCACAATGGTTGTTGAGGGATAGAATGAGGGGTATAGCCCATAACGAACTTCCAGATAGGGAACTTGAGGCACCATTGGTTCAAGTTGAGGAAGAAGGGGAATAATTCTGAGAGAACATTGCTCGTTTCATGTAATTCATGGAGAGAGACCCATGGCAAGTTATAAAAATCATGTCTGAGTTGACAAGGGAGTTTCAGTTGCAACACCCTACTACTTTTACTGGAGAGGGTGGACATGAGGGATATTAATTCTTGATTGAATCCATAGAGATGATACATGACCATTTGGAGACTCGAGATGGGAGGAGGGTCAATTTGGAAATTATATGCTATGGGGGTAGGTAAAGCACTAGTGGGACTTTCTGGTAAGATATAGACAGAATGATGATATGTTATGGAAGTACTTTCTAGATAATTTCTTAGAGAACTACTATCCAGAGGCGCTTAGATGAGATAAGGCTTCAAAGTTTATGCATTTGACCCAAGGAAGCATGTCCATAATGGATTATGATGAACGTTTCATATATATTTACAACATTTTTCTCCAGCTTTGGTGGCAGATGAGGATTCTTTGGAAAAATGAGTTCAGGGTGGACTTAGGTGTGTGATTGAGTCCCAGGTAAATATATTTAGGCTGAAGAAATTCTCAAAAGTGGTTAATAAGGCTGTCATTTATAAGGGGATGCTGAAGGAGTATTAAAGTACTTGATAGGTGCCTATCACTTGGATGATCTGGGAGTGTTCCTTCTAAGAAAAAGAAGCACTGTTATGAGAAACATAGTTAGGACAGCAGAAAGCAAGGTGGACAGTTAGGAGGAATAGTTGCACCAGATCTTACTCATTTGCTTTTCCACCTATAAAGCTGGTAGGGGAACTATCATACAAATTGTCCTCGACTAATAGTATAGTGATGGTTTTGTGGAAAGATGGGAAACCTATAGAAGTTTTGCAGGAAACATCAGAAATCTGGTGCTGAGGGAGAAGCTTCTCAGAGTCCGAGTGTGGAAGGGGGTCTTCTACACCATATAGGTCTGGCAGTTGGAACTCTACAGGCTGAGGCAATGTAGGTATCTGACATGGTGATTCTTGGTATTAGCACCCATATAATTAGAGTGGTGATACTCAAGGGATTCTGACAACACCACAAGGATGTGGGGATAGAAAGTTACATGCAGTGAAACCTAAACTTATGGAGAGAGAGCCTTTTCCATCGATAGTGAGATGTACTATTCTAGTTTCTTCTACTTTAGATACTGCCTTGTTTGATACTGGTGTTGCTCATTCCTTTTTATCTACAAATCTTATTAATGGTTTGAATCTAGAAGTGGAGTCTGTAAGTGGGGTGATTAATATTGATACACCTTTGGGAACACAGTCTTGAGATATCTGTTTATGCAAGGTATGTTCACTAGAGATCTAAGGGTATCATTTTGTTTAGGATATCTATTTTTTTTTGATATAATAGGCTTCGACCTGATTATGGGTAGGGACCAGATAGTCTCATATCGAGCCCACATAGATTTTTACCGCATTATACTGACCTTTGTATCTTCTAAGGGTGACCAATATGTTCATCCTAGAGAATGGGATATCCATGAAAGATGAGCTGGGCCAATTACTCAGAAACTAGGAGAGATCACAACCCAAGTTGCTAGTTTTTTTCTAGATGATGGGAGTGGTAGGAAAGATGTCCTTCCACCAGTAGTATAACTATTTCAAGATGTATTTTCTGAAGAATTTTCAGGGGTTCCACCTGAGAGAGATGTGGAATTCACTATTGAGCTCATGCAGGGGGCTGAGATGGTATTTATTCCACCTTACAGAATGGCACCAACTGAGCTTCAAGATCTCAAAACACAGTTGGAGGAGTTGAAGGATAAATAGTTTATCCATACAAGTACTTCTCCTTGTGGATCACCTATTTTTATTGAAAATAAGGATGATGGGAGTTTATTCTTGTGTTTTAGTTACCAGAAGTTAAATAAAATGACCGTGAAGAACCGATATCCTCTTCTGCGTATCGATGATCTGTTTGACCAACTGAAATGGGCTTGTGTGTTCTCAAATATCGATATGAGATTAGGGTATCATAAGGTTAGAGTTCAGGCCTCTGATATACCAAGAACTACTTTCAGAAGTAGGTATAGACTTTATGAGTTTGTTTTAATGTCAATTGGGTTGACAAATGATCCAACAATATTTATGGCCTTGATGAACATGATATTTCATCTGTACTTAGATTAGTTTGTGGTGGTGTTTTTGGATGACATCTTGATTTACTCTAAGACTCTTGATGATCATGCCCAACATTTTGAAATAATCCTAGGTATACTAAGAGAGCATTGGATATATTTCAATCTATCTAAATGTCAGTTTTGGATTGACATAGTACACTTTTTGGGGTATATCATCTCAGAAGAAGGTGTGGAAGTGGAACCAGAAAAAGTGCAGACGGTGATTTCTTTGGAGCAACCAAATAATTTGTTTTGATATCCAAATATTTTTGGGTTTATATGGTTATTAAATGAGGTTCATCTAGTAATTTTCCCAATTGGAAACACCACTTTCAGGTTTGATAAAGTAAGGGATATAGTTTTATTGGATAATAGCATGCGATAATTCCTTTCATGAGTTGAATACGAACATGACATCAGCACCATTTTTTATATTACCTGATTTGGGTGAGGAGTATACGTTGTATTGTGATGCTTTTAGGATTGAACTAAGAGCTGTGTTGATGCAAGGGGATCGAGTCATTGCTTACGAATATCAGTAGTTGAGGCCACAAGAATAGAATTATCATAGACATGACCTCAAGTTCGAAGTAGTGGTTTATGCTCTTAAGTGTTCCTGGAACTATCTTTTGGGTGAAAATTTTACAGTTTTTATGGATCAAAAAATCTTGAAGTATATCTTCTCACAATGTGACTTGAATCTTTGGTAGAGAAGATGGGTATAGATATCTAGTCCTTTGATTTTGAAATGGAACAAACACCCGAAAAGTGGAATAGTGTGGCTAATGCATTAAGCAGGAAAACTCAGGCTCAGTTGGTATATGAGTTGAGTGTAGAGTAGAAGATTATGAATTTAATGGCGTAAATGAAAGTGGTGGTTTCGGAGAGTCAGGTGAGGATGACTCTAGTTTCTGAAGTAGTGGAGTCTACACTCTTAAGACAGATCAAGGACAGAAAGTATGAGGATCTAGAGTGTTTATCCTTAAGGGAAATCCTTTAAGGCATGGAGAAACCTCAATAATAGATAATAGATGAGGATGAGATCATATATGTGAAAAATTGGGTTGTTTTGCCTACGAGTATGCGAGAGGAACTCATGCAAGAATTTCATTCCTCAATGTGCATAGTACATCCTGAGATTAAAAAATGTACCTTGACCTATGATGATAGTTTTGGTGGCCAGGCATGAAAAAATAGATAATAGTGTTCGTGAAAAGATATTTTACCTGTCCACAGGTGAAGGAAGAGAATCAATGACCGGGAGGCCTGTTGCAGCTGTTACCTATTCCAGAATGGAAGTGGGATGACATGAATATGGATTTTGTAATAGGAATTATAAATAAACTTAGGAATAATGATGCTACTTGGGTCATTTTGGATCGACTAAAAAAGGCTCACATTTCTTTCCTATCAGATAAACCTTTTAGGTAGAACAGTTGGGTTGACCGTATGTATGAGAGATAGTTATTTTACATGGGGTGCCACAGACTATAGTTTCAAATCACGATTTTCTCTTTACTTCATGCTTCTAGAAGGGCATACAAAATGCACTTGGTACACATGTTTTTTAAGTAAGACCTTCTACCCACAGATAGATGGGAATTCAGAGCATACCATACATGTGTTAGAGGATATGCTATGAGCACGTGTGCTTGACTTTGGTGGTTCTTGGGAGAATCACTTGTATTTAGTGGAGTTCTCCTATAAAAAAAGTTATTAGGAAGCTATATAGATGGAACCATATGAGGAACTTTATTATAGAACATTTAGATCACTTCTATGTTGGTTAGATGTTGGTGAGTCAGAGCTATTGGGACAGAGTCTCGTTCAGGAGACATCGAAGCAGGTGTATTTGATTCAGAAATATTTGGCTATGGATCAGAGTATACATAATTAGTATGGTGATATATGGAGATGAACCCTAGAGTTTATAGAGGGTGATCATGTATTTCTTCAGGTGTCTCCTAGATAGGGTCACCACATGATACACAGGCAGGGCAAGTTGGTGCCCATGTTTGTAGGACTATTTTATGTGCTAGAGAGAATCGGGCTAGTGGCATACCAATTAACCCTTACATAAGAATTCAGTGCTATCCATGATGTTTTTAATGTGTCACAAATATGTCGGTATCACCCTGAACCTTCTCAAGTGATTGATGTGGAAGATGTAGACCTCAAAATAGATGCATCCTTTGAGGAGAATCTAATAAATGTGATGGGTCACAGTGAGAGAGTGTTACAGGGAAATACTATGCTAGTTAGTTCATGTGTTATGGAAAAAAGGAAGTTTTCAAGAGGAAACTTGGGAACAGGCTGCAGACATGAGGGCTCAGTGGACCGATTTTTTTGGCTTGGAATCATAGAGAAGATCGGGAGTGCAGCTCGAGGATAAGCTATTATAAGGTGGGTAGATTATAAGATCCTAACCTTTTCTGGAGTCATATCTAGTGCGTTTTCAGGTACTTTCTAATGTTTTTAAGTACCTTTGTTTTGGAGTAGTGGCTTGGCGTGCATTTGGGTGAATGTTTACGAAATACTAATGGATAGTGGCCTTTTCACAGTTTGCGCACCATTTGAAAAACTGTGCAACTAAACCATGGAAACCATGCAAACCTGGATAGAGTGGTCTGTATGGTTTGTGTAATGTTTGGAAAACCACATGACTAAACCATACAAACCATGAAAACCTAGACATAGATGTCTGTATGGTTGGAACACAGTTTTCCCTAACCATGATTACCTACATAGGAAACCATGCACACAAGATTAATTATCCAAAAATTCTCTTTAAAACCACCTGGACCCCCCGAGACTCTCATATTTTAACCTTGGATTGGGCTTGACAAATTATAGGTGATCCTAGAGTCTTTTGGATGGGTTACAAGGTGATTCAAACATCGTTCTTTGAAATCAAAATCCCAGATTTAATATCCACCCTCTTCCGGGTAAGTGGATTTAATCTCATTCATTCCTCCATATTTCCTTGATCTTTTCATAGAATATATCCACTATCTCAATGGATCTAAACCTATGAGTTGATATCTATATCTAGGATTGTGGATCTAGATTTAGTTTTACAAGATCTTGATTCCTTTGATATTAATGTTGGTTTATGTATTTAGATCCATATCTTGATCGACGACGTTGTGCCACTTGGATTTTGGGGATTTACATTGGGCTAACATCCATCAATAAACCAAGTTAGGTGGTCTAAATCAAACTCCCATAGTCATGGATTTGATATGTGAATGTGGGTGTATGGATTTTCTAGATTCTCTTGATAAATTTTTTTCTAAATTGGAGTAATTAGGAATGCGGAATTGACTTGTGATTGCCTCGGTGATTAATTTATAATTGAATTACGGAACAAATAGAGGGGGGTTAACCAAATAGGTATTTGTTTTGGATATTGGTTATGGTTTGAGATATTGTAATTGAGATATTGAATTGATTGAGTTAAGATAATTAATTGGGGGAAATTAATTATTAAATGATATTTGGATATATAAGACAATTTTTTGTGAGAATTAATTAGGTGCCTTGATGTTGATCAAAGATAATTAATTGTGATAATTAATTAAGAAAAGTTGATATTTGATATGGATAATTAATTGTGAAGAATTAACTATAGAATTAAAATTGTTTTTTTTTTGATTAATTAATTGATGAATTAATTAATTGTTTCTGTGCTTAGTTAATTATTGAGTTAACTAATGGCCTTTGAAATGTTTAACTAATCATTGGATTAGTAATGGAATGATGTGGGTAATTCTTATGAATTAAGGAATGATTAAATGTATGATATTTTTGTGGTGCTAGACATGGAGTTCTAAACCAATTAGAATTTGGTACTTGGACATAGAATTCCTCCCCAATAGTTATCCAAGCTTGAGATTTTGGGGTGCTAGGCATGATAACCTATAATGAATTAGATATGGAGTGTGAGGCAAGGAGACCTACACTGAATGAGATTTGGGGTGCTTGAAATGACGTTTAACACCAAAAAATGATAATAATGAATGATTATTCAAATGGAAAATATGAATTGAAACTAGGCCTAATGTGATGATTAAAGATTAAATGACAATGTGATAACTGTTTAATTATGCATTGTATTTATTACTTCATAAAACTGCATACATTATATTTTGACTAGACTTGTTTTAGACACCATTGGTGGTGGCCTACTTAGTTGTACTCACACTCTATTCGGGATGCCTAATCGGCACTCGAGTAGACTTTGTTATTAAAGTAAAAGATAAGGGCAAGGACCTATAATAGGTTGCTGTTGGGATTGGAGCATAAGAGACGGAACCTGATGTGGTTCGGGAATTGCTTGGGAGTTATTGTGTCTTTACTTTAGTTGCATTATAGACACTTGAAATTCACATTTTCATAGCATGTTTGAACTTTCAGTTGATTATTTTATTTACTTGTTTTGAATATCATATGACATGGTATTGTTCTAGTTATTTATACGCTTCTGCACTTGGTTATTGTTGTTTTCTTCTATTGGTATTTTATTCTGATAAAAGTGGGTATAGTCTTCTTAAGACTGACTTACCAGACCCTCGCTGATAGTCAACACCCTCTAGTGTATGGGGAGGTGAACTTGAGGGCATCTTTCCAACCATCTCGAGGCACCGTTTAGTAGAACCCAGGATGGGATGTCACACCTATACTAGAGATAGAACCTCTCAGTGGTTTACAAGCTATAACACCACCCATCGAGCAACAACTACTACCCGCACTACCAACCGAGGATACATGTAGGATAAGTGCATTGAAAGAGTTCCATAGGTAGAAAGCTCCTAGTTTTTAGGTTTATCCAGACCTCATATAGATGAGGATTGTATAGAGGTAGTCACTTGTGTTTTCCACCTTGTGAGGAAGCCTGATGATCAGATGGAAGTCCTTTCCATGAGTCTTCTTTAGGTCTATTTGTGTATATGGTGGAGTTTGGAGACATAGTCACACGATGAGATAGATATCTTCTAGATAAAATTAGAGTGTCTCTTCATAGAGGAGTTCAATCCATCCATGTTGTGATTGGTACACATAAAAGAGATCCTGCATATGAAATAGGGCAGTATGACCATGGTAGAGTATTCAGCGAAGTTTACTGATCTTTTTTACTACACCTTGGATATGGTATGGGACCAGTTCTATAGTGATTTGACCTTTGAGTATGGATTATTCTGAGACATTAGGGAATAAATTGAATACCGTATCATTTATACTTATTTAGGGGAACTTGAGTGATCCCTCTTAGATGAAAATTTTCAAGAAGTGCATACACTAGTAGTGGGATAGAGTAGTGGGCACCCGATAGAAGAGACCTAAATGATATGTAGTTGATGATAGTCACAAGGATTCAAGAAGGTAAAACTCTTAAAGAGTGAATCCCAAGATTCTGGGTCAGTGATGTAGGGCTCCTGGGGTAGCTCGAATCAACCAAGGGATGGGAGGTGTTTCTCATGTGACGGTCAGGGAAATCTAGCATGAGATTTCCCAAACCGTCATACAAATGAGTGGGAGATGGTTGAGGAACTGACTAGACATAGATATAGACATGATTATAATGATACATATGGTGGAATATGTATATGAGGGACTGACAGGGTAGCATGAGGTGGTTGGAGGTTCGACCAGTTACCGCCACCACCCTCAGGTGGACCACACCATGCTCAGGGAGCTAGTGGATAGGGACAAGCCTAGCTACTGGGTATGGAGGCTTATGACCCTAAGTCTCCATAGATGATATGAGGTATGATATGTGTATTTTCTACCTTAGATATAGTATTTATAGACACATGTTCTAGTCAGTATTTTCTCACCATGAATCTTGTTTGAGACTTGGAGATCCTGGTAGAACCGTTGAATTGACCCTTATGATTAGAGACTCCCACCAGAGGAGACTCGATGATCATGCATTGGCGCTAATAGTGTGACCTGAATGTTGGAGGAGAGAGTTTAAGTTGGGATCTATTAGTATCAGTGTCAATGCCTTATGATATAATTATTGGTATGGACTGGCTTTCCATAGTTAATTCTCAGATTGACTATTTTAGGTGAAGAGTGCGGTGTGTACACAATGATGGAACCATGTTTTCATTTTTGGATGAAAAGGAAATATATGAAGGGCATAATAGACTCAAATATAGGAGGTTTTAGCCGATTACTCCTTAGTTATCTAGACTGACCCTTAGTGTAGTGGATGATATCAGTCCTTAGATTTTTATAGTGGTGGTGGAGTATGAGGACGCCTTACCTAAAGAGGTTTTAGGTTTACCTCCCATCAGGGAGATAGAATTATGAATTGATCTACACCCCAAGATGGAACTGATATCTACAACTACATATCATATGGCTCCCATAGAGGTTTTTGAGTTGAGGGTATAGTTGTAGGGCTTGTATAGAAATGGATTTGTGAGACCCATTGTTTCACCATAGGAAGCCCCAATTTTGTTTTCCAAGAATGAAGATGAGATATTGAGGCTATTTGTGGATTATCAGTTCTTGAACTGAGTGACCATGAAGAACAAGTATCCACTACCTAGGATCTATTACCTCTTTGATAAATTCAAAGGGTAATGATGGTTCTCAAAGATTGACCTCAGATTAGGGTATCACTAGCATATACCGAAGATATCCTTTAGAATCCATTATGGTCATAAAGAGTACTTGGTGATGCTATTTGGAATGAAAAACACCCCAGTACTGTTCATGGTACTTAAGAACCATATTTTTCAGCCTTTCTTAGACTGGTTCATGGAGGTGTTCATCGATGAAATCCTAACGTATTTGGTGCCTGTGGAGGATCGTGCAAGACACTTAAGGATAGTTTTGAACACTCTTCAAGAGAACCATATTTATTAAAATCTATCTAAGTTTCATTTTTTTATTCAATATGTATATTTTATGGTCCATGTAATATCATAGGATGGTGTTGTAGTAGATCCAGTGAAGGTGGAGGTAATGTTTTATTTGTAGGCACCCAAGATAATTTATGAGGTGCAGAGTTTCTTTGGATTGGTAGGGTACCATCCAAGGTTTTTACCCAAATTCTATAGAGTGGTAGAAACATTGAGCACTTTGACTTTAAAGGGGAATCCTTTCATGTGGATGGGAATGTTTCAGTAGTGCTTTCAGGAGATGTGGAAGAGGTTTTAAAGAACTTCAATCTTGAAGTTATTAGAGGAAGGCATTGTGTACGTAGTGTTATTTGATTTATCCGGGACCGGGCTTGGTAGCATCCTGATGTAGAGGCATGCAGTGATTGCCTATGGTTCATGCCAGTTGAAACCACACGAGAAGAACTATGTAACCGATGGTCTAGAGTTAGTGGTGGTAGTATTCTCATTGAATATGTGAAGACACTACCTGATGGGAGAGTGATTTATTATTACTCTAATCACAAGATTATCAAGTATATATTTTCTAAAAATAGCTTGCCTTGAAATAAAGGCGATGTATAGAGTTCCTCCATGACTATGCCTTTGAGATTATATATACTCTTAGAAAGGGGAATGTGGTGGAAGATTCTCTCAGAAGTAGATCTAGTTCGTAGTTACTAAATTAGGTATTAGAGAAGTTGGCCTCATTGCATATATCATTTATAGATGGAGATCGAGAAGCTTACCTTGAGTTGATGGTTGTTACCCCTCCACTCTTACAACGAGTCAGGGAGGCACAACTTGGGGATACCAAATGTGATATCATATGTGCTTAGATGTCCATAGGGCATGCTTCTGAAGGATATTCAAAATATGGGGAGCACCTTATTATCATTAGAGGATACACGATGGTACAAGAGATGTTGTGGGAGGAGGTTTTGAGGGAGTTTCATACATCCTCTTTTGAGGTACATCTAGGTGTGTATAAGATATACCAGGACCTCTAACACCAAGTTTGGTGGTCGAGGATGAAGAATGGAGTTGTAGAGTTTATTTCTCAATACCTTACTTGTTATTAAGTGAAGGATGAGAACCAGGTTCCATTTGGTTTAAATCAACCAATTGAGGTTCCAAAATAGAAGTGGTATGAGATATAAATTGACTTCATGAAAGGTTTACCACATACATCTAGGGTACACAATTCCATATGGGTGATTTTTGACCAACTCACCAAGTAATCCAACTTCCTAGATATTGAGAGCAGTGTTCAGTAGAGAAATTAGGACACCTCTATGTGGAAGAGATATTTCAACTCCAGGGAGTTCCATTTATGATTGTTTTAATAATGATGCTCTATTTACACCCCAATTTTGCAGTGGATTACATGAGGCAGTTGAGACCCAATTGTGCTTGAGAACCATGTTTCACCCACAAAAGGATTGTTAGACTAAGAGAACCATTATGGTCATAGAGGACATGATACAATATTACATGTTAGACATTGGCCATAATTGGGATGATCACCTACCGTTGGGGGATTTTGAATACAATAATAGATACCATTCCAAAAATGTTATGGCACCATTTGAGGCTTTGTACAGGCGACCCTAAAGGTCACCACATTGATGGAAAAACCCAGGAGAGTAAACACTCATGGGTCTGGAGTTGGTAAAAGATACTACAGAAAAGGTTCAGATCATCTAGGAGAAGATGAAGGCTATACCTAGCTGTCAGAAGTGTTATGCTTATAGGAGACAAAGGCCTTTGGAGTTATAGGAAGGATACCATGTGTTCCTTTGGGTTTCACTTCTACGGGGATTATATAGATTGGGTTGGGGAGACAAGTTATATTCGAGGTTCATCATCCCTTTCCAGATACTATGCATATTTGGAGAGGTGGCGCACCTCTTAGATCTACCTCTATAGTTAGACCGGGTACATGACATCTTCCACGTGTTGTAGTTGAGGAGGTATGCACATGAACATTGCACATTATCGATTGGGGAGAGATGGAAATCAAGGATGGAGTGACCTTTGTTGAGTACCCAGTAGAGATTGAGGACTAGTAAGAGAGGATCCTTCAAGGGTGATCGATTCCTTTACTGTGCATTCAGTGGAAGAATAAGAATCACTAGGAGAGTATATGGGATCAGGAGGCTCAGATTCTTTCTTTGTACCCCTACCTATTTGAGTAGCCCTTGTTTTGTATTTCAGGGATGCAAATCCCCAATGTGGGGAGAATTTAACATATCATATTTTCCATGTGTTATTTTTAGATATTATATGGATTATTTTTGAGACTAGGTGCTAAGAAGGCATGTGATTATGAGGCCCGGTGTGCCCAGAACAAATGTTTGAAAAATATTAAAATATTTAATAGAACGTGCATGTAGTTTTTATGAAAAAGTTTAATAACTCTTAAAAGGGTGCCCAAAAGAGAAATACGAGGGAACGATTGAGTTTAGAATAACAACTTTACACTAGGAACAACCTAACATTAGTTAGAGCAGGTCATTTGTGAAAACGTATCTACATGCGTAAAATGAATAAAATAATTAAATTATTTTATTGATTTGGTGACACATAAACTTGTTATTTAAGTGTATCCTTAATTTAGAAATATAGGGTTAGAATAATAATCCAATTACTTTTGGAGGATCATAGAGATAGAGCTCTGGGAATCCTTTCCAACAAACGATGGCAGATCAAGGATCAATGAACAATGATCATCGATTTTGAAGGATCTTGCCAACAGAAACAATACGACCTCATTATTCATCAGTGATCAATATAAATTGAGGTAGGTTATGTGATTTAATTGGTTTATTCCCCATTATTAGTTTCTATGTTGAACACAAATCTATCAATAAATGAATTTATTTTTAGATCGATCACTTTGTGGGAAGGGTTTTATTCCATGGGATTTATTTTGATCTAGTTTTCTAACCCAAATCGACTATTCTTTATTTTTGGGAAATAACCCTTGTAAAATGATGATAAAACTTCGTTATTATTCCTTTATCCCTATTTTATTGTTGTTATTCACTAGTTGGATCCTTGTGGTCTCGGATCGACATTTTTGAGTGGTTCCAAACTCGATCGGACCACCATATTTGAGGAAAATCGAAAATAGAGGTTTGATAAATGTAGATAAAGTACAAAAAAGATTGGATATATGATTGTTTCAATTTTTGGGCATTAGAAGAGGTGCAGTGGTTTGTGGGAGGGGCCAACATCACATGACAACGTCAAATAGAGGTGGCCCACATGTGGCTGCGATAGATGTAGATGTAATGAAGACCATGTGAGGAGGAAAACACAAACATAGTGGAGCCAGTAGGGATTGTTGAGGAAGATGTGGTGGATATAGAAGCACAGTGGAAGACATGGATTGGGCATGTGGTCTCATCCAGGATGGTGGTACAGGTTGGATCGGTGGGCCAGTGGGCTATGTCAGACGAGATAGACCTAGGTCAGACCTGAGTTGGATTCAGGGGAATTAGGGTAGTGCCTCATTGTGGTCGACCATGATGTTCAACTATGCAGCCAATCCATGGGTGGTCAACTGAGGCTATCGAAGGTAGTGGCCGACCATGCACAATAGGTTTAATGACCATGAAGGTTGATCCTTGGGAAACCGGTGCATGCGGTAGGTGGATCGACTGTGGAGGTACGAGGACCTATTGCGGCGGTAGGTATATAGTCCCTAACATGTATGCGTGTAGCTTTAGTGAAATGGCCATGAATCCTAAATAGAGAATTCAAATTACCCACCATTAGTGACAGCATGAGCTTGATTTTAAGAGGGTCGAATCCAGAACAATGTTGGGTTCTTTATTTTGATTCGAGGCCCTCCATTTTCCATGTTTGGACTAGTATAGGTTGGGGTTGTTCCCTTGGTCCTTTCCTTGAAGGTATAGTGTGGTATTTTATCCACATCACTGGATTGAAATCCCCTATAGAGGTTGAGTCTCAGATAGAGTTTTGGTGTTCCTATATGTGACTGGAGTGTGATCCTCTATCATACTTAGTAGTGTTTTTGGAATCTGTGTGACATACCTGAGTAGGAAATTAATCCTCCACCTAGAGGACTGCATCAGTTGGGTTTGTGGAATCATTGGAATAAAATCCCCAATATAAAAAATTGATCCAGATTGAGTTAATGTTTTCCATCAACGGTTCTATGTGTGACCCCCTCTCATTGTATCATAATCTTCTCAGACCAACATGTTCTCTTTGGGCAGGGCCCAAATGAGCTAGACCTATTTTTTGAGTGTTTGATGATATCATGGCTCAAGGTGTGAGTTCTCCTAGAATGAACATCGTTTCGAGTATAATACTATGGATGGTAGTTGGTTATGATCACTTGATGGAGTGGTGTCTCTCCTAGGTATATCTATTTTTTATTTTATTTTATCCATTATACATATTGTTTTGAGATAACTACACTTGGTGTTTCATGTTTAGTGTTTTTGTGGTGTCCTACTGAGTATTGTTATACTCACCCCTACACGAGATTTTCCTTCACATTTCATGGATTTTGTAGATGGAGACCCTTTTCACGGTGTCCTAGGAGGACCATGAGTGGGAGGATCATAGCAGGATCTGGGAAGACTAAGGTGTTCATAAAGAGCATAGATTTGACATAGTCTTCTCCGTTGGAGTAGGTTGGACTCTTTATAGTTTCATTTAGACTTGTATACAAACTCTTTGTGTTGGGATTGTATTTGGACCTATTTAATTTTCCTTTAATTCTTTTCATACTCTAGTTATGGGATCTTAGTTTTATGCATGCATTCTATCAATTGTTTTAAAGTTCAGCATTGTTTGGCATAGAGATGTGTGTGTGTTTAAAAGTACTTTAGGCTAATGACACCCATTTTTGTGAAATTCCTACTCGGTGCTAGTCGCCATCCCTTGGCCTATCGAAGGTGGGTTTGGGGTAGTTACGACACGAGCCTCTATGGGATGGGTCATGATAGGTTGTGACTTGATCAATCTCCACTTTATCTATTAATCTAATAAATAAAGGTGAATTTGTTGTTCCTGAAGCACTAAAAAATCATAATATCCATAAATAGAATGATAAGTCATTCTGTCTATCTTTAGTTATCATCAAAAAAAAATGGTTAGCACATGTTATCCAATATAGATAAATATTTATATGGTGAAGTAATATATTAATATCTAAATCCTATTCCAAATTTTACCTTTAAAAATTTCATAAATGGTTATCCTTATGGACCTTCCAAAATATTAAGATCCAAATATTTATAAATAAGGTCACTAAATTTCCTGAAATCAACTTAACATGAATCACCAATAAATAATAAAGTGTATCTTGATTTTCACATACCAAACATGTGGATACCTTCATTATATATTCTCCATAACCTTGGTAATAACCATAATTACCATAAAAACTTAATAAAAACATGAATTATTCCTAATTCCATGAATAAAACCATATATTACTAAATATATCCCATAAATAAAATAATGTTATAAACTTCATCAATGGTAACAGAAACCACTTTTTCATCAAATCCTTTATCTGTTATGAGGTCATCAATACTTTATAATTTACTTTATCCATATCATTCATCTCTTTATCAAAACTAAGAACCATTTTATTAACATTAAGAAAATATTGAGTAATACCTTCCCATAATCCATATATCAACTTCCAATTAAATCACTTTTCTACACCATCAATACCATTTAATCTATTTCTAAAACCCCTTAATGAAAAAATGCTATGGAATAATCCATTGATGTTTCATGATTTTAATAACCAAAATACCATGGATAATATTTTAATTATTTTATTCCCAATACATAAATACATCAATCATCATTATTTATTCGCACAACATTAACTAGGTTTCATAATCTTATTCCTTAACACTTCTTCCCTTCACATGAAATTTTTAGCCTCTTCATCATTAGCAATATAACCATTAATCATACAACATTGATGATTTTTTTTCATGATATTTTCCTTAAGAAAATTGATTTTCAAAATTCCCATACATTCCACATTATAAATATTATACCGTCAATGATACCTTTGAAAGACCATTATTCTCATCTATTGTATTAAAGGAACTTTTCATCATTTACTTTGCAGTTACTTATTTTGTGTCCTTATTTTCTACATCCAAAGAATCCTCTTTTCCCTATAATTCATTACATTTAGTAATTATTCCCACATTATTGACATATAAAAACTTTCATCTTCTTTCCTCAATGGTATCCACTACCCAGACTCTCAAAAAACTCTATCATTATCTTCTTTGGTGAGTTTGAGTGTTATTTAAGGTGCATGTTGTTAATGATGTTTTGTGATATATGATTAGGCATAACCAAAACATCCTTCACTCTAGCCCTCATCCCATTTGACTGATCATCAGAAAATTGTTCATCATATTCAATGTTAACACATTTCTTTCTAATTACTTCCATTTACTAAAAAAATCATAGTGTGAACAACACTAATAATAGTGTAAAATCACATTATCATGAAAAATAAATTATAGGATGTATAAATCATGATACCATATATTTAATATATGAAACATTTGGTTTATATTATGTTATTCACAGTCATCATCAATTTAAATCCTTCATGATGGTTCTTAAAGATTTTGTGAAGTTTCAAACTAGGTGTATAATAAGACCCATTATCATACACCCGATGATGGTTAGGTGTTGATCAATCTTCCCTTTTTGAGTTATTACCGCAAAATATACTTGTGCCAGTGCTACAACAACTTTTAGTATCCAGACATAGATATAATACCAGGGAATTTATTTTCTCTATCCTTTACCAAAATTCACGGATATTTTACTGAACTTTGACTCATACATAGACTTATCCTTAGAGAAATCCCTAGTATAGAATCCCATTAACTTATTTTAGGTAATTCCATTACCTTTACTTATTTTACCTTATTAATTTGGGGCATCTTGGAACTCCTGAGGCTAGAGACCATTTTATGGGAAAAATACTTAAAGTTTAGGGATGTATATTTTTTTTGAATAAATGGAGTTTGTGTATAAATGTGTGGTTGGATTTGTGGGGTTATTCCTAAGTTCAGAAACTTGCTAGGGTGTTTTTGTGTTTTTGTGTAAGAACCAATAGTTTTAGTCTATGTATTGGGAAATTACATGGGTTTTTAGGGGTCACATGATGCCTAATAATTAAAGGTTAGTTCGTAATAAAAAGGTGATAGGTTTTGCAGTGTATGTGATCCTCATTGACCACATAATGTGTAAATGGATTACATGTTGTTTAATTGTCACGATCAATGTTTTTAGTGTACCGATCAACTAAAATGTTATTTCATTCATCCACATCTCATTTAGATCTCAACCTAGAAGGATTCTATGGTGTTTTTAGAGTCTTCATTCACTTAAGAGTGATTTTTTCAGTGTTGGATCATCGTGGTTGTTGGTTTTCATCACCCCAGGTGAGTAATCCTTTATTATTCTTCGTTGGTTTTATCATTGTAGTGACATTGCATTTTTTTATCATATCCTTTTACTTTTGGTGATGTTTCTTTTAATTTTCCATTAGATCAATGCTTTGATCTTATTATGGGGGCCATTTACTTTGTTGACTATAGTGCGACGGGAATGTGTTCTTGAGGTATGCATTGCTCCCTCTTCTCCACCATCCCTTTTTGTTAATTGGATCAATTCAAGGATGTGTATATTTATTCTAGGGCCTCCATTGTCATTATTGTGTTATCTTATTGGTAGATACTTTGTGAGTGTGTGAGAACCCATGTTTTGAGGTTGTTGGTTCTGTCTATATCCTATATTGATGAAATATATTTATTATGTTTATATAAATTTATTTATAAATAAATTTGGCATTTTTTTTGTGTGAGTAAATATTTTTTTATAAAAATTGGGTTTCCATGGTTTTTGTTAAATGGAAAAAGGGTTATTTTCAATGTATTGAATTGATTTAGGAAATGAAGAACATGGGAAGCCTTGGGTACATAGGTGGAAGGTTTATTTGCGGTAAATTGTTAATATTAATATCATAAGTTTAGTTCATGGGGTTTATGTCTAATCTCTAGGCCTATCATTCTAGGGACTTGTTTTTGAAATTGTTGGGGAGTTCACTCATGGGGTTTTCTTCATCTCATTAGGCCCGTGTTTTAGAGACTTGTTGTGCACCAGTAATTTCTGTGGTATGAGTACTCTTCAAGACCGACCTTTTGAGTTCGTTGGTGTGATTTACTTATGCTCGGATTTATACTATTTCGGCTATTATATCAATTCTTTATATTTTTCTAAATAATAAATGAAAACTTATTTTTGAAATTGATATACCTACCTTTTTTTGGAATTATTGGAAAGAGGAAAATATTTACCATGATTTGATATAACTACTTTACTTCTTATCATGCCATGTTTTAATTTTAATGAGAATAATTGGATTATTTTATAGAGACTTGTTATGGAACCCCTAGGTGGGATCCTATTATTCATGTTATCTCAGACACTATGCCCTTCTTCGGTGGTGCGTAGACCTCTGTATTTATTCTAATACAATGAAATGCAAGGCACCATAGTGAGGTAGAAGGGTTTTTCTAGGAGCTGGGTTTGGGTAGATGTATGGTGAGATAGTGTGGGTTTTACCATTCTATCACTTGGATGTTGTTGGAGTACCATTTTTGGTTTTGTTACCTTATGTTGTTGGGACTGTCTCTTTGAGATTATTTTTCTACCTTTTTATTGTATTAGTTTAGTTTTTCTCTTTATATTTAAAATATATATTTATCTTTAGTTATTTATTCTTATTATGATTAGGTAATCCATGTTGTTTTAAATTTAGGTTGGGAAAAATCATTACCTATGGTTTTTTTCAATTCCCGTGTTATAGTCACCAGCCTATGGGTATCAAGAATGCCCTTCAAGTATGTGGAATATCAGGTTAGGTACTAGTTTGACAGGGTTTTCGGGTCGGTTCATCAAATTTTGGTATTATAGGTGGTCTTACATAAATTTTCCATGTCTTTTGATGTTTTGTAGACTAGAGATAAGATTTTTTGTACTTGAGAGCTATATTATAGTGAGTACCTAACTAGATTTTACTATGATGAGACTCTAGTTACCATGGGATGTTGGGTTGTGTATTTACTGTCTTGAGTTTTTAGTGTTAATATCAGTTTTTTATGGGTTTTCTAATTTTATCTAATATTGGTCTATTGTATGATAATTTTTTAGGTTTGGTGCGCAACAATATGCCTCATATAAGGGTTCTGAGAGTTCCTCTGTAGGGTGTATCTGATGATTCTCGAGGGAATCCTCCGATGGATCAGAACTTCATCGAGGCTATCATGTGGGTAGTTCTTGTTTTTTACTAGAGCGTGCTACAAGATTATAGCCCATTTACTGAGGTATAACAATGATCTAGAGGAGACATGGACCAATCACAATAGTTTTTTTCATGATAATCCACCTTCCTTTAAATATACAAGTGAACCTCAAGAGGCAGAGGATTGGATTGACAAGATTGATAAAATATTTAAATTATTGGAAACACTTGAGAATATCAAGGTTTAGTGTGAAACATTCAGTCTTGGGGGTCCCAGAAATCATTGGTGGGATTCCATGGTACAAGCTAATAAGTATGTGGGATTGGACTATAAGGGTTTCAAGACTCTCTTATTCCAATAGTTTTTTTATAGTCGCTGATGATGGTGAAATATCTGGAGTTCCTCTCTTTGTAGTAGTGAGAGCATGTAGTGTTCAGATACACCAATCATTTTGTTGACCTTGTTCATTTTTCAACACATGTTATAAAGAATGACCAGCTCAAAACTCATAAGTACTTGAAGGGTTTGTGATGGGATATCAGATCACATGTATTTATTCTAATTCTTTTTACCTATGTAGAGATAGTGGAAAAGTCCATGATGGAAGGGATGAATATTGAAGGAAAAGTTGGATCTTATACCTCCTGTATTCCACAAAGTGTTAGAATTAGTTATTATTAAAGGAATAATAGGAAGTGGGGGATCATGATATGAGTAGTTGAGGTGGTTCTTGGAAACAAGGCACTTCTGCACCTCCAGTTGCGGATAGTGGTGTGCCTCTAACATGATACCAATGTGTCAATGTCGGACACATAAAACATTATTGTACTACACCATCAAATATGTGTAATAGATATGGGTGTTATGGTTATCAACACTTTTTCTACCAGGCTATGTATATACCTTGACATAGCCTAGGATTGTCGGTTCCAAAGGCTGTTATGTCATAGTCAGATGTTTCAAAAAACTGTAGGGATCCATACATAAGCCTTAGGAGTGATGAAAATTAACAAAGTAGATGAGCTTTTAGTATAGGTAGATGTGTGTCCAATGATAGTGAGAGGTACCATATTTATTTCAACCTTAGTAGCAATTGATTTATTTGATATTGGTGCTTCCCACTCATTTATATCTGACCATTTTGTTGATATTATTAACATTAGAAAGGAACTGATGTCATTTTTTGTGAATTTAGTGACACCTCCTGGGAAGAGGAAAGAGCAGGGGTTTCAATGTCCTTCTGCGATATATATTGATGAAATAGAGCTAGTATGATATTTTCCTATTCTCAATCTGGGTCTGTTTTATGTCATCATCAGGATGGATTGACTCATTTTCCATTGAGAAGAGGTTTATTGTTATCATCGATGTGTATCATTTATTGTAGTTGATGAGAGATCAAAAGTGTTTTAGGGAGACAAAAGATCCTAGGTCTAGCCATATATGACCTTACCTCCCATAGCTCAGGAGTTTTTTGTCTTCAGTTATAGTTGGTCCCGATGATATTTCTTCCATCCTTCATATTCCCTTTATTGTTTAGGGTTTTCCTAAAGTCTTCTTGGAAGATTTCTCTAGGATTTCACCAGAGAGGGACAAAGAGTCTAAAATTTAACATGTTCTAGGGATACAAGTGATATTGAAACCTTATTATCAAATACAGCCAGATGAGAGAAAAAGGATCAAGATTTAGTTAGATGATGTGGTGAAAATTGGTTTTGTTCTCCCTAGTGTTTTTCTTTGGGAAAGCCCGATGCTCTTTTACAAGAAGGTTGATGGTTCGCTCTGATTATGTGTGGACTACCAGAAGTTGAACTGGTTAATAGTTATAAAAAAGTATCATTTTCCGAGTTTGGATGATTTTTTTGATAATTTAAATGGGGAAAAGTGGTTTATAAAGATTTATCTTAGGTTGGGTTATCATATTCTTAGAGTTTGGGAGTATGATTTACAAAATAAGGATTTCATGAGTAGTTATGGAAATTATGAATATTCGGTGATTCCATTTGGTATGACTAACTCTCATGAATTGTTTCATGGATATGATGAATCAAATATTCCATTAGTATATTAACACTTTTGTGGTATTGTTTGCACATAATATTTTGGTTTATTCAAGATTCAAGCATGAGTATGACCACCAACTAATTTTAGTTTTGGAAATACTGAAAAATCATGATTTATATGAATAAATTTTGAAATTAAACTTATGGATTTAGGAAGTGAAATACCTGGGGAAAATCATTTATAAGAATGGATTATCAATTGACCCAAATATGGTAAAGGATGTTTTTTAGGCGAATAGCCATGAAATGTTTTTGAAATTTAGAGATTTCTTGGTCTTATTAGATATAATTGATGTTTCCTCAAGGATTTCTCAATGTTGGTATCACCTTTGACTTATCATACTCAGAAAGTGGTGAAATTTAAATAGGATGAAAAGTGTAAGTCTTATTTTGATGAGTTGAAATGGATTCAAAATTTTTCTCTAATATTGATCATGCTAGAGCCTGGTTAGAGGCATGTGGTTTTATGTGATGCTTTTGGTACTGGGTTGGGTTGTTTTCTCATGTAGTATGATCATGTGGTGGTTTAGACCTCTAACAATCTTAGACTATTTTTTATTATAAATAACCCAATCATGATTTAGATCATTCCATAGTAATGCATGAACTTAAGTGTTGGAGAAATTAACATTTTGGGTAAAGGTTCACCATCTTTTTTAACCATAATACTCCTAGTTATATATTTTATCACAAATACATGAATATCAGAAAGAGGTGGTGGATGGAATACCTTTAGATGTTTGAATTTGATATAAACTATACCCCGAGGATGGGGAATATCATTGTAGATGCTCATATGATGAAAGTTACATCAAAATCATTTTATGAATTGAAGGAAGAGTTGAACCATATGGGGATTTATATTCAGTGGCATCTGGATGGTCGAGAGGATGTTTCTAGTATGTTTTGACCAGTTTTTATTTATCATCATCTCTCCATGAGTCTAATTTTCATAATCAGAAGACATATGTTGAGTTTAGAGGAATTTGAGAAACCCTATTTGACAGGGAGACTGTTTCTGGTTGGTCACTCTCTTGAGATGGTATTCTCAGTTTTGGGGATCAGTTTATCATCTATGCATCTTTGATAAGATCAGTTTTTTTCAATATTCATATTCTTTATGGGATGTTCATTGATGTGATAAAAATATGTTTTTACATGATACAAAGATTCTGGTGGTCGGGTATGAAGTGTGAGATTGTTGATTATGTGTCCCACCACTACACCTGCCCGTAGATAAAGATAGAGCATTTGAAACCTTCTCATTTTCTACAACCTCTTCTAGTATCTATTTAGAAATGGGATAATGTATCCATAGACTTTGTTGTTGGGTTACCATATACCTACCAAGGGGGGAATTTTATCTAAGTGGGGATTGATTAGTTGAAAATGTTATCTCATTTTATTCTAATCTAAGACACTATAAAAGTTGAAGATCTAGGTAAGCTGTAAGTGAAGAACTTTGTTAGGTTACATGGGGTTCTTTTAGATTTATTTTTCAAATAGATATCCTAGGTTTACATTGATGTTTTGGATAAGTATCCAAGAGGTTATGTGGACTCAGGTCAGATTGAGTACAACCTACCATCCATAGATAGATGGTGAGATTGAGCATGTTATTCTGACCATGAAGGATATTCTAAATGCCTATGTATTGGAATTAGGTGGATAATGGGATATCCATATGGGAATGGATGAGTTTTTTTATAAAAATAGTCATTAGTAATAAATTATAATGGCCCCCTTTGATGATTTGTATGGTCACCCATGCGGATCACCTCTTTATTTGGTGGAGGAGACTAAAGCTTCTCTGGACCGAGTTGCATTCTAGATGAATTAATAAGTATTAGGATGAACATCGGTGTATGGTTATAGTATAGAGTTATAAGAAGTCTGATGTAGATCAATGACACCTTCTTTTAGAATTTTCCACAGTTGGCCAATTTTTCCAATTTTTTTTCCTTAGTCGGGTCATTGTTATCTTGGAAAATTGGAAAATTTGGCTATGAGATATGTGGGACTACTTGAGGTCACTGAGGGACTTCATCATTCTACTTATTGGTTGGAATTTATAGTTCATTTGACATGAATTCATGATGTTTTCCACATATCACAACTCAAGAAATATCATCCTGACCCTCTCACATTATAAGTTGGGAAGATATTGAATTGGAGCCATATTTTTTCATCTTGGAACATTCAGTTGAGATCATGTACTATTAGATGAATGTATTGCATAATAATTATATTTCATTGTTCATAGTGTTATGGCTAAACAAATTAGATTATCATGAGAATTGGGAGGAATAATCATTGATGAGGGGGTAGTGTCCTTGACTCTTTACAAGTGATAATTCTTCCATATGACTTCCCAGGGATGGAAAGTCTTCTGTTGGAGAGTATGTAACATCCCATTACCCACTTTTAGGTAATTCACATCCCTTTAATTCTTTTCCCTTCTTAATTGGGTGCATCTTGGACTAATGAGGTTGAAGGGAATTTGTTAGAAATGACTTAAGATTAGGGGATATATGTTTCTTTTAATTAATGGAGTCCTATTATAAATGTGTTGTTGGATTTTCAGAAATCTTTTTGAGTTCAAAGAATGATAATGGTGTTTTTGAGTTTTTGTGTAAGAACCTATAGTTCTAAGGAGTGTGTTGGGAAATTTTATGGTATGTAATAATTAAAGGTAATTTTTTAATAAAAAGTAAATGAATTTTTGTTTATGTATGTGATCCCTATGTATTACATGATGTGTAAAGGGATTACACTTTGTGTAATTGTCATTAGCATGGTTTTTAGGGTTCTTCTCAGATGAAATGTTATTTCATTCATCCAAATATCTATTTTATATTGATATAGTATTATTATATGGTGATTTTTGGAGTCTTACTTTTCTTTGTATTTATTCATATGACTTTGGATCACTATGGTGATTGGTTTTCATATCTTAGGGTGAGAAATAATTTCTGATTCTTCCTTGATTTGATCATGTTAGTTCCTTTCAATTGTGTTATTAGATCCATTGAATATGGTGAGATTTATTATTGTTTTCTTCTATACTTATGATGTGATCTTGTAATAAGGTTTATTTACTTTGTTGGTTGTGGTGTGATTGGTGTGTGTTCTTTAGGTATGTGTCATTTCCTATTCTCTTCCAACCCTTTTTTAAATTGGATCATTTCTAAGATGTGTATATTGATTATACGGCCTCCATTTTCATTGTTAATATCACTTATTGGTGGATAATTTATAAGAATATGTGACCCCAAGATTTGAGGTATATGATTCCATCTCTAGACAGTATTGATGAATTGTATTGGTCTTAATTTTATAAATTTATTTATAAATAAAATCGGTATGATTATTTTGTGTGTGTAAATGAATTTGTGATAAAAGTGGGTTTCCCCAAGTATTTGGTAAATTTTAGAAGGGGTAGTTTCACAAAATTTAAGTGATTTATGAAATTCAAAACATGGGAAGCATTAGGTACATAGGTGGAAGGTTTATCTTAGGTATAATCATCCATATTACCAGAATGAGGTTAGTTCATGGGGATTTTCAATTCTCCTTAGGCCTATCATTCTATGGAATTATTCTTGACATTATTGGGGTGTTTATTCATCTAGTGTTCCACTTCTCTTTAGGCATGTGTTCTATGTACTTTTTTGAACTAGTCATTTTTTGGTACAAGTAGTCTGCTATCACGGCCTGTTGAGTTCCTTGGCATGATTTACCTATGCATGGATTTATAATATTTTGGATGTGATATGAATGATTCATATTTTCCTAAATGATAAATGTAAAATTATTCTTTAAATTGATATACATACCATTATTTTGGAATTTTTGTAAAGAGATAAATATTTAACACACTTTCATATTACTACTCTATTTCTTATCATGCCTTATTTATTTAAATGAGAATAATTGGGTTATTGTAAAAATAATTTTTAAGGAACACCTCAGTGGGATACAACTGGGCATGTTAGCTTACACCATATATACTTAATTTTTGGTTCATATAACTTTGTTTGTATTTTGATGTAGGGAAAGGCAAGAAACCATAGTGAGGTGGAAGGTTTTTTCTGTCAGTTGGGTTTGGGTAGCTGGATGGTGATATGGTGTTGGTTTTACCACGCTATCACTTAAAGAATTTCGGATAACTATTTTCTGGTTTTATTGCCCTTTTCTTTTGGACTTGTATCTCGGGTATTTTTTTGATACGTTTTCATTGTATCACTTTCATTGGCCTCTTTCTTTTTGGGATATATCTTTATCATCCATAGTTTGTTCCTATTATGAGTAGGTATGCCATGTTGTCACTTCAGGTTGGGAGAAATTATTCCCTCTCGTTGTTGTTTGATTATCGGGTGCTAATATCTAAACCATGGGGATTGGGAATGCCCTTTAGTTATGTGGCATATTAGGTTGGGTACTTATAACGACCCATACTTTTCATACATTGTTATTACTTCAAAATTGAAGCACACTTATTACAACATATAACAAAACCATGAAAGGACCATATAGGTATAGTGTCTTTAGAAACTGGAAAGCATAAAAAACTGGTTCATAAAGCATCTACTTTGCCTCCCATTTATTTCATCATATCTAGAGTCCTTCTTTGGAATATTCTACTTAATAACCTTCTTCCTGACCTGGGGAAATAAAACATACAAAAGGGTGAGCTCAAATGCTCAGTAAGGGTAAACAAAAGAAATATCAATCACATAATATACATAAGAGCATAACTTTTAGAAATCTTAACCTGCAAAAGAAATCATAATTTCATAACATGGGATAAATCATAATAGTGAAATGTAATCCCAATAATCATAACTTAAATCATGAAACTTTGTGGCATACACACATAATCATATAGAACCATTTCTTATTAGTCAAGACTCATTTCCAAGACTATCTTAGTGGACAAAGTCCATTTCTGAACCGAGATCACTCCCCATTTCAGTCCTGTTTCACTGAACCGGTTTAACCTGCCGTTCCAGCCATGTCTATCTCATGAGATATAAAATCTTTACCCAATGCATTGGAGGGAGATATATGTCCCACCCATCTCATAATGATACCATTCTTATGTGTGCCACAAAATCATAAATCATACATCATTGCATAACCCATGTAATAAAAATGGGATTCTTAAAAAACATGACATCATAAAATAATTCATATAAGATAAAGGAATACATAAAAATAATTCCATCACAACATAATAAAATCAATGTAATAATAGGGATAGAAACAGAACCCTATATTATCTTAGATGGAAAATAATTTTGATAAAACACTTGAACTCCATTCTTGAGGAAAATATCCTTTCTACTTCAAAAACATTTTCCTTTCTTAACATGTCATACAATTTTAAACTAAAAGAAGTTCATTAAAAATAAACTTGAAAACTTTTAAAGGAATCTTCTTGGAAATAATGTTTTAAAAATCCATTCATGTCGTATAAGTTAAAAAAAACATTCTTCGTACTTTTGTCGGAAAAGTCAAAAAGTACCTCGTACGAAAAACGACAAAAGATTCCTTTCATATCCTTTACTAAAAACTCACTGAGGGGTAAAATTGGATTTAAAAAATTGTAGGTGGATGGAAATAATATTACATATTGAGGAAACATGGATGTGGATGATAAAATACACCCCAGTAAATGCCAAAGTATAAACAATCTCGGATAAAAATGAGATTGTGATATTTCCCTTACCTTAGGTCCGATTTGCCTCGTAAGTTTCCAAACCTCCTATATAATGATTAAAATAATGTTATTGACTTATTCCATAATCATACTCATTTTTATGATATCACATATGGTCATATTCTTAGCTTTTTATTAGTAATATTTCATTACGACTTGTTATTCGGGTGTTTATTACTTTTTGTTCTTATGCGTGTTTTGTCGAATAAATTCTTATTCTTATCTTTAGGTTATAGATACCTCATTTCCAGAATGTTATTAGTGTAATATATATCATATTAATTCATTCAATTCATTTATATAATAATTATTCAATGAATATCATGTAGAACGAGTCGCATCACATCGTGGAGACAGTATTCCGTACGTACGCACGAGCGATGATATCGTTCCCATGATCATGGAATTGTATTGGAGTGTATGTATACTATTTCAGAATCAATATAACTTTACAATAATTATATATAGTCATTATTTACACCATTATACCCATCCAATTAAGGTGTTGGTGGAAAATAGATTACACCACGGCGTGGAGACGGTATTCCGTACGTACGCACGCGCGGTGATTTATTTTTCCGTAGGATGGATAGATGGTGAAATAGAGTTGTTTCATACTTATAATAACATATCAGTAAATTAGTGATACTGATGTTATTACTTCATAATGAAACAACTAAAGAAGAAGAAGTGGAAGAAGAAATAAAGATGAAAGAATCGGTAACGGACATTACCTCTTCTTTAAAGTGCTTCTTTGAGACCTCCTTTTAGGGCACTAAAATTGGACTTTGAAGAAAACCAGGACCTCTAGGATGTCTCTAGGGAAGTGGAGAGGAGAAAGTGGCAGTGGTTGGCCGAGCCTGAAGGCTCAAAGTGGTGTGAGGAAGAGAGGGAGGAGGTTCCCTTTTATAAGGGAGGAGAGGGGCACCTTTGGAATAAAAAAAATATTATTTTATTATAAAGCCAAATTCGGTTTTAAATAGCTCCAAATTGATTTATTTAGAAGATAAGGTGGGGATGGGTCGAAATTCTCTCATACAATATAATTTAGACAAGTTTAGGTTCCTATTTTGACCTTATCATTTAGATTTAACATTAAGTTAAATAATTTTACTTTTATCGTGTTTTCTTGTGTTCTTACACTATAAGGTTAATAAACTTAGTATAAAAATCCAAACGAACCCCAAGTTGTTTATTATTAATATATATAACCTTATCTAATTCATTTGGCCGAACCTTATATTTTTATGAATAAAATAACAATTAATAATATAATATTTGTTTTAAAAACTATTTTATGTCAATTTTGAAACTATTTAGTAATTGATTTTTGGGAAAATCATAACAGAATGATTAGTTCGAAAAAAGTTAATTAAATCAATAATAACATGTCATATTAACCTATAAAATTAGTGTAATTCATAAAAAGTCTCAAATTACATTTATTTGGGTATTTATAACATCAATTATGTCAATATTTCATTAATAAGATAATTATTGCATCATCTTTGTGTCATAAATAAAATAACTTATTTAATGTCTAAAAATTACAAATAAATTACCATTATGTAGGAATTCTTTTTAGATTTCTAATGAATATTTATAGTCTAATTTAGCTTATATATAACCTTATATTAAAAATTATTTACTTATTAAACTTTGATTTTAACTATTTTAACCCTTCTTTAAATAAATTAATAATAAATGTCCTAATCTAATCCAAGTGGCCCTAAATGGTCATATTTTATTCCTAAGTTTGGTTTTGGTCGAATTTCACTTATCCAATAGAATTAGGACATATGTTAGGGTAATAATAATATTATTTTAACCCTTAATTACCCTATTTACTTTTAACCGTGGTAAATAAAAGTAAAAAGTTACTATTCACCAAAAATTATTTTCATCTCATTGAACCACATTTTACTTACTGACATCAATCGTGTGTCTCGGATTTTTGAAATTCCACTCACAGAAGCGGTAAAATTAAGTTTTATGAAAAATTCAGTTTTTTAACTACCACTTAGTGGTTTCACTATTCATCAAAAATTGAAAGTTTTCAGAAAAATACCAAAATTTCACCGTAGGATAATTTCGATATTCCGAATCCAAAAATGAAGTCCATTTTGAAAAATAAAATTTATAAAATTTCAAAAAGTGGTTATTACTATTCATAACAGCTAGTTTTAATAATATTTTATTAGCATATCATTGTTTAGTGAAACTCGGTATTGCGTACGATGTAAGATATCGAGGAAGGTCGTGATTTCGTGTAAAGAAAGCCAACCAAGTGTTGTGTGTAGAAAAAGATTCCTTTGATGATTTATATAACATAAAAGTCTCGGGTGTTACATTCTACCCCCCTTAAAATGAATTTCTCCCTCGAAATTCGTCACTTTGTAACAAACAGATGAGGATACCTCTCCCTCATCATATCCTCAAGCTCCCATATAGATTCTTCTAATTGGTGGTTCCTCCATAAAACTTTCACCAATCGAGTGGTCTTGTTTCATAGGACTTTTTTGCTATGATCCAGAATCTCTATTGGCTGTTCTTCATAAGAAAGATCCTGCTCTAGCGGTACAACTTCTGAGATGAGTACATGTGAAGGATCAGGTATGTACTTTCTCAGGAGAGATACATGGAACACATCGTGAACTTGATAGAGATTCGGTGGAAGCACCAATCAGTAAGCTACCTTCCCAACATGATCCAGTATTTTGAAAGGACTAATATATCTAGGGCTCAACTTCCCCTTCTTTCCAAATCTCATGACCCTCTTCCAGGGAGATATTCGTAAGAACACTTTATCACCCACTTCAAACTCTAGGTCTTTTCTTTGGTTGTCGGCATAACTTTTCTGTCGACTCTAAGTTGCTCTTATGTGTTGTTGAATAGATCTGACCTTTTCTACCATTTCATCAACGAGATCGGGTCCTAATAGCTTTCTTTCCCCAACTTCATCCCAGCAAGTTGGAGTCCTACATTTCTTTCCATAGAGAGTTTCATAAGGAGCCATCTGAATACTGGAGTGAAAGTTATTATTATAAGAAAATTCCACCAAATGTATGTGTTGATCCCAACCACCTTTGAAATCCATAGAGCAAGCTCTCAACATGTCTTCTAGAGTTTGAATTGTTCTCTCAGACTGACCGTCTGTCTGAGGATGATAAGCAGTGCTGAAACTCAACTCTGTATCCAGAGTATGCTGAAGACTTCGCCAGAACTTCGAGGTAAATCTCAGATCCCGATCAGATATAATAGAAAGTGGTAATCCATGCAATCTTACCAATTCCTTTACATATATCCTGGAAAGCTGATCCAGAGAGAAATCCTCTCTAATAGCAATGAAGTGTGCAGACTTTGTAAGATGATCAACTATGACCCAGATAGCATTATTTCCTTTGGATGTTTTAGGAAGTCCTGTGACAAAGTCCATAGTGATGTTTTCCCATTTCCATTCAGGTATGGGTAATGGTTGTAACATCCCCTTAGACTTCTGTCTCTCAGCTTTAACTTGTTGAAAAACCAAGCATCAAGAGACATATTCAGCAACATCTCTTTTCATGCCATCCCACCAGAAGTACTCTTTCAGGTCCCTATACATCTTCGTGCTTCCAGGATGAATAGAGAATGAAGAACTATGAGCCTCATCCAGCAGCTCCTTCTTTAATTCAGGGATGGGAGGAACACAAACCAGATTCCTGAACTTTATTATCCCATCACAATCAAGGTTGAATTTAGGAACATTTCTCATCTTCTTTAGTAACTCGACATCTTCTTTCTGTACCTCTTTAATCTTCACATGTATAGATGGTTGAACATTCATTTGAGAAAGATATGATTTTTACCCTTTAATTATAATTCCCAGATCCATCCTTTTTAAATCCATAAATATTGGATCTTTTGTGATCCTCATCATGGATAAACTAGCATGGTCTTGTCGACTTAATGCATCTGCCACCTTTTTTGCTTTCCCAGGGTGGTAATGAATTGAGCAGTCGTAATCCTTAATCAGCTCCAACCATCTTCTTTGGCGCATATTCATCTCCTTTTGTGTGAGAATATACTTTAAACATTTATGATCATTATAAATATCACACCTCTCACCATAAAAGTAATGCCTCTAAATCTTTAATGCAAAGATTACCGCAGCTAACTCCAAATCATGATTTGGGTAATTTTTCTCATGTATTTTCAACTGTCGTGAGGCATAAGCTATCACCATATCATTTTGCATAAGAACACACCCCAATCCCTTCTTGGATGCATCACTGTAGATCACAAACCTTTCTCCACTACAAGGTAGTGTGAGCACAGGTGCACTGGATAACCTTCTTTTCAAATCCTTGAAATTATCTTCACATTCCTCCATCCAAACAAACTTAACTCCTTTCCGAGTCAACTTGGTGAGTGGATTAGATAATCATGAAAAATCATTCACAAAACGTCGATAATATCCAGTCAAACCAAGAAAACATCGGATCTCAGTTACTATTGTTGGTCTCGACCATCTTTCGATAACCTCTATTTTCGCTGGATCCACAGATATCCCATCTTTTGAGATTATGTGACCCAAAAATGAAACTTTTTGAAGCCAAAACTCACACTTGGTAAATTTGGCATAAATCTTCTCCTTTATCAGGGTCTTCAATATAATTCTCAAGTGATCTTCATGTTCTTACTTTCTATTTGAATAAAAAAGAATATTGTCTATAAAGACTACCACAAACTGATCAAGATAGTCTCTAAAGACTCTATTCATTAGATCCATGAAGATAGCAGGGGCATTAGTAAGACAAAATGGAATCACTATAAATTCATAGTGTCCATACCTTGTACGGAAAGTCGTCTTTGGTATATCCTCCCTTTTGACCCTCAATTGATGATACCCTGAACGAAGATCAATCTTGGAAAAGTATTGAGCTCCGCGTAGTTGGTCAAATAGGTCATCAATGCACGGGAGAGGATATTTGTTCTTGATAGTGATCTTGTTAAGTTCTCGATAATAAATGCAGAGTCTCATTGATCCATATTTCTTCTTAACAAACAGAACAGGTGCTCCCCAAGGTGACGCACTAGGGCGTATGAACCCCTTATCAAGATTCTCTTGGAGTTGCTTCTTATATTCCTGCAACTCAATTGGGGTCATTCTATAGGGTGTCTTTGAAATAGGCAAAGCATCCGGTACGAGTTCTATTGAAAACTCAACTTCACGATTCGGTGGAAGACCCGGTAATTCCTTCGGAAATACATCATCAAACTACCATACAATGGGCATATTCTTAATCGTGAGTTTCTCACCAACCATTTGAGATAATAACCTTCATTTAGTGGAATAAATACCCATAAAATGGAAGAAATTTCCACTGTAAGGTTATGTTCATTCTTGCATCGATAGATGATCATAGATTGATCTAGAATATGAAATGTGACTTCCCTTCTTTGGAAATTGATATGAGCTCCATGTAGAGAAAGCCAATCCATGCCAATAATCACATCAAATTCCACTATAGGAAGGATCACAAGATTTGCAGGAAGCACTTTCCCACAAACTTCAATCAGAGAAGAATTATAAACTTTTGATGCGACTGTTGTGCCATTAGGGGTTGTCACAGCTAACTCAACATCTAATTGTTGAGGTAATACGGTGATATCCTTAGAAAATTCTTCAAAAATAAAGGAGTGGGTGGATCCAAAATCAAATAAAACATTTTATACTTTAGAGTGGATGGTAAGTGTACCTTTCACCACATCGCTATCATACTCCACATCGCTGATAGAAATTGCATGTGACTTTCCTTTGCCTTTAGACTTAAGAGTTTGTTGACGTCGACCATCATCATAAACCCTTGGATTTGGGAATTGATTGGCATAATGCACCATCTCCTTGCACTTGAAACATTGAAGTGTAATAGGGTCATTCTGTGTATCCCTTCCTTTTTTTTTCATCATTAGACATCATCTTCCCATCATTGCAGCATTCAAATGCCCGATGACCTTCCTTTCCACATTTGAAACATTTACTTGTCCCTTTAAGACAACTCCCTCCATGTTTCTTTCCACACTGTGAGCATAAGGGAAAGCTCATCTTCTTTTCAGTGTGCTCTTTAGATTTTCCTTTGAATTCCATTTTCCTCTTCTTATCAAACCCATATGATTGATGGGTTACTCCAATCTCCATCTCGACTTTGAGAGCACATCGAACGATTTCCTCATAGCTATTGAAGTCCCTTATGGCTAACGCCCTTCGAAGACTTGGTTTTAAGCCACTAAAGAATCGATCGATCTTACTCTCAGGTTGGATAATAATACCAGAAGCGTACCTTGCATGTCTTGTAAAATTTTCTTCATAAGTACCAACATATTCATCATCCTTTTGCTTCAGTTCAAGAAACTCTTTCTCCATATTTTTTCAGAGAATACTAGGGAAGTACTTATTGAAAAATAAGTTCTTGAACTCGTCCCATTCCATGGACTCAATTTCATCCCTTTGCCTCGTATTCTTAATAAGATTCCACCATTGATCAACATCTCCTTCCAAATGATACACTACTAGGATGACTTTATCATGTTCAGAACATTGAAGAACTGAAAATATATTTTTAGTAGTACTAATCCATTGTTCAGCAACTAATGGATCAGTAGACCCGCTGAAAGAAGGAGGACACTGCCTTATGAAGGATTCAACAGAATGTTTCTCCTTCCTTTGCTCGTTTGGATGTCCTGTATGATTAATATCTTGAGAAAGTTGTGTGAGCATGGCTACAAGATTTTTCATTCCATCTCCCATAACGTTTGGTTGCTCCGGGGGAGAATCATTGCGTTGCCCATCGCATTCTGTATTAACACGGTTCTTTCAGGTTCCAGCCATTGACTAAAACCAAGAAGAATAGTGTGAGCAACACTAATTATAATAGGAAAATCACATAATCAAGAATAAAATTTCACACTTAAGGTCTTATCCTAGGTTATTCATGGTCATTTCTAAAACACTAATATTGTGTTCTATGCTTAGAATTATCCTTAGGGTACTTACTAAGGCTTTCACATCCTATTTTCCAAAGGTTGACTATACCTTTCCTCTGATACCAACTATAACGACCCATACTTTACATACATTGTTATTACTTAAAAATTGAAGCACACTTATTACAACATATAACAAAACCATGAAAGTAACATATAGGTATAGTGTCTTTAGAAACTGGAAAGCATAAATAACTGGTTCATAAAGCATCTACTTTGCCTCCCATTTATTTCATCATATTTAGAGTCCCTTTTTGGCATATTCTACTTAATAAACTTCTTCCTGACCCGGGGAAATAAAACATGCAAAAGGGTGATCTCAAATGCTCAGTAAGGGTAAAAAAAAAGAAATATCAATCACATAATATACATAAGAGCATAACTTTTAGAAATCTTAACCTGCAAAAGAAATCATAATTTCATAACATAGGATAAATCGTAGTAGTGAAATGTAATCCCAATAATCATAAATTAAATCATGAAACTTTGTGGCATACACACATAATCATAGAGAATCATTTATTATTAGTCAAGACTCATTGCCAAGACTATCTTAGTGAACAAAGTCCATTTCTGAACCGAGTTCACTCCTCGTTTCAGTCCTGTTTCACTGAACCGGTTTAACCTGCCAATCCAGCCATGTCTATCTCATGAGATATAAAATCTTTACCCAATGCATTGGAGGGAGATATAGGTCCCACCCATCTCATAATGATACCATTCTTATGTGTGCCACAAAATCATAAATCATACATCATTGCATAACCCATGTAATAAAAATGGGATTCTTAAACAACATGACATCATAAAATAATTCATATAAGATAAAGGAATTCATAAAAATAATTCCATCACAACATAATAAAATCAATTTAATAAAAGGGATAGAAATAGAACCCTATATTATCTTATATGGAAAATAATTTTGATAAAACACTTGAACTCCATTCTTGAGGAAAATATCCTTTCTACTTCAAAAACATTTTCCTTTCTTAACATGTCATACAATTTTAAACTAAAAGAAGTTGATTAAAAATAAACTTGAATAATTGTAAAGGAATCTTTTGGGAAATAATGTTTTAAAAATCCATTCATGCCGTATAAGTTAAAAAAACATTCTTCGTACTTTTGTCGGAAAAGTCAAAAAGTACCTCGTATGAAAAATGACAAAAGATTCCTTTCATATCCTTTACTAAAAACTCAATGAAGGGTAAAATTGGATTTAAACAATTTTAGGTGGATTAAAATAATATTAAATATTGAGGAAACATGGATGTGGATGATAAAATACACCCCAGTAAATGCCAAAGTATAAACAATCTCAGATAAAAATGAGATTGTGATATTTCCCTTACCTTAGGTCCGATTTGCCTCGTAAGTGTCTAAAACTCTTGTATAATTATTTAAATAATGTTATTGACTTATTCCATAATCATACTCATTGTTATGATATCACATATGGTCATATTCTTAGCTTTTTATTAGTAATATTTCGTTACAACTTGTTATTTGGGTGTTTATTACTTTTTGTTCTTATGCGTGTTTTGTCGAATAAATTCTTATTCTTCTCTTTAGGTTATAGATACCTCATTTAAAGAATGTTATTAGTGTAATATATATCATATTCATTCATTAAATTCATTTATATAATCATTAGGCAATGAATATCATGTAGAACAAGTCGCATCACATCATGGAGACGGTATTCCGTACATACGCACGAGCGATGATATCATTCCCATGATCATGGAATTGTATCGGAGTGTATGTATACTATTTCAGAATCAATATCACTTTACAATAATCATATATAGTCATTATTTACACCATTATACACATCCAAGAAAGGTGGTGGTGGAAAATAGATTACACCACGGCGTGGAGACGGTATTCCGTACGTACGCACGCGCGGTGATTTCATTTTCTGTAGGATGGATAGATGGTGAAATAGGGTTGTTTAATACTTATAATAACATATCAGTATATGATTGATACTGATGTTATTATGTCATAATGAAACAACTAAAGAATAAGAAGTGGAAGAAGAAATAAAGATGAAAGAATCGGTAACGGACATTACCTCTTCTTTGAAGTGCTTCTTTGAGACCTCATTTTAGGGAACTAAAATTGGTCTTTGAAGAAGACCAGGACCTCTAGAATGTATCTAGGGAAGTGTATAGGAGAACGTGTCAGGGGTTGGCTGATTCTGAAGGCTCAAAGTGGTGTGAGGAAGAGATGGAGGAGGTTCCCTTTTATAAGGGAGGAGAGGGGCACCTTTGGAATAACTAAAAATATTATTTTATTATAAAGCCAAATTCGGTTTTAAATAGCTCCAAATTGATTTATTTTGACGCTAAGGTGGGGATGGGTCGAAATCCTCTCATACAATAGAATTTAGACAAGTTTATGTTCCTATTTTGACCTTATCATTTAGATTTAACATTAAGTTAAATAATTTTACTTTTACCGTGTCTTCTTGTGTTCTTACACTATAAGGTTAATAAACTTACTATAAAAATTAAAACGAACCCCAAGTTGTTTATTATTAATATATATAACCATATCTAAGTCATTTGGCCAAACCTTATATTTTTATGAATAAAATAACAATTAATAATATAATATTTTCTTTAAAAACTATTTTATGTCAATTTTGAAACTATTTAGTAATTAATTTTTCTGAAAATCATAAAAGAATGATTAGTTCAAAAAAAGTTACTTAAATCAATAATAACATGTCATATTAACCTATAAAATTATTGTAATTCATAAAAAGTCTCAAATTACATTTATTTGGGTATTTATAACATCAATTATGTCAATATTTCATTAATAAGATAATTACTGCATCATCTTTGTGTCATAAATAAATTAAATTATTTAATATCTAAAAATTACAAATAAAATACCATTATGTAGGAAATATTTCTAGATTTCTAATGAATATTTATAGTCTAATTTAGATTATATATAACCTTATATTAAAAATTATTTACTTATTAAACATTGATTTTAACTATTTTAACCCTTCTTTAAATAAATTAATAATAAATGTCCTAATCTAATCCAAGTGGGCCTAAATGGTCATATTTTATTCCTAAGTCTGTTTTTGGTCGAATTAAACTTATCCAATAGAATTATGACATGTGTTAGGGTAATAATAATATCATTTTTACCCTTAATTACCCTATTTACTTTTAACCGTGGTAAATAAAAGTAAAAAGTTACTATTCACCAAAAATTATTTTCATCTCATTGAACCATATTTTACTTACTGACATCAACCGTGTCTCTCAGATTTTTGAAATTCCACTCACAGAAGTGGTAAAATTAAGTTTTATGAAAAATTCAGTTTTTTTAACTACCACATAGTGGTTTCACTATTCATCAAAAATTGAAATTTTCAGAAAAATACCAAAATTTCACACTAGGATAATTTCGATATTCCGAATCCAAAAATGAAGTCCATTTTGAAAAATAAAATTTATAAAATTTCAAAAAGTGGTTATTACTATTCATAACGGCTAGTTTTAATAATATTTTATTAGCATATCATTGTTTAGTGAAACTCGGTATTGCGTACGACGCAAGCTATCGAGGAAGGTCTCGATTTCTTGTAAAGAAAGCCAAGAAAGTGTTGTATGTATAAAAAGATTCCTTTGATGATTTATATAACATAAAATTCTCGGGTGTTACAGTACTAGTTTGAGAGGGTATTCAATTCAATTTGGAACACATAGAAATATCATTAAAAATATCCCTAGGGATATCACTAAATTTTTCTCATCCTCATTTCTAAAGGTAAACTAAACCTATCCTCTGATACCAATTATATAAACCTAGTATTCTCATACATGGATATTACATCTTTTTAGATTAATATTCATTACCTTACATAAACACACACCTGAGGACCATAATTGTTTATTTCCTTTGGAAAGATGGAATACAATATTATTAATACATGAAATAATTCAATGTATCCAATAAAGATTTTCCTCTCTAGAAATTCTACTTACAAACATTTCTTTATTACCTATGGAAAGGATACATTAGAAAGGGTGATATCAAATACTCATTAATGGAACAAGGAAGATATATAAGCATAACATGATTACAATGGCATGAGAAAATGAACATAACATTTGAAAACTATACCCTATATATCAAATATAATAATCTTGAGTCGTGGAATAATGGTTGAAAATTCATAATACATTAATTATAAGGAAATCAATGAACAAGATCCATGAGACATTAAAATTGGAAAATGATATGTAATTTTTGCATACAAATAAATCTGATTTTTTTCCATAGTAGTCAATAGTCACTGATAAGGCTATCATAGTGGAATGGATTCACTCCACAAACTATTATCATAGTCAATGTTCACACCCAAGACCATAATAGTAGACAAAGTCCCTTAATGAATTGAGTTCACTCCCCATTCCAGTCCTTTCTATTTCATGTGATCTAAATATTAACCCAATTCATTGGAGGGAGATATAGGTCCCACCCATCTTATAATGAAAAATATATTTATACATTCCACAAGATCATAAAACATTCATCATATCATAATACATGAAATGAAATGGGTTTCACAAAAATTTAATTATGTCATAACCGGTGGAAAAGAGACAGGTTTCATAATCATTTCTTTATTTCATCATAGCATAACCCATCTAAAAATAATCAGGTTTCATAGGAATTTTATCATGATATAACCTGTGGAAGAGAAATGGTTTTCTTAAACATCAGTTTATAATAAAATATTAATATAATTAATAATAATGGTATCCTTGGTTCATATACACTATAAAACATATGTAACATCAATAGATTCCATCATAGATGGAAAATGATTTTGAAAGATAAATCACTTGGATCATTTCATAAGGAAGATAAATTTTATTTGAAAATCACTTTTTAATACATAATTTTTTAATAAATAATTTTCTTTGAAAGAAAATTCAAAAACCTATAAAGGAATCAATGAAAAATCATTTAAAAAATTTCATGATAAAAATATACTTTTCACTTTGAAATATACTTTTTAAAAACTTAAACCTCTTTCAAAATTATTTTCATTTTGAAATCATTTATTTAAAATATAAAAATTTCAAATATATTAATTAAAAAAAATTAATTGGAAAATATATTTGAGAACTTTTAAGGGATGATTGAGATCATGAGTGGTCATGATTGTGGGAAATACTGTTCTTGTCATGAATGCTAAAAACAAATATTCTTTTAACATTTTTATTAAAAGTGAAATAATCATTTTTTAGAAACAAATGTGAAGATTCCTTTCATAATATTTTGTAAAAATTAAAACATGGGTAATAATATTTTTACTAAATCATTTTAATTTTTTTTAAAAACAATTTGGAATGTTTTTTAGAAAGCATGGTTTTAGAAGAAAATGTGTTTTCGTTTGAATAGAATAATTAATAAAATTTCATTAATTTTTTAACTATTAGGTACTAAAAGAGAGGAAATTGAAGGGAAAAAATATATTCACATTACATATCTAGAGGATAATAAAATTCATTTTTATCTTGAGAGATGGATTATATGATTTTATTATTGGAAATATAATCATAAACAACCCTAATAAATGATGATATTGTAACCCAAAATATTTTCCACTTTGGTAACTTTAAAACGTATAACCCATGAAGGGATATAATTAAATGAAACTTAAAATATCACGTGGATAAATAAATTCATGATATTAAATTTCAAAAGGGATTTATATACAAATTTAAAAGAAAATAGGTACATAACATAATATATGTCTCAAAGAATAAAAATTGAGACAAAAATCCCTTACCGCTTTGGTAAAATTTGGACTGTAAACCCCATGAAAGATAAATATTAAAATGGATATGTAAAAATAATAATTTTTAGTCGAATCATCATAAAATACATTCTAGTGTAGTATATACACTAGATAAAATAAACATGTGGTGAATATGGTATTTGTCTCACAAAAAGTAAAAGTGAGATGAAAATCCCTTACCTAAAGTCTTGACTTCCATCGTACATGTCCAAACATACTTTATAATAAATATATGTTTATTACACTTCTATTTGAGAAAAATATTTATATATATCACATAATATATAATTTTTATGACTTTTTAGTACCTGTTTATTAACAATTCCATGTTAATGTTATGTTTCAGGTAGTAACCACTTTGTTTTTATTATATATTTTTATTCATTATTTTTGATCCTCTTACTTTTACCATGATATCATCATATTCAAAAAATTTAACTATGATATAAATATATTATATATTCATTATATATGTTTTTATACTAATCAATAAAATTTAGTGATAGAAAATGAAATACACCATTCATGAATGTAGTGGGATATATGTAAGCAAGAATGATGTTTCCATTTTATTATCAGATTAAAAATAAAAAAAGGTTAAATGATTTATTAACATTATAGAATAATTTTTATTTTATATATATTACATATTTTAATTAAACCAATTTTGATGTCACAGACCTGTATGCCACTCAATAGTGCCTTGAGTCTGGTTTTCCACATGGACTAAAAACATCTACCTGAATGCTAGAGGCTACCCACTAGTAGCGAGGGCCTAGGGTGTGTCCATGGGGAGACTATATCCTCATTAACCTAGTGTATAATAGTTTATAAATAAGATAAAATGTAAACAATGGAAGTAATATAAAAATACTAATAACACAACAGAATCAGTCACGAATAATAAATAATTGGAACAATTGATAATGATATAAAAAATGAGATGATACATTACATGTCTATAGAAAGCTGGAAAACATGGATACAAGGTAGTAGACAATACATTCCATACAAAATTAGAAAAAAGGAATCCAAAATCTATCCCCAACATCCTAAGATTCATCTCGGTCATATGCTACCAGCTCTATCCTTAGTAGGCATTAAATAAAGTGTCTGAAGCGGTACACTTCCATTTATCAACACCTGCATACATGTAGTCTTCCTAGGTACTAATGGTGCTCAGATAGGGTGTGATATAAATCTCAGTAGTCCACCACCACTGTTTTCTATATCATCCTATATATAAAATGAAACAATGTGCAAGATAAAATATATAAAATAAAAGAAGTATAATAACATAAATACCCAAGGACCTACTTAAACCCTCACTTGGTGTCTGAAAATATAACTAGTTATATAATTAGTTAAGTTCTAATTTTTATAAATATGTAATGTGAGGTAATACCATTATTGAAAATATTATATGATAGTATTTGTGATTGATCCAAGTTCAATAAAGAATTCATGATGTTATTTATAAGGATAAGGTTCCAAGGTCATAACCAAGGAAAATGTAACCTCAAGGGTTGATCCAACTCATATAATATCTATAGCCTGGAGAAGGGGTTAGAGAATAATTCAAGGACCATCATCCAAGTCATTCCATAATATTGAATAAAACTAAGTCCAAAGAAAACATCCAAGGTAAAATGGGTTAAGCAATGGCTAGGCCCAAGGATGTTACCAAGGTACCTCATGTCCCTAGAATCCATGTTGGATCCAAGGAGTGTATCCAAGGAATCCTATAAATGATACAGAAGTAATTATACAATTTCATACCTAAGATCAAATAATAGATGATGATTGGGTTCCAAGGTGGTTCTCAACCAAGGAAACCAATATCCTTGAATTAGAATGGAATCAACGAGTGCTCAAGGCATTTATTGAGGAATAAAAAAGATAACTCAAGTATGACCATTCCTATAGTATTGTAAACATACTTATACAATTAGGCACCTTATAATTGTTTCATTTAATAATCGAGGCCATTCAATGGTCATATCATTTAATAATCTATTGAGTACAAGACATATCCTTTCATTAGTTTGAAAAAGGCTAATTGGGCATGAAATCATTTCATTCATTTTGTATTTGATAACTTGGTTATCTACATTACCTTTCATAACATTACAAGTCTAGGATAAGGATGAGAAAAAACATGAAATTAACTTAGTATAATAGGCCAAGTGATATCAGTACTATTCTTTCCATTTCAATTCTAAATCGATCTCTCAAATTGAAGCACCTACCTTAGGCATGTGAAGTGTAAAGAAAACACGGTACTATCCATTTAACAATTCACAGACCATTTAATTAATAGGGGATTACAATTATGATGTTAAATCCAAAATACACTTGAGTGGAGGATCATATTAACATGTCAAAACACAAAAATTCCAATTATGGAAAACACTCTACAAGAGGTTTTCATTATTGAGTTCACAACCTACAATGATAGATAACATTAATAGCATGAGTCTATGGACACAGTTCTAAAGACTATAAGCAAGAAAATTCAATTTAATAGGAGATTCCCAATAAAATTAGTTGGCATACACAGAAATTTATAAAATGAAGAATCTTGAGGGATGAGTTATAGAACACATACCTCATACTCATATAAGTTTCTTCATCCAGTATCCACCTCTAGTTTGGAATGGACTAGAAGTGATCTAAATAATGGTATAATGATCTAAAAAATAGGGTATATGATCATACATCTAAATAACATCATCGATGGGAATAATAATGAAAAAAGATAAAAAAAGTAATTGAGTATTTATCATTTTGGATCCAATGAGGTAAACAATTATTCGATCAGAATTCAGATGGACATTCAAGATAAAATCCAACTTTTGAGCTTCAAGGGAGCTCAATATAGGAGAAAAAAGGGGGGGTGTCTACTAGAGAAACAAAATAGAGGATGGGGGGGGGGGGTATTAAAATTATATCACTTATGTAGAAAACTATAAAATCACCCAAAATTGTCCTTCACATAGTTTGGCCACATGGTTTGACAAACTGTGCACAAAAAATTCACAATCTTCTATAGGAAGTGGGAACCAACACAGTTAGGCTGCACGGTTTGGGAAACCATGTGACAACTATGAAAAATGGGTCTCTACTTTCTATGATGCATTTTTCACGGCCGTGTGTCCCTTGGAATATGGTTAGAAAAATTCATGCACCCTACCCCAGTCCACTGTCTAGTACCACACAATTAGGAGGAACTGTGTAACCAGGCTTTCACAGTTTATACTAACCGTGTGGCTAGTGTTTTTTTCAAACTGGCATGGGTTTCAAGATAGGAAAAATATCTGTACTCCTAGGTAACCTTTTCTAATTGAAGAGGAATATATATTAGGTCCACAATAAGGAATTAGACCAAAATTAAAAGGATCCATACCTAATTGAAAAACTATTTTCTTATAGTGTTCCCCCTTAAAGAAACTCATCCCCAAATTCACCTTTGAAGGGAAGAGAAACTCTGTCTGAGAATAAATATAGCCACTAGACACATATATAGGCCTCCCTATCCTAGGTATCATCTTTTACATGGTTGTTCTTCAATATGACCCTTACTATAGGGATATAACGACCACATAGATCCTTCGTACTCTGTTCAGTGATGCGTAAAGTATAATCCTAAAATAAAGCATCAACATTTAGATCAAATTCTTCAGGATTAGAAGTATGAGATTAGTTGACATGATACCATTGAAGATGTGAAAAATAAAATAAGTTGTGGATGACATGATACCTATAAGGTAATAGAAACCAATAGGATAACATACCGGCTCTCTCCATAATCTCAAACATCCCAAAAAAGCACATTGAAAAATTCCCTTTCCTCCATATCTGTATATGGCCAAGACTGGGAAATACCCACTGGAAAAGATCTTAATATTGGTTGAAAAATAAATGAAACATTCTTCAAAAATTATATTGGGTTATTAAAAGACCAAAAACATGAATATTTTTTAAGATAGAATACGAGACAACATCAAAAGAATTCGTTTAGACATATCAGACACGAATATTATAAGAAACTCTTAGAATTAAGAGAATTTTATAGGATTTAGAGAGATATGGAAGATATATTATAGATAATAATGTTTAATTTGAGTTAATAGAGGAATACCCCCTTACTACCAAGTAGTTTTCAAGATTTAGGACTCATAAAAATTATTAGAGGCCATGAAATCAAAAATTGACATGATGTATACTAATCATGATTAGAAAATAATTTATCCCCCTAAATGAGTAAGTTCGATAGTGTTTAAGTTGGAGTTTCAATGAAAAATGACATGGATAGTATTATTCCTATCTAATAATCTATTGTTTATAAAATATCAAAAGAGTTAATGGTACTCTATATGAAAAAAACTTTTCATTAGTATCCTTGATAAATTTATTTTATATTTTTATTTTTATAACAACATATTATGATAATGAGAATAACCATAGATATGTAAAAACTTAATTCCTTAGTGTATGTTTATTTGAGAATGTGTATATAATACTACCAAAAGTTTTTGATGATCCAAAAAGTGATATTAAATCATGAAAATAACAATGATCCATTTATGGATTAGAGAAAAAAAATATCATACTTAGAATATATATTTTAATAATTCTACCAAAGTGTTTGGTTTCACACAAGACATGTCATTTTTATATAAGAATCATAGAGGGAAACATAATTTAGGTAAATGGAGAACTACTCATTTAAAGTGACAACCTTACTTCAAATTCTGTATTATCTTAGTTGGAAAAAGTCTTGTTTATGAAATAAATTAAGGAAACAACCTATATACTGAGTATTTTGATCTTTAGAGATTGTCAAAAAATTGATTCCTTATATTGATTAAGAACATTTATATTGATAAAATACTAAATATGATTAGCATGTAAATATCCAAGGAGGTGTTTATGTAATTATTACATGGAATAAGTCACTTGAATCCATAATGCTCATCTATGGATATAGAAATGGGATATATGAAAGTTATTTCATATAGTTGACAGTAGGATTAATCATGTATATTGTAAATACCGTAAAATTCAAGGGAATATTTTTCTTAATTTTCTTTGGGATTTTACAAGAACGCAGTTTCTAACAGCACCTGATTCCGAGGCCCGGTATACCCGGAATCAATTTCCGATGTTTAGCTCGGGTACATTCAGTGAACGAGCGAGCATGTTTTTCTAACTTTTGAACCGGTGCTCAGAATCGAAATCCGAGGGCACCGATGAAACCACAACACCAGTAATTACTTAGGAGCACCTTTTTTGGAGTTTCTTTTTCTCGGGTGTGGTTATTAAAATAATGGGTTAAGTAATGAATAAAATAAAATTTGTGTAACCAATTTTATTTTTATTTCTAAGTAGTTAAAACCTAAGCTTGGTGGTTGGAGTGGGACCCACAATATCCAACTCCACTAGGTCAAATATTAGTGGGGTGGGGCCCACACAAGACCCACCTATTCAACTTCCTCAAACCCCCATTTTGTAACACATCCGCACCCCCTATTAAATGCTGAGTCAACACTCACATTAATTGGACGGTTAAAAATCTTCAATTAATTCAATTAATTGAATGAATTATTTTTGAATTTCAAATTGAGATGTTGGATTGTGTGTTAATTATATAAGACAATTCTTATTTCATTAAGGGTTGGTTTGTTGTGCGAGAGGGATTGGAGAGGAATTGCTCAAGCCTTGGAATCATCTTCTTCCTCCATGAAGAACGCGAATAAAGCACCGTCGCCGACGAAGAACGCCAGCCTCCGACAAAGTACGACGTAGAATGCTGAATCCTCGGAGATCGACGACGCAATGACGTGTGCCGCGACACCTAAGATTCTCTTCTCCGTGATGCCGATGACACTTACGGAACCTTGTTCCGCGACGCCATCTTCCACGACGATTATTTCCTGCGATGAACCTTCGTTCGATGACACCTTGAGGTAGGGGTAAATTTTGTTCGTGGAATGATCAATTCCATTCTTCGTCTTTTATTTGGGGACACTATTTATCAACTTAACGGGAGGAGGTCGGACCGCCCAAACACGGCTGAACCTCCTCCCCCCTTGGTTGTTGTGTTTGTTGCGGCTCGAAATAAGGCGGTGCGGTGCAATTACATCGTGCAGAAACATGGAGGGATGCGACGAAGAGGCACGACGCCGTCGCGCCACGCCATTGAGGTCGAACAAAGCCGCAACATCGTCGCGTCGTGCTGGAGAACCATGAAGAGGCCGCGGCCGGAGCGGGGCCGTGGAGGAGGGGCGCGGCACCGTCGCACCGTGCCGGTTGGACAAGGCCGCGATGGTGCAAGGCGGGACGGCCGGAATTGCCGGCCGTCGGCACCTCAGAGGGCGGGACCGTGGCGGTCCCGCGATGGCAGCACCAGCCGGCCGGACAGGGCCAGCCATTTCAAGGGGAGACCATGGGTCGTAACCCCCGGCTGGAAAAAAGGAGTGTCCCCCATGTGGGGGGCTGTGGTTTCAATCAGGGGGGCAACGCCCCCCCTCCCCCCCTTTCCGCTCAGCTCGGCCAGCACCGAGCTGGCCAGCCGCGCGCCGCACCCGCGCCAGGCCAACCGGCCTCCCAGGTCGGACCGGCTGCACCGAGGCGGGCCGCGACCTAAAGGGCCGGACCCGGGCCCGGGTCGGGTCACCCGGTTCGGGCCGATCCAGGGGGTCTCGGGCCGGGTCGGGCCGGGCCCAAAACCCCCTAAAACCGGACATGTCCATTCTTTAGCCCATATCTTGGGCTACAGACCTCCGATTGATGCACCGTCAGTTGCGATGCGGTCCTTGGATCAAGACATTCATTTAGGTATATTAAAATCAACGTTTAGGAGAACCTTGGGTACATCCGGGTTGGTTCGAGCACGAAACCAACTGGGCCCTCGGAGCGGAAACACTTATAACATGAGCTCCGGACGTCTGATTGACGTGCCGTTGACTTTGTTGGATTCCTCTTAGTGAGACGGACCTTTTGGATTACTCAGCTCGAGGTTTGGATGCAGTTGGAGTGAGGTTGGGTTGGTTTTTACTTAAAAACCAACCGGGCCCCTAGAACGAAAAAGCCAATAACTCTCAGACCGGGCGTCCGATTGACGTGTCGTTTGTCATGTTGAGTTCCTGTTAACGATACGGAACTTTGGGATACATAAAATCCGGACCTTGTGTCAGTTGATGTATTGGCCCCTTGGCTCATGGAGTGGACCCTCCCCGAATGAGCTTGCTGTGTGCGGGAACCCTAGAGGTGGCTGCAACTGCGACGACGATGAAGACTGTACAGAAATCCTCTGTGGGTTCGACAGCGATGACTACAACACTCAACGATCCTTTGTGGATCAGTGCTTACCGATCCTGTGTGGGTCAGATCCTGTGTGGGTCAGCGCTCAACGATCTTGTGTAGGCCAGTGCATACCAATCCTATGTGGATCAGATCCTGTGTGGGTCATTGTGGGGGTTAGTACCTAGCGATCCTGTGTGGGTCATTACGAGGGTTAGTACCTAAGGATCCTGTGTGGGTCCGATAGCTTAGATGAATCAGTGGGTACATCTGATCATCTCTATTGTCTTACGAAGAAGTATACCTGTGTGAGCTGAGTCTTGACTTTCAATCATTATCTTCGATAATATTGACTTGATATCCTATGTGGATTACATTATGCTTTCGTGTGTGGATTGGGTTGTGAATTCCTATGTGAAATGGGTTATGTTTTCCTATGTGGACTAGGTTGTACTTGGGCTCAGATGTTGGAGCTGAACTGGAATTGATGACTTAGGTATATGTATGGTCATATACCTAAGTAGTGTCAGTTGTTACTTCGTGATTGTATATTTCCTTTGTGGATTCTGGGAGACCTTCGGGGGTCTCGGGGTCCCTACTGAGTAGCGTATACTCACCCCTACATGGGATATGCCCACACTACGTTGTGTTGGATGCAGACGACGGACATCGCTGATCGTGGTGGAGGCTTGTGGAGAAAGTCGGTACTTGGAGGTGGACCACTGGGCAGGACGTACACAGAGTGGACGGTTGGACCCGTGGAGCTGAGGAGAATATCTGTACCCACCCTTCAGGTGGGACTTCCTGTGGACGGCTCGACATTGCTTCTTTACTTTCAGTTGCTTTACTTCCTTTCCAGTTGTACTTTACTTTCAGTTTGGGTTTGTATTCTGGCCCACTTACTTTTCCGCACTACTATTATACCCAGTTTTACTTAGTGTTTACTTCTTCTTGCTTACTCTATGGTGTTTGTTTACTTTATAAAGGAAATTCCTTCCCCTTTTAGACAGGATTTACGCCTTGGTGCTAGTCGCCATCCCCTGGCCTATGGGAGGCAGGCTTGGGGTAGTCACGGCCCGAGCCCCGAGGACGGGTCGTGAAAAATTGGTATCAAAGGAGTTCGGTTCTACCGCAGAACTCAGGACTCTGATCTTTATTCTATGTGAAGAAATAGTGTTAAGGGTATTAAGTGTGGTTATCAGTACAGGGAGTCCAGTGTTGGTGCGGTGGCCGACGTATCCATACACCAGGACCCTGACTTCTAATTTCCGACTCAATGCACAAAAACATTGATTGCATGTGTGTTTCAAAAGTTTTCTTTGTGATTACATTATGTCATCTCACCAGGTATACTATTTGACCGTGGCGCACCTTTTTGTTTTCAGGATGGCCCTACGACGGCATCCAGCTAGGGTTTCACGTTTTGTGCGAGCCGATAGCCCACCGAGCGACGAGGCCTCGGTGTAGGGCCCTTTTTCAGCAGAGGCACTGGCGGTACCTCTACACTCCAAGCCACTGATGCTACCATCCCCAGCCATTGAGAGTACACATCGCCTTAGTGTACTGCATGATTTTCAATGTCAGAGACCGCCCAGGTTCTATGGGGAGATGGACCCTCAGGCAGTAGAGGATTGGCTGGAGGCGGTTGTACAAGTTTTCAGGTTAGTGGGGACACCGAATGACCTCATGGTGATCCTCGTATCGAGCCTCCTACACGTGGCAGCAGCCAGATGGTGGAGCATGATGCTCCAGGTGAACAAATAGGCATCACTATTCTGGATGGACTTTGAGAGCCTCTTCGACTCAGAGTTCGTCCCAGCCACCCTCCATGCGGTGCACATCCAAGAGATTCTACAGCTGCGGCAGGGCAGCATGACGGTCGCCCAGTACTTGGCGAGATTTATCGACCTCTCGCGCTATTCCACGGACATGGTACGAGACCCATTATTCTGGGCCCGAACCTTCGAGCAGTGACTGAGACATGAGATCAGGGCATCAATGATCTCCCTCAGCATTCCGACGTAGGAAGGATTACTGGAGCAAGCCCTTCTTGTGGAGAGATTTCTTGGTGAGCCTACGTCAGCAGCGAGGCCTAACGCAGGGCGACACGTAGCGGAGTCTTCTGCAGCTGGCAGTAGACAGATGTCGCATAGGTCCAAGCGGACCAGGCCATCAGGCGGATGACCACATGATACTGGCTCGGAGGTGCGGGGCACACACAGAAGAACCAGTCTTACGATTGGCAGACAATTCTATGCATGCTACGGGAAGGGCCACATAGATCGTGACTTCCCAACCCTCCATACAGAGGGGCAGCAGATGGTTGAGGAACCACCCAGGCAGAGGCAGAGGTTCGACCGTGGCGGTCCGCAGGGAGCAGGCGGACGAGGCCGAGGAGCTGGTCGAGCGGCAGGTGGTGGACGACGTTTTGAGGCTCTACCACCAACACCACCAGGAGGTCCACCCTAACCACAGGGGAGAGCACAACTTCAGGCAACTAAAGCTTACGATCATGGAGCTCCAGAAGTGGGTGGAAAAGTACTGGACTAGCTCCAGGCATGGAGGCCTTGTCTATAATGCCTCTAGCTTCGTTGTTTGTATTGATTTGTGTCCTTGTACTTTGAGTTGTAGTAATAAAAGACACATTACAATAGTGGCATTTTCTTTCCTGTCTTTTGTATGTTAATACTAAGAGGTTCCGGTTAAAAACTGTTGACTTGACCCTCACATACGAGATTCCTACTGGAGGAGACCCAGTGACCACACACTGATTCCGATAGCGTGACTCAACCCTTGGAGGCGAGAGTAATGCTTTGATCTCTTGGTAGCAGCATCGAGGCCTTACAACTTCATCCATGGAATGAATTAACTGATCATGACGGGATTGACTGTATTAGGAAAGGAACGTGGTTCATCTAGGGGATGGGACCAGATTTCTCTTTTCGGCAAAGGAGAAATCTATGCAGCTTTGCAGAACATTAAGGAAGAAGGGGAAACCCTTCGTGTGGTCAGACAGATGTCAGCAGAGCTTCCAGGAGCTGAGACAGAGATTGAACAGTGCACATATCTTGAGGCTACTAGAGGAGGGAGTAGGGTACGTAGTCTACTCCGATGCATCAGGGACCGGACTCGGATGTGTCCTGATGCAGGAGCGAGTAGTGATCACCTATGGATCACGTCAGTTGAGGCAGCATGAGAAGAACTATGCTACCCATGACTTGGAGTTAGCAGTAGTGGTCTTCACTCTAAAGATGTGGTGACACTATCTGATGGGAGAGCACTTTACAGTCTACTCTAACCACCAGAGTCTCAGGTACATCGTCTCGCAGAAGGACCTGAACCTGAGATAGCAGCGATGGCTCGAGTTCTTTCAGGACTATGACTTTGAGATAGTCTATACTCTTACAAAGGGGTACGTTGTAGCTGATGCACTCAGCAGGAGGACGGGAATTCAGCTACTTGGGGAGGCTATAGAGCATCTAGCCACTTTGCAGATATCCTTCGTGGATAGAGATAGAGGAGCCTTTCTTCAGTCAATCACAGTCACTCCTTCACTTCTTCAGTGGGTCAGAGAGGCACAGCGTGGGAACGTTGACTGTGAGATGCGGCATGCACAGATATCCTCAGGACATGCACTTGATGGATTCTATATAAGAGGAGAGAACGACATCCTTTTCAGAGGAAGTACCATGGTACCAACTGCTTTATAGGAGGAGGTGCTGAGGGAGTTTCACACTACCCCTTTAGCGGTACATCCAGGAGTGGCGAAGATGTACCAGGATCTTAGACGACAACACTAGTGGCCGGGCATGAAGAAGGCCATGGAAGAGTTTGTTTCTCGATGCCCCACCTGCCAGCAGGTGAAGGTAGAGCACCAAGTACCAGCAGGCTTGGTACAACCCTTGGAGGTCCTGGAGTGGAAGTGGGACGAGATATCTATGGATTTCATGACTGCACTTCCAAGTACTTCCATAGGTCATGACTCCATTTGGGTGATTGTCGACCGACTCACCAAGTCGGCCCACTTCTTACCCATCAGAGAGAAGGGCTCAGTGGAGAACTTGGGACACCTCTACGTTCAGGAGATTGTATGGATTCATGGTGTGCCATCATCTATCGTCCCCGATCGAGATGCACACTTTACTTCCCGGCATTGGAAGGGGTTGTAGGATGTATTCGAGACGCAACTACGTCTGACCACTGCCTTTCACCCTCAGATGGATGGTCAGACGGAGAGGACCATTCAGACTCTCAAGGACATTCTCCGTGCATGTGTTCTCGACTTTGGTCACAGCAGGGAGGATCACCTACCATTAGTGGAGTTCATGTACAACAACAGATACCACTCCACCATCAGGATGACACCATACGAGACATTGTACTGCCGACCTTGCAGATCACCTCTGTACTGGACAGACCCTGGGGAGTCAGAACTTGTGGGATGAGAGATGGTCCAGTTCACAACGGAGAAGGTCCAGGTCATCCAGGAGTGGATGAGGACAACTCAGAGCCGACAAAAGTCTTATGCTGACAGGAGGCAGAGACCACTAGAGTTCAAGGATAATGACCACGTCTTCTTGAGGGTCTCACCTCGATGTGGATTACAGAGTTTTGGCCGAGGCGGCAAGTTGTCTCCACACTTCATCGGACCTTTTCAGGTACTCAGCAGGATAGGCGAGGTGTCTTATCGCCTGGCTCTACCACCTCAGTTGCACCGGGTGCACGACATCTTTCACGTATCTTAGCTGAGGAGATACGTGCATGACCCGACGCAAATCATCGACCATGGGGAGCTGGACATTGATGATGGGGCGACCTTTGTGGAGGTCCCAGTGGATATCAAGGATCAACAGGATCGGGTCCTACGTGGACGGTCGATTCCTCTAGTGCGCATCAGGTGGAAGCACGAGAACCTCCAGGAGAGCACTTGGGAGCGGGAGGCTCAGATGCGTGCACGGTGCCCACATTTGTTTCCCTAGTTTATGATGTATCTTTACGGGGATGTAAAGCCCTGAGGTGGGAGTAATTTAAAGACCCGTAAAATTCAAGGGAATTTTTTTTCATAATTTTCTTTGGTATTTTACAAGAACGCAGTTTCTGACGGCGCCTGATTCCAAGGCCAGGTGTGCCCAGAATCAATTTCCAAAGTTTAGCTCGGGTACGTTCAGTGAACGAGCGAGCGGGTTTTTCTAACTTTTGAACCGGTGCTCGGAATCGAAATCCAAGGGCACTGATGAAACCGCAGCGCCGGTAATTTCTTAGGAACACCTTTTCTAGAGTTGCGTTTGATTGGTTGTGGTTCTTAAAATAATGGGTTAACTAATGAATAAAATAAAATTTCTGAAACCAATTTTATTTTTATTTCTAAGTAGTTAAAACCTAAGCTTGGTGGTTGGAGTGGGACCCACAATATCCTACTCCACTAGGTATGATATTAGTGGGGTGGGGACCACACGATACCCACCTATTCAACTTCCTCAAACCCCCATTTTGTAACACACCCACACCCCCTATTAAATGCCGAGTCAACACTCACATTAATTGGACGGTTAAAACTCTTCAATTAATTCAATTAATTGAATGAATTATTTTTGAATTTCAAATTGAGATGTTGGGTTGTGTGTTAATTAAATAAGACAAGTCTTATTTCATTAAGTGTTGGTTCGTTGTGCGAGAGGTATTGGAGAGGAATTGCTCAAGCCTTGGAATCCTCTTCTTCCTCCTTAATGAACGCGAAGAACGCACCGTCGCCGACGAAGAATGCCGGCCTCTGACGAAGGACGACGAAGAACGCAGAATCCTTGGAGATCGACGATGCGATGCCATGTACCGTGACGCTGACGACTCTCTTCTCCATGACCCCAATGACGCTTACAGAACCTTGTTCCGCGATGCCGTCTTCTGCGACGATTATTTCCCGCGACGAACCTTCATTCAATGACACCTTGAGGTAGGGGTTAATTTTGTTCGTGGAATGATCAATACCGTTATTCGTCTTTTATTTGGGGCCGTTTGTTATCAACTTAATAGGAGGAGGCCAGACCTCCCGAACACGGCTGACCCTCCTCCCCCCTTGGTTGTTGTGTTTGTTGCGGCTCGAAAGAAGGAGGAATGGTGCAATTACACTGCGCTGAAACATGGAGGGATGCAGCGAAGAAGCGTGGCGCCGTCACGCCATGTCGTTGAGGTCAAAAAAAGTCGTGGCGCCGTCACACTGCGCCAGAGAACCACGAAGAGGCCACAGCCGGAGCGGGTCCACGGTGGAGGGGCGCGGCGCCGTCGCACCGCGCCGGTCGGACAAGGTCGCCGCTCAAAGCCGCAGTGGTGCAAGGCGGGGCGGCCGGAACCGCCGGCCGCCGGCACTTTAGAGGGAGGGATCGCGGTGGTCCTGCGACGGCAGCACCAACCGGCCGGACCGGGCTGGCCGTTTTAGGGGGAGACCGGGGGTTGTAACCCCCGGCTGGCAAAAAGGAGCGGCCCACACGTGGGGGGACATAGTTTTAATCAGGGGGCAGCACCCCCCCCCCATTCCGCTCAGCTCGGCTAGCACCGAGCTAGCCACCTGGGAGCCGTGCTCGCCCCAAGCCAACCGGCCGCCCCGGGCCGGACAGGCCGCACTGGGCCGCGCCGGCCGGACCGGTCCGCGCTGGTTGGGCCTGGATGCGCCCACCGTGCCTGGCCGCGCCCTAAAGGGGCAGACCCATGACTGGGTCGGGTCGATCCGGTTTGGGCCGACTTAGGGTGTCTCAGGCCGGGTCGGTCCGTGCCCAAAACCCCCTAAAACTGGACATGTCTGTTCTTTAGCCCAGATCATGGGCTATGGATCTCCGATTGACACACCGTTAGTTTCGATGTGATCATTGGATCGAGAAGGTCGTTTTGGTATATTATAATCAAGGTTTCTGAGAACCTTGTGTATGGCCGGGTTGGTTCGAGCACGAAACCAACCAGGCCCTCAGAGAAGAAATGCTTATAACTTGTGCTCCAGACGTCCGATTGACATGTCATCGACTTTGTTGGATTTTTCATACTGAGACGGACCTTTTGGATTACTCCACTTGAGGTTTGGACGTAGTTGAAGTGTGGTCTGGTTGGTTTTGACTTAAAAACCTACTCCGCCACTGGAACGAAAAAGCCAATAACTCTCAGACCGGGCGTCCTATTGACGCGCCGTCTGTCACGTTGAGTTCCTATTGCCGATACAAAACTTTGGGATACATAAAATCCGGAATTCGTGTCAGTTGATGTATCGGCCCCTTGGCTCGTTGAGCAGACCCTCCCTGAACGAGCTTGCTGTGTGCGGGAACCCTAGAGCTGGCTGCGACTGCGACGATGATGAAGACTGTACAGAAATCCTCCGCGGGTTCGACAGTGAAGACCACAACACTCAACGATCATGTGTGGATCAGTTCTTACCAATCCTGTGTGGGTCAGATCATGTGTGGGTCAGCGCTCAGCGGTCCTGTGAAGGTCAGCGCATACCGATCCTGTGTGGGTCAGATCCTGTGTGGGTCATTACGGGGGTTAGTACCTATCGATCTTGTGTGGGTCATTGTGTGGGTTAGTACCTACCGATCCTGTGTGGGTCCGACAGTTTATATGAATTAGTGGCTACATCTGTTCATCTCTATTGTCTTACGAAGAAGCATACCTGTGTGAGCTGAGTCTTGACTTTCAATCATTATCTTCGATAAGATTGACTTGATGTCCTATGTGGATTACGTTATGCTTTCCTGTGTGGATTGGGTTGTGAATTCCTATGTGGAATGGGTTATGTTTTCCTGTGTGGACTGGGTTGTACTTGGGCTCGGATGTTGGAGCTGAACTGGAATTGATGACTTAGGTATATGTATGGGCATATACCTAAGTAGTGTCGGTTGTTAATTCGTGATTGTATCTTTCCTTTTTGGATTCCGGGAGTCCTTCGGGGGTCTCGGGGTCCTTACTGAGTAGCGTATACTCACCCCTATATAGGCTATGCCTGCACTACATTGTGTTGGATGCAGACGACAGACTGCGCTGATCGTGGTGGAGTCTTGTAGAGCAAGTCGGTACTTGGAGGTGGACCACTGGGCGGGACGTACACAGAGCAGACTGTTGGACCCGTGGAGCTGAGGAGACTATCTGTACCCACCCTTCAGGTGGGACTTCCTGTGGACGGCTCAACATTTCTTCTTTACTTTCAGTTGTTGTACATCCTTTCCAGTTGTACTTTACTTTCAGTTTGGGTTTGTATTCTGGCCCACTTACTTTTCCGCAATACTATTGTACCCAGTTTTACTTATTGTTTAATTCTGCTTTCTTACTATTTGGTGTTTGTTTACTTTATAAATGCAATGCCTTCACATTTTAGTCGGGATTTACACCTTGGTGCCAGTCGCCTGCCCCTGGCCTATACGAGGCGGGCTTGGGGTAGTCACGACACAAGCACCGAGGATGGGTCATGACAAATTGGTATCAAAGGAGTTCGGTTCTACCGCAGAACTCAAGACTCAGATCTTTCTTCTATGTGAAGCAATGGTGTTATGGGTATTGAGTGTGGTTATTAGTCTAGGGAGTCTAGTGTTGGTGCGATGGCCGACGTATCCGTACACCAGGACCCTGACTTATGATTTCCGACTCAATGCACGAAAACATTGATTGCTTATATGTTTCAAAAGTTTTCTTTGTGATTACTTTGTCAGCACACCATATATACTATTTGACCATGGAACACCTGTTTCCTTTCAGGATGGCCCCACGACGGTAGCCAGCTAGGGTTCTGAGTTTTGTGTGAGCCGATAGCCCACCGAGCGACGAGGCCTCAGTGCAGGGCCCTTTTTTCAGCAGAGGCACCGACGATACCTCTACCCTCCGAGCCACCGATGCTACCAGCCCCAACCGCAGAGAGTGCACATCGCCTTAGTGCACTTCAAAAATTTCAGCATCAGAGACCACCTAGGTTCCACGGGGAGACGGACTCTCAGGCAGCCGAGGATTGGCTGGTGGTGGTTGTACGAGTTTTCAGGTTAGTGGGGACATCATCTGACCTCATGGTGATCCTTGAACCGAGCCTCCTGCACGCGGCAGCAGGAAGATGGTGGATCTTGATGCTTCAGGTGCACGAAGAGGCATAACTCCTCTGGATGGACTTTGAGAGCCTCTTCCGCTCAGAGTTCATCCCAGCCACCCTCCGTGCGGTGCGCATCCAGGAGCTTCTACAGCTGCGGCATGGCAGCATGACGGCCGCCCAGTACTCGGCGAGATTTACCAACCTCTCGCGCTATTCCACAGACATGGTACGGGACCCATTCTTCAGGGCCCGGACCTTCGAGTAGGGACTGAGGCATGAGATCAGGGCATCGATGATCTCCCTCAGCATTGCGACGCAGGAAGGAGTACTGGAGCGAGCCCTTCTTGTGGAGAAATTTCTTGCTTAGCCTATGTCAGCAGCGAGGCCTACCGCAGGGCGACACGTAGTGGAGTCTTCTGCAGCCGGCAGTAGACAGATGTCGCAGAGGTCCAAGCGGACCAGAACATCAGGCGGACGACCACATGATACTGGCTTGGAGGTGCGAGGCACACGCAGCAGAACCAGTCTTATGAGTGGAAGAAAATGATATGCATGCGGCGGGCAGGGCCACATGGCTCGTGACCGCCCAACCTGCCATGCAGAGTGGAAACAGACGGTTGAGGAACCACTCAGACAAAGGCAGAGGTTCGACCGTGGCGGTTCGCAAGGAGCAGGCGGATGAGGCCGAGGAGCTGGTCAAGCGGCAGGTGGTGGACGACGTTTTGAGGCTCCACCACCACCACCACCAGGAGGTCCACCCCGACCACAGGGGAGAGCACAACTTCCGGCAACTGAAGCTTACAATCAAGGAGCTCCAGAAGTAGGTCGAAAAGTGCAGGAATAGCTCTAGGCATGGAGGCCTTTGCCCATAATGCCTCTAGCTTCGTTGTTTGTGTTTCTCTGTGTCCTATTACTATTAGTTTTAGTAATAAAAGACACATTACAATAGTGATGTTTTATTTATTGTCCTTTGTATGTTAATACTAAGAGGTTCTGGTTAAAAACTGTTGACTTGACCCTCACATACAAGATTCCTACTGGAGGAGACCCAGTGACAACACACTGATGCCGACAGTGTGACTCAACCCTTGGAGACGAGAGTAACAGTTGGATCTGTTGGTAGCAGCGTCGAGGCCTTACGACGTTATACATGACATGAATTAACTGATCATGATAGGATTGACTGTATTAGGCAAGGAACGTGGTTCATCCAGGGGATGAGACCAGATTTCTCTTTTCGGAAAAGGAGAAATTTATGCAGCTTTGCAAAATGTTAAGAAAGAAGGGGAAACCCTTTGTGTGGTCAGACAGATGTCAACAGAGCTTCCAGGAGCTGAGACAGAGATTGACCAGCGCACCTATCTTGAGGTTACCAGAGGAGGGAGTAGGGTACATATGTCTACTGCGATGTATCAGGGACCAGACTCGGATGTGTCCTGATGCAGGAGCGGTCAGTGATAGCCTATGGATCACGTCAGTTGAGGCAGCATGAGCAGAACTACGCTACCCATGACCTGAAGATAGCAGCAGTGGTCTTTACTGTGAAGATGTGGTGACACTATCTGATGGGAGAGCGCTTTATAGTCTACTCTGACCACCAGAGTATCAGGTACATCTTCTTGTAGAAGGACCTGAACCTGAGACAGTGGCGATGGCTGGAGTTCCTCCAGGACTATGACTTTGATATAATCTATACTCATGGAAAGGAGAACATAGTAGCTGATGCACTCACCAAGAGGATGAGAATTCAACTACTTGGGAAGGTGACAGAGAAGCTAGCCTCTTTGCAGATATCCTTCGTGGATAGAGATGGAGCAGCCTTTCTTCAGTCACTCAGAGTCACTCCTCCACTTCTTCAGCGGGTCAGAGAGGCTTAGCGTGGGAACGTTGACTGTGAGATGCGGCGTGTGCAGATATCCTCAGGACATGAACCTGATGGATTCACTATAAGAGGAGATCATGACATCCTTTTTAGAGGACACACCATGGTACCAACTACTTTATAGGGGGAGGTGCTGATGGAGTTTCACACTACCCCTTTTTCGGTACATCCAGGAGTGGCGAAGATGTACCCGGATCTCAGACGACAGCACTGGTGGCCGGGTATGAAGAAGGCTGTAGAAGAGTTTGTATCTCGATGCCTCACCTGCCAGCAGGTGAAGGCAGAGAACTAGGTTCCAGCAGGCTTGGTACAACCCTTGGAGGTCCCAGAGTGGAAGTGGGATGGGATATATATGGATTTTGTGACTGGACTTCCATGTACTTCCAGAGGTCACGACTCCATTTGGGTGATTGTCGACTGACTCACCAAGTCGGCCCACTTCTTACCCATCAGAGAGAATGGCTCAGTGGAGGGCTTGGGACACGTCTACGTTCAGGAGATTGTACGGCTTCATGGTGTGCCATCATCTATCATCTCTGATCAAGATGCACGCTTTACTTCCCGGATTTGGAAGGGGTTGCAGGAAGCATTCGGGACGCAGCTACATTTGAGCACCGCCTTTCACCCTCAGACGGATGGTCAGACATAGAGGACCATTCAGACTCTCGAGGATATGCTCCGTGCATGTGTCCTCGACTTTGGTCGTAGCTGGGAGGATCAACTACCCTTGGTGGAGTTCGTGTACAACAACAGCTACCACTCCACCATAAGGATGGCACCATACGAGGCATTGTACGAACGACCTTGCAGATCACCTATGTGCTGGACAGACCCTAGGGAGTCAGCACTTGTGGGACCAGAGATGGTCCAGGCCACGAAGGAGAAGGTCCAGGTCATCCAGGATCGGATGAGGACAGCTCAGAGCCGACAGAAGACTTATGCTGACAGGAGGCGGAGACCACTAGAGTTCGAGGATGGCGACCACGTCTTCTTGCGGGTCGCACCTCGATGTGGATTACAAAGTTTTGGCCGAGGAAGCATGTTGTCTCCACGCTTCATCAGACCTTTTCAGGTACTCAGTAGGATAGGTGAGGTGGCTTATCGCCTGGCTCTACCACCTCATTTGCACCGGGTGCACGACGTCTTTTACGTATCTTAGCCGGGGAGATACGTGCATGACCCAACGCATATCATCGACCATGGGGAGCTTGACATTGATGATGGGGAGGCCATTGTAGAGGTCCCGGTGGAGATCGAGGATCGACATGAGCGGGTCCTACATGGACGGTTGACTCCTCTAGTGCACATCAGGTGGCAGCACGAGAACCTCCAGGAGAGCACTTGGGAGCGAGAGGTTCAGATGCATGCACAATGCCCACATTTTTTTCCCTAGTTTATTGTCACGACCCGTCCTTGGGGCCCATTCCGTGACTACCCCAAGCCCGCCTTCCATAGGCCAGGGGCTGGCGACTAGCACCAAGGCGTAAATCCCAGTAAAAAGGGAAGGCATTGCCTTTGTAAAGTAAATAAGCACTACAGAGTAAGCAAGCGGAAAGGTAAACACTAAGTAAAAACAAAGTACAACTGAAAGTGCGGAAAAGTAAATGGGCCAGTATACAAACCCAAACTGAAAGTAAAGTACAACTCGAAAGGGAAAATAGAAACTGTAAAGTAAAAGCCGCTACACTGAGCTGTCCACTGGAAATCCCACCTGAAGGGTGGGTACAGATAGCTCCACTACTCCTCGGGTCCCGCCGTCCGCTCCAAGCATGTCCCGCCCAGTAGTCCACCTCCATGTACTGTCCTGCTCTGCGAGCCTCAAACACGATCAACGCTGTCCGTCGTCTTCAACCAACAAAACGTAGTGCGGGCATAGCCCGTGCAGGGGTGAGTATAAGGTACTCAGTAGGGACCCCGAGACCCCCGAAGGTCTCCCAAAATCCACAAAGGATAAACCAAAAAATAAAGATACAATCACGAAGTAACAACAGACACTTCTTAGGTATATGCCCATACATATACCTAAGTCATCAATTCCAATACGATCCAACCTCCGAGCCCAAGTACAACTCAGTCCACACAGGAAAGTATACGTATTCCACACAGGAAAGCAAAACGTAATCCACATAGGAAAGAAAAACGTAATCCACACATGATAACACAACACAATCCACACAGGATGGTAAACAGGATTTAGCTCACACATGTATATATCTTCGTAGACGATAGAGATGATCACTGATCCATCTAAGTCATCGGACCCACAAAGGATCGTTAGGTACTAACCCCTGCAATGACCCACACAGGATGGATAGGTAACTAACCCCCGCAAAGACCCACACATGATCGATAGGTAACTAACCCCCGCAAAGACCCACACAGGATCGGACCCAAAAAGGATCTGTAGGCGCTGGTTCACACAGGACCGCTGAGCGCTGACCCACACAGGATCAGACCCACACAGGATCAGTAGCACTGATCCAACAGGATCGCTGAGTGCTATAGTCATCGTCGTCGAATCCACTAAGGATCTCTAGACAGTCGTCGCCGCAGTCACAGTAGCAGTCGCAACCAGCTCTAGGGTTCTCGCACACAGCAAGCTCGTTCAGGAGGGTCCACTCCACGAGCCGAGATACTGATACATCTACTGTCACATAGTACAGAGTTTATGTATCCAAAAGTTCCGTATCGTCAACAGGAACTCAACGCAACAGACGGCGCGTCAATCGGACGCCCGGTCTGAGAGTTATTGGCTATTTCGTCCTAGGGGCCCGGTTGGTTTTTAAGGCAAAACCAACCCGACCGTACTCCACCTGCGTCCAAACCTTGGGCGGAGTATTCCAAAAGATCCGTCTCACCAAGAGGAACTCAACAAAGCTGACGGCACATCATTCGGACGTCCGTAGCTCAAGATATGAGTGTTTCCGCTATGAGGGCCCGGTTGGTTTCGTGTACGAACCAACCCGGCCGAACTCAAAGTATTCCAAAACCTTGAGTGCGATATACCGAAACGACCATCTCGATCCAAGGACCACATCGCCGCTGACAGCGCGTCGTTTGGAGGTCCGTAGCCCGAGTTATGGGCATTTGAACCTAAACAGTTCGGTATCGTGGGTTTCCGGCCCGAGCCGACCCGGCCCGAGACCCCCCGGTTGGCCCGAACCGGGTCGACCCGCCCCGGACAGGGTTGGCCCGGCCCGGCCCGGCCCGGCTCGACCTGGGCCGGCCCGGCGGGGCTCGGCCCGGCCTGGCAGACCGGCCAGGCGCCGGTCCGGCTGGGGGCAGCGCGCCCAGCGTGCTGCCAGCTCGGCTTCGGCCGAGCTGATTGAAAAAGAGGGGGGCGCCTACCCCCCCTTGTGTAACCGCAGCCCCCCTCATTATGGGGGCCGTTCTTCTGGCCAGAGGAATTTAATTCCCCCGGGTTTCTCTATTCCGGCCAGCCCGACCTGGCTGGCCGGCTCCCTCTCAACGGGACCGGCAGTGGTCGGTCCCCTTTCTGGCTCCGACACCGGCGGCCCAGAACCGGCCGCGTCGCCTTCGATTTCCTTCGACGCAGCGCGACGGAGTCACGTTCTTGAATTTCTTTCCACGGCGCGGCGCGACGGCGCCGCGCAATACTTGCCGAGTGATTCCCACGTGGTGCGACGACACCACTTCATCCCGTTCCATTCACAAAGGAACAATCATGAACAAAGGAGGGGGGTTAGGCCGTGTTTGTGCGGTCCGGCCCCCTCTCGTTAAACGATAAAATTTAGTCGATTAACCACGAAGTTCGACATGTTAGAATCAAGAACGGAATTGATTTAATAAAATAACAACAATCCCCTACCTCGGTTTCAAGAGCGGAGCACGCCAACAAGCCGCGGAAGACAAGCGTCGCGGCGGTCGGGCGTCGCGGGAATCGTTCATCGATTCCGTTGACGTCGAGGTGCGTCCGAAGAGGTAATGTCGCTGGAGAAGCTTCGTAAGCTGACGGAGAAAGCCCGGGGAGGAAGCGGCACCTCCTTTCGTTGACACGGGAAGAAGATCGAAAGAAGCGGCATCATCGATCTTCGGAAACACACCGGCTGCGAAGAAGAGAAGAGACGACACATCTTTCTCTTCTTATGGTGACAGCGTTCTTCGTCGGAGCCTAAGGGTTCTTCACGTTCTTCGTCAAGGTTGAAGAAGATGAAGAATGATTCCCAATCCTCTCAAGGTGGCAAAAGATACTAACCAAAATAAAATAAGTCTAAGCCTTATTTTATTTACACAACCCAACCTCTTTGAATTTCAATGGTTTGAAATTAAGTAACTCATCTTAATTAATAACACAAGTTGTCAAATTAATTAGAGTGGAGTTATTGGGGAGTTTAAGGGAAGTTGAAGAGTTAGGGCTCGTGTGGGCCCCACCACACTTAATCCTATCAAGGGAGGTTATGTGGATGTGGGTCCCACCACTAACTCCATTTTGGAGGAAATAACCAACAAGTTAAAAATAAATTGTGTTCCACAATTTTATTTAACTTCTTCTAATTTCCCCCAAAACTAACTTTCATCCCGCATAAAACGCAACCTCAGAAAAGGTCTCCTTAAGTGAATATCGGCGCTGCGAGTTCATCGGTGCCCTCAGAATTCGATTCCAGGCACCGGTTCAAAAGTTAGAAAAACCCGCTCGTTCGTTCACTGAACGTACCCGAGCCAAACATCGGAAATTGATTCCGGGCACACCGGGCCTCGGAATCAGGTGCCCTCAGAAACCACGCTCTTGTAAAATTCCAAATAAAATTAAGAAAAAATTTCCCTTTAATTTTACAGATCTTTACATTACTCCCACCTCTGGGCTTTACATCCCTGTAAAGATACATCAAAACTAGGGAAACAAATGAGGATACTGAGCACGCATCTGAGCCTCTCGCTCCCAAGTGCTCTCCTGGAGGTTCCCGTGCTGCCATATGATGCGCACTAGAGGAATCGACCATCCACGTAGGACCCGCTCCTGTCGATCCTCGATCTCCACCGGGACCTCCGTAAAAGTCACCCCATCGTCAACATCAAGATCCCCATGGTCAATGATGTGCGTCGGGTTGTGCACGTATCTCCTCAGCTGAGATACGTGGAAGACGTCGTGCACCCAGTGTAACTGAGGTGGTAGAGCCAGACGATAAGCCACCTCGCCTATCCTGCTGAGGACCTGGAATGGTCTGATGAAGCGTGGGTACAACTTGCTGCCTCGGCCAAATATTCGTATACCAGGTCGAGGTGAGATCCGCAAGAAGACGTGGTCGCCATCCTTGAACTCTAGTGTCCTCCACCTCCTGTCAGCGTATGACTTCTGCCGGCTTTGAGCTGTCCTCATCCGCTCCTGGATGACCTGGACCTTCTCTGTCGTGGACTGGACCATCTCCGGTCCCACAAGTGCTGACTCCCCAGGGTCTGTCCAGCACAAAGGAGATCTGCAAGGTTGGCCGTACAACGCCTCATACGGTGCCATCCCGATGGTGGAGTGGTGGCTGTTGTTGTACGCGAACTCCACCAAGGGTAGGTGGTCCTCCTAGTTACGACCAAAGTCGAGGACACATGCATGGAGCATGTCCTAGAGAGTCTGAATGGTCCTCTATGTCTGACCATCCTTCTGAGGATGAAAGGCTGTGCTCAAACGTAGCTGCGTCCCAAATGCCTCCTGCAACCCCTTCCAAAGCCGATAAGTAAAGAGAGCATCTCGATCAGAGACGATAGACGATGGCACACCGTGAAGCCGCACAATCTCCTGAACGTAAATACATCCCAAGCTCTCCACTGAGCCCTGCTCTCTGATGGGTAAGAAGTGAGCCGACTTGGTGAGTCGGTCGACAATCACCCAGATGGAGTCGTGACCTCTGGAAGTGTGTGGAAGTCCAGTCACGAAGTCCATAGATATCCCGTCCCACTTCCACTCCGGGACCTCCAAGGGCTATACCAAGCCTGCTGGTACATGATGCTCTACCTTCACCTACTGGCAGGTGAGGCATCGAGAAACGAACTCTACCACAACCTTCTTCATGCCCGGCCACCAGTGCTATTGTCTAAGATCCTGGTACGTCTTCGCCACTCCCGGATGTACCGCCAAAGGAGAAGTGTGAAACTCTCTCAGCACCTCCTCCAATAAAGCGACTGGTACCATGGTACGTCCTCTGAAAAGGATGTCGTGCTCTGCTCCAAAGGAGAAACCATCAGGTGCCTGTCTTGAGGATATCTGTGCATGCCGCGTCTCACAGTCAGCGTCCCCTCGCTGTGCCTCTCTGACCCGCTGTAGAAGTGGAGGAGTGACTGTGAGAGACTGAAGGAAGGATACTCCATCTCTATCCACAAAGGATATCTGCAAAGAGGCTAGCTGCTCCGTCGCCTCCTCAAGTAGCTGAATGCCCGTCCTCCTGCTGAGGGAATCAGCTACTACGTTCCCCTTCCCAGGAGTATAGACTATCTCAAAGTCATAGTCCTGGAGGAACTCGAGCCATCACCGCTGTCTTAGGTTCAGGTCCTTCTGCGAGAAGATGTACCTGAGACTCTGATGATCAGAAAAGACTGAAAAGTGCTCGCCCATCAGGTAGTATCGCCATGTCTTTAGAGAAAAGACCACTGCTGCTAACTCTAGGTCATGGGTAGCTTAGTTCTACTCATGCGGCCTCAACTGACATGATCCATAGTCGATCACTGCCCGCTCCTACATCAGGACACATCCGAGTCCGGTCCCTGATGCATCGCAATAAACTACGTACCCTACTCCCTCCTCAGGAAATCTCAAGATAAGTGCACTGGTCAATCTCTGTCTCAGCTCCTGGAAGCTCTGCTGACATCTGTCTGACCACACGAAGGGTTTCCCCTTCTTTTTCAAAGTTGAGAGTGGTGCCGCAACTGTAGAAAAGTCTGGCACGAATATCTGGTAGTATCCGTCTAGTCCCAAGAAACTCCGAACCTCCGTCACGCTCCTGGGTGGCTCCCAAGCTAACACTGCCTCGATCTTCGCAGGATCCACTACAACTCCCGCCTTAGAGATGACGTGTCCCAAGAAGTGGACCTCACGTATCCAGAACTGACACTTTGAGAGCTTACCATAAAGCTGGTGCTCTCGGAGTGTGTCTAGTACAACCCGTAAGTGGTAGGCGTGCTCCTCCTCAGTCGTCGAGTAAATAAAAATGTCTTCGATGAAGACCATGAAAAATTGATCAAGGTATGGCTGAAAGATCCTATTCATGAGGTCCATGAACACTGCTGGAGCATTGGTTACGCCGAATGGCATAACCAAGAACTCATAGTGGCCATACCGACATCTGAAGGTCGTCTTCTGCACGTCCTCGTCTCTAACTATGAGCTGATGATAGCCTGACCTGAGGTCTATCTTCGAGAACCACCGTGCCCCCTTGAGCTGATCAAAGAGGTCATCAATCATCAGTAGCGGATACTTGTTCCTCACTGTCACCTGGTTCAGGCGACGATAGTCAACACAAATTCGCAAGATCCCGTCCGCCTTCTTGGCGAACAAAATCGGGGAAGCCCAGGGTGAAACACTGGGTCGGATGAACCCCTTGCCCTGCAAGTCCTCCAACTGTACCCGTAGCTCTCGAAGCTCAGCGGGGGCCATCCGATATGCTGGAGTTGATATCGGAGCTGTCCCGGGGTACAAATCAATATAAAAGTCTACCTCCCTGCGAGGAGGTAGTCCTGAAACGTCGTCGGGAAAAACGTCTGCAAACTGATCCACCACTGCAGGAAAACCAGGAATCTGCACGTCAACTGCTCCTAGGATGAGGCTAGCCAACTGATGAGTGATGGGCTGTCCTCTCCTCTGTGGAAGTCCATCCTGTGCTGCGAAGGCTCCCTTCTCGCCGGTGAAGGTGAACCTGCTCCCGTCAGTGCGTACACATCGCACCTTGCGCCTAAAACAGTCAATCTGTTCTTGGACCGTAGATAACCAATCCATGCCCAAGATGACGTCATAAGGCCTCGACGCTGCTACAAGAAGATCCTAGCCGAAGATCTCGCCTCCTAGAGTAAGCTCACACTGCCGTCACCAGTGCGTAATCGTCGAGTCTGCTCCCTTAGGAGTCTCTATCCGTAAGGATCGAGCCAACGGCTCTGTCGGAATCTCCGAGCTCCGAACAAGGGCAGCGGCTATGAAAGAGTGACTCGCTCCTGTGTCTATAAGTACTTCAGAAAGGGTGGAATAGACACAGATAGTACCTCAAATCATCTCGGGCGCGCCGTGGTCATAGGCCTCTGCTGCCTGGAGCTATGCCTGTCTCTGCCCGCCACCTCCCTGTGGTCGGGGCGGACCTCCTGGTGGTGGTGGTGGTAGAGCCTCAAAGCGTCGCCCACCACCTGCTGCTCGGCCAGATCCCCTGCCTCGTCCGCCTCCTCCCTGCGGACCGCCACGGTCGACCATCTGCCTCTGCCTCGGTGGTCCCTCAACCGTCTGCTGCTCCTCGGCACGGCGGGTCGGGAAGTCACGAGCCATGTGGCCCTGCCCGCCGCACGAGTAGCACTGTCTACCTCTCGAAAGACTGGCTCCGCGCTGTGTGCCCCGCACTGCTGAGCCAGTGTCCTGAGGTCGTCTGCCTGAGGGTCTGGTCTGCCTGGACCCAAGAGTCATCCGTCGACTGCCTGCTGCAGAAGACTCTGCTACGTGCCGCCCTGCGGTGGGTCTCGGTGTTGGTGTAGACTCAGCAAGAAATCTCTCGATCAAAAGGGCACACTACAGTACTCCTGTCTGGGTCGGAATACGGAGGGAGATCAGCGATGCCTTGATCTCGTGTCTCAATCCCTGCTCGAAGGTCCGGGCCTAGAAGAATGGGTCTCGTACCATGTCGGTCGAGTAGCACGAGAGATCAGTAAATCTCGCTGAGTACTGAGCGACCGTCATGCTGCCCTACCGTAGCTGAAGAAGCTCCTGAATGCGCACCGCACGGAGGGTGGCTGAGACGAACTCCGAGCAGAAGAGGTTCTCAAAGTCCATCCAAAGTAGAGATGCCTCATTGTGAACCTGGAGCATCAATCTCCACCATCGTCCTGCTGCTGCGTGCAGTAGGATCGCCGCAAGGATCACCATGAGGTCTGCTGGTGTCCTCACTAGCCTAAAAACTCGTACGACTGCCTCCAGCCAGTCCTCGGCTGCCTGGGGGTCCGTCTCCCCACAGAAACTGGGTGGTCACTGGCGCTGAAACTCATGCAGTGCGCTAAGGCGACGTGCATCGTCAGCGGCTGGTGCTGGAAGTATCGGTGGCTCGGTGGGTAGAGCTACCGCCGGTGCCACTGCTGACAAAGGGCCATGCACCGAGGCCTCGTCGCTCGATGGGCTGTCGTTACACTCGACTCTCGGAACCCTAGCTGGATGCCATCGTGGGGCCATACTGAAAAGGAAACAGGTGCGCCACGGTCAGAACAGTATACCTGGTGAGCTGATACAAAGTAATCACAAAGAAAACTTGAAACACACAGGCAGTCAATGTTTTCGTGCATTAAGTCGGAAATCAGAAGTCAGGGTCCTGGTGTACGGATACGTCGGCCGCCGCACCAACACTGGACTCCCTGGACTGATAACCACACTCAATACGCTAAACACTATTGCTTCACATAGAAAAGATCAGAGTTCGCGGTAGAACCGAACTCCCTTTGATACCAATTTGTCACGACCCGTCCTCGGGGCCCGTGCCGTGACTACCCCAAGCTCGCCTTCCATAGGCCAGGGGCTGGCGACTAGCACCAAGGCGTAAATCCCGGTAAAAAGGGAAGGCATTGCCTTTGTAAAGTAAACAAGCACCACAGAGTAAGAAAGAGGAAAGGTAAACACTAAGTAAAAACAGAGTACAACTGAAAGTGCGGAAAAGTAAATGAGCTAGTATACAAACCCAAACTGAAAGTAAAGTACAACTGGAAATGGAAAACAACAACTGTAAAGTAAAAGACGCTACACCGAGCTGTCCAATGGAAATACCACTTGAAGGGTGGGTACAGATAGCTCCACTGCTCCTCGGGTCCCGCCGTCCGCTCTGAGCATGTCCCGCCCAGTAGTCCACCTCCAGGTACCGTCCTGCTCTGCGAGCCTCAACCACGATCAACGATGTCCGTCGTCTGCAACCAAAACAACGTAGTGCGGGCATAGCCCGTGAAGGGGTGATCATAAGCTACTCAATAGGGACCCCGAGACCCCCTAAGGTCTCCCAAAATCCACAAAGGATAAACCACAAAATAAAGATACAATCACGAAGTAACAACCGACACTGCTTAGGTATATGCCCATACATATACCTAAGTCATCAATTCCAATACGCTCTAACCTCCGAGCCTAAGTACAACTCAGTCCACACAGGAAAGTATACGTATTCCACATAGGAAAGTAAAACTTAATCCACACAGGAAAGCAAAACGTAATCCACACAGGATAGCACAACACAATCCACACAGGATGGTAAACAGGATTCAGCTCACATAGGTATATATCTTCGTAGACGATAGAGATGATCACTGATCCATCTAAGTCGTCGGACCCACAAAGGATCGTTAGGTACTAACCCCCGCAATGACCCACACAGGATCGATAGGTAACTAACCCCCACAAAGACCCACACAGGATCGATATGTAACTAACCCCCACAAAGACCCACACAGTATCAGACCCACACAGGATCTGTAGGCGCTGGTTCACACAGGACTGCTGAGCGCTGACCCACACAGGATCAGACCCACACAGGATCGGTAGCACTGATCCACACAGGATCGCTGAGTTCTGTAGTCGTCGTCGTCGAATCCACTAAGGATCTCTGCATAGTCGTCGCCGCAGTCACAGTAGCTGTCGCAACCAGCTCTAGGGTTCCCGCACACAGCAAGCTCGTTCAGGAGGGTCCGATCCACGTGCCGAGAGACTGATACATCAACTGTCACATAGTCCAGAGTTGATGTATCCAAAAGTTCCGTATCGTCAACAGGAACTCAACGCAACAGACGGCGTGTCAATCGGACGCCCGGTCTGAGAGTTATTGGTTTTTTCGTCCCAGGGGCCCGGTTGGTTTTTAAGGAAAAACCAACCCGACCGTACTCCACCTGCGTCCAAACCTCAGGCGGAGTATGACAAAAGATCCGTCTCACCAAGAGGAACTCAACAAAGCTGACAACACGTCATTCGGACGTCCGTAGCTCAAGATATGAGCGTTTCCGCTCCGAGGGCCCGGTTGGTTTCGTGTACGAACCAACCCGGCCGAACTCAAAGTATTCTGAAAACCTTGAGTGCGATATACCAAAACGACCGTCTCGATCCAAGGATCGCATCGCCGCTGACGACGCGTCGTTTGGAGGTCCGTAGCCGGAGTTATGGGCATTTGAACCTAAACAGTTCGGTATCGGGGGTTTCGGGCCCGGGCCGACCCGGCCCGAGACCCCTCGGTTGGCCCGAACCGGGTCGACCCGCCCCGGACAGGGTCGGCCCGGCCTGGCAGACCGGCCAGGCGCCAGTCCGGCTGGGGGCAGCGCGCCCAGCGCGCTGCCAGCTCGGCTTCGGCCGAGCTGATTGAAAAAGAGGGGGGCGCCTGCCCCCCCTTGTGTAACCGCGACCCCCCCTCATTATGGGGGCCGTTCATCATGCCGGGGGAATTTAATTCCCCCGGGTTTCTCCATTCCGGCCGGCCCGACCTGGCCGGCCGGCTCCCTCTCAACGGGACCGGCGGTGGCCGGTCCCCTTTCCGGCTCCGACACCGGCGGCCCGGCTGGCCGCCGGTCACCAAGCTCCGCCGCGGCCCGGAACCGGCCGCATCCCTTGTCGTCCGGCGCGGTGCGACGACACCACGCCCCCTCCGCCGTGGCCCCGCTCCGGCCGTGGCACCTTCGATTTCCTTCGACGCGGCGTGACGACGTCGCGTTCTTGAATTTCTTTCCACGGCGTGGCGCGACTGCACCACCCAATACTTGCCGAGTGATTCCCGCATGGTGCGACGACACCACTCCATCCCGTTCCATTCACAAAGGAAAAATCATGAATAAAGGAGGGGGGTTAGGCCGTGTTTGTGCGGTCCGACCCCCTCTCGTTAAACGATAACATTTAATCGATTAACCACGAAGTTCGACATGCTAGAATCAAGAACAAAATTGATTTAATAAAATAACAACAATCCCCTACCTCGGTTTTAAGAGCGGAGCACGCCAACAAGCCGAAGAAGACAAGCATCGTGGAGGTCGGGCGTCGCGAGAATCGTACGTCGATTCCGTTGACGTCGAGGTGCGTCCGAAGAGGTAACGTCGCTGGAGAAGCTTCGTAAGCCGACGGAGAAAGCCCGAGGAGGAAGCGGCGTCTCCTTTCATTGACACGGGAAGAAGATCGAAAGAAGTGGTGTCGTCGATCTTCAAAAACACACCGGCTGTGAAGAAGAGAAGAGACAACACGTCTTTCTCTTCTTATGGTGACGACGTTCTTCGTTGGAGCCTAAGGGTTCTTCACGTTCTTTGTCAAGGTTGAAGAAGATGAAGAATGCTTCCCAATCCTCTCAAGGTGGCAAAAGATACTAACCAAAATAAAATAAGTCTAAGCCTTATTTTATTTACACAACCCAACCTCTTTGAATTTCAAAGGTTTGAAATTAAGTAACTCATCTTAATTAATAACAGAAGTTACCAAATTAATTAGAGTGGAGTTATTGGAAAGTTTAAGGAAAGTTGAAGAGTTAGGGCTCGTGTGGGCCCCACCACACTTAATCCTCTCAAGGGAGGTTATGTGGATGTGGGTCCCACCTCTAACTCCCTTTGGGAGGAAATAACCAACAAGTTAAAAATAAATTGTGTTCCACAATTTTATTTAACTTCTTCTAATTTCCCCCAAAACTAACTTTCATCCCGCATAAAACGCAACCTCAGAAAAGGTCTCCTTAAGCGAATATCGGCGCTGCGAGTTCATCGGTGCCCTCGGAATTCGATTCCGGGCACTGGTTCAAAATTTAGAAAAACCCGCTCGTTCGTTCACTAAACGTACCCAAGACAAACTTCGGAAATTGATTCCGGGCACACCGGGCCTTGGAATCAGGTGCCGTTAGAAACCGCGCTCTTTTAAAATTTCAAAGAAAATTAAGAAAAAATTTCCCTTGAATTTTACGGGTCTTTACATTTATGATGTATCTTTACGGGGACGTAAAGCCCTAAAGAGGGAGTAATGTAAAAACCCTTAAAATTCAAGGAAATTTTTTCTTAATTTTATTTAGGATTTTACAAGAACGTAGTTTCTGACAGAACCTGATTCCAAGGCCCGGTGTGCCCGGAATCAATTTCGGAAGTTTAGCTAGGGTACGTTCAGTGAACGAGCGAGCGGAGTTTTCTAACTTTTGAACCGGTGCTCGGAATCAAAATCTGAGGGCACTGATGAAACCGCAGCGCCGGTAATTTCTTAGGAACTCCTTTTCGGGAGTTGCGTTTGCTCGGGTGTGGTTATTAAAATAATGGGTTAAGTAATGAATAAAATAAAATTTGTGCAACCAATTTTATTTTTATTTCGATGTAGTTAAAACCTAAGCTTGGTGGTTGGAGTGGGACCCACAATATCCTACTCCACTAGGTAGGATATTAGTACGGTGGGGCCCACATGAGACCCACATATTAAACTTCCTCCAACCCCCATTTTTGTAACACACCCACACCCCCTATTAAATGCCGAGTCAACACTCACATTAATTTGACGGTTAAAACTCTTCAATTAATTCAATTAATTGAATAAATTATTTTTGAATTTCAAATTGAGATGTTGGATTGTTTGTTAATTAAATAAGACAATTCTTATTTCATTAAGGGTTGGTTAGTTGTGTGAGAGGGATTGGAGAGGAATTTATTAAGCCTTGGAATCCTCTTCTTCCTCCTTGAAGAACGCGAAGAACGCACCGTCGCTGACGAAGAACGCAAGCCTCCGACGAAGGAAAACGAAGAACGTCGAATCCTTGGAGATCAACTATGCGACGCCATGTACTGCGACGGCGACGATTCTCTTCTCCATGACGCTGAAAATGCTTACAGAACCTTGTTCCGTGATGCTGTCTTCCGTGACGATTATTTCCCGTGACGAACCTTCATTCGATGACACCTTGAGGTAGGGGTTAATTTTGTTCATGGAATGACCAATGATGTTATTCATCTTTTATTTGGGGCCGCTTGTTATCAACTTAATGGGAGGAGGACGGACCGCCCGAACACTGCCGACCCTCCTCCCCCCTTGGGTTTTGTGTTTTTTGCGGCTTGAAAGAAGGCATCACGGTGCAACTACACCACACGAAAATATGGAGGGATGCGGCGAAGAAGCGTGGCGCCGTCACGCCGCACCATTGAGGTCGAACAAAGTCGCGGCGCCGTCGCGCTGTAATACCCCGAGATTTTATGAAAAATATTATTTTAATTTCATTAATGTCTTTTGTTGTATTCTACACCAAGATTACCTTGCGCTATACGCAACACCGTATTAGCTTGCAGTATACGCAACACTATTCTTGGACCATGTTACACACAATTTTGATAATAGTTATTCTACGCAACATTGAGTATATATATATATATATATATATATATATATATATATTAAATGTATAAATTAAATATGGTTGGATTCTGTTATACGAAACAACGAAGGATTCTTTCACAACACGCAACCCTGACTTGGCTTGCATTACACGCAACCGCGACCTTCCTCGATAGCGTGTGTTGTACGCAATACCGGGTTTTAATAAACAATGTTATATTATTATAATATTGTCATGAACTAGCCTTTATGAATAGTATTAACTAAATTTTGAATTTTAAAACAATATTATTCATCTTACACATTTCTAGAACATGGTATAAGAACAAAATAAATTTTTCGGGTAAAATAAGTATTTTTCGAAAAATGCAGTTTTACCGCCTTTTGATGGCGCACCCACTTTAAATATCGTTTTTGACATGTTTATATGTTCAATTTTACAAAATAATATTCTTCTTTTTAATCAGGATATAAAAATTTACATTAGATAAAGTTTTGATATTTTTCCGATAACTTTCATATTTTAATGAATAGTAAAAACACGCTATATTTTAATTAAAAACAACTTTTTTTCATCGAAATATCTTATGTGGTTAAATTATAATATTGAATGGTTTTAAAGTATAAATAGAATATATTTTTACCATTTAATATAATGTATGTCATTAGCATTGATTTTACCTTGAATTCGTAGGTTAAATCAATTTAATCTTTTGCAATGTTTTAAAGAAAAACCCGTTCTCTTTCGACAACGGGATTAATTTTAATTTAATTTCTGAATCTTTTGTGTATTGAATTTGGAAAAATGGATTCTATATTTTGAATCAGTGGGTCCAAATTATGTTAATAAGAAACTTTTTATTTTTGGGAATTCTGAATAGTAACTACGGTAAATTTTATTTACCATAGTTAAAGGTAAATCGGGTAATTAAGGGTAAATATAATATTTTAAAATTACCCTAAAAAATGTCAAAATCCTATTGGAGGACTAAAAGTCGACCCATATCACCTAAGGGTCGGATTAGAATCATTTAATGGACATTTTTCCATGAAAATAACTTAATTATTATTAAAACCAAAGAAAGTGACAACATGTCACTCTCTTAAATCTTATAAGTATATAAATTTTAATTTAATGATAAAATTCATGAAACTTCGAACATGAATAGTCTCAAGAAAGATAATGAAATTATCTACATCATATAAATTTATTTATAATTTTTAGGGATTAAATATGTATCATTAATTATGACACAATAGTGATGCAGAAATTGTTTATCTAGTAAAAAATCAAGAATATTGTTTTTATTAAACTAATAGTGACCATAAAATGCACAAATACCCAACCAAAACTTATTGGCCATGTAAATGTAAACCATAAGCATCCAATGGTCGAATATTTGACCATTTGGAGACTTATAAAAGCGATTATGACACTTATATTATTTTATTTTAAATGATGCCAAAGTTGTCACCTTCATAATTTAATAAATATAACAATTTAAATATTGTGATTTTAGGATGATAAATTCGAGTAAAAGTATTATTGTGAAAGGTAATAGATTTATTTTTATCATAGGATTTTATTTTTAATTTTTATGAAACAAATAAGTATATTAAATAATTATACAAAAATGTTGTAGTATTTATTTTATTAAGAGATAAACCAAATAAATGGTTTCAAAAATAATAAAATAAATATTATATGAACTATTTAATGTGCTCCAATAATTTTTAAGATACATATGACATTTTATGAATCTATTAAAACTTTTAGTTCGAACATATCCTCTGTATTTATTTTATTTAAATTCAAATAAATGAATAGTGTCAAAATTGACACTAATGTTATTTTATAAAAAAAAAACATATTATAAAATTGATTAAAAATCACAAAATATTTCAAAATTATAAATTTAAATTTATATGATCTAAAATGTTATTAAGAATCCAATTATGGAAAATTCAAAACAAATAATTAATTATTTTTTATAATTTAAAATTTAGAATGTTATTACCACAAATAAAATTAAATTGATTAAATAAGGATAAATCATGTTGATAATGATTAAAATAAATTCCTAACATGTCTAAATTCTATTGGTTGATGATATTACAACCTTATCTTATCTAATATTCGAATATGAGTCATTTGTGGAGGTTTTTATGTGGGGTTAGATTTATTATAAATTAATATTTTTAAGAATTCCAAAGGTGCCCCTCTCCTCCCTTATAAAAGGACACCTCCTCCCCCTCCTCCTCACACCAATTTGAGCACTCAAGCTCGCCCAAACCCTTCCAAAATCTCTTCTCCACTTCCCTAGAAACATCCTATAGGTTCTGGTCTTCCTCAAAGACCAATTTTAGTTCCCTAAGAGGAGGTCTCAATGAGGCGCTTCAAAGAAGAGGTAATTACCGTTACCAATTCTTTCATCTTTATTTCTTCTTCCACTTCTTCTTCTTAGGTTGTTTCATTATGAAGTAATAACATCAGTATCACTCATATACTGATATGTTATTATAAGTATGAAACAACCCTATTTCACCATCTATCCATCCTACAGAAAAAGAAATCACCGCGCGTGCGTACGTACGGAATACCGTCTCCACGCCGTGGTGTAATCTATTTTCCACCACCACCTTACATGGATGGGTATAATGGTGTAAAGAATAACTATACATAGTTATTACAACATCATATTGATTCTTATATATTGTATAATCCACTCCACTCCAATTCAATATTTATGGAAATGATATCATCGCTCGTGCGTACGTACGGACTACCGTCTCCACGACGCGATGAGATTCATTCTCCATGTTAACCATTTAAGAATGATTTTAAAGTATATATAAGAAATAATAATGAAATATATGAAATTATAAAGCTACTTGAATTATGTATATATATATATGTATGTCATCTACTTACTTCCATTCAAGACAATAAGGAAAGGAAAACAACGTTAATGCGAACGTACGGACTACCGTCTCCATGAACAGTGTTTTTCATTTCATTTATCTATCTGTTATATATATATATATACTGAATATATATGATATATAAATCATATTTTATATTCTGGAAGTAAGTAAATCATGATATAAGTAATAATAATGTCAAGAACAACAAGTCAAAACACCTACGATAAATGAAACGATTTTACCCAAAACGCTTCTTTAACATGGAATTTACAAAAGAACGGGTAATATAATGTCATACGTGAACCATATATGATATAATAACAATGAATATGATTCTGTAATAAGTCAATGACATTATTTAAACCATTATACAGGAGCTTCGGACACGTACAAAGCAAATCGGACCTAAGGTAAGGGAAATATCACAATCTCATTTTTATCCGAGATTGTTTATTCATAAGTATTTATTGGGGTGTATTTTATCATCCACATCCATGTTCCCTCAATATGTAATATTGTTTCCATCCACTTACACTAGTTTAAATCCAATTTTACCTTCCGGTGAGTTTTTAGTAAAGAATATGAAAGGAATCGTTTGTCGTTTTTTCGTACGAGGTACTTTTTGACTTTTCCGACAAAAGTACGAAGAATGTTTTTTTAACTTATACGGCATGAATGGATTTCTAAAACATTATTTCCAAGAAGATTCCTTTACAAGTTTTCAAGTTTATTTTTAATCAACTTCTTTTAGTTTAAAATTGTATGACATGTTAAGAAAGGAAAAGTGTTTTTGAAGTAGAAAGGATATTTTCCTCAAGAATGAAGTTCAAGTATTTTATCAAAATTATTTTCCATATAAGATAATAAAAAGGGTTCTATTTTTATCCCTATTATTACATGGATTTGATTATGTTGTGATGGAAATATTTTTATGAATTCCTTTATCTTATATTAATTGTTTTATGATGTCATGTTGTTTAAGAATCCCATTTTTATTATGTGGGTTACGCTATGATGTATGGTTTATGATTATGTGGCACACATAATAAAGGATTAATTATAATATGGGTGGGACCTATATCTCCCTCCAATGCATTGGGTAAGGATTTTATATCTCATGAGATAGATAGGGCTGGAACGGTAGGTTATACCGGTTCAGTGAAACAGGACTAAAACGAGGGTTACTCGATTCAGAAAGGGACTTTGTCCACTAAGATAGTCTTGGAAATGAGTCTTGACTAACAAGAAATGATTCTCTATGATTATGTGTGAATGCCAAAAAGTTTCATGTTTTAAGTTATGATTATTGTGATTACATTTCACTGCCATGATTTACCCCATGTTATGAAATTATGATCTCTTTTGCAGGTTAAGATTTCCAAAAGTTATGTGCTTATGTATATGATGTGATTGATATTTCTTTTGTTTACCCTTACTGAGAATTTGAGCTCACCCTTTTATGTTTTCTTTTCCCCAGGATATAAAGAAGGGTTTTAGGTATAAAAAAAAAAGGAATATCTTTATGGGAGATTTTGAAGATCTTTCACCACGATTAGAAGATTATATTCCAAGTTTCCAAAGACACTAAACTATTACGATCCTTGTGTGTGTGTTTTTTGTTATGTACTAGGTATTCCGCAAATGTAATGTAAAGTCAATGTACGTCAAGATACGGGTCTCTACAGTTGGTATCAAAGGAAAGGTTTAGTCAACCTTTGGAAACTAGGATGCGAGAACTTTAGTGAGATCCCTAGAGATATTTCTAAGGTATGTCTAGGGATGTCCCTAAGGTTAAGTATACGTATAGGTTATAGTACTAGAATTACGCTAACGATCATAGAATTAAACCTAAGATGTTAGGTATTGAAGGTACTCCCCCTTTATTATGTTGTTTTCCCTAGCATGATTTTTGCCTCTCACACTATTCTTTTTGGGTTTTAGACGATGGCTGGAACCCGAAGGAACCGTGTTGATCAATGCAATGGACAATGAAATGATTGTCCTCCTGAACAAACAAATGTTATGGGAGATGGAGTGCAAAATCTTATTGCTATACTTACACAAGCTATGAATCATTCTGGACTTCCAAATGAGAAGAGAAGGGAACAATATTCTATTGAGTCCTTCATGAGGCAACGTCCACCTTCATTCAGTGGGTCTTCTGATCCACTTGTTACTGAACAATGGATCAGTACCACTGAAAAGATATTTTCAGTTCTTCAATGTTCTGAACATGATAAAGTCATCTTAGCAGTGTATCGTTTGGAAGGTGATGCTGATCAATGGTGGAATCTTATTAAGAATACGAGGCAAAGGGATGAAATTGAGTCCATGGAATGGGACGAGTTCAAGAACTTATTTTTCAGTAAGTACTTCCCACGCATTCTTCGAACAAAGATGGAGAAGGAGTTTCTTGAACTAAAGCAAAAGGATGATGAATCTGTTGGTATATACGAAGCGAATTTTACAAGACTTGCAAGGTATGCATCTGGCATTATCATCCAACCTGAAAGTAAAGTTGATCGATTTTTCAGTGGCTTAAAACCAAGTATTCGAAGGGCATTAGCTATAAGAGACTTCAGTAGCTATAAAGAAATTGTGCGTTGTGCTATCAAGGTAGAAATGGAAGTTGGTGTTTCATATCCATCTCATGGTTTTGACAAGAAACGAAAGATGGAGTTCAAGGAGAAATCTCAGAATAATGGTGAAAAGAAGATGAATGTTTCCTTATGCACAAAGTTTGGAAAGAAGCATGGTGGAGATTGTCTTAAAGGGACTAGAAAATGTTTTAAGTGTGGAAAAGAAGGTCATCGAGCAGCTGAGTGTCGAGGTAATGGAAAAAGGGTTTCTAATGATGTGAATAAAGAAAACACTGCAGAGAACGCACCACCAACACTTCAATGCTTCAAGTGCAAGGAAATGAGGCATTATGCTAATAAATGCCCTAATCCAAGGGTTAGTGATGATCAACATGAGCAACCACTGAAGGAAAAGGACAAAGGGAAGTCACATGCGATCACTATTGGCAATGTTGAATATGACAACGATGTGGTGGAATGATTAAGTGTTTATGTAATGGGATTCCAAAATAATGTTGTATCATTGAGTATTGCAATATTTATTGATGTGGTATTCAAAGTGATTGAGATATTTTTTGGAAATAAGATGATATGCGCATAATGAAGGGAAAACGAGAAAATGAAATGTTTAATAGTATTCATGAGCTCATGATTGATATAAGGACTAAGTGATATCATGGTTTGAGTATATAGAATTTTGAGGATTTTGGTATGTGGAAAGTGTTAACTTTAAACTGCATTCATGTTTTCACTAAGGTATTCAAGAGAATACATGATTAAGGACTTTGAATGTTTGGAATGTGATCAAAAAAACATATCTTATGATATATGGGGATCAACGATGGTATTAAATCTCTGGTAATCATTTTCACTATGTTATGAGAGTGGACTGCAGTATTATGGATAAGCCTAAAGATTGAAATGGATTATGTTGGACATAAGTGAGTATTGTTTAAGGATAGAAGTTTTTTTTATTATTGATGGGATGTTATAGTAATGTAGTTTTAGAAAAAGGACAACCTGCAGGACGGGCGACAACCCATCGCGTCAGACAAGGCTGTAGGAATCGAACCCACAACCGAAGTGCGACTGGCCTTTATCTCCTACCACTGGCCTACAGGAAGTCCCTGTTTAGTAGAAACTAGTTTTATTATATTAAGCAGTATGATATATGAAGTATAAGTCCATTTTAGGAACAATATATGATTAATCTCACTATAGATCGACTTATGTATATAATTTTTTCTAACCTTTTGTTTGAGACAGATGGAATGACCCGTCATTCTATCACATGATCTGCTAACACTTCACGAATAACAAATTCAACTTCATTTATTTAAGAGATGAAGTGGAAATTGTTCAAGGCACGAACAACAGTGAGATTGTACCAAAATAAAGTAAGTATTTATTCTAATTCAAATTTTCAACTTTAGGGAAATGATCTTGAAAACCAAAAATGTTGTCCTAGTGCCCTTATATCCGATGAATCAGATGGTACCCTAGATCATCACAAATTTATGGCTTTGTGATTGCTAGCTTTTCCATAGCCATGTTCTCTACCAATCTCCATCAGAACATGATGGTTAGATTTCTCTTCCATATCCATATTTTCACCTATGTGGAAACCCAGTGATTAGTTTATTTGGGTAACCGTTACGTTTCATACTTTTGTTTTTAAAGATAAGTTTTGGTATTCCTTTTTATGATGTGGGTTTCTATCAAAGAAACTTTCAAATAGTAAACCATTTATAACCCCGACGAATTTCGAGGGCGAAATTCATTTTAAGGGGGGTAGAATGTAACACCCTGAGATTTTATGAAAAATATTATTTTAATTTCATTAATGTCTTTTGTTGTATTCTACACCAAGATTACCTTGCACTATACGCAACACCGTATTAGCTTGCAGTATACGCAACACTATTCTTGGACCGTGTTACACACAATTTTGATAATAGTTATTCTACGCAACATTGAGTATATATATATATATATATTAAATGTATAAATTAAATATGGTTGGATTCTGTTATACGAAACAACGAAGTATTCTTTCACAACACGCAACCCTGACTTGGCTTGCATTACACGCAATCGCGACCTTCCTCGATAGCGTGTGTTGTACGCAATAACGGGTTTTAATAAACAATGTTATATTATTATAATATTGTCATGAACTAGCCGTTATGAATAGTATTAACTAAATTTTGAATTTTATAACAATATTATTCATCTTACACATTTCTAGAACATGGTATAAGAACAAAATAAATTTTTCTGGTAAAATAAGTATTTTTCGAAAAATGCAGTTTTACCGCCTTTTGATGGAGCACCCACTTTAAATATAGTTTTTGACATGTTTATATGTTCAATTTGACAAAATAATATTCTTCTTTTGAATCAGGATATAAAAATTTACATTAGATAAAGTTTTGATATTTTTCCGATAACTTTCACATTTTAATGAATAGTAAAAACACGCTATATTTTAATTAAAAACAACTTTTTTTCATCTTAATATCTTATATGGTTAAATTATAATATAGAATGGTTTTAAAGTATAAATATAATATATTTTTACCATTTAATATAATGTATGTCATTATCATTGATTTTACCTTGAATTCGTAGGTTAAATCAATTCAATCTTTTGCAATGTTTTAAATAAAAACCCGTTTTCTTTCGACAACGGGATTAATTTTAATTTAATTTATGCATCTTTTGTGTATTGAATTTGTAAAAATGGATTCCATATTTGGAATCAGTGGGTCCAAATTATGTTAATAAGATACTTTTTATTTTTGGGAATTCTGAATAGTAACTACGGTAAATTTTATTTACCATAGTTAAAGGTAAATCGGGTAATTAAGGGTAAATATAATATTTTAAAATTACCCTAAAAAATGTCAAAATCCTATTGGATGACTAAAAGTCGACCCATATCACCTAAGGGTCGAATTAGAATCATTTAATGGACATTTTTCCATGAAAATAACTTAATTATTATTAAAACCAAAGAAAGTGACAACATGTCACTCTCTTAAATCTTATAAGTATATTAATTTTAATTTAATGATAAAATTCATGAAACTTCGAACATGAATAGTCTCCAGAAATATAATGAAATTATATACATCATATAAATTTATTTATAATTTTTAGGGATTAAATAATTATCATTAATTATGACACAATAGTGATGCAGAAATTGTTTATCTAGTGAAAAATCAAGAATATTGTTTTTATTAAACTAATAGTGACCATAAAATGCACAAATACCTAACCAAAACTTATTTTCCATGTAAATGTAAACCATAAGAATCCAATGGTCGAATATTTTACCATTTGGAGACTTATAAAAGCGATTATGACACTTATATTATTTTATTTTAAATGATGCCAAAGTTGTCACCTTCATAATTTAATAAATATAACAATTTAAATATTGTGATTTTAAGATGATAAATTCGAGTAAAAGTATTATTGTGAAAGGTAATAGATTTATTTTAATCATAGGATTTTATTTTTAATTTTTATGCAACAAATAAGTATATTAAATAATTATACAAATATGTTGTAGTATTTATTTTATTAAGAGATAAACCAAATAAATGGTTTCAAAAATAATAAAATAAATATTATATGAACTATTTAATGTGCTCCAATAATTTTTAAGATACATATGACATTTTATGAATCTATTAAAACTTTTATTTCGAACATATCATCTCTATTTATTTTATTTAAATTCAAATAAATGAATAGTGTCAAAATTGACACTAATGTTATTTTATAAAAAAAAACATATTATAAAATTGATTAAAAATCACAAAATATTTCAAAATTATAAATTTAAATTTATATGATCTAAAATTTTATTAATAATCCAATTATGGACAATTCACAAAAAATAAGTAATTATTTGTTATAATTTAAAAATTAGAATGTTATTACCACAAATAAAATTAAATTGATTAAATAAGGATAAATCATGTTGATAATGATTAAAATAAATTCCTAACATGTCTAAATTCTATTGGTTGATGATATTACAACCTTATCTTATCTAATATTCGAATATGAGTCATTTTTGGAGGTTTTTATGTGGGGTTAGATTTATTATAAATTAATATTTTTAAGAATTCCAAAGGTGCCCCTCTCCTCCCTTATAAAAGGACACCTCCTCCCCCTCCTCCTCACACCAATTTTAGCACTCAAGCTCGGCCAACCCCTGCCAAAATCTCTTCTACACTTCCCTAGAAACATCCTAGAGGTTCTGGTCTTCCTCAAAGACCAATTTTAGTGCCCTAAGAGGAGGTCTCAAAGAGGCGCTTCAAAGAAGAGGTAATTACCGTTAACAATTTTTTCATCTTTATTTCTTCTTCAACTTCTTCTTCTTAGGTTGTTTCATTATGAAGTAATAACATCAGTATCACTAATATACTGATATGTTATTATAATTATGAAACAACCCTATTTCACCATCTATCCATCCTATAGAAAAAGAAATCACCGCGCGTGCGTACGTACGGAATACCGTCTCCACGCCGTGGTGTAATCTATTTTCCACCACCACCTTACATGGATGGGTATAATGGTGTAAAGAATAACTATACATAGTTATTAAAACATCATATTGATTATGATATATTGTATAATCCACTCCAATTCAATTCAATATTTATGGAAATGATATCATCGCTTGTGCGTACGTACGGACTACCGTCTCCACGACGCGATGAGATTCATTCTCCATGTTAACCATTTAAGAATGATTATAAAGTATATATAAGAAATAATAATGAAATATATTACATTATAAATCTACTGGATTTATGTATATATATATATATGTATGTCATCTACTTACTTCAATTCAAGACAATAAGGAAAGGAAAACAATGTTCATGCGTACGTACGGACTACCGTCTCCATGAACGGTGTTTTTTATTTCATTTATCTATCTATTATATATATATATATACTGAATATATATGATATATAAATCATATTTTATATTCTGGAACTAAGTAAATCATGATATAAGTAATAATAATGTCAAGAACAACAAGTCAAAACACCTACGATAAATGAAACGATTTTACCCAAAACGCTTCTTTAACATGGAATTTACAAAAGAACGGGTAATATAATGTCATAAGTGAACCATATATGATATCATAACAATGAATATGATTCTATAATAAGTCAATGACATTATTTAAACCATTATACAGGAGCTTCGGACACGTACAAAGCAAATCGGACCTAAGGTAAGGGAAATATCACAATCTCATTTTTATCCAAGATTGTTTATTCGTAAGTATTTATTGGGGTGTATTTTATCATCCACATCCATGTTCCCTCAATATGTAATATTGTTTCCATCCACTTACACTAGTTTAAATCCAATTTTACCCTCCGGTGAGTTTTTAGTAAAGAATATGAAAGGAATCGTTTGTCGTTTTTTCGTACGAGGTACTTTTTGACTTTTCCGACAAAAGTACGAAGAATGTTTTTTTAACTTATACGGCATGAATGGATTTATAAAACATTATTTCCAAGAAGCTTCCTTTAAAATTTTTCAAGTTTATTTTTAATCAACTTCTTTTAGTTTAAAATTGTATGACATGTTAAGAAAGGAAAAGTGTTTTTGAAGTAGAAAGGATATTTTCCTCAAGAATGAAGTTCAAGTATTTTATCAAAATTATTTTCCATCTAAGATAATAAAAAAGGTTATGTTTTTATCCCTATTATTACATGGATTTGATTATGTTGTGATGGAAATATTTTTATGAATTCCTTTATCTTATATGAATTGTTTTATGATGTCATGTTGTTTAAGAATCCCATTTTTATTACATGGGTTACGCTATGATGTATGGTTTCTGATTATGTGGCACACATAATAAAGGATTCATTATAAGATGGGTGGGACCTATATCTCACTCCAATGCATTGGGTAAAGATTTTATATCTCATGAGATAGACAGGGCTGGAACGGTAGGTTATACCGGTTCAGTGAAACAGGACTGAAACGAGGGTTACTCGATTCAGAAAGGGACTTTGTCCACTAAGATAGTCTTGGAAATGAGTCTTGACTAACAAGAAATGATTCTCTATGATTATGTGTGAATTCCACAAAGTTTCATGTTTTAAGTTATGATTATTGTGATTACATTTCACTGCCATGATTTACCCCATGTTATGAAATTATGATCTCTTTTGCAGGTTAAGATTTACAAAAGTTATGTGCTTATGTATATGATGTGATTGATATTTCTTTTGTTTACCCTTACTGAGCATTTGAGCTCACCCTTTTATGTTTTCTTTTCCCCAGGATATAAAGAAGGGTTTTAGGTATAAAAAAAAGGAAGATCTTTATGGTAGATTTTGAAGATCTTTCACCACGATTAGAAGATTATATTCCGAGTTTCCAAAGACACTAAACTATTACGATCCTTGTGTGTGTGTTTTTTGTTATGTACTAAGTATTCCGAAAATGTAATGTAAAGTCAATGTACGTCAAGATACGGGTCTCTACACGCGCTGCGCTGGAGAACCACAAAGAGGACACAACCGGAGCGGGGCCGCGGTGGAGGGGCGCGGTGCCGGTGCGCCGCACCGGTCGAACAAGGCCGCAGCTCAAGGCAGCGGCGGTGCAAGGTCGGGCGGCCGAAACCGCCGGCCGCCGACACCTCAGAGGGAGGGACTGCAGCGGTCCCACGACGGCAGCACCGGCTGGCCAGACCGGGCAGACCATTTCAGGGGGAGACCTGGGGTCGTAACCCCCAGTTGGAAAAAATGAGCAGCCCCCATGTGGGGGGCCGCAGTTTCAATCTGGTGGGCAGCGCCCCCCCCCCCTTTCCGCTCAGCTCGGCTAGCACCGAGCTGGCCACCCGCGAGCCGCGCCCGCGCCAGGCCAACCGGCCGCCCAGGCTGGGCCGGGCCACACCGGTTGGTCCGATTCGCGCCCTAAAGGGCCGGACCCGGGCCCGGGTCGGGTTGAACCGGTTCGGGCCGACCCAGGAGGTCTCGGGTCGGGTCGGTCCGGGCCCGAAACCCCCTAAACCCTAACAGGTCCGTTCTTTAGCCCATATCTTGGGCTACGGACCTCCGATTGAAGCACCGTTAGTTGTGATCCGATCCTTAGATCCAGAAGGTAGTTTCGGTATGTTAAACAAAAGTTTAATAGAAACTTGGGTATGACCGGGTTGGTTCGAGCACGAAACCAACCGGGCCCTCGGAGCGGAAACACTTATAACTTGAGCTCTAGACGTCCGATTGATGTCCCGTCGACTTTGTTGGATTCCTCTTAGTGAGATGGATATTTTGGCTTACTATTCTCGAGTTTTGGACACAGTTGGAGTGCGGTTGGGTTGGTTTTGACTTAAAAACCAACCGGGCCCCTAGAACGAAAAAGCCAATAACTCTCAGACCGGGCGTCCGATTGATGCGCTGTCTGTCACTTTGAGTTCCTGTTGACTATACGGAAATTTGGGATACATCAACTCTGGACTTCGTGTCAGTTGATGTATCGGCCCCTTGACTCATGGAGCAGACCCTTCCCGAACGAGCTTGCTGTGTGCGGGAACCCTAGAGTTGGCTGCGACTGCGACGAGGTTGAAGACTGTACAGAAATCCTCTGTGGGTTTGACATCGACGACTACAACACTCAGCGATCTTGTATGGATCCATGCTTACTGATCCTGTGTGGGTCAGATCCTGTGTGGGTCAGTGCTCAGTGGTCCTGTGTAGGCCAACGCATACCGATCATTTTTGGGTCATATCCTGTGTGGGTCATTGCGAGGGTTAGTACCTATCGATCCTGTGTGGGTCATTGCGGGGGTTAGTACCTACCGATCCTGTGTGGGTCCGACAGCTTAGATGAATCAATGGCTACATCTAATCATCACTATTTTCTTATGAAGAAGTATACTTGTGTGAGTTGAGTATTGACTTTCAATCATTATTTTCGATAAGATTGACTTGATATCCGGTGTGGATTACGTTATGCTTTCCTGTGTGGATTGGGTTGCTAATTCCTATGTGGAATGGGTTATGTTTTCCTGTGTGGACTGGGTTGTACTTGAGCTTAGATTTTGGAGCTGAAATGGAATTGATGACTTAGGTATATATATGGGCATATACCTAACTAGTGTCAGTTGTTACTTCGTGATTGTATCTTTCCTTTGTGGATTCTGGGAGACCTTCGGGGGTCTCGAGGTCCCTACTGAGTAGCGTATACTCACCCCTGCACGGGCTATGCCCGCACTATGTTGTGTTGGATACAGATGACGGACATTGCTGATCGTGGTGGAGGCTTGTGGAGCAAGTCGATACTTGGAGGTGGACCACTGGGCGGGATGTACACGGAGCGGACGGTTGGACTCATGGAGATAAGGAGACTATCTGTACCCACCCTTCTGGTGGGACTTCCTATGGACGGCTTGACATTTCTTCTTTACTTTCAGTTGCTGTACTTCCTTTCTTGTTGTACATTAATTTCAGTTTGGGTTTGTATTCTGGCCCACTTACTTGTCTGCACTACTATTGTACCTAGTTTTACTTAGTGTTTACTTCTGCTTGCTTACTCTATGGTGTTTGTTTACTTTATAAAGGAAATGCCTTCCCCTTTTAGTCGGGATTTATGCCTTGGTGCTAGTCGACATCCCCTGGCCTATGGGAGGTGAGCTTGGGGTAGTCATGACACAAGCCCCGAGGACGGGTCGTGACATATATCTTATTACATACTAAATATAATTCCTATTATGCTTTGAAAATAACTTGTAGAAACGAATTAAATTATATTTTAAGTCACCAAATCACTACTAAGAATATCCTTTAGTACTCGAGAATGAATAATGATGTATTCTTTGTCATTGAAGGTGGGATGTGTCACATTTTAAGGGGTTACATTAATGTTGGATGCCAAACTGATAAGTACTGTTCTAGATTTCAATTTGGATTTATTTTCTACATTAATGGATGATTTATTTTTCAAAATAGGTCCATGTTTATGATAATGACTGATTCTATAACAGAATATGATCACATCAGTAAATTATATGCCATGAATGATTTTTTTGATCAAATAGTTTAATACCATATTAGGGATATTTTTTGAATTTTAGACCCTATGTAACTATACTTTGATAATAACGGTGCTATAATTGAGGCTAAGGAACCCCAATGCCACCAATAGACAAAAAAATTCTTCTTAAGAACCGTATCATTTGAAAAAAATTGTTAGGGTGAGGTAAAAATATATTGAGTGGAAACATCTAGTAATGTAATATATTCATTGAAAAAACCATCATAAAAAAGATGAAGGACATGTAAATTTCTTGGATATATATATTTTACGAAATAAAATTAATCAATTTGGTTTTTTTTTGAATTTCAAATCCACTTAACATGATATAAATAATTATATTATCTATTATATTATGATTTTTATATTTATAAAAATTTATAATCTATCACTCACTCATGTGTGACACATTAATTACATAAGATTTAAGTGATATTTAACCACTTAGAATATATCTTTGAGTTATAATTAATTGATTAATTTTATAGAAATTCTTTATTTATTAAAATATGATAATATTATAATTTATAGGAACTCATATAGAGATAAAAAGTTCACCCATTAGAAACAAGTATGACATGTTTTCTAAGCTAATATAGTGACCCGATTTTTTTCAATTAAAAAACTATCTCAATTTTGAGATTTTTAAGTACTGGGACCTCTGTAGGGGTAAAAATTTAACTTTAATATAGAAAATGTCCTGAAGAGTTTTTATAATGATTTTATTGATCTCAAGATATAGTGTTTTCCCCCAGGACGTGTTTTTGGGGAATTTTGAGCTTGTAAAATTGTAATGGTTTTTTTAATATTTATAAATTAACGAAATATTTTTTTTACATTGAGAATCGATTATGATGTCTCCTAAAATGGTGCTACAACACAAATTTTAACACCAAAATGATTTTTAAGGATTCGTTTTATGTATATAGGGCGTAAATTATAGACCTGTGCATTGGGTTGTGGATCGAGAATTTTTGAGTGTTTTATTAAAAAGAACGACTAACATAATTATTGGATATAAATACATATTTACATAATTATTCCTTAGGATGAACATTTATTCCAATGGAATAATCCTAGAGAGTTTTATAAGGATTAAGTATCATCTTTGAAGATATTCCAATGAATCAGGATGCATAAAGAAATTTGGGAACACAATGACAATGATGATTAAATTTTGTAACCCTAAAAAATGGGTTTAAGACATAAAGATCCATCATAAATTCAGTATATGATTCATTTTTCAGGATATGTGGTTATTAAATTCATTGTAATTTTTTTATATAAATATTATCTTATTTTGAAATAATAGAAAATAGATCATCTTTAGATTATTAATTTATTTTTTTATATTTTTTATTTATTTTCCATTCATGAACCTTTACTTGAAATTATGAATCATCTCTAAAGTATTAATTGGGACTCTTCTATTTTCAATTTTTAGTGAGAATATTTTTATATGAAATTAGGGGTTTCTAGGATAGACAATAAGAGTTATTTATTTCTTGATCCTTCCCCCATTTCTTATCATGAAAAACAATCACCACTGAACTTACATTAGTTAATGGTTTAATGAGTAGTGGTGTGGGAAGAAAGATGATAATTAGTGAATAAGGATGAATTTGTATAAATGAAATTGTGGTTATGATCTATCATATGAATGATTTTTTGTGGATTAGAGTTTTTCACTGAATGATGAGAATATAGTGGCTCTGCAAAGGTATAACAATGATGGTTTGGACATTTGGAAGGACCCATGGTGGTCCTAGATGGTGATATGTGGAATGAAAGTGTGATATGGAGTTATTTAAGATGAAATATTCCAAAAAGTTGTATGAATTTTAAAATATGGATGAAAGACACAATTACAAGTTGTTTAGTTTAGAGAAACACACATCATGTAGCTTCTTTACTGCATTTCTTGGGATTTAGAAGATTATAAATATCACAAAGTGTGCGGTATATACTCACATACTCTATAGTATATATATTTTTTCAATTGAGTAAAAACACATCCCCATGGTGTTCAGTTTTAGTACATGTCATTTAAGGTCTATACAATGTGACTAGAGTGGCGGAAAACTCTTAGGATAAATACTATAGAACACATTTCATCTTTCTATTAGTGCATATTGTGTATCTATTTGACTAAATGACTCGAGCATCTAGCAGTATACACTGAGTAATCTGACTGGGTCCACACTCTATGTACCTTAGTACACACACTATGTATGTCAAACCATCTTCATCACATAAATATTAACACATGACTAGACAATATTTGAGGGGCTACCCAATGTGTTCCCTTATAGCACTTTCCATGTACTCTTTCTAGCCTCAGTGTATTTTCATTTATCCTTTATCAGGACATAGACTTGGGTGCATGAGTACAATATCATGAACGTTTTTCTATATAGGATGTAATGGTATGCTTATATTGGATGTTTTAGGTGTGAAATAGGGTCCTCTATAGTATCATAAGTAAAACATGAGGTGATATGAGGTTCATGTCCATTATCTATGGAGTTAGGTAATCCCTCAATTTTGTGTTTTAATCAAAAAAGAACATTTTATCTATATATCATGTGAGGTACTCTTCTATATTCTATGTGCTACCCAATGATTCATTGGTCCTTGAATATATTTTCAATTAGGTGATGTAGTTTTTATCATATATTATTTATCATAAGAGTAGGGGTTTATACTCCCTTATTGAACATCTATCCTTGAATGAGGCGTGGGTTATATTATGGGTTTATAGAATGGTGACTCTATAATGGTGGAAAATATGGTGTGATACTTTTTGACTACCACACATGATTCAATTAATATTTTACCTCCTTTATGTTTTCTAGTGGATATGTAGAAGATTTAATTGTTGAGAAAGTGACATTCTTCAAGACTTGTGGTTCATTGGGAATACCATTGGTTTCTGTTGACATGAGATGTATAACTGGGATATTGACTTTAGAATATACATGATTTTAAATACTATTAGTATTCCTTGTTTCTTGTGAGATAAAAAAATTTGAGTATTGGAGATGATAATGTAGGTACTTCATTGAATACCTTTGATTTATAGTGGTAGAACATATCTCGACCATTCATTGATTTCATCCTGATTAACCTCTCATACCAAGAGTTTTGAGTTGACTAGTTACTTGTATTTTCATTATGTTTTTAGGATATCTTACTAAATATTTTTATACTCACCTCTATGTGGTATTTGTACTCACCTGTTTCTTATCAATGTAACAAAATAGCTCGAGTCAACTAGAAAAGTTACCCAAGAAGGTAATACACATGATGAGGTGAAGAAAAAAGGAAATAAGTATCATTTTCAACTAAAGAAAAAATAGATTAAAAAGTGTAAGAGTTGTACAAATCCATGATACATTAAAATTAAATCCCAAAGGGATGAAATTGAAAGTGAAATAAGACAAGACAAATACCAAATCCCAATGTGACTATCTATCCCTACCAAACTAAACCATGTCAAAGGCATCGATAATAAAGAGAAGCTAAAAAAATTAAAGATCCCCTTCCCATTACTTGTATCTTAAAAAATAAAATCTATAAATATCTAAAGGGAAAATTATGGTGTGAGAAAAAAAATACTAGTACGATTTCACCAAATTACCTATAATAAGAATAATATCTAGAAACATATTGTTCTATATTTAAAAAAACTAGTTCACTATGCTATTTCAAAAGATAAACCATTTTGGTAAAAGAAAACATACTTTAGTTTTTCATAAAAATATGTTCATATTCTCACAATAAGGAAGATGAAAAGTTTATATAAGAAAGCATGTGTAAATATGTAAAACCATTAATCGATACACCATATGTTAAAAAAGGGAGAAATACAAACATGAAATATACCATCAAGTGATAAAACCAAAGATAAATGACAAAGAACAACATTTGGGATCTAACCTATAGAAATAAATACTAGACATAAAGATAATCCTAAAAATAGTCAATCCAATCAATATTGTGTCCCATAAATTTTTATCAATTTGTAGAAACATATAGTGGAATTACACACACTAAAGGGACATGTCCATTTACCAATGCACTCAGGGTTCCAAATGGTTCATGCTTGTCAAAAATCATTTGAAAACAATTCTCACAATCTATATATAATTTTCACCATGATGTATTCTACTTCTACACATTAAAACAAATTTTTAATAAAAGACCACATTAAAAGTGTGTCTAAAACCATTTAAAAATAAAATCCTTTAAAAAAGATATATTTCATGATGAAAAATTCACCTTGATATAAAATCCAACCTTTAAATAAAACATACCAAGAAATTGAATAAGAAAATCATGTTATTAAAGAATTAAAAACATCATATAGTGAAACCTACCTCAATAATAGAGTGAAGAAATCAAGGATTTATATCCTAAATCCCATGGTTTAATCTAATCAAGAAGGGATTCGAAGGAATTCAAAGATATCCTTTGGGATCTTAATGTTTGAGGAAGAAAGCTATAAGTAGAGGTGGTTTAGATGAGGTTTTTCTATTTATAGGAAGGCTACAAAATTGATGACCATGAAATAGCCTCCCAAAAAATTAAATAGTATTCCGCATTATGGAACATGCTTACTACACCGTGATGTTGGATGATAAAATAAAAAAGGAACCACAATACAAGGCTTGAAATCATTCCATATCCCTTTAGGTCAAAATTGTGTTTTAGTTCCATAACTGCAAATCCTATTCTCTTGGGATAATGTCTATGTAATTGACAAAGAAAACAAGTAGGATCACTAAAAAAATGATAAGTGATCTATATAACAACATAGATCCATGATAAATGGGTTCCATATTTGGAATAACTGATAAAATTCCTCCCCTTGGCCACTGCACCAGAGTCTCCTGCTCAATGCCATATAGGTCAACCAAATAGAGGGCCTACACCATGACCTATTTACTATGGAATAACTATTCAAAATATTTAATTAACTCTAAGAATCCATACCCATGACCATACAATACATACTTTTAGTACACACTATTTTGGTTCCACTCTATTCTGTAGCTGATACCCTCTATAACACAACCCAATGTAAAATTCCATGGTAACACCAAATTACCTTTAAAATTTCCAAAATTCCCCTTGAATAACCCCTAATAGTAGGATTGTAAAAAAATGGGTTAGGAACACCTGTGTGCTAGTGTAATGATGTCAAAATATCCCATCATAAATGATTTATATTCCTAGAAAGTGATCTTGACTTTGGATTGTTAAAAATAGAAGGCCACTGTTTCCTCACAAACAAATTATACTCCCAAGTCCCATGTATATTCTTTCCACACTACCAAATCACATGAACCAAAAGAATTATTTTATCAAACAATACCTTATATTGAAAATCCATAATATGAACCGGATTCTCAACCACATTGGTGTCGGGATCAAGATCGACAACCTCCCAGTCAATCACATGATAAGGATCAGATTGATACCTCCTCATCTTAGAAACATGAAACAAATCAAGAATTGATGTTAAAAAAGATTAAAAGTCCATATGATGTTCTACCATTCCAAGATGCTCCATGATCTCAAAGGGCCCCACAGATATCAGTGAAAAATTACCATTCTTACCCAATCGATAGTGTCCCAAGCAAGGTGAAACTCAAAGAAAAAACCAATCACCAATCTCAATCTCTAGTGGCCACTTCAAGTGGTCAACATAATATTTATGATGACTATATGCCTTGAAAAACCTCTTCAAGATCAGCTTCATCTTTTCCATAATAATCTGAACTAGGCTTGGTCCAACTAAGGACCATTATCCCAACTCTTCACAACACAAATGAGATCTACATGGCCTCCCATACAATTATTATATGATAAAAATCTTAATAAAATAATGATAACTATTTTTATAGGTGAAATAATACAGAGTAGTATGCGTTTCCTAGGATCCTCCAAAATCAATAACACATTCTTGGGACTTATCCCCCAAAACCTGGATAGCTCACTCAGTATTCCCATCCGTCTACAGATGATATTCCATGACCATTTTCAATTTTTTTTAAAAGGTTGGGGCCGAAGCCTTAATTTATTATTTAAATCAAATACCTCTTTAGACTGGGTAGAGGGTGACCCATTACATAGCGCGAAGGCCTAAGGCCATGTTTCCGGAATACAAGGCATGAAATCCCATTTTTTTTGCCCAAAGGACCCCTCGGTGAACAATACTGCTAGATTACCCATGCTGCAACAGTACCCGTGCTGCTACAGTACCTGCTACAGTAACCGCCGCCGCTACAGTACCTGCTACAGCCCTCCGTCGCTATAGTGTCTCCACTAATACATTCCACGTCTGCTACAGTACTACTACAGTTCCCCTGCTATAGTACTGCTACGGTGCCCTGCTACAGTACCCCCGAAAAATTCACCCCTGCCCGGATTTGATCCTGGGTCTTTTGGATGCCAAGAAGGAGCTTGTACCACCAGGGTACAAGCTCGTTGGCATGCCCAATTTCAATTGGTAACCCATTACCTCTTTTAAAACCATCCAATTCCATATCAGAAACTATTAGAGAGGAAACCTCATGAAGCTTCATAATTTCTCAAACATAAAAGTCCTTGAGATTCTCTACCTTCATCATCTCATTGATATGGAGGAAATGATCTGACCTTACAAGTCGATCAGTGACCCCCAAATCACATCCTTCACACTAGAATTATATGAAAAACTAATGATATATTCCATGGAAATTTCATCCCACATCTACACTGAAATAAGTACGGGTTTCAAAAAACCATAAGGCCTTTGGTGTTCCAATTAAATTCTATGAAACGTAAGACACCATGACAGAAAAACCATAGTCTACCATCTCATCCTCAGACTACAATATCAATGTTTCAAATAATTATACATCTTGCTAGTTATTTGGTGTGCCGAAAAACATGACTAGAATCTATGATCTATCATCTATGGCCTTAGAGATATAGGAACGACCGGCCTACTACAAAAAAAAAAACAAAGTACCATCAGGAGATCAAGACCACTGAACCAAGGTCTCCCCACCATTTAAGATTTACAAAAGTGATTGGAATCAATTTATGAAACATTCTCAATCTAAAAAGCTCATAAAATAGTGATTCAGACTTTATAACATCCAAATAAACCTTTCTATCAACATCTTCAACTCCCATATTCATTTTACCAAACAAAATCTTTATATACAACTCTTCTATAGACTCTTTCATAGCTTGAATCCGTAGTGTCATGCTCAACACATCAACAAACAAATTACCTTTCCTAGGAGTACATGAAATATCAAAATCAAAAGTCTAGAGATACGTTACCCAACATCTCTATTTTAGGTTTAGATACCTCTAAGTAAAAATACACTTCATGATCTCATGATTAGAATATATTTTAAAACCCTCCCACAAGATACTTTGGGCCACATTTTGAGTTCATGCATAACTACTTCCAACTCAAGATTATGGGTAGGTTAGTTATTCTCATGATAGAATAACTGGTGATATCTATATGCAAACAACCATTTACTCTACATTAATACACTCCCCAAACCCATAGAAAAGGAATAAAAAAAAACATCATAACCTAAACCTCATTCTAGAAGAATCAAAATTGGATCTAAAGTGAACCTCATTTTTAGTTACTCAAAATATCACCAACAATTTTAATTCTACTCAAAATAGACACCCTTATAGGTTAAAGTTATCATCAGAGATGAAGGATTGGAAAATTTATGAACAAATTTTCCATAGAAACTATCCAAGCATAAGAAGCTTCGAATCTCAAATGCATTTATCTGCTTATACCAAGACAATACTTCTTGAATCTTTTCAGGATCCACTGATACACCCATCTTAGATTTAAAATTCCCCCACAATTTTACTTCTTCGATCAAAAAATCACACTTACAATGATTACAATAAAGATTATTTTCTATCAAATTTGTAAGGATGATATCCAAATGATCTCAATATTAATCTTTGTACTAGTAGTTAAAACAATATAATCAACAAAAACAAATAAAAAAAGTTTCCAAGAACCAATGAAATATTCAGTTCATCAGTGCTATAAATACCATAAGAGTGTTAGTGAGACTGGATGGCATAACTATAAAATGAAAATTCTCGTATGAGCTCATTAATTATATTTTAGGTATATTATCTTCTTAGAATATTAATTACTGGTACCTCGACCATAGGTCAATATTTGAAAACCAAAAAGTCCCTCTGATTTGATCAAATAGATCATCAATCCTTGGAAAGGAATACCTATTCTTAAGGGAAACCTAATTTAACTTTATATAATCAAAGAAAAGTCTTTTTTCCTTTATAAAAAAGAGGGTATAAGACATTATAGGATGAATAAATACCTTACCCTTAATATATTTCAATTGAACTTTAAGATCATTCAAATCAATAGGTTACATGCGATACGATGGAATAGAAATGGGAATTGCACTAGGGAGCAGGTCAATAGTGAAATCAACCTATGTGGTGTTAACCTAGAAAAATCATCCAAAAAAACCTCAGTGTTGTACTCACCCTAAAAATAAGTGGAATGTTCAAGCATAGATCAAGAGAATCAAGAATCACCTCTAAAAACTGGAATGATATAACTCCAACATAAGGAAAAACATGCCCCACTTTCCGATAAATAGAATCCCACTGACCCATAAATACATGAGAGACTCTATTAGGAGATAGAAACTTAACCAAGTGAAAATAAATTTCAATTTTGGAATTAATACAGATCATCAAATCCATGAAAATAATCAAGTATACGAATCAAGATGAAGAACTAAGAATTACCACATCACTTTGAAGTTAACTATCATCACCTAACATGAGGGACATCTAAAATCTTGTTCATACATATTTCCCAAAGGCTTGGAAATATCCAAAAAAATTGAATGATCTCAAAACACAATCCCAACACTTTAACCAGGTTTGATGATATAAAATAATGAGTATAAACTTTATCAAAAAAATCTAGAACCATATAGGATGAAACCAACACTATACCTCTAACAGTATTTGACTCGATCTCATATTAATTTGGTGTATAATGTACCACATAAATATGTCTAGTATCAACTCCTCCATTATATTTCGTTTATGAATTAAAATTACCCTTAGTATGAGGATAAGACCCACTACCCTTGGAAGCATCAGAAAAAACGTGCACACCCTTGGTGAGAGTGTATCCTCCCTTACTACCATTGGAAACCCTCATAAAAAAATTACTATGATGGAAAGGATATGTATAATGATAAAAAGTTTAGGGATCCTCCATATAGTTAGGGTTGGTATGTCTAAGATCTCCACACTAATTGAAAATAACCTACTACCATCCTGGTGAAGCTCCTAAAATTGGTCTCGAAGAAAACTGGTCACACTTTCATTTCCTTTTCAATCTATAAGATATAACCTGGATAATAACTACATAAATCAAAGATCCAAGTTGGCTAATCTTAACTTCTATATATGATATAGAAATAACTTCTTTTTTTTCCACCTAAACAATGGTCAAAATGAAAAATAGAATAATCATTGATCAAATATCATCCATCAGTCCCATATCGAACCTCTAATACTTAAGGAAATAATCTGTAACAAGCTTGAGAACTATGTAAACGATCACAAGAAAACATGTGGTATACTCCAAAATCATATTCTCTCCATACTAAATGGTTATAAATTCCTAGGTATTTTCCACATGCAATGTTCAGGATAAAAAAGAATACTGGAAATTTTCTTTATGGAAACTCAGGTAAGATCATCATGGAACTTAGATTGAACAATAGAGTCCCACTATATTCTTCCTGGTACCTCAATAATTTACATAAAAAACCATATATTACTTAAAACTTTTTAGGAAATGGAAGATCATATTTATCTATTCTAGACAATCCTTACATTCATATGATCCTTTGTCACTAAAAAATATGGGAGGATTGTACTTAGTGAATTCTAAGCCAAGATCCGCCACTCATCGTGGGTGCCAAATATCCACTTTCACAAATGTTTGAATAATGAAGATTATATATTCCACCAATGAAGGGTATACTATCAGATTAACCTATGGAAAATGTCTTGCAACTTCCTCTTTTAGATTTTAATGATCTATACTTTGAAGAATTATCTAATAAACATAGGACAATAACCAATCAACTTATGATAAAATTTTAAATCATAACTCCCCTTTAGGAGTCTATACTAATGAATTTAAACAATAATAATCTAAAGAATTTATGAATTAGATTAATGGAAGACAAGACATAATGAAATTAACATGTCCATTAAAATAAATCCCATATTTGGTTCATTAAAATAACCTTAAAAACAATGCCTCAAGCATGTTAAAAATTATTCACTACCTATGGTAACTCGAGTTTAGTCATGGAAGTGAGTTGCCTAGACATCGTCCCATACTTACTATCCAAATTACGATAGTCCCAAATTCTATCTCCCAAAGGCAATGAACCAAACCTTTTCCATTTAATAAAACTTCAGGTTATGTATTACCTCTGATACCATTTTGAAACAAACTAGCTTTGGGAAACTATTAAAGTCACCAAGTAATGTACACCACATGGTGAGGCACAAAAAAAAAACAAAACAAGGAACACATTTAGTTGAAGAAAAAACAAATTAAAAATAATAATAATAGTGAAAATTAAAGATCAATACAAATTAAATACCAAAGGAATAAAATTGAAATTAAAATAAGACAATAAAAAGTCTTAAGAACCATGTGTTCATCCATCACCAGCAAATTGACCCACATAAAAGGCATCAACAATTGTGAAAATATAATTCACTACAACATGACCTTAAATTTAACTATGTCCTGTAAAAGCACTTTTACAAATTATGAAAGGAAAAATTAGGGTGTGATTACAAATCCCAGTAGTATTTTTCAAAAGAATATATAATAAGACTAATAACAAGAAAACCTTAGTTGAAGATTTAAAACAAAACTAGTTCACCATGATTTTTCAAAAGATAAAACATTTTTTTAACACATAACATGATATGATTTTTTATAAAAATACATTCATAATATCACAATAAATAATAAAATAAGTATATATTTGAATTCATGTGACCATCAATGAATAAACCATTAGATAAAAAAGTGATCAATCTGACCATTAAATACACTATAATGTGATAAAATCAATCATAAATGACAAAGCACACCATTTGGGTTCTAACTTATGGGAATATGTATTAGAAATAAAGATAAACCTAAACTAGTCATAATTTGGATCTAATTAATATTGTGTCCCATAACACTCTATCAATACCACAAAGTCCCTAATTGAATTACACACACTAAAGTGACATGCCCATTTCCTTTTGCACCTAGGTTCCCAATGTGTCATTATTTTCAATGATCATGAGAAAACCTTGATAAAAAATTTATAAATCATTTTTAAATGGAATAATATACACTTCCATGCATGTAACACATTTATAATCAAAATAAATCTCTATATAATTTAATCCATATAATGTGTTTCCAAAAACTATTTTTAAAACAATTCATTTAAAAACATATATTTCATGAAGAATAATCCACCTCGATATCAAATCCATCCTTTTTATAAAACAGACCAAATAATTATTCAATAAAATCAAATTATTTCATAATTAAACCATTTTTTATAGAGATAAACAACATAAGAGTGGACTAAAGAAACCAAGGATTCTTCTCCTGAATGCTAGGGCAGAATCAAATCAAGAAGGTCTTCAAAGGCCTTAAAAGAGATCCTTTGGCCACCTGAATTTAAGGGAATAAAGTTGAATAAGTAGAGGTTCTTATGGGGTTCATGTATTTATAGGTAGGATGTATAATAAAAGGCAATGACACAAACTATTATACAACGACACAACCTTTTACAATATAGAATATGCTTCCCACACCAGGATGCATGATGGGATGATATAGAAGAAACCATCGTGAAAGGATTGGGACCATACCACAACCTGTCTGGTCAAAAACTCATCAAATTTTCATAGACATAGATCCTATTCTCTTATGCAAAGGATGTGGAAGTACCAAAGAAACCATACCACACCACCAAGATACTTTATAAGTGAGATATGGAGTAGCATATATCTTGTTATAGGGGTTCTAGATTTGGTATAACAGACTAAATCCCTCCCCTTGGACAGTATGCCATTGCCTCCCTCTCCACACTGTAGCAGTCAACCGAACAGAGGGCCTATGACACATCCTAGTGACCATGGACCAACTATAAAAATATTATAGTATCTCTAAAAACCTATCTATTGTACCCTCCTCAATAGCCTTTAGTCCAAACCACAACGATCCCACTCCACACCACAACAGATACCCTCATCTATGAAACCCCCTGTAAAATTACTATGCAACTTAAAATTACTTATAAAATTTAAATAAGCCACATGGAATGACTCCCAATATTAGGATGATAAAAAGGGTTACGAATAACTATGAGATGGTGAGATATTTCATAGTTCATGCAGAATATTAACAATTCTGAGATGGTCTTGATGGATGAGGAGATGGCATGGATTGTTCAAATATAACACTTGGGGATGCTTGGTGACTCACAATGGTTTATTATAGTGGTTATGACTGTTGAAACTATAGATTTATTCAAGAGTATTTGAAACTAGGAAGTGATTTCCAATTTATTTTATCTATCAAGTTCAAAGGACTGATGAATATATAGTTCCATTATAATTTTCCTTTTGGTTATGTGATTGTATTTGATCTCCCATTCATGCATTTTATATAGTTCAATTATATATATATACACACATACTTATGGTGTTGTTGGTTATTTTATAAATTGGATATATGTTTCCGTTAAAGGTCAATATATGAAAGGTCTCCCATCTTGTATGATATACTTACTTAGTTCTTATCACCAGTCCTTTTCCTATTAGAGGTGGGATTGGGGTGACACACTCAGCTAACCGCTGGATTGGGATGTTCCCTAGCGGGTCGGACTATATTAGAGTGGTATCATATCATTCAAGTCATAATGATGGAGTTTGGAGTTAGTAATAATGTGAGGATTGGTTAAGTAAATTAGGGAAATAATGTTAAGGGGGGTATTGAGTTTTGTTATCAGACTAGGGAAATCGATGTAGGTAATCAAAAAAAATATTTTTCGAAAGACTCTAATAGATTTTTACTCAACTCGGACGTCTAAAAAATTGATTACAGGGTACAATAATGTTGGTATATAAAAAATATAATAGCTAGTTGTGATATTTTAGGTCCACATGATGTCATCTCAACCAAATACACTTTAATACTAATGGTTTTATCTTATATAATAGAGGGAACGTCTCATAGATGTCCAGCTCGCATTCAAGGGCCAAGTCATGATAAATATTACATGAAGTTAGACCTCTTTAAATTAATTAATGAGTAATGAAAAATTATTTCTGAATCTCAGTTGAGAGATATATTTTCCCTTTGGTTGGAGGTAGTTTATATCCACTTCATGCTTAGTTCAGAATTTCTTGTAGAGTGGATTATTGTTCTTACATATTTAGATCTTTCTACCTGTATGATAGATCTATTATGTGTATTCTGATAACCAAAGGCTCATGTGTTGTTTATGAGAGACTAATACTCTAGAATTAGAGTCTTGGATGGATTTTAAGAATCACACTTACATTTGGTTTGGACTCTCTCAAACTAAATGATAATTCCTTCATCAAACTCTCTAATTGGAATAGTGATTCATTAGTTGAAGATATTTTTTTCTTAAACTCGTGGTGGGTATACTCCACCATGATTTTAGTTTGATACATATTTCAATGTAGAGTTTTATCTAAATATATTTTTCCATTCTTAGGTTAGCACAACCATGTACGAGTACATGTTAATGTACACAGACCTCATGAGGTTCTCGATGTATATGTTACATTATTTAATTTTTCATGCTCAGTGGTTTGGGTGAAGACTTTGTATGAATATATTTTTGATCATGGTTGATTTTTCATAAAACACAACCTATATTTGATCCCACTATGTGATAAATAGTAGTTCAGTATTCATGGTGGATATGTTTCTTGGCTGTGAGATAAGGTTATCAATTTTACTAGTGACAAAAAGAGTGGTGTCATTGATTGACTTCCATATTGGGAGTATCTTTGAGAAAATTAAGGTTTAGTAGAAGATGGATGTTGATGAGTCATAAATCCTCTCCCACCATCACTATCTTGGTTTGTTACAATTAAACATGAATTGTTGATAATCAGAGATATGTGATGATATCTATGATGAATGGCTATGGTTGATCATTGATGGGTATATTTCAGAGTATAATTCATGTCCCTTATTCTTGGGCCCTCATTATAGATAAAATAAAAGTATGTTAATATTTCTATATCATATGTTCTATAGTTATAGATTCCAATAGAACCCCTAGAGAGAACCTTGTATACTAGTGATTTTCCACTGATGAAGACCATCTTTCACACACCCCATTTGGTATAGTGAGTTTATCCTTAGTGTAGAAATAATTCATTCATAAGATTTCTTCATGATAGAGATGAGATATAGTGGTACCTATCTTGGCATATATTAAATACAAATTCTAATATTTCACCTTGATACACAGTAGAGTATGTGAGGTAAGGTCTACTGAAAATAGTGAGCATGATCCTCTCAAGTATAGAAAGTAGAGGCCACCATAAAAAAGTTTTAGTTAGCTACTCATCATATGGTAATCATGATTTTATGTGCTTTTTGTATTTAAGATAATTTACATTATATGAGTATAAAATAATGAAAAAATATTGACAAAGGGAATACCATGGTATTCACTCAATGAGAGACTAATAAATTCATAGGATAATATTTTTTGGAGGTCATTTCAGTATTTCTAAACAAAAAAGGGACTGGATCTTTCCTAGTATTGGTTAGTTTAATATTCTATTATGAGTTTATGGAACTTACCTAGTATTTTTATGAGAGTACCCATTGTGAAGTAAACTCACATTGTGAAAGATTTGGATTCATAGAGTATAATTAATCTCTATGAATTCGAGTCCATGGAAATTGATGGGATCTAAAAGGTGCAATAGTGACATAGTGGCTAACTCCCATGGTGGGAGACTCTATGTCCTGATGATGGAGGAGGCACATGAGCAACGATCTTCAATGAAATATATTCCTATGTAAGGAGGGGGAAATTTATCACCTTTTATCAATAGTGGTGGACCCATACTCTTCCATGTGTGACAGTGTCCCACATTTGTGATGATGATTTAACAGTCTTGTGTGACCATAATCTCTTAGGTGATGGAATATAATGGTTTTTCTAAAGGTGGGGATAACATCATCCACTTCCCCAGAGATATTATAGTCTCTCATGGTGTTTTTATTAAACATTATAATGGAGATTTTGAGTGGGGTTATCCTTAGTGGGGTGCTACCCTTAGTGTGGTTTGCCCAAAAAATCATTGCGGTCACTTTCATTGCATGAAATGTTTTTATACACTATTAATGAGGAGGTTTTCTTATGAGGTTTTATCAACCCAATTTTTTCATGATCACTATTTAACTCAATTTTAAGTTTTTCATGTCTCATGATCTTCCTAGGGGTAATAAAATAAATTTACCCTAGTAGACATGCATAAAAAATTTATTATGGTTTTGCTGATCTAATAATTTAATGTTTAACCCCTGATTAGTTTTGGGGGATTTCCAAGCATGTTAAACATTAATTGATTTTTATTATTATTTAATTAAATAAATATTTATTCAATTTTCATGAATGGTGATCTATAATAAATGGGTTCTGAAATAGAAATCAACACATTGTGGTTTTATTTTTAATTGGAGGTTTCACCCAAATGAGGTGTAAATTATGTACTAAATCATCGAGTCACATACCAATATTTTTGGGTGTTTTATTAAAAATAATGATTAACGTAATTTTATATTATAAATACCCAGTTACATTGTTTTTACTAGGGTTTTATATTTATATAAATGATTTAACCCTATGAAATTTTAGTGGGATTGGATATACTCTCTTTACGATATACTAATGAATCGAGAAGTAGAGAACAATTCAGGAACACAATGATAATGATGATCAGATTGTGCGACACTAATGAACCGACTAAATCGATGAGATTCAACATCAATGTATGAATAAAATTTCATTTTAATTATCATTTTCATGATATTTGGTTATTTAATTCAATATATTGATTATTCATAGAGGTAGTGTCATTTTTCCATGGATTACAAAGGGAATTAATTTTGAATATTAATTTATTTATTAATGAATTATTCATTAGTGATTCATACACTTTTATCTATAACCACGAAATCTTCCCATAGATTAAATTGGGACTATTATCTTTTACTTCGGTAGTTATTATATCCTAAAATTAATTTAGGTGTGGTGATGATCTACATCACATGTCATTTTTTTATCCCCCCATATCAATTAATTTTAATGATAAATGATCACCCAGAACTTGTGTTGACTAGTGGTTTGAAAAATATTAGTTTGAGCATCCATATGGTCATTGAAAGGTGGAGATGACTCCGTATGAATGAATTGATGGACAATACCCATCTCCAATACAACTTTTTAGTGGATAATGGTGTTTTATCAAATTATGAGCATAGAGAAACTTTATTGAATCATATAGATGATAATATGGTTTTTGGTAAGGACCCTTTATGGTCCAAGATATAGATGGGTGGTGCGCCATATAGATTAGGGTAAATTTCAGGTGGAAGAGGGATGAAAATTAGTAGAATTTGGAAATCTAGTCGAAGAACATAAATACATGGAATTCATTTTAGAGGAACACACATCATGTACCTCCTTATCTATGGTGTTAGTATTTGGTAGGATTATAAATATCACATAACATGTTTTCTAGAATCACATGTCGTATAGTCTATATTATATTCCCAAGAACTCACGCAGCCATATGGTTCATTGTTTGAGTAATCTCCATGAATGGGTTATATGAAATTACATTGGTAGTGGAACAATCCTAGGATTAATTATATGGCCAACACACCATGTGTCCCAAGGAGTAAATTATATACATATGATACTACATGAATTTTGTCACTAGTGGTACACACTGAGTAATCCAACTAGGTCAAAATGATGTGTACCCTAATAAAAATCCCGTATATGTGAAATCATAGATTCCATGTAAATTATAGTGCATGAACAGATATTGGATGAGGGGATACACACCATGTGTCCTCATAGTACACCTTGTCTAATTTTTCTAGACTCAATATATTTTTGTCTCTACTTTAAAGAGAAATGGATTTAGGTGGGTGATTAGTCAATCTTATGCATTTTTTCATTTATAATGTGATGATATTATTTATTTGGAATCAAAGGTGAGACATGGGGTTGCTTATAACATCATAGGTGAGATGTATGTCCATATGAGAATCTTATATTCCTTATATCTATAGGGACGATGATAGGGATTGATCATTTTGATTGGAGTGTTCATGGGGTTATGTACTCATTCATCTACTATGTGCTAATCAGCAAGGTTTTGGTTCCCCAAATTTCTAAGAGAGTTTATTATTCCCCCACATGTTTCAGGAATAAAGCTTTGGCATAACATTAAACATGTGTAATAAAGTTGTAAAGACATAAGACAATAATCACAAGACATAAAAACATAACATTCGTATAATAATATGGTATATGAGTATGGATCAAAAATAAGAATAAAAAATCATTTCCTTTTTCTAGGATCACTATAAGACCATTATAAAATTATGGATAGATTCCCTTGGTAGATTGGGTTTACTATCCATTATATTTAAACGTTAATGGACCAGGTTAACTCCCTAGTCTGTTTTAGCTCATATCATGAGATATAAAGATTTACCCATTTCATTTAGGTATATATAATTCTGATATTTCCAATATCATAAAAAAATAAACATATGTATTCCACATGGACATGAAATAATTTATTATTCCATTATATATTAATTAACACAAGGGAAATAAATAGGTTTCATGAATAAATCCTCAAAATATGATCAAAATCCATTCAGAGAAAGATATGGATATAATCATTAGATAATATCCTCATTTAATGTTAGTAAAAATTATAGGTTTTTTACATAAATGAAAAACACTTTTATGAGAACATTATAAAATTTATATGAAAAAATAAGGAGAAATATCCATTACATTTGATACATTTTACTTTTAAAGAAAATTATTAATAAAATGAATTGAATAGAAATTATTTATAAAACCATTAAAAAATGTAAACTAGGATTCATAAATAAAAATGGACATAATAATGGAAAAATTATTTCATTTTTAAGCATTAAAAAGGAATACCCTTTTCATACTTTTATAAAGGGCGTAAAAAGTCAGTAGAAATGAAAAGTGAAATAAATGTTAAAAAAATTCATTTAAAACTTATTTAAATAAATTCTATCATAATGAGATATAAACTTTTAAAATAATATAAGTATTTAGAATTAAATTTTAAAAAAATTTAAATAATATAAACATGGAGGATGAAGATTCCTATATGAAAATAATATATAAGGTTGAGTCCACTTATATGAACCCATTTGGTTAAATTTTGAACCAAAGGGGAGTGAAATGTTAAGAAGAAATATAAAACATAAAATTACTAGTGGATAAAAATATATATGTGATTTTATAAATAAATAATATATAATCACATCAAATAAATATTTATATGTAAACTCTCTTTAAGTCAAAGTGACATTCTAAAAGAAACCCTTACCTTATTATTTCTCTAAATTTCACATTATATAACTACCTTTACAATAAATGTAATTTCATTATTAATATACATAAGAACCTTATTCCAAATTATTTAAATTAATAAAATTCATTTATAATAAATCTCAACCCATATATAAATTTTTTAGTTTAAATTATTATTAGAGGGTCAAATGTTCTATTTTTCCTTGAATGATTTAGTTTGGTGGTTTCTTACCTTTACCATTATTCATGGGTTATGTAGATCTTAGATCAGTTTGGGAACCACTGTGTGTGTGTGTGTGGGGGGGGGGAATTAGTGGTATAAGTTTTTACCAATTATTTCCTTTTAGAATTAATCCCCAGGGACTGATTAATGTTTCTATTCACTCAATTAAACCTATATCTCCCCATATTTAAGAATGATAAATAAGAACAATGCACATGATATTTTTATGGGGTTCTACCTTAGTGTGAGAGAAAACTACGTACTGTGTTTAACCTTTATTTGGTATGTGGATTTAATTTTCTCTATAACATACAACGATAAAAAATGTAGTATAAGTTTCATATAATAGATCGAGATGCTATCATCTACTTCCTGAGAGAGAATATATCATCCACTTAAAAAACTATACAAGGTTCATTTTAGAATAGAAACAAATGTTTTTAAAGAAACAATTATTAATATTAGATATTAACTAGGTATTTAGAATACTCCAAAATAAATCAACATCAAATGTAAGATATTCTTCTTAGAAACACTTTTATTTCCAAAATAGTTAAAATGATATCACATGCACATCGACTAATCTTCAATGTTAATATGTATGATCTACCCATTCCTGAGTGCATTATTTCTTGAACACAATATGTTTCCTTCATATGTTGAAAGTGCTTGATGATTAATAAATGAAATTATCTTACCTCAAACTCCTTCAGTATATAAGAAAAAAATATAGGTCAATTTACTTTTTCTTACTCACTCTTCAATACTGAGAAATCTTCAATTAAACAAGGTATCAATTTACACTATGAATTCCCAAAAAATTATCATAATATTCATTTTTACTCTTATATACTTTATAAAATGCATGAATAATATTTCCATAATAATTATTTAATTTTCTAGGATGTTTGGTTTCAAAACATTCCTTAGTCAACCCCCTTGAAAAATATTTATTTAGAATTGGGAATAAAAAATTTCAAACATTTAAATGTTAAATCTCCATAAGTATCTCATGAAACTTATAATTTAATACTTTTAAAAATATTATATTAAACCCAAAAGAATATAAATATTTACTCTTCCTTAAAATCTTTCAAAAATTTCACATCATTTAAAAACATTCTACACATGCATGTTGTAACGCAACACAATATCACATGGCATGGCAACATATCAACAACCCATATTGAATTAGTTTTGTCTTGATTAATTTTCTCTTTATGAATTAATATTAATCATAGTACTTATTGTGATATTTTATCCCATAAATATCATTACATGAGGCATCGTATAATTTAAATGATTTTCTTCATAGTAAATATTATGGACAATTTATCAAATTATTCTAAAGAAATGATTCTTAATAAGTCTAAATTGATCATTAAATAGGTCTATTAATCAACTTTATGAAACAAAAAATGATGATTATATAGACCTAATTCATTAAATCATAATTATATATATAAAATTATGTTTATATAAACCTTGAACATCCATAAAAACTTCTCACTCATCCTTTTGTAGGAATAATGTTTCTTATATAGATAATGGATGATCATTATAACATTCCATATTTATGATTATGTAGAGAATAAATTAAACTTGAATAGAGTTGGATGAAATTTATGAAATAAATACTTTATAATTTTTATCACCTTTTATATAAATCATGAATTATTGTGAAAAATCAAAATAACAGTTTAAATCATCTCAAATCTTTAACACCTTAAAAATTCAAAAAGAATAAAATTTATTCAATAGTGTATATGACATGAAACACCAAATGTAGAAAGAGATATAAATTATCGACACTCTTTGGTATATTTAATATTTTAAATAAATTTAATATATTTATTAGCATTCAATGCATGCAATATGTAGTTAGCTTCCATCACACGCAACAATAAATTTCTTCAATGAATCGCGTTACACGTACAACCATGTTTTACCGAACAACAATATATTATTAAAAAATTATTATTTAATATAATAATATATAAAGTAGCTTATAATTTGTGTTTATTAATTGTATTAATTTAATTATGAAAATATATGGTTTATAAAAATATAAAATTAGTCAATTAGTTACCAATTAGTTAGAAATGAATATAAAACCAATTGAATATAGCGACAATTTTCAATACTCAAAAATTTGTTTTATCCTAATAAATTAAATTAATTACTATAAGTGAATAATATTAATGAAATATGTAATTATATATTCAATGAAATATTTTTAATACTCATCCAATAGGTCTGATAGGCATAAAATAAGAAGTGATCCAATTTTATGTATAAGAATTGTATTTGTTTGAAAAGGAAATTTTAACTCCTTTTATTGAAGAACCTATTTAAAATCCAAATTTTAGAATATTTAAATATTTTATATGAAAATTTTAGCTTTATTTTTTTAATATAAAAATATAAATTATCTTAGGGTTATTTGTTTTGTATTTTTCTAAAATATTTCATTTTTTATGAATAGGGAAAATACTGAATTCATATTCATAACTGCATTTTCATCTTATTTATTTATAAGGATAAATTATATTTTTTATTGTTTTTAAAATTTTTTTAGATAAATTATAATTATATTAATCCAATTTATAAAATTCTAATCAATTTCACTTTAAAATTTAATATAAAAACATAAGAAACTTTTGAATATTTTACTTTAGAAACCTTCATTATCGTTATGTCTGCAGGATTAAATTTAAATTAATTTCTAGAAATTATGTGATTTGAATTTGGAAAAATATATTACATATTTGGAATTAGAATAATTTATAATGTATAATAAGGTCAATTTAGTTTTCTAAAAAAATATTAATGAATGTGATTATTATTAATTATTGTGAATAAGAGAAAAATTAGCTTAACAAAGGTATACATCATAAAATTATGGCCCTAAATGACCTAAATATTTGTCCAAAATAAATTGAATGTTAAAATTTAGACCATATAATCCATTTAATAAAATGTTTTTAATTATTGGAGACACTTGAAATAGGTAAAATGTGGGTGGAATTCCCGTTTCCAAAAATTACAGGAATGCCACTACTCCTCCGCTATAAAAAGGCACTCACCCCTCCCACTTATTCACACCACTAAATGCCTTTTTCTCATCCAAAATCTGAAAAAAATAATCTAAAAACATCCCTCCCATCAACCTAGAAGAATCACTTTAGGATGAATGTCAACCAGGGAAGTCTTTTGGTATAAACCAAAAGGAGTTACCCAAATAAGAGGTAACATTCTTCAACAATCATCTTTTGTTTTATTTACTTCACCAACCCTTAATTTTTTATATATAATGATTATATAATAACATAAATATCCTCAATATACTAAGGTGTTTTCATTTTAAAGGTTATACCTACACCTATACACACTTCCATCAAATGGGTAATGAAGTTATTGTTCATTTATGGATAATTACCACCTCATGAAATGATAATGTTAGATTTTATTTTACCACCTCTTATGGTTGATAACTATGATGGAAAATTTGTTATTATATGATATATATAATATTTATGTTTTATTAATATTTTTTAATTGTTATATAACACATAACTTCATGATTTCCATTTTTTGTAAATACGATAACATTGTTTGTGGAAGTGTGGACTACCGCCTCTTCAAAGTGATGTGATTCATTCACGCTATACATGGAATATATTAAGGATGGTTTTAAATAAAAATATGTAACGTATATTAAATAAATATGATAATTTAATTATAATATACACAAAAACACACACACACACATCATTTATTTTTATTATTTTAATACAATAATGAGATAGAAGTAGCGTTCATGCATATGTACGGCCTACCGTCTCTATGAATGGTGCATTTCATTTCTTATCTCAAAATAGTATGGATTATTATAAATACCTATATAATGTATGTAAATGATAATTAAATTAGGGTTTACATTCTATAGATGTGTAAATCATGATATACATTAGAATAAAAAAATAACAAGTCAAAACATACTCGAAAAACTCAGTAATTAACACCCAAAATAATTAATATAATGAAAGATTATAAACAAATGGGTAATTTGATATTATAATAAATTAATATATGGTATTATAAATTTTTTATGGTTCTATTATAATTTAGTTACTTATTTTAAACCATTATAAAAGATTTTAAAATATTTTCACCCGAAAGGAAATGCAAGGTAAGGGATTTTCATCTTACTTTTTAGATATGTGAGATAAATTTCATATTATCCACTTACTTTTTACATGTGGTAAAACTACTACCAATTTTGATATATTATATCATGAATTATTTTATCTTCCTTGTATTTTTAGTTTCAATTTGAATTATTTCATCTATTAAAATTTTAATTAAAATTTACCAAGTGGTAATGAATTTCATAATATTATTCCTATTTATTGGGTTACATAACTTTTTCATCGTCATTAATATTATAATATTATATGTTTAAATTTTTTTATTATCTATTGTTTTATTTCAACTTGTTTTATGTGCATTTAAATTTTACACACATAATATATTCATTTTTTGATTCTCACTTAAATATCAAGGTATTTTAAAGGGTTTATACCACAATATCATTTTAATAGATATTGATTATTATTGAATTTCCATTAAAGAAAATAATTTTATAATTTTATAATAAAAACTCTTATATTCTACTCTGGTTATTCATAGACTTTTTCCTGAAATAGTACCATTTTCCCACACTTTGGTACTCAAAATGTTTTTTTAAAAAATAGACTTTGTTTCTCTCTTTAGACAGAGAACTTGTTTTTTTCTAAAATCACTATAAAAAAGGTTTTAAAAAATATTTTAAAAATAAAAAATACATTTTCCTAAATACCGTTTTTAAAATATTTTTTGTAATATTTATATTCACCATTGAAAACAACCCTTTATTTTTTTACACTTGAGATATATTGTATTGATACCGTCCTTATTCTTTATTTGGATGGTTTATAACTTCTTTGATCAAGGATAACATTGAAAATAAGTACCTTGATTCCTTTCAGTCCCATTGAAATATTCAATTTCCTATAATCATTGAACATTTAATTCCCCATAATTATACATATCATTTGTCATAGATATGTTCACTTCTTAAATTGTATACCATTTCATCATAAAGTAATTACATTGACAGTTATTTTATTTTCTAGGGAAATATTTGTAAATTCATATTATTTATTCAATACAAATATTTGATAAGGAATATTGTTTAATAATTAAATTAATATCTCGATAAGAGGAGTGATTTGGAAAATGAAATAAAGGGTGGGACCCAGACCTTATATATCATTTTGATGCATCAACTGGTTCTCATGAGACAAATTAGTTGAAAATGGTTATCTACCTATAATTCTAAACCATATTGTGATAGGTCTTGATGGTGTAGGTTTTCATGTGCGTGAGACATGACATCTAATAATTAATCATTTCCTTTATTAATATTTATGTTATTACTATTTATTATCCTTGATATTTCCACTATGATAAAGTCTATGGATGCATTTAATTCATAGTTTATTTATTAAATGGATTGTTTTTTTGTTTCCTACATTTTTCATATTTTTTATATACTTTATTCTCATTTTATTGATTACATGGAATGTGTGTTCAGATATTTACATAGACATAACGATTATTCTCATTCATTTATGGTCACTTACATTATACTTATCCTTACTAATAATTTGAGGTCACCCTTATATTATTTCATTTCCTTAGGATTATTTTACGTGTGATAAGAAAGATATGTACAGATAATCTATATGGAATAAAGTTATTATCCTCAAAATATAAGTTTTGTTGTAATACTGTGTATTCATTTTTAGTAAAATACTCATCCATATATCTATTTTACAAGGACTACTAAACTGTTTGGTCCTTTACGACACAATTTACTTGTATATTATTCAATTTTAATGGTAGTAGGAACTAGCTCTAGGATTTATAGGGTTGGGTTGCAATAGTTGGTATTATATAATGTTTATTAGTAACCCTGGGAACTAGATTTAGGAAAATAAATATTAGTTAGCATAACCCTAAATATACTTTTACAATTATCATACATGAACATATGTAATAATTTAATTAAGAGTTATGGATACCACCACTAGATTATGAGATAATGGTTGATCATTGGTTTTAAATCTCAAAAAAATATTTAAGGTTTTTTAATGGGATTCTACTAAGATTAATGATATTTTGGAAGAAATTTATGTAAATAAAACTCATTAGTTTAGTGGAAAATCTATTTGACGAATAATGACCATAAATTTTAGTGACATGAGTTTAAATTTATAGATATAATTTAGTGTTATTTTAGTCATTAATGATATTATAATAATAATCAAAATATATTATTGGGATTTGAAGAAAATAATATGTTGTATAGAAAACCCTAGTAAAAAGGTTATATAATGATTAAATTTCATGGATATTAATCATATATAGTTTGAAGACTATATTAATATGGTTTTTAAAAAAAAACTTGTATGCTGGGTGAAATCCCTTCAAGTTCAGAAAGGCTACATGATTGGAAATCACAACCAAATGAAGATAAGGGTTTCATACCTACCACTTTCCTACATGATATCCTAGTTAATATGTCATTGTTTTTATTTAAACAATTTGACAAATAAAAATTAATTATAAACTTATAGTATTACTTTTTTGGTTTAGATATTAATGTATTAAACATATTGGGTTTGGAAAATAGTTAGAAACTAACTTGATGACTTGTTTTATGGATCTTACAATCTGTATGTTTTTTTATGCATTTAAATTCATTTTTGGATATTCACTTTTTTGAGTAAAAGGATGAATTTTAATTTGATCAAAGAACAACCAAAAGAAGGATTTGTTCATATGAAATTAAAGTGCATCAAGTATGTATATTTCCTTATTTTTTAGGTTGATAAAATAATTCTCCAACATTAGTAAACTGATATTAAAACAAAAATATTATCAAAATAACATCATTTTTTTGAAACGATGGTCTTTTAAATCATCATAGATTTACATATTTGAGGCCCTCTTATTTCCATAAAATAATCACATGTTTGTGATGACCTCAATCACTACCTATAATTCTTTATAATTTTCCTCAAAGTCCATATTTTCACTTCCCACTAATGTTCACCTACATATAAACCCAGTCATATTTTATTCAATGCGACCATTTTACTTAGCATTCAATCCTATTAAGAAGATATTTTATTATTTCTTTTATGATGTAGATTTTTCATTAAGGGAATTATTAAATATAAATATATATATTTCTATGATTAATGTTAAATTTTAAGGACACAATTTATTTTAGGTGGGGAGAATGTAACACCCCAAAAATTCTAAAATAGTAACTATTATTTGGGAGTGTGTATGACACACAACAGAAAATGTCGAAAGAAATATAAATTCTTGAGACTTTATAGTATATTTAATATTTAAAAAAAATTAATTTATTCTATAGTTTTTAATGCACACAATACTAATTTATCTTGTGTCACATATAAAAAATTGTTTTTCAATGACTTGCGTTACATGTAGGACCAAGTTTTACCGAAAAAGAATATATTAAAAAAACTTTATTATTTTATATAATAAGATATAACCTACCAGTTAAGTTAGTGGTTATGAATAATATTAACTTTATTATGAAAATATATTATTTAGAAAAATATAAAATTAATTCATTAGTGGCAGATTAATTAGAAATGAATATAAAAACCAATTGAATATAAATAAAATGTTTTCATTCACACAAAGGCATTTTATCCTAATAAATTAAATTAATTAATATTTTTTAATGATATTAATGAAATATACATATATATTATATTAAATCAAATATGGTTTATATTAATCCAATAGTTTTGATAATCATAAGATAACAATAAATCCTGTTTTATGGGTAAAAATTGTATTTTTCAGGAAAAGGCAATTTTACCACCTTTTAATAGAGAACCTATTTCAAATACAATTTCAGAAACTTTTTAAAATTTTATATTTCAATGTAATGTTTATTTTTGAAATAATAACATAATAACTAACTTAGAGATATTTTCTTGTTATTTTTCTAAAATATTTTATTTTTTTGATGAATACATAAAACTACTAAATTTTAATTCATAACTGATTTTTCATCAAATTTATTTATAAGGTAAGATTATATTTTTGATTTTTTAAAATTTAATTAGATAAATTATAAATCTACTAATATAATTTATTAAATTATAATCACTTTCAATTTCAAATTTAATATAAAAACATAGAATACTTTTGTACTTTTTTCTTCAAAACCCCACATTGTCGTCCCGTATCTGAGATTAAATTTAAATTAATTTATGAAAATTATGTGATTTTAATTTTTAAAAATTTATTTCATATTTGGAATCATAATAATTTATAATTTATAGTAATTTTATCTTATTTTTTGACTAAAATGATTAGTGAAATCAATTAAAAATAATTACAACAATTAAGTGAAACATTTTCTTAATGAAAGACTAAACATAAGACTTAAGGCCTAAAAAAATATCGAAATTTATCCAAAATAAATTTTATGTTAATATTTAGACTATATTATCCCTTTTATATAATTGGGTTTATTATTGTATCCACTTCACATGTGAAATACATGGGTGGAATTCTCTTATCAATAATTTAAAAAATCCACTCCTCATCCACTATAAAATGGAAATCACCCCTCCTAGTTATTCACACATATGAGTCCCTTTATATCATAAAAAATCTTAGAAAAATAGTCTCCCAACATCCTACCAATAAACCTAGATAAATCACTTTGGGATGAAATACAACCAAGTATGCATTTTGGTATAAACCAAAAGGAGTTACCCGAATAAGAGTTAACATTCTTCAATGATAATATTATGTTTCATTTACTTATACACCACTTAAATTATTTTCATATCATGATTATATTATAATGCGATTAAAATAAATGATGAGAATCATTTTTTCCTTTACCACATATCATGGTAGGAAATTATGATTAGAAAAATGTATTTATATTATATATATGGTATTTATAATGTATTAATACTTCTTTAATTGTTATATAACATATAAATTTACACTTTAGATTTTGTGTAAATACGATAACACTGTTTATAGAAGTGTGGACTTCCGCCTCCTCAAAGTGATGTGATTCATTCACACTATTCATTGAATGTATTAGGGATGAGTTTAAATAAAAATCTATGATAGATAATAGATAAATATTATAATGGAATTATAATATACATATTATTTAATTTTCATTCTTTTAATATGAAAAATAGATGTAAGTTTTGTTCATGCGTACATACAACCTACCATCTCCATGAATGGTGCATTTCATTTCTTATATCCAAATATTATAGATTTTTATAAATACATATATAATAAAAAAATATGATAATTACATCAAGTTTTAAATCATAGAGATTATGAAATTATGATATACATAATAAAAACAAAAATAAAAAGTCAAAACATACTCGAAGTACTAGGTAATTTACACCCAAAATAGTTAAGATAATGAATGATTTTTAACAAACAAGAAATAAGATATTATAAGAATTTAATATATGGTATTATAAATATAATTATGGTAATGTTATAAGTTATTGACATGTTTATAAACATTATAAAATAGCTTAATTTACTTTCACCCGAATAGAAAGGTAAAGTAATGGATTTTCATCATACTTTTTACATCTGTGAGATAAATGTCATATTCAACTCTTACTTATTTTTTGTGGTGTATCTACCATCCATTATGATAAATTATATCATGAATTAATTTATATACATGTTATTTTGAGTTTCAATTCTAATTATTTATTCTAATTGGATTTTAAATAAAAGTTACTAATTAGTAAGTAACTTTATTACCCGATTCATTTTCATTGGGTTATATTATTTCCTCATTGTTGTTAATATTGTAATATTATGTTTATAATAAATTATGAATATATATTTTTATATTTCCGCTTGTCTTATGTGGATTTAAATTTCATACAAATAATATATATATTTATTTATTCTCCCTTAAACATTAGGGTATTTTAATGGTTTGTACCAAAATATCATTTTAATCGAGATTATTTATTATTGAATTTAAATTTAAGGAAATTATTTTATAATTTTCTAATAAACCATTTCATTTTTATCCTATGGTAATTTATGAAATTTTTATGAAATATTACCATTTTCCAAATCATTGGTTCTTCAAATATTTTATAAAATGTTCTTAATAAAACTTGATTTCATTTATTTCTTTCGTCAGAGAACCTTTTTTATTCGAAAAAAATTATTTAAAAATAGGGTTTTCAAAATTTATTGAAAATAAAAATTAAATATTCCTAAAGAATGTTTTTTAATGATATTTTTTTATTATATTTCCATTAATAAATAACAAAACCCATTTATTTTTACTCCACTTGGGATATGTTATATTGATACATTACTTATTATTCATTTGGATGGTTTATTATTTCTTCTAAAATGATTGTATTGACATTCACTACCTTGATTTCTTATGGTACCCTTAAAATATTCAATTTCCTATGATCATTGAACATTGAATTTCACATAATTATCTATATAATTAATCATGTAAAAGTTCATTTCCTAAACCATATACTATTTCTATATATAAAAATTACATTGAAAGTTATTTTTTAATGGGGAAATATTGTTAAACCCGTATCCTTCATCCAATAAAAATATTTGATAAGGCATGTTGTTTATTAATTAAATCGATTATTCTATATGAGGAATTATTTATATAGTAAGTGACATGTTAGGATCATACTTTATATATCCCCTCAATGCATAGAATGGTTCTCATGATAAACATTAGTTTCAAAAATTAAATGAGTTTCTACCCATAGTTTTAAACTATCTTATGAGAGGTCTTGATAGTATAAGTTTTCATGTGCCTCATACATGACGTATGATAATTAAGCATTGTATTAATTAATATATAAGTAATAATTATTTATTATCCATGATATTTTTACTATGATAAACTTTTTGGATGCATTTCATTCTTATTTTAATGATTAAATGTCATGTGTTTTTAGTTTGTTACCTTTCCATATTGTTTACGTACATCATTCTCAGTTTATTGATTACATGGAATTTATGTTCAGATATTTACCGTTCCATAATGGTTATGCTTTTTGATTCATTATTTATTCCACTTTACTTACCCTTAATGAGAATTCAAGCTCATCCTTATATTTTTTCCTTTCCTTAGGAATCCTTTATGTGTGTTAAGAAATATATGTAAGGATACACTATATGTAATAAAATTATTATCCTAAAAATAAAAAAATTACATTGTAATTTTTGTATTAATTTTTATAAAAAAATATCATATGTATCTCATTTACCAAGAATACTAAACAGTTTGGTCCTTTGGGGTAGGATTTATATGTATCTTATGCCAATGTTATGGAAGTAGGCACTCACTCCAAGAATTCTTGGGTTTGGTCGCTATAAAATCACTTTAAAAATTATTCTCTATAATTCTTGTCATCCTCGATAAATTGCATGACAATAAATATTACAAGACCCTAACCTAAAAAAATTCATAAAATTTATTCTTTAGATAAAAATTCATTTTATATCATTCATGGTGATATTTTAGGTTTATAGTTTTTGATAATATGGTCATCACCCATATATAAATAAATATTAAATCAAAAAGTTTATACTTCCACTTAGTATCCATTTTTTCCAAAATAAAAAATTTTAATAAATAAAAATATTTCTTTTCATAAAATATCTTCACAATTTTCAGTTTGACCTCATAATTTTACATAATAATACTTAAAAAAACGAAATACATTTTAGAACATGGGATGATCATAAAACTTTTAGTAAGGGACATATAAAAATGAATAAAGAAACCAGTTAGTCCATGAACACTCATAAAAATTTTCCTTTTTTAAAATGAACTTTGATCTCCAAATAAACATTTTTTACCCAATAAATAAACTTCTATATCTAAATATTATCATAAAACATTTCCTAATGAACCTTAATTGAAAATAATAATCATAATTTTTTCTTTTAAATCCTGAAAAGGGCATGATTTTTTAAAAAGTTATACATTTCACCCTTAATAAGTAGTGTAAACATCACATTAAACATAATATCCTAATATTTCAGTGATAAATCATAATATATTAGTGAAAATGCATAGAAAATATAGATAAATAATATAGGTAATTTGGAAAATCATTTTAATATCACTCTTATAACTAGTCTTACAAATGGAATAACCTGCGAGGTAAATTGTGATAATCTCTTAGGATAAACCTATCTGATTAACTCTACCCCTTTACCCAATGCATTGAAGATCTATATCTGTTTCATCCATCATGATGATCTATATTGGGCTCACCCATCATCATTAACTATATGAGTTTTAACTGTCATAAAAAAAATCCCAAGAACCCTAAAATATTCATAACATATGAAATATTACATTTCTATCAATATATATATATATAAGTATTATTTATGACTATAAGAAACAAATTTATGGATATTGAAAAATCCACTCCATTTAAATCCATTTTTGAAAATACCTAGAAAAAACCAATGGATGGTTTTTATTTGAAGAATATATTAGAAAATTTTAAAAAATAAAAATATAAAATAATGTTTATAGTGGTACTATAAACCATTGATACTATATGTGTTCAAATAAAACATTTAATTTTCCTTTTTTCTAAAAAAATTCCCTAAAAATACCAAAAAATATATTAAAATAACTTGGAAAGAAATTCAAAAGTGACATAAAATGTCTTTTATAATTCATTTATATCCATATAAATAGATTCATAAAATAATTTTAATAATATGGAAATGGAAGAAAAATATTTAGAAATTAAATCATTAAAACATTTAAAATTGTGTTTTGAGGATAAAGTGTTCCTTATCACAAGTATGACTTGTCACATACATTCTTTATCTTACTGAATAATAAAATTCTGCTAATTATTTACATCATTAGTCACCCTTTTTCAATTTTATCATTACGTTAATTTAATTTATTAAAATTTTTATTCAATTACCCATTAAACTAAATTCAAATTGGACATTTTGATGATATTCAACCTATATATCACAAATTAATTTGGTAGGATGTCTATGGTGAAAAATGTCATTAATACATAATGTTTAAAATAATATGCTTGAGTAATGTTTTGAGTTTACAAATAGCATGAGGGAAAGAAGGTAAATATAATTTTATATTAATATAATGAATATAATTTCAAAAATAACATATTATATATTTAAATACATTTATACATACCATAAATGTGTTATGGTGATGAAAAATGAATCACATCCCTTTATGTAGGTGGTAATCCACATGTACACATGAACAACGTTATAAATTTTCAATGAATGGAAAGGTAATAAATCATATGATATATTATATTTTGATAAGTATAATTATATCATTAATATCATATTTAAATGTTAATTCCATCATTATAAGCATCCATAAGAGGCTATTATTGAAAATGAACTACATTAGTTTGTGAGGTGGTAGTCTGCCATAGACAGAAACATTGGATTCATTTATCATTTGATAGAAGAGGAGATAACTATTGGTTGTTAAATTAACATAATAACATATTATTATATTTAATATACCTATTTTATTATTTCATCATGATTTATGTATATTTAAAGATGTTATAATAAGAAATAAATGAAAATGATTGGTTAAGAACTGCACATCTTCTTTGGACAAAAACATTAGGTTTATACCTAAATCCATTCAATATTAGTTTTATGATCAAACCAGGGACTATAGGATGTGGGGAGAGATGTTATTAAATGATATGGGTAGGTATTTTTAGAATAAAAAATCTCTTAAAGTATACTGGGAAGAGGTGAGGGGGTTTCCTTTTACAAGTGGGGGAGAGGACACACTTCAAATATTTTAAAAATATTGAAATATATTAATTTATTACTCAAATTAAATATAACAAAAATGTACGATTTCAAAATAATATATGTTATAGGATTTAAATATGTACATAAAATTGGGTTTAGACAATTTTTAGGCTAATTTAACTCTTTTGTGATTAGTTTAACTCCTGATAAACCAGTTTTAACCTTAACTATGGTAACACATTTTTTTTTCTATTCATTATGGTAAAAAATCAAGTCGAAATTTTTACCTAATATTAATTATTATTATTATAAATTTTGAATATATGTTATCAATTTCAATTAATAGATGTGTTATAATTTAAATTTAAATTAAACCGACAAAACATGACGAGAAATGACATTTTAAGTATAGAAATGTTTTTATACCAAATTAAATAATATTTTTTATAAAAATTGAATTTAATTATTTTTTTTATTAAAAATGAACTCATTAAATTTTAAAAATAATATAAAATAGAATGCAACTTTTTAAATTCTTGAGAAGAAAATAAGACATTCAATACAAATTAGTATTTTTAATATTCATTGAGAAATAAACCTTTTTAAAAAATTATAAAAAATTAACCCAAGGTAATTTTGGAATTATGAATTCAAAAAAAATAACCTTGTTTCTTCAAATTAAAATTCTATAATTTAAAAACAAATCTTATAAAAAAACCTTATAATACATATAAATGAATTTTGTATGACGAAAACAAGTTCTTTTGTTATTAGAAAATTATTTAATATTGTTACTGTGAATGTGACTCTATAATATATAATTAATGAATATTAATAGTAAATTAAATTTATTTACTGTTAATTTTTTTTTGTGTTGTTACAAATACAACCACTTTCAATATTTCCATAGGTCACATCAATCTCTCTCTAGATTTGTTGTCAAACCACATTCAACTCCCTTAATCAACTACTAAAAAATTTCAACTTAACTAAAGAGGCACCAAATTTTTTCCATTTTCTTATGAAAAACCTCTCAAAACAACACCACATTTCATAGTAGCGGTTTTGAGAGAAATTAAACTCCCACTGATAAGATTTTTTTCAAAGTAATAAGACTCTATCTCCCTCAATCCATGAACTCTTCATGAAAAATATATTTTCGTTTTTCAATAACATCATTCAATTTATAAAATGGAAAATTATAAAAATGTAAACTTCTAATTTATCAATATTCTTCATGAAAAAATGTTTTGCAGTTATTTCACACCCTCTAATAGTATAATCAATGGTTGAATAGGGATACCTCCAAAATATTCTTAAGAGAGAGGGAGGGGATGAAAATTCATATTCAACCTTAATGTCTCAAATATATCATTTTCAAAAATCTATGTGAATATATCAACTAATTTTTATCAAGTTGGAAAAAACTCTAGATTTAGGTTTCAATTGGACACCCTCTCATTAATAAAGTTATACTGAATATTAATGTGATTATACCTTTAGTGTTGTGAATTTTTTTATAAAGGTCAACATCACTTTGATTATCACATAAAATTTTGTGAGATTTTTCAAAGTTTACCCTTAAATTATCAATATTCTGTCTCATTAATATCATTTTTATCCAATTACTTTTAGTAGAAATATACACAGACTTTATGGTACTAAAATTTACTAAATTATATGTTTTTACAATTCCAATTCTTATGATAATCTCTTAAGAGGAAAAATACACATGAAGTGGACTATTTATAATTACAATCACCATAATAATCTATGTTAGTAAATATACACATATTCAAAATATTTTCTATTTATTATAAAAAAAATATCCAAAATTCCCCTTTATATATTTTTGGACCCTATTAGCGTCCCTAAAACAAGATACCATAGAATCACTTTTTTGTCTAGCATATAGAATCACAACATAAACTATGTAATGACTAAATAAAGTGAGATAAAGTGTAACCCACAACAACCTTTCTAAACTCTCTTTGATCAACACTTTCTAGATCAAAATCCTTCTAAAATATCCACCCACTTGAATTAGTGTTGAAATTGTACTTTAGTCCCCCATATCAAATTTATTCAATGATTTTTTAGCATAATTATATTGGGGAAAGAAGGAATTTTTTTTTCTTATGTCACTTTTAAACCTATGAATCATTTAAGTGCACCCCACGTGGGAATCCAAAAATATTGCTTAATTTTCTTAGAAAATTCATGAAAAACTCTTTATTGGTCACATGTAAAATTGATTTTATTAGTACATACTATTAGAATAAAAATAATCAAATTTATTTCTTTAATATATATATTGATTTCCACCATTCCTTTTGAAAAATTTATAATTTTTGTGAAACTATTCCATCTTGAATACAAGCCCCTTTGAAGCTCTTTTAACCCATATAAATCATAATTCAGTTTACACACTTTAGATTCATCATCATAAGGCACATTAACATTAGTATACTCAATATATACTTATTCCAACTCACCATTTAATAAGGTGTATTTGACATCCATTAGATAAAATTTTAATTCTTATGAGTTGCAACTATAAGGAACATTCTAAAGGCCTATAATCTAGAAAGAGGTGAAAATATATCTTTTAAGTCAAAAATTTCAATATGAGAGTATCCTTTTCACAAAAGTATATCCTTGTTAATAAAAAACTTTCCTTAAGTACTTAATTTATTCTCAAATACCCACTAGTTCATAATAATATTTTTGAAAAATGGTTTCAAAATAAGGCCCCAAGTGGGATTATTCGAAATCTTATTTAGTTAGTCATCCGTAGCCTCAATTCATCCATTATTTTGAAAAGAATCATCAATTTAGGGTAGGTTATCCGAAGGTATTGAAGATATTTTCTTTTAACACTACAATATTCATCTGTTTTTCAAATGAGAAGACTAGTTTTTGTTGATTTTATCTAAATATACATGATTATTCAACCTTTTTTTATTATATTTTTCATTACCAATAACATAATCTTCATCACTATTTTCGTTGGATTCAATTTCAATAGGTTTGGTTAAATTTATTCCTACATGAAATTATATTAGTTATAATTATACTTGATATATTCAACTATTTCCCCAAAAACTATTAAAATTAGAGAATTTTTCTTGGGTATATTTTTAATTATTTCACATAATAAAAGTCAACCACCTGGTGCAGAATTATTTATAGCATATTTTTCCTTTTAATTTGATATGTATCCAAGAAATATAACCTCATCATATTTCTCAATGAATTTTCATAGATTTTAGTCTTTTATTTTTATAATATAGAGGAAGCTAAGGATGCTAAAATAACACACTATTGGATTATTTTTATACAATATTTCATAATATTTCAATATTCAAGTTTTCCTAAAAAGGAATCTATTTTAAATATATTCAACTATATACATATATTCTCTCTAGAAAAACATTTATCTACCATATTCTGAAAAAATTTCCTCCCCATTTCAATAATTAATATGAATTTTTTTTCCTCCACTCCATTATACTGAGGTGAATAAGGGAAATTATATTAGTGATTGGTCCCATATTTAGTATGGTAAGTTTGAAATTCATTTTTAGTGAAAAACCTACCATTTTAAGTCCTTAGCTTCTTGATGTTTACATAAAGTTATCCTTTAATTTTTCTCATATAAATTTGGAAGTTGTTTACTTCTTATGACTTATGCTTAATAAGGAACACTCTTATAATTATTGTGATGTCATTAATATATGTAATAAAATTCAAGTGATCTTAAGCGTGTTGGTGTATCACAAGTCTACTTAAATCTAAGTAAACTAACCATTATTTTCTAGTATATTTCATCTCTAATCTTTTGTGTTTTCTTTATACCATATTCCTCTTTTAATAAGATTTTAAAATTAAATATATATCTATTCATAGCTGGGGATGATCTCTCACAATACTCTCTTTAGAAGTTTTTCTCAGATACTTCTGGCCAAGGTGTCAAAGACTTATATTCCAAATACTATTTTATTTTTTATCACTAAGATAATATGATTTTATAGGATATCCATATGAAATTATTTCCAATTATTCATTTATAATTCAGTGAATAATATTAAATTATCAATTAGTTTAATTATGTATGTGTATTTAATAAAACAATTCTTTGTGTATTTATCATAATGTTGACTCATACTTAGTAAATTATTATTGGGACCACCAACAAATAAAACTTCTCATGATGTTAACCTTTGTGGAACAATTTTAGTTTAGTCAATATATATTATATTCAATGGAGATATCATTTAAAAAGGTGACTACTCCACTATTTTGTTTTTCTATATTGTTCATGATAATGAAATCACCTATCATGTTTTTTGAGAAACAACCATCAAATATCCTCATTTTTTTATTCATAAAAGTTTGAGGTAAACAACAAATATAATAAATTTCCTACCCTTTCCTCTCGGTTGAATATTATCTCCTTTTGAATTATGTTATTTTCGACCTACAATCACTATCATATATTTTTATCTAAAATTATTTTTTTGGTCGCATATCATAAGGCCCCGGCCTTAAACCTTACTTAATAATGAATTAAATAAATAATTCACATTGAGGATCTTTTCAGGTTTAGAGTTTTATAGAATTAGGGCATAACTATTACATCTCAAAAGATTACGAAGTAGTTACTTCTACTAAATTTCCATAAAATAAAAACTCTTAAAAAGAAACATGTCTAGTTCCAGGTTTTAGATAGAATGACTTTCCCTTGATCCCATCCTTGACCCTATTCCACATTAAGTCCTGTGAAAAACATTTCAAAAAACTTGGGGTGAACATAAAAAGATCAGTAAGGGATACACAATGAATGAAAACTGTTAGTTTTTCAAAACAACAAGTAAACCATGTATACTTTATCAAAGTAATACTTTTTACCTTTATGAAGTAATAAAAACTCTTCACTGAATAAAATTTCATTACTTACCCTTTTGTAACCAAAATATTACCATAAAACCCATATAAAGAACACATAACATATAAAGGTAACTTGGGACATAAACATACTTAAATGGAATAACCATACTGTTGACTTCCAAACATATCACTTAATGGAATAGCCATATGGCCGAATTCCATACCCAATGCATTGGAGGTTATAACGTAACCACCCGTCCAGGTATTCACGACACCACCCGTCATATGGTTTATCACGTAACCACCCGTAAAATGTCCTAGTACCATCATTACACATAAAATATTGAAAATATAAACATTTCAATAACAACATTTCATTTGCAATCACAATAAGTAATTCCAAGATATTGAATTAATCAATCCATTTTAAAAAACCATTTAAAAGAGATTTTTGAATCAAAGTGTCCCATGCCACTTTGAATATTTTAATGGAATTATAATTTTAAAACATTAATGTCCATAAAAATAAATAATGAAAACCATTTTGAAAACATGGACATTAAAGATAAATATTTAGAATAATGAATCTTTAAAACATTTAAAACAATATTTTTGTTAAAGAGTTTTTAATAAAATGAAAGACCCTTGAATACAAATAATTGTGGAATAACATGTAATCCGAGCTTTATAATATCATGAGAATAAAGGGATTCATGATATAATATTTCAAAGGACAGTATACACACCATATAAGAGTGAATTGGTGCATAACAACAATGAAGTCTCAGTGCAAATGTAAATTGATATGAAATCCATTATAAAGATGGTATCCTTAAATTAAGGATAAATCTATCACATAATTATGTGTGAGAAATATAAATACACCCAATAAAAGTGGATATTAAGTGTGAAACAATCAGAGGTCATTCACACATAATCTTAGAAAAACAAAACCAATGACATAGATATTTAACTCAACGAAATGAGATTGAGTTATGATTTCCCATACAAGTTCTTAAGAATTTATCAATGAGATGATTATGTGTAGAAATAATATATCCACAAAAAGATGTTTGGAAATTATAAAATAGAGATTCCACACATAATCTTGGCATAATAAAATCAATAAGTAGAGGTTTTACCCAAAGAATTGAAAGTTGGTTAAGAAGTTCCCTTACAAAAATTCGATAGCCTAACAACGTCACTTTAAAATTCAGAAAATGAGTTTATGAGAGAGAAAATGGTATCTCATAACTTGGACATAAAATTTACATAAATAAGGATATAGAAGAACATATCCCAACATAATATTATGTGAATTAAAAGACATAACAAAAGAAGTCTTTTAAAAAGAGGAGGGTGAAAGGTCCCCTTACCGAGTTGGGTAACTTTCGAAACGTACACCCCATGGAAGAAGGACTATACAAAATTGATGTAAATACTCATAAACTAAATTATGTTACCCAAAGATTAGAATAATGGATAGTACATACACAACTCAAAAAGAAATATTGGAAAATGTAGCATGAATCTCACGAAAACACAAAGTGAGATAAAAATCCCCTTACGAAATTTCGGCAGCCTAACGGCGCCCATTAAAACTTCCAAAATGGATTGATTAGAAAAAATAGGGTCTCTCATCATATGAAAATAAAAATTACAGTAATATTAATATAAAATAACATCTTAGTCATAAGAAATATGAGCGTAAAATGAATGACATAAAAGAGTGTACTTAAAAAGAAAGAAAGAGGTTAGATCCCTTACCTCGGGTCCAACTTGACTCGATCGTTCTTTAAAGTCCTGAATAATAAACTTGAGTTAATTTATACTTTCTTAAGAACCTTTTTCAAGTTCATTATTACTTTTATATCACTTATTACCATGTTATAAACATTATGTAATCATTTAAGTTAATAATGTTTGTTTTGTCGATATTTGGTTCTTAAGTCGAAATTGGACTTCTTACAATTACATGTTGTTCGTGTGGTCAAAGGTTCATTATATCCAGAATGATATTAATGATTTGGATATCATATATGTCATATATATCCATAATATACATGTATTTATAATATTACATAAACATTTAGAGGTAATAAATTAAATGCACCATTCATGGAGACGGTAAGCCGTACGTACGCATGAACGCTACTTTCATTTCTATGTAATATTAATGGAATTAAAACTTAATGAGAGATATGTATATTTTAATTCCAGAATTTTATTAATAATTTAGATGTAACATACATCATATATATCCATTATATATATATACTTATAATTGTACATTACATTTGGGGATAATAAATGAAATGCACCGTTCATGGAGACGGTAAGCCGTACATACGAATGAACGCTACTTTCATTTCTATCTCATACTTTAATGGAAATAAATAATAATTATATAAAGGTATATTATAATTCCAGTATAAAATCATATATAATAACTTTAAATACATCCTTTATACGTCCCACATATGGCATTAACGAATCAAATCACTTTGAGGGGGCGGTAGTCCGCACTTCCTAAAATGAAATTATCGCGTTTACCCACAATGGAAACCATAAAGGTATGGTACAAATAAAAAATACAGAAGATTAAGTAAAACATAAACATATTATATATCATATATAAATATAGTTTCATCTTAATGGCCACCTTTCAAGGTGTTATATGAGTGTTGAACAATCATCGTTTCGTGAGGCAGAAATTCGCCATCCATAGAAACAGTATGTTCTTTAACCATTAGATGAAGGTGTGTGTAAGTTTAGCTCGATTACTTATTATAACAACATAATAGTATATTGAGGATACTTTTTTTATTGTAAAAGAAGTGAATGAAAAGAGTTTAGGGTGTTGGAGAAGAAAAATAAAACAAAAGAACACAAGAGAAGACACTACCTTTAAATCGGGTAACTCTTTTTGATTTGAGATCAAAGGATTCCTTGGGAAGACTTATGCCCAAAGTGAGGCTTCTAGAAGCAATATAGGGATGTGGAGAGACAAAATGGTCAGTTTTTGGCCGAGAAAAAGGCTTGAGAGGTGTGGGTAAGGAGGTAGAGGTGGGGGCCTTTTATAAGAGGAGAGGAGGGGCACTCTTGGAAAGTAAGGAAATGTTACTTTATTTTAGAATGAGTTTTGTATTTTAATGGTCCCACACTGATGTGTTTATAGGATAAGGTGATAAGGGTTCGAAATACACCCATACAATAGGTTTTGGACATGTTTAGGTCTTAGATTTTACATTATATTAAAGTTTTATTTAAATCGTTAAATAATGAGGTAATCGCTGCATCATCATGGTGTCATAAATAATTTAATTTAGTTAATGTATAAAAATTATAAAAAAATACTATGGTGTATTAAATCTTTTTATCTTTCTAATTAATATTTATAGTCAAAAATCCTATTTGTATAACCCCATATAAAAATTGTTTTATTAAAACAATACATGTTTGTGACATTTTAATTTTAACATTAAATAAAAAGGTATTAATGTCATTTTCATACCAAAGTTGCTCCATGGGGTCCCCAAGTTGACCCATGGATTTTATTGGTCTTCCATGACACATAAAATGAGGGTAGGACATGTGTCTAGGTCATTTCATATTATTAAAACATTATTTTTACCTTAAATTACACGAATTACCTCTAATCGCGATTAATAAACTTAGAAGTTACTATTCACCAAAAAATTATTTTAATCCCATTGAACCAAATTTTACTTCTTAATGACAACCATGTATGTTGGATTTTTGAAATTCAAATCAAAGAAGTGGTAAAGTTTCATTTAAACGAAAAATCAGTTTCTTTAACTACCACTTTGTGGTTTCACTATTCATCAAAAATTGAAGTTTTTCAGAAAATTACCAAAAATTTACCCTAGGCTATATTTGATATTCCGAATTCAAAAATGGTGTCTATTTTACAAAATTAAAAACATATAAGTTACATTAATTTATTTAATAATTAATTCCCGCTGTCAGAGAAAATAGTGTGTTTTTATGAAACAATAAGTATCAAAAGATTAACACTAGTTTAAGTCCAATTTCAAGATGAAATTAATTCCAACGACCAATATTGGATTAAATGGTAAAAATATATTCTAATTTCACTTTGAAACCAATTCAAAAGATAATCTATTCATATAAATAAATTAGATTAAAAAGAGGTTTTGAATTAAAATACAACATTTTTCACTATTCATTAAAAAAACGATCTTTATCGGAAAAATACCAAAAATTTACACAAAGTGAATTTTGATGTCCTGATTCTAAAGAATTGTTTTATTTGGTCCAATAGAATTTATAAGAGTGACCAGAACTATATTTAATGATGGTTCACCATCAAAAGTTGATAAGTGGACCTTGAGTGAAAATTAGAGTATATATTCCTAAAATTGAATTCTTTTCATATTTGAAGTGTTTATCCTTTATTGGATAAATGTAAAAACATTTAAAAAACATATATAATCATATTTTAGTTATTTCTATTCAATATCGCCAATACAACGGCTACGTGTTAACTAACATTTAAAATAATATTATTTTTTTATTAGAGTGAAACATAAGATTTCAAAGGAACTCGTTGTTGCGTATCGGGTAAGCCATCAAGCATAGAGTTCCCTTTAAATTAATATTAACATTTTATTCACAAATAGGGATAAATATAAAAATGTCATATTCTTTATTTACCTGGGGTGTTACATCCTTCGCCCCTTTTGGGAATTGCGTCCTCGCAATTTTAAAATTGGGCTCTCAAACATCTTTGAAAGTCCCACATCGGAACAAGAGTCGGTAAAAAAATCACTTTAAAATAAAGAAAGAGAAGTACAGAGGTCACCCGAGTTAACCCATACTAGGATTCCATGTAGGAAAACATGGACATGGAGGAGAAAACATAGGGTCATGTTCTGATGGAGAGTGATAGAAAACATGTTTAGGAGAAAGTTAACCACAGGAAAATCACACACTTGTGATGGGTTAAATGGTATTCGATTCCCCAGTAGGAAAAGTTAATAGACAACATTTTTGTTTTAAGTTACTTATTATCAAGGAATTTATTCATAAGGAAACATAATTACTTATCATTTTGAATTTCAACTTTTATTATATTTCTTACACAAACTCATATTTTCTCCAAAAGACGAGTATTTAGGAAGACTTGTTCACATTAAGAGTACTATAATCAACTTCTAGAGAATCACCTAATCCAAAAAAGATAACTATATACTTCCCATGTCTTTAGACTCTAACCAAAACCAAAAGAAAAAAGGTTAGTAAAAGATCAGATAATCCAGAAAAGGATAACCCTTTATAAAAATAAAATCTATTCTTAATCTCCAAAATTTGTCCAAAAAAACCCAAAGTTCAACAAGGACCATTCGATAAACAATTTGTCTATAAAATTATTCAAAGTAAACCAAACTAAGATTGAAACCCAAATATTTTAAGGATTTAGTCACATAGTCTTCCAAGTTAAATCATAAAATTTATCACCAAACAACATTAATTGATCTTAAAGTCTCGTATTGAAAAGTAATTAACCTAATCACATATCCTCCATGATAGGTTAATAAATTTCCATAGATAACCCAAAATCAACTTACTATTAATTCATAAAATCATCTAACTAAAAAGAGTCAGTCAAACTAACCATGGACTTCACGTAGTCCAGTGGTAGGCGATAAATACCAGTCGCACTTTGGTTGTGGGTTCGATTCCCACAGCGTTGTCTGACGTGACAAGTTGTCACACGGTCTGCGTGTTGTCCTTTTTCCAAACTATATAATTATCAAATCATTCCCCAAGAAGAGATAAAATCTTCAAAAATAACCATAAAATATTTTAACCTCAATTTTATCTCATTCCTTTCATATTCCATCATATCATAGAGTAACCCATAATTACCTAAAAAGTAAGGATCATATAAACCCTAGTGGTTAACTTTATAATTATTACCTGAACTTCCACATAAAGTTGGTCATCTCGTACATGATGCATTAGAGAACTCACCAAGGTTCAAGTGGTTGATCATGACTCCTTGATAGTTGGTTTAGAAAAACCATGAGATTCCTCATTGAATCCCCCATTTCATCCAGTATCTTAATCCGAGAACCACCATAGTTTCCTTCAAACCCATTGTCACTTTTGTGCCTGCTAGATCCATCCATTTTCTAAAAACAGAAATGTCAGTGTGAGTATATCAACAAAACCATCATCTACTAATGAGGAAGATAAAAACTAAGATATACTTACTCATTCACTTAATCTAAAACTAGGACTCTTTCTGAAATCCTAACCATTATGGTAATGTCACTTATGGTTAGAGAATACCCTAACCTCTAAAGTTATCTAAACTAACCTATGATACCAACTATATGGCCCCGACCTTAAACCTTACTTAATATCGAATTAAATTAATAATTCACATTGAGGATCTTTTCAGGTTTAGAGTTTTAGAGAATTAGGACATAACTATTACATCTCAAAAGATTACAAAGTAGTCACTTCTACTAAATTTCCATAAAATAAAAACTCTTAAAAAGAAACATGTCTAGTTCCATGTTTTAGATAACATGACTTTCCCTTGATCCCATCCTTAACCCTATTCCACATGAAGTCCTATTAAAAACATTTCAAAAAACTAGGGGTGAGCATAAAAATCTCAGTAAGGGATACACAATGAATGAAAACTATTAGTTTTTCAAAACAACAAGTAAACCATGTATACTTTATCAAAGTAATATTTTTTACCTTTATGAAGTAGTAAAAACTCTTCACTGAATAAAATTTCATTACTTACCCTTTTGTAACCAAAATATTACCATAAAACCCATATAAACAACACATAACATATAATGGTAACTTGGGACATAAACATACTTAAATGGAATAACTATACGGTCAACTTCCACACATATCACTTAATGGAATAGCCATACGACCGACTTCCATACCCAATGCATTGGAGGTTATAACGTAACCACCCGTCCTGGTATTCACGACACCACCCGTCATATGGATTATCATGTAACCACCTGTAAAATTTCCTAGTACCATCATTACACATAAAATATTTAAAATATAAACATTTCAATAACAACATTTCATTTGCAATCACAATAAGTAATTCCAAGATATTGAATTAATCAATCCATTTTCAAAAACCATTTAAAAGAGATTTTTGAATCAAAGTGTCCCATAACACTTTTAAGCTTTTAATAGAATTATAATTTTAAAACATTAATGTCAAATAAATAAATACTGAAAACCATTTTTAAAACATGTACATTAAAGATAAATATTTAGAATAATGAATCTTTAAAACATTTAAAACAATATTTTTGTTAAAGAGTTTTTAATAAAATGTGAGACTCTTGAATACAAATAATTGCGGAATAACATGTAATCCGAGCTTTATAATATCATGAGAATAAAGGGATTCATGATATAATATGTCAAAGGACAGTATACACACCATATAAGAGTGAATTGGTGTATAAAAACAATGAAGTCTCAAGGGAATTGTAAATTGAGATGAAATCCATTATAAAGATGGTATCCTTAAATTAAGGATAAATATATCACATAATTATGTGTGAGAAATATAAATACACCCAATATAATTGGATATTATGTGTGAAAAAATCAGAGGTCATTCACACATAATCTTGGAAAAACAAAACCAATGGCATAGATATTTAACTCAATGAAATGAGATTGAGTTATGATTTTCCATACAGGTTTGTAAGAATTTATCAATGAGATGATTATGTGTAGAAATAATATATCCACAAAACGTTTTGTGGAAATTACAACATATACATTCCACACATAATCTTGGAATAATAAAATCAAGAAGTAGAGGTTTGACCCAAAGAATTGAAAGTGGGTTAAGAAGTTCCCTTACAAAAATCCGACAGCCTAACGGCGTCACTTTAAAATTCAGAAAATGAGTTGATGAGAGAGAAAATGGTATCTCATCACTTGGAAATAAAATTTACATAAATAAGGATATATAAGAACATATCCCAAAATAATAGTATGTGAATTAAAATACATAACAAAATAAGTATTTTAAAAAGAGGAGGGTGAAAGGTCCCCTTACCGAGTTGGGTAACTTTCGAAACGTACACCCCATGGAAGAAGGACTATAAAACATTGATGTAAATACTCATAAAAGAAATTATGTTACACAAAGATTAGAATAATGGACAGTACATACACAACTCAAAAGGAAATATTGGAAAATGTATCATGAATCTCATGAAAACACAAAGTGAGATAAAAATCCCCTTACGAAATTTCGACAGCCTAACGCGCCAATTAAAACTTCAAAAATGGATTGATGAGAGAAAATAGGATCTCTCATTATATGAACATAAAAAGAAAAGTAAGATTAATATAAAAGAACATCTGAATCATAAGAAATATGAGCTTAAAATGAATTAGATAAAAGAGTGTACTTAAAAAGGAAGAGAGAGGTTGGATCCCTTACCTCGGGTCCGACATGACTTGATCGCTCTTTAACGTCCTGAATAATAAACTTGAGTTAATTTATACTTGCTTAAGAACCTTTTTCAAGTTAACTGTTACTTTTATATCACTTATTACCATGTTATAAACATTATGTAATCATTTAAGTTAATAGTGTTTGTTTTGTCGATATTTGGTTCTTAAGTCGAAAGTGGACTTCTTACAATTACATGTTGTTCGTGTGGTCAAAGGTTCATTATATCCAGAATGATATTCATGATTTGGATATCATATATGTCATATATATCCAGAATATACATGTGTTTATAATATTACATAATCATTTAGAGGTAAGAAATGAAATACACCATTCATGGAGACGGTAAGCCGTACGTACGCATGAACACTACTTTCATTTCAATGTCATATTAATGGAATTAAAAAATAAATGAGAGATATGTATATTTTAATTCCATAATTATATTAATCATTTTTATGTAACATAAATCATATATATCCATTAAAAATATGTACATATAATAGTACATTACATTTGGGGATAAAAAATGAAATGCACCGTTCATGGAGACGGTAAGCCGTACGTACGCATGAACGCTACTTTCATTTCTACCTCATACTTTAATGGAAAGAAATAATAATTATATAAAGGTATATTATAATTCCATTATGAAATCATGTATAATAACTTTAAATCCATCCTTTATATGTCCCATATATGGCATTAACGAATCAAATCACTTTGAGGGGGCGGTAGTCCGCACTTCCTAAAATGAAAATATCGCGTTTACCCACAATGGAAACCATAAAGGTATGCCACAAATGAAAAATACATAAGCTTAAGTAAAACAAAAACATATTATATATCATATATAAATATAGTTTCATCTTAATGTCCACCTTTGAAGGTGTTATATGAGTGTTGAACAATCATCGTTTCGTGAGGCAGAAATTCGCCATCCATAGAAACAGTATGTTCTTTAACCATTAGATTAAGGTGTGTGTAAGTGTAGCTCGATTACTTCTTATAAAAACATCCTAGTATATTTAGGATACTGGTGTTGTTGAAAAATAAATGAATGAAAAGAGTTTAGGGTGTTGGAGAATCAAAATAATAAAAAAGAACACAAGAGAAGACACTACCTTTAAATCGGGTAACTATTTTTGATTTGAGCTCAAAGGCTTCCTTAAGAAGACTTCTGCCCAAGTGAGGCTTCTAGGAGTAAGAGAGGGATGTTGAGAGACAAAATGGGCAGGGTTTGGCCGAGCCAAAGGCTTTAGAGGTGTGGGTAAGGAGGTAGAGGTGGGGGCTTTTTATAACAGGAGAGGAGGGGCACTCTTGGAATGTAAGGAAATGTTACTTTAGTTTAGAATGAGTTTCGGATTTTAATGGTCCCAAATTGATGGTTTTCGTGTATAAGGTGATAAGGGTTTGAAATCCACCCATACAATAGGTTTTGTACATGTGTATGGCTTATATTTTACATTATCTTTCCATTTTATTTAAATCATTAAATAATGAGGTAATCGCTGCATCATCATGGTGTCATAAATAATTTAATTTAGTTAATGTCTAAAAATTATAAAAAAAATACTATTATGTATTAAATATTTTTACCTTTCTAATTAATATTTATAGTAAAAAATCTGATTTGTATAACTACATATAAAAATTGTTTTAGTAAAACAATACATGTTTGTGACATTTTAATTTTAACATTAAATAAAAAGGTATTAATGCCATTTTCCTACCAAAGTGGCTCCATGGGGTCCCCAAGTTGACCCATGGATTTTATTGGTTGTACATGACACATAAAATGAGGGTAGGACATGTGTCTAGGTCATTTCATATTATTAAAACATTATTTTTACCTTAAAATACACTAATTACCTCTAATCGCGATTAATAAACTTAAAAGTTACTATTCATCAAAAAATTATTTTAAACCCATTGAACCACATTTTACTTCTTAATGATAACCATGTATGTCGGATTTTTGAAATTCAAATCACAGAAGTGGTAAAGTTTCATTTAAACGAAAAATCAGTTTCTTTAACTACCACTTAGTGGTTTCACTATTCATCAAAAATTGAAGTTTTTCAGAAAATTACCAAAAATTTATTCTAGGCTATATTTGATATTCCTAATTCAAAAATGATGTCTATTTTAAAAAATTCAAAATATATAAGTTACATTAATTAATTTAATAATTAATTCCCGCTGTCAGAGAAAATAGCGTGTTTTTATGAAACAATAAGTATCAAAATATGGACACTAGTTTAAGTCCAATTTCAAGATGAAATTAATTCCAACGACCACTATTGGATTAAATGGTAAAAATTTATTCTAATTTCACTTTGAAAAAAAATTTAAAATATAATATAATCATATAAATATATTAGATTAAAAAGAGTTTTTGAATTAAAATACAACATTTTTCACTATTTATTAAAAAAATTATTTTTATCGGAAAAATACCAAAAATTTACACAAAGTGAATTTTGATGTCCCGATTATAAAGAAGTGTTTTATTTAGTCCAATATAATGCATAAGAGTGACCATAACTATATTTAATGATGGATCACCATCAAAAGTTGATAAGTGGACCTTTAGTGAAAATTAGAGTATATACGCCTAAAATTGAATTCTTTTCGTATTTTAAGAATTTATCCTATATTGGATAAATGTAAAAACATTTAACAAACATATATAATCATATTTTAGTTATTTCTATTCAATCCCTCCAATACAATGGATACGTGTTAACTAAAATTTAAAATAATATTATTTTATTATTAGAGTGCAACGTAAGATTTCAAAGGAACTCATTGTTGCGTATTGGGTAAGCCATCAAGCATAGAGTTTCATTTAAATTAATATTAAAATTTTATTCACAAATAGGTATAAATATAAAAATTTCATATTCTTTATTTACCTGGGGTGTTACACATATTCTAAAAGTCTCTGTAATACCATCAAACTTTCTTTATACAATCACCATAAGTAACATTATATCCATATTATCCTTTCTTAGAGATTTATTAATTTTGGTTTCAGAGTATCTTACCATTAATTATAACATTATTTAATTCCATATAAGATAAATATTATACCAAAAGACATATACCATATGTATATATATCCTATAACAACAAAAATAATCTTTTCAACTAATCCTTCTAATATATTTTTGAATCTAACTTGAAAAATATGATTTCTATTTTCATAAAATATAAAAAATATTATTCTTTGGTTCTAAAGAACCAAAATTTTAATAAATGATATCAATTAACTTTAATATTGAGGCCATCCTTTGAGTAATTTTAATAGGCCTTGTTTTCCCAAAATTTTATTTAGATCATGAAATTTTAATGATGATAGAGTTAGTATTTTTAGAAAAAAAAACTGCAAATTATACCCGAACCATGTTCCGAGACATCAATGAATTTTAAGATTATTCATATTTTTCTTCAAAAACATTTTTATAGTCATCGTTTAATTTTATAAGGGTCTTATAAAATTTAACACACCTTAATTCATAATTATTCAACTCTTACGTTTTAAAATGAATTTCCTTTTCAAAATCCTCCACTATTTTTTTGTTTAGAAAATTTCACTTTAATGATATTGATATCCTAAATAAGGTCACTTTATTTTGTGAATATATCACCTTCATATCTATTTATTTTATATACTTCATTATTTAGTGAATTTACTTATTTATTGATTTTAGTGTTTCTATAAAGGCATACATTATTCTTAGTCCTTAAAATATGAAACATAAATGTATCATCACCTTATTATCCTTCATTACATGAGTAATTTACTTTTTTATCAACATGTGCCACAAATCTAGTATACATTCTAGCAAAATATTCTTTAGAATCACTACTTCATGAAGGATGTACTTATTTATATTTACTCAACACACTTATTTTATTCATTATTTTCATTCATTTTATTCTTTTACTTTATTTTTTTGTATTACTTAGAGGATATTCCATTTGATCATCTATGAGTAATATATTTTTATACTCATATTCTAGAGGTAATTTTTTCTTTTTATTTAGAAAATTAGTCATAAAATTTTCAATAAACCAACACTTAAAAAATTTAAGTAAAATATTTCCTTTATTATTTTCATTTCCTTTTTAAATATTTTTATAGATTAAATCCATGATTATATTTTTATTTTCATAACTCTCAAATTATTATAACTCATTCTAAGATTCAACTTCTTATTCCTTAGTCTAAAATCTATTTATATATTTGAATTATATATCTTCTTTACCCTTATTCATAAAATACAATGTTTTCTCATTTTTTAATTCAAAAGAGTATTCTATAATTCATCAAAGGAAAATCTTCTTCATTATCTATAACAAAAATCATTGGATAACACATATCTACATAATTTCTCATTAATTTTTAACTATAATGAAAATTTATATATTATCTTCAAAACCTTTAATATGGCTAAGTATTTAATTCAACCTAGTGAAATATTCATCAATTCTTTCATCCTTAGTCATTCTATCATATTCAAATTTCACTTCCCATATAAGGAACTATCCTTAATAATGACATATTATAGTGAAATTAAACTCGAATTCACATTATTAAAATCTTGAGGATCTTTTCCATTTGTAGTTTTATTGAATTATGGAAAAACTGTACATAAAAACTAAAATTTTATAAATTTAAACATTCTACCCCATACACATTTTTTATACCAAATGATTTAAAAAAAATAAAATGTGGTTTATTTTTTTGATCGATCTTAAATTTTTTCATATTGAACCCATCCTTTTGCATACTCTTGATTCAACCCTACAAAAAAAATTTAAAATGTTGGATGAGAAAAAAATCTTAGTAAGGAACATAAAATGAGGAAATATATTAGTCTAGTGAAAGAAAAGATATCCCATAAAATATTTAAATTTATCTCAATTTTCTTTGAGAAAATGAAATAATTCATTTTTTCATGAATGAACACACACTTTTGGATCAAAGAATATCATTAAAACCCATAGTAAGAAAAAGAAAAACCATTTTGGAAACATAGAGCATAAAATTCATAAAACCCCTTTAAAACACTTTTAATTGGAATAACCATAAATGTGAATTACAATATAATCATTTACAAATGTATTAGAGAGATATAATGGGGCACAACCCTTCCTATATTCTATATTGGTATCACCCATGATCTATAACGAGTCTCGACCATTCATGTATGTTATATCAGGCTCACCCATTTTAATGAGCTATAATAAGGCTCAAACCCTCAAATAAGATATATAGGGATCACCTATGAGATATAATGGGGATACAACTTTCTTATAAATGGAATAACCAATATGGTAAATTTAATCTCCAAAGTACCCAATGCGTTAGAGGTTATAACGTAACCACCCAGCCCTGGTTTACCATGGAACCACCCATCGTTGGTTAATAACATAACCAATAGTCGTTAGTTTATCACAGAACCACCAAAATTTAGCTTATAAAGAAACAACCAATCATCAAAAATGATTCCCCAGAGCCATAACATATGCATAAATCATGAAAAATTTTATCATAAAAACATTCTATGAATGAAATAACTTTTAATTTTGAATCCGCTCATTTTAAAAAATTGTACATGTATAATGGAAGACATTTTCTATGAATGTAAACTTATAAAATTTTATATTTAGATTTAAAATGTTAAGGTATAAATAAAGTTTAAAATTCAATTCAGTCAATATATATAACTAAAAACATTGATTTCATATTTTATTAAAAGAAACACTAAAATAATATTTTTAAAAGAAAGTCCATTTAAATAAAACCTTAAAATATCCGTTTTTGAAAATATTTGGGAGAAATTAGAAAATTATATTTTTTAAGAAATTCAGGTTTATATAATTATATTCATAAATATAATTTTAAAAACATGTACATGAAATATAAATATTTAGAAATTAAATATTTAAAACATTCTAAAAGAGATTTTTTAGTTAAAGAGTCCCTTACATTATTTCTGAAAGTTATGGAATTTCTATTAATAGTTTGGATAATAAAATTAGATTAATTAATTAATTAATTCATAAAATTTTAAATCTATATTTTATTTATTATAATTTTGTTAAGTTCATGTTTTTTTTCATTTTGATGTGTTATAAAGATCAATTTCATCATTCTGGGAGCATTCGTTTCAAGGTTTCATGGTCGGTTCACTTGAGTATAATTATAGATTTTCATATAAAATGGGAATAAAACTCTAGAAGTGAAATGAAGTGGTATTAATGAAATCAAATGACTATAAATGGTACCATATATAATTTTCATTTATTTTATGAGGATGATTCATTTGATTACAATGTTAATGGAAAATGGTTAGTTTATTTTGGTAGTTTTTCTGAATATCATGATCTAGTTTCATTTTATTTTATATTATGTCTATAATTTAGTTTCAAAACATGAAATGAGTTATAATATATTAATTAAAATATTATTTAACCATAATAATTGTTTTATGAGAAATCTTGATGATTTTAATTGAAAATTAATAATCATTATCCATGGAGACAATTAATCTCCATAATTTGTCCAATGGATTCGTTTCTTTGAACAATAATAGATAATAAAATGGATGGATATAATATATTAAATTTTCAATATGAAATTACATTATATACATGATAATTTAGTAATTATTTCTTAATGGATGAAGTAGTTAAGGAGATGGTGTAAGGAGAAAAGAAATTAATAGAGGTGGTTTGAGAATGTTACCTCTTGAATATCACCTCCTTGAATGAACCATTAAAGAACAAGGAATTGGTATTTGGGTGAGACCAGTAGAACATGGATGTTTGGATAGTTGGTAGTACATATTTATTGATATATATTATTATCTTTAAGTATTCTTATAATAAAGGGGTAGTGATGAGTTGTATTTATAATTCTGGAGGAGTGGTTTTATGTGATCAAATAATTATTATTTTATATTTATGGACAACCACATTTGGGTGGAATTAATTCCAAATAATTCAACTGGTAATTAATTTTTAAATTTTTTTTATGTTTTTTAAAAAAATATATAGTCTTAATATTTTATTTTTAGGTATTTAATAATTTACCTTTTAACTTTAACCTGTTTCATAATTTTACTTATACTGTGATAAATATTTATTTTACCATGATAAAATTTTTTATGGATAAAAATGAAAAATAAATTATAACCTAATTTGGATCTTATGATTCCAAATATAAAATCCATTTTATAAAAATAAATTTATATAATATAAAAAATTAAATTTGAAACAAAACCCATAGATATGATGGAAAAACTTGTTTTTGAGAAGTGTTTTTTCAAGAAAAATATGATTTTATTTTAACGCTATGAATAACAATAATCATTTTATTAGAATAAATTAATATTTAATGATATATAATATATAATTTTAATTTAAAAAATTTCTTAGTAGGTATTATTTTAATTATTTAAAAAGGAGACACAATGTGTACTTTATAACAGTCCTTAGAAAAATATTATTTTTAAACCCAAAAATAAATTTATTCAAAAATAAAGTATACATTTGACTAAATAAAATTTAAGTGAAAAAATAATACTTATGTTACTTGATACCATATTAAAAACTTAATGGTACTTTTAAATTGATTAGTTTAATGAAAAGAAATGACTTTTTTATAAAAATTGGTATTTTCACTATTCATTGAAAATCCAATATTTTCTAAAAAATACCAAAATTTCTCCCAAAATAAAAAATTATATTCTGATTTGAAAAATAAATTTTATTTTATGAAATTAATTTTCTTAAAGTTCAAAATATTAATTATAATATTAACTCAAAAAATAAAACAAAACACATTTTTTGAAGAAAATAAAATTTTCAAAACAAAACGAATTTACTAAAAATAAGATTGATTATTTAAAGAGAATTAATTTATAAATTAAAAATGAGAATGAGAATTATATATTTCATAATTCCATTAATACTTTTCCTACACACCAATTTAATGGAAACATTAAAATGGTTACATTTAAATAATTTGATTCCGTTGTTTATTTAAGCTCAGAGTTATGTATCTTGTAATATATCAACAACAATAGTTTATTTTAAAAATCATGGGATTTTAAATTCTCCCCCATTTTTTAATTTTTCCCCTAAGAAATTGATCTCAAGATCAAAAACTTGGGTTTTGACTTTTTGAGATACCTATTTTGATATCCCACTTTGGGAAAAAAGATCAAAAAAACATCCACTTGAAAAGTGAGAAAAGAAAGTAAGTAGGCCATCTATAATAACACATATTAGGTTTCCATGTTGTTAAACATGTACATTTAGAGAAAATATAACGATCAAGTACGGATAGAGAGTGATAAAGAACGCGACCATGATAAAGTTAAACATCACAAAATTGTATGTCTATGATAGTTTAAAGGCTATTTTTTTCAATAAAAAAATTAACTGAATAAAATTTTTTATTCAAAAAGATTTTTATAGAGTTGATATTTTTTTCTACCTAGAATAATAACATATAAAAATATAATTTCTTGAAAATTAGAGTTTCATTCTCATTTTACCTCTAAATTATGAGTATTCAAGATTAATTGTTCCTACCTGAAGAATCAAAATCAACTTCATCAAATCAAAAAATACAAAAAAGTATAAATATATATTCCTACCATTGTTAGGCATTAAAAAAACAAAATGGTTAGTATAATATATATTAATTCTCAAAAAATAATAAACCTTCATATTAAAAAACAACTTTATTATCCAAAATTCAACAACAATACCAAAATTTTATCAAAGATTATTCAAAAAACAAATATCCATAAAATTAATCAAAATATTACAAACTAAAATTGAAATCCAAAATTCATAAGGATCTTATCTCATAATATTCCATTTTAAATTTAATATTCATATTAAAATAATATAAATAAATCTTAATGTCTCATTTAAAAATGTAATTTTCATAATCATATAATCTTCCAGATATAATAGTAAATTCCATAAATAACCTAAATCATCAAAAATAATATATGTTTCCAAAATATAATTAATACTTTTTTTCTATAATAAATTCTTATAGTATTATATTTACCTTAATCATATATGGTTAGAAAAATAGTGAACATCTTTCAAAGTAACATAAATTACTTAATCACCAAGACATTTATTTAATCCCATTGTTATCTATAGGATAAAGTTTTTTACCAAAATAATAGTATTTTTCAGTGATCAAATAATTTAAATAAAAATAAAAATTATCATACTAATTGGGATATCATGTAGGCTAGTGGTAGGTAATGCACCCTTATTTCCCATCAGGATTGGGTTCCATCCCCAAGACCTTGCTAGACATGACAGGTTGTCACACAGTCTATGGGATGTCATTTTATAAAAATATATTAATATAAACCTTATAAAATTATAGAGTTTTCAGAAACATATTCAAAAATAACCTTAATATATTTAACTGCAAAGGTTATCTCATTCCTTTCATTTTTCATCTCAAAAAACATAAGAACCCATAATCACGTTAAATTCAGAGATCATATAAACCAAAAATATTAAAAAAACTCTAAACTTATGTCCACCAAATTTAAAGGAATTTTCCTCAAATAAACTTTTTCATAGAATAAAATTAGAGGTTAATTATACCATAGAAATTATCACCTTTTTTACCACTTCTTAAGGGTATAGATTCAATCTATCATATGTTTGTAAATTTATGAAAATAAAAAATACTATAGAAAGATCCTTAGGAATTTAATGATTCCTGCAATATTGTTAAAATATCACTATATCATAAATTTGAAAACTCAATAAATAAAAACATCATTCATTCAACTTCATTCTTAATCCATTAACAATGATTCACCATATTATTGCTTAATACATCATTCTTTAAATCTAGACATCAGGAATTATTTGATATTCCCTTTATATTATGACATGATGCTTGACTTCCAAAAAGTAAGTGGTTGAGTCCTTTGTGGAATTTACCATTTTTAGAGATTTGGTAAAGTTTGGATCTTAAAATAAAATGAAAAAGATACGATGAACCATAATTTTTTTGGAGAAAAGAAGAGGTGTTAGATAAGTCATACCATTTCTGTAGGTGATTTGAATACTCAGAAAGCTATAAAAGTCATTTGAAAAATATTTTATAATAATAGTGACAATAAAATCATCAATAAGAGATAATAATGTTGGGAAATATATCATTCCTTTTGTATTCGTAAATGATCATTAATTTTTATAAAATAACATCATCAAAATATGAAATGAATTATTACATGTTAAAATGTAAATGGTCCTTTTAAAGAATATGTGTATATAAACTCTATAATACATTATCTATAAAATACGTTATACCTGAATCACAAACCTTTATAAATTAAATCTTAAAAAAACAATTTATCTCCAAGAAATCCATCACATTAAACCACTAAAGGGGTGTATAAGACTTTGAAATTATAATCATCCATAAAATTCTAAACCCATTATTGTATCTACATCTCTTAAGAAATCCTTACAAGGAAACACCATAATCTCTAAATTTGTCTAAAACCATATTTGATACCAACTGTAAGGATATATCATTAATCCCGACATATTCTAGTGAAATTAAACTAGAATTAACATTATTAATATCCTAAGGATTTTTTTATTAAAATTTTTAGATAATTAAGAAAAACTCTTACATAGTAAACCCACATTTTACAAATACGAAAATTCAATCCAGTGTCCATTTTTTTTCCAGAAAACGATAATTTTTTAAAATAAAACATACTTTATCATCCTGACCGATCTTCACAGTTTTCATCTTAACCACAAACATGTACCTACTCTTCCTTAAAACTTACAAAAAACATTTTAAAACATGGGATGAGCACAAAAAGATCAGTATGAGACATAAAAATTTTAAATCCATTAGTTTAATGAAAAACAAGTTAGCCGATCAAATATTTACCTTTATCTCAATATTTTTTGATATAAATAATTAATTCATTTTTACATGAAAACACACACACTTTTAGATCAATGAAAAAAATTAAAACCCAAAACCTTTTCAAAACCATTTTAATTTGAATAACTATAAGCCAACGTATAACATAATCATTACCCAATGTATTATAAATCTACAATGGGGATCAAACCTTGGTATTAGCTATATCGGGCTCATCCATGAGCTATAATGGGGATCAACCCATCGTATAATATATATTGGGATCACCTATTTTTCATGAGCTATAATGGGTTTCAACCCTTCATATAAGCTATATAGAGCTCACTAATTAGCGATAATGGGGATCAACCCTTAGTATAAATTCAATAACCAATATGTTCAAATTCTATCTCTTGAGTACCCAATGCATTGGAGGTTATAACATAACCACCCATACTTGGTATATCATGGAACCACCCATCATTGATTAATTAAGTACCCACACATCCTTGGTTTATCATAGAACCACAAGTCATTGGTTTATAAAGTTACCACCCATCATCATAAAAAATTCCCAAGAACCATAACATAAACATAAATCATTAAATCTTTCATCATAAAGATATCATTTTTAAGAAAATGATATTTTTAATTTTGAAATCACTCATTTGGAAAAGTTGTGCACAAAAAAAGGAAAAAATATTCTTTGAATGTAACCATATTAAATTTTAAAGTATGATTCAAAATATTAATGTGATATAATTTTGGAAAACGACTTGCATTCTTTATATATAATAAAAAATATTCTTTTTGAATTTTTTAAAAATAAACTTTAAAAGTATATTTTTTAAAACAAATTCCCTTATGAAAAACATTAAAAAGATACTTTTTGAAAACATTTGGGAGAAAGTAGAAAATAATATTTTTTTTAAAATTCCGGTACATATAAATAAAATCAAAAAAATAATTTTATAATCATGGACATAAAATATAAATATTTAGAAAATAAATCTTAAAAGCATTTAAACTTGTTTTTTTATTAAAGAGTACCTTACCTTTTGTATGGAAGTTCTAAACTTTCTCTTAATATCTTGGATAATAAAATTAGATTAATTAATTACTTAATTAAAACCTTTTAAATATATAACTTATTTATTATAATTTACTAAGTTTATTTATTTCCATTTCAATAAGTTATAAAATACAATTTCATCCTTTTGGGAGCATTCGTTTCAAGGTTTCAAGGTCAGTTCACTTGAGCATAATTATGGATTTTATTTTAAAATTCAAATAAAAATACAAAAGTGGAATCAAATAATATTTATTAAATTATATATGTATAAATGGTCCCATATATCATTTTATGTCTAGTATGAGGATGATTTATTTGATAAAAATGTTAATGACAAATGGTTAATTTATTTTGTTGGTTTTTCTGACCATCATGATCTAGTTTCATTTTAATTAACATTATGTATATAATTAAGATCAAAAACATTAAATAAGTCATAATATACTTATTAAATATTATTTAATATTAATAATATTTTTATGAAAATTCTTGAAGGTTTTAATGGAAAACGAATAATCATTATCAAAGGAGATGGTTAACCGCAATAATTTGGACTATAGTTTCGTTTCTTTGAATAAGAGGAGATCATAAAAGGGATGGATATAAGATATTCCATTAGAAATGTGAAATTAAATTATAAAAATTATACTAGAGTTATTATATCTTAATGTATGAAGTAGGTGAGGAGAAGGTTTAAGAAGAAAAAAAATTAAGAGAGGTGGTTTGAGAAAGTTATCTCTTGATTATCACCTCATTGAAGGATACATTAAAAAACTTGGAATTGGTATTTGGGTGAGACCAGTAGAAATTTGACATGGGGATAGTGGATAATAGAGGTTTTTTAAGTTATTTTAAGATATTAAAGGATTTTAATGAGAAATAGGGTGGTGAGGATTGATATTTATAGTTTAGGAGGGGTGGTTTAAAGTGAATAAATAATGATTAATTTACATTTAAATCCAACCACATTTGGGTGGAATTAATTCCAATGAATTAGTGTGAAAATTAATGTTCTAGTGGATGGTTAAGGTCTATAAATTCATCAAAATCTATTTAATGTTTTAGTTTTTATATATTTTAAGATTTTACCTTATAAAAATAACTAATTTCATTATTTTACATATACTACAGTAAATATATTTTTTACCAAACTAATTTTTATGCCAAAAAATGAAAATGTAATTATTAACTAATTTGGGAATTCTGATTCAAAATATGGAATCAATTTTTTGAAATTCAATTAAAAGAATTGGTAAAATTAAATTTAATACAAAACCTTGAGATGCTATAAAAAACGGGTTTTGGAGAGTGCATTTTTAAACAAAAAGATGATTTTATATTAACTCTAAGGATAATAATAATAATTGTATAAAAATTAAATTAATATTTAATGAAATATAGTGTAAAAATTTTATTTTAAAACATTCCTAATTTGTTATTATTTTCATTAACTAAAAATTATAAACCTTTTGTACTTTAAAATAGTTTTCAGAAAAATCCCTTTTTAAAACCAAAAAATAAATTGATTTTAGAAAACAATATAATATTGATTAAATAATTTTTTTTGAATAAAATAAAACTTCTGTTACTTTAAACCATATTAAAAACATAATGGTAATTTTTAATTGTTTAATTTATTTAAAAAAATGTAAATTTTTTAAAAATTGGTATCCTTCACTATTCACTAAAAACCCAATATTTTTTAAAAAATGAAAATTATTCACCCAAAGTAAAACTTATTATTATGATTTCAAAAATAAAGTTTATTTTATGAAATTTATTTTCTAAATTATTCAAAAATTAATTATAAAATTCCCTCATAAAATTAAATAAAACCATTAAAAAAACTTATTTTTATAAAAATTAAAATGACTTTACAAAATGATTTAGTGGTTATTTAAAATAAATAAATTAATATATGATAAATGAGTATGAAAATTGTATATTTTATAATTTCATTTATAATATTGATACCTACCAATTTAATGTATACATTGTAATGGCCACATTTAAATAATAATATTCTGTTGTTATTTAAGAAAATAGTTACATATCATGCACCCTATCAAACATAGTATGTTATTTTAAAACTATCAAGATATTACATTATACATATTTTAATAAATTTCATCCTAAAAATTTCATATCGGGATAGAAAAAAATGATTTTAAATTTCAAAATTCTTTGTTTAAACCTGACATTATAAAAAAAGATCAATAACAATTTCACTCAAAAAGTGATAAAGGAAAGTAAGAAAGTCATATTGAATAAAACATACTTGGTTACAATGTAGGAAAATATATATGGAAGATTTAGTATAATTCCTAAGGACTGATATAGGGATATAGAGTGTTTGTTCATGAGAAAGTTAACCATCACAAAATCATATGTCTATGATAAGTTAAAAGGCCATTGATATGTCAATAATAAAAGTAAAAATATAACACTTTTGTTTAAAAAAAATTATTTCTAGATTTCAGGAAATTTTGTACTACCTGGAGTAAGGACCTAAGAAAATACACTCACTTCACAAATAGAATTTCATTCTCAATTTTTTCAAAATAATGTTTATTCAAGATGAATTTTTCATAATTGATGCATCAGAATCATCTTCTACGGATAAAGAGTACACAAAATTATTACAATATATTAATAATTTAATTAAGAATTAACCAAAATCTAAATGGTTATTAAAATATAATATAATTCTCCCAAAATTATATAGATATAGCATCTCGTCCCACATTCCACTTTCCTATTCTCAAAGATGGTGGCACAATACCTCAACTGTGCCTCCCCGAATGGAAGAGGATCCTGAATTGTAGTGAGGGACTATGGTTTTTCCATGGGGATAATATTACCTAATAGGTCAGAGTGTAGAAAAGAAAGATATAATGAATAAGAAACAATATAAGTAGACACTTTATGATAGGACTGATAACCCACCACACCAGAAGCAAAAAAGAAACAATTTACACCTGTAGAAGTAATTAAAATAAGTCAAATAAAATAAATAAACAAGAATATGATGAATAAGTAATAGATACCAATTATAATGATTATCATGCTATTAAAATGTGAGTAAATAGGGAATATATGATACAATCATATACCACATGCTACCAAAATACCAAAAACATAACAAACTGCTAAGATTAACATTTGAATAGAGGCTCGATCCTCATACCCCATACCCCATCCTAATGATGTAAATAAAACATTAGAAAATGGCTGCTTCCAATTATCTATACCTATAATCATGATGTTTTCTTGGGTACCTAAGGTGGCCCAAGAATTGAATGAGATACAATCTCTATAGGCCACCCCAATGGTTCATAGATCAATCTAGTTCATACGATATCAAATTAAAGTGTTCTATAAATTACAAGAGTAGAGAAATAAATGAGTGAATAAATAAATTATTTGGTACAATTTCTTAAATGAAAAACCTACCAATACCACCTACTCCATCCTAAACTAGATTTCTGAACCCGGGAAACCTATTCTAGTAATAATGTATGAACATGATCTATCATAAATAAAGAAGCAAGTGTGGATTCACCTCAATATTGTGATTTTTCTTGGCGGATGAATCTGTAGTACATCAATTAGGAACGATCATAATTAAATAAAAAGGAATCAATCAAAATACAAGTAATCGATCCATTTAATCTAGTGATGGAATCCTATGACCTTTTAAAGAAATCTATAAATAATACCAAGGGTCACTACAAGGGCCTCTGATATAAATAGTACCACTGAGTCTGTCCAAATGAAACCCATAATGTCGTCCCTTATATCACTCACGACGTGGTGAACTTTGAGTTTGTACCAATTATCTCACATCAAGAAATGGGTATCACCTGAGGCATGGAATATATGTCTTTCCAATTATTCCATCCACAGTTTCTCCCATAGGGAACCAGTGTAATGATTATAAAATAAACCATCTAGAGATCCCATATAAGTCAAGCCAAAGTATATATCCTAGCACATCAAGTGGATCCAATTCCAATCATGGAGAGTCCATCCATGATGTCCTTAAGTCGAGACATATGTTATCTCCTAGATCTCAAGCATTTCAAACATTGAAACCAATATTACATATCAATGATTCATAACATATATGAGGAGAAAAAAAATCTACACAATTCACTTCAATTCAAGCCAAGAAACTATAGAAATAAGCATAAGGAATAAATTTTAGGCAATGCATAAGGCATATTATTTTAATTCATAGAATGTGAAAATGATACATGAGGAATAAATAATAAAGAAATAACCATAATTGTCTAATAAATATGCTCAATTATATGGCACACAACATGGAATAAATGTAATGAAATGACATATGGAATAAAGCATGAGGCGTAATCCATAAGCATCAAGAACATGACATTGAAAAAGGGGGACTAACTTATGGAAAAAAATTCATCCCAATTATATTTATATGTTTAATACATTTAAAACTGGTTAAACACACACACATGGTGGTTAGGAACTCAAGGAATGATAAAATAGTGTTTTTAATATTGTTAATCCCAAAGGGTGGCTCTCGACATGGTGAACAACCCAAATATGGGTTTCTACATTTACTAAAGTCCCAAAAAACATGATAAAAAATTAGGTAAATATATTTAACACATTTGAGGCATATCCAGAAAGTTTCATCATGCGGACCCCTAGAGCACCAAATTTATAAAGAAGAAATAATTGGGAAAGACGTAGACCACCTACCATAGTGTACTAGAACTCCACTCATCCATTGTCAATGCCTAAATAAAGATAGAACAAGATAAATTGAATAAATCATAAAAATACTTAAATTGGTGAAAAAATAGGTTACACCTAAATAGATCAATAGATGAGTGAAGAAAATACAAATACAAGGGAGAGGATCTTAAAGCTCAGCAAGAGCTTTACAATGCTTCTGACGACAAGAGATTTTGATCATAGAGGAGGGAGTTATCAAAAAAACTATGGAAGAGGAAGAGATGAGATCATGCATGTGGGAGGAGGAGACACCCACTAGAGAATAAGGGAGGAAAATATATGGGTTGAATAAAAAATACATTAATGGAAAATCCATAATTTTAACCACATAAGAAGGGGCACGAGATTTGGCTGCATGGTTGGCCAAACCATTCACCAACTATGTGGAAGGCCACTATCCCAGTGTTCTGTAATCCCACAAGGATATGATCCTAGGGTATCATGGTTAACTAAAAACCATGTTTACCATAACACCCCATTATTTTATGTCGTATGATTAGAGAAACCATGTGGGATGTGCTTTACGATTATTTCTAACCATGTGTCCCAGTCCACTTCTTTAAAATTCGGGTATCCCTAGACACCCATGTTACCCCATTGAATCCATTACGAATCATTAATATGGCCAAACCAAAAAATTATATCCAAAAAATAATGGTCCATACCTTTGAGAAAATATGGTACATTATAACATTCCCTCCTTAAGTCAATTCATCTTTGAGTTTCCATTTCTAGGGTGGAAAAACATCATATGATAAAATCTATAGACACTATGAAAATACACCAGACTCCCACTCATAGGTCTCATCCTATACATGTTTTTTCTTCCAAAGATCCCAGAAAAAAAAGAACTGACCTACCTCACCGGCCTTCATTCTTTGATCAATGATATGTATTGTATTCTACTCAATTGATTCATCCACCTACAGATCGATATACTCATGTTCAAATGAATGAGATGTGGTAGGATGATATAAAAAAACCGAAATATGTGGATGAAATATTTCATGTAATAGTTCCTATGAGGTTACTACAACCAATATTCTATGAGCCATAATATCTATACTATTTTGAATGGCTCTACATAAGTAGGGGTGGAAAAACCATATCTACAAATTTGTCTTTGACCCAACCTGGGTGATACACGCAGAAGGATCTGATGTCCAACCTCAAACCCAATAGGACTACTATGAAAATAAATATTAGACTTATTCCAAGTCTGATCTATATCCATACACTTCTGAATCATCTCGGCTTTCTATAAAGTGTCATAAATGAGATGATGACCTAGTAGAGCTGCCTCAATTGCCTCTAGTCAGTACAGAGGTGAATGACACAATGTACTGTAAATGGATTTAAATGGAGTTATATGAATCATTTTATGAAAACAATTATTTTAGAAAAACTCAATTATATAAATTTTATTTTCCCATGAATATCTGTAATCAACGATGCATGCTTGAAGCATATCCTCTAACACATGTATCATCTACTAGGACAACCCATTGGTTTTATGGTGATATGCTATACTCAACATCACCCGTGAACCAAGTACGTTATGCAACCCTCTCCCAAACCATGAGTTAAAATAGGAATTTAAATCCAATATTATAGAATGAAAAACACTACGAAAGAACACTATCTCTTAGATGTAAATCCTCCCAATATCATCAGTTGATAAGGTCCCCCAGATTTGTTAGAAGTGTGTGACCTTGTTCAACATATCGATGATCAACCATATCGCATCTTCACCAGAAGGGGATCATGGAAAGACTACGATGAAATACATTGTGATTTTGATCTATTTACACTCAGGAACAGAGAGAGATTGTAAGAATCAAGCAGGTAACTGGTGACCTGCCTTCACATTTTAACAGATGGAGAACCGAGTGATAAAACCTTCTATGTACCTCTTCATATCTATCCACCAATACTGACGGTGGATGTCTCGGTACATATTGGTTGGACTAGAATAAACATCCCAAATAGTAACATGAGATTATCATATAAACTCTTCCTATATCTCAAAAGTCACCCAAACATTCCCACATAAAAGTAAGGTCATATTTCCATCAACAAACCAACCATGAGTTTGGTTGTCTCCTATGATGATCTCACTCAAAACAAGAACCTCAAGATCAGATAAACACTTCATCTGGACATGCTATAGAAGAGAGTATGTCACTTCTAGAGCTACTAAAATAGGATTCATGTTCTATAGTTGAACCTCTAGGTGCAACTCAAAAAACTGATCCATTATCTTCCACTCACATCTAGCCTCCAAGACATCCTAGGTATGAGTTTTCTAGATCATGTATTTAGCCACTACATTACCCTTTTCATGTGTATAAGAATGATCAATGTTGAAATATTGTATTTATTCAACCCACCTAAGGTAGCTTAGATTCAAGTATCACTGTGTGGAGATATACTTGAGACTTTTATGATATATGTAAAAAATGAACCACTCACCCAACAGATAGTTACTACAATAGTGTAGAGCTTGAAATATAGTTGATTGCTTGAGGTAGGACATAGTATAGTTCCACTCCTGAGGCCTCAGTTGGTGGAACCTATATGCGACAACCCAATCACCCTGCATCATAACTGAACCTAGACTGATCCCTAAAATATCAAAATAGATTATATAACTTCTGACTAAATTTAGAAGAATCAATATTGGTGATGAAGTTAGTCTTCCTTTTATCTATTATAAATCTATCTTACAAGATTCAGACATGCTGAATTTTATTCCCTTTTTAGTTAGGTCCATATGTGGTACTTCTAAGAGGGAGAAATCCTAAATGAATATCCTATAATAACTAGAAACCTCTGAAAAGATACGTATGTCAAACAAATTCTTGGGATATTCTCAAGAAACCCCGACGCTCACCTTCTCTGAGTCAATAAATATGTCTGAATATGATATGGTATAACCCAAGATGTGAACCTTACAAATCCAAAAGTATAATTTACTAAAATTCAGATATATTTGGTTCTCTATAATGGTGTTCAACATGATCTCAGGATTATTGGCATGTTCAGGTCATGTGCGAGAATAAAATGAGATGTTGTTTACTAAGTCTACTAAAAAGGAATCAAGGTATAGGTGGAAAAACCGATTCATCAGAGTCAAAAATAATTTCAATGAATTCATCAGACCGAACAACATAATCAAATACTATTACACATTATACCTAATCCAAAATTTTATACATGGTATGTCTGATGGCCTCACATGATCCTGATGGTATCTTGATCTCACATTGATCTTAGAGGAAATCATATCTCCTTGGAGCTGGTTGAAGAGGCATTTGATATGAGGATGTTGATACTAATTATTCACCGTAAGTTAGTTCATTTAGTATTTTCCCACACACAAACAGAGGGAACCATTCGCCTTCTCAATGAAAAGGACCAGTGAACCCCATGGTGATGTATTAAGTCAGATGAAACATTTTTCCTCTAGATCTTCAAGATGATTTTTGAGTTCTTAGATATCTACATGTTCCATCATATAAGGTAGATTGGATGATGTTTCCACACCTATAACTACCTCGATGGTGAACTCAACCTCTCTCTCAGGAGGTAAGCTAGAGATATCATCTGGGAAGAAATCCTTGAAATGATCCACAATAGGAGGGAATTCTACTAACTGTATTCCCTGATCACCCATAAAGAGACTAGCCACATGGGTTGTCACTTTGCCAATCCAATTATACTTGGGTAAAACTTGAATTTCCTAGATTTCCCATTTTCCATTAAGGATATATATATATGATACCCTTTGTTTATTTGAATGATACTTGGAGGAGATAATAATCCACTTGGGCATGATAAGGTACAAGTAAGTCCATATCGAGAATGAAGTTGAAGATGGTCATACAGAGGATGAAGAAAATACATAAGAAACAGTACCCACCTATCATATGGGGGAACAATTAGAGGTATAATATTCCATTTGATCTACCCCTAGTAGTGTGCCAAGAGACATGACGCTGTAGAAGTATTGAATTACAAGGACCATAATTTTCGCAACCAAAATAGATATAAAATATTGGGATTCACTTATTCCAGAAAGGGAAGAAACTAAAGTAGAGGCTACCATAATAGTACCTATAACTATATATGTTCCAAGACTCTGATCCTTAGGTTAAAACCATACTACATAGATAGGGAATTAATCACGACCCTCAGATTCTTTCTGAGTATCCTTGGCAAGTCCACTCTGCTAAAACAGAAGATTTGAATCCTAATTAAATCACCCAATACCACCCCCACATTAGCCTAATTATATGGTAGAAGAAAAAATCCCATCCTGATGTAGAGTCTTAGATTCTGTACCTAGTAGAGATGTCGTTACAGATCCCATATCAGAGGATGCTGTAGAAAAAGACCAGAAGAAATGATGAAGGTGACCCATCCCGCCACAAGATCAAAACTAGATTTGGTTCCTTATACACTGGGAAATCATATGAACAGTCCCTCCATATTGGTGACACACCATATGACTAGTGTCATGTGTCAATAATCTCATGATTCCCCCATCTGAACCCTCTAAATGGTGCTCCCTTCTTCCACACAAACTTTCACCCTATCTTGGAATTGAACCACCATGGATTACATTGCAATCTTCTATCACACACTTATATGTATTCAAGGAATGGATATATATATATATATATAAATATAAAACAATAATATATTCACCTGTGGGTAGATAGAGTACACAAGCCCATCCCTAAAATGCCTCACAGTCGTCAACTCAACACTTGTCAAGGTCAGAGTCAAACACTGGATCTCGGTGAAGCGAGATGAATAATAGAGCATGGTCATAGTTCCCTAATGAAGATACATGAACTCCCTAGGGTGATATTATCTTAGATTACATGAAAATAAGTTATCATATAAGTATTCTTATAAGTCTTCCCAGTCCATACCATGATTATTCTCAGCCTGATAGATGATGTCCCACCAGTGTTTGGCAGAATCACGTAACATATAGGTAATGAGCTAGAACTGATGATTCAGAGGCATATCAAGATGGTCAAAGACTAAAATCATGGATTATATCTATGACTAAGTAGCCTAACGTCATCCATACCTTGATAAGGAGGGATTATTATTCTCCTGAAATTCCCAAGTCAGCTCATTCGTGGTAGTGGTGGGGTGGGAATCACCCTAAAGAGATCGAATAAACTAGAAAAATATATTGTGGAACTAAGAATCGATTCCCAGTGAAAGATCCGTAAAAGGTTCCTCAGGTGGTAGTATTGGATGTTCTATGGGTAGATTAGTTCCCACCACCACTTGATTATGCTCGTCCCCACTTTCTTGGTGTATTACATGAGGATGTCGTCGTGTCATAGCTCTATAATTTCCAAGAACACTCAGAAAATATTTATAACAGATAGGGAAAGTGATAATGAAAATAAAAAGTACATGAACATCCTATAACATGTCACACCTCTATGCCTAATCCTAAATATAGGCCTATGTAGTAAGAAAGGTCACATAATCCCTAAGAGATACAACCTACTTCCCACGACTAGGCTAGGCAAGGGTTAAGGTCTCATATCACACCTATATGATGCTACCTTGATCTTATATATTATATTTATTTTAATTTCATATTCATTATTTATTTTAAACAATTGAAATGGTTTAATTATATAAGTCATAATTTCAAATATATAAGCTCCCATAAACCTTATAAATTGTAAAGTGGAATCCACTTAATCCCAACCATAACACGTTTCAGCCCATGTTACCTAGGTTCTATGGATCAACATGACATAATTGAATACTTAAGTTTTCTACTTTAACATATTTAGGAAAAAACTCTTGGGTTAATATAGCACTTTAAATTTAGTTATGTTTTCTTAGTCCCACAGGGAGGGACAATTCATTCCAGATACTACAATCAAATCACTAAAATACATAACAATCAAGGTACCACACAAGCACATGCAACATAATCAATGCACACTGAAAGAAAATAAGACATGGAATAACACATTAAATTTATATCCTATGGTTCCTAACTTGATTCATGAATTATAAACTACCTCATATCATTGGTCTAAGGATAAAATACCAATAATAACAATATTATTATTAATAAAACAATATAAATCATGTGAGTTACCCGATGATGAAATCCATGAAATTGTAACCAACATTAGAATCTACGCAATTTACCAGTCTAAGATTATTTTGGTTTTCCTTATACATGGGGTAGATACTCCTATGAATAGAATATTACCAAATCATAATAACTTTGTCTCCTTTTAAATACCAAATAGTAATAAAAAATGTAAAAAGTTATCTTATACAACATTGTATCATCCCTCCCCGAATGACACCTATCAGTGCCCTGATACGGTGGTCGCATGATCTCAAGCACACCTCCCAGAACTCCTGAGGCTACCGACTAGTAGTGAGGGAATAAGGTTTGTGAATGGGAAGACTATGACCTCATATTTTAGAGTGTAGCATATCAAAATATAATGAATAAGAAGTATAAGAATCAACCTCTTTATGACTGTACCAGTATCCCACTATAGTGGAAGAAGAAACAAACAATATATAGGAGAAGAAGTAATAGAAATAAGTCAAAATATTTAATTAAACTAGGGGAAGATGATAAAATAATAGATACGAATAATAATTATGATCATTCTAAAAAATGTTAGTACATGGGGAACATGGGATACACACATATACCATATGATAATAAAATACCAAAAATACAAAAAACTACCAAAACTATAATCTTGAGAATATACTCTGTCTTCAACCCCATAATCTATCCTAATCTTTTAAATAAATAATAGGAAGCTACAAACTTCCATATATCGATACCTATAATCATGAAGTGTTCTTGGGTAACAAAGGCGACCCATGCAGGGTGTGAGATACAATCTCAGTATTCCACCACAAACAATTTCTTGATCAATCTATCTTGTGATATATAAAAATACTGTATTCCATAAATGATAAAATCATGGCAATAAATAAATAAATAAATAAATAAATTCTATGTTTCACGTTTCAAAATGGAAACTCAACTGATAACACCTGCTTCATCCTAAGTCGAATGTCTGAACTAGGGAAACCTATACTATTAATAAGGTATGAATATGGGATGTCATAAATAAAGCATAAAGTGTGGACCGACACAAATATATTTTTTCGTGGTGTAAGTGTTTGTAGTACATATATTAAGAATGATCATAAATAAATAAAAAATCATCACCCACAAGGACAATAAAAAATCCAACAAATCTAGTGATGGGATCTTGAGGCCATCTAAGATGATCTATAAAGAATACCAAGGGTCACCAAAGGGGCCTCTGATATAACCAGTACCACCAAGACCATCCAAGGAAACCCACAATGGCTTAAGTTGTATCAATCATGGCATGGTGAACTCTGACTCAATACAAAGTATGTCACATAGGGGACATGGTGTCACCCATGGCATGTCGTAGTCATATTTACAACGAGTTCATCCATGATTGTTACTTTAGCTAACTAGTGTCATTCACAGGTATAAAATAAAATTACTAGAGATCCCATAAAAGGAAAGATAATGTATCACTCCTGACATGTCAAGTAGGACCAAAGACAAGAACAAAAATTCTGTCTACATCATCCTTATGTAGGGACCCATTTTCTCTCCAAACCCAAAAGCAAGTCAAACAAAGAAACCGAGATTACATATCAATAATTAATAGAATATATGATGTGATTAAAAATCGATCCAATTCACTTTAATAGAGTAAAAACAATGAAAAAATACGAATAAGGTATAAAATTTAATAATGAGAGAAAGAACATGGAATAAGTCATAGCATAAGGCAATGAGACATGAAACATAAGGTGTAAGGCATAACCAAAAGGGAATAAGCAACATGATCAAGTATAAGGAACACAACATGGAATAAATGTAGAGAAATGACATTAGGAACAAATAATGGGGCCTAATTAATAAACATGAAGAATAGGGAATTGAAAAATTGGTCTTAACTTATAGCCAAAAATTTATCCCAATTCAATTTATAAATTTAATGAATATAAGAATATTGAAACACAAAAACATGGTGGTTATCAACTCAAGGAATGAGAAAATAGACCGTTTACAGTGGGAACAACCAAGGGGTGGTTCCCGACATGGAAAACTCTCAAAATATTGGTTTCAATATAGTCTAATGTCAAAATCGATATAATAAACCAATTAAGTAAATTTAATAAATTCATCTGAGTTTCTTTGAAAATTTATGGCACATGACACAAATACTAAACTATTTTAAAGTTATAAAACAAGAGGGAAGTAACTATACCATATAACTTAGAAAATTATCACTCTACTCATCCATTATTGATGCCTGGATCAATCTAGAACAAGGAAAACTGAAGAAATAACCACTTACCAAATAATTGGGGAAAGACGTAGCACCTATATAGCACAATAGAGGAAGAAAGTAAAGAGAAATAGAAGGAGAGGATCTTAGAGATTACGAATGGTTTCTAATGCTTCCAATGGATAGAGATTTGTTTATCGGAGGAGGGAGGTATCAAAAAACATATGGATGAGGAAGATAAAAGATCACACATTATGGAGGAGGAGACACCCAATGAAAAAGAAGGGAGGAAAATAGAGGGGTTGAATAAAAAATTAATTAAGGTAAAAACCATAATCTCACCCACACAGGTAGGGCCCCACAACTTGGCCCCTTGTTTGACCAAACCATTTGCTGATCATGTGGAATGAAACTGTCCAAGTGGTCTGTAATCCCCCACTTCTATGCACCTAGAGTCTCACAGTTACATCAAAACTGTGAAGCCCCCAAAACCCCACTATATGAAGTCTCAAGGTTATAAAAACTACTAGGGCCGTGTAACATGGTTCCTACTAACTATCTGGTCCAATATTCCTCTTGAAGATTTGGGTCTCTGAGCTTTGAATGAGCCCCAGACACCCCTATGACCTCTTAGACTCCCTTATCTATCTATATTAGGTCCAAACCAAGGAATTAAAGATGAAGACTAATTGTATATATGTTTGATAAAATAATGGATGTTACGAAACCTTTATATTATAAAAAATACTTTAATCTCCAAAATTTAGTAGTAATACCCAAAGTTAAATATATATTATTCAAAGAATAACTATCCTTAAAATTATTCAAAAAAAATATTTACTAAAATTGAAATCCAAAAATTAGAAGGATTTGATCAGATTAGCCTTCCAAGGTTAATTTTATATTTATTATCAAATAATATCAACTAATCTTAAGGTCTCATTTAAAAATGTAATTTTTTAATAACACAATTTTCATGATATAATGGCTATTTTCAAAAGTAACCCAAATCACCATAAATCATATATGTTTCCAAAAGATAATTCCTCATTTATTTCCCAAAAAAAATTCCAAAGTATTCTATTTACCTTAATCATATATGGTTCCTAAAATAGTGAACATATTCCAAAATGACATTAATTACTTAATTACCAAATCATTTTAAATAATACCGTGTTTATATATTAGATAAGATATATGTTCAGAAAATAAAATTATTTTTCATAAATCAAATAATTTAATAAAAAATAAATAATATCATACTAACCAGGACTTTATGTAGGTCAGTTGTAGGAAATTCACCCTTATCACCCTTCGATTTTGGGTTCTATCCCCATGGCCTTGTTAGACGTGATGGGTTGTCACACGGTCTATGGGATGATCTTTTTTGAAACTACATTATTAAAACCCATATAAAATTATAGATATTCCAGAATGTTCATAAAAAACAACCTCAATATATTTAACGTCAAATTTTATCTCATAAATTTCATTTTTAATCCCAAAAAATAAGAACCCAAAATTAACTGAAATTTAGAGATCTTATAAAACAAAAATACTAAAAATACCTTTAAACTTATGTCCACCAAAAGTTATTTAATTTTTCCTAGAATAATCATTTTTATATCATGAAATTAAAGTTTACATGTACCTTAAAAATTATCACCTTTTTACCACTTTTCAAATGTATTGATTCCATCTAACATATGTTTCCGAATTTATGAAAACAAAACCCAATATAGAAAAATCCTTAGTGTTCCATGATTCCAATAATATTCCAAAAATACCAATAGATAATAATTTTTAAAACTCAATACATAAAAAAATACTTTATAAAACTTACTTTTTTAACCATTAACCTTGTTTCACCATCTTATTCCTTAATACTTCAATCCTTAAATACGTGCATCGGGGCCGAAACCTCATTATATTATTAAAGAAAAGCGAATACCTCTTTTAACTGGGTAGAGGGAGACCCATTATATATCCTGAAGGCCTAGTGGGATTGTAGCCCATTACATATCCTGTAGTCCCATATTTTTGGCTCAATTCCCATTCTGTGAATAGTAACCTGACTACTACAGTATCTGCACAGTACCACCGCTGCTACAGTGCCCTGCCGCCACTATAATACTCGCCGATCTACAGTGTCACTGCTGCTATAGTACTGCTACAGTACTGCTATAGTAACCTGCGCCCAATGGGTTTTAAATACATGCATTAGGATTGCATTGATATCCCCTTTATCTTATGACATGATCCCTGACTTCCATAAACTAAATGGTCATGTACGTTTTGGAAGTTCCCTTTTTAAGAGAGTTTTTAAAGTTGTGATTTTTAAATAAAATGAAAAATATACCGTGACTCATAATTTTTTTTGTTGAAAATAAATGGTTTTATATAAGTCAAATAGTTTCTTGGTGGTTATTTGAATACTAAAAAAGCTATCAAAATCATTTGAACAAGATTTTTCAATAATAGTGATATAAAAATCATCCATAAGGGATAAGAAGGTTGTGAAATATCACCTTCCTTAAATCTTGATAAACGATCCTTAATATTTAGAAAATAACAACCTTAAAACATCAAATGAATTATTACTTGTGGAAATAAAAATGGCCATTTAAAAGATGAAACACATAGAAAATTTATAATAATTTATCCTTAAAATCCATTATACCTTAATAAATTACCTTTATAAATAAAATCTCAAAAAATATCATTAATATCCTCTAAATCCATCACTTCAAACAACCAAAATAGCATATAAGACTTTGAATTTATAATCTTCCTTAAAATTGCAAACTCAGGAAGATATTTTCAAATCATAGGAAAATCTTACAATGAAACACCTTAATATCCAATGTTGTATAAACCCCGATCTAATACCAGCTATAAGGACCTAACCTTAAGAATGATATATTTTAGTGACATTAAACTACAATTCACATTATTACAACCATGATGATCTTTCCGATATAAAGTTTTAGAGAATTATGAAAAACTCTTTAATAATAAACCCATATCTTAATACTAGGAAAATTCAACATAGTATCCATTTTTTCCACAAAAAAACTTTATTTTTAAAATAATACATAACTTATTTTCATGATCAATCCTCACAATTTTTTTGTTGACCTCATATTTTTCTATACTCTTACTTAAACCCTGTGAAAAACTTTTTAAAACTTGGGTGAGAAAAAAAATTTCAATAAGGTACATAAAAAGAGGAAATCTATTTGTCTGATAAAAAATAAGATAGATCACTAAATATTTAACTCTATCTCAGTGTTATTTTATAAAATTAAATAATTTATTTTTATTTAAAAATAAACACACTTTTATCTCAAAGAAAATAATTAAAACCTTTAAAAATAAAAAGAAAACCCTTTTTTGAAACATAAATATCCAAATTCATAAAACACTTTTAAAACCCTTATAATTTGAATAACCATATGAAATAATTACAATATAATCATTAACCAATGTATTATAGATATTTAATTAGGATATAACATTCATATAATATATATCTGGCTCACCCATGTGCTCTAATTGGGATCAACCCTTTGTATAAGCTATATTGGGATTATTCATTTTTTATGTGCTACAATGGGGATCAAACTTTCATAAAAGCTATATTGGGATCACTTGTGAGCTATAATGGGGATAAAAACATCTTATAAATTTAATGAATAATATGATAAACTTATATCTCTAGAGTACCCAATGCATTTGAGGTTATAATATAACCAGCCGTCCTTAGGTTTTCATGGAACCACCCATCGTTGGTTAATAATGTAACCACATATCCTTGGTTTATCACAGAACCTCCTATTATTGGTTTATAATTGAACCAAATATCATCATGAAATACCGAAAATAACCATAACATAAACAAATCATGAAATCTTCTATCATAAGATCAATATTTGTATAAAATAATCTTGTCATTTTGAAATCTCTCATTTTTAAAAACTATTTACTTACAATGGAAAACATTTTCAATGAATGTAACCATACAAAATTTTAAAATTATATTTCAAATATTAATGTGATATGAATGCATGAAATTATTTTCATTCCATGTATACAATAAGATACATTCATTTTTACTTTTTTAAAAAAGAAACTTTTAAAAAAATATTTTTTAAAAGAAATTCCCTTACGTAAAACCTTAAAAAGATCCATTTTTGAAAACATTTGAGAGAAATTAGAAAATTATCAATTAAAAAAATTCTTGTACATATAAATATATTCATAAATATAATTTTATAAATATGTACTTGAAATATAGATATTTATAAAATAAATCTTTAAAACATTTAAAATGAGGATTTTGTTAAAGAGTCTCATACGTTGTGTCTGAAAGTTATGAACTTTCTCTTAATCCCATGGATAATTAAATTAATTAATTAATTAATAAATTAATTATAATTTAAATAAATATATATTTATTATAATTTTATTGAGTTCATTTACTTCTATTTTTATGAATTATAAATATTAATTTTGTCATTCTAGGAGCATTTGTTTGAATGTTTCATGGTTGGTTCACATGAGTATAATTATTGATGTTCCTATAAAATGGAAATAAAACTAAAAAAGTAGAATTAAATGGTATTAATTAACTTATGTAATCATAAATGGTCACATATATCATTTTTAAATCTTCTATGAGGATGACTCATTTGATAAAAATGTTAATGACCAATTGTTAGTTTATTTTGGTGATTTTTATGACCATCACAAACTAGTTTCAATTTATTTAATTATATGTCAGTAATTTAGTTCCAAAACAAGAAATAAGTAATCATATAATTATTCAAATCTTCATTAAACATAATAATAGTTTTATGAAGATCCTTTAAGGTCTTAATGGAAAATGAATAATCATTATCCACGGAGACGGTTAACCACCATAATTTGGACAATAGTTTCATTTCTTTGAATAAGAGGAGATAATTAAAGGGATTTATATAGGATATTATTTTATAAATATAAAAATATATTATATAAATTATATGGGACTTATTATTCTTTTAAGGATGAAGTAGTTGAGGAAAAGGTAGAAGAAGAAAAGAAATTAAGAGAGATGATTTGAGAATGTTACTTCTTGAATATAACCTCAATGAAAGATAAATTTAAGAACATGGAATTGTTGTTTGGGTGATAACAGAGGCACTTCTATTTAGGGAGAGTGTTGAGGAGGTAATTTTTCATTTATTTTAACATATTAATGGTTTTTAGGAGAAATGGAGTGCTGGGGAGTTATATTTATACTAGGAGAGGAATGGTTTTAAGTGATTAAATAATGATTATTTTATATTTAAAGAAAACCACATTTGGGTGGTATTAATTACAATTAATTAGATTTATGACTAATGTTTTAAATGATTTTTAATGTCTAGAAACACATAAAACACCCATTTAATGTTTTAATTTTTAGGTATTTTATGATTTTATCTTTTAACATTAACCCACATCATTATTTTACTTATACTGCGGTAAATCTTTTCTTACCATGGTAATATTTTTATGAATAAAAATTAAAATGACCATAATAAATAATTTGTAACTTCTTATTTCAAATATATAATCTATTTTAAGAAATAAAATTAATATAATTTTAAAAATGAAATTTAAAATAGAACCCGCAGATGCGATGAAAAATATGGTTCCAAGAAGTGTTTTTTTCATGGGAATTTTATTTTATATTAACTCTACAACTAATAAAAATAATTGAATGAAAGTAAATTAATATTTAATTATATTTAAAATAAAAATTTAATTTAAAACATTCCCCATTATTAATTATTTTAGTTAATTAAAAATGAGAAACATTCTACACTTTGAAGAAGTTTTCAGAAAAATCAAGTTTTTATGTTGAAAAATAAAATTATTCTAAAATAAAATAAAATGTTTGTTAAAAAAAATTAGGTGAATGAAATAATTATTATGTTACTTGAAAAAATATTGAAAAAATAATGAGTCGTAATTTTTTGTAATTTATTAAAAAGAAATGATATTTTTACCCAAATCGATATTTTCACTATTTCCTAAAAACCCAATATTTTTCAAATAATCCAAAAATTTTACCGAAACTAAAAATTGATATTTTATTTTAAAATGATGTTTATTTTATTAAATTAATTTTATATAAATTAATTTTATATAAATTTAAAAAAATTATAATAACATTCAATCATAAAATTCAATAAAACCCTTTTTTTTTTGAAGAAAATGTATTTTTTTTGAAAAGTAAAATGACATTAGTAAATATTATAGTGATTATTTATAAATAATTAATTAATAAAATGAATTTTTTTTATGAAAATTAAATATTTCATAATGTCATGAATAAATTTTATATCCACCAATTTAATGGATATATTATAATGGTCACATTTAAATTATGAGATTTCATTGTTTGTTTATGTTTGATGTTACATATCTTGTACTCTATCGAATATAGTACTTTATTTTAAAAATATCAGGATGTTACACACCAAATATGTAAATTAGATTCTTTGATCCTGATATTTCACTCATATATATTTTCAAGCATGTCGCATATTTTTTAGCAGTTTATAGTCCAATTTCTTTGGTATAAAATATCTCTGATAGAGATGAAATTATAGTATTTCTGGACTTCCCATCCAATTAAATATTTTCCTTGTCAAAAAAGTCATCATAATATATTTTTCAAGATGTCGAAATCCAATAATGATACTACCCCTCACTTTCAAACCTTATGATAATATATATAGTACAATTCAGTTATTTCCCCCATGGAAGTTCTTTCCTAGGAAATAAGTGACACCCATATTGTTCATAGAACTATTATTCCCATTGATAAATAATAATATGAGTAAAATACCAAGGGAAACTTGTTTTCTCTAATACCACTTGAAATTCAAAATCAGTATAGACACCTCTAATAAGGGGAGGGGAGTGAATCATTGGTACTATTTTTTAAAAATTTTATACATTTAGAATTATACCCCTATGAATAATTAATATCACGATTCACTTAATAAATAACATCCCTCACCAATGTGAAAGAATTATAAATAGACACATAAAATCAAATATTTTGACAAGGTTTAACCTCGGTGTGAGTTTCTACTCCTTGATGTGTTCAACTTTTAGTTGATATATGAATTTTGTTATCATTATATCATCAAGTAATAAAAAATTAATTACTTGTTGTATAAAAGAGACCAAGTAGGTTTCATCCACTTTATGAGAGGCTAATTATCATCCAATTATTAAACTTTATATGGTGTTATTTCTACTAGGACAATGAATTAGTTATGAAATTATCCTCACTATTA